>OX387229.1:5045800-6504544 GCA_947561695.1 Tyria jacobaeae | reverse complement strand
GAGTTTTTTTTAACGGTAGTGTTTTGTTTCGTTGTGACGCTGTAAGTATAATAAATGAAATGTGATAACTCCAAGTTTAAATATTTTATTGTATGAGAAGAACAAGCAACCTGTATAAAAAGAGAAGACGTCATACTCAATGTTTGACCTGAGGTGAAAATTTATTCTTATAAAACATTTAACAATATTGAGGATTTTTAGCTACTTGAAAAAACGAATAACAACAGATAGCTCATGTGTTACTTTACGAATAGAACTTACAAACTTATATTAATAATACTACTGTAGTCAATTGTTGGAAATAACCCTACCTCAGGTGAAACCGCACAGATCTCTTGCCTTAAGCATTTCAGGCTTTTTTTATGTGGAAACTTCCTCGGGCCGTCATCCCACGGGTTTTCGGTAAAGTGGTGTTTCGGAATCGGCTCGATTAAAGCCATACGGTGTGCCATACTACTCCTACAATAGGAGGAATCCAGGAACAGCTAAGAAGGACGATAAGGCAGTAAGGCCCGTCATGGAGGATTGGCTAGAGAGGTGACACGGTCCCCTCTCCTACCGGTTGACGCAGGTGCTCACCGGACACGGATGTTTCGGAAAGTACCTGTGTCGTATAGGCCGAGAGCCAACGTCTGGGCTGCCGCGAGGACACTGCACTCCACACTTTGGTGGAGTGCTCTGCGTGGGTGCAGCAACGTGCCGATCTCGTGGCAGCTATCGGTGTGGGTAGCCTCTCGCTGGAGATCATGGTCAAGGTCATGGTACAAAGCGAGAGTGCTTGGGTTTCCGCCGCCTCGTACTGAGAGGTAGTGATGTACGCTAAAGAAGCGGCGGAACGGGAACGGGAGAGGACAAGTTCTGTCCCGTCCCGCAGAAGACGCACCAGGCGCTGGAGAGCGCTGACTGATCTCCGGCCTCCATGAGCGCTGGCCTGAGGGTAGTGGGTCGGGCTGATCGCTACCCTAGCAGAAGCAGGCCCGAGACGGTGGCGTAGCGTGTTCCGCGCACGCCTCTAATGTGAAGGGAGGGAATGGCCCTCAAAGTCCATGGCGTGGTCACCTACCAATCAGGTGGCCAAGGTCTGCAGGCTTCCTTCGCAGGGTATCCCGGGTTCCCTGCAATAGACCCAGTTGGACGGAACACCGTGTGGTTTTAGTCGGTTCCAGTCCGACATACCACCTCACCCTCAGCTCCGGTGAGGTGATGACCCGTGGGGGTTTCCATACGAAAAAAAAAGGAACAGCTAAGACATCCGCATAAGCATTTCAGCCTATATCAGGTATATACTAAAGGTCCTAGTGCTGTCACAGTAATAGTAGAGTACCATTCTTTCTTTAAGTTAGCATCGTGAAGTTGTCTACGTGTTATAAGCAATGTTTAAAGTGTCAAATTTTGCTCATAGCTTTGCAAACCATTAGCCAGATACAATTTTATTAAGAAAACCGTTAAGTTAAAAACAATACAAATATATTTTTAATAAGTAACTGTATACAAACAATTATAAAGAAAATAATACATTAACATATATAAAGATACTTAAGTAACTTGTAATAGCGGTTCGTTAACTTGTAAACATATGCTTTTTTAGACTCGGAATCAATGTCTTGGACTAGTAGCTTTGGAACTCACCCAAAGCAAATAAATTTCTGAACGAAAATGCAATAACCTGCTTTTGTTGCATAGTTTATTTTCATGTATATTTGTTATTGTTCCCATTGTAGGAAGTGGGTTAAAAGTTTTCTGCAATAACTAATATTTTAAAGATAAAAAGGTGTAAAACGCATTAGAAGAAACACTTTCTTGTTGTCTGGAATATTTGTATCGGACGATTTTGTATAATTGTTTTCAGTGACCTCATATGTTTAAGTTATTTCTTACAATATATCCAATACATCCGTACAAGCAATATCCCTATTACCTTTTATATCCTCATTCCTGTTTTCTCCCACCACCACACAATTTCCAGTTACGGCAACAGGCTTGCCCGCTAATCATAGTCTTCAAAATATAGGCATTTAATACCCTTCTGCCTCTCCTTTAGGGGATACAAGTGTGAGCGTATGTATGTAGTATGTAATATTGTATTAATGTGTCATTATTGTTGAACCTGAGAATTAAATTTAAGAGATGTTGTTATTATTTGTGCAAAACAAATTTATTTTTAGCAAGTAAGAAGCAGGTAACTAACAGAGGAAATTATTACTATTTCGGACAGATTTTCTCAGAAAAGGCGAGCCCAGGATTCTACCACGGCACTCTCCGTGCCGTTCCAAGAAAGACATTGAAATGACAGTTCGTTATTTAGAACTATGTATTTGAAATAACGAATAGTAATTGATTTGAGTGGGTATCGTTTAAATAGTACAGTAGCAGTGAAATAGAGTATAACATTTCGAAATGCCGTCACCAACCACAAATTCTCGTAGTAATAATGCAGACTGGATATACATTTTTTTGCCAAATTTACTTGTTAAGTACTTAAGTATTACCTTAACAAATAATATACGCACACAGACTATATTTACGTAGGTAATATGCTGAGTATCTGCGACAAGCAATATTACTTATTATTGCTAATGACTAATTCTCAAATGAGTAATAGTAGGGACGTGGCATTCATAATTGGCAAATTATTCAAATTATTTACGAGCAGATTCGCTAGTAATCTGAACGATGACAACGTTGGATGTTAATAGTTGTCTTAGTTCTCTATGGATAGCGAACCCGTTGGTCGTTGGTGACGAATGGCTTGAATAAGTAGATCTTGAAAGACAACTATTAATATCGAAGTAGTTCTTGAAAGTTATATAAAAAAATTGTCCATAGTCAGCAATAAACATATGAGTTTCAAATGAGAAGATAATCGCCAACTTCATTTCAGATTGGTCAAAGAAGGACCGATTACAAAACCTTATAAATATGAAATCATATAATTTAATAAAAAAAATCTTTTAAATAAATAGACTGACCTCTTCGTCTGGGGGATAGTGAACGTGCCTATTGAGCCAGAGGTTATGTTTTTGATTCCCACACATTACACAAATTTGTGTAATCTACAAATATGTAGTTCTCATGAGTCTGGGTTTTTCTGACTGTTTTTTCTGTTTTTATGAAGTCCCCTGAAATGCAGGACTTGAGAACTAACGTAAGAGTTGTTTTAAAAATAAAAGTTCATCTGACTTTTTTTCCTCCTTTTTTCTTTTACTTTAATATACTTTAATAAATTGTTTACAAAATATTAAATTTAAACCGGTACTTTCAGTTTACGCACGAATGGTACATATTGGTAGATAGCAGGTGCTCTGCAAAAAATACTACTCGAGGTATAGGATACCAGATGTCCTGAAAAACATTAAAGTTAGATTGGTTTCGTGTACAATGAGTTTTACATTTACGTCCAGCCCTTGGGGCATCCATGTTATACGTATCAGTTACTGTCATTATAATGTAGGTTTTATAAATCTATATTAATGTTATATCTCTCTGTGTAGCAAACAGATTTAAAAAAGTCCTATTCTGTTGTATAGATATAATAATGTTATAAAAAAAACTCAGTTTGTTTGGTCGCACTAATCTCAGAAAATACTAATCTGGTTTGAAAAAATATTTTTGCATTAGATAGCACGGTTATTGCGGATGGCTATAGTCTATATATATCATCCCACTAGGGCCCGAAGGAGTGAACAGGAAGGCAGGTGAAACAGCAAGGACTGGCTATTAATACAATGGACTTGAAAGGTTTGCACTAAACGCAGGTGAAACTGGGGGCTAGAACATAACTATTGTATTTGCCAGAATTTTATGTAAGCCGACTATCTAGCAAATCATTGCACTTTTGATATACAAATATATACATGTAAAAGTAATAACGTAACAACTGCACGGATAGCGTAGTGGTTTAAGTGGTCACCTTGCCACCATGCTGCCGAGCCGAGTGTTATGGGTTCGATCCCCGCACCCTCTAATCCTCAAATTGTTGTTCTGAGTCTGGGTGTTCTGTGTCCGTTGTTTGAATGTTTGTAAAGTCCCCCGTGTCACAGGAGTTAATCTTAGTGCGGGAGATGTCTTTTTGAAAGATAAAAAAGAGATAAAAAAAAAGTTTTTTTTTTTGGGCACTATGTTAAATTATATATACCTGTGCCTTGTGATCATCTAAATGAGAGTAAATTGAAAATAAAAATACATAAAACGCACGCTTTGAAAACAAGGATATTACAAAGTAGATGATTATTTAGCTGACAAAAATGCTTGGCAACTTACTGGTGCTACTCCACAGACGCACTGTAAATGACTATATATTAGTTTTTTTATTTTCTATCATTTGAAATATTCTTATTTATTGAAAATATTTTTTTTTTTATTATTGCTGACATGATACGTTTTATACAAAATTGACCTATTTTTATAAAATGAAAAAATCGGCCTAGATTGTAGGTATTTTATGATTGTATAATATGTTTTATGAAGAAATTATTGAATTGTACTTGTGACTATGTAATCACCTGTTCAGATTTTGATTCTAAGTCGTTTGGCAGTTCTGAGTAAGTCATGTTCGCTTAGAAGTTCTGTATATATGTATCAGGTCGTTCGGCTCCCTTTAATGTAGTTGAGGTGGACGATGGCTTGCGCATGCGCCAACCTCGCGAACGAGTGCGCTTGATCGGTGCTGGTCATCTCCGGACTGCAAGTACTTAAAATATACCTGGTAGTAATTATTAGAATTCGTCTATATTTTCAGATTCATTTACGTATTGGAACAGGTAACTAGCTTCATGACAGACTTATTCTGACTGACTTCTTCTCTTGACAATTAGAAAATACCTATGATTGGTTTAGTTTAAATAAATGCTTTTGATTTAATTTGATTTGACTGTTTACAATGTTACTTCTAGAAATGACAGTGATAAAAATACCTCTATTTTTTTTTAAATATCTTATTTTTTTTTAGAATGTATATATATACATCACTATGTTCATATGTACATTTGTAATTAAATACAATCTCTTCTTTTACAAGAGAAAAGAACAAGCATTAGGAATGATGTCGTGGGGGCTTCACAAACATTCTAACAACCTACACAAATAACACTCATACTCGGGATAACTATATAGATAACACATTTTTTCCCTTCCTATGTGGTAGTAGAACCTACTACTTACAACTCAGTAGTTAGGATCATTAACCAGTAGACATAGAGGCCATTCAAATTACAGTGCAACTTTATTTTTAGAAGTTTTTTACCGAAGAAAACTAGATATATAACTATATTTGTAATAACCGTGTATTTGCCGGTTTTCATATTAATAATAGAGAAATTTATCTTAAGAAAATAAAAATAAGTGGGCTATAAGAAGGAAATTAAAACGTTTCAAGCGTGTACGTAGTACAATATAATGTGTTTCGTATTAAAAGTACTGAGCGGTAATGGCAAATACTCAAACCAACGTCAGGTCACAATTTTTTTTCTTTGACATTAAGTGTAAGGGAGTCTACACACTAGACAGTTTTTATATAAATAGATAATGAAGGTACTTTCCTAAGATGATATAAAGATCTTTTGACTCGCCAAGGTCTTTGAACCTTGTCTTGAGGATTTTTGATGATCCTAAATCGGCTAAGAAGAGGTTTGTCTTTTTTCGTGACTTATATTTTTAGAGAATGTGTTCTATGTAATTTTTCGAGGATGTAAGCGCACTGTCGGCTTATATTTTTTAGAGAATGTGTTCTATGTAATTTTTCGAGGATGTAAGAAAAATGTCCACAGTTAAAAACGACACTGGATCTATTCTGTGAGGTTTTTTGAATTTTGTTGAAATGTTTCGTAAAATAATTATTTATATACATATACTTTGTATTTTTAAGTTTGATTACAGTTTTCTTTTATTATAGTTTTTTTTTTTTCATTTTTTTTTAATTGCTTTAATTAAAATTTTAGAAGATCGGCCTTGCTTCCCCTGATACTGTTCTTCCCGCAGAGCTTTAGTGATTCTATGCACAAGCATTAAAACATGACAGGTAGGCTGGACACACAAATCCCGAGCGATGTGCTTATCTTATATATTTGTCACTCAGTGATTATTTCAAGGGTTTTAAAATCATCGACAGGACTACATGTGCTGGCCTGAGGAATCACCGTTTGGGAGTCGCAAATATACGATCCCGAACTAAGCGGTTTGACTCTCCTTTCCTGTGCCGATCAGTGGAAACCTGGAATTCAATAACAGCGCACGTGTTTCCTTCCCACTTTGATCCCGGGTCTATCCGCCCCCGATTCCGCCATAGTGTGGGTCACCATGCTACATTGACTAGATATTGATTGAATGAGGATGGTGACCACCACTCTTGGACTCCACTTATTGCTTTCCATCAGGCAAAGTGGAGTCACTATAGTAGGTTTATATATATCGATAAAAAAATATTGTGTTTGGCAAGACCTTGGCCTAGGCCTTGTTGCTTTGCCACTTATATAGTAGAGTAGACAGATAATATAATATTTAAGAGGTGCTCTGAATTCAACGAAATCTTATTTTTCTGAAGTGATCTTCTGCTTAACTACGTACATTATGTGCTTAAACATGTAAGCACACTTTTATCTCACTCTTTTTATTGTTTAATCCAGTTAAAAATATGACTTGACCATAATAAGCTAAAAAGAAAAATACAGTCCTTCAGTATAATACTATGTTGCGCTGTGTATAACACTTTATAAAAGCCTGTAAATCATGAACGTTGTGATAGTAAATGCAAAAGAAGTCCTTTATTCAAATGCAGTCGGATATTTGATACAACCTCAAAACATTGAAAATTGAAGTATAATTATATAAATTATACGATTTCATAATACTAGTTTTGTGTTCTATTTTGTTGAAATATTTGATGTTTGTGCAGATGTAAATAAAATGATATGATGCTGATTCTTAAGATGCTCGATAACTTCTTTGTTGCTATTTCTTTTCAAGTAATATTTGAGTATCCAACGTGTTATGAAAGTAAATTCAAATGCATTTTATTCTCTTCAAGTGAAGATTTATAATTTTAAACATAATACTTCAGAATTATAAATTATTGCTAACAATAATTGTTATAAACGCTATTGAAATATTAATCTTAGTACCTATATATTTATACTTTCAAAAATTTTGTACAATATTGGTTTCACATGGTTAGTTTTTGAACAAATTGAAATTTCGTCTATCTTATTTATTTTTAAGTATTTAAATTGACAATGGTAAATACAGTAAACTTTCACTTTCAAACAAATTCTATTGTCTCGTCTGTACTAAAAATGTAAAGGCTGTTTTCCAATTTTTTTTAAATATTTGTATTTTAACCGAAGAATAAAAGAGGAAAATCTAAATCGCTGTTAGGAACGTAAACTTTAATGATTTTAATTGAATTTTGTTTTGTTGGAATTGTGTTATTTGTTGTTATTCTGTATATGGTTTAGTTTCTTAGCTTTGATTCAGCATTGAAACATTTCAATAAAACAATCATCAGTGGTAGAGCCATGCTTGGGCACGAATGGGCCGGCTCGACCGGTGCGATACCACGGCCTCACAAAAAACCGGTTGTGAAGTAACGCTTGCGTTGCATTTCCCCGAATTTAGTGAGGTTTCCGGAGGCCCAATTCCCCCTCCCCCTTTTCTCTTTCCTCATCTCCTTTCTCCTTTTTTTCCATCTCCTCATCAATCCTCTCTTCTTTCCGCTCCCTGCACCCCCCATCCCTCATCACCCTCAAAGGCGGGCAGCGAACTTGCGACTCTTGAGTTGCAAGTGTCCATGGACGGCGGTGTCACTTACCATCAGGTGACCCGTCTGTTCGTCTGTCCCCCTATAGTATAAAAAAAAAAAAATACTTGTCAATTATCATTGGCACCTGTTTTTTCAATTTGGATTATCCTGCCATAATACCTTATATCATTACATGAAATATCTCAAGTACACATATTTAAACTATGTGGCAAGACCATTTGTTTTCAAATCAATATAAAATTAACGTTATTACAGTCGGATTCTCATCAGAAGTACGTATTTAGAGATAAATATGAATATAATAGCTGCATAGGTTCATATGTGGACTCATTTTGACGAAGCATGTTACACAATACGTAGAGAGGAAACAAGAGATTTAACCTGTAAACTAACACGTGCTCTTGATGTAGTTGTGCAGTCAGCTTTACTGTGTTAACTCTCCACACTCTCAAATTTCCGGGCCGCAGTGTATGTGACGTTAGGCGTGCACCGGCTATGTTTAATTTTATCCCAAATAGTCTAGGACGGCTGTCAGCGCCCGTAGCTCCAGGGTGTATGTTCTGGGTACGGTACAACACTACTTGTATTGCACAGCCCTAACTGATTGTGACTGTGCTTAACTTTTAATTCTCTTCGTGAATTCTAAATTGAGTTTCTTTGGTGGTTCTCAGTTAGCTCTTAGTATAAAAGACACAGCAAGTATTGTTGAGCTGTTGGTGCTGATGAGTTTTGCAAGGCGATTCAATTTATTTGGAAAATTATAAAGTCCTCTTTTGCTTAAGTGTTTAGTGAAAATTAAAAAGCAACAATTGAAGCTTGATGTAAGCAGAGGGTCGTCAGACGCGTGTAATACGTAATTTTATGTACCTAGAAATTTAAATAACATGAAGGCTTCACCTTCGATTCTTTTATATAATTCTAGTGTCTCTGCTTTCTATGACTTGAGTCTCTTATCCGGTAAACTTTAAGCATTTTTCAACTACTAATGTTTGGAATTTAGTTTTAGAAAGTGGCTCAATTTACTCTGTATTAATCGTTTATTCTAATTTATTATTTTTAAAATTTCATGAAATTTTGTATCAATACTAAAATGCTTTGTTGATACGAAAACATAGTATGGTTAATATTTATTTTCCAATTATTTTTCTACTGTCGCTCGTTAGTAATGTCATTTTAGCAAAATACAAACCTACAATTTTCTATCAATGAAATTACAGTAATATGATGCTACATTGTCGAAATAATCCCGTCAAATTACCATTTAACTTTTCGTTCAAAATTACCTGTATGTAATTAGCATCGGTCAGTTCTAACAAGTCCAATGACGCAAAGCTGATTCCGCCTCGCTCATCACGCCGATTAAAATCTAATTACACATTCGACCTTCTCCTCGGCCTGTGATGTTATATTCAGGTGTAATAACCCCTAATCCAACACTGTCCAGTGTCAGGAATTACTCGCTTTTGTCCGTTACTCTGGGATTTCAGTGCAGCGTCTGTGAATGTATTTAAAATGATTGCGTCATTTACATATGGGTTATGCAGAGTAATTTAAATACTTGAGAATTAATCACTTTCCTAGGAAGTGATAGCTTCAGTGAATTTAAACCTTAGATCTATTTTCCCTTTTCTAAAAGCATTGATTTTGATGAAAAATTGTAGAATTTATACTATTGAATTGTCTGCAATGAGATTAAATTATTTAATTATCAATGTGATAATTATGTCAACATATTTAATTAAGATTTAATGACTGATCTGAGAGTAATCAAACTTTGAAAAGTAAAAAAAAGGAACCAACCAACCAAAATAAATAAATTACATTGCAAGTGAAGTTCAGCATTCAATTAATTCAAAATTATTTTCAAACCTTTGTATATATATAACTGATTATGAATTTCAAGAACGCAAAGTCAGTTTTATTTTATATTATATGTAAGTAGTAATAACGAATAATATTTGTAGGTACACTGCGATTACAGTAAGCATTTTAGTTAATTTAAGTTTAGTTAAAATTAAAATAGACTGGATTGTTTGTCTAGTGATTAGTGATCCTGACTGCTGAGCTGCTGAGATCGTAGGTTTGATTCCACACGGAACAAGATTTTTTATGATCTACAAATAGTTGTGCCGACGGTGTTCGAGGGTGGGTGTTCTTTATCATCAAATCTATACAAAATCAAACTGGTTGCTAGTTGTATTGTATAAGGAATTATATTATTATGACATTGATTTACACGCAGTGATTATTTTAACTCACACACTGACTTATTACATGTTAATATTCTGTGTAAATCGTATACTTACTTTAACTATGTTTGTAAATGTGTGGGCACCATGTATCTATCATAAAATTTATTTATCTGTCGTTGCTTCGTTTTAATTATTTTAACCTATTTTGGTATAGTAATTTTATTCTGGGTGCATCGTTTTCACACATAATTATATATAATGATTGTATTTAAACAAGACAAAATTTGAAAAGAGTAACGTTGGAGTTTCTTGCCCATTCTTCTCCATACGAAACTACATTTTGGAAGGGGCTACTAGAATCAGTTCTATTTCAAGGTAAATGTTGACGTTCAAAAGTGCCTTTTGAGCCCAAATAATAATTTAAAAAAAAATGTTCATCTCTGTCAGTGACAACGTAGTTCTTCATGACTCATGCCGTTATATTTGTATTAATACTCTTAGTCATCATTATAAAAGTAGGTGGCCACATCGATTAAAAATAACGACAGTAAAAATGTGAACTACTTAAACACTACTTGTACAATAATAATTCATGAAATTCATAGTAATCATATAACTGACATTAAATCTGTATAATAAACGTCAAATTAGTCTGTATTTATTAGCATTTATCACCTAAATATTCGAAAGACCTGCGAAAATGTCCTCTGACGACAATAAAATTAATATGAACATTGAACCAAGAAAATGTCTTGGTACTTGAGATGTTGTCGACGAAAGAGATTTTGCAAGCGAGATAGGATTGGAAATGACCTGAGGCAGAAGGCTAGACTGCAAGGACAGCAAACGTTTAATAATCGTTGTAGTGTCCTCAAAGTGTTAAAGGAGCACCTTACCGTTTTTTTTTTTATTGCCGAAGCAGAAGATTTAGAAATACAGATTTAGAAGTATGATTAAGGCAACTATTACAAACATAAGTGATCAGTTTCACTCGAATACTTATAATATTATATTTTTTTTACTAGTGGGATGTACTGGTCCAACGCGAAAGTTTAAAAATTTGTAAATAAATTTGTGTGCGACTGTAAGTTGAGCTTGTCAAATGATTTTGTGAGAGGGTAAAGAGGTCGAGGTTGTGTTTATTATTATTAGTATACGATGTACATATGTATGCCTTTAAATATGTTACAAATAGTTGTTGACTCCAGAGGAATTTATGAATTTCATAAAGTGTATCCAAGAATTCTAAAACATAATGTAAACAATTTGTGTACTGTAATGCAGAAGAAAAGGGTAGGTTCCACAATGAATTTAAAAACCCTATTCACCATTAAAACTTCAATGGTAAAGTCACATTTTTAGATCATTTAAATCATGTGTAGTTTAAAAAGAGCAAAACCTTGCACTATTAAAAAAAAACGATGTTTCAATTAATATGTATAACTTACTTAGGTATATTGTTTACCCAAAAAATTCCTTGAATATAATCATTTTAGAATTGTATTAAAAGAAATATTGACCTGATTAAAACAAGATTCATGAAATTATTCAAGCTTGTACCTAAGCCTGTAGAAAATGATCTTAAACGACCGTCCTTTTACGCGTCCTAGCACGTCGTTTGTACACTCACGAAAATGCTGATATCAGCTATCATATGGACCATAAAAATTTAAACACGCACTGGAAACCTGTACTGTTAAATCTGAAGTATTCTCAAGTGCAAATATTTGAACCATTCAAAATTAAATACGTAAAAAGGCTCAAGGAATTTTATTTAGAAAAATTCCTTTATTCGTATTGATCATGATAATAAATACGTAATAAATAAATTATATGCAAATGGCTTTACACTATACGTTCTATTTTTACGGGAAGCTTTGTTTATCATTTTCTTTAACCTTCAAATAATTGGTGAATACTGAGCTACAAAATATAATTAAGCAAACCATTATCTAAAGTTATTTTAAATTTAATAATGCGCCTAAACTCAGTGCAACTTTATTATTTCCTGAGTTTAATCGGTTGAAGAAGTTTTCTGAGTTTTCAGATTTACGATATAATTAATTATTATTCCTGCGACCCCTGTACACTATGATCAGCCACGTAACAACACTATCCAAAACACAAAAAGATATGGCGTTTTAAAAATGAAATTGTGTTTAAAAAGGAACTGATGACATCGTAGTATTTACTATTCCAAAAGAATGGAAACATATAAAGTCCAGTTTTATATAAATGCAACAACAGCAACATGACACAAAAACGACGCATGCATTTAATGTAATTAACTGTTTGTAAGTTGTTGCGTATTCCGCGCTACCCACTTTCTTGTGGATTTATACAATTACTGTTCATTAGGATGCACATAGAGCGAGTCTTTTGTAATGTAAATCCATTGTTTTTGTGCATTGTGTTCCACACTTTTATGTGAATATATGTATAAGTGCGCTGAATATATTATAATTTGGAGTTCTCTACTTTAGGTATATTGTGCTAGCTTTCTAATAAAAAGCAATTTCATAAGTGGAATTTAGAAGAAGCAGTTCATACGAAGTTTGCCTTAACTTTATATAAAATTCAATAAGCAGGGTGCGGTCCGAACGAACGCAAACAGTCTCGACTCCAGACTCGACGAATTTAAAGGAATTTGACATAAAAATAGTAAATACAATTTCTGGTTGTGAAAAGATAAATCTTAGTCTACAAACATGGTCGTATCTCGAGGGGCGAAATCCCGCGCAAGTTTGATTTGATTCGTGGATTTTGGCGCAGTATATAGAAAATATTGCAAATTTAGTTTGTGAGAAGAGTACGCCAGTAGGCGAAGTGCGACGTTCACGCCCGCGGCTGATCCTCACTCAATAATCTGATTTTATTTTAAAATGTCACTGGTTTAACGTTTTATTTTCCGATATAACTTGATAAATAAAGGTAGTCTTTACTTCCTTTTATTGTAACTCCGTTTAATGTTATGTACTTCCGTTTAATGTATTATAAGGGAAGTCTTCTGAACACTTCAACAATTAGTATGTAAATGCATATTTGAATAAATTATGAAGGTATTTTTGAAGTTAATTTACTACTGATTACGGGAGTTAAGTGAATAAAAGTAGAATAAGCTAGTGAAGTATGTATAACAGTTGTTGATTGTGAACCTAATTTTACAAGATTTTGATACTAGTTATGTTTTGTCAAATAAAATATCTTGTTATTATAGGTTCATTCTTTATATCATAACATTGGCACTTGTTACATTAAAGAAGGTTCAGTATGTTTTTATATATTATGTGGTAAAAGCCACATAAATCAAATTATAAAATATTATAAGTATTCGATTGTAACTGATCACTTATGTTCGTAATAGTTTTCTTTATAATACTTCTAAATCTGTATTTCTAAATCTTCTGTTTTAGCTATAAAAAAATGGAAATGTACTCGTGACGTACAGTAGTCGTTTTATGTAAGTAAAACTGGAGTACTTTTCACATATTATCATCATCATTTACTTTAATCGATCAATCTATTGATCGATTACGAAAACTGAGCTCAGCCATACCTCTGATTAAAATTGATTTTGACAAATTTGTCTGCACTTAATACAAAAATATTCTTTATTTTTAAACAACAACAATTTAAAAAAAAGGTAATTTACCATAACATGTTCTTAAATTTTAATAAAGTAAGTAATTTGAAAAGCTTAACAATAGCCGGGCAAGCCGGACACCGTCTACTTTGGTCGCATAGGCAACTAAAAAGCCTATCTGTGTCCGGCTATGTTTTCCACCATAGCTCCATAAGTTATCAGCAGACTATTCATATTCACGTGAAAACTGTGTAATCTGTCAACTCATTAACTTTTAAGCCCGTTAAGTCTTCTTAAGTCCATTTGATATGGTTGAGGTGGACAATGGCTGAGGCGTGCGTCATGCTCGTGAACGAGTGTCGTTGATCATTTTCAGTTTACTATTACTTAACATATAGTTTAGAATATTGTATTGAATACTATCTTCACATTTTGTTTGCGCTTATAAACTGGAACAAGAAAATATTTGAAAAAATGTGGTTGGAGTTTCTTGCCTGTTCTTCTTCATAGGATTTAGGTCTTGGAACAGACAACTAGTTTCAGGACTGACTTATTCTGACTGACTTCTTTTGACAATGAAAAAATATTTACGATTTCTTTAATTAAAATAAATGCATTTTATTTGACTTGGATATTAAAATAAATCATCAAATTGAATCCGATTGGAATCGTACGGAACGGTCATTGTTATTAGATGTTAAGATCTTGGCGTTAGTAAATAAAATAAAAAGCAGACTTTAGTTAACACAGGTTTATAATGTCATAAGTAGGTAGGTACAAAGCAGTATTTCCGATCGATTTTGTAAGGTGAGTGTATTGCCTAATGGCGGGTGGTCGTAATATTATGAGTGGGATTGGCGCCAGCGCCCATTCATGCTTCTTGGTTGCATACGCTGGCTCAGCCAGTTAAAACGCGGGTCCACCGCTATGTTGAAGATTGAAGTTTGATTCTCATCACAATGAAAAGTTGTGACATTTAGTATAATGAAACATACAACGGTATAGTCTGTTTCGTGTTGATTTAATAAAATAATTTATATTGATATAGTCATATCTAAATTGTAAAGCAGAAATATAACGGTCAGTAAAAATACTCAATAAATAAGACTAAAAACCTTGTTCAAATTTAAACGTAACAAATTCCATTGTAGGTTAGTTGTGTGGTCAGTTTACTCCTACGCTGACTGGAGCGTTGATGCTATTGCAAAGTATACTGTACTAAATTGTTGCTTGACTTATATAGGTACATTTTGGTAGTGTTAAGTCGATATTAAATATTGATAGTATGTGATTCAGAATTCATAATATCTTTTAGAAGAAATAAGCATAGTCATCTACAGACCGGCGTAAACTCATATGAAAGCGATCGCCTATGGTCACAAGAGAACGGATCGGAGCTTTCTGTAAACTGATAGAGCCGTTCAGTAAGGGACAGGCAGACATGTAAGCAAAGCGAACTCTGCTATCAATATATTATATCAAATTAATAGAACACAATTTATCGAATGTAGTGGAGATATTGATTAAAGTGGAGTTGTTTAGAAAATGTATCTTCAGATTGAAGTATTTTCTTGAATACAGTATAAAAAACTAATATGCGCAAAAAAGTTTTTTGTGGGACATGGTGTCCTTCCTGTTATTTTCAGATTGTATGTATTTTTGACAATATATATTGTGGTATTAACTCAAAGAGTATGGAAAAACAAAGCGGAACAGGTTTGGATAAAAGCTGAGTGTAAGTTACGAAAAGTTTTGTAAAATTCTTTACATTAACACTTTTTATCTCCGCTCCGTACTGCTGTTCTCCGACTTTACATAATTATAATAAAGAAGGCAAAATGTAACATTCTAGTTGATTAAATTTACGAGGTCAGTCAGTTTGACCTCATGATAGTTAAGAATAATTGCTGAATAAAATATCTTATTTTTTTCTAATTTCCAGCAGGGAAAATTATATGGCTTTGATTATTGAATGAATGTCAAGGACCTTACATAGCTGATAAAGTTATTTTAGGTTCCCTTATTTAGAACGAGGGCCTATTTTGTTTTGTATGCGGATGAAAAATCATCAAAATAGCAGTTATTTTCTTTTAGTAAAAAAATAATTAATCCTGAAATTAAAATGCTTTTCATCATATAAATATTGCTCAAAAAAAAAAATCATCGGTGTCAATCAATCATCAAAATTGTACGAGATTTGTTTACAAATATGCTCTAAGGTAATTTTATCGGGTTTACTTTTAAGAAATTCTCTTAAATGCGATAAAATTTTAATTCAATGTCATTGTTTTAATTTATAGAATGAAACGTAACTTAATTATAACTTCTTTGTTATAACAACTTACTTCGGAATAAATTTAAGGGGCAGTGTTTTGAAAAAAGGTTAAAGAACCAATTTATTATAGAAAAAAACGTTAAAATCTACACCATGGAAGCTCAAGGGAAATCAGTTTGTGAGTTCTCAAAATGTTGACGAGCCCTGGCTGGTAGCGCGAATGCCTTATTTTGTCATATTTTCCGGCGTTTTTTTGATAAAAAAGGTTTTACTTAGTAAGCTGATTAGCCTGCCTTTATAAAGAAGAAATTTAAAAAAATGTAATTTATACTAAGCGGGACTTTACTTAATGTTAAGAGACAAGCTATGATTTGTTATAAATTGTTTAAGTAGATCATTTAAAATGAATAATGAAAATTAAAATTTTAATTCTTTGATTAATTACATATTGTAACAATGTTTAAATCACAGTTTAAACCGTTGTTGGATATAAAATAAATTATTATCTGTATATAATATATATAATAAATCTAAAGACCCGAATTGTTTGCACCCGCATCACGTAACAAATAGGAAACGCACTAATATTGTGTGTAATTCGGAGTCACATTTAGATTATTTTTCAACTCAATCGGTTTACTCTCTAACCATAAAAATAAAATTTACAAGAAAAATGTATCTGTAGTGTATTGGCTGGAATGTTGGTTGTCTCATGCGCCTGTGTCACGCATTAGTCGCGTTCCGGCCGTTGAGCGGAGCAGTTGCATTGTGCGATTGGATGCGTTGCGGTGCTGGTTAGCCGTAAAATATTCCAATAAGCAGGATAATACAGTATCACTGCCGAACATTTGTGTTATTTATACTGTAAGATATTTCTTCCTGCATTTTAAAATAAATCATTTCATATCTGTAGACGTTTAATACCTACGTATTTAGTTCACTATCAATAGAATTGGGAATGTTTTTTTTCCATTACAATATAATTTAGTTAGGGTATGAGAGAACTTTATTTCCACATAAAAATTCAAATATTTACTTACATAAACAATGTTTTATAGGTTATAGGCATAAAGGTTCATTAAACTATTTGAAGATATGCAACATTCAAATACACAAATTAACTCAAAACCACCCAAGTAAATTTTACAGACGAATAAATAATACATTGGCGGTAATATAAAATAATCTTCAATACTATTGCTCAAATACAATTTTGCACAAATTTTGAGAAGATGTCTTACGTTATTAACGCTACAAAGCAACTTTTGAGTCTTTTATGCTTTTAAGTTTTAGGCTTATGGCAATTCAATTAGTATTACTTTAGTGCAGTAGTGATTATGTTAAAATCCAAATTAACATTAAGGAACATGTCAATTTTTTCTTTATTTTTCTTAAGTAAGAAAAAATGCAGTCATGAATCAAATATTTTTATAAATTTTATAAGGTTGACGTGTCTGTGTATGTTTTTAAATGTCTGCGTGTGGCTTCATAGCTGACTAGTTGAGCCAGCCTACCTCCTTCCAGAAGCGCAAAAGCCTCCTGGGGCATTCACAGGCATCTAGGAGCGTCCTCGCGCCTGCGAGGATTTCTTCCCGTTGTGCAGCCACGCCCTCGCATTCCAGGATAATGTAACGTGAGCGGCCGCTTCCTCCGCGTTCAGACAACCCCTGCATTGTGGGCTATCAGTCGCGTTAATGACGAATAGGTGCCGGTTCAGAGCCAGATGGCTTGTAATGCTTCCGACCACTATTCGGATGACCGTTCTGTGAAGTCTGATGAATCTACACGATAAACGTGGTGATATTTCTGTTAATACCAGTTTAGATTGCCTGTAGCCAGGTGTGTTAATCCATCGGCTTATGTGCTTCTCGAGTCCTTTGCCTTACCCAGGAGCGATATAGGTTGAAGGGCAGGAGTGTGGTAGGGCCTGCCACTGGTGTTGTAGATCCCTTCCTTGCCAGCTCGTCGGCGGCATCATTACCGAATGAGTTGCTGTTACCCGATCGGGGTATAAATTAAACGATTCCACGGTACATATTACAAAGGCGTAAGTAACATGAAAATATGTATATGTATAATAAATTAAAATTTGTCTGTGGGTAATACATATATTGGTAGTTTATTTTGTGGATAATATTAGCAAAACAAATATAACTGCAGTTGTGAGATATCTACAAATAGAAAAAGAAACTGTCGAGAGCGTTATGTTCTGATCTCATCACATCATATAATTGCTTTAAGGACTTAAAGATATTATTAAATTGTGTTTGTATATCGAAGTATGAGTTTTCGGTGTTTTGTTAGTAATCATGAGCGGCATTTGAAAAGTAAATAGTCTTTATTAGTTTCTTTGATTATTGTGATATTTTACTGTGGATAGAAACCAATACCCATACAAAAAGTGAACCTCCGCTTTCCTACTTTAGTTAAAATGCAAATGATTACCCATTTTCTATGAATCTGTAGTGTTATCACTAATTTAGTAGCACTGTGTTCATGTTATTGTGTGCGGGAGATAAATGACAAGTCCCTGGTAATTAAATATATAATTTGCTATTTCAGAGAAATGACAATTGATACGATTGAGGTAACTTTGTACGTAATTCATACGTGAGAATCAATGCGACGCGACGTAATACTTAGAATTCTGTGTCAAGCGTTGCCAGTACATATCAATTATATTAAATTTTCCTTTATCAAGTAAAAATGTAATCATCATCATCATCATCATCAGCCTATCGCAGTCCACTGCTGGACATAGGCCTCTCCCGGACATAGGCCTCTCCCATTGCACGCCACTTCGATCTATTTTCGGCTTCTCGCATCCAGCTCCTGCCAGCCATCTTGCGCAAATCGTCACTCCACCTGGCCTGTGGGCGTCCTACGCTACGTTTGCCGAGACGCGGTCTCCACTCAAGAACTCGTTTTCCCCAACGATCGTCGGTTTTGCGGCTAATATGGCCAGCCCATTGTCACTTCAGCCTGCTGATCCGGTGGGCTATGCGATTACTCTGGTTTTCTGCCGGATCACCTCATTCCTGATGCGATCCCTTAAGAAACACCGAGCATAGCCCTTTCCATAGCACGCTGAGCAACTTTAAGCTTGTGGACCAGCCGTACCGTAAGTGTCCACGTTTCGGCTCCGTATGTCATGACAGGTAGGACACACTCATTGAAGACTTTCGTCTTAAGGCACTGTGGGATCGACGATGAAAAGACTCGGCGTAGCTTCCCAAAGGCTGCCCAACTCAGCTGAATTTTTCTGTTCACCTCGTCCTCAAAGTTGTTTCTACATAACTGCAATGTCTGCCCGAGGTATACATATTTTTGAACAACTTCCAGAACGGCCCCGTGTACCGCAATCGGTTCCGGTAATACATGCTTATTGAACATGATCTTGGTTTTATCCAAGTTCATCCGTAGGCCGATGCGCACAGAAGAGTCAGCTAGGTCATTCAGCATCTGCTGTAGGTCCTGCAGCGTCTCTGCCATGATGACGATATCGTCTGCAAATCGCAAATGAGAAATGTATTCGCCGTTGATGTGGATGCCACGCCTTTTCCAGTGCAGCGTCTTGAACATGTCCTACATTGCATTTGTGAACAATTTCGGGGAGATAACATCCCCTTGTCTCACTCCTCGATGCAATGGTATTGGCCTTGTTTGCTGGCTCTGTACTTGGACGGACATGGTGGCGGCTTCGTAGAGACATCTCATCACTTGGACATATCGACAATCTACTTGGCAACGCTGCAGGGACTCCATAACAGCCCAGATCTCGATCGAGTCAAAGGCCTTCTCATAGTCCACGAATGCTAGACACAGGGGTTGATTATATTCTTCGGTCTTCTGTATAATCTGCCGCACTGTGTGGATGTGGTCTATGGTGCTATATCCTCTCCGAAACCCAGCCTGCTCCGGTGGTTGGAATTCGTCGAGTGTTCGCGCAAGACGGTTCGTGATGATTCTTGAAAACAGCTTGTAGACGTGGCTTAGAAGGGAAATTGGTCGATAGTTTTTCAACATGGTCTTGTCACCCTTTTTGAATAACAAGACGACCACACTCCTACTCCACGCCTCCGGAGTTCTCCACGCCTCGGACAGCGTTGAAGAGCTTTTGGAGCTCCCTTAATACAAGTTTACCTCCAGCCTTTAGCAGCTCTGTTGTAACGCCATCCTCTCCAGGGGCTTTTCCATTTTTCAGCTGTCTAAGAGCCATCTCAATTTCGTCGGTACTGACTTCTGGCAGGTCTTCGGTGAAGTGGCGTGTTAATGCGGCTCTGGGGTCCTTATTTACGGGATTCGGTCGAGATGCATGCGAAGCGTATAACCGGCCATAGAAGCTTTCTACTTCCGAAAGGACTGCTGGCTTCGAAGCAACGACTTCTCCGTTTGCTGTAGTCAACTTCGTCAGGTGGCTTCTTCCAAGAGATTGTACGAACACTTTTGACCCCCGATCCTCCTCGATCGCCCTTTCAATCGAGAGAGCGTTAAAGCATCGGAGGTCGTGTCGTACGAGCTTAGTAATCTCTCGGTTTAGATTCCGGTTTGCCAACGAAGTGACTGGTGGGTTTAAACGTCGTTCCTTCATTAACCCTAGGGTCCCTTCCGAAAGCTTCGACGACGAAGAAGGTACGAGATTTTGTGAATTGCAGCCCTTACGCTGCAATTCACAAAATCTCGTACCTTCTTCCCTGAGAACCCGAACCACGTTTTCGAGGTTCTGGTTTACGTCTTTTGTGGTTTCCACGGAAGCGAATCGGTTTTCCAGCTTTGCCTGGAACGTTTCAGATCCTATCATGGCTTGAAGCAGAGTTGGTCGGAGCCTGGACTTCATCAAACAAACACGTTCAGCCTTAAAGTCGATATTTAGAGAGCCTCGGACAAGTCGGTGGTCACTACCGGTATTAAACCTATTGATCACTGAGACATCTCTGAATATGTGCTTCCTGTCCGACATGATGAAGTCGATCTCATTTTTGGTTATAGCGTTGGGACTTTGCCACGTCCACTTTCTCTGGGACTGTTTCTTGAAAAATGAATTCATCAAGAAGAGCCCTTCCCGATCGAGGAAGTTAACGAGCATTTGCCCCCTATGATTCCTGCTTCCAAATCCATGGGATCCTACTACCGATTCGCTACAATTCTGTACTCCCACTTTAGAGTAGAAGTCACCCATAACAACGTTGTAGTGGGTCTTAGTGGTACAGTGGAGGGCCCTCGATATGTCATCAAACATATCCTCCACCTCGTCATCCGAGTGTGCCAGTTCGGTGCGTACACTTGCACAACCTTGAGGCTATACCTCTCGGTAAGTTGACAATGAGGTACGCTACCCTGCTCGACACAATGGATATTTCCACAACGTTGTCAGAAAGGGACTTATTTACCAGAAACCCAACGCCACCTTGGGATTGTTGGTCCCCCTCGCGGAAGTACATCAGGTGGCCTGACTCGAGGGTTATGGTGTCCTCCCCTTCTCTTCGAACTTCACATAGCCCTAGGATATGCCACCTAATCTTCTCAAGTTCAACCTCAAGTTGCGCCAGATGCGAGTCTAGCCGTAACGTGCGCCCGTTATACGTAGCCAGGGTCAGTGGGTTTTGGCGGCCTCTCGTAACCCGGAGATTCTTAGCACCCCCCGCCCCGCCGTAACCGTGGTCGCCACCATGACCAGGAATAGCGGGGCCGCCGGGAACTGGGGGCCGTGGCTTATGTTGCGTCTGCATTGGGAGGAGATTTGCCCATAATCGCCACGCTGGGCAGGCGGGTTGGCGATCGCAGGGCGTAGCTTCTCGCACCGGTGACGCTGCTGGCCGTCACCGGTCTGTCGAATTTAGCTACGCCTATTGGGATGGATATACCGCCATCGGTCGGTCGCAGAGCCTCGTTCGTCGTTTAGCGGGATGCAACACGTGCAGGTGAGGTTGGCTTGGGGCAAAAGATGGTGGTTCACCCCTCTCACCGTTCCACCTACTCAGGAATTAGATGGAAAACTTGGGAAGTTGAAGGGAAAGGAATTAAATGGATATTGCTTATACGGACGGAATGGAAGGTATAAGCAATAGCTCGAGCACGGCAGAGTCGCACCCCTGTACCCTGACAGGTAGGTCAAGCCCTCTACCGGATGGTGTAGCCCTCTACCAAAAATGTAATGGATAACCCGCAAGTAGGGTGGCCCCCCGCCAAATGAACTAAAAATCTAAAAAAACTAGCTGGTATATGACTGGATGCGTAGGGCGGTGGACCGGGTGCTATGGCGCTATAAGCTGAATGATGATGATCAAATACATATGTTTATTCTAGAATTCAGGAATAAAGTAGTTATTAAGTTTCCTCGTATGAAACACTTCAATAGTGTCTAGATTATTTGCAAAATATCGTATTCTATTCTATTGGGTCCCGAAACCCAGTGCGTGGTGACACGTGGAGCAATATGCGACTAACTGATTGAAGAAATTACTACATTAATTAGAGTAGATTGTGGAAACAATTTTTTTTACGATTTGAACAGAAAAACCTCCAAAGGCACGTGAGTCTGAGACAGGTTTCAATTTCTTTAGTTGCAGTTGAGCCGACTGAGCCGATGATTTACTCACAGCGTAGGTTTACTCGAGGTCACAAATGAGACCTTCAACTAGAAAAAAATGCCTTTAAACAAACAACTTTAATTATGCCATTATTTCGCGTGTAAGCTATTATTGTAACAATATTTTTGTTAATACGTGCTTAATAAGTACAGTAAAAAAAAGCCTGATCGAACCTGTTGTTCTATAAGTGTAATCAGTATTGTTTTTTTTTTTTTTCTACTTTAACGCCAACGCAGTCATGCCCAGTCAGTATATAATAAAGTGTAAGAAAGTTTCTATAACAGTGATTGGCTTATTGTATCATCGATTACAATAACTATAAAATAACAGGAAATGCCAATAATTAATTTTAGATATTTTTTCCTCGATATCGAAATCTTTCTGAAATCTTGCTCTCTCAAAAATATATAGCAAGCTAATACATTATTCAATAGTATAAAATTACTAATGCCGCGGGTCCATACTTATGAATAGAAATGATGTGAATGCGGACGTACAACAATTCTCAACGTAGAAAAATATTTCCGTTTGAGCAATTATATTTTAATCTCGACAGGGCTATTGTTGAGCAAATATATTTTAATCTCGACAGGACTATTGTTGAAACGGAAGAACTTCTGTCTTATAAGAGATCTATAGCAGATTGATAATGAACGATTGAATTTAACAACGAGATTCTTTCCTTGTCATGATGCCAATTCATGGCCGGAGTGGGAAATTTGTAAAAGAATTTTAGTGGTCGGAATATTTGGTAATGGAAAAATTATACAGTCGATGATGGACGATACGTAAACAACTGGAAAATAAATGCTTGTTAGTTAGAGTACAGTTGTATCTATGACTGTAGATATTTAAAAATATAAAAACTTTTTAGATAAACTCTCATTAACTAAATAGAAGTAGAACTAGCACAGGACACGAAGAACAGATGGGGTGAAAAGTTCTCATTGACTTCAATAAATATAAATAATTACATTTTAAAATTAAACTGGCCGCTTTGAGTCATTTTTAATTTAATTTTGTAGCACAAACCCAAAAATGGGTAGGTACTACATAATATTGATTTTCATGTATGGGACTTTAACCAATCAGACAGTATATATATAGTCCTGTAGTCCCTGGATGACGGCAACACTCTTGCACCCGTAAGTGAGACTCAATTTTTATTGGCAAAAAGTGTACATTTGAGAAGTCTTTGCTTACATGTATGTATTTCTGTATGGGGGTCACGCAACGTAAAAAAAAATATTTATAATAGAACCCACAAATTATAGTTTCAAAATTACATCACCGGTATTAAAAAAGCATTATGGGTATAAATCTAGATTCAAATTGGTGTAAAGTGAATCGTAGAGGCTCAAATTGAAATTGGATTGGCGTGCAAATGCGCCAATTCATTGGCCAGTCAGTCCATACGGGGTTAGCTCTCAGATTGATGCATATCACTTACAGGCGGGTAACGAACCCTGTTGAGATAAAGGGATATATATATATATATATATACATATATATATTGTCTTCTGTGGAAGGAATTGATTTGGCTTTTGTAGCTTAGTATATTTCAAACTCAGTATTACAGTGCGGCACCGATGCAATAACGGACTTTAAAAGCAGCTTAATTTTTCATTTGTTCTTTGTCAAAACCCTAGCTTCTGTTTTGACGAATTTTTGATACTCAGTTGGCTTACTATAACGAAGTGCTACTGTTCATCCAGTTCAAACGTCAACAAAACTCGTAAAACTCGGATTTCTTTATTTTGTTAATTTCTGTTCTTTTGTGGGAATTGTTCTGGTGTAAGGTGTTAAAACAATTTGCTGAGACTTTTATAACACTAACTTTTGTTGACTTTCTTATATAATGTTTATTTTTCTTAACTTTGAACAGCGGATACATGATACATTCATACATACGCTTATCTCAGTACCCCCTAAGAGGTGGGCAGAGGTGTATTAAACACCGACATTTTGCCAATTACAATTTGGTCACTCTATCAATCGGGCACTATATATATACATATATACGTAGTAGAGCCATGCTTAGGTATACGTGGTAGAGCTATGCTTAGGCACGAATGGGCCGGCTCGATCGGTGCGATACCACGGCCTCACAGAAAACCGGTTTTGAAGTAACGCTTGCGTTGCATTTCCCCGAAATAAGTGTGGCCTCCGGAGGCCCAAAATCCCCCACCCCCCTAATGATAGCGCTGTTAACAAGAAGGATACCCCAGGCGTTGGAGAATGGAGAATCCCCCCTGGACGTCCACCCTCAGTACGGATTATACCTGAGCGTGGACGCCCAGGCTGCCCCTCGTACTCTGGGGGGGCTCAACTGCGCTCTCAAAATCTGCTCGAGGCAAGAGAAGGCATACCATGGCACCCCCTGTCACGTTTACCGTGGATTTTTGTAACATCAGGGGCTTACATTCTAACCCCGACACTCTCCACCACCACCTTGAGACAGCAAAGCCGGCCTTGCTCTTTTTAACCGAGACGCAGATATCATCTCCAGCGGACACATCCTACCTCTGCTACCCTGGGTACGGACTGGAACACTCCTTTGTTCCTAAGGCTGGTGTATGCGTGTACGTTAGAGATGATATCACTTCTCGCCGCCTAGGCAATCTTGAAGGTAGGGACCTCTCCATCTTATGGCTACGTGTAGACTTCGACGACCATCCCCGCATCTACGTATGCCTCTACAGGTCCCATAGCGGTGATGCCGAAACGGACTGAGTCATCGACCACGTCCAAATGGATACAGACTCAGGTTTCCAGCAGGTCCCATCCGCAGAGATCGTGATTCTTGGCGACTTTAACGCCCATCACGCCAAATGGCTTGGTTCGCGCAAAACCGATCATGCGGGAAGATCTGTTCACGATTTCGCCTTGGCTTATGGCTTGACGCAGCTGGTAGCAACGAGGACATGTAGCTTCACTCTGCATCCTCTATCGCTTGTATCATGGGGAGTGTTCAGAGGAATTATTCGGACTTATACCGGCTGCTGGTTTCCGCCATCGTCCTACGCGACAAAATATCCATCCCCATCACCTGGACGATTGGCAATCCACCACTGTGCGCTTCTCCAGAAGCTTTTTGCCTCGCACAACCAGCTTATGGAACAAATTGTCGCCTGCCGTATTTCCGAACCGATACGACCTTCAAACCTTCAAGAAAAGAGCGTACTCCTACCTAAAAGGCCGGCAACGCACTTGTGATTCTTGAGTTGCTGCTGTCCATGGGCGGCGGTAGTCACTTACCATCAGGTGACCCATCTGCTCATTTGCCCCCTATCGCATAAAAAAAATATATATGTGATATAATATATAAAATATTAACAACGTTAGGGAACTCACTGTTATTAATGAAATATGTATGTATTATAGTATTAATCTACTTAGCCTGTGAATAATCACAGGCTAAGTAGATTAATACTATAATATTAATGTTGTAAAGAAAGATAATCTAAAGGAAACTTTTGATGAGAATTAATTGTTGAAATCCCGATCCAAAGACATAAAGAAAACCATTCCCTTGTCTTAATGGCAACTACAAAAAGTGTATAAACCGAAATTCTATTTTTAAATGGCGTACGCTCAACCGTCACACAATACTTCAAAACTATTTGCGTTTGTTTTCACTTCCAATTTTTAAACGAACACGGTAGAGATAACTCCAACTGCATACCAACTAATCAATCGCAAACAAACACCAAACTTTTTATTTAACAACATTTTATAACAAACACTCGAACAATATGGCTGAATAAATATTACCTTTGTCAATGAAAAATATTGCTGCGAAGTGTGAGGATGAATGCATTATATTGCGTTGCAAAAACAATTGTTTGCTGAGGGACAATTGCATCCAGACCGTGGGATAATTGCTCAGAACCTCGAATGTGTCTCTACATGGGAATGTCCACGTGTCATTTTGACTCTTATGGCAAAAGAAATATAACACAGAAGTTTCCATAGTTCTCTGTGTTAAAATACATTAATTTAGTAGACGAACATATCAGTTCGATCTAAGACGTTTTTTTACTATACTTAAGTTTTAGAATCTATTTGAATTACACTTATAGGTAAGAAGATTGAAAGAAGCATACTTTTTTTTTACTTAATTACATAATAACATAATGCCGGATTGTAGTTTAGTTAAGAAGTAAAATTCTAGTTTTTTAAATCAACATAAAAAAAGAAAAAGCTAATCTTGTTTGATGTGCCAAGATTCTTGTTTCCATTTAACCTACTCTCTTTGTTTACGTGGTATTTAGTGGTGATCGTAGGGGCGTGCGCTCGGTGCACAAATCGGGAGGACTTGTGTTTCATCTATGAAATATTCAAATGGTTTGCTGTACCGTGTGCGGTAGGCTGAGAATAGCGCATGCTTCGATTATCTACCTCACACTGCTTGCGTATGCATGCTGCAGATAGTCGCCAGTTACACTTATCAATTTCAGAGATATATTTGAAGTCTAATGTGCTTTTATTTATAATCACTATTGGTGAGGATTTCATAGGAATATCAGAACGCATAGCGATTATGAATCTAAAACTACCAGGATATAAAAAACCGTGGTCTATTATACAAATATATTCACCTACAGAGCAATCAAGTCTGGAAACAATAAACAACTTCTACCGTAAGTTAAACGAAGCAATTCAAGAGCACACCCATAAAAACCTTATAGTCATGGGAGACTTCAATGGCCAAATTGGAGCAAGGCATGCAGGAGAAAACGCAATACTAGGGCAATTCTCATATAGTAACAAGACCAGAAGTAGAAATGGGGAAAAAATTACAAACTTCGCACTAGAAAATAAACTAACAATCTTAAATACTATGTTCAAGAAGAACCGGACGAGCATGTGGACCTGGATCTCGCCGGATGGAAAAACAAAAAACGAAATTGATTTTATTATGACCAATAGAAACAGCTACTTCACAAATTTTACCGTCATTAAAAGATTTAACTTCCACACCAATCATAGGCTACTTAGAACTGAGCTCAAAACAAATCAACCAAAGGCGACTAGACCGAGACTAGACTCAGGAAACAGAAAACTCAACGAACAGCAATTGGAACAAATAGCAATAGTGCTAAAAGCTGAACTTAGAGACTTTAAAGAGAGCACTAAGGAACTAGAAACCCAAGATAAATACAATTATATAGAGAATACTATCAAAACTCAAACTAAACTCAAATCAGATACTAAAATTAGTGCAAAAGGAACATTATCAACAGTCACTATAAAACTCCTAGAAGAAAGAAACCAACTCATTAACGAAAGAAGTGCTCAAAATAGAAGACAGAAATTAGCCAAAATTAGCAAAGATATCAATGAAAGCATGAGAAAGGATAGAAAACAACGGAGGATGCAAACGATAGAAAATTACATACAGAAAACCGGTGGAACTAAAAAAGCACTCAAAGAATTGACTGACACGAAGACCTGGATCGTAAAAATGAAAGACGACCGAGGAAAATTGGACCATCACAGAACTAACATATTAAAAACAGCTACGTCATACTACAAAAAACTATATCGAATCAATACTACGCAAACTGAAATCAGCCTGGCGGATACCTCGAACATCCCCAGTATTCTCCAGGCTGAAATCAGTAAGGCTATCGATACACAAAAAAGTGAGAAAGCACCCGGGCCTGATGGCATAAGCAATGAAATTTTAAGATATAGCAAAGAGACCCTGATACCTGTCCTCACAGACATGTTCAATGACATCATGAACACTGAAACGATCCCCCAGCAATGGACCGAGTCTCACATCATCCTACTGTATAAGAAAGGGGATAAATACGACATCGGAAATTATCGCCCTATTAGCCTTATGTCCAATGTGTATAAGATTTTTGCTAAGATCTTATTAAAACGGGTCGAAAGAACTCTAGACGAACACCAACCTATAGAGCAAGCAGGATTCCGCAAAGACTACTCAGTGATCGACCGCATCCACGTAGTGCGTCAAATCTTTGAGAAATACAACGAATACCAACTAACATACTACATTGCATTTATTGACTATCGCAAAGCATTCGATTCTCTACAACATGATAAAATATGGGAGGCATTACTAGAACAAGGAGTTGAGCTCAAATATATTAGATTAATAAGAAACATATATAGCAGCAGCAGAGCAAGAATTCAATTAGAAAAGAAAAGTGCTTTTTTCAGAGTAGAAAAAGGAGTCAGGCAGGGAGACCCACTATCTCCGAAATTATTCTCCGCAGTACTAGAATCAATCTTCCGAAGGCTTAACTGGGAACATCTCGGAATCAACATAGACGGTGTACTACTGTCGCATTTAAGATTTGCCGATGATATAGTGCTACTGGCAAGAACAGCAGAGGACTTAACCAGAATTATAAAAGATCTTGCGAAAGAAAGTAAGAGAGTAGGATTGGTAATGAATCCGGAAAAAACTAGAGTGATGACAAACGGGTACAAACATACTATAGATCTAGAAAACACTGAAATCAATTATACAGACGAGTACATATATCTAGGTCAGCTTATAACTCAAAAGGATCCGATGCAGAAGGAAGTGGCCAGAAGAATTACAAAGGGCTGGAAGACATACTGGAATCTAAGAGAGGCTATGAAAGATAAAGAGCTCCATATAAACCTAAAAAGCAAACTGTTTAATACCTGCATACTACCTGTCCTTACATATGGGTGTCAATCATGGTCCCTAAATCAGGAGACCTCAAACAAACTAGCAACTTGCCAGTATGCCATGGAAAGGAGTATGCTAAATATTAGAAAGTCTGACAGAGTAAAAAAAGTCCTCATTAGAAACAAAACAAAAACTACTGATGTAATAAACAAAATCAAAAGACTCAAATGGCGATGGGCTGGTCACATGGCAAGAGGACACGAAAAATGGAGCAAAAAGGTGACATGGTGGTACCCAAGGGAAGGCAAGAGAAAGAGAGGTCGACCACAGAAAAGGTGGGACGATGATGTTAGGCAAGTGGCAGGAGTCACATGGAACAGAGTGGCTCAAGAAAGAAAGGAATGGAAAAGGCTGGAGGAGGCCTATGCCGACTGGCAAACAGATCTAGGAAAGATAACGAAGCAACAAATATTAGTTTAAATTGTTTATTCAATATAAGATTTCAATGTTAGTTCGTTACATAAGAATCAAATGTACCAAGTGATCTGAATAAAAGGCTATATTATTATTATTATTATTATTGGTGAGGATTGCTGTGATTTAGTACATATAAGGGTATGGAAGTCAATTGTCAAACAGGTATATAGAAAGTGGGACGGTAGCAAAACTCAATTTATAACTTTTACTGAGTATTTTCTATTTATTTATTTATTTAACTTTATACACATATTGTACAAGGCGGACTTAATGCCTTAGGCATTCTCTGTCAGTCAACCTTGGGGTGTAGCAAAAATAAAAGTGGTAGGTGCGAAGAATAAGGGAGAAAAAAGGAACTAGTTTAAAAGTAGTATAAATACAAGAAAACAATGTTATACACATTATTACATATACATTATTACTTAAGTAAAAAGAAAAAATAACAAAAGAGAAGAAAGAGAAGAAAAAAAAATGATGCGACAATTAAGCCAACTCATTGAGCAGGAGATCACGTACCCTTTGTTTAAACGTAAAGCGGTTTGTGGACATCCTGATTTCGAGTGGGAGCGCATTCCAAAGAAGAACAGATTGGACATAGAACGAAGAGTTCACGAAGTTGGAGTTATGAGGGGGGGACATAATAGAATATGGTTTTGTGAGGCACGAAGGTTACTGTCATGATTAGAGCACGGTAAACGAAGATAGGGTGCTAAATAAGATGGAGGAGATGGAGAGTTAAGAAAAAAGAAGAGAGAAGTCAGTGCGTGAAGATTACGTCGCTGGCGAATCGGAAGCCATTTTAATTCAGAACGTAAAACAGACACGTGGTCATACTTGCGAAGATTAAAAATAAATCGAATGCAGTTATTAAGAAGCCGGTCAAGTTTATTGAGCAGATCTGCATTCAGGTCGAAATAACATACATCACCATAGTCGATTATGGGGATGATAAGGGACTGCATTAGGATTGTCTTGGTTTAGTAGGAAGGAAACTTTTAAGGCGATATAGAATTCGGAGAGTTCCAGTCACTTTCCGACTCACGTGAGCCACCTGGGTACGCCAATCAAGAGTTGAGTCAATATCTAGACCCAGATCTTTAAACTCTGAGCTAAGGGGTATGACTGAGCTATTAAAGACTACAGGTGAGATGGAAGTAATATCAATCCTACCCATAAGTCGTTTGCTGCCTACGATAATTGCCTGACATTTAGTGGGATTCACGAATAATCCACACCTCTCCGAACAGCTTTTTATTAAATCTAAGTCCTCGTTAATTTTGTCAATGGCTTGCGGTATATCCTCAATGCCTGCGTGTACAGCTGCAAGTCATCGGCGTCAGTCAAGGTGATACGCACACTGAAGGTCCTGAGTTGAGGTCCTGCCTTGAGGGACGCCAGTGTGGAGTTCACACCAATTTGATGACAGTTCATCAACGCGAACGCACTGTTGTCGTCCCTGAAGATAAGTGGAGAACCATTCCAATGCTTCTGATGAGATCATAATATAAGACAGGATGGATAATAGGACATCGTGACTGACGGTATTGAAGGCATTAGAAAAGTCAATTAGGGCTAGAACGGTAACCTTGGTGCCTTCCATGCCCTCCCTAATATCGCCAGTCACTTTCAGCAGTGCAGTAACAGTAATGTGACCGGGTCTAAAGCTGGATTGGAGAGGACTTAAGAGATAATTTGGAAGATAAACTGAGAAAGCTGCTTGTGAACACACGCTTCAAGAACTTTTGATAGAAAGGGAAGAATAGAAATGGGACGGAAATGTTCAGGAAGGGAAGGATTTTTTTTTCTTAGGCAAAGGAATGATATAAGCGTTGCGCCACAGAGAGGGGAAGGTTCTTGAATCGAGAAGTTAAATTAAAAGTTAATAATGTGAGTTATGGCCTGAAGGACGTGATCCAGGATAGTGACTATCATCCTACGGCTAAGGCCATCAGCCCTCAGCATTGGAACGGATGGAAAGGATGACCTTTGTGATGTCCTCAGAAGACACTGGAGAAAATTTAAAATTAGCAATATTGGGTCTGGGTAGACCAGCAATATGGTTCAAGGTCCGACACTTGGTTTGATGATCTAGCTGAATTGTAGATGAGAAATGACGGTTGATATCATTCAAACCAATGGTCGATTGAGACTCGGTGCGTAGTTGCCTGCCGATACCCATAGTGTTTAGAAACTTCCACATACTGGAAGGAGATGAAGTTTTAATATTTTGTAGAATATGTCGTCGTTTTGCGTTACCGTTACCTGGTTACACCGATTCCTTACAGTCTTAAAAATGTTCCATTTCTCTTCACTGCGGTCCTTTCGAAACTGTTATCTATTATATAATAACTACTAGCGGACCCGACAGACGTTGTCCTGCATGATATTTCAAGCGATTAGGATCAATATAGATAAATAACCTAGATACCGACTGCAGCGCCATCTGCCGGGCTGATTTGTGAATCTAAACCATTCCCAGATCCCCTTGAACACACACAAAAAAATTCATCAAAATCCGTCCAGTCGTTTGAGAGAAGTTCAGTGACATACACACTCACAGAAGAATTATATATATAAAGATTATCAATCAATATATTTTTAAATAAAAACCATGCAGTGAACATTAATGTAAACTATAATAATGCAGTCGTTGCACAATCACCAGATCCAAACCAAGGAACATGAGGCTTTATATATTTTGATGAATTAGCGGAGTATGAAGAGGACCAGCACCTATTTTCAATTAATAATTAAGAACGACTTTTTTTCCGTCATTTTTCAACCCATGTCAACGGGCTAAGGATGCGCAGTTCAATCCTTTTTTTTTTATTTTTATGGCATAGGGGCAAACGAGCAGACGGGTACCTGATAGAATGTGACTACCGCCGTCCGTCCAATTAAAGAGTCACAAATGCGTTGCCGGCATATTAGTTAGGACTACGCTCTTTTCTTGAAGGTTTGAAGGTCGTATAGGAAGGTATATATTGTTAGATTACTACATTAAATCTTGTTTAATAATGACACGTTAATACAATTATGAATTTATACGAATTTAGTACTAAATATGACTTAAAAGGTCTAGATTTCTGATTTTGAAAATTTAGCTATATAATTTGATACTGTTAAAATGTACTATCAAAATAATGTGTATATGTATTGAATGATTCAATTCAAAAGTAATGTTTTGAAAGTCATTCATTTGACCTTTTGTATTGTCATTAATTCACTCATTCATTCATTCATACATTTTTAAGCTCTTTGTCAGAAAGAGGTCGCTTGTCTTGGGAGGCTCGAAAGAAAAGGTCCAATGAAGGAGTTGAGCCAATCTTTTGTACTAATATATTAAGAAAGTGAAAATATAGATTGTGAGAAAGTTATCTTGGCGTTTCCATTACGAATACGGTCATATTATCGTATAGGAAGTCGTCGTCGTGAAGGAAATACGGCAGGAGACAGTTTGTTCCACAAACTGGTTATGAGAAGGCAAAAAGCGCTCAGCGCGCTCATCCAGGGGGGATGGCGATGGATATTATATATATCTAAATCAAAGTAGAAGATATTGATTACTAATCATCTTATTATCTAAAATTCAATTGCAGTTCTTGTTAAATACTTAAAGCAAAGCTGAGCTACATAGGTGATTTATATAGTCGGAAATAACAATATCATCGTTATGAAAATAGCTGTCGTATATTATTTACATAAAATATATTTTTTTTACACATTTAGGTATCTACAATCCAATGGAATATTATTTTATTATGATCATTGGTTATGTTATGTCATCGGCCAATTTCAGAAGTATTATTTCACACAATCAACATAATTATTTAACATATCTAGTTATTTAAAAAAAAGATAATATATAAATTTAATTTAAACTAAATAATGAAATAAATTAATTAATACAATTCAATTTAATGACCAATGTCTATGATATATTTCAATATATATAGTGCCATATATCATAGATTTCTAGATCTAGATTTTTAAATCTACATATACATATTATCTATTCACATTAGGACTTCGCACAAAATCGAAATTGGTTTTTTATACAATCAATATTCTCAATTCACATCCGTCACAGTCTTACATGGAGTTTCTATCACTTGATAGTTCGTTGTTTAATTTTGTTTTCTTCTGATATTTTGGATGTTTCTTAAATGTACTTGTCTTCTATTATAAAGGACTCAGATTACTTGCAATTTCGACATATTTCTGCTGTCATTTCTGTACTTATATATAACAATTGATTGATATTGATTCTACAAGACAATATTTGAATTACTACTATACAAAATGAATATTAATACATCAATAATGTGTTTAAAATGTGTTGATTTTAACTATTATTTTTATTCATTAAATACATAATATTCTATAAAATGGTATAGGTAATATAAAGAACTCATTGGTCTCATGGTTGGTGACCCTTACTGTTAAGTCTGAGGTTATGGGTTCGATTCCCACACCGCTGTAAGTCTTTGAGTGATGAACATGTATGTATCTGTAAATACTTACCGTATTTATAGATGCTTATTAATTGTCTCCATATTTGTTAATAGTATATATAAAAAGGCATTAGGGTCTCAAATCCATTCAGGTCAATTGAAGTACGCTAATTGTACAACATTTGTTTTAGTAGGTTTTGTTTTATTTATTTATTTTTTGATTTTATACTTAACCTTTATTATTATTTATTATTTATTTATAACGATAAAAATGTAATTATTTTGATGTATACTAAAGAGTATATCTATCTATCTAGAGATAGCTCTAAAGTACATATAACAAATAACGAATTAATAATTAAAACATAACCTCAAAATATTTTTTTTTTCATTCCTACGCTTTCCTAATAATCCTTCTTTTAAATAAAATGTAATAAAAATGTATATGATTCCTAATACAATAAGCATTTTACCATTCTTGTTGGTTCTAGGACGAATGATGTACATACATATCCATAAAATCAAAACAACTTCATAAACGGTATGCAAATGGTGTTACAGAAAAAATAAATATACTGACGAGAAAATGTTTACTATTGAGCAATATTTAACAAGCAGAGTAACCGAGTTTATGCTCAAACATCTATAGAAGCTTTCCAATAAGTCAGCAGAGTAACATGTGGGCATTATCCGACTTCAGGGATGGTATGGTGCAGTGTTAGCTCAACGAAACGAAACAAGCTTTTCTGACTTTATCAGAGCTGTAAATAGCTGAATGACCCTCATCTAGACACGACCTTATTTTGATAATGGATATTAATTTATGGTCCACTTTAGAGAGCTCTAAAAGCCCCTAGAACTTTCCACAAGATTGACAATGAAGAATTTTCCCATGGAGAGAGCGCGTGTTTCTAATGATAACTATTGGCCTCAACGATTAAAGAACTGCATTAAAGCCAATGGAGATCATTTTGAATGAGCTTCATATATGTATTTTTATGCTATTATATTAATGCATAAACTAACACACATTACACTAATAAATGTTGTATGCAATAGAAAAAAAATGTCCTTGTAACAATATTTATCACAAGACTGTGTGATACTTGTCGACGGCACGAACTCGTGGATGGGTGCGGTCAGAATGCATGCTATCTCTTCCAATACCATACGCGAAAGGAATATGCTCTGTGATGAGCAGTAGAAAGATAGTGTACTTATGTACACTGTCGTCATCATATCTACGTAAAGTACGCACCTTTGCGCGCGATTTCAATGAAGTCTACGTGACGTCGGGCGATGGAGTGGCTGCGATGGGACAGACATGTATGAATGAAAACATAAACCTGAACGAAGCCGAATAACAAAGTTACCTACATACCTACATAAAACTCTACTACTCTCTAAAACTTTGGCTAAATGAGGGTCTTTATACCAATCCGCATACCCTTATTTGGCTCTGTACACAAAGAAACGGTATGTTAGTTATTAATTATAGAGAGTTTATAATATTACGGAGTTTGCAACAATCCGTTGACAGATATAAATAACACAATTTGGAAACATATGTAAAGAAGACAATTAAAATAAAATAATTCAAAGCATTTATTTTTTCATTCATTTTAAAGACAACTCACACATTAGAAAAACATTCATTCAATGGACACAAAGAACACCCAGACTCGGCATAACTATTTGTTGATCACACAAATTCTTCACCCGTGTGGGAATCGAACCTACGACCTCCGGTTTAGCAGTCAGCTCACTAACCACTAGAAAAACAGGCCCGTTATTGTCAATAGGTAGAATATTACGAACATCTGATCTGATCTGATTTACAAGTGTGTTTGAAATTTAAAAAACAGAGGTTTGAGATACAGAATCCTAAACATTCATACAATTTCTTGAACTTTTAGGTAGGTATTTTAGTATATTATACTGGTTAAATTTTAGGTAATTGTTGATAAAAGTCACTTACCCAATAACTATATAAAAACAACATTCAATGAAAGATTCCACATACGTTAGAAGTTATTCATTTACACCCAAAGAAGCGTTAGTATTAATAGTTTCTCATAACTTCCAAACTATGTTTTGTTTTTGCTTTCATATGTGCTTAGAAAAAGATGAAACAAATTGATATCCTTTTTTATACCGTCCAACTGTGGAAGAGTCGTCATACTACGTTAGTATGGAAGAATGATCGATCAGTTAGCTCTTAAGTAATTTGTTTAGTGACTGTTAGCAATTATAGTAGAAACGTTTTTAGTCTGTTCCTTGCAGTTATTAACAAAGTGTAAGAGATCTTTGCAAAAGAAACTGTCGGCGTATCAGAATTCCAATTAACCTAATTACAGAATATTCCGCAGTTGCAGGGCTCGCCAAGTTTTGGTAAAATTAAAACTTTGCCTTCGCTGATTGGTACTCACCTGAACTTGTACATACTTTTTACAAGTACGTACGTACGGTTTACATATTAGTAGCTGATAGCTTGCCTAGTGGTTCACGGAGGACTAGATAAGGGGGACCCCGTCTCTTCCCGATGGTGTCGTATGAGGCGACTACGGGATTGGACAGTTATCTATCAGACAGTATGTAGTCACACAGTGCCCGGTTGACGGCAACACGCTTGCTACCAAGTCTTCTTTGGCAAAATATGGGTGTTTAATATACGTCTGCCTACCCTTTAGGGGATGCAGGTGTGAGCGTTTGTATGTATGTAGTAGCTAGTTTGACTCACAGATTGTAGAATAGATAATTTTATTGCTAATATTGCCAGTGTTATGATAGTGCTAGATAGAAATGTTAAGTCAGCAAAAAAGTTTTTTGCGCCATTTGCAAAATGACCAACAGCGGAACATTACTTGTACATATTGGATTATAATATTAGTTTTTATTTATATTTTTATATTAGTTCAATTAAGAATAACTAAAAAAAACCTGTACCTGACAGGCTAGGTTTTTTTTAATTTGTTGAATTTCACTTACTTTCAACAATTTCCTTCTATACCGCATATAAAGTTTTGCTTTAAAGTTATATCTAGAGAAATTATATTAATAATTCAATGCTAATAGTCTTCATAAGTGCATTACTAAAAAAAACATTTTTTTGAGATTGTAATTTATTTGCGATATATTTTAGTTATTAGCGATTAAATTAAAACTTAATTTAAAACAACAATCAGTGGTAAAAAACGTTTATTTTTAAATTATTCATATTTCTTCTTAGAGCCTTAGCCCACTATGTTTTTAAACGCGTTGAGGAGGCGCGCTTTTGATCAAAGCTTCTTCTGGACTTACTCATGTGTCGCGCGGAACTTTAAAAACATACAAATAACAGATATAAAGAACACCCAGACCCAGAACAACAATTTGAGGATTACACAAAGTGTTGTCCCGTGTGGAGCGGCAGCGTGGCAGCGAGGTGACTACTAAAACCGCTACTCCATAAGTGCAGTCAATTTTATCCATACATAGCGATGTGTGTACTTGTACCCTACACATATTTATGCCGGATATTTTTACTGTGTTTGTCGAAACAGTGGCATATTAAGGCATTGTATTCACAAAGGCATGCAAGGCAAATGGATGCATTTGACATTTAATATTTACCAAGGACCAACAAAAGCATATACTCAGTAAATCTTATTCATAAAGGATTATGAATAGGATTTGCTGAGCAACTTCATAGTAGGTAATGTTTGTGAATACGAAGTAAGTCGTTTTGAATTAGATACTACTACTATTAGGTAGAACCAAAGTAACCCTCCAATGGGTCACAGTGGATCTAGATGCAACGATGCAGTGGATGAAATGGCTAGGAGGGGATCGGAGTTATGACGTAGTCCCGAACCTAGAGTCTTCTTCTGACAAATTCGGACATTGGTGAGCAGGTGCACAAGAGATCAACACAATTTCACATTTAACACACACTAGTTACTTTACACAACAGTCGAGAAATGTAAGTTGCGTAAAGTAACTAGTGTAATAACTGGACAAGGCTCTTTTAACAAACATTTTTTTGCTTAGTACCTAGGTTCACCAGGGTCACTCTCATGAATCAATCGGCCCACTGCAGTCCACTCCTGGATATACGTGCCAATTTACACCAAACCAACCGGTTCTCTGTCTTCCGCATTCAATCTATCCCAGCTACCTTCTTTAGGTCTTCTGTCCAGCTTTCATGGGGCAGCCCTGCCTGCAACTTGTCGGTCTCCGAATCACTTTAATGGATCATAGATCTCAACAGAAAGAAAGGTACTAACAGGCCATTCCACTTTCATTAGAATTTGACATAATAATTTTAACAGTGTTCGCTGAACACAAAGAAATCTATTCCGATAATTGTAAATTACTCGATGTACGGCTCTTATGAATGTCTCAACAAAAATGATTATATTATTATTTATGTTAAATAAAACATAAAATGTGTAGTATAACAGTCAGAACCAGAGGGAGCTAATTTTCTATTAATTCCTACAAATGTATTGAGATCTTTTTGAGCTTTTTGCATAATACTATCAGCTCAGTCTCTTCCTATAAAACGACAACATTGGTTCGTGATGTCAACATAGATATACCAACAGACATGCACTATGCACCCAGCATAAATTAAAGCGCAGAGTTAGGTATGCTACCTGCTTATACGTGTCCTACTAGACTTTATAATTCACTGGATCATATTATATTAAAACTAAATTACCTGCAAAAGTGCTTGTAGAGGATTCGACTATCGCAGACCATTCTTTAGTTGCACTTATCTTGGATCTTGAAAAGATTAAATCAAGGAAAATAATATGTTATAATAAACTTGATTACCAGGGGCTATAAAGACCTTCAGAATGTTGATTTTTCTTTCTCTCTGATGATGGAAAATAACGCTACAACAGTTTTTGTAAGCAAGATATCCACAGCAAATTATTGTTCTGGGTCTGGGTGTTCTTTGTATGTTTTTAAAGTCATGCGCGACACATGAGTAAGTCCTATGCGTTAAAAACGTTAAAAACATAGTGCGCAAAGGCTCTAAGGAGACATAAAGTTTTGCTTGTCACAGAAACTCAATTGTATTCAATTAAATAAATCAATTTATATTTTGTTGAATGGATGAATAATTAAATTAGCGATTAGTTTAAACACCTACATAGAAATCTAAAAAAAAAACTTAAACAATAATGTTTTTGAAAGTTAGCTAGCATACATTTTTGTGATTCATTACTAACCACAATATAAAACACGATCAATCCATACTGCAATCTGCTAAGAGCTCAAAAGAATCATCGAAGGCTATTAAGAGTATAATCGATTATGTGAGCCCAAAAAAAATGCAGATTTAGTGTTCAACGCACGGGTAATTAGGTTGACGAGATTAAGGCTATAAATATATATATTTTTCAAACATTGGCAAACAGCTTGCTGAAGCAGTTATGGAATATGAAAATTTTGACTGATCTCCAATTAGAAATTGTTTTAATTTATCATTACATTTCATTTATTGATTTGCGAATAGGGTTATACATTTGCAGATCTTATAAGCCAGTACAATTGTTGTTCTTTTACCATATTCAACCAAAAGGCGTGCATAAGATAAAAAAAGACATTAATATTTACATTAAAATACTACACATTTAAAAACAGCAATAAATTTATATATAATAACATATAGTCATTTTTCTTTTATATTTTAAAATAATGTCAAGCGTTATTAATAAAATGATATGTCACACAATTATAATAAAAGAATGATATAATGTTATACAATTATAATAAAATGATAACATGTGATAGCATAATAATAATAAAATAAAATATAAATTTAGCAGACCTCTACACATATTCCACATGCTTGTTTTCCAACAACTCTCCAAGCAAATAATAGCATTTAACTACAAGCTGTTTTTGAAGACGCCTTTTAAATAGTTGTGTATTGTCTATAGTCTTTACACGATTTGGTAGTTTATTGTGTAGGTGCAATACAGAAAAAGCTTTTGGGTCGTTGAGCCCTTCTACTTGCCACTGTATATTGCTAGTCAGCATGACGAGCCCTTGATCTATGTTTAAGTAATTCAATATTCTGTTTTACAAACCTGAAATACTTATAAATGTAAATGCAAGGTAAAGTCAGTAAATTATGTTCTATAAAGTGAAGTTTGCAACTTTTAACACTTTATTGTTAAATATGGTCCTACTGCATCGTTTCTGTACTTAAAATGCTGGATAGCAGTCAGTGGAGTTGCCTCAGAATAATAATAAAAATGAGAGATAGAGAAGAGTGGTATTCCTTTCTTGTCAAACTCATTATTGCTACTGGACTCATTGGTCGTTGTTATAATCAGAGAGTATTCCCTAAGGTATTTAAGAAGTCATTAATCGCGCCTGGGCGCAAGAATATGGCACGAGACGAGACGTCAAACTACAGACCAATCTCAGTTCTTAGTCTCTATCTAAAAAAGACTCTCGAGGCCAGGCTACACAATTTTCCCGACCACAAGAAAGTAATCTAGGAATCTTAATTTGGATTTAGATCTGGAAAAAGCACAGAAGACGTTATCAGTGAATTTACCAACTTTGTAACTACCAAAATAGATAACAAATAAAAGTGTAGGGGGAATTTTTCTAGATCTAGCAAAACCGTCTGATACCCTCTCGATTCCACTCTTGTAGACAAGTTATACATTCGAATTTGCATTCGTCGCTAATCTTTACGACTACAAAAACTTTTTATTTAACCGTACCGAGCAAGTTAAAATTCGTGAAAATACACGTACTAAAGTCCTATTGCGCTATGAAGTTCCGCAGGGTAGTGTCCTCGGTCCAAGTCTATTTCTTATTTATGTACAAATAAAAAATTGTCCCGTATGCCTATGACTTGGCTGCCTATGGCGATACATGGGCTTATGTACAACGCCATGCTGAAATGGGACTCTATAAGATTAGTCGATGGCTTAGTAAAATTTACTGGTGCCTGTAAAACTATTATAATTTAACTTAGGAGAGCGCATAGACCGTTATTAAAAGTCATCACATTAAAGCCATATAAGTATTCAACTAGGTCTCTCTTCGAGGACTGTAAAGTTTTAACTGTACGACAGCTTTATATATTCCACCTTATTAATTAACAACTCTGGTTAACTCACACATTACTAATGGTTGTTAGTTAGATAAACGTTTTCGTTCGTTCCGTGCTGCATCAGCCAGACGTCAATAAATCTAAATGGGCCTTAATCTATACAATAAATCTAATAAAATTATTAACCTATATCCATTCACATGTCAATGCATGAAAAGTACTAAAAAAAACTGCCTTCTAAGTTTAAATTATAATGAATCAGAACGTATACTCAATGTTATGTGTAGAACGTTATTTGTGACTTTATAGCTAAAACTCTTATCTGTATCTAGGTGTATAAATTAATTTTGTATAAATTTTAACAAAGATAAAAACTGTGTGTGTAATGAGTACTTAAATTATATTAGAAACTAATATACATAATAGAAGATCATATAATTACCGCTACCATAAAATATCTCCTTAGCATAAATTGTGAGAAGGCACTTGATCTAGCTGTCTAACGAGAGCCTCTGAAGGTGTTGATCGAGACTCTTGGCTATCAATCCATAAGCAGATATGACCATCGGAACAATGATCGCCGAATTATTATTATTACAGATTTTTTATAGTACACTAGATATGACATATCAACATTCTTACAATGTTGAGCCCGTTGGCGCGTGATTATGATGTCAAAAAAATATCTTTCTATTATTCCTTAATAGTTCTTCTTTTTATCCCTGTGTATTTTATGTATAGTCCTTTTAAAAAATGTGTGGGTAATTTAATGATTGTCAGTTAAGTAGTTAAGACAAGAAAGTCCAAATTAAAGTTGTAAAGAAAGAACTAGGAGAAATATTATTATTTACATTTTTCACAAACACTTAAACGATTAACACAACAACCTGACAAAAGTAAAATGTCGAAGGTATTGTAATTCCTTTCATGCGATATTCTGGACAAAATCAGTAAGTCTTCACATAAATTAAAAGCCCGAAACCCGCATGATCGGCGTCGTCTACAAAATGGGGATAAGTACCTAATGATTAATTTTGGAACAATGAAAAACCTACGATCGCTTGTAATATTAAGTACCGCATCGTTTGTCATTTTGATTACTGTAATATTGATTAGTGTATATCTAGACTATTGAAGATTCCTGGTTTGGTTTTTAATGTGTACAGCTTTTTATTAAAATAGGACGACGGAACGAGACCGAAGTTAATTTCCCAGTAGTCAGTTAAACAGTGCTACGAGTGCATTGTTTTGTCAATACTGATGTACAATGTACAAGTGATACGATGAAATATGAACCTCATCAATGTTCATATCCCAATCTGTGTAAACATTTTTGTGCATAAGTACGACTATGTCTATTTGCCTTGCTAAATCTGAAGTTGAAATAGACTTCTGTTTAACATTGTTCCAAGGAACTCAAGACTAAAAAAGAATTTAAAGTCTTCAATAAAGTCCCAGAACACTTCTGAAACCCCTAAACTATATGCTAATTAACATTACATTAAATTCAGCAGTATGACCAAAAAATTATAATAAACACAAAAAACTGATGACTAAAATATAAATAATATAATATGCATTATGGCTAAAATGAATTATTATTGGCATTATACTCGTAAGTTATTATTTTTTTTAGTTAAGACACTAACAACTTAGATATTCACTTCAACATTTTATAAATTTGCTGGAATATAACTCAGTTTTAGTTTTACAATCAATGAAAATGGAGGTTATAATATTGATACATTATTATTATTATTAGCCTTTGTTGCTGATACTAAACAACGATTTTTACATACAGTAGCAAATTGTTTTACTTAAATCTAATACATCAGGTTTCCCGGTTCAGTGGTCAGCGTGTCCAGTGACACGTAGGCCTCTTCCAGCTGTTTCCATTCTTCTCTATTGGTAGCTTTTCTAGACCAGATTGTCCCTCCTATTATCTTGATATCATCTGTCCATCTTTTTGCTTGTCTGCCTCTTTTCTTTTGCCATCACGTGGCTGCCATTCTGTTATAATTTTAGTCCATTTCATTCTGCTTTCCCTTGTCATATGTATTGTCCATCGCCATTTTAATCGTCTTATTTTCTTTAGTACGTCTTCCACCTTTGTTGTAGATCTAATGTCTGCTGCTGTTTTGCGGTCTTTTAGCGTCACGCCCAACATACTCCTTTCAATTCCCCTTTGACACGATCTTAGTTTTAAAAGATGTTTTTGAGTCAATGCCCATGTTTGGCACCCATACATAAGACATGGCAAGATGAAAGAATTAAACACTTTTTTCCTGGCTGTCATAGGAAAGTGTTTGCTTTTAAATAGCTCTTTAAGGGACCGGTATCTTTTCCAAGCACAAGTCACTCTGCTTTCTATTTCTATGTCTGTCCGGTCTCTAAAAGATATTAATTGTCCGAAGTATGTATAGTTTTTAACATATTCAATATCTTCATTGTCTACTTTTATGATTAATTCTTCTCTGTTGGTCATTATTTTTCTTTTTGATTTATTTATAGTAAGACCAACTACTCTGCTTGCCTCAGTCAGCTGTTGGAGCATATGTTGAAGGGTATTCGCGGTTTCAGTTATTAGGACTAAGTCATCAGCGAATCTTAAGTGGCTAAGTTGTCTACCATTGATTTTAATGCCAAAATTGTCCCACTCAAGATCTCTGAATATGCTTTCTAAGTCTGCTGAGAAAAGTTTTGGTAATAGTGGATCTCCTTGCCTTACGCCTCTGGCTATTGGGAACTCTTCTATTGCTTATGCTATTTGCTTGTTCTATAGATTGCTGTTCGTCCATTATTCCTGTTATTCTGTTCAATATCAATTTGGAGAACACTTTATAAATATTCGACATAAGGCTTATAGGCCTGTAGTTATCTATGATGTTCCTATCTCTTTTTTGTGTAATAGTATAATTGTGCTCTTGGTCCATTGCGGTGGTATACATTCTGAGCTTAAAATAGAATTGTATATTTCCGTGAGTTTTCTTAGCTTTTCCGGTACTCTAATTGACATTTTGATCATTTCATTTGAAATCTGATCTGGTCAAGGAGTTTTGTTGTTCTCTTGACTGTTGACAGATTTTTCTATTTCTGATTGTAGGAAAACTGGTATGTCTTCGTCCATGTCGTCATTATCGAGATTTATAATTAAGTCTCTAGTATTTCGTTCTGCTGCATAAAGTTTTCTATAGAAGTCAGTTGCTGTCTGTATTATAGCTTTTCTTGTCGTTTGCTGTTTTCCTGCTTTATTTTTAATGTTTGGGATCCATTTTTTCACCTCTATCAGTTCTTTCAAAGCTTTTTTAACTCCTCCTGTCTTATTTATATGGTAATTAAGTACATTCGTTCTTTTCTTAGTTCTGTCTTTTTTGTTGCTGTTACTTATTTTTTTACTTAGTTCTGATATGGCCCTTAGATTTTCTTTGTTTTTTCCAAGTTTTAAAAGTTTTCTTCTTTCTTCTATTAATGTTTTAGTGTAATTTTCGGTATGGGTTATCTTTGGCTTTGCGAATTTGTTGAACAGTCGACCATATATTTCTTTTATGTCATTGTTATATTTATCTTCTATTTTATTTCTAGGTGTATTTATGAAACATTGTTGTTGTGTATTTATAAAGTTAGCTTTTGCATTGCATTTTTTTCTACTCTTTTTAGGTTCAGTGATATTTATTACTGCTCTCACTATCCGGTGGTTGGTATTAAAGTTAACTTGGTTTAAAATGTTTACATCATGAAAAAACATTTTTTTGTTCGTTGCTATGCAATCTATTTCGTTTCTGTATGATCCATCTGGAGATAACCAGCTCCACTTTTTCTTCGGATCTTTTTAAAAAAAAACTGTTCATGAATGCAAGATTGTTTTCCAATGCCATTTTAATCATTCTTTCTCTATTTTTACTTCTTCTACCGTAGCCAAATTTACCTATTATATTTTCTTCACCAGTTCGTTGTGACCCTATTCTACCATTAAAATCTCCTATAACCACAACGTTTTTGTATGCATCTTGTAAGACTGATGACAGCTGATCATAGAAGATGTCTTTAACCCGTTCGTCCTGTTTTTCAGTGGGAGCATATACTTGAATAATCGACTATTTGTGTCTGTAGCCCGACAGATGCATATTGAGTACAGCTATTCTCTCTGATATACCTATAAATTCTTCAATATTTTTTTCTAAGGCTTTTTTAACCATGAAGCCGACACCGTAACTTCTCTTTGTTTCCCCTTTATAGTAAAGGACGTATTCCTTTCGATCTTCAATGCTTTCACCTAATCTTCTTACTTCACTTAAACCTATTATGTCCCATTTTATTTTTGAAAGAGCTAACTCTAATTCGGTAAGTCTCTCTTGTGTTCTCAGTGTTAAGCAGTTCAATGTACAAATATATAGTTTCCTATTTTCTTGTATTTCTGGTGTTTTGGTGTTATTGGCCGATCGGTGACCAGCCGGCTTGGGGGGTGTTGTTGTTTTGTTTGTCTTGTTAATAGTTTTTCGTTCATTTGTAATGATCTTCCGGTTTTCGATGTGTTTTGATTGCTATTTTTTATTTATATAGGATGTTGACTGAGCTCTGCTCCTGTACATTCTTTCGAAGGCATTTATTTTGTTTATTTTTGGCGGGGCGTTTTCAATGTTATTCGTTGTCTTTGGTGAGGTAGATTGGTCTCTCTTTCTTTTATCTCGCATCCCACTCGCTTCACCTTCAACAACCAGTTTGTCGTATTTTATGTATGCTATACGTCCCTTTCTTCGTTCTTCCTTTAACTGAGATATTATTTCTTTGTTTTTTTTCTAACACTTCTTTACTGAAATCCTCTTTAACGTAAATATTTTTTGGCAGCTTTTTCTTATTTCGCAAAATCTCATCTCTCTTCCATGCGTTTAGCATATTAATTAAAATTGGGCGTGCTTTTTCTTTTACTTTACCTATTCTAAACGCTTTGTTAATATCTGTTTTATGTACTTCGATACCTGAATCGTTTAAAATTTTTGATACCATTTCTACTATGTTAATATTTTTATTCGATTCCTCGAAGCCGTAGAATATTAAATTATTCTCCTTTTTTCCAAATTCTAGGCGTTTTACTTTCTCATTTAATTTCTTTACTTTATTTTTTAGAAACAACTGTTCTTCTATAATTGGTGTTAACTTATCATCCATTTCTTTTAATACCGCTTTTGTGATTGAATCTGTTAGGGTTGTTGTTTGTTTATCCATTTCTTGTTTTATTTTTGAAAATAGTAATTGCATTTGCTCATCCATTTTAAATTTATGAATTCGGATTTTAATAACAAAACTCCCTTATTTATTTTTTTAATATTGATACATACGATTTTCTAATTAAATATGAAAAAGCCGCTTGAAAATGTGCTCAGCACTCTCAGATTGGCAGTCGCGACACACTATATAATATTTTGGTAAAGAAAATTTAATTTAACCATATTCAATAATTCACGGTAAGTTTAAGTAACACAAAATATTACATATATTATAACAATGAAGTAAGTAAATCATGATCATCATTGTGATCATGAATCATTTTAATCACAATAATTTAATCTTAACAAAAAAAACTCTTTCATTACATAAACAAAAACAGATATTAAATAAAATAAAAATAATTTAAACCAGTTTTTGCTACCCACTTCTCACGTGTGGAATTAAGAATCAGATATCCAATGTATATATATTTTAAATAAGACAACTTTTCTTTTTTTTTTGGAAACCCCCACGGGTCAACACCTTACCGGGGCTTACCGGTATGTCGGACTCGAACCGACTAAACCCACATAGTGTTCCGTCAACGGGTCTTATGGCCGGGGCCTCAGGTGTACCCTAGAAAGAAATTCCCTGTGTACCTCGCAAACCTGGCCGCCTTTTGAGCAAGGCGACCCCAATATGATGTGTGGGGGTTCCGCCCCCCCCCCCCCCTCATATTTAGTCAGGCGCGCGTGGAATACGTCGTGCCGCCGTCTCGGGCCTGCTTCTGCTAGGGCGATAGATAGTCCAGTCTGTCACCCTCTGGCCACCCAGTGATAATTTTTTTTATTCCTAGCAATACATCTGTGATAACTGCAGTCAATTCTTTACAGTTGTTGTTGTGTGGTGTATGCTTTAGATGTTATTTTTCTTGGGTTTTTTTTAGACAAGAATTCTAAGAATGTTAGTTTTTCTTCAATATCTGTAGTATACATATAGACATCGCCCTGTTACAATTTAATTATATTTTTACTAGTAGTTAACAAATTAACATTAATTGAATAATAGGTGGCACATAATAAAATAATAACAATAACTTAGTTTAAATAGATATACTCGTAATATTCATAATATATTTCTATATAGGTAAAAAGTACTTAAAGGACTGACTTCCCGCCACCAGCCAGGTTATAAGTATGCGACCCTGGCTTGCTTGCTTTTTACCCCACAATCCATCTGCATAAGCAATATCCCTTTCTTTACCTTTGTATCCTCCCTTCTATAATCCAGAAAGTGGATGACTTCAATATTCTTGCCCCCTGTTAAGTAAATAGGACTTTTAGGAGTTATTATCGGAAAAATAAAGGCGGTAATTACGTTTCTGCCTACCCCTTTTGGAGATACAGGAGTAAGTGTATGTATGTATAGATCTATTGCCTGCAGACTGACGACATCTATGAACATCTATGAACTTGTGACAGTGAGTTAGCATGAATGTTACTTCGCTGCTTACTGTACGTCCTCATCATACCGATTCATATTATATATATTATATTATATATATACAATTTTGCAGTATGTATCGCGGTGGAGTAAACTACGCGTGCAATTCGTGTAAGGGGCTGAGGACTGTTATCTATCAGACAGTATGTGTACCGTCATTAAGTGCCCGATTGACGGCAATAGGCTTGACAGCTACTACGTTAGTCAGAACAAATTATTATTGGCAAAATGTAGGTGTTTTATACACCTCTACCTATCCCTTACAGGCGTGAGCGTATGAATGTATGGTGTACAGTTTAACATTAACTATTAACATAAACATTAATATTAGCGCTGCTGTCTAACATTATCCAAGACAAGTGGTAAACAATGACTGCAGTATCTTCTTCGGCAAATCTTCGTATGGAAATGTCTTCCGTCAATATATCTTCCGTTAAATGTTTTAGGAAGATTTTTTGTACTTGACTTATACCAATGCATGAAGGTGCTCTAATCTGTTGATATGTCACCCTTCTATCAGCTTCTATTATTAGCCACATAGCACTCCCGTCATCTTCAGTAATCACCGTAGAAGGACGTCGTTCTCGAGAATCATCAGTAAGTGTTTTTGAGATTCGACCACAGTTAAACAGAATAAACAAGTTGTAAACCGTGGCACAAGATGGTGCTTCTTTTTTTTTATGCTATAAGCGAGCAATATTTTGTCGCATAGGACAATGGCGCAAACCTGCGGCCGGTATAAGTCCGAACAATTCCTAAATCGTAATGAAATGCCAATCGAAGTGCATCGAAATGGATTTGACTAGAGAACATTTACGAAAGAAAATAATCGGTGAATCTGCAAAACATCTATAGATTCCATAGAAATTCCCAATTGGAAATTCAAATAATTTTTTCGTCGGCTGCCTTTATTACTAGCCTATTCTAAAAAGTTTCATTTCAGTATGACTAGTTCTAAGAGCTTTAATATGTCAAACAATATTATTATATAATATGTAGTAAATACAGGTAACATATAAACATCCCAAAAGGCTTTAACATAATGAATATATAATGTAATCGTTTTAAAATTTGGACATTGTTGCGCACAGTCCATTAAAACTCACCAGAATGATTGTTACTGCACTCGACCACTTGTATTTACAACAATCGCTAGAACTTATTTATTTAAGCCTTAATGTGGTTAACTTTAATTTAAATTTAATTTAACAGTTATATTATTTTCCTAGCTATATTTTAACATTCAATATTTATCACTTTTTAGTGGAAAGGGAATACTAATACTCTGAAAACCAAAGAAACAACAAATTGGAATAAAATATTGTCAACCTCAAAACATCAGACACTAAACGTCATCATAACAGACACCTCCGATCTTCAAATAATCTTCTTCTATCATGCCCCAGTCATGGGGTAGTTATGGGCGTTAACAGACAAGCATAGAGAAAGATTAGCTAGTACACAAAGGGCAATGGAAAGGAGCATGCTGGGTATCAGACTAAGTGACAAAATCAAAAACTCTGAAATAAGAAGAAAAACCAAAGTTGCAGATATAATAACTCGTATAGAGCATTTACAATGGGGTTGGACTGGACATATGCTATGCTGCAAAATAAACAAATGGAGCAACCAAGTAACCTTATGGTACCCAAGAGAGAACACCAGAAGTAAGGGGCGCCCGAAAACAAGATGAGGGAACGATATCCGCCTAACCTTGGGGCCTTACTGGACCAGAGTTGCAGAAGACAGAGCTCAGTGGAGAGAGCTGGAGGAGGCCTATGCCAGGAGGCACGCCGAGTTGCGAGACATAATATAGTAAATAAAAATATGTATTGCCAAACTTGTAGCAAAACTCGGAATAAAAAGGCTTTATTATTATCATGTCCCAGTCATTCTTCTGCTGGAGTCAATTCCTCTTTCATTATACAGTCCGTCCTCCTCTGGAATGGAAAGTCGCCTATCTTTCAAAGTTAGGGTTCCTGCTCTTCTCGTCCGTAAGCTGGCAGTCATCAGAACGTTAGTACTATATGACTATGTATATCTTTATATATAATTATATATTATTGTATATATTTATTATTTATGTATGTTTGTATCTAATGTCCATATGTATTATCTTTATACTACTATTTTTCTTTTGTACAACTTTGTTTTTTAGCATACTTATTTTCATGCTTTTAAGTGCACGTACCTCAGTCATTTCACACCACCCAAGGTAGACTGGTAGAAAATGCCTTTGGCAATAAGTCCACCTATGTACCACCTATGTAAATTATTAAATAAGTAAACGCACACGAAAAATGAGTAATAATATGATTTTAAAAAAGATTCATTTTTGTAATCACTTTTTACAATATGTTCAGACATCTAACACATCTGATCTCAAACTAAGCAGAGCTTGTACTATAGTAATCAGACAGCTAATAAACTGCTCATATATTTCTAAATTCATATGTACATATTTTAGATGATTGACACCTAGATACAGAACAAATGATCGAGCTCTGATGAGCAATATTTGTGTGATTCTTTCCCCTCTCATCACGCTCAAAGGCGAGCATCGTACTTACGACTCTCGAGTTGGAGTTGTCCACAGGTAGCGGTTGTCACTTTCCAACAGGTGTCATAAAACGAAAAAAAAATACACATACTACATTATCAATGGATTGCAAAGCATTTTGTTTGCTTTAATTGATATTCTCACTAATTATTTTAATTTCAGCTCAGGTTTATGAAACAGTGCCTATATTGTTTCAATTCACATTCCTCGTATTCCGTCTTCCATTTCCTTAGTTTTAATTATGCAAACTGTGTCATTAAATTTTTTCCTACGTTCGTAACATTTAATTTGCTATGACAATAAGGTCAAGACTTTATTGAGCTTCATGGCAAGACTAATTAATTAAGAAGTTCATAACGTTTTTTTATTCCATGCATGGTACAAACTGTGTAATACTTTAAATAAGTATTATAGGAGATAACGAAACAGATTAGAAAATAAAATGACTAAAGTATGTATGATGTGTAGAAAGCAAACGGGCAACGTCTAAGGAAAAATATGAATAGTCAATAGTCATTTATTGGTAATGGATATTACAAAATTATAAAATAAAAGATGCAATGAGAAGTTAAATGTCATTAAGAAAAACATAATTCATATCTATATTAAGTATTAAATCATAAAATAAAAGCAAACAAGAAATATCTTTGCTAGGTCTTATTACAGATTGCTAAAAACCTGTTTATTGCGTTTTACAAATGTCGGTTTTAATTTAAAATAAAGAAATAATTTATCTGTCTGCTACATATAATACCAAAATGGTACTTTTGTTAAACACAATAAGGTACTCAGGGGTAGTAGATTACGATAGGTGACGATACAGCCCGAAAAAAATATGTATTAGCTTGAAGAATAAAATAAGACGCCATAGATACAGCAAATAATCAAAATCTTTCGCTAGAATGGTAAAATGGTTAATATCGCAATATCAGCTTTCTTTTCTCAAGTATCCAATTTGTTTTGAGCTGTGATAATGCTTACGTTTATTTATTTATGTAACATAATTCAGCGGCGCAGTAGGTCACGATAGGCTGGTTGAACGATATCAATTTATCTTGGCCGAACTTTGCAAGTCGAGGTAAGTGACGCTGAAAAATTAAGTATCGAGTCCAACCTGGCGTTCAACTTTTGTTACGAAAGTCTTTTGTTATATCTTAAGATAGATTTCGAATATCGTTTCTTGAGTCGGATATCGAAACAGTATCTTGATGTAATCCACCGTTTCAGTACAAGTACAGGCCATTTAAGTGATATTTGGACATGTAACAGTTAGGTAGCTAGGTACATGTATAAACACGGCGATTATTTTTTCAACACATTATTTTCAGACGCGGAGACGGATCACCTGACGAAAAGTGTGTGTCGCCGCCCAGGCAAGTCAAGAGTCGCAAGTGTGCTCGCTGCCTTTTCGGTAGTTAATAATATATTTTAAAAACTCTAAGTATATCTAAATTTAAAAAGCGGCTAAACATTGTGTCAGGAATGGAACCATTTCTTTAATCATTTGCAAAGCTCTATAAAATTGTATTCGAGTAACATTATTTCACATTGCCCACAAATTACGTTTTACATAATAAATTATTATTTAAGCTTTGAAACGTAAGTTGTGTATTGTGTATTAATATGTGCAAAGCGTTAATCTCGATTTCACGCGACACGCGACTGACTGTATCCTTAGAAAATAAAAATAAACCTTTTTCTATTTGTGTAACCTATCAATTGATGTACAAACATATTTTTATTAGCAACTCTTAGTGTAGTTTTGAAGTATATTAGCTATTGACCAATAGATGACATTACGTGTTATACAAATAGAAATAGATTTTTTTTTTTTATTTTCTTTTTTTTAACAGTGAGTCGCGTGTCGCGTGAAAACGAGATTCAACTTAGTTTGAATGTTATACAAAATAACCAACTGCAACAAATATTCACGCATAAAAAAATTCTTCGGTTAATTTGCGCAGTGTAAGTAATAAAGTGCCCGATTGATGGCAATTGCAATAGGTTTGCCCCCTATTATGTTAGTGGGACCAAATTCTTATCAATTCTTATCGACAAAATGCTGGTGTTTTATACACCTCTTGAGCGTATTTATGTATGTGTATAAGTGATACTTATACACTTTAAGCGGCTTCTTCTTCTTCGAACTAAGTTATTATGTAACACCGTCATAATGACTTAGTGTTCCCCGATACTTTATGGTCGTGTTTTGAGAACTTCGTCGCGTCAACGAAGCGAGTTAAAGATAAAAGTTGAAAATTCAATACATTGCTGATTAGACACTTTTGTGTCAGAAGTAAAGTCGTTATAATGGCGCTGTGACAATCAACCTGTGTTCTAAGCTGTGGAAATTACTATCTTCAGGAGTTTGGAAAGTTTATAAATGGTTTTAGTCTGAGACAAAGTTTGAAAGACGGAATTACAAATTCGATGAGAAGTACATACTTACGGCCTGCTATTGAGCACTTTGTACGTTAATTAAAATTAAAATACTTAGCAACGACTTCAGTAATAATTGTTTAACTGGTTGTATTAAATATGGGAGATGTTACCTAATATCATAAACAAGAAAGTATCTTTCTTTGTTTGTTTAACTCATTAAATACAAATCATCACAAAGCTTTGCATGAATGCTATCAGGGGTAAAGGGTAAAGGGGGGAAAGGCTGTACTAGGTGTATCCGTGATCATATACCTACATATATTTCATGTGGTGGGTCTTCCTACCTTCGTCCATCAATTAATTAAAACTTCAAAATTCTCAACAATCTGATGGTCTGTTTCCAAATCGAGCCATCATAATATAGTTTGTCAGTTACTAATCTAAACCCAATTAACTAACTGTGTCTGCAAAGAAATGAAGAAGTCTCATTGAGTAAAGGGATATATTGTGTTTTCAAATTACATATGTACATGTTCTTCCAAGGCGTCCACAACCAGCTTCGTAATAGGGGACAAGCCTATTGCCATCATCCAGGCACTGTAGGACTGTATATATACTGTCTGATAGATAACAGTCCGATCCCTTAGCTGCCTTTTACGATACACACGGGAAGAAATTGGTAGCATTATTCTACTCCATTGAGAACCACACGACAATTTTCAAGTTAATAGACGTCATATAATATAATAGTTGCGAAAGAGCTAATTATGTGTAGCGTTTCTCAAACGGAAAGTTAAAGAAAATGCAGTTCAGTTGTTTGACTTGTTGATAGACATGTCATGACATATTTTAATTAGGAACACGTAGAATTATTAAGCTTATAATGCCATTTATACACTGCATACATACGTAGATAATGTACACAATATACGTAAGGGTTGTCGCATTGCAGAAAATATAAAGTTTCAACACTGAAAGTCATCTCCTTCCTGTTCTCGTTTAAATTTATTCGGTATTTGTGCAATGTGTGTACAGCAGGAGAGCCGACCGCCTGCTTGACATGAAGCTTACGTGGAGATGTATTTGTTCTAAGACAGTAAAGAATGCAGAAGAAGAGATTTGTACAATTAAAATGGTGTATGCGATACCGCAAGTCTCACACATACGTCAGGATCGCAACCGCGTAGGTACTACAACTTTTTTCTGACTTGAGAGACCGCTAGGATAGGACCACCAGCTTGCTAGCATTTAAAGAGTAAAAGTAAATGTAAAATTGTGCAAGTGGTGTACTTTATTTTCTTAAACCAAGTGTTTATAAAACTTGTAACGCCATCTTGTTGTAGGTAGCTGAAACGTAGGTACCTTGAATGTGGTTAATCGGTTATTACCATGAGAATCATAATACACTACTAGCTCATGTTAATACTTAATACTATGCCTCGCTTAGTCGACAAAATTTCACTCACTTTAGATACTAGAGATTAGAGAAATTTGGGAAATAAAGATGTATTTTGAAGTAAAAAATTATTTAGGAGCCTTGAGCACTTTTGGGGTGAATAAAAATTATGGAACTCGCGTCATCATCACCGCACGCTTTCCATGAGCTATATGTACATGTATATACTGTGTGTATTTATGTGTAGGTTTTGGGTGAACAAAAAGCGTGAAACTCGCGTCACCGCGAAGTATACTGTGTATAATCTAATAGCTCGACGACACAATTCATTTTATATTAGCACAAATAAATTTTTATTTAAACAAAATAAAGTAAATTTCCTTAACCCTACTCCGCAAAATCTCTGAGGGGATTGAATGCTTTTTGATCTTTAATACTATGTGGTCTATCTAGGACATCTACTGTGATATTGATACTCGATCACTTATAATGTAATCATTACTTGTCATCTGTAACTTTTTTTTTATTTAATTATGTTAAATTCAAAGTTAAAACAAAAATATATCTTAAATTCACACCAATACTCTAAAATGTTGAAGTTCCATTCATGTAAATTGATGAAATGGTAGCGATCCGTTCGCGTCAATCTGACGTTGACCCATGACGGAACGATGCCAACGTGCCTAGGGAAATACCCTAAGAGGTTTCAACCGCTACCACTTCATGCTGCCTTGTAACACTGAATATAAAGTTTCAGGCTGCGGTTAAATGCACTGCTGGTTGTGTTTTATTACTGCGCAATATGCACATAGTATAAAACTCTATGCTGCATAAATACCTCACGTTGTTGTTAAAACTTGTTATTTAAGTTCTAACCTGTAGTTAAATAGATAGATATGTGTAATCTAATCGTTAGAGAGTGTGAGTAAATTTATTGAGACCTTGCCTTTTCTTCTTACTTACGATTTTCATTCAAAATATATACAATTTTCACTTCTTTAATTCTCAAATTTCTCTCTATTTCGTGAGTGAGAGCAAATTACGATTGACAGAAGGCACCTCTGCCTACCCCTTTAGAAGTATTTACGTATCTTTAATAAATAACAGACTATTTTACATACTTAACTCCTCAATAAAAGATTCATCAATATTTTAAAGAATGTGTTGTCATAAAATGTAAAAAAATATTGGAAGTGATAACTTGTCGACTAAACGAGGCATAGTATTAAGTATTAACATGAGCTAGCAGTGTACTGTGATTCACATGGTAGTAACCGATTAACAACATTCGAGGTACCTACGTTTCAGCTACCTACAATAAGATGGCGTAGCACGTTATAAGTTTTATAAACACTTGGTTTAAAAAATAAAAGTACACCACTGGTACAATTTTACATTAAGATACTTTTACTCTTAAAACTAGCAGGCTGGAAGTCCTATTTTAGCGGTGTCTTAAGTCACAACAAGTTGTAGTACATACGCGGTTGCGATCCTGACGTATGTGTGAGACTTACGGTATTGCATACACCATTGTAATTCTACAAATCTCCTTTTCCGCATTCTTTGCTGTCAAGCAGGCGGTCGGCCATAAACGAAATAAGCCTCTCACACACTCTCCTGTTGTATACATATTGCACAAATACTCAATAAATTTATTTGAGAATAGGAAGATGATTTTGGCTGTTGAAACTTTATATATTCTGTAAGAAGAATTACTTACTTCTATTGTGTACAATATCTATGTATATGTGTAGTGTATAAAATGCTTTATAAGTTTAATGTCTCTACATGTAGGAATAATTCGTAAGGTAACATGACATGACATGTCTATCAATAAGACAGACTAGCAAAACAAAGTATTCTTTAACATATCGTTTAGGAAACGCTACCCTATTATATGACTTCGGTTGATAGAACAATAGGGACTTTTCTTTCGAATGTGTAACACCCTTATAATAAATAAACGCGACGCCGTTTCCTACACAAATAATGGAACGGAAATCAGTAAGATATAAATCGGATTCTCCTAGGAAAGTTACGCGTCATCAAGTTTTATATCAGAGTGATTATTTTCTCAAGTCAAGTCGTATGGTTTATTCATGATTTCATCACAGTTTTCTGATGTAAGGGTGATTGGCAAAAGGGTAGCTATGATACCTTTGAACATACTTCCACCTTTGAAATCTTATATTACCAACGAGTTTGGTTGATTGCAATCTCTGTTTTTTTTTTTATGTCTTTGGGCGCGAGGTGAGCAGCGCAGCCCGTATGAACCTGCAAATTTGTGTAAAATATTGCAAGTAATGTTCTTATGTTTTTTGTTTTTTGTATCAATTTGTTTCTGTCAATTTAACCATGGTACGACGGAGCTCGCAGTAGGTCACCCTAGATTTATGACCCACGTTTAATCACAGGCGCTTATCTCTGCCCATCTATCTGTTGCAGTATTTGTAATATTTCCACCTGTCGTCCCGTTAAATAGGCGTATGCTGCCGTACCGTATGTATTTGTGTGTTGAAAGCCCTCTCCAATGAAAAAGCACCACGATTGCGTGCCAGCCCTGAAAAATTGCAGCCCCCGATATAACGATCGACATTTGTAACGAAATGTTTGCTGGACAACCCTATGAATTATACGAAAGTTGCGTAAATAGGGGTATAAATAAATCCACTGTGAGGAAATGCTGCTGAAACGTGTTTTGTTAGTAGTTTTTTTTTTTTTTTCAATGTACTACTATACTATGACGTACTGGACTCTTTCGACGAATGAATGAATAAATAAGATATTTTTAACCTTCATAGTGCTTCTTCAAAAGTACTATTATTTCCATTTACCTATTATTATTTTGGTACGTTACATAAAAATTCAAATTCAAATTAATATTCCCTTGTATACAAATATCCCGTATTGTTAATACGGAATATTTGTATATATTTATTTAAAATAAGGGTATATATATAAATATATATATATATATATATATATATATTTATTTGTATATATATATATATATATATATATATATATATATATATATATATATATCAATATAAAAACTTAGGATTCTGTAAAGTCACTGTATAACGCGTTGGTTAGAATTAGGTTAGAATCAATTCTGTCATCTGGAATCCCCATGAAGATAAATATAAAGAAAACAATACGGAGTTTGTCCATTCTATCCGTCTATGTATCCCACCTGGCTATTATAAGCTGGCTAGGTACCTCTTTTTGGTCTATCGTGGTAAACTAAACATACATACATTTATAAGATCACGCCTTTCTCCCATCTGGGTAGGCAGAGACCACCTGTTTCTATCCTAACATACATCACGAGCTTCCTCTACTGCCATTAAACCTTTCATACAATTAAAGAAAAAGACTTAATCCGTACATCCCCGTCCCTTTCTTAATCCCATCTATTTTATTATATTTTATTCCCATCCAATCCAATCCCATCTATATATTTTAATCTGACATTAAAAAAGTATATTTATGTAATAACATTTAAAAATATGGCGTGTTAACAATACCGCAAGAAGAATGATATGATCGACGTTACGAAGACCGCATATGGGTCGCGGGCCGCACGAAACCGTATGATGCAAATATAACGAGAAATATACAGTTTTATTGCTGTGTAACCCATGCGGTTGCGTTACAGCCATGATTAATTGACGACTTGCTTGCGAACGTTACATTTATTATTGCCACCAATATTTCGTGTTGCTATTGACGGAGTACATATTGTCTCTTTTTGTTATGTTTATGGTTTTGTTAAGGTTAGGGTTGTTGCATTTTGTCAAAAAGTAATTTCCAAAATTAAAAACACAACTACCTTGAATACTACCCTTAAATAATTTATTGCGCTACATACGGCTGAGGGTACGAAGAAGAAGTGACTACTAAAGGAGAGTAACCCTGCAGGAAAGATAACTAGCATATTAGAGATTCGCAATGGAAAATTTTAACGCAAATTAGATGTGCAATGTAACATTTCTGAGCTTGTCTAATGTCAACATATTTGAAAGATAGAAAGAAAGAAAGAAAGAAAATATATTTATTTTGTATCAGGATAACAAATTCATCAGACGTTAGTGCCAACAAGTACCACTGTATGAGACAAAAATGGCCGTTATCTCAGCTTTGTGCTACCTCGTAAGAAGCAGCGCTGGTATTATGCTAACACCTAGTGAATGTCACGGACAGAGAGCCATCTTATTGGTATATATATATATATGTAAGAGTGAGTGAAAGAGAAAGAGTACCTACATAGAGTATACATAACCAACTTAATCAATGCTTACTAAATTACAGATTATATAAATTACATTATTATGTGTATATAGGTATAATTGTGTATATTTAATTTTTTTTTTTTTATGCGATAGGGGGCAAACGAGCAGACGGGTCACCTGATGGTAAGTGACTACCGCCGCCCATGGACACCCGCAACTCAAGAGTCACAAGTGCGTTGCCGGCCTTTTAGGTAGAGGAACGCTCTCTTCTTGAAGGTTTGAAGGTCGTATCGGTTCGGAAATACGGCAGGCGACAATTTGTTCCATAAGCTGGTTGTGCGAGGCAAAAAGCTTCTGGAGAAGCGCACAGTGGTGGAGTGCCAATCGTCCAGGTAATGGGGATGGATATTTTGTCGCGTAGGACGATGGCGGAAACCAGCAGCCGGTATAAGTCCGAACAATTCCTCTGAACACTCCCCATGATACAAGCGATAGAGGATGCAGAGTGAAGCTACATCTCTACGCAACGCCAAGGTGTCAAGTCGATCAGAAATATCTTGGCAGTCGATGATGCGAGTCGCACTCCGTTGAATGCGGTCAAGAGGCAGAAGTTGGTACTGGGGTGCACCTGCATAGAGATGAAAACAGTATTCCATGTGCGGCCGAACCTGCGCCTTATAAAGTTGCAGGCAGTGGGCCGGAGTAAAATACTGTCTCGATCTGTTGAGCACACCAAGCTTCTTCGAGGCTAATATGGCCTTACTCTCTAAGTGACCGCGAAACTGGACTTCGCTTGATATATCGACGCCAAGGATTCCGATACTGGCTGATGCAGTTAGAGAAGTGCTCTCAAATTGAGGTGATACGACCAATGGCATCTTTTTAGCGGTGAACGCTCAAACCTGTGTCTTCGTGGGGTTAAATTGGACAAGGTTAAGTCGACCCCAATCTGAAACTTTTGATAAAGAAGTTTCGATTTCAGACACAAGTTTGGATCTTCTTTCGATGACGTTTACCCGAGAAATGTTAGCGCGGCCGGTGTAAAGGGCATCACTCGTGCTATCGTCTGCATAGCAATGGATGCTGCTAATCTGCAGCATGTCGTTGATATGCAGAAGAAACAGCGTGGGTGATAGCACACAGCCTTGTGGGACACCAGAATTAACAGATTTTGAGTCGGAGCATGCACCGTCAACAACGACCTTGATGCTTCTGTCTGTAAGAAAACTGGTGAGCCAATTGCACAGTTTCTCGGGAAGCCCATAGGAAGGAAGCTTCGCAAGGAGCGCTTTGTGCCAGACCCGATCGAAGGCCTTCGCCACGTCCAAACTAACGGCCAACGCTTCCCCCTTGGTCTCGATCGCCTGTGCCCACCGGTGAGTCAAGTATACGAGAAGATCACCAGCTGAACGACCCTGACGGAAGCCGTATTGTCGATCATTGAGGAGCTGGTGGTCTTCTAAGTACCGGAGGAGCTGGCAGTTAACAATGGATTCCATTATCTTGGAGAACAAGGAGGTGATGACTATGGGTCTGTAGTTGGACGGGTCCGAGCGATCTCCTTTTTTAGGGATTGGGTGCACTAGAGCTGTCTTCCATGAGTTCGGGACTACGCCAAGAGAGTAGGAAAGCCGATAAAGGCGCGTTAAAACCGGTGCTAACTCTGGAGCACACGTCTTCAGCACGATAGGAGAGATTCTATCGGTCCCACTCGACTTATGAACGTCGAGGGAAGGAAGCGCTTTACGCACTGCCCTTTGTGTAAACCGAACTTCCGGCATGCGGGTCTCGCACTGCGGTATGGTCGGCGGTGCGTTTCCCCCGTCGTCCAGGGTCGAGTTGGACGCAAAGAGTTTGCCCAGAAGATCGACTTTTTCTTTAGCGTCGTGGGCCAACGAATTATCTCCTATGCGCAGAGGTGGAAGGGATGGCTTACAAAAGTTCCCCTGGACAGCTTTGGCAAGAGACCAGAATGCACGAGTTCCGGAGGGGAGACTAACTAGTCTCTCGCCAATTCTGCCGATATGAGCCGACTTCGCCCCAGCAATTACTCTTTTGAGGGACCTGGAGGCAAAGTTAAATTGCTTCTTTAATGTGCTGGTCTTTACATCCCGTGCTGTCGCTGCATTGGCCCATGCTTGTTAACATTCCTGCTTTCGGCGGGACGCCGCTTTGCAGGTTCGACCAAACCAAGGCTGGCACTTGCCACCTGTGGGAATCAGGGAGAATGGAATGAAAAGTTCCATTCCCTGAAGCACAACATCCGCGACAGAGTCAGCAACGACATTGGGATCATCCGGCGAGAAGAAAACCTGCCTCCATGAGTAGGATGCAAAGAATGTTCTCATTCCATCCCAGTCTGCTGACCTATAGTGCCATACGCGGTGACTGCCTGTAACTCGCGGCCGCAGCGAGTGAACGAGTGGCACCATACTCCTAATCAGGCAATGGTCCGAAGAGCCAAGAGGGGCCTCAACGGATACTTTGTAGCCGTCAGGATGTGAGGTCAGCAGAAGATCCAACAGTGAAGGCACGTGGCTTTCTGCATCTGGGATTCGCGTAGGCGTTGCTACCAGCTGCGTCAAGCCATATGCCAAGGCGAAATCGTGAACAGATCTTTCCGCATGATCGGTTTTGCGCGAACCAAGCCATTCGGCGTGATGGGCGTTAAAGTCGCCAAGAATCACGATCTCTGCGGATGGGACCTGCTGGAGCACTGAGTCTGTAGCCATTTGGACGTGGTCGATGAGTCGGTCCGTTTCGGCATCACCGCTATGGGACCTGTAGAGGCATAGGTAGATGCGGGGATGGTCGTCGCAGTCTACACGTAGCCATAAGATGGAGAGGTCCCTACCTTCAAGATTGCCTAGGCGGCGAGAAGTGATATCATCTCTAACGTACACGCATACACCAGCCTTAGGAACAAAGGAGTGTTCCAGTCCGTACCCAGAGTAGCAGAGGTAGGATGTGTCCGCTGGAGATGATATCTGCGTCTCGGTTAAAAAGAGCAAGGCCGGCTTTGCTGTCTCAAGGTGGTGGTGGACAGTGTCGAGGTTCGAATGTAAGCCCCTGATGTTACAAAAATCCACGGTAAACGTGACAGGGGGTGCCATGGTATGCCTTCTCTTGACCCGAGCAGATTTTGAGAGCGCAGTTGAGCCCCCCCCAGAGTACGAGGGGCAGCCTGGGCGTCCACGCTCAGGCATAATCCGTACTGAGGGTGGACGTCCAGTGGGGGATTCTCCAACGCTAGCGCTGGTACCCCCCTGGGGTATCCTTTTCGTTAACAGCGCTATCATTAGGGGGGTGGGGGATTTTGGGCCTCCGGAGACCTCACTCATTTCGGGGAAATGCAACGCAAGCGTTACTTCACAACCGGTTTTCTGTGAGGCCGTGGTATCGCACCGGTCGAGCCGGCCCATTCGTGCTTAAGCATGGCTCTACCACTTCAAAATATACTACTTATCCGAAAATTAAACTAATAACATAATTTCTAGCGTATACGTGTTATGTGCAGAGACTAAACAATATTTCGATTGCATGTGTGTATATTGATGAACGTCATTCATGTAGTATAGATTTATTTCCCAGAGCTCTCGTAACGTGAGCAAACATGGTGGAATTTGTCTGTTTCAATACAATTTTGGAGCCATGCTGAGAGCTTTATTAGCTGCAGCTTTGACTGTTAGTGTGATTACAAAAGTGTTAAATGTAACCATTTTGCTATCAGTACTAAGTTTAAAATTATAAAATTCTATCACAGACATACTAGGTTAATACTAACAACACTTCCCCTTTTGACACCAGGGTTACAGGCAGTTTCAGAGAATGCAAACATAAAAACCCTCCAATCCACCCTACGCTTCAGCTCCACACAAAACCAACAAAAACAAAATAATTGTATTATTTTTAAAATGCCAGTTGTGACAAAGAAAAATTGTGTGTGTTATACCACAAACATTTTCACTGGCAATTTGGTGTGGTGTTGAGGGATCTTGACTACTAAGCCAGACGTCGTGGGTTCGTTTCCCACCTAGAACAATTGTGTGATAAGCACCATCATTTATTCTGCGTGTTTCGCATTTACCAGTAAATGTTATGTATGGATGAATATAATATGGATCAGACTGCCGAGTACAAGATGTCTGAAGTTAATATATTATTATTATGCAGACTATAATTCTTATAAGTTCTTTGGAATGCGCTCCCACTCAAAATCAGGATGTCTACAAACCGCTTCACGTTTAAACAAAGGGTACGTGATCTCCTGCTCACTGAGTTGGCTTAATTGTCGCATCATTTTTTTTTTCTCGTTCTTCTCTTTTGTTATTTACGTAAGTAATAAAGTATATGTATATGTGTATAACATTTTTTTTTCTTGTATTTATACTACTTTTACACTAGTTCCTTTTTTCTCCCTTATTCTTCGCACCTACCACTTTTATTTTTGCAACACCCCAAGGTTGACTGGAAGAGAATGCCTACGGCATTAAGTCCGCCTTGTGCAATATGTGCATAAAGTTAAATAAATAAATAAATATAATTAAGTCCTACTTACATAACTGTGGGAAGGAATGTGGGAAGGAGTGAATGAATGAAGGATGAGACAGCTCTTTTTTTTAGATAAAATCTATGGACTCGCAACACCGTTACGAGACGCATGTCCAATCAACGTAATATTAGCACTACGAGATATAAAAGCACAATTGACGCGGTATTCACGAGATATTTAAATAACTTCGAATTAAAATTGTTTATTTCCTATTTTAGTTACCATGAACCTATAGTTTCTATTTTACATTGTAATAATTTTAATGATAATGATGATAATACAAGAGTTGTCGAAATTGTTAACGATGATTCATAAAATAATATTTAATGTATTTTAATGTTTCTAATAATTAATAAAATACAATTCATAAATAAAATGCAATTCATTACCCAATAACCCAATAACCCTAGTACCCATCTAAAAAATGTTTAACGCGCCAAAATAAGTTTTCTCTTCTGTCGGCACTCCCGGAGTGCATTTTTTTTTATAAAGAATACTATTATAGCAACGTGGGTAACACATTACATTTATGCTTGTTTTTGGTGGGTTCGCGACGGTAGTGTACTGGGGTTTGAACCCGCCTAAACTTGATGGCAGATATTTTGGAGTATATTGATAAGATAATGTAGGTAAGAAAGAAGGTAATGGCATTGAAAGGAAATGAATGTACTGTGGAGTGTAAGCAATAGCGCGAGAATCTCAGCGTCGCGAATAACATGTAACTCAGTCTGGTCTAAAAGTACGATCGGCCGCCATTACTGCTAGCTAATGACTGCCTACTGCAAAACAAGAAGATGCACTATTATTTTGTAATTCCTACTCAATCGACTATAATAACATTAATATAATATATATATATAAAATAGATTGATATAAAATAGTTGTAATCAAATTAAAGTACTTTTGGCTTTTGGTCTTCTCTAGATTTGGAAAAAATATGACACTTATTTTAATAAAATAATAAAGTTGCTATTTATAAAAATATATCTATCCTTTTACATAATTAAATTGATGATTGACTAAAAGAATTACTGAATGCTACCCTGGAGATAGCAGAACACCAGTTCAGTTTGACTTTAGTTAGTCTGAAATACAGAAACAAATGGAAATCTTTAGACGAGGCTTTTGTCGAAACGTAGACCGTTAAGAGGATACACACAACAACAACAAACAACCTAATACAGAATAGGATTTGTCTAAGTAATTATCTTTCATCATCCTTTTTTTATACTAAGTAATTATTTCGTAAAACGATTTAAAATCTCAATAAACACGTCTTTTATTTAACAAATAAAAATATACAACTTTATATATATAATAGCTTTGTTTATTGTTACATAAAATTATTTTATTAAAGTTATGCCCAGTGAATAATCTTATTATACAAAAATCATTTACTGCTACCCCCATATAAGAAATTAATATCGGTGATAGAGTGAACTCCAAGTGGGCCGTTTTAATTTGTAAATAATGGAACGATTACAGGCCTTGGCAGGGAATGCCAGTTCTTGGCAGTAGTCACAGGGGACGGCTCATCCATCTTGGCTGCCATTAGGCGCCAATGTAGAATTCCAACTGCATTTACCGATACTGTCATCATTTGTAACGTTGAGATAAAGGGAATAGCGTTAGAGAGTCTTTTTGGCAAATAGGCTAGAGTGTTTCAAAACATTTGGGTATGGGTTGTGATGCAGTTCAGTACGTTTGTGCTACATGAATAAGTTATATTTTTAGCGCTTTCATTAATATTTTTCTAGCGTGTCTTGGATTTCGCCCATAATTTATTAAGTTTGAAAAGTATTAATTTAAATATTCTGTGTTGCAGACGAACACGACGGCCGCTCATAGACACCTGCTCAAAATTCAACTCGTAAGTGCGCTGCCCGCTTTTGAGGATGATAAGGAGGGGGGAGGGAGGGCGAAAGCAGAGTAGAATTGGGCCTCCGGTACCCTTACTCACTCAGCAATACAATGCAAGCATTGATTTCTGTGTATTAAACATTAAAACGCCGGACAAAAAAAACACTCCAGGCGGAAAGAAAAGGCATTCAAAGCAGTAAAGGATGGAAGGAATTCAAAGAAATCCGGACCAAAAGCAAAGATTTCTTGGGAAATGAATAAAGCACCTAGAACCTACTTCTTCTTACTAGTCTTATTATTCCCACGTCTATTGAGATTATACTTAGAATATTTAAAGCTATATATCAATACACAGCGTGACCACCTTGTCAAATGTGAAATTTATTTTAAAAATATAATATAATGAAATATCTGCCTGTGTTAATCTACAACCGCCCGTGTCCAAATGGTTAAGCCTTATGAGAAGATATCGGACAAACAATCTCATAGCTACTATTTTGAATTACCAGATGGATATTTCAATACTTCGTGTACAACATATACTATGCAATAAAACACAATTATATCGTGTGCTATTTAACACAATTATATATGTTGCTAAAAGTAAATATATATATATATAGATATATATATATGTATCTATATATATATATATATATATATATATTTTTTTTTTTATGATGACTGAGATCATAATGTTTGCGCTAGACCAAAGAAATAAATACAACAAAAATAAGTCTCGCACAATTTAACTCTTAAATGCCTGTAATTCTGTTCTTTGTTTACCGTACAACCGTCGTTCGTAATTCAGCGCTGTGAGTCAAGGTGACAAAATAACTTTTCTGTAAAAAAACTAACGTAAAATATTTATTTTATAACATCCAATCTTTCTTAAATAAATTCCTGGGTTAAGTCTACTACCATGTTGAATCCTGTTAGAACTAAAAAAAAGAAAATATTCCTGATATTTAATTTTCTATAATTATTTTTATTAAGTATATATCGAATTTATATAAATATGAGGTAGAATATTATTTATTAGCTCGTGATGTATGTAAGGATAGAAGCAAGTTTCGGGCTGTTGTCTCTGTCTATCCCGATGGGAGAAAAGCGTGAGCTTATGTATAAACGTCCGTATAAATAGTCTGTGCCCACGTCGCGTATTATGTCTATATCTCGGTAACAGTAGTTTTTCGGGATAAAGTGTCCTTTACGTACTAGTTAAGGCTAGTTGAGATTAACATATTTGATTACATTATAATTCATTTGTAACGTATCCAGAATATCGTGACTTTATCACCCTTTGTGCTTAATTTAAATTAAATGTTTAACGTAATAAGAGTGTGATCCACAAATAGTTGTCCCGAGTCTGCGTGTTCTTTACGTCCGTTGATTATTGAATATTTTTAAAGACCCCCCACGATACAGGAATGATTGATAATGCGGAAGATGTCTTTTTAAAATAAAATAAAAAAATAAATAAATGCCGATGCCGTGTGGCTCTTGGTAAAATAAAATAGGGCCGACCTATCACTTAAAGTTGGTGTTATAAAAGGCGACTGTAGTAGTAGTAGAAATACAGTCATACAGTGCCCGGGGCTAAGGTTGCCATTCACGTGACTGGGTTTACAATATGGTCGACAAACGTATATAAGTATTAATGTATGTAATTATAATTACTTGATATAATTGCGAAGTGCTAAAAGTTGCCACTTTAACAATTACCTGAGGATCAAGTGTTACTTTGAACTGTTTTGGTAGTTATTATGAGTTCTGACCGTGCGATATACCCATGCACCTAAATAGAAATCAGCTAAGCAAAAAAATTTTCTTTTGGAGAAAGAAATAAATGCATTTTTATAAACCGTTCAGCAATAACAATAAAGAACCAGTATATATCGGATACGCGAATATAAATATTGTATTACGAATAGGCATAGTAGTAATGTTAGGAAGGAGGTTGTACGGGCTCGATACCGATGTCTTTGTTACTATGAATTATACGGATTTTGTACGAAATAGGGATTATTTATTACTAGCAGTAAATCAACGCGGCTTATAATGTATCGGAGTGCTATTCACGGGCTCGTGTGACTTCCCGACCGACCAGAATCGCGTCCACAATTTACGACACTATATTTTTACAACTACTTATCAAACGCTGTGATTTTCATTTTATGACTTGGTACGTTCGGTGAATTTCCAACTGCAAACTTTTGAAAATTTTCTCTGCAGCTCGACGGTTAGTTTTTAGTTATATACTCATATGTATATCTACGAGTAACGTACATTATGCTGTTTACTAAACGAGCTTATTCATTTAGGAATGATTAATGTCCCGTAAAAGTTTTTTTTTAATATAGTAGATTAATTTGGTGGTAAAATAGTTGCGCTAGCCTTTATATTTTCAGTGGCTCCTGTGAAGAGTATCTTCTAAGTCCACTTACAAGAAATACTCTTGAAAAGTGATTGAGGACATACCAGTGTACACAGGGGTGTCTTTTCTCCTCTATTCTATTTTTGTCGCCCTCGGCGGTGTTATGTATCACACGACAAATGTTATCCAATACTCTGGTAGATCCTGATTATACCGATGACGTATGCCTGCGGAGTCACAAAACCAAGTTAGACAACCTACAGAGAGAGGCAATGAACTCATGACTGACTGTCTGAATGACTAAAAATAAACACCCGAAAGACCCAGGCTATGAGGTGTATAGCAACAAGTTCTATAACAAGGGGCATAGAGTATGTACCTACCTCTGGATCATCGCAGTGGAGCCTGGAGGGACCTAAAAGGACATCACTTCCGCGATTGCCGAAAGACGTGAGAGACGCGAAAGGTTACAAATGACATCACGTGCTGGCTGCATGGCTGTAAGAACCGCTGCCTCAGCCTTATTCACGGATATACTGGCCTGAGAAAATCTCCAACCAAGATCTCTGCGAACTTTGCTACGAGACTTCCATCGACCAATAGATAAAGCGTCGTTCCATTTAGGAACTGAAATATACACGCTCTCCAAAGAAGCCCTAACCACATCAATATGCAAGCCCTTGAGTGTCATCATCATGTTTATCATATTCGGTTTCGTTATGGACAGGGATCAGAGCACACTCCTTGACCTGGACCTTCTTTCATAGATAAGGGGTTGTGATACAAATAAATGCTCATGCTCATATTGTGTATTAAGTAGAAAGAAAGAAAGAAAAAGTATTTATTTCATAATTGACGTCACAGATTTATATTTGTTTTGTTCGCACTTGCACGTCTCATTGAAATTGGTCACCACTCAGCTTTGATGCTGATGACGCCTTCAATGAAATTAGGCAAGCCATACAGCGCTGAGGCATATTTAAGGCATTCTTATAGACGCATTCACAATTTCGTTAAAAACATTGAAAAATTAGGAGTTCTTAGAATCAAATTGTGTAACAAAATAAAACAGAATTGATTTTAACTACATATATAAAAAGATAGGCTTAGATCATAATTTATTTACTTAAAACTATAAAAAAATATAATTTGAACATGTTTTCCAGGTGCATTTTTCTCATTTACATATAACGCTTCAGCGAACAAAAAAAAACTTAATTTAGGGGATGTCCTTTACTAAAAACGGTGGCAAAAAAATACAAAATTTTACTTACAATCTCCATAAAAAAAATGATATTTTTTTTCGATTTTAAGCTAGTATTCGTAAGTCTTACGCAGTGTATATACGGAATGTTTTACTTCGTATTTGTCCTAAATATTGAGATGATGATTTACAACATATTGAAAAAACTCTCAGTCTGCGCTCGGCCACTGTCGTAGTGAACACTGGTTTGTGTCACTGGGTTGTGACACTGCTCGTGATGAAAACACCTTTTTCGGATACAAAATATTTTACCATTCCAACTTGATACCTACGTACCTACAAGGTAATGTATATTATGTTGAGTAAAACTTTCTCAATTTCTTTGTATTTTACTTACTAAAAATGTTTTCTTTTTTTAATTTCTAGGCACACCTATGAAACATTTTATATTTACCAATTCTAGTATATGCAAAGAACAACGTGTCTAAATTATTATTGGTACTATAGATTTAACTTAATATATTTTTGATATAACATCATATTGAGGTTAGTTTATGTAGTCATTTAATATCATTATAACATATTGTTTTGTTACACCTCCCCTGGATTTAATAATCTATGCTAATATAAATGCGAAAGTAACACCGTCTATTTATCTGTCTGTAACATTTCACAACTGAACGGCTGAACTGAATTGATTAAATATTTTATGTGTTGGACCCAATGATATAAAAAGAAACCCGGAGCCGTGCACATGAAAGATAGGTTACTTTCATATGCACGGCTCCGGGTAATGTTGCTGTATAACACGATGTACTTATTTATAAGTGTATATATACATTAAATTGAGAATGCGAAGGATAATGCGGAATGCATGGTAAAGAAAGAGATAGCTATCTTTTGTGAGTTGCACTTGAAGTACATAGCAAATTATAGAATAGTTAGAACTGTTACATGTTACTGTTATTGTATGTTTGTTAATAGCTTGTGATTGGTAATGAGTGTTCCGTAAAAAATGTTTGTAGTAAAAACAAAACAATTGTATTATAAATCTCTATACTGTATAAATATGCACAGGTGAAGAAGGTTATACACAAGGGTGAATTAAAAAGTTAAATAATATTTTTTGTGGTCGTTTGAGTAGTTTTATTCATTTTTTTTGCTATAGGGACAAACGAGCAAACGGGTCACCTGATAGTAAGTGACTACATCAGCCTATGGACACACGTAACTCAAGAGTCCCAAGTGCGTTGCCAGCCTTTAACGGTTCAGTATCAGTAGTAAATAGGCAACAAAGCCATTACTAAATACAAATATTACGTACGCATAAATATTTACTCTTAGTATGTAACTCCTTCATCCTTATTTACCTTGGAATCATAATTTTTACACCTTCTTTACATTCAAATCTTGCATATTGGTCATAATGTTAATACTTCACGGAGCCACTCTGCCGTGTTTATTAGCCAGCTTCTACTGACTGACTAAATCAAATCACGACAATTGTCTATATTTCTCTTTAACAATTAGCGCGCGCGCGCGCTAGTGCGATATCTGATATAATTATGATGAGGATAATCGTTTAAAATCAATACTTCCAGACGTTCGTGTCGTCCCGCTTCACTTCATTCTCGATATATTAGCTATTGTGAATATATTTTTATTCGAAAATAGTAACTTCATAGGGGTAAGCATATTGCCGTCACCTAGGCACCCAAGGATTTAAAGATGGGAACATTGGGAGTGTACTGAAAGGGATTTTCGACATCGGAAAGCAGATGAAGGAAAGGGATATTGCTAATTCTACTAGCTGGAGGTTAAGGCCTTCTAACCCTACTTATATATATTTATTGTTATACTGGCTGGACCCAGATTTGCACGGGATGTTCTGTCTCACTCACTCAATTTTCATAGTAAGATATTGTAAACATTTCCTTAAAGTATCAAAACGTTTTAATTGATGTATAAAATCGGATTTTCGAGCAATTTCAATGTGCATGTACTGTACGTAGTGGTGTGGCTTAGACATCTAAATTCGAACGCATGATAAATGTGATAGCGTCCTTTAACTGGTCACATATCAGAAATGGTCGAATAAATATATAGAAGAATAGAAGAATAGAGAACCTTATTAAAAAAAAAGTGAAATGGTAACATTTAACTACCGTTTACGTTTAAACACCATCCAGAAGATCAGTTTGGCTCTAGCTACTACTGATTGAAACCACGCCTTTCTTGTTACTACATTATTTACCCAAGGACTCACATTCCCTTCCGAACATTGATTCCGATTTGAATTTTCCCTTTGGGAGCAATAACATTAAGTCTTTATTTCTTTTTCTTTAGTTTTTTCATGGATTTTTTTCATGTTTAATGGAACATTTGGGATAACCTACTCGCTATTTATATGTATATGTATGTAGTTTAAGCAATGAATCTGATTTTAGATTGCATATTCTAGAACAGACGTCATGAATAGGTAGAAACAGTAACAGCAAAATGATCTTTGACTGTCACCTTTAATGTTTTACTTACAAAGTTTCTCAGGAAAATAAAATAAATATGAAGTCCTTATGACTTTACACAATATAATATACATATCTTTGCAATAATTAAATTAACAATGGTAATGAAACTGTACCGTGTTTGTATTAGACACAAGGACATTTATTCAAAGTTAAGTTATACAAATAGTAATTATAATTATTACAAACTAACTGGCCGCTACTTCGTTCGCGTTTATGTCAGAAAATGACAAAATGTCGCTTATATAAGCGTAGTAAAAGTTGAATGGAGAAAACCTTTAGGCATCAGATTTTTTATATTACAGTAGCCTTGAGCTTATCCAAAAATATTGTTTTATTTCCGAACACGCGAATCACGACATTTGATGTTCCACCCTAATGATAAAAGCATTACGTACGCAAGTCGTTAGATATTACACCTTATAACATAAAATGTCATAGTATTCTATATACGACAACACAGTTTTGCATTTTTATCTGCACTTGAAATATAACAATAATAATGCCTATTAAACATTAATGAAAATAAATATTGTCAAAGTAAGATAACATAAAAGAAATTTAATCGCAATGTTTATGCTTCGATGTCATTTTGTTAAGAATAGAAAAACAAAACTAATAAAACAAATGAATAAAATAAAGTTAGATTCTCTTTTGTAGGATAATTAATAAAACATATAATTTAAAAAACATATGAGATGAACGAAGGCGATTAAATTAAAACAACAATTCTTCTATTTAATAAAAGCTATAATAATATGCCATAGTTTACTGACGTAGCAATCGATTTAATTAGGCCTCCTCTGTTTCCAAGTCTCTTTTGTTAGTGAACGTCATCCCCATATGAAATCTTTCAATTTTCAGTCTGCTTGTTGACACTTAACAAAATAAAAAGAACTATTATTTTGTGTTGTGGCCACGGAAAATATAGAGATTTTTGCTTTCACTCTATTAAAAGCAAAATAATCGAGTAAAACTTTTTTTACGTAATATACTTTCGGAGATATTATATTTTTTATCAAGGCGTACGATGCCCGCTGTTGTGACGTTATTTTCCGACGGTCTCTAATAGCACCCACTCCTGGCTTTCGTGTATGAACTTTTGATCAAAAATGGGTTAAAATATTGATGTTACAAATTGGAAATGATATTGTAATTAGTAGCGTATATTCGTCAACAGTGAATGAGTGAAACGTTACAGTGAGAGCGGCAAGTGTTGTAAAGTGACGTCACACGTGAATATGAAAAAGCGATAACTGAGATTATCATAATATCCAAACTATTTGATGAATCTGATACCACAATGGAGAATGTGAACATGTTTACATTCTCCATTGTGGTGTTGACGATATTTAAATAAGTAAAACACGTTCCTAAATTCACATAGGTAGATGTAAACGTTCCGTTTTGAAGGTTTTAACTTAAACGATTCTAGAAAATGGAACAATTTCGTTTAAAATCGTTGATAATATTAACTCCAAGGTTCAGCTTAATTTAATGTAACCTTAAAATTTTCAAACTTCAGTTCCCTTTAGACCATTTAATAACACATTTCGTTGCGTAACTTAAAAGTTACAAAACCGTTCCCACAATTAGGAACACGTAGAGGTTTAATTAATTGTAACTAATTAAATTTAACTGAGCTGTATAAAGTAGCAGGCGTCAACTCTCCACCTAGAGTCGGTAGCATCCTTACCTATACACAGTTAGGGTGTTTCTTAAATTAGGTTACTCGAATGTTCCAGCTTAATTTCGACTCGGATTGGTATATAATGACTGTTATTTAGTAAATCAGTTTTCGTCTCAAAGCGTGAACTAAAAGGTTTACGACATGTTGAGTTACTTATAGCATTTTAATAATCACGAGGCATTTTACTAGTAGAATGATGTGTGAGTAACTATTGTACTTTCCAGATAATTCTAGAAGATACTAGAGGATATACACACGTGAAAAAAAAGAAGAAATGGAAAAAAAAAATCAGTATTAGTTACACGCATCAGTAACCGCTGACTAAAAAGTTGGACGTTAGCTTATTTGCAAAATTAATTACAACGTACAATTGCGCCAGTAAAGTAGGAGAAATAGGTTACAATACTCGCTTTTTTGGAGATAGAGCAAAAGCTAATACAAATTTTTAATAAAGCTTTAAAAAAGTAACTTTAAAAACCTTAATAACATAAAAAAATATGTTTCGATCTAATAAAGTAACCTTATCTAATCACGAACTGCTGGACTTTCTCCTATAAAACAATACACCTATTAACGTGTATCGGAACAAATAATTACAATATTTTATGAACATCGATTTATTACTTTTTGTGAAGGCAACATAAGTACATACATACGTACATTTTACATGTCGATATAGAACATATCGCATAACTAAGAGATCCCTTTAAGCTAAAACAGCGTTATCCCCTACAGAAGTTGCTGCATAGCTCTCAATTTTATTATACTCAAGCGGGACGTTGTTGACCAAACCTTTGCTTGAGATTCTTTGACGGTTCCCCAAGGATTATTTCCTCCTATTCTACTAAGAACCAACGCGAGTTCACGTAAAGGGACTTCATAATCTTCACCTCTACTAAGTTGCCGTGCCTTGCACAGGAGTGAGGAAAAATATCATTGATGTAAAACTACGATACAATATAAATAATAAAAATATAACAAATCTTAAAAAAAAAAAAAAAATCTAACCTTCTTGGATGATATACGATGATCACTTATCATCGTATATCATCCAAGAAGGGTAGATTTTTTTTTTTTTAAGATTTGTTTTTAAAGTGCACAGATGGTTGTAGCATTAGATTAATATAACATAAGGAAAAATAACTAAGAGGAGTACAACAGTCTTTAATGATAATTATCCTAGGGTGAAAGTTCCGCCTGAAAACGTACCTTAGGCTGACGGCTTTAGCCATGTATTCAATTCAGCAGTGTGTGCACAAATCTACTTTGACTCCTTCTTAAGATTAGTATACTAATCTTAATTCAAATCAATCTTCGTATATAAAGATTCATAACCAAAACAAGCTATAACAAAATGAGTCAAAATGCACCAATCCTTTGTTCCCCATTGTTGAAGTAGACAAACAAAGCGGCTTACTTATGCATTATAAAGCTAAGCCAACCGCTCGGTAATAAGCCCGCATAATGTGGAGTTAATTATATTAATCGTGCGTGCCTTATGCCGCCTACACAGCCCACAAAACCTTGTGAAGTTTAACACTGTAATACGCATCTACTTTGTTACCTTCCAGAATGAAAATGAATGGTGATCTCGCTTTGTTTTGACAAGTCTTTGTGCAGACAACGCCCCTGGATGAATTGTTTTGCACCAAATAATATTGTATATTAGAATACAGCATATAAGGCTTCGGTTTTAAATGGATTCTTCTTATTTTCAGGGAAATAGATCTAACCTTAATCCAATTTCTATAAAAACTGTGCACAAAAGTTATGGAGGATAAAAATAAGGATAGATAAATAAAGATAGGGATTTAAAATGAATCACTACTCCAATTTCTAGGGCACCTATGGTGGTACGACTTTTAATCTTGAGTTCATCTATACTCGAGACCAATTAATCCGGATCACATAAAAATATCCGTCTCGTCCACCGGGAATGTGATGCATAAAGACATATTCGTTTAGAATTGTTTCTACTTATCTTTCGCTAGTTGAAGAACCGTTTTACATAGTCATCAGATCTGTGACTCTATGAGTCTCTTAAGAAATTCCGGCATAACATATGTCAAGAGTATTTAATTGTCTATTTCAATTTATTTAACTAAACTGTCATCATTAGTTCCAAGTTTCCAGCTCGATTTATATGACCTGGATTCATTAAGCCATTAATTTCGTTTGCACATATAACTTATAGTGCTGTGGTGGATCGTGACTAGTTTGATACTACATTAATACGTCATAATGGTTAAATCTATGCCACTAATAAAGTTGTAAGTCTTATACTCAATACTCGAAGTTACTGGAATATTATATCCTAAGTTTTAATACACCACATCAATGTAGTCGGTTTTACTTATAACTTCGGTCACATTTAAACTATTTGTAGAGGAATAGTTAAGCGACGGTCCCAATACGGTTACTGAACTTTGACATCCGTTTTTGGATAGCGAATGTTTAATGACGTATATGATTCTATTTGATTTTAAAAAGACAACTCCCTCAAAAGGTTTATTTCTGTATACCGAGGTACTTTACAAACATTTAACAAAGAACACCCAGACTCAGAACAATATAAGGTTTACACAAAGTGTTGTCAACACTGTGTTCAGACACACACACACGCAACGAGGCAGCGTAGTGGTTAGATGACCACTTAAGCCACTGCGCCTTCCGTGCAGTCATGATGCCACTAAATCAAAAACGGTCATTACGTTAGTCACACAAGTCAATGCCAATTCTGATGTATATTTACTTGACTAGCTTATAATCTATGTATGTTTTATTAAAGTATAGGGGAAAACAAGCATACGGGTCACCTGATGGTAAATTACTACTGCCGCCCATGGACATTTTATTATTATTATTATAATACCTAGAGTCACTTGGACTTGGGATTGTGGTTACGGTTTCGGAGTCCTCATTAAGGGATTGTGGTTTATCGCTGTATAATCAACCTGATTGCAATCTTTAAAACCAGTATATTTTTTAGTTAGTATATTTATTACCAGTATATTTATAGGGTTAACTAAAATACTAATAAGAGCAAAAAATATATTCTTTCTCATTTGCAAAATAAGTTTATTAGATGTCAGCTTCTTTAGACATGTATATTTTTTTATGTATGATATGTAATCTAAATTATTCATTGTTTTGCAAAAAAAATATATTTCCTTTTCCAGGGCCCTGTTTATCTCCATACCTAACCCAGCTTCGGTGATTTCGAAACACATAGATAGAGCTCTTTGAGTATTTATAATAATAGTAAGTATTGTAGTATAACAGAAAATAGTTTGTAAATATCTGTACCTACTATATGTATCCGATTTGGGGATTTTAGGATGATTTGCGGATAGAAACTTTGAATCCGATTGCCATTGATTCATGTTCAAACTACGAGTATTGTTAGCGTGATTTATTTCTTACTGATGGTTTGTTTTGATTGTTTAAATATTAATAAGAGAGTTTAACAATCTCGCAAACAATATGAATAACCCTCAAGTCGTATGTTCGTGGATTGACAACTAAGAACCACTTCACAAAGACAATGTTTTTTTATATTAATGGCATCCGAGCAGACGGGTCATCTGATTGGTAAATGACTACCGCCGCCCATAGACACCCGCAAGTCAAGAGTCGTAAAAGTAGGAAAGAGGGGGGAAAGGAGACGAAACTCGATAAAACACAACGCAAGCTCTTGACTCAGCTTGACATCCGGTTTTCTGTAAGGCCATGGTATTACTCCGGCCTGCAAGCATGACCTATACGTGCCTGCAAGCATGACTCGTCCATTCATTGGACTTAAACAGACTGCGACATCATATTCAGAGAAATTATAAATTAAATGTTAATCATAAAAATTCTCATTGTCAGCTCTGAATCTAATAAACCGTTTTACTTACAAAGGAATAGCAAAAATTTATTTTAATCCTGATGTTTTGTTTTATAATATTTAAAAGTTATTTTATAATATATGTATATATTTTTTATAATTGACAGGCGAACAGACGAGTCACCCGATGGTAAGTGACAACTGCCGTTCATGGACACTTGCAACTTAAGAGTATGCAATTCTCTAATCTTAATTATTTTTAGTCTCCTAGAATATATCATCACAGCCTAAATCGCGGTCCACTTTGAGGGCGCATACATGTGGCTCCATCCTAAACAGCAACTATAGTTGTAATGAAATCATGCGCTCTCGTCGTATTAAATATCTTGGCGTCCTAATTGACAGTGGTTAACTGGAGTGTGCAAATTAACCCTTTGGTAGCCAGAGTAAGAAAACTAATTTACGTTTTAAAAAATTTAAAAAATTCTGCCGAGTTATCTAACTTACAAACAGTTTATTTTGCTTTAGCTCACTCCATTGTAACTAATTGCATTGCAGCCTGGGGGGAGCTGAGAAATGTCTCATGTTGCGTTTGGAAAGGGCCCAGAGTTCAGTGTTGAAGGTTATGTCAGGGAAACCCCTTTTTTTCTCTACCGAAGAGTTGTACAACATATGGAAAATTCCTACAGTAAGGCACTCTTATGTACTCAATACAATATTACGATAACATACCGCGTTGTATTTTGACGCACATCTACCTGAGCGTTCGTGCAGGACTGACAGAATTTTCCCTTCATATTCTTTTAGACAGCAAGTAGTTCGATGCCAGTTCATCACCTTCGCTCCCATGATATACAACAAAGTTAACAAAACATTAAACATTGGTAAATGTTTCACCTATCCAGAGTATGCACAAAACTTATTTCCTTCCTCGTACTAATGGTTAGCTTTACTCTCATATGAAGAATTGGATAATTTGATTAAATAATAAAAATGCCTAAATTTCATTTCATTGTTTGCATGCACTTGTACACACACACATACACACACGCATACTCACACACGCGTGCACATACACACAGATACACACACACTAATACACACATCTTAGCGTTAATAGCCATGACACAGTGTTAATTAATGTGGTTATTATCGAACATTCATAATTTGTAATAATTTTTCATGTACCAAATAAAGGTTAGGAAATATATTATAGAAATATCGACATTTCGTAGAAACTTAAAGATATTTTATTTTACATTTCCTATCTCGGGGAGAACACTTCACCCGTCATACCTGCTAGAACCTATTAAACACACATCGCTAAAGTATCTGGATATGCTCTTACTTGGAATCCGCAGAGGGTTTCGAGCTAGATAAGACATTTCTATATACCCTAGGGTAAGTGTAGTATTGACTTGAAATATATTAACTTATTTATTTATGAATGAGGGATTAACTAAGAGTAATACGGACTAGAGGTGAATCCATCTAAGACCCAGCTAATAGTCGTGGGTAGCCCCACGGTGATATCTAGAATCTATTAGTCACAATTACCGGAGATTGTGTTTAATAGACAATATGATATATGGACTATGTTGCCAATGAGCACTACTGTTAAGAATTTAGGAATTTTCATTGATAATACTTTTTCCTGGGGTCCTCAATTATGGGAAGTCAGTTGTACTATTTGCATCAGCGGGGTCCTTGCTAAGACTACACAATTTCCTACGGACATCCTCTAAAATTGCGCTAGCACAATCCCTCCTTCTTCGTGTACTCGACTATGCCAGTTATCTTGATATCACTGAGGCGCAACTTAGTGAACTTAAACGCCTCTAAAATGTGTGCAATTGACCGTTGAACCAACGTGTTCAGCCGTCTAGTTGCTACGATTTGTCTACTCAAGTTGGGAAAAAGCGCGGACCAAGCTTTGGAGCAAGCTGCCAAAAGTACTTGTCGAAGAGCCACCTCTCCTAAAGATTAGGCCCAGATATTTTATGTGGGTCCGAACTGTTACAAGGACCTAGTTGACCATCATAGAGGCACCATGGAGTAGCCCATAGAATAACAGGGCCTCCGTCTTGCCCCGTAAGCCTAGCGCCTCAATGCGCCTGCCAACCGGAGAGGTCCTCTGGTGGCCAAGCGTGTTGCCTTTTAAAAGTTTGCCCACGGTCCGTGACTAGAGTGTCATCAGTGTCACAGAGGATGCGCCTGAAGAGAATGTCGAGACAGGAGTGGTCCAACGACAAACCCCTGCAAAACACCGTACGACTAAGGCCGACGAATCAGATTTCGTTCTAGGTCCTCGTACTGTCACAAGCCGCAACAGGTAGTGTGGCAACCCGTGACAGTGGAGTGCTTCCCTAATGCAACTGAATGGCAGAATATTGAATGTGTTGGTGATTTCCAACGACATCGCCAACGCTTTCAACAGTCACGGCCCTTGACACAACACAGCACTAATCGTCGAACGACCAGTATAGAGACGATAGAGGTTAAACCCCTAATTTAACTGGACTACAGTACAATCCTGAATAATGATTATAAAGTTTTCGCGCTTATAAGTATAAATATGCAACAAGACGATGCATGGAACTTCAACCGTAGGGCGGCCAGACATAATCACCTAGCCTGGTTGGAAGATTTTTCCTTTTTGTTCGTGGGAGATAACAGCCGTTCCTCCACATAAGGAAAAACAGTGTATTTGTAAAACAAGAAGAGATCTCTTGTTTGTCACATTAACATTTAGGTAACTTACTTTTTACTTTTATTGACCAAAAATGGTTTAACCATGGAAGACGATGGTACACGATACCAGAAAAACGGTGGTCCCTTCCAGTACTTGAAAGGACTATAGCCAATATTGACGTCCTACTTTACTCGCATTACTTTTCGCTGCTATTTTACCGCTTTGAAGTCACATATTTTTATTCTTAGTTTTACATTTCATAACGTAGACACAAATCCGCAGCGTGTTGTTACTTCAGTCACGTTCCAGATATTGCATACGTTCCCGGCGCGGACGTCGACATTCAAAACACTTCGGACTTTTACTTCTATATGTTCTATTCTGTAAAACCTTGTGCGCTTCCTTATATTATCTAAGAGGCTGTGATAGTTCTAGGTCAAAATAAAATACTAAAATTATAATTTATAAACAGTAAACACTCAGAAAAGCATTATTTTCTTGTGTTTCTTTATTTTTTATTGAAATGTTTTACCCCATGTCACTCCAACTGTTAAAACGATTAAAATGACCTCTTATATGTAGAAATCCATAAATTCGTTTAGCCTCTGGGTCGCGACAACGTAACATCATAACTACATAGCTATTTTCAATACATACATAGCTATAATATTTGCATGTAATCCAAAAACAACTATCCTTCGTGCGAGTCGGGTATACACTTATTTGCCTTATTCGTATGCATACAATATTTCTCTGTTCTCAAAAGAGAACCAATGGTTATTAACATTAAAATCTAAAAAACAAAAAAAGACCTTTAGTTAATTAATTTATTTAATCTTATTTTCTTTAAATAATGAAATACAATTTACAAAAGTTACCTGTCTTAAACAGTTTAATTTCAATAAAAGAAATACAATGAATCAATCATAAGTCGAATGGTTTTGTTTTTTATATACATATGTTATTTTTGATATATATATATTTGTAATAAAGCAAAATATTTCACGAAATTGTAAACGACTACTGGAATTAAAATGAAGAGGTATATTTTTAATTTGAATGACGTTTCGACGAGGTTGCACTGGTCATGGTCATAGACTGCCTACGACTACGGCCATTTCACACCTTATGTTTCGATATATATACTATACGCTATTAATTAGCGTATTATTATACGATAAAGATTGACATCTTGTATCTCACTATAATTTTTGTTATTGAAGTGAGATTAAGGAAATCTTTGGTAATCTTCTCAACATCGAGAATTGAACAGTTTGAACAAGACAATCAAGATTCTCAGCTTGATTCTAAACACCGCATCACAACACGTAGATACTTTGAATTGAGAAATGTATAAACGTACATAGGTAACAAACAGTTATAATAATAATAATGTTACACAGACATATATATATATATATATATCTATATAATGTTACACAGTCAGTTGAAGGTTATACCAATGGCTAATACAGTTTTAACACACAGTATGATATATTTGTTTATTGCTGCAAATACAAATACGAAGATTCAGGAGTTTCAGGAGATTAAAGGAGGAAGGTTTATGACAGTTAAACGATGGATTCTATTCTACATCGAATTCTCTTATTTTATTTTTTCACTTGCACTATTCACGGGCACTCAAGGCAAGTGGTGATACGTAATAGACGTGTGCGGTGCACGGTGTTCAATCAATGGATATGGTTAGGCAATGTTTTTATAATCGCGGTAGTATTATGAGACTATATTTCTGCCAATTATAGCTGTACATTGTCACATACCATCAGCTGACTCGTCTGTTCATCTTTGCCCCTATATTATAACAAAATAGAACAAAAACAAGGACATTCGATGTCTAATCTCAAAAATTGTACTAATTCCATTTGCAAGATAGTAAGCGCACGTAAATAGGTGAGTGAGTTGTTTGAAATATACACATACACACTATATGCGACAACGATTATTCAAACTAACCGAATCGTCCGATAAACGCTGCGTGTCGCTGAAAGGATGACCACAAACCGCCTGCAGACGTGTCTATGACTTGTGGCACCTGCGTATTGCATCTACTTTCATGTTTATTTACTCTCCTCGCCAACTTTTAACCCCCGATAAAAAAAGGTGTTATAAATTTGACGTGTCGATCTGTGTAGACATGGGTCTGTGTGGCTGTTTATGACATCGTAGCTCCTCAACGAATGAACCGATTGCGATGCAGTTTTTTTTGTTTGAAAGCTTACGTGAGCTAGATGGTTAAATGGTTTTCAAGTCGGGTAGGGGGATTTTAAGTGTTACTATTATTTTCGTCTATTTTTTTTGCAGTTTTTTGAACAAAAGTTTATATTTTATATTAAGTTACATATTTAATGATTTCTATTGTCTCGTCGGTATTTTGGACGTGTGCCTAATGCTACCAAAAATCGTTAATTTATGAAGAGGTAAAAAATATTAGTTATTTATCCATACTTTCAATATATTGTCATATTTCTTTAAGCTTTTCTTTGTGGGAATAATTTCTTTGCCTGCATTAGATAAATGTCTCCATATACCCCGGCCGCTTGCAAACAACGATCATTCTGTACTTTTACAGTTGCAGTTACAATGAAAAAAGTATGAATTTTCGTTTTTTAAATACCTCATTTTCTTATGATTGCTAAATTTTATCAAAGTTTTAAATGTAAAGTAATCGATTAGCAGAAAACAACTTTCTGAATTCCAGTATAACTGACCATAAATACAAACAAAGCAATAATATAAGCGATATAACAGTTATATTGTAAATTCCCGTGCGTTTGGTGAGTTGGCAATAACTCAGGCACTCGCGGACATGTCAGGGGCAATACTAGAGAGATTCTCCGCAACGGCCACAAGTGAACTCTGCGATAATATAGTGTTAGTACTTGTCTCTGTTATTGTTCTAGTTGTAAGTTGTATAAATGGCGTTTTCATGTATTTCTATAGCACTCGTTGCAGTACCAGGCTAGTATATAATTTCAATATAAAACGTTAAAGCAAATGCTACAGTTTAGTAAAGAAAGACTGGGACAAAAACACTTTATATAAATACACTGACGGCCTGGTGGTAAGCCCAGACCTGCCGAAGAGCGCCCACGTGTTTGTAGACCTCAGTGGGGGAAAAATTCTTCATTGTCGTCTTTATCATTCTTTGAGAGGGCTTGACAAACATGATAATTGAGTATAATCGATCGATTTTTACGATTTTTACGAGTTTACGAACTCGTAAACAATATTGAATATTTACATATATACCCGTCTGTTCCCCCCCCCCCTCTATTACAAATAAAAAATACTAAAACTGTTGAAAAACAAAAAAAAAGTAATTCAAATAACAATCATCATAAACTGTAGCTCTGTAGCATATGAGTAGACATTGTTTACATAAAACATGTGTGGGTACAAACACATGTTTTTTTTTTTTACCTGCTTATTTTTTTCCAAGGTCGATTTCACTCGTAAATGTACAGTACATTTAAAAATACACTAATTCCAATATGAATCTGAAACCAAAGTTACCCGCAGCTGCAGAAATGGCATGCCTTGTTACACTTTACACTGGTCTGGTAGCATGTAGATCAGATGTACATATTTGTTAGAAGGAATACCGTGCAAACTAAACCCAGCAGTAGAGAGCAATTTCTTCGACTAAATTCAGCACACAGTGATAATATTTATAAATATTTATTCAGTGTGCGAAATGTTTGTAGGTTGCATAACATTTGAAACAAAGAGTAGTACTGAGTTATATAATATGTATTTGTACTTGATTACTATTATCAGTAGACTACATAAAATAAAAAATTAAAGTGTAGATATATAACAGTATATGTATTTCCCCGTCGGTCTATGGTATATGGTCTATGGTCTATGACGTCTGTTCGCAATGATATTACAGTGATCACATAGTGATTTTATAGGAAGAACAAGTTTCTCTGTTTGTAGACGACGACAATTTTTCTCAAATTTCAATTTTCCTCTATTGGCTATTTTGTTTTAAAAACTGGGAATTCACTTTAAGTCTACTATGAACTACTTAGACCCGATAGTTGTTTTCCTTACAATATGTTTCTGTCATTCAAACAAAAGTAGTTTTTTTTTTTAATAAATTAAACATTTATGTATATAAAAATAGACATATGACCTACAAAAGTAAGTTCTGACTTTAATTAATTACCTATCAAAATAACACAATCTCAGCTTTATAATCTTTGGTACATGCTCTAACATGTTCAGCCATGTTTAGTAGATAAGTTGGCAACGTGTATCCTAAGCATATAATTATCATTACCCGAGCGCTCAGTTAGTTAGTGACTGTGACACCGGAGGTCGCAACTCGCACACCCTCTAACCTCATTATTGAGCGAAACTCAATCCCTCCCACGCCCAACAGCCTTCCTGTATACTTAGTCAACGTAAATTATTGTCAAATAACTATTAAGTAATAGTAAACGTAACATATTTTGTCTATAGTAGGGTGTGTTAAAAATTGATTTGGGAGCAAGGCGGTGTGGAAATGTTGTTGTCGATACTTGTCTAAACTAATACATGCGATACAGAAATTGATCCTAGTGCGGAATTTATCATATAAAAAGAAAATAAATTCCACTCTTATAATATTTGTGCGTTTCCGAACTTGAAAATAGAAGGTAGTCCTGACCTTGTATTATTTGTTTTGAGTATTCTTTTCTGTTACTGTTCGCGTCCAGGAATACTGAAAGGATATAAAAAAGGCCTTTGGGTTCATCCCTTGAAAAGTGTTAATATGCAAAATTTCGTGATAGTCTGTTGAATGCACTGATAGCGTAGCGGTTTAAGTGGTCACCTCCCAACAACGCTGCCGCGCCGAATGTTGCAGGTTCGATCCCTGCACGTGACAACACTTTGTGTAATTCTTAAATTGTTGTTCTGTTTCTGGGTGTTTTTTGAATTAATCCTTATATGGGCGAAGATGTCTTTAAAAAATAAAGTAGTAGAGAGTGAAGGCGCATCAAAAAAAAAAAAAAAACATTGGTTAGGATTAGAATTCGCTGATTTGAATTTTTAACTTTCGAATGTGTGGGTGAGTGATTTTTTTGGTTTTAAAATTTAAATTATATGGTGTTCACGTGGCTGTATAGCCATAAATACGTTTGCCTTTTGGCACAGATGAAAATTAAAAAATTGGCAGCAAAGCTGAAAATTAGTCTAAATTTGTTATTTACATACTTAAATATAAATTCAATAATTAAAATAAGTTCCAACGGTATAGAGAGTGAAATAGAGATTGATTGTACTCCACCAGATTTAGGATCAGAATGTAAAACCTGCTTCCAGCGAAGTCAAAAGAAAAATACATGAAAGTATATGGAAATTTTAACGAGAAAAAATTGAACATTTTCTTCGAAACAGTATTTCATTTCCCTGGATTCTTTCGAGAAAAGCACTATATATGCCTTGGCGGAAATGACAATTGCCTGTCTCGTATTAGTGAAGTCCTCGCCTACATCTCGACCTTCAAACTCAATTGCCTATTTAACGGCCTTTGCAATAATGTACTATTAATTTCGGTGTTGGGTGTATGGGTTGTCATTTTGAACAATAGTTTTTGAAGCTATTTTGTTGTCAGAGCTGTTTAATTACTTTTTTTAGATAAATTATTAAAATCCTCTAATGTAATGTTTTTTTTATAATTTATTTAATTGGTCAGAAATAAGGTTTTTCACCATTCCCGTTTTCTGTGTCCGTGTGTTCCCGGGTCCCTTGCAATAGACCCTTTTGTGACGGAACATCGTGTGGTTTTAGTCGGTTCGAGTCCGACATTCCACCTCTCCGTTAGCTCCGGTGAGGTGATGACCCGAGGGGGTTTCCACACAAAAAAAAAAAACAGATCCAGCTAGATTGTTAGCATGTTCAACTCTAAAATTTTTTCTTATTTTTTTTTTGTTACATGGTGACAGATGAACTGATGGGTCATCCGATAAGTAACAACCGCCACCCATGGGCAACTGCAACTCAAGAGTCGTAAGAAGGAGGGGAAAGAGGAGAGGACTGTTTGAATCATTTGAACCAGGAAACCCTAATTTAGACCAGGTAACGACCTGGTTAGGTCTGCGGCCTAATATCTGGTCAGGCACATTACTCGAATAAATTAAATCATTAAACACACAATAAAACAGCAAATTCTATACCTAATTGTTGACATTTAATTTTGTTAACCGCTTGATATTCTCGTTAACGGCTTGCTAAAAGTCATAAATTATTAACAAAAGCAACCACGAGTACTCACACAGATATCGAAATCCCAGTACTCTGCTTGATTACTTCTAATTTGCTAATCGAAACTGGTTCTGGTACATTAATAATTATAACCATGAACGACACACACAGCCACAACACAGGCACGGACAGAAAAATCATCACATTTGTTTATGAAATTGTTTATTAATGTATAAATTATTCCGTGTTATTAATTGTATGTTTTTTTAGATAACAAAGGCAAGGAATCATTGTGAAGCATAAAAATTTACGTCTTAAAAAGAAAAAAGAAACATCGTTGATCGATGAACGATTACCTACACTTCGTATTTTAAACGATATTGGTAGCGATTCTGCTGTTAACATCACTAAACTAAAATTTAAAACGTGCAAGAGAATAGCGAATGAGTAAATATGGTCTAAGTTGAGTAACTTGACAAATTTTGGTTCTGTGAAACTAAAATTAGTTTAATCTTAGGTTTTCAGAATACTAAACGTCGTTAGACAGGACAAAAATTTAGAGATTTTTAGTCTGGTTTAGTGAGTTTTGCAACAGCAGAATCGCCACCATTGTTTGTTTGAATGTAAACGTTTTAGTCTTGAAGCGGAATGTACTCGCAGGTATACAATTATTCCATCTCAGAAAGAAACTAACCGTGACATGGAAGATATACACAAAATGTTATGTGTTTCAAATGAGAAAATAATTGCCAAGTTACCTTTAGATCTCTCAAAAATATTTAATGCTTACCTCATAATATGTTTTATGTTTCAAATTTAAAATTAATTATACGTATAATTTACTGTACTTCAACAACTTTTGTTGTTTGTTTCATATGACAGTATGTAATGTATGTACACACATGTGTTGTCTGACAGCAGTCAGTCATGACAAAAAAAAATGTTTTTTAACCCTCCTGATGTTTTTCTATACTTTTAGAAAGGTTAGAAAACATATTTTTTTAAGTACACATTCTGTAATATACTTTTTCTGTAACCGTAGTGTGGTGGTAATCGCACCGGACATTATCTGCACGGCCGTCACCCCGTCAGGCCGTCATGACGCAGCTTGTCGTGTCACGTTATGACACGCGTCACGGCATGTCCCTAAACTTATGTTTTGTATTTCAATGTTTGGGAGAGAAAACAAATTTTTGAACATTTGTTGTGATATTTCTACAGATAATCGTTTTATTCGGGAGCTAGTGAGGTCATGCTCATGTGATTCACTGCATGCAAAAATATTTAGATGATGATGAGATGAAGAATATGGCAGAGAAAGAAACAGGAAGAAACATCTGTACATGGATTTTTTATATATACAAGATTATGTTTTATTCTGATAGAATCATTTATAAATATTTAACTAACTTTTTTCTTCTTTGAGAACTGTGTGAATGACTGGTGTGGATCTTCGGAATGGCTCTGCGTAGTACCTATCTATTATTCGCTCTCAATATTTTGCAGCGGCGTGCTGTTCGTATTATAGGGAGTTCTACTTCTGAAGTCACTAACACCCTTAAAATCTTTACAGTTACGTAGAAGTCTAGCCTCGTTGACAGTATTGATCACCTCTACCTCTTATACATCAAAGTATACCAAATTTAATAAAAAGTTCAGTCTTACTGCAGTGATCAGTTCAGCCGTTCAGCCGAAAAAGTGACAAACAGACATACAAACATAGTTACTTTCACATTTAGGACTAACTAACCAAATTTTTTACTTTTTACTTTATAAACTTTATTAACTGCATACTACTATAACCATCAACCCTGAATCAATACTCGTAATTCGATTTGACAGTAACGGTAATGCTGCTTGAATCGTGCAAACACGTCAACTACGCTTCGGTGACTTCGGCTATTGACGTGACACATAACACGCCACGTGACGCCCGCGTCCCTTACTGTTTAGATTATGTACATTTTGCATGTCAGTCGTATGTAGATAATGTACACGTAATATAATACACCTAAATCGTATGCAGACTCGTCTCAAGCACCCCCTTTTGCAAACTATAATTTAGTCACACTTAGTCATGCGGATACTGGAAGCCTGTATATATACTGTCATAGGGATATGGGCCTTACCTTGACTTACCTTTCGACCTATACTTGATTACCTACTTACCTTGACCTTAATGACTTCTCTTAATTACGTTGCCTCTCCATCCCATGGTCGCCTGTAAAAAATTGCCCGTGCTCGATAAGGCCGTCAATTGTACTAATAACTTGCAGCTAGAACTTATAAATTCTATTATTAAGCTTGTGTACGATAAAGAGATTTATTATTGTTATTATTAGTATAAAAGTTCTATATTTTTGTCGCATTTTACGACTTCAACAGTAAAAGATGCGGTAATAGAGCTCTATCAAGAACGACACGGCTAAAAGAGAAAGATCGTTTTATGCACTTTTATAGGGTTTTATTTATTTGTGATATTTTCCGTTCGAGTCCGTGTAGATTGATAACACCTTACTTCTAAAACTACCCGTTCTGGCTATTGAAAACTTAAGTAACTAAGTATCATAAGGGCATCACTATTTCTAGAATAATTTCGTAGATGACTGAATAAGCAGTCGAAGACGACAAAAGTTTAAAATTGGAACATTAATTCGTTATAGAATCATCCTTTAAGTTGTTATTGGAACAACAGGCACACATTATAACATTTTATCTATCATCCTTGTTCCGTGCACACTTCACCATAAAATGTAAAAGGTTTGCCATACATAGAGGAGAGGCAGCTTTTGACCTTGCTTCTTTTTTCTTGTCGAGGTCATCTCTAGTAGTAGCTTTTGTTTATTAGACTTGTGAAAAGCAATGAAACAAAGAAAAATATGTCATCACTCAATTGACGGACCTGTTGGTCTAGTGGTTAGTGATTCTGACTGCTAAACCTTAGATTCCCACTCAAGACAAATATTGTGTGATGAGCATGGTTATTTGTTCTGTGTTTGGGTGTAATTTATCTATAATATATATGTATTTATAAATATTATAAGTATGTATATCAGCAGAGTACAAAAAAAAACAATCAACACTACAATACTTCTCTCATAACATTTAAAAAGTACTAACTTTGACTATGTATAAAAAAATCTATTAAAAACTGTGATTTGTGAACTGATTTCAGTAATTGTATTACTGAAATCAGTTCACAAATGGTAATGTATCGCTTAACATACAAATAAAATAAACATTCAATTGAAATGAGAACTTCAAAAAAGACGAGTTCACTGAAGTAGGTTTAAAAGTCATTTCGTTCAACCTTTGTTAGGTATTATGATATGACAAATGTATGTGTTCCAGAAAGATTATTTCATAATCTTTGTCGCTCTGTCCATGTTGAGTACATATACATACGTGCCTTACATACGAGGTGGTCATAAACCAAATTTTATGCATGTACCATTACATTTATGATTCCTAATGGACTCATAATAAATTAACTATCCAAAGCACTGCATAAAACTTTCAGGCCATATACATGGTCAGATAAGACTTGCTACAGTAACGTGTTATTTAATATAAGTAGTTAGGAGTATGGTATGTAGATCTTATAAGATTAGACGGTTATCTCCCATTGCTATCTTCTAAAAATATTTTAACTCGGTTTCGCTATGGTTGAAAAAATTATTAGTTCTCAGGAAATCAGCTGTTATGTTTTAATATTATACAATATACCAGTCCCACCATCAGCATGAGTCTCATGAGTGGGAATCATTCAAGACGTCTATGCTTGCAACAAGACCATTACAGCTAACAAACAAAGACCATAACTACTACCCACTAACAAATATATGTACATACGTACACAACTCTCGAAAAAAATAACCCTCCTTCCTACGTAGTCGGATAAAAATGACATTCCTTAGCAGACGCGTCCCTAGATGGTAAGTGAATAGTTATGGAGTACAAATCTTTAGATCACAGGAAAAATCATGGCCCAAAAATCACAATGAAATTATCATCATTCAACTTAAATGTGTTACAAAAGCGTGGCTTACTCTATTAGTATTTAGCACCATTACACGAAGTAGGGGAAAATTAACCGAAGCTGGAAACATCCTCTTTTCCTGAAAATTGGGTAATCGGCGGCCGACCGGCGGTTTATTGTTTTTAATATCGTCCCCGAGGATGTAAATGGTGTTCTCACTGAGAGATGCTACATCATAATGTGAACATTAGTTTAATCGCTGAAATCATGACGTGTGTTAAAGCGAATTGTACTTTAATTGGTGATTACAACCTCTTTTTATCTTTTTAAATATAACGGAGATTTAAAGACTGTAGTGCAAGCTGTCAACTTTCAAGTAAAATAAGTTGAAATCTAGAAATATTTATGAGAATAAAAAAGGTCACATATCTCTTCAGGCTTGTAGCATTACATATTGTTTTTTTTTTTTTTTTATTTAATGAATACTCCAGCACTAGGAATAATTCCTGTTTCGCGGGGGACTTTACAACCTTCAATATGTTTGTAAAGTACCCCGGACAGCGGATACAAAGCACAGAGGTTCCTTATATGATACAGACAAGAGATAAGGCCGGACTTTTTGAAATTCAAACCCTTAAAAAAACCCCCAAAAACTTAAAATAGGGAATGAAATTTGCCTGACTAAATATGGGGGGGCGGGGGCGGAACCCCCACGCATCATATTGGGGTAGCCTTGCTCGCTCAAAAGGAGGACAGGCCTGCCGGGGTACACATAGACTTCCTTTCTAGGGTACACCTGAGGGCCTGGCCATAAGACCCATTGACGGAACACTGTGTGGTTTTAGTCGGTTTGAGTCCGACATACCAGCTTACCTATTAGCCGAGGTAAGGTGATGACCCGTGGGGGTTTCCACACAAAAAAAAACCCTTAACATAAGGGATTAAAGTCGTCATTAGTTTTATGTTGATGATATTATTGTTTGAGTACATCATCCTCCAGCAAAAGTGGAACTGAGCCGCAAGACCACTCCCCGACAGTTGGTTTATGTGAGCTGGAAGCGGCAGGGCATCTTTTTCTGTGGGTATTTGAAGTTTACCGCAAGGGTGAGCTATATAAAAGTTTTTTGCTGCAGTTAACCACAGTGGGACGACTACGCTTTTCACATAATCTGACACATGGTCATTTCGATGTACACGTACGTAGTGAAGTGACAGCAACAATGTCTGAGCCTGTCAAACATTCATTTATTCATTCAGGTGAACAATGTCAGACATTCATTTCTTCCTCTCGTTGCTAAGATGATTACTACGAGAAGAAGTGAAGTGCCTAACCTCACCACTAATCTTTATGTCTGACCGTTTCTCCTAATTACTCTAAAAAACGTCAGTGCATCAAGAAGCAGTAGCCAATAAGTTTATCCTATATAAACAGAAAAGCAGTGGCTAGGAAAGCTCACCTGCACGGGGGGTGTGCACAGGGATATGAGCAAAATAATCCTGGAAGACTGGTAGAAAGGAAAGGACGTTACTGGAAAACCAATGTTCACTCCGGCGCTGCATATGATATCGATACAGACTATAAAATTGACAGTGCCGTGGCCATTGGTTCCAAAAACAACGAGTGCCCATAGTGCAATGCTTTCAAGTGGAAGGTTGAGACATCTGGCGTGTGCTGTAGTGCTGGTAAGGTGCAGCTGCCATCTTATGAACAGTTATCAGAGCCACTATACAGTATGATAGTAAATTTGCTCCGATAGTGCTACTGCAAAGTCTCAATCAGCCCAATGTGCAATGGGACCAGGTGCATTAAAATGCCTTACATAAAAACGTGGTAGAACTGGCCATGGTAATTACTACCTATGTGAAGTGCTCGAGATGAATGAGTGTATATAACCCTTTCGAGTTTAAAAGGCTGCAGCTCCCCGTTTAGATCTGTTTCGCAATGAAGACTAATAAATTTGAGAGTCGGTCACTGAAAACAGCAGCAATTGATCTTAGGGGGGATTGCTTCTCGATTTGCTACTAGTATATTTTTTTTTTTTTTATACTATAGGGGGACAGACGAACAGACGGGTCATCTGATGGTAAGTGACACCGCCGTCCATGGACACTTGCAACTCAAGAGTCGCAAGTGCGCTGCCCGCCTTTGAGGGTGATGAGGGATGGGGGATGCAGGGAGCGGAAAGAAGAGAGGAGGGATGAGGAGATTGAAAAAAGGAGAAAGGAGATGAGGGGAGAGAAAAGGGGGCGGGGGAATTGGGCCTCCGGAAACCTCACTCAATTCGGTGAAATGCAACGCAAGCGTTACTTCACAACGGTTTTCTGTGAGGCCGTGGTATCGCACCGGTCGAGCCGGCCCATTCGTGCCTAAGCATGGCTCTACCACTGAAGCATGGCTCTACCACTGAACTGAGGTACTATAAGTATAAATTAAAAAAAAACTCACCTTCTAGGTTACGAAATAGAAGCCTTTTTAATACTTACAATTTTTTTTTAAAGTATTTTACAGCTCGATTAAATATCGAGTTACCGAGCTACAAAAACTCGCTACTTGCATCCTATTACTATCTCACCTTATAATAGTGAATCAAAGTCCAGTTAAACCCACGGGCAAAAAATTGTAACAACATGAAAAAACAACAGAAAACATTTTTTTTATTAAGCTTTATGCACATATTGTACAAGGCGGACTTAATGCCTTAGGCCGTTTTCTGGCCCCGAAAATCCCGGGACAGTACTTGGCTAATCTCGGGATTTTCGGGTTTGCCACAAACAAGTCTAGTTTGTATTCCGTAGTCCGTTGCACCTTGAAAATAACCTTGCCTAGATTATTTTAATACATTACGACAAAAAGCAACTCGTACAATACGTAGGTACCCACTATTTACTACACAGGTACAGTCCTAATAATATGTTTGTCGTAGAACTTAGAAGGGACTTCCCCACTCGGAATACTTTAATACAATACTCTTAAGGTAATTCCCCAACGAACCAACAGGGGAATCACCCGATCATCTCATATCATAATATTGTTGCGGGTATTTCCCGTCGGGGATTCCCTGTACGAAAGTATAAATATGCAAATCAGGTTTTATTTTTTTCATTTATTGTTCTGTCAGTGACGGGTTACGTAGGCTACGTCAGTGACGTAGGGTTACGTAGGCTACGTCATTAAAATTTAAAAGTCAATTATCTGAAATTTAGTATTTCAAATGGCGGGAGACTTTGTTAAACATAAAAAAGACAGTGATACGACGTCAGTGTGGAGTTATTATTTAGTTGCGAAGGACGGGAATAGTGCTAAATGTTAGCGATGCCCATCCATCCTCAAGACTTTGGGTGGATCAACTAAGGGATTACATACACATTTGTTATCACTGGCACGACTTATTTCCAGTTCCGACACAGGCTTTAGTGAGGAAGCAAATAAAGAGTATTGTTAAAAGACTTAATAGTCGAGAGATAATAGACACGGAAGAAGAAGCAAGGTCAGGATCACAAACAGATGATGAGCTAAGGTCAGAAACCTCCCAACCCCAATTGACATTAAAGGAAAAGTTACAGCTGGAAATTAACAAGAGTATGAAATCCACAGATCCTGAAGTACAAGTACAAAATGAATTGGGGTTGGCAAATAGTATTAGACGTGAAATGAGCCTGTTCGAAAATGGAGGAGTTCGTGGATATCACTTAGAAACAGCATATAAGTATCTATTGTCTATTCCTCCAACCAGCGTAGAAGCTGAACGAGCGTTTTCAGCTGCTGCTTATGTTGGAAATAAACTACGAAGCAGGCTCGGAAGTCAAACATTGGATGCTTTGATATTTCTGCGATTATATTTTCAAAATTCTAAATAGTTATTTGGTGCTGTTTTTTAATTTCTTGCAAAAGTATAGTATTTTTTGGTGTTTTTTCTTTTCTTATTATTATTCTGATTTGTGTTGTGCAAAGACATTAAAGACATTTTTTTTTAATAAACTCGTGTTTTTTTTTTTAGCCCAATTAGAAACCACATAGTCTAATCCCGGGATAGGCCCGGGATCCCGGGAAAAGGCTTCAAAAATCCCGAAAGCCCCGATTGAAAAACATGCTCGGGATTGTATTCTCTACTTAGGCATTCTCTGACAGTCAACCTTTGCATGTCAGTAGCTCTCAAAAAATATGAAATTATAATTTACAACAGTGATAGAGCAAATAATAATAAAATAGAAAAAAATGTATACCCAAGGTCGGACGTAAGGTACTTTACAATGACTGATTGAAGTACATACCGTTATAATCGAAGTATATGAGGGCGAAGTCAACAGCTAGTACTTAAAAAAAATTGATTATACTTATTTTATAACATATTTTATGTACAGTATCAATTTTATAGAGAGACTCAATCATTTAAGTAAAAAAATAAATTCAGTCAGCATGAATCGGCTACTTGACACGTCACTGGCACCCGGACGTTTCCGCGCGTCACTGCTCCAATAAATTGAAATGTGGCTATCACTCAATATTTCTAGGGATATTTGTAAAAGTTGCCACGTGGTTCTTGGTGTAGTAGAATAGGGGCACCACATCTCTGACAGTGGGTGTCGTAAAAGTCGACTAAAGTCATACAGTGCCCGAATGACGGCAATAAGCTTGCCCCTTACTAGGTACATAAGTGGGACTAAATTGTAGTTGACAAAAGTGAGCGCTTGAGATGCAAACAAAAAAAAAAAAACAAAAACTTCATTGTGGTGTGCGTGGTGCTGTTACCAAAATGCGCACATTTAAATCTCTATTGTAACAGAATTGAGTCATTCTAGGTCCGATAGGTCAATTACGTGAAAACCATTGTTTTGTATTGCAACTAAATTATATGCATAGGTAGTCGATAATATTATTATGGTAGTCGATGGTATTATTATACTATTGTAATTAAGTTATGATCGAGTTACAAGTTGGATAAGGGAATAGCAGACAAGAAAAAAACTTTATTTAAATTTTGATCCCAACTTTGTAGTGGTTAAAAACACTGGCAAACGAAGGGAATGCTATAACAATTTTCATTTTAACTGTAATGATGTTAGTTAATGTATGAAGAGGATATAGTGTAGATAATTTAATGTAAAAAATCCATATGTAACATTATTAACTGTGTTTGGTGTTATCTCAAAATATTATGTTATAAGCCACTGCCACTATTAAAACGAATCAAATGACACTTCAAAAACCAATCAAGTTAAACGGCTTCAAGGCAAACGTAGCGTAGGACGCCCACAGGCCAGGTGGAGTGACGATTTGCGCAAGATGGCTGGCAGGAGCTGGATGCGAGAAGCCGAAAATAGATCGAAGTGGCGTGCAATGGGAGAGGCCTATGTCCAGCAGTGGACTGCGATAGTCTGATGATAATGATGATGATGATGATGATTATAATAAGAATTATAACATGTCTGATTGTAAGATAATGGCTCTTTTTGTGATTTTATGTCGTCCTATAAGAGTGTATGTAGTGCTTCCCAAAAGCAGATAGTACAATGCTAATTATTTTAACAAAAAACAACCCTGACACACGTCTAATTATCTCTCGAGTTCATAACAAAGCCCTCTTCTACGCAATAAGGGCTTAAGTTCATGAGTTACGAGTAAACTTCAGTAATTTATCAATAATTCTTTGAGAATTCGCTCTTTTAAGTCTTTCTTTATGTTTTAGTGTCATTAAATATTATCGAAATCATTTCTTGTATGGTTTATTTTCAAATGTTTGTTTTAGATTTTTTAAGTGAAAACTTCTTTAGGCGTGTTGAGCACTTTTTACGTGAACAAAAATCATGGAACTCGCGTCATCGTCACCGCACGCTTACTGAGCTATATGTATACTGTGTATAATCTAATAGCTCGACGATACAATTCACAAGTTACTTAGTTTTCACTTCTATCGGTAGTCCCCAAAGACGGCCCGTTTTTTTTTTTTAGGATAACAATGCCATTTAAAAATAAAATTTCGTTGTGAGTTGTGAAACCTTTACACAGTAACACGAATATACTTAGGCGCCTTTACGAAATTTATGAAATTATAGCATTTCAATTTAAAAATATCTAGTGACATTTAACCGTTATCAATAGTGAATAGCGGCTATACACTTAGAGACCGGCCATATTTACCTCTCGTCTAGCAGGCTTTTAAATCTTCTATTATATTATAAGGAGGCCTGTGAAAATACTTGACAATGTTAGCATTGTACGGGACGGCAGGCTTTCTGAACAGGACAGGCGAGAGTGAAGCGAAATAACGCCGGCAATGCTATTGTCCGTAGCAATATAAAAAGCCAACGAAATATTCGATAAGACTCTAAGTAGGGCCCGCAACATTGTAGAAATTATATTTTAGGACGGTAAATATAACAGCAAAATTTATTTTATTAGATATAAGTAGATATAAATTTAACTTTATTTATTGTGTGACGTAAGCCTCCCCCGAGAAGTGCCAACTATCCTGGTTTTCAGTAGAATGGTTTACAACAAAAAAAAATGGAAATTCTCAATGGGTCTTTTCCAAGCCGGAATATTACTCCTAAAAGATATCAAACAAACAGATTTCTCGTCCAATCCGAGACATCAAAACCGATAAATTAAAATAAAACTAGAAACTAATGAACTCCAATGAAGTAGCAATAACTGTTAATTGCTTACGTTTGAGCTATCGCTGTGTGGAAAATTGGAGACGACATATATCAATGTTTCAGATAATCCAAAATTGTAATGGCTAAAAGCATATAAAATAAAATATCACATAAAAATTACCACTTGTGAAGGGGTTCTTCACAATTTGTAATTCGAATTTCGAAAATGGGTAACGTGGATTAAGACACCATGACGAAAGGACAAAAATATTTTGCGTGCGAACTTAGTTGTCTACAGGATTGTCCTAGCTTTCTTTAGTTGTGCTGACCCTACTGTATACAATACAGATGGTCGGTTAATATAAAAAACTCGATCTGTTTTGTATTTTCTTGAGAGCTCGTGTTCAGCATTGATTATATTGAGAATCCGCTGATTTGTATTCTTGAATTTCTTAGCTAATAATATTTTTAAGGTCTGTTTATACGTAGGAGTAGGTTTATTTATAGCTTTTATTGTGTTTTAACTTACAATGTTCCGAGACGTACGTGTACCGAGACGTGTGTATGACAGGTAAAGAGTTTGATTTTATACCAGATATCACAAAAAGGAGGGTTAGGTTTTTAAGGGTATGACTATGTGTGTGTATGTAAATATATATAGAAACATCATAAATTACTAGTCTGGTGGTCAGTGACCGTGACCTATTCCCATCCGGGACAAATAGTTGAGTAGGTACTTGTTCTATGTCCGAGTGTAATTCATCTACAACATGTATGTATTTAGAAACATACAGGTATGTTTATCAGCAGTCTGATTACCATAGTACAAGTTGTTCTTAGTTTAGAATCAGATGATATGTCTGATGTTGTTATTATTATTATATCTGTATATATATGTTTATATATTATTTCTTTATCACGCCCCACAGGCTAGCTAGACAGTGGCATTTAAATCGCCTTAATAGAAGTGACGTGAGGTAACGTTCCTTTTTTTAAATAATATTATCCTACCATATTTCGTGGTAACGTCAACAAACTGTGGCAGTTAATAATGCAGTCCGTACAAAACCGTATTATATAAAGCTTAATCTAAATATAAATAATAAAAACACTAACTGCATTAAAGGGATATTTTAAGGGGAAAAATATATATCATGGGTACGTTTGGTCGAGGGGACGCATTATCATAATTTAATTTTAAATATTTTTAATTTTAAATATTATTATTATAGTACAATATATATTACGAAACACACATACATAACTACTAAACAGAAATTGTATTTACACGTATTATATACTTTACTTAAAATCACTCGTTATTTCTGCTCGAGCACACGTAGGCGTTTCATTACATAAAGAACATATGTACATATATATGCTCACACCTTATTCCTGTCCAGGGAAGGCAGAGACGGTAGAACACCATTTGCCACAATCCTGACACACACTTTCGCCTCATCGACATTCATCAGTCCTTTCATACACGCTCGTCGATCACGGGTGCTTTAATATGGCTCTTCTTTAGTATTCTGCTGATCTGGTCAGTATACGTCTACATATTTTTGTTTTTCATTTTGCTTGGGTTTCGGTGAAGGAGTAAGTGAAGGAGTACACCACCTTAATACTCCTTGTTGTCTTAATCGAGTATATATTTTGTTGGTGATTCTAATAAGTAAAGAAGTATTTCTTTAACTGGAGACCCTCACACACCTTGCCGTGATGCCGTTAAACGATTAGCTTGTCGCCACGATCTCAGCGCTTGTAAAAACTGCAGTCACGCCCTTATTGATAACATGTTATTAGGTAATGGTACGCTGTGTACATTGCCGCTGTTTCATAACATTATAAAATGGTTCTCAGAAAATTTGGTGTGTTCGTTGTGACGTGGAATATTTCTTATATTCTTAAGTACTAAGTAGTTATTTTTCCAACATTAACTTATCCGATATGAACGAATTACCGTGGGAGAGCCATGCTGAGGCACGAATAAGCCGGCTCGCCCGGAGTTATACCACGGCCTAACAGAAAACCGGTAAAAAAATGCTTGCATTGTATTACTGAACGTGAAAATTTCCTCTTAAGGGCCAGGATGTTATTAATAAAGTGACTATAATCTATTCTGTATATAATATATATATATATATAAATTTAGAGAAGGATGGTATTATACAAAAAGCGTTATATCCAGTTCAAATCCTTTATACTTGGAAACCGACGTTAAGCGTGAACAACTGCACACGTTTTGTATTGAAAAGACATCAAATTTTGTGTACCCGCTAGTACAATCTCTCTCAAAGCAAATGTTTTGCGTTTTATACATTGATGTGCGTACAATACTCATAAAACTAGCTTGATAGCAGTCGTTGAATCGGTACAGTTGTACACAAAAGTAACATAAATTTCGACTACTTACAGATATTGAACTTGTTACGTACCTGCTGAACGTAAAAGAGATCCAACCCCCTCCCTCCCCATGGAACAGGGAGAAGAACAAATTATAGTGTTTCTTGCTTGAAAAATAAATGTAAAACCAACGTTTAATTAAATTAAAACGATTTGGATCGTTGAATTTGAATTTGAATTTTACGATAAACCTCAGAGTCACACAGTCAGGGCAAAATTTTCATGTGTTCTTGTTAAGATGATCACTGTGGCCTACAAATTCCCGAAGTGAGGAATTTGTGTGTTAGCAAAATACAGCGGGAGGTTTTCAGAGAATAAATTTGCACAATCTTATACCACGTCCGAAGTATAAAAGCGAATGACTAAATTATTTTTTCACGGCAGATCCTTAGCTGCATTTCTAGAATAGATACGTTAGCGATATATGACTATACTGACTTTCATGACAGAGGTTCTAAGAGATCATAAAAATTGACATGTGATGTACCACGGATATAGTACCGAGCCTAGACTACTAAAAGAAAGTTTTGATGACAATCTGTTTTATATCCGACAGCGAAGGATGGTTAGGTTTTTTAAGTGAATGTGTTTGAATCAACATTGGAGGATTGGAGGGAAAAAGATTACATATTAAGATGTCGTCAGCAAAGGAAAATATAATGCGGCCGCTTTTGTATATATTTTTTTATACCTTATATTTTAACTCGTTACACTTATTTTGTATATAGTTTTGTTATTATGATTTCTACATCTAAGTAAAGATACTTAAAACTTACCTAAAATATTGTAGATTTTTTTATATGTCCGTATTTAATATTTAATTCGTTGGAGGGTTGGGATTACCCGCTACCAGCCAGTTTGAGTTATAGGTATGCGACCCTGATTTGATTGAGCTATTGCTTATATTCTCGAATTCATCTATATAAGCAAATATCCCTTTCATTATTTTTTCTATCCTCCTTTTGTTGACAAAGTGATCAAACCGCAGTATACTTGCCCCTATTACGTGAATGGTATTAAATTAGAATGTGATCGATAATTACGCCTCTGTACATGATTTCCATGAGTGCATCGTCCGATACCATCGCGGCGACATACTCCTTGAAAACGGCCTCCTGTCGAGGCCAAAACTAGTCGTGCATCCCCAAAAAATACACACGTGACTAAAACCGTATATTTAAATAAATATGAATTTAATTTACGAAAGTTTTATTCTAATAGTGTATGGCATAAAAAAACTGTCAAACAGCTTTGCAATAGGCACATATATATACATATGCATTTATGATTTACCGAGCGAGCCGCCACACTGATGATAATTCCGATGCAATTCGATACGACCAGTTTGGTTACGTCATTTGCATCTATACGTCACTAATCATAAATTGACGAATTGATATACCTAGTTTGGTATCTGTGTGTGCTTGAATGGATGAGTTTGAGAGATTAATAGTTCTCAGTATGACAGTTGGAATTGCTCACACTGATTCGAAATATAACTATAGGTGAGATTGGACTTGGGTAAGTGAAATGTTTATATTAATTTAGCCTCATGACTGTAAAATGGCGATACAATTTCTTTCTTTCAACGACTACCCAAGAAGGAGGGTTATATTGTTGGAGTTTATGTATGTACATACATATGTATGTATGATGTTTAGCTCAGACAGTTTCATGTATTTTAAAATGTGTGAGATGTCTTTAGAGTCGTCTTAATAGCTGGAGTGAGGGCATAGTGTTTCGCTAAAGAACAGAGAAATAAATAGAGAGGGGAAGTTAATAAGTCGAATTTTATATTTGTAATAATAGACTACAAGGTATCGAGTAAAATAAGTGTCGGTTTAAACCTGCAATTTTATTATTAAACATTCAAAATAAAATGTTAGCTAATTTTCTTGAATGTCATAGTCTGATGTCGCTGGGTTAATCTTTATGTGAAACTATTACACAGACTACATATATTTTTAATAACAAGCAAAGCGTAATAGCACATTGATAGTATAACAGCACTCATTCCTAGTGACAGTCAGCAGGTAGGCATGCAGCAGCACATGGGCAGTCGGATTTTTTTTTCCGGCTAGGCGTCTCCCTGATTGAGCACAAATCTGCTGTGCTCATCCGATTTTTCAATTCATTCCCGGAACCCCTGATTTAAGTAATCTTTTTATTGACACACATTTAAAGTTAAATTGTAATTACTTCGGCATTAAATTTAATTTTCTGCATTACATACATAATTATATACATATATCGTTAAAGAAAACAATAGAAATCCAAAGACCTTTTTCAAATTGAGAACACAAGTCTATTTCTTACCCAAGACCTCTCTCAATCCATCTTCAAGCATTACACAGATTATATTAAAATTGTTCAAGGAATTCTACGTGCAGTTCATAAGCAAAGCTTTTAGATTTTCTTGAGAACTTTAATACACAAACACGTCTTTTGACGACAAGAACAGACTCTTCACCTCAAACAGGTTTCTAAACATCCGTGCAATCAAATACTGCATATATATATATATAAATATTAATACAGTATTGTTAAAGTTTATTACTTTTGCATTTGATAGTTCAATTGTCTATGGTTTATATACACTCACAGGCACAATTAACCGCCCACCTATATTTTTCGTCACCCTGTTTGTTTATGTTAACTGTGGCTTATCTACTGTTTTGTTTTTAGTTAAGTGGGTACTTTAGCAATAAACTAAACACTTAAAACCCTTATTTCGACCCATAAACTTGTATCGAAGAAGCGATTTTAGAATTTAGTCTCTGTTTGACATTGTTGCAGTAACGTTACATTGATTACATTTCTTGTTCTTGTCTGCTATCGTGTACGAACATTGTTTAATTTGAGTTTTTAGTGTACGATTATTGTTTGTGACTGAAAAAAATGCCACTGGATGCAACTGGTGCTGCTAGGGCAGTGACTTTAGCTGACGCTGGGTATAGCCAACGTCGCATCGCTCGTACGCTTGGTGTACCTCGAACTACAGTTCGGGATGCCATCAGACGCTTTCGGGAGACTGGTTCATACACGAGAAGGCCAGGTCAAGGCCGACATCGGTGCACCTCGGCTCTGGATGACTGCTTTGTTGTTAGTAACGTGCTAAGAAATCGCTTTTGCACCGCTACTGAAGCGCGCACACGTCTGTTTGAGGTGAGAAATGTCACTGTAAGTGAACGTACGATAAGAAGAAGACTGGCTGAAAGGAATCTGAGAGCTTTTCGTCCAGCTCGCGGTCCACAGCTGCTTGCACAGCATCGTAGAGCAAGACTTGCCTTTGCACGAGAATATGCTGACTGGACTACGGAACAATGGAAGAACGTACTGTTCTCAGATGAGAGCAGAATAGCCTTAAGGGGTCCAGATGTACGTCAGCGTGTTTATAGGCGCCAAAATGAACGGTTTGCTCCATGTGCAATAATCGAAACCGTGGGTTATCAGGGAGGATCCATAATGGTTTACGGAGGTATCTCTTACGAGGCTCGTACCGATCTAGTGGTGTTTGATAGAGGCAGTGTGACTGCTCAAAGATACGTGGAGGAAGTCTTACAAGACCACGTCATACCTTTCGCACCATTTATTGGTGAAAACTTTAAATTAATGCACGACAATGCTCGATGCCATACCGCAAGATCCGTCACTCAATACCTCGATGAGGTCGGGATTCAAGTTTTGCCATGGCCGTCACGCAGTCCCGATCTTAACCCAATTGAGCACATTTGGGACAATCTAAAAAGACGTATTCGAGCAAGAATATCAGCCCCTGCGACCTTACAAGAGCTCAAGACGGCTGCGATAGAGAAGTGGCATAATATCCCTCAGTCGGATATTCAAGACCTCGTAGATGGATTGCCAAACCGACTACAAGAAGTTATCAGGGCCCGAGGTAGTAATACTCATTATTAAAATTTAAATAAAAAGAGAGCGGACGATTTTTTTCAAAATTAAAGTCATCACATTTTCATGCAAATTTTTTGCAAAATCGATTTTTGGCATATTTTTTTTATTAAACGGTTTTGTTTAAAGACTTTTGTGATTTTATTTATCATTAATGGCCGCTTTTAACATAACTTCCATCAAATGTGGTCAAAATTTTCCGACTACTGAAAATTGAAAGAAATACAAGGTGGGCGGTTAATTGTGCCTGTGAGTGTATATATATGTAGTATTTGATTGCACGGATGGCGTAGCGGTTTAAGTGGTCACCTTGCCACTACACTACCGCGCCGAGTGTTGTTGGTTCGATCCCCGCACGGGACAGCACTTTGTGTAATCCTCAAATTGTTGTTCTGAGTCTGGGTGTTCTTTGTGTCCGTTGTTTGAATGTTTTTAAAGTCCCCCGCGACACAGGAGTTAATCCTAGGGCGGGAGCTGACTTTTCAAAAACAAAAAAAAACAAGAAAAAAATAAAGTAGTGTACATGACCGACCGATGATGATAGTTATTGAGCAGTAGTTATTATAAGTGTGTTATATATATATATATATGTTATATATTAAAATAGTATTGTTAAAGTGTTCTTAGCTTATAGTGAAATTGCAATTTATAAGTAATTTAACATTTGATAGTTCAATTGTTTATGGTATTGAGCTATGTAACATGACACTCACTCAAACAAGAGAACAGAACAATGACGATTAACGTAAGCGAATTGCAGGAAACGGCTAGTACATAAATATGGTCAATAACCTGTGTTAAGATTATAGTATGGTTCTAAAGGTTTTTAGTTTTATGGCATAAGGGTCAAAAAAAGAGAGAGATTGGTCACTTGAGGGTATGTGACTAATGCCGCCCCTGATCACTTATAAGTCAAGAGTCGCAAGTGTGTTGCCGGCCTTTAAGATTGGTTTGTTGGGCCTCCGACTATATCAATCTCTCTTTAATGAACTATGTGCTTTTTCGATATTTTTATAGGTATTATAATGTTAGGGTAGGCATAGGTGAATAATATTGTTGTAAGCATCATCTTCTTTAGGAATTATTATTTTTGTATCGTGTGGGAATTTAACCGACGCGAAGTCTCGCTTAGGAGTAAGGATCAGTATCCACCAGACTACTAAGTTTATCGAACGGCTCACAATCCGTAATCACATTACTTAGTTTCAATGTCACGCTCAGTTAACATAATGTTTAAGTGGCTTCATGAGCGCAAAATCGATAAGATAAAGTTACGATAATCTGCCGAAGCGAGCACACCGCAAAAGAAATATAACAGTAAGTTATCTTCGTATAATGTAACGTGTTTGTGGTCGCTCGCTTCATATGTGTTTAGAAAAATCACACATCAACATCATCTAGCGAAGTCACTGAATTAGTAACTACTATTTCATTGTTATATGTATACAACTTCCCAACATCGATCATCTCGCCTTGCTGGAGTATCTCCCTTATGTTTTTTAGGGACAAGGTATCCGTTCCTCCATATTTTTATAACTTCAAATAATTGAAATAGTTAATTTGTGACAAATTCACGTTTCTTGAAGAAAAGATTTCGTAAGGGGCTTCGCTTCTCCGAGTGAATTACGTTACCGGACTCTTTACCCCAGACTCTTCTTTCCCTTCCCCTCTCACCCTTTTTTTCTCTCCAAGGTACAGCTCTCCATGGGCAGCGGCAGTCACATACCATCAGGTGGATATTCTTGTAAGACCTAAGAAATAGGTACTCGGAACATTAAAGTCTAGTGAGCGTAGCTCTATTCAACGATCCTGATTGAAATATGGTAGTGCTGAAATAATCTACTGTTTTATATATTTACTGTTTGACAACTAGTACTAGATAATACTTACATTATTCTGAGTGCGTTTAATAGTTAATGCTGCCATAATTCCATCTGAAGTATAGATCAGTCAGGCTATATTCAGAATGATATCTATAATGCGCGTCCTGAAAATATCATGTCATATCATGTCCAGCTTTAGGGAAATGGTTGACAGAAGAGAGCTTTTATTCAGTCAATGAATTTCTAAAAAAATCGCTACGCGCTCCTGTCGTTTTAGAAAGGCATTATAATGTACTATTATTGATGTTTGCCAACGCTACGTTTGAGGAGACGCGGTCTCTACGCAAGAAGTCGGAAAACGTAGCGTAGGACGCCCACAGGCCAGGTGGAATGACGATTTGCGCAAAATGGCTGGCAGGAGCTGGATGCGAGAAGTCGAAAATAGATCGAAGTGGCGTGAAATGGGAGTGGCCTATGTCCAGCAGTGGACTGCGATAGGCTGATGATGAGGATGATGATGATTGATGTTTGTGTATATTAGGCAAATTCCATGAATAATTTCAATTTCATGGTATAATTTTGCATGTGTGAGTTTTAAGTTCATTCGTAATTGTATTATCAATGTTTTATTGTAATTATTATGGCTAAATATGTATTATGCTCATAATTCATTTGTCAGTCTTTTAAAATATTTTAGATTAATAAAGATATTACTATTATTTTATTATGGATAATGTCGGTAACTTCAATGACATTCAGACTATAGAGTTGCATTGTGGTCTGCTATACTGCGCAGCCGGTAGGTTTCAAATCACTGCAGCAGTCACTAATGTCCATATTTAATTACATAGATTTACAGATGGTTTAAGCAGCCGTATTAAAAAGAAAATCTTAGTTCTTATTCGTTTCCTGTTTTGTTTGTACCTATGTATATATAAATATCAATGTAGAAATTATGGATAACATTTCCATGACATCTTCTAAAAAGTTAGTCTAAACTTGAATATGGTTAGTAACCAATCCAATAGCAAAAAAACATTTTGAAGGGTACCTATACTTCTTGTTTAATCCCATTTAAATGTTGTTAGTAATTGTTTTCTTTAATTTTTATATTGTTAAAGTTTTTGTCCGTAACAGTTTCTAATCCGCTTTTCAGCTAGGCTTTTGAAACAGCAGCAAGCAGCTTTTGAACTTTATCCTCGATCGCAGTTGTATGAAGTAGCGTGCGTAATTAATCTCGTAGTGAAGAACTGAAACGGAAGTGAGGCGGCGGTAAAATAGATGCAACTTGAAGCGTATCTACTTTACAGTTTCTTAGTTTACGAGGAAACGTTAACGTTACTACATTTCGATATAACACCGATTTAATTTTAAGTTTAAAACATAATTAAATTTCACTATTTCACTACCAGACTATTTGTTATGTAAGTCTACGTATTGCTTTTAGTTGATGTAGCATCAACAACATAACATAAACACTATATAAAGGATTTCATTTGTTTTCTTCAATATTATATTTACTACTGACAAAAATCAGGGATATTATAAGTTTTAATAATACATATATGTGTGAATCTGAGTATATCTGTGGAATCATAGTCCATAATCATAATCTTATTCATCACTTTATTTAAAATAATACGGTCGGTTACAGGTTTTATAGTATGATTAAGTAGGTTCAACGTATTCGGCCACTTGTGACGTGAATCTAAGTGTTCATATAGTTCATGTCGTATGAAATAATTTAATATTAAATTCAATAAATTAATATATAAACATTACAACAAACACATTACAGCTTAATTTTTAATTACTGAAAATGTCATAGTTTCAGTCAAGGAATTGTCATAAACCTTAATGTCTAAATAAATGTACCTAATAATGTCCCTAGAATAGGTTTTATTCATTTTCAATAATTTTAAATTTATCATCATATGTTATCACATATATTCACTAAGTTAGTTATAACTTTTGTCATTTAAAATTTTAATAAATTTCTTGCGTAACATAATAACTGGTAAATCTTTAAGACTATCAAGTAAATGATGATATATGCTAACGCACATGCAGTACACAGTCTTTAACAACCAGATTAATTGTACTCTGTTCTTGTGCCTCGTTCAACTGTTTGCAGAGAGTTTTGTATTCCTGAAGTTGTATTGTATTAGTTTGACTAATGTTGAGCTTTAAATTATTTAGTTGTATTGTTTGAGTAACTGTATGCAATGTTTTATTGATTTCTGCCCCTAATGTTAGCTTATTTTAACGTTTAACAGTTCCTAAATTGTTAAAAGTTAAAAAAATTCCCGAGTTCCCGATTTTGATGATTTTTTTTAGTCTGAAAAGTAAATTAATAGAATCTTTGCAAAATAATGCCTTCTTGAGCTGATACTCTTCAAACTGTTCTCTCAAAACAGATCATCAGCCCTTTTCTAATAGTTGAACAGATTTTGAAGAAAAATCCTCAGTTTTTATATGCACTAACAATGTTTTTTTTTCATATATTTTATAAAGCTATTAAGATATTTTTGCCATGTTTTTGAGCTGATGGTGGAAGATACAAATAGTTATTTATAATTATATAAATTATTTTGTTTTAATATATTTGTGGGACATTTAACAGTTACGCGTTAATTATATACGTAACGACTAACTGGTAAATGTTAGTAATGTTGCTAACATTAAAGCTTTGTTATTACTAATCTATTCACATACATTATATATATACATACGAACACGCCTGTATCCCCGAAGGGGTAGGCAGGGGTGTTCTATACACTCTCATTCTGACAATTTAAATTTGGTCCCACTAATAGGGGGCAAGTCTATTGACAAAAAACCGGGTACTGTATAACTATATACATAATATCTGATAGATAACAGTCCGATCCCTAACTCGCCTGTTACGACACCACCAGGAAGAAATGGGGTGGCCCTATTCTACTCCACTATGAAACACGGCAACGACAGATAATTAACAACAACAAAATAAGAAACGATTAAAACATTTGAAATGAAGAAATGACACTAGAATATTTCAATCCCAGCCCGGAGCCATCACTACGTCTTGACCTATAAAGAACACTTTTTTCATGTCTCATTAGTATATTGTGAAATTGAATAAAACCTGACCTTATAGAAACAAACCAAAACTATAAGCGTTACAATATGTAGCATCTAAACAATAAAGTATTTACGCCCGTGTTGCTAGCTCGCGAATTCGCGGCTTGTACTCGAATTAACATATGCACATAATTTTACGATATTACAGTGTAAGTGGCGGCTGGTAATATTGAGCAATAAATAACAACTAACAGGCGTATTCTGGCACACCATCACACTAATTTGAAACAAAAGGCGAACATTTTCTTAAATATGTAAGTATATATTTTAGAATATTCCATGAAGTGTTTTTATGAGTGGGCAAACAAACTGGCGGGTCATCTGATGTGGACTACCGACGCCCATAAATACTTGCAACTCAGGAGTCTCATTTGCGCTGCCCGCCTTTGTTAGTGAAAGGAAACGAGGAGAGGTGGGTAAAGCAACCAATAACTTCACTCACTCGTAGAAATACAACGAAAGCATACCTTAACAACCAGTTTTCTGAGAAGCCGTGCCGTTACTCCGGCTCAGAAGGCTCATACGTGCCTCAGTATGGCTCTCAATAGTTGAAAGTATAGTTTTTAAACGGATTTTAATATTAGAGCATTAGAGTTGGGAGCATGGTAAATTATTGAAACTTAAAATGGTAATAGATATGTTACCAGTATTATGAAAAGAAGAAGAAACAGACTATAAAAGGTTGATAGCACATTTTTTTTTATTTTTTATTTTTTATGCGATGGGGGGCAAACTAGCAGACGGGTCACCTGATGGTAAATGACTACCGCCGCCCATCGACACCCGCAACTCAAAGAGTCACAAGTGCGTTGCCGGCCTTTTAGGTAGGAGTACGCTCTTTTATTGAAGGTTTGAAGGTCGTATCGGTTCGGAAATACGGCAGGCGACAATTTGTTCCATAAGCTGGTTGTGCGAGGCAAAAAGCTTCTGGAGAAGCGCACAGTGGTGGAGTGCCAATCGTCCAGGTGATGGGGATGGATATTTTGTCGCGTAGGACGATGGCGGAAACCAGCACCCCCCCGAACGTATCCCCACGTTGTCGTCGTGGGGGGGCTTGTGTGTTTTGATGATCTCTGGAGCTTTGCCGGTAGAGTTACTCATGCCGGATAGGTTCAGAGGGAGAGACCAGACCAAGAGGGATACCCGACGAAGTCCACCCTGGACTATCGTGCGGAGCGGGACATCCACTCTTTGGATGACCTGTCGCTCTCCATGCGTCCCTCTGATTTAGCAGAATACGTGATGGATGAGCATGAGGCTTCTCTAGAGGGGAGAAGTTTGAGGCGAGCTCGGTTCGTACTTACCCTGCCTCCGAGCAGGCAGTGCGGGAACTAGTCCCTTGCTGCCTTCGCGGTCAAATCGCAATCCCAGTAGGAATGTCGTGTTATGGTCATGGCTCATAATTTCGGCACTGGGACCGAGGGTCTTGGCTTAACTGCCTGGACTGCGAGGAATAAACCTCTATAAAAAATTATCTGAATCTCAAGTTTTGGTGTGCGGCGACGGGATGAATGGCTGACAGATTATGCTTCTGACCTCAGAGGGGACTCAGTCACGAGCGCACCCCCAGCCAGGGTACCTGTGGACCCCCTAGTTGGGAAACAAATTTACACTTGCTCGGGTACTTACGGCTCTGCCCGGGTCGACGTTTAATTCCGTTGTACTCGTGGGACTCAATATGGAAAATAACATTGAAACACAAAACAAAAACAAAACAAAGGAGATGGGCGATAAGTCCATGAAGAAAGGAGTGGCTGTCAACCTCTCGTTTTCCGAGGGGAGCAGCGGTGCACGTCCCTCCGGGGATGTTTTAAGACAAAAGCGCCAGAAGCCCGAATCCTCGGGCAGCGCTGACGTATTGGACTCTTCCTCAGATGAGGAGAGCAAAAGGATGGCTAGCCAAACGGTCACTAAAGTACCAAGGGCACGGCGGGGACGTGGTGGAGCGATAGCGCTTTCACGTGATGCGAAGGGTCGCTTTTTGAAGGGATCTGCTCGCCCCAATACTCCAAAACCGAGTCAGGGTGAAGAAAGTGACTCCCCCCGCTCGATGCAGGTGGAAAATAGCAGTGAGCCAAATAGTGCCGCTAATTCCTCAAATTTTTTGAGGAATAGCGATGGTGCAAGGTCAGGTTCAACCTCGAGCGAGAATGAAGCCCCGGATGAGGCTGCTACCGCCAAGCGTGGCAGAGGTCGGCCCCCTACGACGGGGAAGTATGTTGGCCTTTATAAGGCCAAGAAAGAGCTGGATACCGCTATGAGGAAAAAGAAAGAACAGGTGGCGAGTAACCTTTGCACCCGAGCTATGACTGCGCAACAGGTGTCAGTGGCTGTTGACCCGACAGATGCTCTAGAGCAGAGACTCAGGAGGAATGCGGTGACCATTCTGAATGTCGCCGAAACCAATAAGCATCTGAAGGGTACAACCATCAAGGCCCTCCAGGATGCAGCAGTGGCTATCGGGGAAGCCGCAGAGGAGTACGGAATTCGCCAAAGGGAGAGCACCCGGCTCAAGCAGGACATACAAGTTTTGCGTGAGGAGCTTGCCGCTATCAAAGCCGAAATTAATAGGCGGGGAGAACGAGAGGTGCCTGTACCGGGCTCAGCGCGTCCGCTGCTAAATCAGGAACTGGAGCGTTCCATCATGGTTCAGGTGGGGACCATGGTGAACGCCCGGCTCGAGGCCCTGGCGATGGAGGGGAGGCTGCTCCCCCCGAATTCAACACCATGCCGCCCTCCGTTGGCTGCAGACACTAAAAAGCCTGTGGCGATTAGAGAAAAGACTAATCCCCCTGAACTTTCCTCCTATTCTCAAGCTGCCAAAGGAATAGGGAAGGGAAAAAAGACGGCTCCTAAAGCCACAACTGGCACAACCGCAACTGTGAAGCCTACAGTCGCTTCTACTATGGCTCCCACAACTACGGCATCAGCAGCTATTGCAACCCCTAGCCAGTCGTCTACGGCTAGAAAGCCAGGGTCCTGGACATTAGTCCAGAAGAAAAAAAAAAAGGAGAAGGGGAAGAAAAAGGGCTCCCAAATAGGAGGACAGGCCCAGGCCAAGGCCCGTAAACTTCGCCCCCCGAAGTCGACAGCTGTGGTAATCACAATGACACCGGAGGCTGCTAAAAGAGGAGTGACATATGCCTCTATATTGAGAGAGGCAAAGGACAAGGTGGACATCGCCAGCGTGGGCATCCAGGGTTTCCAAGGATTAAAATTCAAACGTGCGGCCACAGGTGCAATGATTTTAGAGATCCCTGGTGCCACCAGCGGGCCGACGGCGGACGCATTGGCCGCCAAAATTCGTGAGTCCATAACTGAGGACGACATACGGGTCTCCAGACCTACCAAGAGCGCGGAGGTGCGCATAGGTGGGCTGGATGACTCAGTAACGAAAGACGAAATCACGGCGGCTATAGTTCGTGACTGTCAGTGTCATGGCGACCAAGTTAGAGTGGGTGAGATCCGCCGAGACACAACTGGCCTGGGTACAGCTTGGGTAAGATGCCCTATTACCGCCGCAAAAAAAATGGCAGAAAGCGGCCGAATACTCGTGGGATGGGTAGCAGCGCATGTAAAACTTCTGCAACCCAGAGCCATGAGGTGCTTTAGATGCCTACAAGAGGGTCACGTAAGAGCCCTCTGCACTTCCGACACAGACCGCAGTGATGAGTGCTACCGCTGCGGTCGGCACGGTCACAAAGCCGGAGGATGCACCGCGGAGCCACACTGCAACCTGTGCCACGCCGCAGAAAAGCCCGCAGGGCATAGAATTGGCGCGAAGGCTTGCTCCGCCTCTGCCACCAAAAAAGGCAAGAGTGGGTCAGGGTCCAAGAGTGCCAAAAACGCTACGGCTGCAGGGCACGCTGGCAGTTCTCCGGCGCAAATTGTAGCCAGGGATGAGGCGGCAGAGGAAATGGAATGCCACTAGGTATGGCTATCCATTTCCTTCAAGGGAACATCAACCACTGTGCCAGAGCACAGGATCTATTACTCCAGACTATTGCACAGTGGTCGATCAATGTGGCGGTCGTGGCGGAGCCATATTACATCCCCCCCAGGGGTAACTGGATTGGGGACAATGACGGCCTGGTGGCCATAATTGGCGGGGTTCCTGAGAACGTGTCCAGGGGAAACGGATGGGTGGCCGCCCTCCTGGACGACATCTACGTTGTTGGGGTTTACTTTTCACCCTACAGGAGCCTTGCCGAATTTGACGGCTTCCTCACTAATTTGGGTGCCGTTGTTGGTCGCTGTCATCCTCGACAAGCCTTGGTGTTAGGGGACTTCAATGCAAAGTCTGCGGCATGGGGTTCCCGCATCACAGATCGTCGGGGTTACGTCCTGGAGGAGTGGGCACTGACCACAGGCCTCTCTGTTCTAAATCGAGGTTCGGTTGGCACGTGCGTGCGACGGCTGGGGGAGTCCATTGTGGACATAACGTTCGCAACCCCTGCCCTAGCATGCCGAGTACAAGGTTGGACGGTGGAGGATAGGGTGGAGACACTATCGGATCACCGCTACATCCGGTTCGATGTCTCGCCTCTAACCGCAGGTAGTCCAACTACCGCATCTTCGAGGCCCAACAGCCCGCGATGGGCCCTTAAACAACTGGACAGAGAGGTCCTGGAGGAAGCCGCCATTGTTGCGGCCTGGATCCGTAATTCCCTATCGGAGAGAGAAGTCGACGTTGAGGAGGAAGCGCGATGGTTTGGATCGGCGATGGCTAGCATCTGCGATGCAGCTATGCCCCGCATCCGATCCCACCACAAGAGGCAACAGGTGTACTGGTGGTCAAATGAAATCGCCCAGCTTCGCGATGAATGCGTGGCGGTCCGCCGGCAGTACACCCGGTATAGGAGGCGACGTCGACGTATTCTCGAAGAAGAGGAGGAACGGTACGAGGCTTACCGCCAGGCCAAGCTAGCTCTGCGACTAGCCATCGGTGTCGCCAAAGATAGCGGAAAAGAAGAGCTGCTGGAGACTCTCGATCGGGATCCGTGGGGGCGGCCTTACCATCTGGTAAGGGGCAAACTTCGCCCCTGGGCGCCTCCTCTAACAGAGAGTCTCCGGCCACAGCTGTTGGAACAAGTGGTTACAGCCCTCTTCCCCGCTCGAGCGGCGCACATCCCTCCCACGATGGCTCCACCCATAGTCGCAGAGACTAGAGAGGAGGAATGTGTCCCCGAGGTGACGCAACCGGATCTTCGGGTCGCGGTATTACGACTCGGAGCGAAGAAAACCGCTCCGGGGCCTGATGGCATACCCGGCCGCGCAATGATACTTGCCCTTAAAGAGCTGGAGCCTCGACTCAGAGAGCTCTTCACAGCATGTCTGGAGCAGGGCCGGTTTCCTTCTATTTGGAAAACCGGCAAGCTGGTACTGCTCCGAAAGGGGGGACGCCCAGCGGACTCACCATCTGCCTACCGGCCCATAGTGTTGCTCGACGAGGTGGCCAAACTCTTTGAGAGGATCATTGCCAACCGCCTTGTCGGCCACTTATCCACGTTTGGGCCGGACCTGGATGAACATCAGTTCGGTTTTCGGCGTGGGCGCTCCACTATTGGCGCGATTAAACGTGTGAGAACTCTCGCGGAGGAAGCGGTCTGCCGGGGCGGGGTGTTGCTTGCAGTTTCGTTAGATATCTCCAACGCGTTCAACACCCTACCCTGGTCATGTATAATGGAGGCCCTAAGATACCATCAGGTGCCTTCTTACCTCCGCCGTATAGTCGGGGCTTACTTGTCAGGGCGTTGCGTCACCTACGCGGGGAAGGATGGTATTGGCCGTCGAGAGATGTCTTGCGGTGTTCCACAGGGGTCGGTGCTAGGACCACACCTGTGGAACATCGGATATGACTGGGTGTTGAGGGCTGCTGTCCTCCCAGGCGTGAACCTCACCTGTTACGCAGACGACACTCTGGTCACGGCCTGGGGGGCGACATATGGTGAGGCAGCGTTGCTTGCTGCGGCTGCAGTCTCCCAAATTGTAGATCGAATCCGGCGGCTCGGCCTACAGGTGGCCCTTGAAAAGTCCGAGGCGATAGCTTTTCACGGTCCTCGAAACCCGCGGCCGCTGGACTTCCACATCGTCGTCAGCGGGGTGCGGATGGCTGTCAAGGACACTATCAAATACTTGGGTTTGGTCCTTGACAGTCGATGGGACTTCCGCCCTCATTTCAACCAGCTGTCGACGAAGTTAATGAGTACTGCAGCCGCACTGTCTTCGCTGCTTCCCAATCTTAGGGGGCCGAGTGTGGCGTGTCGGCACTTATACGTTGGGGTCGTGCGGGCCATGGCCCTCTACGGGGCCCCAGTATGGGCCGACCATCTGACGGCAGCCACCGTCGCCATACTGCGCAGGCCGCAGCGGGCGATGGCCGTCAGAGTCGTGAGAGGATACCGCACGATCTCCTATGAAGCGGCGTGCTTACTGGCCGGATCACTACCCTGGGACCTGGAGGCGAAGGCTCTCGCGTCGCTACATCAGTGGCGTGAAGAGGCGCGAGAGAGAGGACACCAACCGACGCCTAGAGAGTACGAGAGGCGTAGGTACGAAGTGAGGGGGGTCCTAGTGGCGGAATGGCGGGTGCGACTACTGCGTCCGTCATATGGCCTCAACACCATCGAGGCCATCCGGCCAGTATTCAGCGACTGGGTCGAACGGAAGCACGGCTCCCTGTCATATAGGGTGACGCAGGTGCTTACCGGTCACGGATGTTTTGGGAAGTACCTGCGGGATATTCGCAGGGAGCCGGACGCCCGGTGCCACCACTGCGTCACCTGCGAGGTAGACACGGCGCGGCATACGGTAAAAGAGTGTACTGCTTGGGTTGAGCCGCGCCGTGCCTTAGTAACAGAGATAGGAACTGACCTCTCGCTCACAGCGCTTGTGCGCGCCATGGTCGGGAGCGAGAGGTCATGGGATGCAGTGGTCACCTTCTGTGAAACTGTTATGACACAGAAGGAGGCTGCGGAAAGGGAGAGGGAAAGCACGACTACCCTCCCCATCCGCAGACGACGCACCGGACGTCGGAGGAGGGCCGACAATGCCCAATTCCGGCCTCCGTAAATGGACCCGAGGGCGGTGTACGTGGGGTACAGTCCACCGCCCAAATCGTTTAGCAGGTCCGAGGTTGCAGGCGTGTAGTGTTCCGCGCGCCTCCCTCAGGGAGTGATGGTGGGGGGAGTGGCACTTTTCCCCCCTTCAAAACGAGATGGGGTCCGCTCCGGACGGTCACCTGCTGGCCGCGGAAGAATGTCGTGTTCCCGCGGCCCTCGGCAGCAGGTGCGAGGAAGGAACACCGTGGTGGTTTTAGCCGGTCAAGTCCGGCACACCCCTCCGCTGATGCCCCCGGCGGAGGATAGTCCATGAGGATTTCCCCACGTAAAAAAAAAAAAAAAAAAATGGCGGAAACCAGCAGCCGGTATAAGTCCGAACAATTCCTCTGAACACTCCCCATAATACAAGCGATAGAGGATGCAGAGTGAAGCTACATCTCTACGCAACGCCAAGGTGTCAAGTCGATCAGAAATATCTTGGCAGTCGATGATGCGAGTCGCTCTCCGTTGAAAGCGGTCAGGAGGGAGAAGTTGGTACTGGGGTGCACCTGCATAGAGATGAGAATAGTATTCCATGTGCGGCCGAAAGTATTCCATGTGCGGCCGAAAATTAATATGCTGTAATTTAATATGCTGTACGACTATTAAAAAAAAAGAATAGCAGCAACGTGGGTCACAGTTCTAGTTAACCCCCCCACCTAAACACTTGTGTTAAGAGTGGGTTCATAATGCTCTGCTGGATGAGTTTCGACACACAACCACTTGATCGCAAGTCGCAAATAAGAATATTGATATAATAAAATATAATAAACAAGTCATAAACTGTAAATAAATTACGGTCATGTCAAACTTTAGGCTTTTTATTTCATTTGAGAAGAATTGATAACGTCCAACTAGTGAAGTATCGAAACTAGAAGCGTTTTTACTTGTGAGTAAGATTGTGAAGTGAGCTCTATAATAGGGTTGGCAGTAAGCCAGTAGCACTGTAATAAAGATTCACCTGAAAGCGAGGAATGAAAATTGTTTTAACGAGTTGAAATTCCACGCTACCTACTGACAATCTTAAAGTTACTATTTGAAGGTGCATTTATATTGAGACAATGATTTTTAGTTTGGTTTAATGAACATAAAAAGTATATTAACTAACTTTCGTCCGTAGTGAAATTTAGAATAAAGTACCTCTAGCAATACTCCTGTAAAAACTGCATTTAATTCAGACAGACATACAGTAAGATTGACAGAAAATATGAACTGTTGTTTTGGCTACTAATACTCTAATAAATTATTAGTTTTTCCTTCATATTGGTTTTCAATCCCCCTTTACAATGTCATAATATGTATAGCGTCATCGTGTTTAACGTAATCATCACCATTGGTCATTCATAGTTTTATGTTTATGTCTTGACGCTACTGGGAACAAGTCCTGTCTTGTCATCTTGGTAAAGAGTCCACGCTTCTTGATTAGGTTACAATCAGTCCCGTGTCACCTCGTCCAGCCAAGTACCTCCAATACCGTACGTATTCCCGTCATGTTTTATAAGGTTGTTTCTCAAGACAATGATTTACCTACATGTAAATGCAATTGAAAAAAAACTGCCTGTTATTACTTGTTACCCGACTGCGGAAAAAGGAAGACTGTATATTTTTTTAATATGGTATTAGGGGGAAAAGGAACATACTGATCAACTGATGTTAAATTACTTCCGCATCCATATACACATGGTACATATGTTGGTACACGTGACATTATTATGAAAATAGAAAAAAATGCTGCCTTCAAAGAACTTTGGCTTAATTAATGAAATAACTAATAAAAATAAAATGAAATGCTATAAACTTCAAGATTATAGTCACAGTCAGGATACGTAATAATTAGAATCTTGTCTACAACGCTCTTAATTGATAAAGCATTCCTGCAATATGCTTCGATTAGCGAATGAAACACTAAATCGAATTCTTTAATGGCTTCCACCGTAGCTTCTCATGTTGTTTAAGTTTTGGAAATACTTGTACATACATTTATTGTCTCGTAATGTCGTTCTCTATGAAATTTTAATGTACGGCCAAATGTAAATCAAATTTAAAACATGTAAGTTATCATTTGAAGCGCCCGAATAGTAAGAGTGACACAGACGTTAGCAAGAAAAAGAAGTGAAGAATGCTGTCGGATTTTGTATAGTTAACTATTTGCTTTCATAACATACACTCACCCTTGTATCCCTGAACGTGTGCTTACACGTTCAGGGATACAAGGGTGAGTGTATGTATAAGAGGTGTGATTAACGCCCACATTTTGTGGATAATAATTTACCTCCATTTATGTGATAGAGGGCAAGCCTACTGCCGTCATCCGAGCATTTTTGGGAATTAAATGGGAATATTTAGGGTATATTGACTAGAAAGGGAGGATAGAAAGGGGAGTAAAGGGAACTTGCTTATAAAGATGGTTTGGGGACTACAAGCAAAAGCTCCAGCAAGTTAGGGTCACATCCTATAACTCTAACAGGCTGGAAGTCTGAGTCCTTAAATCTCTAACTATTTTGTCTTATAAAGAGGTGATTAGGCTGTATGCTGTACTATATTGTTATTGTTATTCAAAGGTTTCTGAAAAGCTTCTTCAACCACTTTTTGAGGGAACTATCGTATCGGAACACCTTGTAGTTCTAACACCTCTGGTTTATAGAACAGTAAATTTACAAACTGAGCAATGATGTTTATGTATATTGTAGCAATAAAATATCATACACACAAAGTGTTCAAATTGGAACATATTGTGATCTGTAGGTACTGTACTATTGCAATGTATAAATAGGAATGCAGACTTGTTTATGTATTATAATTTGGCAATAAATTATGTGCCAGTTCTTTTTCACTTTCATTTAGATGTAATAATGCTTTCAATTGTATCTACTAGTCAACATTTTTGTAGTAAGTATATTTAAACAAATATACGCTCACGCGTGTATCCCCTAAGGGGTAGGCAGGGGTGTATTAAACACCTGAATTTTATCAATTAGAATTTGGTCCAACTAACGTAATAGGGGGCACGCCTACTTGCGTCAACCAGGCAGTGTATGACTGTATACATACTGTCTGATTGATATCAGCCCGATCCCATGGTCACCGTGAGTATAAATATATCAGTATAATGAGATAAAATCGTGTTACATGAAATTTATTGAACAAATAGCTGTGGCCCGCTATTTCATAACATATATTACTGTTTCATATAGGTACACTGAAGTTTTACAATAATATTAAGAGCTCTGCTCGCCGCCCATGGACACCTGCAACTCAAGAGTCGTAAGTGCGCTGCCCGCCTTTGAGGATCATGAGTGATGGGGGGATGCGAGGAGGGGAAAGAAGAGAGGGGGGATGAGGAGATGGGAAGGAGGAGAGAGGAGTTGGGCCACTGGAAACCCCACTCATTTCGAGGAAATGCAAGCGTTACTTCACAATTGGTTTTCTGCGAGGCTGTGGTATCGAACCGGTCGAGCTAGCCCTCTTGCACTCTTTATAATAAAAACAAAATGATTAGCCAATATTGAACAGACCGAGAGCTCCAAGCCCCACTTTATAAAACTAAAAATATAATATTTACGCTTCCTGCTATACATATTTTAGAAACTTATAAATTTGTACGTAAACATAAAGAAATGTACAATACTAGGGAGGATAAGCAAACATACTACACTTTAAGGAAAAAAACGATATTAAATTTGCCTCCTTCTCACTTAACTATACGTTGAAATAACGCTTATTTTATGTAAATCAAAATATTCAATAAACTACCAGAAAACATAAGGAAGAAAAAATAAACTTAATAATTACATTAATAAAATAAAAACGCTCCTACTGCAAAAAAAAAAATATTCCGTAAATGATTACTAAAATGATAAACACCTACATAAATTAAGTTTATTTCTACTATTAAATAGTACCAATAAAGATGCAATAACCTTTTCTCTTCTAATCAATTGTGATTCAAATTGTTGACTTATCTTAAATGTATTGTGCTAAGCCCGACAGGGTCCATGATAAACTAATTACACATACATACATTTTATACCCACCCATTATCTAAGTACACATTTTAGAATGCAAACAAATGTTTGAGTATTGAGAATTGTTTACATTGATTACTGCTCCACTTTCTTAAGCAGTACTCGTAGCAAGATGGGCTATCTAATGCAAACATATTATTTCTAATTAAATTACGAGTAGTAGTTTCTGAGATTCGCGCTTTTAAACAAACTATGCCTCTTTATATTACTTATTATATACTCGTAGTATAGATTCACACATAAGTATATATAGTGTTATTTTATAATTATTATAAGTTTTAAAAAGAAACCATTACTTAATGTGTTAAAACCTTGTTTTCTATAAATTCTTTTACGGGAAGTATAATAAGGTTTACATGTGTATGCCACTGAAATGTTTTGAAATAATACAAACATTTAAGTCGTTGTAGTGTTATTGTAAGAAAGTCCTAGTGGCTTCTCCCTAACTACTAAGAGCTACTGCAGTTTGAGTACAGTTTCCTCATCCGAGACGTTTGTACCTTTTTTTTTATTATTTTTTATTAACGTGTGGAAACCCCCTCGGGCCGTCATCCCACCGGGGTTTTCGGTGGAACGGTGTGTCGGAATCGGACCGACTAAAACCACACGGTGTGCCATCCTGCGCCTAAAATAGGAGGAATCCGGGAACAGCTTTGGTAAGACATCCGGACCCCTCCTAGCGCCTGTTGCCCGCAACAGTGCGGGCACCACCTTCTGGTAACTCTCAATTAGGCAATGTCCAGACACACCAGGACGTCGCCTCATCGCGGCTGGCCATATGGCGGGTGGAGGGGAAAACCCGTCCCGACCACCCGACGCCACACTCAGGGCGGCATGAGGCGCTGGTAAGCGCGCCTACCTCTTCGGGCGGGGGCCGTCTGCCGCTACCCGCCCGGAACTCAGCCGTCCGCCGATAAAATTCGGCGAGCACTTCCGCCTCCAAATCCCACGGGGGAGTTCCGGCCAACGCGCACGCCGCCTCCGTCGACACGGTGCGATAACCACGTATGGCTCTAACCGCCATAACCCTCTGAGGGCGCCAAAGGCGTGCCCTATTCTGGGCGGTTAGAGCCCCCGCCCAAACCGGTGCACCGTACAGTGCCATTGACCGGACAACCCCCGTGTACAGCCGTCTTGCTCGGAGGACCCAGTCATATCCCATGTTCCACAGGAGGGGTCCAAGAACAGACCCCTGTGGAACACCGCACGACATGGGCCGACGTCTCAGATTTCCCTCTCGCTCCTCCATGACGGTACGCTCCTCTAACTAGTCTGCCACTAGCCGTCTCAGGTACTGTGGCCCCCCGTGATAGCGGAGCGCTTCCCTGATGCAGCTGAATGGCAGGCTATTGAATGTGTTGGCGATGTCCAAAGACACACCGCCAACAGCACGCCGCCACAGCTCATCGCCTCTTCAGTCACGGCCCGCAGACGCAACACAGCCCCAACTGTTGAACGACCCGTTCAGAAACCGAATTGGGCGTCCGACAAATCGGGCCGACCTCGTCCATGTGCTGGACGATGCGGGCAGAGAGTACTCTCTCAAACAGTTTACCCGCCTCATCCAGCAGCACAATGGGTCTGTAGGCCACTACCGAATCGGCAGGCCGTCCCGGCTTCTTTAAAAGTACCAGCTTCCCGCTTTTCCAGCAATCAGGAAAGCGTCCGGACACCAAGCTAGCGTCGAACACCTCCCTGAGGCGGTCTACCAAATGGTCAAGGGCCAGGGCCAAGACTTGGGCAGGGATCCCGTCTGGCCCAGGGGCGGTGTTTTTGGAGCGGATCCGTAGAACAGCCGCCCCTATCTCCGCCTCGGTGACGGGTGGAACATCCTCTTCCTCGAACTCCCCGTCGTCTCCGGCCAAGGCAGCCATCGACGGGGGTGAGTACTCCACCCGTTGCGGGAAAAGGCCCTCAACTACTTCCTGCAGGAAGCTGGGCTGGAGAGTCTCAGTAAGGGGGGGGCCCAACGCGCGGAGCTTTTGTTGCACCGCACGATAAGGGCGACCCCAGGGGTCACAATCTTCTAGATCGTAACCCCTGGGGTCGCCCTTCAGCATCTCCTTTCTCTTTACTTCTTTGGCGCGGCTAATGGCCAGCTTCAGAGTACTCCGTGCCTCTCTTTACTCTTCATGAGTAAAGAGAGGCACGGTCCTCTTCCCGGTCTTGGCGGTGACGCCGACGACTGCGGGTGTAGGACCTCCGGGCATGAATGAGAGGAGGTCCGCCAACTCCTGGGACCACCAGTAGACCTCCTTTCTTGGAGGCCGACGACCTTTAATGCGGGGCATGGCCGCATAGCATATCTGCGTGCCGCATCGCATTGCGAAAACGACCCGCCCCCATGTCTACCTCCTCGGTCGGAGGCTGCGGAGACAGCCAAGAGTAAATAATGGCTGCCTCCTCTAGTAGATCCCTATCTAATTTAGATACTCCTCTATAGCGTCGCCCCGTGCGTCCGTCCTGGGGGAACCCAACGCAACGGACTTGGCGTTAAAGTCCCCCAGCACTAGAACGTGCCCACACGCTAGTCGCCGCATCGAAGTCTCCAGGTTATTGAGGAGAACCTCGAAATCACTCAGACTCCGGTTGGGGGAGAAGTAGACACCATAAATGCTAATCCCCCCCCCCACTCAGCGGCAACGTATCCAGTACCCTTGTCTCTTAACGACAAGGGCGGGGAATGAGCCGCCGCACTGTGGGACTGATCGGTATATTTCATCTCAAAAATCGATAACTTTGTTGTTTTGTGATGTTTCCCCTTGAATTTTTTTTTATGTATTAATGAATATATAGGCAATAAAATAAATTAAACATCATTATTTTAAAAGTTATATAATTTTCATAAAAAATGACAAAGATAACGATATACGAAATTACATACAAAAAATTATACAGTTATAATAAAATGACAATAAAAGTAACACTTTTACTTAAAATAAGTTTAAGACTTAATTATTATTATTATTATCAAACAAACATGCTAAAAAATGACACCATAAAAAAAATGCGATCCTATTCATAACCTCCTATTTCCAATAATTCTTTAGCTTCGTCAAACAATTCTTTGGATATTACAAAACTGGGTTCATTTAAACTAGATATATAAGGATCAGATGTATATAACAAAATATGGAGAACGTCCTCGTTTGTTGCTGATCTGGAACACTTCCTAGCGTGATGTAACCTATATTTTTTGTAATCTTTATTCCTGGCTTCCTGAGCATCTTCGGATAATTGTCCTATAGGCAGAACTGCATAATGCTCTATTATTTTAGCACCATGTATAAGTACTTTATGGACCGAAGATGGCATGTAATACCAGTTATATTTGCTTACGTATAATTGCGCGATTATCAATGTATACTGCCCAAATTTTTCTGCGTTTATAGGGAATCCCGATGACATGGTTTGAAGAATTACATAAAATCTCTTAATTAATTCTCCATCAATTCCAGTTATCCCTGCAGAGCATTCGTAATTTTGGAAAAATCGCCTTGCTGTATTTCCGTCATTGCTATTACCGGAACCTTGTCGTGGTTTATCAATGTGCAAACCAAGCACTTCTCGGAAACGTTTTTGGACATATTTTTTCTTGTCTTCTTTAAGTTGCTTGTTTTCTGGAGTTGTTGCAGACCACTTCTCAAAACCCAAATTATAAGAAATATGGAGGATCGTCTCCATAAATCTTATCCATGCATGTAGTGTCGACAATCCGTATTTAAATGCATCTTCATTTTCAACTCTTGATGTAACTTTTAAAAGATCGTTCATTTGTCTGGGAGTTGCTCCACAAACAGTGCAGGTAGCACTGGATGATGTGTTCGTTAACACTTGAGCAACTTTCCCATCAATCATTGTCATAAACAGTTCATGTTTAACCTCGATGACTTTGTCGTCTATAGACACAAGAGTTGAAATCAATTGATTAATTTTGGCTTCAATTTCACTGACAACCGCTGTAGTTTTTTCGGGTGTTTCTTTTGCAAATTCTAATGAAATTTTTCTGCAATATCTAACAGATGAGCAAGTAGGATTCTGCCATATAACTGTAGACGTTTCTTCGTCTACTAGTCGCAGTGGTACAAGGGACACTATAAACAAATTAGCATCCGATATTTGTTCGTTTTCTTCCGGTAGAATTTGTTTATACTCACTTTGCCCGGAAGATCCATCACACCCCCATTTAGTGAACAGCTTGAGACGATTGTAGTTTGTCGAACCTGACTTTATCTTTATAATACGGCAGACTGTATGGTCTAAGAGATCTTGCAGATTAATTTTTGCGCTTATATTTTTCACCGTTATGCTAGATGCAGGCGGATAGCAAGCCTTTTTTGCTTCACTTAGTATTTGATACGAAGGTAAAACAGAACTTAAATTTTTATCAACGAGCCTTTTTCTTAGGTACCCATATTGGGCTTTCGTTAGATCCGTTTCAATACACATGCTCAATGCCTCTTCTTTTGTAAAAGAAAGTGCACTATCAGGACTGATTATGGTTTGTAAAATTGCTTTCTTCTCGTCTTTTTCATTGTTTCTGATAATAGACACAATTGACGCTTCGTCATTTTCACCCATAGATCGTAAACCTTGCACATAAGCGTTACGGACATGTCCCATTCCATACTCCTGGAGCAGTTCCATATTTTTTCGTTTTTTTGTGTTTTCCGAACACTCGTCGTATGGTTTTGTTGGTCTACCACGATCACGAAGCCAGATATTTCAGAGGTTGAGGTACTGCAAGAATTCAATGGTACTTTAAATTCACCATTTAACCAATTTGAGTATAGACTCTCGAACCTGTCTGGCTTTCTTTGAGCTTTCGTCCATTTCTGGTTGCAACTTGATGTTAAATTTTTTTGAATACTTTCTATTACAGTGATAACGTCAGTTTCCGACAGTTGAAAGTTGTTCAACAAATATTGTCTAAGGTCTGAAGTACTCTTCCCTCTTATTATTTGATCACAAAGATCGCGTCGAACACAAACGAATTCACTCATGTTTTTTTCTGTTAATTGTTATCGAAAAGAAGTATCTGAATACTTTGATGAATAGTATGCTGAAAACACGCGTATATAAAGGACCAATATTTTGGTGCCTTGTGCAAAAACCGCAGGGTAATTGATTGTGATAGTTGTCATCGAAATAGTGTAATCAGTAGATACTGGTTGTAATAAATTACCGCAACAGATAAATAGAACTTCCGCAACAATACAGTTTATCATACTTGTGGTTTATTACCGCTATCGAAAGTACCAAGTGAATATTCTTGTAGTCTATTTATTTGTTAATGTATGCTTCTATCATAGAAATGAAAAAAAAAAAGACAAGTTAGACATCAAATATAATATATCACAGTAAAAAAGAAGAACCGAACATAAGTTTCGAGATTTTTTTTTGCCCCCGATTGACATGTTGCCTTGAAATCACCATTCGCGCAAAAAACGCGCAATTTTTTTTTTGATCCTCGTATTACTGAATAGGTAAGGTCTCAAATAGAGGGATTAACTTGACACCGGCAGCTTTCGGCAACATAGAAAAGTCCAATTGAAATAAACAAAATCGAAATTTTCTTTACTTTACTAAAAAAAATAAAAAAAAATATATATCATTATTTTTTTTTACAAAACTGAACGTGGATACAAAGTGTACATTCTGATCTATCTAATGATGTATTACACTAATATGTTTCCATGGAAAACATCCGAATAATTTTGTGTTGAACTTCCTTAACGGTAATTTAATTGGCATGAAAATATTTATGCTCAATGTTTGAGGTTTACTTTATAAACATGAAACTAAATTATTTAATTTTTTTTTGGAATTAATTCGAAAGTTGCATCCTTTGAGGGTATAAAACTATAAAAGGATCTATGGATTTACGACTTTTGTCAAAACCATTTATGAGATGGCAAATAATGTTTGGGCCCATAGTGCGCCGTAGAGCCGATGACTGCCACGGAGCCGTCCCGATCACCTAGCCAGTTTGGATGGGGAGGAACAAAATAGGGCTCCGCGGCTACGGCCACACCAATAGACCACTCTGCCATGGTTTGCAGGAAGAGATCCTGCGCACCGGCACAGTGGTTCAGGTTCGTCTGGACAAGGAGGCTGGAGACGTGGTCCATTATTGGATCGTCTCTACAGTCTCCTCCATGGGCGACGGCGATAGTGCTCGATTGGTATTGGAGGCAGCCCGAGCCGACTGGCTAGCTTGACGCGGGTGTGCCCCGATCCTAGGCATTTGAAACATCTCTCAACGGTCTTGCCGCCAGGACTGTGACTCTGGCGTTCACAAAACCGATGAGGACCTTGCCGGCGTCGCCCAAGATTTTGGCTGACGCTATGGGACAACATGCCCACACCGCGCCAAGACTGCCTGGACCGGGTCGGATGGTGCCAACGTAATGTTGTCCGCGTTGCACCCCGTCTTTTCGCGAATTGCAACCCGGACATCATCGATCGTAACGGAGTCGTCCAGGCCCGAAGCTCCGAGCTCTTTGTGGGCCTGGCAACCTTCACACAGTCCATCATTCTCCACACTGCGGCAATGATTTCGCGCAGGTGGGAATCCGTGACATCAGGCACCCCGGGGGTTGGTGGGATGGGAGCCGGCCGCGCAACTGGTATTTGGCGCTCAGGACCGTCCGACCTCACCCGAAATTGGGCAAACTGTGTGCTGAGTTCGGCCACCTGCTCGGTCAGACGGTCGTTTGCCGCTTGAAGCCGCGCGACGTCTGTAATTAAGGTCCCAACGACCCCAGAGACGGCGGAGGAGGAGTCCTTAAGGGCCTTTACAAAAGTACCCTTAAGATTTTTGGATTTGGTGGCCACTTTGTGAATGATGGCCATCGCTGCGTTCGCTCTCTCCTGCATAATTAATGGTGTTTGAGGAGCTGAATCCCTCACCTCAGGCTCACGAATTTTTTGCAGGAGATCTGCAATCTCCTCCTCCGCTAGTTTTTCGCCCTCCTCTCTAGCACGGACTTGAGCTCCTCTCCGAGAGAAGGGGGAGCTTTTCTGGGCCGAGATCGACGTCCACGACCTGCCTCGCTGGCTGCTGGAAACCTTGGGTGGCAACATATCCGCCGACGTGTCGCCATCAGAGTCTTTAGAGCGCCCGCGCTTGCGACTCTCGGTGTCGCGAGGCTCCAACTCCATTTCTTCCCCTGAGTCAGCCGTTGTACTAGCCGCTATGCTCGCGGCCCTGGAGCGCACTCGCTCCGAAATTCTTCTGCTCCCAGAAGACAAATTGACTTCTGGGAGCTCCTGCGAGGTAGGTGTTCCTAATAGAACACCCTCGACATTAGACGAAGCGACATCTGCCTCGCTTAACTTTTCCTTTCCTTCCCCTTCTCCTCTTCCTCTACTTTTGTTTATTTGGCTGCAATTCATAATTAGACCCACGAGTGGGGGAGAACTAAAGGTCCACCCTTGCAGAGATCCCCCAATACCCGGGCAAGCGTAGATTTATGCCCAACCGAGGGGTCCGCAGTTACCCCGGCTGGGAGTGCGCTTGCGACTGAACCACCCATCAGCCATGCATCCCATGGTCACGCACCAGAACACGAGATTCGGGGTAATTTTTTATAGAGGTATTCTTTTTCGCGGTCTGGGCGGTTAAGCCAAGACCCTCGCCCCCGATCAGAGCCGTGAGACTTAACCACGACACTCCTTTCGGGATTACGATATGCCGACGGTGGCATCGAGATAAATCTCCAGATGCCTGCTCGGTGGCAGTGCGAGTGCACGCCGAGCCCTTCCCCACTGTAGTCAGTGGAGAAACACCGACCCGTGAAAGGGTCCCACTTTGGTGATTTTTTATTGAGGTTGCCTTCCTCACAGCTCCGAGGAGCGAAGAGCCAACAGCGGGATGTGCATACAAGCCCGCTCTGTTGGGCCAAGCCTCGACCGAGTGGCCGAAGAAAGATGGCCACCTCTTCTAGCCAGAAGATTAGCCGTTGGCGATGACGCCCTCCTCGAAAGCAAAGGAGGTGGCGTCAAGGCCAACGTTGCCCAGGGTACACCACGTGGAGGTTTTCTAGCCAGCACCCCAAGAGACGTTTGTACCTACCTCAACCTTACCCCAGATTGTCGTCCACCCAGTTTCATTCATCAAATTTCTCTATTTTTTTCTTTCTCGTTTTAAAATTTAATTCCACAGGAGTGTTGGCTTCAGGCAGGCGGCCAGCCATAATTTGCGCGGGTCAATGTTTGCGCGGGTCAATGATCTCTGGGGCTGTGCCGGTAGAGCCACTCATGCCGGATTGGCCCAGGGGGAGACTCCAGACAAAACAGGATACACTGTGGGACCCTTCCAAGGGTCACTCAGTGTTGCTCCGCTGTCCACAGCAGAGGAACAAAGACGGGCCCGGCGTGTACTTACACTACCACCGAGCAGGCATTAAGAGATTTTATCTCGATGCCACCGTTGGCATATCGTAATCCCGAAAGGAGTGTCGTAGTCTCGAGGCTCCAATTGGGGGCGAGGGTCTTGGCTTAGCCGCCCGGACTGTGAGGAAGAAAACCTCTATAAAAAAAATACCCCGAATCCCGCGTTCTGGTGCGTGACCATGGGATGCATGGCTGATGGGATGTTCAGTCGCAAGCGCACTCCTAGCCGGGGCACCTGCGGACCCCTCGGTTGGGCATAAACTTACGCTTGCCCGGGTATTGGGGGATCTCTGCCCGGGTTGACCTCTAGTTCTCCCCCCCTCGTGGGATTTATAATGGAAATTTCAAATTTAAAAAAAAAGATGAAAAGAAGGAGAAGAGGAAGGAGAAGAAGAAGAAAGTGGACGACACCTCATCTAACAATGAGGAGTTTTTGCCCGGGATGCCTATCTCGCAGGTGCTCTCAGAAGTCAATCTGACTTCTGGGAGCAGAAGAATGTCGGAGCGAGTGCGTTCCAAGTCCATCGCTAATGTAGCGGGTGGTAGTTCCGGTGCGACGCCGGACGCACCAATCACTGGCCTCTTTGCAGGAGAGGGCGCACGTGGCAGTGGCCATCATAAACAAGGTGGCCACCAAGTCCGTAAACCTTAAGGGTCCCTTTGTCAGGGCCCTTAAGGACTCCTCTTCCGCAGTGGCGGGGGTCATAGAGACCCTAATCGGGGACGTGTCTCGCCTCCAGTCGGCCAAGGATTACCTGACGGGGCAGGTGGCGGAGCTGAGCGCCCAGTTCGCCCAATTCAGGGCGGAGCGCCCTGAGCGAGAGAACCCGGCTCCGTCTACGTCCCAGCCGGCCCCGTCTGCGTCCCGGCCGGCCCCGTCTGCGTCCCGACCGGCCCCGTCTGCTTCCGGGCCGGCCCCGTCTGCGTCCCAGCCGGCCCCGTCAGCGTCCCAGCCGGCCCCGTCTGCGTCCCAGCCGGCCCCGTGTACGTCGCGGCCGGCCCCCCCGTCTGCGTCCCGGCCGGCCCCGTCTGCATCCCGGCCTGCCCCGTCTGCGTCCCAGCCGGCCCCGTTTACGTCTCAGCCGGCCCCTACTGTCACCGGAGTTTCCGAAGACGTCCTGCAACAGATGCTGCAGTACATGCTGCAGGCGATGGGAAATCTGGTGGACGGGTGGATTGCGGGTCTGGAGGCGAGGCTGCCTCTGGCCCCTGTTGTTCGGCCGCCGCTTGGCCCGAGGCCGCAGGCCGCGTCGGCACCGACCACATTTCCCGTGGTGGAGGGTCGAGTGTCCTACGCGGCGGCGACGTCGGTCCCGGGTTCTGCCGCCGCTCGCAAGACGCGGCGGGGGGCGAAAGATCCAGCCGGGACTGCTGCGCCGAAGACGGTGGCTACGGCTGGAGCGGAGCTGCCTCCGCCCCCCACTCCAACACCTCTGCCTGGCCCCTCCACATCTGCCCCCTCCAATGAGGGTTGGCAGGTAGTAGGGGGGCCAAAGTCGAAAAAGTCCCGACAGCGGGCCAAGAAGGCTGCCGAAAAGGCGGCCTCTGGCCCGCAGTCGTCGTCGGTGGCGGTGGCCAGAAAAAAGCCGCGGAAGCTACAGCCGCCTAAAACCGCGGCTGTTGTAGTCACCGTGTCGCCAGAGGTGTCTACCGGCGGGCTGTCCTACGCGGCCGTCTTTAAGACGGCACGGGACTGTCTCGCCGGCAATTTCGGGACGGCAGGGGTCCGCTTGCGCCTAGCCCAGACGGGAGCTCGGGTCCTCGAGTTCCCTGGGGCCGATGGCGCAAAGACGGCGGATACCTTCGCCGAGAAGCTGAGGGGAGTCTTCGCAGCCACGGATGGTGTGAAGATCTCCAGGCCCACGAAGTGCGCGGAGCTGCGCATTTCGGGCCTGGACGACTCCGTCACTACTGATGATGTCCGCGTTGCAGTCCAGGAAAGGACGCAGTGCAACGCGGAAAACATCAAAGTCGGCACCATCCGCCCCGGTCCGGGAGGCCTTGGTGCGGTGTGGATCAGCTGTCCCGTAGCGTCAGCCAAAATTTTGGGCGACGCCGGCAGGATCCTCATCGGTTTCGTTAGCGCCAGAGTTACAGTTCTGGCGGCGAGAACGATGAGGTGTTACAAATGCCTGGTTGCGGGACACACCCGCATCAAATGTGACAGCTGCTTCGACTGCAGCGGATTATGTTTCCGCTGCGGTCGACCGGGGCACAAGGCGGCAGAGTGCTCTGCCGCCCCTCACTGCCCTATGTGTGCGGCGGGCAATAAGCCCGCCAATCACCAGATGGGGCAGGGGGGCTGCAAGCCTTCCCGCGCTTCTCGGCAGACGTCGGGGACTAGCCTAGCGGCCCAAGCTGCCTCCGACGTTGTCCGTCTGTCCACGTCGACGACCATGGAGGTTGTAGAGACGATCCAGTAATGGACCACGTCTCCAACCTCCTTGTCCAGACGAACCTAAACCACTGCGCCGCGGCGCAGGATTTCTTCCTGCAAACCATGGCGCAGTGGTCGATCGGTGTTGCCGTAGTCGCGGAGCCCTACTTCGTTCCTCCCCGTCCAAACTGGATGGGTGACTGGGACGGCTCCGTGGCAGTCGTCGGTTCCGCGGCAGCTCATTCCCCGCCCTTGTCGCTTAGAGACAAGGGCTCTGGATATGTTGCCGCCGAGTGGGGGGGGATCACCGTTTACGGTGTATACTTCTCCCCCAACCGGAGTTTGAGCGACTTCGAGGTCTTCCTTAACAGCTTGGAGACCTCGATGCGGCGATTAGCGTCTGGGCACGTCCTCGTGCTGGGGGACTTCAACGCAAAATCCATTGCATGGGGGTCCCCCGGGACGGACGCCAAGGGCGAGGCCGTCGAGGAGTGGGCGGCTTCGGTGGGCCTCTGTTTACTAAACAGAGGCTCCACCAACACGTGCGTGCGACAGCAGGGTGGGTCGATAGTGGACCTTTCGTTCGCTACCCCTGCTGTTGCCGCACGAGTAAGGAACTGGCGTGTCCTGGAAGAGGTTGAGACGCTCTCGGATCACCTGTATATCCGATTTGAGCTCTCCCGGTCCCAGGGCCCCAGTAGGGGTCACGCGGCGCGGCGTAATTCCCGTTTTCCGCGGTGGGCTGTTGCCAAGCTGGACAGGGACCTACTAGAGGAGGCGGCCATTATTCACTCTTGGCTGTCTCCGCAGGCCCCGACCGAGGAGGTCGATGCGGGGGCTGGCCGCTTTCGCGATGCGATTACGCAGATTTGCGATGCGGCCATGCCCCGTATCCAGGGTCGTCGGCCTCCAAGGAAGGAGGTCTACTGGTGGTCCCAGGAGTTGGCGGACCTCCGTGCGGCTTGTACTCGTGCCCGGAGGTCCTACACTCACAGCCGGCGGTGTCACCGCGGAGACGGTGAGGAGGACCAGCTTCACGAGGAGTACCGCGAAGCGCGGAAAACTCTGAAGCTGGCCATTTGCCGCGCCAAGGACGCAAAGAGAAAGGAGATGCTGGAGAGTCTCGACCGTGATCCCTGGGGTCGCCCATACCGTGCGGTGCGTCAGAAGCTCCGCACGTCGGGCCCCCCCCTTACCGAGACTCTCCAGCCCAGCTTCCTGCAGGAAGTGGTCGAGGGCCTTTTCCCGCAGCGGGCGGAGCACACACCCCCGTCGATGGCCTACGCGGTCGGAGACGACGGGGGTAGAGAGGACGATGTGCCGCCCGTTAGGGAATCGGAGGTTGGGGCGGCTGTTCTACGGATCCGTTCCAAGAACACCGCCCCCGGGCCGGACGGGGTACCAGCCCGAGTGATGGCCCGAGCCCTCGACCATATGTCGGACCGCCTCAGGGAAGTATTGGACGCTAGCCTGGCGTCCGGACGCTTCCCAGAGTGCTGGAAATGCGGGAAGCTGGTCCTGTTGAGGAAGCCGGGACGGCCTGCCGATTCGGTCGCGGCCTATAGGCCCATCGTGTTGCTGGACGAGGCGGGTAAACTTTTTGAGAGCATACTCTCTGCCCGCATCGTCAGGCACCTCAGCGAGGTGGGCCCCGACCTGTCGGACGCCCAATTCGGGTTCCGGGAGGGGCGTTCGACGGTCGATGCCGTGATGCGCCTTAGGGCCGTGACCGGAGAGGCAGGGAGCTGTGGCGGCGTGCTGTTGGCGGTGTCTCTGGACATCGCCAACGCATTCAATAGTCTGCCATTCAGCTGCATCAGCGAAGCACTCCAATACCACGGGGTGCCAGAGTACCTGAGGCGGCTGGTGGCAGACTATTTAGAGGAGCGAACGAGGACCGAGAGGGCGTCTTGAGACGGCGACCCATGTCGTGCGGCGTTCCGCAGGGGTCTGTCCTTGGACCACTCCTGTGGAACGTGGGGTACGACTGGGTCCTACGAGGTCGCCTCCCCCCCGGGCTGGGCGTAATTTGCTACGCTGATGACACATTGGTCACAGCCCGGGGGGCGAACTTCCAAGAGGCGGCGCGCCTGGCCACCAGGGGTGTTTCTTTGGTGGTCGGGCGCATCGAGGCACTGGGCTTACGGGTGGCCCTGGACAAGACGGAGGCCCTTTTGTTCCATGGGCCCCGTCGTGGTCCACCCGCCGGTGCCTCCATCGAGGTCAACTCGGTCCTCGTCCCGGTTCGGGCCCAGATGAGGTATCTGGGCCTGATACTCGACGGTAGGTGGCTCTTCGACGAGCACTTCCGACAGCTTGGTCCGAAGCTGGTCGACGCTGCCTCTGCCCTTGGGCGACTTTTGCCCAACTTGGGTGGAGCCAGCGTCGCAACGCGACACCTCTACACGGGGGTGGTCCGATCGATGGCGCTGTATGGGGCACCGGTGTGGGTGGCGGCTCTGACCGCCCAGAATAAGGCGCGCCTCTGGCGGCCTCAAAGGGTATTGGCGGTCAGAGCCATACGCGGATACCGCACGGTGTCCACCGAGGCGGCGTGCGCCTTGGCTGGAACACCCCCGTGGGATTTGGAGGCGGAAGTGCTCGCCGAAGTTTATCGACGGGTGGCTGAATATCGGGCGGAGTATGGCTTTCGCCCTCCGCCCGAAGAGGTACGCGAGTGGCGTGAAGCCGCCCGTCGAGCCACGATGGCTAGTTGGTCGTTCCGGCTGGAGACTCCGCGCGCTGGCTTTGCCGCCGTGGAGGCTCTCCAGCCGGTCATCCTCGAGTGGGCAGGGCGGCAGCACGGGACCCTTTCCTTCCGGCTGACGCAGGTGCTTTCCGGGCATGGTTGCTTCGGGAAGTACCTGCACTCGGTCGCCAGGAGGGAACTGAGTCCCGCCTGCCACCACTGCGACTGCAGTGAAGATTCGGCCCAGCACACGCTGGCGATCTGCCCCGCTTGGGAGTCGCAGCGCCTGGCCCTCACTGCAGTCATCGGAGGAGATCTCTCGCTACCGGCCGTCATACGCTCCATGGCCGGTAGCGATAGCAGTTTTACCGCGGTCGCAACCTTCTGTGAAGATGTCATCTCGCAGAAGGAGGCGGCGGAGAAGGCCCGGGAGGACGATATCCACTCGGACCCAATCCGCCGCCGGCGAACTGGGCGGCGTAGGCGCGCCTATCAGCGCCTCATGCCGCCCTGAGTGTGGCCGCGGATGGTCGGGACGGGTTTTCCCCTCCATCCGCTCTAGTGGCCACCCGCGAGGGGGTGACGTACGCGTGTGCCGTACGTCGCCTAATTAGAGTTTAACAGCGGACGGTGCCCGCTTCAGTGCGGGCAAGCGCTGGGAGGGGTCCGGATGTTTTAATATCAGCAGTTCCCGGATCCCTTCCGTCTCAGGCGCAGAGTGGCACACCGTGTGGTTTTAGTCGGTTCGATTCCGACACACCGCCCCGCCGCAAACCCCGGCGGGGTGACGGTCCGAGGGGATTTCCACACGTTAAAAAAAAAAAAAAAAAAAGGCGGCCAGCCATAAACAAATCTAACCAACTTTCTTGAAAAGTAATAATTGCATCTAATCGAATTAAATTTCAGACATAGATCGGAATATGTTAAGTATATGTGTGTGTGCATTGGATTAAGAGTAATAGTTAGTCATCCAGTGGTTCCTTAACGATGATAATTATTTAACAACTCGAGAACATGATGCTTATAACAGTACTTAACAATGATTATTTATAAATAAATCATGATTTTTAGAGGAATATTACGAAGCATAAACTTAATGTTATATTACTTTTCCAACAAAAAATCTTTCTTATATTCGAGTTAAAAAAGTTCCACAACTTCATATTCCTTGATCAGTTTCAACCCAATTTTTGGAGAGGGCGTGTTCGTTAAAAAACGATAAATAACTCTGTAAACATTGAACTTTTTATCGAATGAAAGTTGAGCTACAAAAAGCCGATAAAACTTTTCCAATACTAATAAAAGTTGTTGAAGGTACACGGACGCTCATGTTCAAGGAACCAAGCAGTTTTGTTTGCGTTCATGAACGCACTTAACCGAAGATTTATTCAGTTTCATATTGTGAAGTTAGCTGACGGTAGCTTATACACAAGTTACACAAGATATAACATTATTTTTTAGCAGACTATAAAATGAAGATGACTTTCAATTCGAATGATTATTTTTTGTGTATACGAGTATTAAGCGCTATCTTCACCATCTGTAAATCATTTCAGTGACATTTTTTTATTTTAAAAATATTTACTCAAAGTTGGTGTCATTAAATTTTTTGTAAGTATTCCATCCCTTAAGTTGGTTAATTAAGGGCTAAAAAGCTTATTAAAAGTTATCATAATTTAGAAGCAATGAAGAGGGTTGATATTTTTTTAAAAATGAATTTTTAAAGCGGTAGTAAAATATTATAAAGAAATAGGGAAAAAAGCTCCTTGTTTTATTAATCGATATTAGTCATGGTATTCAGTTTATTCTATCATAGACCGGAAGGCAGGTACTAACCTTGACTTAAAAGATTTGTTGACACCATAAACGAAAGCATTTTATTATTATAACGTTCTATTTTCTGTCAATCTACCCTGTGTCATGTAAAGATATCTGATTGTTTTGTGATTTGTACTTTTTAACAGGTAAGTAGGTAAATATATACATTTTATATATGAGTACGTAAAAGCCAATTGTTAATAAATTTTAAGTTTCATTATAAGTAAATATTAGGTATACGGTGTTCGTGATGGGGGATTAAAGTGAGATTCATATACCAATAAAAGTGTGGTTCAGTAGTCCAATAATAATTCCACTATGGATATGGAACAGTAGCAGTAGCAGTAGCAGTAGTAAATTTGTCTTATTATTGCCAAATCACTCCCTTTCATTGATATCAATTATGCCGATTATAAAATAACCAAATATCAACTTATATCTGTAGTTTTACTCCTTCTTGTCCGGCTCGTTCCTGGTACAAACCTTTCAGCGGGGCAACGCCGCGAGCATTATGGGCACCTTTGCGCCGGGAACGGTGCGGCTTGGGATAGACGAAATTGCATAATGCTTTTTGTATGATTAATTATTAATCAAAGTGAATATTAAAAACCGACATTATTTATGAGACACCCTCTGTATTATTCTTACGGATAGTGCCAACGTCTTAATAGAAAGCGGTAGTGGGTTGTCTACAGGTCAAGGATAATAGTACTTTCAGAATAGCGAGTTTGGCTCTTTCTGCAAGTAATTGAAATCTATTAAAATGCACAGATACAGTATTCAAGGTAATAGTAAGGCGTTCAGTGTGTGCCTTATAAATTTGGATTAGTATTTTCTTGTCACCTACTCTGAGTAAATTTCTATATATTTAAGTAACTTTGTGATTCTAGCTGTTAAATTTGTATTACTTAGGTCCCAGTTAAGTCGATACGATACCACTACTACGCCTGAGTACTTTATGGAGGCAACTCTAGTAAGTGCCACACAGTCACAGTTGGAATTACTAACATTATGATTAAAAGGATATGTGTGGGGTCAGAGGAATGGGTATGTATCCTTAGTTTGCAATTGAAAGAGGGTTTATCCAAAGCTGTTTTACTAAAACATACATATTTTGTATTTGATACATTTAGAGACAACAAACTGCCTTCTAGGCATGCTAACAATACAGTGCTCCAGTTGGTTCCATAAAACGTTAGAGGAATCTTATTGACAAACATAGTTATTTCAATGTTAGATAAGGCAGTGACGTTACAAAAATCATTACTGAAAACAAGAAACAATGTAGGACCTACGTTGCTGCCTTGTGGAACGCTAAATTCGCAGATAAAGAGTGGCCTGCTTTATGAGTAATGTGTCTACATTACTCATAAAGCAGGCCACTCTCAGACTTTGTCATCTCCGTAACCTATTTAAAACCCAGAGACATCTAGTGCTTAAAGACTGCACAGTGAAATTCGTTCCTCTGCTATATACATATACACATCAAACGTAAAATCCACTCCTCTGTTGAAGACCAGAATTAAAGTAGGCGTTTCTGACTTTGGATTAAAATTAAAAATTTTGTTGATATACAACCAACAAACAAATAGTCCGAATATCAGTAAATATTTGGCTACTGGGTAATAGAAATATAATGCCAATTGCTTATCCATAAATAATCAATTTCTAATTAGAATTGCTGTTTATTGTAATGATTGAACTCGTTGTTTACATACAGAAACAAAGCGGGTCGGACAATATCATATATTCGATTTCATCAAGGAAACATTTAGTGTGGTTTGGCGTTCATTTCAATATGAGTTTTATATTTATAACTACTGCTAGTAGTAGGTATCTAATATTGGTAATTGTCAGTGAGAAGTAAAATTCTTGAAACAAAATCCTTATTTGCATTTATGCAGTTGGCTAGAATAAGTACTGTCGGTCTCTTACAAAGTAATAGAAATTATCCATATTGGAATAAATAACAGTGGTAAAGCCATGCTTAGGCCCGAATGCCGGCTAGACCGGTAAGATACCACGGCCTATCAGAAAACCGGTTATGAAACACCGCTTGAGTTGCATTTCACCGTAATTAGTGAGGTTTCTAAAGGTCTAGCCTCTCCTCTTTCCTCTCCCCTCGTCCCCCTCTCCTTTTTCGCATATCCACGTTAACCCTATCTTCTTTCCCCTCCGCGCATAGCCCCATCCAGGAGCCACGGAGGAAGGTATTACTTACCATCAGGTGACCCGTCTGTCCCCTATAATATATTAAAAAAAAAGTTTTTATTTACTGATGGCGAGTGACATAGATACTGCATTGTCTTTTGGGCATTATGTTCGTTCCTAGCATTTACATGACGTAAAGTGCGACATGAAATTGAACCATGTTATATGTATGGTATGGTATGATTTACGCGTGCTAATTATCCACGACTCTACTCCTGTTTTAGGTGACAGGGTGATTGGCTGCTTTTGCCATCCTGACTCTGATAATTTATCAAACGCGTGTCGCCGATGAACTAGGGCAGAGTCATCAAGGTGATGTCCCCAGGTGTTGGGGCCGGTATTTGATTACTCTAGTCCACTATAAAAGGATGAGGGCGGCCGCATCGTTCTGCCCCCAAGCATGCGCTGCATAGGAAGCTGTGTCTGTTCCAGCTATATAAATGTAATGTACGTAAATACCTGGATTAGTTTCCATAATTTTAGCTATTTAAGTTTAAACAGCTTACTAGTTAATCTCCGGTTTATTCGAGAGAGAGCCGTCTTTGTTCTGTATGCATCCGCTCACCTCCGTCCAGTATTTGTCGTGCAATACCTTGCTATGACGCCATATGACTGATGTATACGATCCAGAAGGTATAGGAACAATGGGTTGATTAAAACATGTCTGCGATATTTTGATCGACTAGCAAGGTTTCAAAAATAGCACGTGTATGCACACGTGTATTACACAGCCTACGCAGGCTATAAAAAAATATTAATTATTTGTTATTTAAATATTCATTAAATTATTGAATAAGTTCCATGCTTAACAAAATGTGTATAGTAGGTTTTCAACTAATAAACCCGCCGCCATCTTTGTACAGAAATTTATTTCAACCAGAGAACGTGAAATGAATCTGGGATCCATTTCTACGAGTCTTTTTAACTCTACAACCATTGTAGGAGGTCATCCTGGATGAGGTTCATCAGATAGGTCATAATTTCCGTCCTTAAATCTTCTAATTCAATGTTTGGTGGCATCGTAAGAGAGCACGCTTTCGCCCATTGTTGCACATATATTGCGCACTGCTTCAGTCGCTTTTCGACCTAAGCGAAATTTGTGAAGTAAAAGCACCCGAAGTTCTCTACGAGAAATATCCATAATTTACTGTAGTTTTACTGTTCGAGATCCAGTTGTCTACTGATCTGACATACAACTCGTGCTTCATTTATATACTACTCCAAGAAATTCGAGATAGTTCCATAACGTTTAAGAAATTGATCGAAAAAGTGGCGGGTTTATTAGTTGCCAACCTAATAGAATTAGTAAAAATGTTTCGATTAATATTCTTATATTGATTTAATTAAAATTCTTAAACTAAAATTTAAACTAATCGGTGATTTTTAAGCGCTTCCATCTAAAATAATATATCAAAACGTCCAGCTAATTCATTTTCCTTCCTTTATACAAAACAAAAAACCTCCTTTGCGCTTCGCAATAAAAAACCTTCAGCTTATTAGAGGGAGCGTTTTAAAGAAGTTTACTCCTAGAAGGAGTTAATTAATTTCGTACACTAATACCGTAACGCAGTTCTGTTCGTGCTTACCGCCGGTTTTTACACCTACTCTCGACTGTGAGCGAAAGAATTAAATTTAATGGACAGAGTTGAATTTGTTTTGGCGGTGTTGACGGCTTATATTCTGATGAAGGCACTTTTAAATGTTTTTTAGAACAGTTTAACATATCAACTTCGATTAAGACCCGTTAGCTTTTTACATGACTACCCAATAATAGAGTGTTATATTTTAGTCTAATCTGTATGTATGTATGCGTGTATCTGAGTTGCTTTATTCATCCATAACTTTTAAATGCTTGAACAGATTTCGATGTACGTTGTATCGTAGAAATCATACTTTCCGATTGATATGGCAGCTGTAGGGCACGTAATTAGTTTATTTAAAAGGGAAGTCCTGTTTTTAATTTTTTTTTCTCGTGATATCAATTTTGCTGGTAATCCTGGTTAGTATACTATGTTCGAAACATCGAGCTGTTAATTAAAAGGCAACGTGATAAACTGCGTATACAACCGTATACGAAAGTATACAAGTTATTGTTATGTAAGTAAGTATAAAAACCATCATCATCATAATCTGTAAGTATAAATATATTGTAGTTAAGCTTAATGTTATTTGAGATAGAGCTTTGAATATAACATTAATTTTCTTTTACTTAAAATGATTGTCGTTTCATAGAAGAAGGAATTCTATAAATAAATTACAATTACACCGCTCTGAATAGAACGCCAATATTAAACAACTAAGTCTGTGTTGCCAGCACAGAAGCATAAATTTATTCTAGAGCAAAATCTCAAGCTTTCTATTTAGCCTACTCGAATAATTCTTTTTGATTTATATTATTCGAAACTCTTTTTCGATCTCAATATTAAATTGTCAAAATCTGTTCTCATTTATGCAAATGCCTTAATATAATCTTTATGAATTCTAAATTTTAATGGTCTTACATTCTATCTAATGTAAATTCTCATTAAAACTTCTAACTGAAAGAACTCATAGGTCTAAGCGATTACTTTCAGTTAAATTAGAAAAACTTTTTCTGTACAAGAATATTTTAATTATCTTATTTTATTTTTATAGTATATGTACAGCAAGGTTATATATTTGAGGAACTAATGACTGGCTTGTTGGTGTAGTGGTTAGTAATCCTCACTGCTGAGTCGGAGGTTGTAAGTTCGAGTCCTACACGGAACTAAGATTTTTGTCATATTAATATTTTTTTTTATTAATAATTAATAATTTTGTGCAGTTTTTTAGGCTAATAAAAGTAGCCTTATAAAAGTAGACTTATCCAAACAACACTAATTTATAACCTAAAACCATTTAATGAAGAGAAACTTACAGTTGTATCTTTTTTGTTTTTTAATGATTAATTGTAAAATGTTGTATTGTGTTGTAATGAATTTTGAATAAAAATATTCAATGATTTCAGAAACACATGGTTTAGGGTACACGTGATCACTGATTATATCCTGATTTGAAAAAGGAAGATCATATTTATAACTTCTTTAAAATCTGAGCAAAGGAACTAGCTACTGTTACGAGTGAAACGTATTTAGAAACTTATTGCTTTTATAATACGAGTAAAATAGAAGATACGGCTCGAAATCAAAATCAATCACGTCTGCTCGTTAGTCCCCCATAAAAAAAAGAATATATACAGGCAGTTCAAGTTACAGGCATAAGATTGTTGATTTAACTCCCCAATCCATCACATTAGTTTCCATTCTGTTTATCTTCTAAACTACCCTTTAAATTAAATATATTTTCTTTTTCTGTCATAAGTTGCCAAAAGTGTCTCTGTCTATCAACCTTCCGGGATTCAGGCTCGATTGTTTCTACTCGTATTCAGTGAGATTATGCAATAGCATTGCGACTGCATTTGTGAAAGTAACAAATCTCTTTTAATATAAAATGTAACCTCATGTTTAGAAGTGATGTTTTAAATAACTATATATGTTTTAATTAACTTTAGTAAGGGTTTATTCATTTTTAAATGTTTAGACGTGTGGTTCCCGGTGGATAATATGGCCACCCCACACTCTTCCCGTAGGTGTCAGTAAGGTTACTAAGGGATCGGAGTATTATCTATCAGTCGGTATATACACAGTATCACAGTCCCGGATGACGTCAATAGACTTGCGCAAGGAATAAATTAATCGTTTTTAAGTCCGAGGAATATTTTTGTTTTTCAATATTTTCACCTGCAACCCTTATAAATTTCTGAATTCTATTATCTTATTCTAATTTGAGCATTTGGTTAATTTTCCTCTTCTTTTCGCTCTGATAAAACCTTTTAACTGCTCTAAAATTATAGCGTAGTCTCTGCTTTTAGAAACACCTTTTTCCTTATAATCAGTCAACAAAATTCCTCCTGTGCCCAAAAACTGTCGCCATAAGCTTCCCGCGCGGTGGTGTACCCTTATTATGCCACTACATGGATTCTTGCTTCCCCATGGATGTTTCAGATAATCCAACCGCTTCTGCGAGTTCTTTTTTCTTCAAACGTGCATCTTCCAAGAGGTTGTGCCATCTGAGCATGGTTTTTCTTGGTCCCCATAAACAGATGACATATCTTCCAATATGGTTTGAACATTTTTTCCTTGCCTGGTAAGGAACTTTATTAAGGCCTGGAACTTGATTTTCTCCATACTTTACGTTTTCTTCCGGATTGAGTTGCTTCAATAACAATAGGTCAATAACTAATGACTTCATTACGATAGTACTCGGCATGTATATAAATAATAGTAGTTCAGTGACGAACTGAACACTTTAGAACCTGGCGAGAATCCCCACCCTCCACCACCCCTATTCTGCGAGTTTGAAACACACCCTTACAAAAGATTCAATAAAATATTTTTCTATTATACCTTGCAAAGTGGTACTTTAATATTTTAACTGTTAAATTTTAAGAATCGTTTAAAAAATTCATAGAAAATGAAAACTGCCATATTGTATCCTTCTTTAAGGATATAATATCAATATGATATCAATTTAAAATGAAGAAACATAAGAAATTTTTATAGATGTCTCAGTAATTTTAATATTTGTCATTGTGAAATTCAGTTTTTTTGTTTTATGTCTCCGCATCACAATATACTTGGTTTAAAACTAAAAGTTTATAAAAACCTTCTGAATAATAATGCAAAATATGATAATAATAGAAAATATTTTTATGGTGTTTTGTAGCTATAGTACAGTATAAAGATGAAATATATTACCTAACTTTAAGATATTGAATTTCAAGATATATAAGGAAGAAGTCGTAAGTAAAACATTTATATTATTATTTATATTGAATTAAAGCTTAGAGTTTGTAAAACATTTTAATGTAATTTTTTTATACATATATATGTATGTAAGCCTATCATAGTGATTCCAATCTGCTTTATGAAAAGCAAGTGGAGTCCAAGAGTGGTGGTCACCATCCTGATTGCTAGTGTAGTCAATGCAGCATGGTGGTCCACACTCTGGCGGCCTGTTGAGATGCTTTTTCACGCCCTGCTTAAAAGACCCAGGATCGAAGTGGGAAGGAAACACGTAATACATATTTTTGAATGACATCAATAACGAAGTTACTAATTTTATAAAATAAAAACACTACCTGCTCAAAAAAAGAATAAAGTTATACGATACCATATATGTACCTCCAAATCTGTCTGTCTGTCAGACATCAATAACTTAAGTTTTAATGAAGAAATCTCTGTGAATTTTGGCAGTTTTGTAAAAAAAAATCAAGATTTATTCGGCAACAGTTAAATTATTTCATTTGTAACACAATCAAATCAAAATAAAATCATAATAATTTATCTTAATTAAACCAATTGTATGTTTTTTTTTTTCAATTGTAAAGAGAAGAAGTCAGTCAGACTAATTAATTCGTGAATCTAGTTAGAATTGAAATTTTCGTGTTGCATAGTTTATAAGAGCAAATAAAATGTGAGGACAGTGTACCTACGTATAAGTAAACAAAGTGAATACAGTTAGCTGTGGTACTCACCAGCACTGCAGTCAGTTGGATATGTCGTTAATTGTACAAAGAGTATCTCCGGCCCCGGCTACACACACATATTGGCTTTTCAAAAAGGTTGAAAGAGATTTTAAAAAGCTGCCTACAGTGGTCACTAAATTCGGCTTACGCTCTAAATGGATATAACAAACATTTTGACTTTGCAAATTAGGGTTTAGAAAAGTTATTCAAGAAATTTAATTTATTTAAGTGTTTGTTAAGTGAATAATGATTATAGTAATGATATAGTCTTGCCTCATTTTTACTAATATATGAAATATTTTGATGTTGTTATAATCAAATGATTAAAGTAAATTTTAAAGAAAGTAAAGAACAAATGTATTAACATATAAGACAGGGTTAAAGTGGTAAAACTGAAATATATTCAACACAGGAAGGATCCTTCCAGTAGGCGAGGTGATCACGTCTGACGGACGGTGACCCATCGGTTGCAGTCGTGTATATATATATATACTAATCGGTACGAGAAATTTATTATCGTGATTCAGTATCGTCCTACGTCATTATACCGTATCGCACCGTACCCTATGTAACGTTTTCTTCCGAAGCCGAAAAAAAGTCGGCTTTTAAAATATGATCGCTACTTCTCTACCATGAACGATAGGCGTACCATATGTATACGGTTCTGACTCGCAATAACACTACCTTTGATGTGTGAGCCAGGGAAAATTAAATAATGGAGGTGGAAATATTTCGGTCACAATTTGTCACTTGCTGATGGATCAGCGGTACTTTCGTGTATGCGAATTAGCGTTTTCAAATATTTACATTTGAGAGTTCAAACCTTGTTTCAGTTGTGTTTCCTTTGTGACGTTGTGTTGAGTGAAATTAATGTTTAACTAATAATTTTGGAATATTGCTGTGTGACATGCTGCAAATTGACTTAAGAAATTCTTTCCACACAATTGTTAAGATAAACATACAAACAAATATATATACATATATTATCAATATATATTTGTTTACTACTACTACTACTATACAACTATATGTACGTTCTTAATATCTATTTACTATTTTCTTATCTTTATGCCCTTTATCTTCCTTGTCTTCAAATTTAGGGAGTTCGTCACATTCAAGTAAAGTTTAGAAAGACTAGTAGACACCAGTTCTAAAGAAATCCAGAGATAAAAACTATTATCTTCTGCTGTTAAAATACTATCCGTTACAATAGCAAGAGACAAAATAGACAATGACTACAATACAAGGGAAGGGGTTAACTCAACTTTTTGAAAAAGTTTTTATTCTCTGTATATCTGCACGTAAACCCCCCTGTACCTATAAACCGTGCCATTAAACATTATCGGTACAGTAAGTATGAAAATAAGCTTTCTATCATCGCCATCGCTACTGAAATACAAGGGGTTATTGTCCGTTTTTCCGGCTGTAATAGAACTTTAGCAACAACGGATCATCATATAGTTCTCAATACTATTAATTCTCTCGTTAACTATTAGCACAAGGTGCTGAAGCATAAGAGTTTAATTTTATAAATATAATCACATTAATTTTGCACATTTATAAGTAGCTTTAGTTTCATAATGTTTCCTAGATACCTCAAATAGTCAAGTTACGGACAGTTGATGCACACTACTACTACTGCGTTCAAAGGGGTGAGGGGGAGTTGGGAACTCTCCTCTTATCCTCCATCCTCTGGAAACCTCACTAATTACGGGGAAATGGAAGGCAAGTGATGCTTCATAACCGTTTTCTGTGAGGCCATGGTATCCATCATGATAGCCATCACAACGGTAAAGCACATTTGTGCGCTACCACAAAATACTGTTTAAATAAATACAACCTATCTATAAGAGACAAGAAATTATATAGTTCATCTAATACAAAAAACTTGAATGTAAGTACTCATTTTATAGAAACTTTTTATAACATTATACATAAAAGAAACTCCCATCCCAACTAGACTTCAACACCCATTATTGTATATTAAAATTTCGAGTCAGCTATAACAGCTGTTTCCGTGTAACAAACAATTTGAATCATTAAAAAAAATCACTATCTGTAAATGAAAAATTTACATACAACTGGATCGCCTACAAGTATGCCAGGAACAGGTGCAACTCAACGGATACGTAACTCTAAACGCCGTTAAATTCTCGATGATATTTCCTCCTCTTCCTGGAAGTCCCTTACAGGACCTTTGGTGTCTATTAAGAGAGCAATATAGATATTTAACAATTTATTACACCAACTATATTGGATCATCAAATCAAGATCCAAACGATTAATCATGTCAACACATTTCTTCAGTTGCATCAGAGGAAATCAAACCAGTCTATTAAATCGCTCAAAAGTTCTCGAAGCCTGTGTACATAAACAGCTCTCTTATTATTTTCATTAGCACAATGTCTTCTGTCCCTTTCAATCAAGATTCCGACGCACACATACACGCACGTATATGATTCACTATATCCTATTAAGTATTATGATGATGCAATTTAATGGTTCTCATCCTATCTCATTGGACGCCAGCAATCAGTTCGGGGCGATAAGTTTTCATTGACCTGGCGCTCAACTCTAGTGTTCCGTAAGGTGATATTCTATCACCTATTCTGTTTTTTTATTCATCAATTTCGTATCACATGAACTTCAGTGTGCGTATCACTTATATGCAAATGACCTACAGGTATGAATATTTACAATCCAGGGCAGAAAATCTGCATGTAGCAATTGTATATATCTATCGAAAATCACAAAAACAGCCACTAGAGGCAATTATAAGCTGAATAAAAATTCGGTCTAGCTGTCAATTCATCCAAGTCAATCTCTAAAATGCTGGGCCGAGTATTAAGGATATAATCTTTATTAAAACAGTTCTACCGATCAGTTCTTCGGTAAGGAATCTCGTAGTGTACATAGACAGCACTTTAAGCTGGCTAAAGCATGTATTAAGTATCAGCCTGAAGATTACTTACAACTTGAGAAGCCTTTATCGATTAAAAAACTTTCTCCCAATCAAGACAATTAAAACTAACAATGGGGATGTGTGCTGCCTCGAACTAAATGCAGACATTCGATTCATATTTAACTTACGTAAATGTAATATATGTATAATCACTTATCGCAGTCAACAATCATGGGTGCCTTTTAAGCAATGTCGCAGTTTTAGGGCCTTGACTATGCTCTATTCTTACCAGCACTCTCCAAAATCCCCTATTCATTATATAATTTTCCAATAGCTGTTTTCTAGTCATACTAGAAATCTGCTCTCCTCCAATAATCTTCTTCTCCTTTGTCCCTCTCACAACTCCACCTTAGTCCTTTTTTCTTCACTGGCCAAGTTCTGGAATGCGCTTCCACAAGTATACTTTCAAGGTTAAAGTACGTCAGCTCTATAGCGATCTATTGGCAGAATCACCCGAATAAATATCTTCTTCATTATTTATATGCATAATATATATACTAGCGGACCCGACAGACGTTGTCATGAATTTGCAGTATAGCTAAATAACCAAGGTAAAGACTGCAGCGCCATCTGCCGTGCTATTTGTCAATTTAAACAAAACAAAACAAAACAAAACTAAACGCATACAAAAAAATAATTCAAATCGGTCCAGCTGTTTAGGAGGAGTTCAGTGACATACACACGTACAGTAGAAGTGATTTTATATATATAATGAATAAAAATCAGTGCGAAAATCTTAATTACCACTTACACACACAAATTCACACTCACACATGAACACACACACACACCCACGCGCACGCACACACAACATAAACATACACATCCACACTTATTCGATTACATTCACTATAGTAATAGTTATACACTCAGTAATACAGCACTTTAGATACAATTTATTTATTCACATGTAAAAACTACACAGTAACTAAACTACGAATTACACATACACTAGTACCTACTTATCTAGAGATAGGAGAGGCTGGTTATGTGTCATACAGGCCCTGCTTAGTAGTAGTAGCAGAAGCCAGTCTCTAATACAGATTATGACTATTTAACCGACTTCAAAAAGTAGAAGGTTTTCAATTCAATTGGTATTTTTTTTTTTATGTATGTACACCGATTACGCTTACATTTATGATACGATTTACGCGATTCTTCTTTAGTTTGATGCGGAATAGTTACCATTTGGTCCCATAAAAATTTATTCATTTTTGTTTACGTGGACGATGTAATTTTAGTTCGTGTATAGCTTTTTTAGGAGTTTTCATTTAGGTTGATTATAGATTATGAACCCGTGTCCCGATAAGTGGGTTTAGACTACCTGTCATTGAAGCGGAGCGAGCGTTCGGAGTAGAGAAACTGAGAAATATTGTACCAATATTATACCAATACGATTACATAAAATCTCGGAACGAAGAAATAAAAAAGAAATTTCAAAAATTAGTAAAAAATAATCATTTATATTTAACTGTCTTAATGGTTGCATTTCCTATAGTGCTTTATCATCATGTGGTCTGTGTAATAATTTAGATGATTCCAAATCACTTAATGCTACGCCACCTAAATTCTTCACTCGACTGAAAGCAACACATATCTGACTTTTTGCAATTTTTTTTCTAGGTAGGTCTATCACCGCCCTCTTCAATATCGTAGTTTGGAGCCTGTGAACGGTGACAGACCAACTTAAAATCAGTGGCAGCATTAATCTCTCGACATCACCTTTATTGGCCAGAAAAGTTGCAGATGCGATTGACACTAGGCCCTCCTCATCTTTTACCCTACCTACCGTCTCGTCATCTTTAATCAACACTACTTCGGGTAGTTCTCCGGCTTCTAGTTGGTCACGGCGAAGGGCTGGCCACTTTATTTTTTTTATTACACCCATTGCCCCGTTGACTAATCCATTAGAGACCGCCATATTTCTCCTTAGCATCACCCTAGAGCATATCCCTATTTTAATGCTGTGTAATCCACCGCAGTTGTTAACATCTACAGGAATGACGTTCTTGAGCAGACTCGTTGGCTAATCGATCATAAAAAAAACCGAGTCTATCAGCCCTCTGCTGAGCAGACTCGTTGGCCAGACGGAATCATAAATAAGGTTTAACCTATACGCTTGCTGTTCAGACGTCTAGACTCATACTGTTCAAGTGTTTTTTTTTTTTAATTTTTCATAGCTAACAAACGTTCTTCACGATCTTTCACTGTCTCACAAGAACGTGAAATAGAGTTTCGAACAGCATTTTTTCAGAGTCGATTCCTTTTATCTATCTATATTGTTTAAGGCGCGGCACCCATCTTAGGCCTACCCATAGCTACTTAAAAAAAAAAAAAACTATTTAATATATGACAATAAAACCAACAAAATGTTATAGTCTACTTGATGAAATCTAAAAAAAAATCCTACTGTAGTTTTTTTTTTTATGCTATAGGGGGCAAACGAGCAGACGGGTCACCTGATGGTAAGTGACTACCGCCGCCCATGGACACCCGCAACTCAAGAGTCACAAGTGCGTTACCCGACTTTTAGGTAGGAGTATGCGCTAAGTGGTGGAGTGCCAATCGTCCAGGTGATGTTGATGGATATTTTAGTTTATAGAACAACCTATTACAGACACTAAAAAGTATAAAATAATTTAATACACCTCTTATGCAAACCTAATACTTTTAATCTTATAATAAAATACTATTATTTGTATGTGCTATCGATTGATAAGTTTGAAGTCGGTGCCAAGCTCTAAAAATAAAACTTAATAGAATAAACAGCCTACTTACGGTAATGAAATTCCTTAACCTACGTAAATAAACCTAAAGAACAATGTGAATTAATGTGAAACAGATGCAAACTTTATGATAAAAATATATATAATATTAATACCCGAATGAGTAACTATAGCTATATTAAACCTATATTATTCGTTTTTATGAATATATTTGTGGTCCTGAAAAGGATCTTTTGGTTTGCGTATTGTGTGACGAGCACACAACACGACTGGTTTGAAGACAAACTAATATAATTAAGTAATAATGCATACCTACAATAATAAAAACAATTTATATATAGCTTCGTGCAACAGATAAATTATACAAATCTATCAATTAGGTTACAACGCATCAACATTATAATATATTTCGAAGCGACCGTCAAAAAAATCTACCCCCGCTTGGTTTGTTTTATTCTAGAGTTGTAGACGAAGCTATCCCGCTCAAAGTCACGCGCGGCGAGTGTATGTTCATACTATTACATTTGGCTTGGCACCGAATTCAAACTTATCATTAGGTAGCACATACAAATAATAGTATTTTATTAAGATTAAAGGTATTAGGTTTGCATAAGAGGTATATTAAATTAAGTTATTTTATACTTTTTAGTTTTTGTAGTCGTTTTTTTTAAACAAAGTTTCTTTCACTTGAGATGTAATGCAGAATAAGAAGTAACGAAGTAGTTCATTAACTTGGTACACAGAAAATCGAATATCTCTCACTCCTTTTTTAAGTCTTGTAATAACGGTGAGATATTATACGAATACATTTTCCAACACAAGGAAATGATAGCAATTAACTTAATTATAATGATTACCAGAGGCACTTAAAGGCAGTATTTGTGGAAGAAATCCTTAATTAATTTATGAAAAAGCTTTCTCGTATCGAGGAGATATCAAACGTAATTAGTGTGTAATTACTAATTAGTTATCTTTTGTCTCCTTCACCTATTCTCTGAGTATCTCTTGTAACAAAAGGAAATAGGATAGATAGGATCTGTTTGATTCCTTTTGTGTTAGGATTATATTTCTGCGAATTAAAATGTATTCTTCAATTTACTTTCTAGTTCAACGTTACAATAATTTACATAAGAAAGTAGTTACCTAACCTTTTTTCTTGTAACTTGTGGACCTACGGGTATACACCTTACCGAACTAAATAGGTGGTATGTCGAACTGAAACTGACTAAAACCACACCGTGTTCGGTCACAGACTCTTATAGCTGTCTTCTTCTGACTTGTTCTCAATTTGGGTTTAGAGCTGGTATGTCAACAAACTGATCACATTGTTCGCAAACTTGATCAGAAGAAGAAGGTAGTAGCGGTGTTCTTAGACTTGACAAAGGCTTATAACACGATTCGTGTCCCACTCCTACTAACTAAACTTGATAAAATGGGTATCAGAGGCATCCAACTTTAGTTGTTTAAAGACTACCTGACTGGCAGGCATCAAAGAGTCAGAGTCGGTGATAATGTTAGCAATGATCTGCCGGTTGACTGCGGGGTGCCCCAGGGTAGTGTTTTAGGACCTACGCTCTTTCTCACCTTCATCAATGACCTGTGCAATCTTCCCCTCAGAAATGGGAAGATAGTAACATATGCTGACGACACCGCAATAATTTTTCATGGTGATTCTTGGGATGATGCTTTTATGTCTGCACAGCTAGGCTTTAATAAGGTTACCATATGGCTTAAAGAAAATGGACTCACTCTTAATGTTGGAAAAACAAATTTTATGCTGTTCACAATCAAGAGCAAACTAACACAAACAAATGACAGCCATAGTATAATTTACCATACATGCTCACTCAGACATCCCTGCTCTTGCACTCATCTTAACGTAGCCCCCAACGTTAAGTACCTGAGAGTGGTTTTAGACGCATTCCTAAACTTCAATCACCAACTGGACTTACTTTCTTCCAGAACGAACGAAATTAATGTTCATATTCAAGAACTTGCGACACATAGAGGACGCACAAGTTCTTAAAATGGTTTATTTTGCCCTCTGCCAATCAGTTATAACTTATTGTATTACTGTGTGGGGCGGAGCATGTAAGAGTAGTTTAATAAATTGGAGAGAGCGCAAAGTCTTTAAGGTTAGTCGGTCCTTGCCATTTCTTTTTCCCACCAAAGACCTGCACCAGCTAACCAACGTCCTGACAGTAAGGCAACTGTTTGTTTTAGGAATCGTTCTGAAGCAGCATGCTATGCTAACTTTTGACCCCACTACTCTCACAAACATGCGTCGAAAACATTACATTTGCGATACTATAAATGTCCAGTGGAACACAGCATTCTCCGCTAGATTCTTCGATTTCCTAGGAGGTTACTTATATATCAAAATTAATAAAGAGATAAGTATTTACTCCCTTTCACGCTTCAATTGCAAAAAGGTGGTGACAAGATGGCTAAAATCCCTTGGTTACGACGAGACCAAAAATCTTTTTCATATTGTTTCCTGAATTAACGTACACACACACACACAAACACATGCACGCACTCACACTCACATACGCAAACATAAACACTCAAACGCACACACGCATACACACATACCCACACACATCAACAGACATACAGACACACTCACTCTCATTTATAAGAGTTATAAAAGCGCACTAAGACACTTATGATAAGACACTGATACTGCACGAGTCCAGTGCCTGGAGAGGCTGGTAATCTGTCATACAGGTCTCCTCCTAGTACAGATACCAGTCTCTCACGTAGTGGAAAATTAATGTCTATAATAAGTTTCTTCTGTGCAATTTATTTTGTAGCTATATGAGAGAGAATCAATAAACTATTATTATTAATATTATTATTATAGCCAGGGGCTCGGGTATAACCTTGAAAATAAATCTCTGTTCGCTGTGTTGGAGCACTCTTCTTTCGTCTTGAAATGTCAAGATTAGGTTTCCTCATCACAACAAGAAGTTTTTATTTTCAAATTCAAATTAACTTTCTTTAGGTCACAAAACTGTTCCACAATTATTTGAAATTGACCTATTTAAAAAATATTTAAACAGCGTCACCGCCACTATAGGTTGCTTTGTCAATTGTGCAATTAATATTAAAAAGATAAGACAGTTAAATACCTGCCTGTCCTGATCTATAACCGCCCGTTTCTAAATGATTTGGCAACATTTTAAATCACCAGATAGGTATTACAAAATAACAAATCACAGTTTTATGGTTATTTTATGTTGCTAAGCAAAAGTAAACAAACTAAAATTAGGGTCTTAAAATGAGGTAACTAACACGCATGGAAAAAGAAGTTAAAAGGGAAGAAGAAAGAAAGAAACATAATACAAGAAGATACAAACAAAGAAACATATTAGCTCACATTACATTGTATTGATTATTTGAAATAGCTTGTGTATCTCTAACAGTTCAATCCCAAGTACTTCTGTTCCACATGTACTCCACCACTGAGGCACAACTTTCGTTTTACAGTGGACTTAAATTTATTTAGACTTACATTTTGCATATTATCAAGCATTTTATTATAAAACCGCACACATTGACCTACAAATGACCTGTTAGCTTTTTGGAGACTGGAGGCAGCTACAAAAAATTTATGTTTATTACGTGTTTAATAAGAGGCCTATCAAAATTTATTAAGTTTTCATAGATATACTGACATATCACCATCATTTATTTGTTTATTTCTTGAATTTCTGCCTCAGCTAATAACGATTATCTAAACTATAAATTGTTCGGATAGCCCTCTTCTGCAGCACAGAGACAGACTGAATATCAGAGACATTATCTTGGAATACTATACGACATTATACTACGAAAATAATAAAAGTAGACTCATCTGGCTGTTTCAATGTCAGTCAGTTCACGAATTTTTCTAGCTGTCTATGCTGCAGAGCTGTCTGAGTGATGTAGGCTGATTTTTTTCTTAAAGAATACTATCAACGTGGGTTACACATTACTAGTATTCTTTCGTTAACCCCTCCCCAGCTAAGCTAAATGCTTGTATTAGGGGTGAGTTAACAACGGTAGTGTACTAGGCGGGTATTAAAGCTTTCAATTAAGATTAATTCCTGAAAATTTTGTGATATCCACTAGTTCTAATTCATCTCCTTATAAAAGTTATTAAAGTATAATAACTATTATACTTTTTTACCTGTTTAACATTTGGAGTGGTTAATCGTATATATTTTTTCTCTCCATCATGTAAGAAAAAACAAGTAAGTTATTAATGTGAAACTAGTGAACCACTACTTAAAACAGCACGGTTTACATCGTTAAAGTTTGTAGTCATATGTTTCAGTTTAAATAAGAGTGAAGAATCATTAGCTAACAACACTATCTCGAAGCGGATCTTAACAAGAAAAGGTAGATCGTTAGTATGAATTAAGAATAAAAAGGACCTAGTAGAGAACACTGCACAGAATCTGGAGATTTAGATATTAGTTTACCGTTAAAATCGACTTTCTGAATGCTATTACTAAGACATGAAGTTATAAAATCCAGCACCGTGTCTCTAATACCTTACTCCCCACATAACCCCTATTCTGTGCTCACAGAGACAAACAGAGAACAAAATACGACTTCTTATAATGTAGGCTACTTACCAATAATTATCAAGGTGAAAAACTTTTAATATTACTTTTATTTGCATATTTGAAAATTGGATTAACTTGCTTGTAATAGGCATAAGGATGAAGGATGAATATGAAACGACATTGCGCGGAGATATGGCACACATATGTACGTAATTAAGAACACAGAGACATTTGAGAATGTTTAATGTAACTAGAAACTACATAGCTGTCCAGCTTTCAGAGTAATTACGTCCAGCAATACACTACACTATCTCCGTCTCAATTACCAGCTTACTTACAAATTCTACTAGAGTTTAAAAGTTATGCATCACAACTTGGAAGCGAACGTATAATCCGCACAAAATAAACAGCATTAAAATGCAATTTTTATGATATATAGAAAGTTTGACCGTGTAACATTACTAACGGACACTATTAAAAACAGCTAAGTGTGACCTGTTTCTACTATGTGTTCCGTACCTATTTCTATTCTTTGACAATATGCTGAGACAGAGAATACTTGTGTAAATGCAGAAAGGTGTAGTTTTACCTCACGACTTCCCACATTTGAGTTGAATTTGATGCACGACCGCTGTTAGCTAGTCATTCTAGACACAGAGAATCTAATTCATCCCACAGCTTACAAGAGCACACACGCATACACAATGTATTGTTAAAAAAAAAAAACAAAATTCAAGTGGCGTCGAGACAAGTCTCAGTAGGTTGTAACTCAGCATAAGCGTAATCAAAAATTTATTTATTACAGTTGAAGTATTTATTTTCTGATTATTAGTTCACTCATTTTATAAATATATTTCACAATAGGCTCAGACCCTCATATATACATACTGACAGACAGATATAATACTCACTTGAAACTGAAAATTATTTATTATTATTAAGTAAGTCCGAAAATGTTTTGTAAGTCTATTTAATTTTACACTTTTTTTATTATTTTTTATTATTATAAATATAGATATATTTAAAAAATAGTGTTAATATATTATAATAATATTTCAATTTAAATTATTGTGTTTAAGCTATTACACACTACACACGCTAAGAGCGGTACCCAAAAAAATGACAGCGGAAAAATAAGTTACAACTTCTTGCTAACACAGTTAGCTCCATGAGGCTCCGCTGCAAAAGAAAGTGTAAAAATACAAAGTTTCAGTGCAATACACTGTAATTGCAGCTCAACTGAATAAAATGATAAAAGAACTTTCCTTTAACTACGACTCGAGGCAAACACGAAATTAAATTGTGGTCTCGGACTGCCGCGTTTGCGTTTCAAGACTATTTTTCGCACCATTTACCTTTTCCAGTTATTTCGTAGGTAAATGTCGAGTGTCGGAATTGTATTAGCTTTATATGCATACTGGAGTTGGGGATAAAGTCATTATGATGTAACTTTGCGCCGTTCTAGGATCTTTGTATAAGAAGCGATAGTACATACAGGCCAGACCAAACGAGTTGTGTTATACACTTTTGGTGTACGGTAGTGATATACGGATTTGAGGATAGTAATAATTTACTTCCATCACACCATCAAGCGGATTTTACCAGAATTAACGCCCTTTAAAAAACTTCAGGCACTTTTTGTTTGAGAAAGGAGCAGATGCGAAGGTCATTCTACAGTTAAAATAAAACAGAAAGCTTTTTATGTAAACGTAACGGAACGTCATTGCTGTTAAGGGCAATCAATTCATACAACCGATGACTGCGTGTCATTTTTAGCAACCATAAAATTTGTATCATAGACTAGAGTTAATATATTTTTGGTTAACAAATATATAATTACATCTAAAGTTAAAGTGTTAAAAATTACAAAATGTACAACCCGGATTATTTAAAATACTTATTAAAAGTTAGACACTAGGAATAATTCCTGTATTGTAGCTTACTTTACATAAAGTTAATAACGGGTACAAAGACTAGACAATACTTTATTTATACATCATTTTACATTATTATACAGATAATGTTCAAAGTCGTGTCATGTTGGATTCAGAACGATAGTTCTGACATGCAATCTTGGGGTGTTTCAAAATAATGAAAAGGGACAGTGAAAGTTGATGTTGATATTGATGTTGCATTTCTATTCGAAAACTGTAGTTTCCTACTGATAAATATCATGATACAATTATTCTGTCCAAATCAAACTCGTTTACCTCTATATATATACTATATTTATAATACAGCTATACTAAACTTTACATTATATACACATGTCAGAATTGAAAATTGTCTAAAATATTTGAAAAAGAGCGTCCGTGTAATTTCTTGCAAGTTCTTCTAAATAAGATCTACATATTGTAACAGGCAACGAGCTTTACGACTGACTAAGTCTAAATGATATCTTCTCTTGTCAATACGCGAAAACCTATGATTGGATCAATTAGAATAAATAATTTTGATTTGATTTGATACCATAATACGGAAATTATTTAGTAGATGTAATTTTACCCCTGATATTAAGTGACATTATTGAATTGTTCGAAACGTTCGTTCGTATTATGATAAAGGCATGATGATAGCGCTTACATGTTCAAGTGTTCCATTGAAGTTTGGTATAATAGATATGTACTGTTTTCACAAATATAACAATAGTAACAAAATAATGCAGGGATTACCATTAATCAGTTGAAAATTGATTTTGAAAAAATCTTCTGAATTTCATGGAGCTAGCTTAATAATATTTTAATTAACTGACTGCACGGATGGCGTAGCAGTTTTAGTTGTCACTTAAATTAAAAAAGCGTTCATTTAAATTAAATAGGTAACAAGCCTATTTAATTTAAATGAACGCTACAAACTGCTGTTTGTTGTTTTAAAAATAGTTAATTACTGTTAGTAGAATCACACACGTTTATTTCCAAGTCAAGGTCTAGTCCGTTCAGTTCAGAGACAACTCCTGCAGTAGGTATCATTCCTGTATCGCGGCGGTCTTTAGAAACATACAAACTGCGGACACAAAGAACACCCAGACATGGGACAACAATTTGTGGATTACCACCACTTAACCAACAGGCCCGAAACGTAAAAACAAGGAAAGGCAATAGAAGAAAAAAGATATTGCTTATATGGATGTACTGGAAAGTGTACGCAATAGCTCAAGGTCGTCAGGGTCGCGAACTGACTCTTGCTTGGAGTTCAAAGATACTTCATAGTAAAATTTATGAATACGGACATAAAGTTTATAATTTAACTTGTTAAAATTATTTGCGAGAAAATATAAGGAAACCTTTTTCATGTTACCAAATATTTTCCTGAACTCATTCAACTAAGTTTAATGATACTGATAAAATAAGTTATAGGTTACTTAAATAAAAATTGTAAATACATACATAAATACACACACTCACGCCTATACATATGGGGTAGGCAGAAGCGTCTCAAACGCAACCAAAACAGTATAAGTTAACACTTACGTAATAAAGCAACATTGATGTCTTCCAGGCACTGTATGAGTGTATATTTATATACTATCTGATACATAACACTCCGTGTTTAGGCAACTTATATGATCGGTTGTCCTATTCTATTCCACCGAGAACAATGTATGTCAACAATATTTGATTAATAACTGATACGTAAATATATCGAATTGTGGTAACGAAATTGCTCATCTATTAGAATCTTGAAGTACAAGAAGTCTAGCTGTAAGTAAATGTCGTATAAAAAAAACGGTTTAACCAGTCGAAAGTTATAAGGTAAACAAACATAAAAAAAAATACTCTCGAATTGAGAACCTCCTTTTTGAAGTCACACAACCCGATAAGATTGACAGAAGTTTTAAACCTACTTTGATATTTGTAATCATTTGTAAATAGAAAAATAACTTACCTAATAACTTTTCGTTACTACGAAAGGTTTTTTAGTCCACCAGTTTACTTTGGCAGCGAGGTTAAAGTCTTTGCTTTAATCCCTTTATTATATTAAGCGAAAACCATACAACGCAGTTGAACAGATCCAATGCAAAATTGCCCCAGTTAGAAATCTCAACCTACCGAAAGCAAAACCATGAAAGGTTTCACGAAGTCCCATGGAAAAATTCATATTTATATTATTATGAAATACTTTATTTTATCTATTTTATATTCCTGTAAAGATACGTGCCATTATAAGATGCGATTGTGGATTTAGAGGACATCTTAACAGTTTTATGGTGACTGTAAAATACGTGTATATCTTAGTTCACGAACCGTTCATGTTCCCATAAAATATGAGGAAGCCGCCGAATTGTAGGTGCTGCATAAAATACAAAATGATGACAATATACAAAGGTATAAAAGGTATAAAAAATATACACATTCTTATAAATTTTTATATTATTTACGGTCATATCTTAGTACTTCAATTTTATCTGAAGCTTTAAAATGTTACCTTCGTTTTAGGAGCGCTGTAAAATTTGGATACGTGTGATGTTATTTTGGTGGTTCCCGTCGCATAGATCCAGAGTTTTATATACATTTAGAGTATATTTACGATAACTTTTATTCAATTCTGTTTATTTATTTTTATTTTAGTGTTTAAGAACTAACTAAAGTCCTATCTAAGTGTCATATCGCACCATCAGTAAGTAATAAGAAAGAAATATATAAAATAAATGCTTTGAAAAACACTCCATGAGTTTTATGGAAACATTGCACGACATACGTCAGTTTTCAGATATGTACAGAAAATTGCGCTCATAGGAGAATATTGTATTAATAAAAAATGACAGGAAAGTGCTTAACATATGCAAATATTATACTAAGGCATCATCTTGGCATTGCACTGCCTCACAGAAAACCGATTGTGAAACAACATTTGCGTTGCATTTCAACGAAATTACGGAGGTTTCTCCTCTTTCCCTCCCCGCAACCCCTCATCCCTCATCATGACTACGACTGTTGAGTTGCAGGTGTCCATGTGGTTGTCACTTACCATCAAGTAACCCGTCTGTGCTTTTGTACCCCTATGTTACAAATATATATATTATCTAGTGTAATCATGTATTGTGGATCGTGGGATTTATGATTTCTTTTTTGGACTAAATACGCCGATGTACAATTCTATCTAATCTGTCCATCAAAGTCATGTTATCTGTGCCTATTCTGAAGTAATAAAGTAATAATATATTTTCAATTACATCACTAAAGTTTTTGATGACTATAAAAATCTGGCACTATATCGCGAAGTGACGCCACGTCATATTTTTTATAGAGCAAAAAATTGTAGTTCTTATCTCAACTCATCTTTCAGTAAAGCTAATAAAACTATGCCTGTCAATATTTATCACTCTTACTCTACATACGAGGTTAGAAGGCACCACGATTTATTAAGTAAAATAAATGTAGATAGTAAATAATATTACAGGTGGAGTTCATACGTATAAAAAGAAGGCAACACAAAACAACGAATAATTTACCTGGAAAATCCAATAAATTCATTCAAACAGAACATTACATATGCATATAGTATTAAATAGTAGTTTTTACCCAAGGCGGATATTACGTGTAACGTGACGACGTGAACATGCGTCGCTCATGATTTATGGCCAGGGATGCAAACGTACTGAGGGTATAATGTTACCAGTGTCAAATTAGAAATAGTCCCTACTTAGCTTGTATAGTGGGCCCCGTATGCGTAAAGCGCTAATTATATTATTTAAAGGAAAATTCGTGATTTTTCATACATTAATCTTATATTGAAACTGAGAATTGAATCTTTGAAGTGATCTATAAATGTAATATTTTGCTAATGAGGGCTGACATGAATGTTGTTTTGTTAAGGTTTTCCTATAACAATTCTAATCATTAATCTAAAACATACTGTATATATATTAACCAAAAAAAACATGAGCAGTTTTTTATGACCATAAGAATAAATGTATATATTCAGGATATTAAATTTACCTTAAATTAAAGAGTGTGCAGTAAAGTGGCAACACAATGCAGACATATATCAGGTGCCGTACTTGTAGAGCTACAGGGTTGAATAATGTGTGTTTGTGTATTGTATTCGAATTTGTAATAATATCCCGTTGTCTTTTATCTCAAAGCCCGCATGAGCTGCGAAATTTAAACATGTAAATACAAAATTATGGGAATATTAGCACAATAACACAATACATTCTGGTAATGTTGCGTATGTATCAGTAGGTTACGAGATATACAAACAAACAGTATACCCTGCCATGAACTAGTTGAAAACATGAACTTTACTAATTTTTCTTATTATATATGTATATAGTAATACAATTATTATTTTATTTGTCGTATCCGCGTACCCGTTACACTGACATAAGTTTATCCCAATTACTTCCTTTTTGGAAGATTCTTGAAGATTCGATTCTCGATTCTGGAAGATTCGAAGCCGACGTGCATAAAAACTCTGCTTATGCGATACAAAAACTTAAAACCTAAGGGAACGTATACGGGTTTAATGTTTCTGTTTAGGTGACACGTTGCTGTACCTAACCCGAACTAATTCAGAGGCAGTGAAAAGCTCTTCTATTATTTTTATGTTACTGGTTTCATATCAACATAATAAAACGTGTTTATCTACACTAAAATGAAACCAAGTCTATCATATTTAAATTTAGTTTGAGACAAGTAGAACGGTGTTGAAATAACCTTCCGCCACTGATGAACATTGGCTAAGTAACTGGAATTTCAAACAAAAACTACGCACATTTTTATTAGGGCTTCAAAGAGCTTTAGGAATGTGTGAGAAAATATATCTGTTATGTAGCCTTTATATAAAGGCTAGTAAATTTTAGGATAACAAATATTTGTTGGACTATCGTTTTTTTTTACGTGTGGAAATCACCACATGGTGTTTCGACACGAATGTCTATAACCAGGGGTTAAGGTATAGCCTAGGAAGGATGTCCCTCGACCCCTGACAGACGTAACCGAAACTCTTTGGGAAAACTGGTTGGGAATTTGTTTCCCAATCCGAGCTTGAAAGGCGTGCGTAGATCGCGTCACGCCACCGTCTTCTTCAGGCCAGCGACCATGGAGGCCGTAGAGTTATCCTAATTTCTTTAGTTTCATTTTTTTCTTAAATTTTATAACATGCATACATATATTCACGCCGATATCCCCGAAAGAGTAGAGACTAATTGATTTATTCAAAAATTTTAGGAAAATCTAGGTATTTAGTAACAATTTTCAACATTTGATTGTTTTTTAAGTAAAAATACATTGAAAATTAAAGTAATTTTTGAATACGAGTTCCGATGTGAAACTAACACAGCAGAAAAAATGTAGCAATATTAATGGTATATTTAGAGAGGATGGTAGTCCCATTTAATATTGCTAAATGCTTTATTTTTAAATCGCTTTAGCAGTGGAGGCAGCCCCTACTCGTCAACCGATCATTATCACTATTCTTCCATTATAACACAGGACCGATCGATAACCTTTTTTTTTTGCAAAATTTGGACAACTTTTTATATGACAAAAAAAAAATCTTCAGAGGAAGCAATTTAAAATGTAATCAGTTTATTAAGTTCAGGTCCGCTAAATTCTACCTCAAAGGCAGAAATTGCCTTACCGTGATAGGTCAGAAATGTTTAAACAATGAGGGGAAGTACTTTGATTTAATAATATAGAACTTCATACAAACCTTCAATTTCATACTTAATTATTTTTTATTTTTCATATTACATCTATATCATATTTTCACTATTAACTCTGTATTTTCCTGTCTTTTAAATGCGTATGAAAATCCGCCTTAGAAAATCGCTCCTCTCCTAACATCGTGCGGTGGTGATGTTTGGGTTCTCTTGTAATTACTAGTGTATTTAGGCTTGTTGTTTTGCTATGTACTGGTCTATACAATGTTTTATGAAATTTAATGTTAGATTTTGGAGTCATTATGTGACAGGTGTAAGAAAAGATGGCTTAAAAACAATATAGAAGCAAAGGTATCCTTTGATGTGATGGTAATCTGAACTGTTGGTCTCACATATAAGTGGAAAATTCTATCCTCTTTTCTCTTATACCTTTGATAAAACTAAGCAGCAGCGAAAAAAAACACATAAAAGTATTTGACATGATACTCTGTAAGAAAGCATATGATATGATTATAAACATTTGAAATAGATACTGTACTGATATCCAAATTAGTCTATTATTTATGGAAACAGTATTTAATCGTATAAAAAAAGGGCGATCTTAGTCGTTTCTTAATAGGTTTTCACCAAAAAACAAACATATATATGTACATACGTACATAATGTCACGTCGGTACGGCGGCTACTCACATTTTTAGTTACATACAGGAATTAGTTGGGAAAGTTTTGGGTATATTGACAGAAAATTGAGGACAGAAAGGAAAGGAAAAGCTTAGCCATTATACAGTTGGATTGGGTAATATAAGCAATCTATCAGGTTGCATAGCTATAATCCGAACTGGCTGTTGCCAGGAAATCCGAGCCCTCTAATGCTTACCAAAAATATAGGATATATGAGTATAGTCTGTGGTTGAAGTATGGAATACCTAAAGTTTTTAACATATAATATATGCTTAGTAAACATCACTGCTATGCAATTCCTTCTTAAAAATTCACAATAATATTAAAACACTCTTAAATCTTAAATCTTCTGTTTAAATCCTTTTTAAAAGTTTCCTTCATATATGTCGTTTTTGTATTAATAAACTTTTAGAACCATTTTTTCATTTTCAAAAGCTATGCCATATTGAAAAAAGTAAAGAAAAACTGAGCTGTAATAAGCTATAGCACAAATATATACACTTATAACTGCACGGATGGCGTAGCGGTTTAAATGGTCATCTCGCCACTACGCTGCCGCGACGAGTGTTGTGGGTTCGATCCCCGCACGGGATAACACTTTATGTAATCCTCAAATTGTTGTTCTGAGTCTGGGTGTTATTTGTGTCCGTTGCTTGAATGTTGGTTAAGTCCCCCGCGACACAGGAATTAATCCTAGTGGGGGAGTTGTCTTCTGAAAAAGATGAAAGATGATAATATATCTATCTAACCCTCTTTTTATTTCTTCATCAGAAAATGTATGTATTTTTCTTTTCCTTTAAGGTTACTTCTATGACACAGGCTATGTTATTCAAGTTATAACATCACGGCAGGCTTCTAAAATGTTATTTTATTGCTGGATCGGAGAAGCTACGACGATTGGGGAAGAAGGTTTCTTAATGTAATGTTCAGTCACACAGACACACAGAAATATACTTTAAAATTAAAACACCCCTCCCTTTTGCGTCGGGGGTTTAAAATTCAAATATAGCTAAAAACTTAGTATGTAATTATAATTTTATCTTACCTATACAGAGAGCCTGTGCGCCTCTTTGAATGATTTGTTTGCAATATAACAAGTTTACTTAATATATACCTTTCTAGGAAATAAAGATTAAAGGTTAAAAGATTAAAGTTTATAATACAATTAAAATGCGTAGAATTTATAGTTCAAATGTAAATCTAAGTTATAAACAATTCATATCTGCCTAATTTCAATTGAAGGATTATAGTTATTGGTTTTACATTGTCATAATGAAACGAAGGGAAAGTATTGGTCTATTTGTAAACAAAAAACTTAGTTTATATCTCACCACTTATATTTAAACAATCATTGCGTTATGTTTATGTATAAGCACTGAACATGGAATATTCCGATGTAAAGTATACCAACTTACATGGCAGTTTATATCTATGGTTGTCATGAGATTTACAATTTCTTGAATCCATGTCCTAAACTAGGCCTAAGCCTGTATTTCATGAGACGTTATGAAGTCGTAAATTTCGGCGATTCAGGGATTGGATTTACGACCTATTAGACAGTATGTGGGTGAATCTTGAAATTTCGCGTATTCAGTTAATTACCCTGGCAATTTTTTAGTGTTGGATTACCTGCAAATAATTATTTAATATAAATTTTACCTTCATTATAAACACATTTATCGAATAGGCGTCAGTTTTGTTGACTCAATCCAAAAGATTTATCAGTTTAAATTTTTGTGGGCCGGGGAATCAAAATGCTGAGGCAAGGGAATCACAATTAAAATATTGTTGATGGAAAATATTTTTTATTTAGAAATTGGCTTAATAGTCTTATATCTTATTTATATAAAATAAAGTTAATCAGTTTTTTGATCACAAACATTGGCACTTTTATTCATAATTGAGGCAATAAAAATTTATAGAACTTTTTTTGATTGTGACGATTTGAACCGTGGACTTATTTCACTTATTGTTACAACCTTAAATTCTCTCTATTTCTTCAAAAAAAATTGCCCTTCTTTTTCTTTTAGTTCGTCATAAGTTCAGGATCACTCTTTATTTTTTCTAATCTACGACGTTCAGAGAGTAGTTTTTTCTCTAGTCTCTCTTATCTGGTTTGCTTAGGAGGCATTTTTAGATCCTAAAAATGCACATACTAAGTTTATATAGGTAAAATAAAAATCTTATAACTACTTCCCTCTACACATAATTTTCTCAGATTCCAGATGTTTGAATTGCTTAGCATGATATGATATTAATTGATTATACAAAAAGTATCATATATGTATTTACAACATTAACACAAAAAAGAGGTCATAGGAACAAATCTTGGGAGATAATTATAGAAAACATTGATTACCCTGGTGCAAATAGCAAGGGAATCACCACCAAGGGAATAAAAAGAGTATGTTTATTATCGAATAACTTAAAAATAACAAGTTTTCAATAATTGATATTAAAATAATAAAGAGGTATCTTTAATGTATAATATAACAGATAACAAATCCTAAAACATGAAATTATATTTTTTTATCAGTCAACGACTTAGTGATACAAAACCAGGGGAATCAAATATATACCTTCGTAAATTCGTCCACGAGTAACGTGAGACACGACCTACCACTACGATGGTTAAAGCGCGACTAGCTAGACGATAAGGTTGACTCACATGTCTCGAACAATCCAATAAGAAAGTGCGCGTAATTTAATGACGCGCCAGTGGAATCATTGTAAAGCTCCAGACAAAACTTAAATTCTAATTCTACGGACAGTTACGATATCAAATACACACTGTTTATTTTTTTGTTCAAACATATCTAATGTCCAGGCTGATAATGTACATGAACTTGAGAGGGCCCGACACCTCCAGCAGGAGGCTCTACGATGGAATCGTGCGGTCGATGACGCTTTACGGAGCCCCTATTTGGGCGGAGTCAGAGTCATAAGAGGATACCGCACAGTTTCCTTCAAAGCAGCGAGCCTCCTAGCCGGAACTGCCCCGGAGACCTTGAGGCAAAGTCCTTTGCGTCATTATATAAATGGCGCAAGGCGTACGAGCTGAGGTCCACTAGTCCTAGGTATTCCCGGGTCCCTTGCAATAGATCCATTTGTGGCAGAACACCGTGTGGTTTTAGTCGGTTCGAGTCCGACATACCACCTCTCCGTCAGCTCCGGTGAAGTGATGACCCGTGGATCGAAACGAAAAAAAAAATATTTACGTGTAAAGGTTAAATTGTCTGATACCGTATTTATATCGTTTCCAATAACACTATAGATAAAAGCAGCTTCAAGCTTAAATTATAAAAGCCAACCTTACCCTATAAAAGCCAATTTACTGTATAATCTTTTAAGAAACGATAAATCACTTTCTCTTTTCTATCACATTCTATTAATAAACTCCTCTCTATTATCATACCTATTTACGAAGAATTGCGTTTTCGGTACACTTACCCTAAAATTAGTTTACGTACTTCCGAAATTTCGTGCAGAAACCACTCAATCTATTCCCCAACAAAATAAATTGATAAAATCTAGTTTATTTATACGGGAAATAAATTCAATAATATGTTGCGTACAAACCTTTCAAATCTGTCAATATCACATATATTGCTGTCATTGGCCGTAGGTTACAGCAATTTACAATATTTGAAATAAAACAGTAGGGAAACAGGTTACCAGTTCAGCTTACATTGTGATAGGTCTACGTCTACAGCCAGTCAGATATTAACCGTCCAAAAAATCTCTTAATATGAAAAAAGAGTTTTGTATAGTTTCTTTGGACGCGATAAACAAGGTCATTGATGAATGAGGTACGAGGAGTGAGGCCCCAAAATAATCTTTGTTTGTCTCTAAAGTTTTTTTTATTTGTCAATCAAAGGATTCCTGGATTTTGATTGCTTATACGATCGTTTTTTTTAGAGCAAAATAGTGCGCGAATCATTTCTACGTGTTTCGGCACTGGTTAACAAATTTCACTATTAATCTACCAGTATTATATTTGTAGTTATAACGGTTTCTAAAAATATTTAAACCTTCATCTTGTGGCGTACATATGCCACGTACTCTATAGCTCTAAAAATGCATCAAGACAGCACGCATCCACTCGCACAGCATACCAAGCGGCGAATAAACGCGATCCGCGCGACACCGCGTTTTTATACGATGCATAAATTTATACTCACGCACACGTACAATGACAACAGCAACATAAGCTGATTGGTTGCGTACACAGTAAATATTGTAAATATAGAATAAGAAATGTGATTAGTTAATCCATATAATGTGCGGTAAACTAACTCCATTACTTAATGGTCAAAAATGTAAATATAACTAGCATACTTTTAATCAATTACAAGTCGATTCCAACCATTCTCTGGTGTTTCACTTCAGCTACGGTTCAAGGACTAACCAGTCTGGCCGGCTAACTTAGACACCTTTCCTTGCTCCTAGTATTATCTACTTAGCTACGGTTTGACGGCTTATACAGCCTGGCCGGCTAAGTAGACACCCTCACCTCAATCAGCCAGCTGGTACAGACGATGTAGGAAAAGTACTACTTTAAAAACTTATCGGGTCAGCTACCCCAACAGCTGATCCCGAAAATCTACTAATGTTCTACAGTTGGAGCGGGCAACACCGCAAACATATGTATAGATTTGTGTAGAATTTCCATTAGGTATGTTAGGTTACGTTATTTGATAATTTGCATGTCCGTTACACGTTGCGGTTACACAAAACCATTAATCATGCGACAGCTTTTAAACAAAATGACAATGTTTATATCACATTTGTATTTTATGTCACCCGAACATAGTTTATTTTTTCAAATAACTTAATTTGAAATGAATTTATTTAAAAATATAATAAAGTGATTATTCATAAAGCAAATTAAAAGTAATTTTTGTATTCCTTAAAATGTAGGAATTCGAAAATTGATTAGTTGGCAAATTACATACAATTTAAATAATTTAAATTTTTAAAAGTTGCCTTATGAACAATAAGAAACATGTATAAAGTGTAATAAATAAATAAACTACTATTGGCACCTGGCAATTTGGCCTTAAATTAGTAACGTTCAAATTATAAAGTGACCCTTTGGAACTCTAAAGTAATTTAAATTTTATATTTGTTAATTTTGTGCACAAAAAACGGTTACGTGTTATAGTGGTATCAATAATTTAATTTCTTAAATTGGTAAACATGTAAAAGTACGCTGTTATTTGCGGATTATTAAATATAAACGTATATGAAAAAAGAAGGCGGTTAGATTATGACTATTAGATCGGTCGCAGGCACTGCTTACAGACCTATATTTGATACTGTTTGTTTTCATCAATAATAAATGCTTGTTATAAGACTCTACGAGGCGACAAAAAGGTGCTCCGAGTACTTCTTGGAGCTAGTATAGTTCACAAGTTTTTCGACAAACACAGATGCATTCTAAATACCCTCAGTCTTATAGTCTGATAGCACAATAATACCGCATTACGCAAGAGAGATAAGAAATAGACCAACGGCTTTGCGAACTACCCAGGGGACGGTTGTCAAAACTTTCATAATCGGCCTATGTATTCCTTCTGGGTATAAATTATTTTAAATTCAGTTTTATGGCATAACACTGAAGTTTATAAAATAGGCAATTTATAATAAGCCAAACATAACATAAACATAGTTTTTTCATAATTGAAACCATAGTCATAATTATATCTTCACTAATTGTTTATATATATCATGTCATAGGTAGGTATGTAGATATAGGTGACCATCATGATAAAGACTCTTTGGTTTAGTCTCTAGACTCTAGTGGTTAGCGATATAAGGTAGCGGTCGTGGGTGCGATTTTCTCCTAGGACAAAAGGCGGCAAAAAGACAAAATTAAAAACATAATCTGTGCATTTAAGAAAAGTAAGAATGTATAAAAGGAATAACTCGCACAAAAGTCACACATTATATAAATTCATCATTAAGAAATTCCTCTACAGGATAGTAATATTATCGATTAACAGCAACCGTAACTGTTTCTTAAACGAAAACAACGTTTATTTTTTTTTTATGAAAGTAGTTTTTTAAATATACGTGCACCCATTCCTAAAACACTTCTCAAATGAAAGTTTCTGACATCTGTGATGTAGGTTTATATTTCATGTGACGAATACCTACCTAAGGTAAGTATTTCTAATGATTAAAATAACTGTACACAGCTGCCATTCATTTTCAAGCCACATATAGAGCGAATGCATCAATTTTACTCTTTAAATATTTAGTTTATCTCATCCCCTTAAGATTACTCCATATCGCAATAGGTACAGATGCTACTAAGCCGCGATAGGCCGTCGCTAATTCGCTATTGACCCGCTAAACCCACTGACCCTGGCTACGTATAACGGGCGCACGTTACGGCTAGACTCGCATCTGGCGCAACTTGAGGTTGAACTCGAGAAGATTAGGTGGCATATCCTAGGGCTATGTGAAGTCCGAAGAGAGGGGGAGGACACCATAACCCTCGAGTCAGGCCACCTGATGTACTACCGAGAGGGGGACCAACAATCCCAAGGCGGCGTTGGGTTTCTGGTAAATAAGTCCCTTTCTGACAACGTTGTGGAAATATCCAGTGTGTCGAGCAGGGTAGCGTACCTCATTGTCAAGCTTACCGAGAGGTATAGCCTCAAGGTTGTGCAAGTGTACGCACCGACCTCGGCACACTCGGATGACGAGGTGGAGGATATGTTTGATGACATATCGAGGGCCCTCCACTGTACCACTAAGACCCACTACAACGTTGTTATGGGTGATTTCAACGCTAAAGTGGGAGTACAGAATTGTAGCGAATCGGTAGTAGGATCCCATGGATTTGGAAGCAGGAATCATAGGGGGCAAATGCTCGTTAACTTCCTTGAACGGGAGGGGCTCTTCTTGATGAATTCATTTTTCAAGAAACAGCCCCAGAGAAAGTGGACTTGGCGAAGTCCCGACGCTATGACCAAAAATGAGATCGACTTCATCATGTCGGACAGGAAGCACATATTCAGAGATGTCTCAGTGATCAATAGGTTTAATACCGGTAGTGACCACCGACTTGTCCGAGGCTCTCTAAATATCGACTTTAAGGCTGAACGTGTTCGTTTGATGAAGTCCAGGCTCCGACCAACTCTGCTTCAAGCCATGATAGGATCTGAAACATTCCAGGCAAAGCTGGAAAACCGATTCGCTTCCGTGGAAACCACAAAAGACGTAAACCAGAACCTCGAAAACGTGGTTCGGGTTCTCAAGGAAGAAGGTACGAGATTTTGTGAATTGCAGCGTAAGGGCAGGAAGTCAAAGCTTTCGGAAGGGACCCTAGGGTTAATGAAGGAACGACGTTTAAACCCACCAGTCACTTCGTTGGCAAAGCGGACTCTAAACCGAGAGATTAGTAAGCTCGTACGACACGACATCCGATGCTTTAACGCTCTCTCGATTGAAAGGGCGATCGAGCAGAATCGGGGGTCAAAAGTTTTCGTACGATCTCTTGGAAGAAGCCACCTGACGAAGTTGACTACAGCAACTGGAGAAGTCGTTGCTTCGAAGCCGGCAGTCCTTTCGGAAGTAGAAAGCTTCTATGGCCGGTTATACGCTTCGCATGCATCTCGACCGGATCCCGTAAATGAGGACCCCAGAGCCGCATTAACACGCCACTTCACCGAAGACCTGCCAGAAGTCAGTACCGACGAAATTGAGATGGCTCTTAGACAGCTGAAAAATGGAAAAGCCCCTGGAGAGGATGGCGTTACAACAGAGCTGCTAAAGGCTGGAGGTAAACCTGTAATAAGGGAGCTCCAAAAGCTCTTCAACGCTGTCCTGTTTGAAGGGAGAACTCCGGAGGCGTGGAGTAGGAGTGTGGTCGTCTTGTTCTTCAAAAAGGGTGACAAGACAATGTTGAAAAACTATCGACCAATTTCCCTTCTAAGCCATGTCTACAAGCTGTTTTCAAGAATCATCACGAACCGCCTTGCGCTAACACTCGACGAATTCCAACCACCGGAACAGGCTGGATTTCGGAGAGGATATGGCACCATAGACCACATCCACACAGTTCGGCAGATTATACAGAAGACCGAAGAATATAATCAGCCCCTGTGTCTAGCATTCGTGGACTATGAGAAGGCCTTTGACTCGATCGAGATCTGGGCTGTTATGGAGTCCCTGCAGCGTTGCCAAGTAGATTGGCGATATATCCAAGTGATGAGATGTCTCTACGAAGTCGCCACCATGTCCGTCCAAGTACAGAGCCAGCAAACAAGGCCAATACCATTGCATCGAGGAGTGAGACAAGGGGATGTTATCTCTTCGAAATTGTTCACAAATGCAATGGAGGACATGTTCAAGACGCTGCACTGGAAAGGGCGTGGCATCAACATCAACGGCGAATACATTTCTCATTTCCGATTTGCAGACGATATCGTCATCATGGCAGAGACGCTGCAGGACCTACAGCAGATGCTGAATGACCTAGCTGACTCTTCTGTACGCATCGGCCTACGGATGAACTTGGATAAAACCAAGATCATGTTCAATAAGCATGTACTACCGGAACCGATTTCGGTTCACGGGGCCGTTCTGGAAGTTGTTCAAAAATATGTATACCTCGGGCAGACATTGCAGTTAGGTAGAAACAACTTTGAAAACGACGTGAACAGAAGAATTCAGCTGGGTTGGGCAGCCTTTGGGAAGCTACGCCGTGTCTTCTCATCGTCGATCCCACAGTGCCTTAAGACGAAAGTCTTCAATGAGTGTGTCCTACCCGTCATGACATACGGAGCCGAAACGTGGACACTTACGGTACGGCTGGTCCACAAGCTTAAAGTTGCTCAGCGTGGTATGGAAAGGGCTATGCGCGGTGTTTCTTTAAGGGATCGCATCAGGAATGAGGTGATCCGGCAGAAAACCAGAGTAATCGACATAGCCCACCGGATCAGCAGGCTGAAGTGGCAATGGGCTGGCCATATTAGCCGCAGAACCGACGACCGTTGGGGAAAACGAGTTCTTGAGTGGAGACCGCGTCTCGGCAAACGTAGCGTAGGACGCCCACAGGCCAGGTGGAGTGACGATTTGCGCAAGATGGCTGGCAGGAGCTGGATGCGAGAAGCCGAAAATAGATCGAAGTGGCGTGCAATGGGAGAGGCCTATGTCCAGCAGTGGACTGCGATAGGCTGATGATGATGATGAATTCGCTATTTTATTCAGTTTTTGACACGTTCATCATTATGATCATATCATCACGTACTATATAACTACTACAAAATTCTTCGGCCTTTCCTAAAAAAATTGTTATAGTTGGTTTTGCTATTTCAGAGTTGTTGTACTGTATTGTTATTCGGGATTTGAGGTTCTTTATTATATTTTTTTTTTATAAGACAAACGAACTTTGATGATGTTTTTTTATAATTATAATTAAATTATTACCTTAAAGCCATTTCATAATTTTAATAAGTGTGTTATGTACATGATTTAGTAGATGTAAATTTTTTTTATATCCTGCTACTTAGCGGATATGTTGTCAGATTTTCATCAGTAGAAATTGATTTAGCTGAGTTATGCATCCATTGACAGCGTTCTCATCTTTTGTTTGCAAATCTAATTACTAAATCTGCTAATTCTCTTGAGGCAATAGTATCATAAGCTGCCCGATTCCTGCCATTCTGCAGCAGACTGGTTAGTATGCTGGTTTAGTCGAGTTTGATAGTTCTTGCTGTATGTTTCAATTTCTTCCTTCACGGTTCGCAAGTTCAAGTACAGATTAACTTACTAATTACTACTACTAACTAGCTACTAAAAGATTAAAGGTGCTGCATTTTATTACTATAGTACTGTGATCTGCAAAGAGGATTATTTTATATAATAGATTATTCAATCTTCATGTACGCGGTCCAAAGCGAACGCGCGTGGTATTTAACCGCCTCGGTTTGAAAGTAGGTGATGTAGGCCAAAGAGGCAGGGAAAACAGGTGAGGACGAGTACTCTCCCGTCCAGCTAAAGACAATTAGTTCTAAGATATTAAGGTCACATGAGAAGAAACTGGCAAAAATTTTTCAGCTTGTGCTTTAAGAAAATAAATGTAATATAAAGATATCTTATAATTGAATAATGTAACTTGGTAAACGCAATATGATGATGCTAGGTTAATTATTAATATAAAATAAATTGGTTAGAATATATTATTTTAAGTAAGGACTCAAATCAATTCTAATTAAAATTACGTTTCCAGCTAATATTTAGTTTTACGTTCCGGACGGTGATGGATTCGGTCAGACTAAGTAAGCCTGTTTTGTTATATAGATCCTGTGGAGGAAAATAGGCAAGAAATTTCAAAGATACACTTTTTCAACAAATTTTTAAAGTTTTCTTATTTCATTAAGAAGTTTTTAGTTTTACTATAAATGTCATTACTAGTTTGCTATGATATTTATTATGTAACATGTTTCCAAGAATAAAAGTAATGTAAGTTATTCTACTTTTGTGACCGTACCCCTCAGATTCAACTGCGTTTATGTCCACTGCTCTGCTCCTGAGAACCACAGCGTGCTGTTTTATTGCCTATATTATTCCTTAATAAGAATTATATTCAATACAATAAGAATCATTAAAATCCCACTGATATTTCGAGTGAACCCCATGGTCCATATATATATACATATTTATCTATCTCTAATTGGTTATCACCGTTCAAATATTGCAAAGTGAGACAAGTAATGAGTTAAACTGAAATGAGAAGCTATGGTGATATAGATAGATAGATATAAAATTCTTTATTGTACACCACGAAATTAAACAGACGCAAAGTTAAAAACAGTTGATACAAGGCGGCGTATATGTACAATGGGCGGTCATATCGCTAAAAGCGATGTCTTCCAGACAACCTTTGTATGGAAACAAACAACGGAAAGAAAAAAGCGGTAGATGGTGGCGTACTATATATCTTAAGGGATTGAGCGATAATACCACAAATATGGAAATACATAGAGTATATAAATACACATACATAAACATACCACTATGTATAAATACACACAAAAATATATATAAATATATATTCATATACACACATGTAGATACATACATATATACATATACACATACATACATATATAGTTATAACAAGGTACTGCGGACTTACACTGCTAGGTAGTGCTTTTTCACTAGTGATTTAAAGGTGCATAGACCTTGAGCACTAAAGGATTTCTCTAGGAACGATGATTAAAGATCGTGAATGTGTACAGTGAAGAAACTAGAATCTTTCTTTGAGGTAGGAGGGTAACGACGGGTTAAACAAAATATTGTATAAAAGGGAAAGCATATGAGTATTCCAGCGAAGGCGAATAGGTAACCACTTGAGTGGTTTTCGAAATTCAGAAATAAGGTCGTATTTACGCAACCCAAATATAAATTTGATGCAGAAGTTTCGTAGTCTCTCAAGTTTATTTAGTTGGTTCTCGGTGATAGCCAGTCTAGTCTGTCTATCTAGTCTGTCTAGTCTGCATAGTCTAGGATTGGAAGAAGAAGAGAGTTAGCAAGTGCAATTTTGGTGGCAGTTGGGAGAAAATTCCGTAATCGTTTCAAGGATCCTGTAGATGCAAACATTCGTCGACTTATTTCCTGAATCTGTGTAGTCCAAGTTAATTCCCTGTCGATAAGTATGCCTAAGTTTTTCACTACTTGACTGATATTGATGAGAGTGCCATCAAATAGGACCTGTGGAAGTAGTGTCCACTAAAACCTTTGAAACCTTTCTTGATCTTCTGACAATTAATAACTTAGTCTTCGAAGGATTCGTCTGAAGACCATGCGATTTACTCCAACAACTAATCTGTTCCAAATCCTTGTTAATGATATTAAGGGCTTCAGATAATATAATCAACTAACAGTCCCTAAGTATCTGGCCTGTTAACGATCCTGACTGCTAAACCGAAGTCTTGGGTTCGATTCCCACCCAGGACAAATATTTATGTGATGAGCACGATCATTTGCTTTGTCAGGCTGTATTTGATCTTTAATATGTATGTATTTAGAAATATATAACTATGTTTATCAGCGGTCTGGGTTACCATTTCTTTTTTTGGTGCGGAGACCCCCTCGGGCCGTCATCCCACCGGGGTTTTCGGTGGAACGGTGTGTCGGAATTGAACCGACTAAAACCACACGGTGTGCCATTCTACGCTTGAAATAGGAGGAATCCGGGAACAGCTATATTAGGACATCCGGACCCCTCCTAGCGCCTGCCCGCACTTTGCGAGCACCACCAGCTAATTAACCTATCAATCAGGTGGCGTCCAGACACACGTGAAGGTCACCCCCTTGCGGCTGGCCACTAAAGCGGGTAGATGGGAAAACCCGTCCCGACCACCCCCGGCCACACTCAGGGTGGCATGAGGCACCGGCGGCGAATTGGGTCCGAGTGGAGGTCATCCTCCCAGGCCCGTTCCGCTGCCTCCTTCTGCGAGATGACGTCCTCGCAAAGGGTTGCAACCGCGGTAAAATTCCTGTCGCTACTGGCCATGGAGCGTATTACAGCCAGCAGCGACAGATCCTCTCCGATAACTGCAGTGAGGGCCCGACGCTGCGACGACCAAGCGGGGAAATCTGAAGCATATGCTGAGCCGAGTCCTCACTGCAGTCGCAGTGGTGACAGACCTCAGGGGCTCATTTCCCTCCTAGCGACTGAGTGCAGGTACTTCCCGAAGCAGCCGTGCCCGGAAAGAACCTGCGTGAGTCGGAAGGAATGGGCCCCGTGCTGCCACCCCGCCCATTCAACGATGACCGGCTGGAGCGCCTCCACTGCGGCAAAGCCAGCACGTGGAGCCTCCAGCCGGGACGACCAACGAACCATTGTGGCTTGGCGTGCGGCCTCACGCCACTTGCGTACCTCTTCGGGCGGGGGACGACTGCCGCCAACCACCCGGAATTCAGCCGTTCGCCGATAGACTTCGGCGAGCACTTCCGCCTCCAAATCCCACGGGGGTGTTCCGGCCAACGCGCATACCGCCTCCGTGGATACGGTGCTGTAACCGCGTATGGCTCTAACCGCCATAACTCTCTGCGGACGCCAAAGGCGTGCCCTATTTTTTTTTATTGCGAGATGGGGCAAACGAGCAGACGGACGTCCTATTTGGGGCGGTCAAAGCCCCCGCCCACACCGGTGCACCGTATAGTGCCATTGACCGGACAACCCCCGTGTACAGCCGTCTTTTTGCAATGCTGGGTCCTCCCAAGTTGGGCAAGATCCGCCCAAGAGAGGACGCAGCACCAACCAGCTTTGGAGCAAGTGCTCGTCGAAGAGCCACCTCCCGTCAAGGATCAGGCCCAGATATGTGGGCCTGAACCGGTACGAGAAACGAGTTGACTATAATGGAGGCGCCAGGGGGCGGACCACGACGGGGCCCATGGAATAGAAGGGCCTCCGTCTTGTTCAGGGCCACCCGTAAGCCCAGTAGCGACAGTAAGAGGGGGGCCTCGATGCGCCTGACCACCAGTGACGCTCCTCTGGTGGCCAAACACACCGCCTCCTGAAAATTCGCCCCCCGGGCTGTGACCAAAGTGTCATCAGCGTAACAAATTACGCCCAGCCCTGGGCGAAGTCACCTCGAAGGGCCCAGTCGTACCCCATGTTCCACAGGAGCGGTACAAGGACAGATCCCTGTGGAACACCGCACGACATGGGCCGACGACTCAGATGTCCCTCTCGGTTCTCGTACGTGACGGTACGCTCCTCTAAATAGTCCACCACTAGCCGCCTCATGTACTGTGGCACCCCGTGATAGCGGAGTGCTTCCCTGATGCAACTGAATGGCAGACTATTGAATGCGTTGGCGATGTCCAACGACACCGCCAACAGCACGCCGCCACAGCTCACTGCCTCTTCGGTCACGGCCCTCAGACGCAGTACAGCACCGATCGTCGAACGACCCGCTCGGAAACCAAATTGGGCTTCCGACAAACCGTGGCCGACCCCGTCCAGGTGCCGGACGATGCGGGCAGAGAGTACCCTCTCAAACAGTTTACTGTCTGTAGGCTGCAACCGAGTTGGCAGGCCGTCCCGGCTTCCTTAAAAGCATCAGCTTCCCACTTTTCCAGCAATCAGGGAAGCGTCCGGATACTAGACTAGCGTCGAACACCTTCCTGAGGCGGTCTGCCATGTGGTCAAGAGCCAGGGCCAACACTCGGGCAGGAATCCCATCTGGCCCGGGGGCGGTGTTCTTGGAGCAGATCCGTAGAACAGCCGCCCCTATCTCCGCCTCCGTGACGGGTGAAGCATCCTCCCCCTCGAACTCGCCGTCGTCGCCGGCCAAGGGAGCCATCGACGCGGGTGAGTGTTCCACCCGTTGCGGGAAAAGGCCCTCAACCACTTCTTGCAGGAAGCTGGGCTGGAGAGTCTCAGTAAGAGGGGGGCCCAACGCGCGGAGCTTTTGTTGCGCCGCACAATAAGGGCGACCATAGGGGTCACGATCGAGACCCTCCAACATCTGCTTTCAGTTCTTTGGCGCGGCTAATGGCCAGCTTCAGAGTTTTACATGCCTCTCGGTACTCTTCATGAAGCTGATGCTCTTCCCCCTCTTCGTGTTGAAGCCGACGACTGCGGGTGTAGGACCTCCGGGCACGAATGCAGATACTGGGACCACCAGTAGACCTCCTTTCTTGGAGGCCGACAACCTTTAACCCGGGGCATGGCCGCATCGCATAACTGCGTAATCGCATCGTGAAAGCGGCCAGCTCCCATGTCTACCTCCTCGGTTGGAGGCTGCGGAGACAGCCAGGAGCAGATGATGGCTGCCTCCTCCAGTAGATCCCTATCTAGCTTAGATACAGCCCACCGCGGAAAGCGTGATGAAAGCCGCGCCGTGTGACTCCTACTGGGATCCTGGGTCCGGGAGAGCTCAAATCGGATATAGAGATGATCCGAGAGCGTCTCAACCTCTTCCAGGACACGCCATTTCCTTAATCGTGCAGGTGATAGCGAACGAAAGGTCCACTATCGACCCCCCCTGCTGTCGCACGCATGTGTTGGTGGAACCTCTGTTAAGGAGACAAAGGCCCACCGACGTTGACCACTCTTCTACCGCATCGCCCCGTGCGTCCGTCCTAGAAGAACCCCAAGCAACGGACTTAGCATTGAAGTCCCCCAGTACTAAGACGCTTGTCGCCGTATCGAGATCTCTAGGTTGTTGAGGAAGACCTCGAAGTCGCTCAGACTCCGATTGGGGGAGAAGTAGACACTGTATATGGTGTCCCCCCCTTATTCGGCAGCAACATATCCAGTACCCTTGTATCTTAGCGAAAAGGGCGCAGAATGAGCCGCCGTAGAGCCGATGACTGCCACGGAGCCGTCCCGGTCACCCAGCCAGTTTGGACGGGTGGGAACGTAATAGGGCTCCGCGGCTACGGCCACACCAATAGACAACTCTGCCATAGTTTATAGAAAGAGGTCCTGCGCACCGGCACAGTGGTTTAGGTTCGTCTGGACAAGGAGGCTGGAGACGTGGTCCATTATTGGAGCCTCTCCGCAAACATCGGTGGCTAGTCAATCGGCCCAGGCTGCCCAGGTAGGCCCAGGCTGATGGAGGAGTACATGGGCGACGGCGATGATGTTCGATTGGCATCGGAGGCAGCCTGGGCCGATTGACTAGCCACCGATGTTTGCAGAGAGGCTGGCAAATTACCCGCCGCACACGCTGGGCATTGAGGGGCGGCGGAACATTCCGCCGCTTTGTGCTCCGATCGACCACAGCGGAAGCAGAGTCCGCTGCAGTCGAAGCAACTACCACACTTGACGCGGGTATGTCCCGATCCTAGGCATTTGAAACACCTCATCGGTCTCGCCGCCAGGACTGTGACTCTGGCGTTCACGAAACCGATGAGGATTTTGCCGGCATCACCCAAGATTTTGGCTGAGACCACGGGTCAACTGTCCCATACCGCGCCACGAGCGGTCTGGGTTACCATTGTACAAGCTCCGTTTAGTTTATATTTATTATTATTATTGTATCGTCTATATTATTTCTCCGTAAATCTTAAAATAATCTTGAAAATTTACTTTTACGCCAAAAAGCTCTTATATTTTATGTCGTGTTGGACATACATGACAGTAAATACAAGAAGGTTCTTAAAAAGGTTGCCTGCAAGAAATTGCATTTAGCTATTAGGCCGTCAATCGTACATATAGTTTTTGTTTTATCCGTATAACATTATTGTAATTGGTATACAATAAAGTTTATTTATATTCTACTTGATCGAATATACTATAATTTTAGGAATCCGACTCGTAGTTACAGGTGTAGCGAACATAATGTAATATTGTAAAGCAACATCCAATCCTTATGATCCTCTTGTAAGCCGAACCTAGGTCAAGTGACAACAGGAATGCGGCGAGTAATTACACCTTCATTACCCAAGCAAGTATTCAATGCGCTACACAACCTGAGTCACCCAAAAAAAAAGGCACTGTCAAACTTGTGTAGCATCGATTTGTTTGGCCAGGTATCAGGCGGTTGTGTTGTAAAGCAACATCCAATCCTTATCATCCTTTTGTAAGCCGAACCTAGGTCAAGTGACAACAGGAATGCGGCGAGTGATAACAACAGGAATGCAGCAAGCGATAACAACATTAGACTAGTTCAGTAGAGTTCACTTCTGTCTTCGGTCGCATACATTAGCAACAATAAAAATTACGATCTACATTTGTAATTTCCTTTACAACGCCTTCAAGTCAGATTAAGCCGTCCACAGCCACCACGTCAATTCTCTGTAAGTGGTTTAGGAGTAAACTCTTAACCCACTACACAGGAATTAGCGTATAAACAAGCAACCAAAATCTTATCAGCTTTACTATATTTGTATAAATAAGTTTACTAGCTATGCTACTAACTATGCTGTAATATGTACAATTTTGTAACAATATACTATTATTATTACCTAATCCAGCTTTTGTCGCATTTCTACTAATTTAACGACAGTAGAAACTAAATGCAAGAATACAAACTTTTTTCAAGAAATAAATTGAATGAAACAATTAAGCAATAAAGCCGAGTATAGCTGCGGTGTTTACGAGTTGACTCTGAGAGCCTTTCTTGGCACTAACACCGAAAACGATGCCAACTACGCTACAACACTATAGTACTCGCTGCGACATATCAGTTGCAAAAAAAAAGTTGAGGTTCCAAAAACTCAACTTTTATTGTATCAAATTGTTTTAATGTTCTGAAAATGGGCTGACAGAAACATGATTTTGTGAATAATTTCACTTTACAATGCAATGTAGAGCACAGCACATTTGTGTTGCTCTGCAAAAGTCTGTCAAGAAAAAAAAACGAGTCTATAATTAAACACCCTTTAAATTACACATAAGATTTAACTAAAAAGTTTATTTGATAGAATTCTTGAAATTAACTATTAAATTACCTAAACGGGAACAGTTTTTAAAGATCTTCAAGACCAATGTTGTACCTTATGTCTAAAATAACAGTAATTTTACAGATAATATGTAGGTATACCATTCTTAAATTATTATTGCTGAAAAGAGATTGAGAGCATTCGTTGAGCAGTTACAGGAGACCAAACGAAAACTGAAATATATTCCTTCTTTTTATACTATAGGGGGACCAACGAGCAGAACTTCCGCCGCCTATGAACACTTACAGCCCAGGAGTCACAAGAGTGCTGTCCGCCTTTTAGGGTAGGGGAAATGGAAGAGGGGAAGGGAAAGGGGGTTTGGCCTTCAGTAACCTCACTTAGGTCGGTCACACAATGCTTTATTTAACATCCGACTTTCTGTCGTTCCATACGTGCCGAATCGTGGCTCTCCCACGTTAGAATAATAACACACACATATGATAGCAATAAACTACAGACATGACGAGCATTATGCCTTTTTAAAGGCATAATTCTTATGCCTTTAAAAAGTTCTTAAAGGATACTACCCACGTTGCTGGTTTTCTTTAAAAAAAAAGCAAGATTTGCATTACCAAGTTCGTCTCGAACGACAACGGATAAAATGCTTGAGACCGTTCAATCATGAAGCCTCGTCATTCTGAACATCAGCTGCGTTCCATGGGTGGGTTGAAGAGTAGTGGCTACCCTATTCTCCCACCTATATTTTTAAGTTTATATAACTGTTTTTATATAAACTTTAAAATTGATAAAAAGATCAGTAACCAATAAAAAAACTATTTGCTAAAATCTTTTATGATATTAAAAACAAACTTGTCCATCCTTTAACACTAAACAGTTTGAAAACATCGGTAAATATGTATATTTAACAAATATTTAAAAAAAAAAATACTGGATACGCCTTTCTCAATATTTGTAAAACTCAACCAGCTGCGTATAAAAGTTATGAAAAGTCTCAAACAAGCGCTAAGTCAGAGGACATATAACGATAAATATTTCTCGATTTTAGGTGAGTGTATTTACTCGGCAAGTCATAAACTTGACTTAGAGCGAACTACTTAGGCTCTTCAGACATATTGAACTGGGCCGATATTAAAAATGTGAGTTGTATGCAACCCTCTATATTTGGAGATCACTCCAAGCCGAATGTATGAAAAGTCCATCGAATTGAAAAGCAGAAACCCGCGAGTTGAGTGAAAGATTGTTTCTGCAATGTGATTTTGAAGAGTTGAATGGTTTTTTCTGTATTTTGTCAAATATCGATTTAAAGTGGTGGGTGTGAAGTTTGATGGCATCTAGGATACCTTAGATAATTAGAGGTAAGTTTAATTCTAAATGATACCTTTATATTCATATATAGAACTGTTACTGTTAACAGTTAATAGTTAAAGTATTACTGTGTTAAGGCTGATGGTAAGGTAATTTAAATACGTAGGTTAAGAGAATATTTAGGACACAGTAAATGGAAAGAGACCATACGCCTTCGGCAATGTACATATTAATTATAATCCATCCTTTGCTTTGGGTTTTATCTTTGAAGTAAAAATATCCCCCTAAAAATGAAACTTTAAAATGTTTAGGTTTTTCAAAGCTTTTCAACAAATTACTTAATCTGTATTTTTTTTACTTTAAGGATTGCAGTAAATGGATTGTAATTATAATTGGCATTTATATTTTTTTCGACTATTATTTCCTCATTCAATGATATTCAGAAAATATGTCGAGTAGTTCTTTCTTTTGCTTATATAAATTCAACGTAATACACAACTTTCTATTAATCCACTAAGCGCCATCTAACAATGACGAACCACATTACTCGGTAATTAAACTAGACTAGTTCATTTTCATTTTCAATTCATCGTCCTAGTCTTAGGACCACTTTATTAAATAGGATATTCCGCGCAATTTCTTCACTCATTCGAATATTTTAAGTAATAAAAACTTTATAACAAATTATATCATAAGATACACTCTACAGGAGAAAGAAAGTCCCGTAACGCCGGTACCTATCGTTCGGACACGTGTATTATCTCGACAAACCACGAGCGATGAATGGGTTGCGAGGTAACATAGTGACACAAGATCACGCCCCACGTTTTGTCAGTGAAGCGCACAGTAACAGTGGGAGCGGGCCACTGCCGAAAACATTGTTTGACATAAATTTTGTTTGAGTATTACTTCCAAGATAGTTTTTTCATTGTTTATGTAATTTGTTAACAAAAGCAGAGACTCATTATTACACGTAAATTGTTAAAGTTTCTTTCTTCTAAGCAGTCTTAGCATTGAACTACGTAGTTTTGGAACATTCCCTGTCCCCTACCTCCGGACACATAGATGACCCTTAATACCGGACAGTTTCAAAGTTGTTGTTTTACTAAGCATTTATACTAATTATTGTAATTATTGTTTATTGTTTAAAAGGATAAAAGAAGGGATTATTTTTAAATGCAAAATATTAGGTGAACAAATTAATTCGGTGCCTTTTAAATCTAGTTTATAATTTCTTTACAAATTGATATTAAGTCCTGCCTTTTAAATTTTTGTAAACTGGCAACACTGAGTTTTTAAGATGATTTATTGATTTATTGATTTATTTTTTAAAAAGTTACATTACCTTAAAACAGTAGTGTAAACGATGGCTGTTGATAAACTACATTTAAGACACTACATTTTATTCGCTTTTCAATTTAATAAAAATGCAATTGAAGTAACGGAAATGATTTCTACTGCACTGGGGGAGAACGCTGTAACATATAAAACGTGTAAAAAGTGGTATCAAAGATTTCGGGACGGGGATTTTGATCTTTCGGACAGAGAACGTCCTGGTTAACCTCAAAAAGTCGATGACATGGTTCTCGAGCAACTTTTAAATGAAAATTTGGCACAAACTCAAAAAGAACTTACTTAACAACTTGGTGTCACTCAGCAATGTATTTCTTACCGTTTACACCAACTTGGAAAAATTCTAAAAGCTGGTTGATGGATGTAATATGTGTAAATATATGTGAAATATGAATATATAATGTTGAAATATGAATAAAGTCAATTTATAGAATGAAACTATTTAATATAATAAGGTTAATTTGACAACTTAACACAAATTACATGGACGAGAGAGCCCATACACAATGCAAAGCAGACATTTGTGCATTAGATACATTGCTATTCAATTTAGCGCAGGCGAGTTTATATAATTATAACTGGTGACGAAAAGTGGGTATTGCATGACAACCCTAAACGAAAACAATCATGGATGGATCCAGGATATCCACGCAATGCAAGTGATGCTGAGTATTTGGTGGGATATCCTTTATATCCCACTTATGGGATATCCTTTAACTAGCAGTGGAAGTCGGCAAGTAATTTCGCTTCAAGACAATGCTCGAACACATGTCGCAAAAGGGATCTCGCTCCTCCAGATTTTCCTCTCTTTCGATCGGTTCAAAATCATTTGGCTAATGACACTTTAAAACGCTCGATGAAGTCCGAAATAGCATCGAAGAGTGTATCAATTCAAAACCGCCAAGTGTTTCGCGATGGCATTCGCCAGTTACCTGTAGATGGGCTAAAGTGATTGAAAGCAATGGCGATTATTTCGAAGATTAGTTATGTATATTTCAATAAAAAAATATTTTTTTATTTTATTAAAGTAAGCACCGAATTAAAATGTACACCTGATACAAAAATAAACTGGGATCATCAAAGTTTAAAATCTGTGATGAACAAGGTTAGGTCCAAAGAAATGAGTTGAAGAGATGCTTCTGAGATATGAATGGTGGGAAAGAAGTCATGTTGCATACAAAGATTTAAATCCTCTCTGATGAGAAGGTTTATATAGTTAATTACCATAATTATACAAACATGCTCATCCAAATACAAACCAATTTTAGGAGAGTATATAAAAAAATTATAATAGGTGCCTACCTATGATGACAAAGGAGTTTTTAAAGTTAACTTATAACTTGGCTGAAACTATGAAGATACGTTATTTCAATATACCACAATCAATACAATATAAATTGTGTAGTATGTCAAGAGTACCACGAAGAGGACCGGATACAATGCTCCAATTGCAAAGAATGAGCTTACGAAGCATGCGCAGACGTTCCTGAATGTGGAGATGCCTACACGTGTCACAGATGCACTATTTCTTAAGAATATACGACGACTGGGGTGTGAAGAATAAGCTGCCAGGTAGCAGGTGCCGAAGACTTATTTTTTTCTTGCCAAAACTGAACTAACGTTCCTAGGTATGTTTGCAAATATGTGGAGGAGGTTTTCAATTCGACTGTATTTTTTTTAAATGTTTGTTTACTCAGAAGTTTCGACTGCGTGAACCGCAACAACCTTTTTTATTTGATAGCTGGTGCTTCCCATGTGGGAACATTTTAATTTTGTCCAGTTCTGACATTGGCAACCATGAGAAAACCATATAAGCCATAAATTTGCATTAAGCGTGTGTGTGAAAAATGGACGAATAACTCAATATCACGCCAACCGATTTCTATGATATTTTTTATTGGAAAGGATGTACTTCAAGGGTACATAAGATTATATAAGAGTTTGGTCATATTGTGACAATGGCATCCATGATATAACCATATTAGTCTTAAATTTTATGATAGACGCATTGAAGTCGGTTGTCTACTTTTTTAAAGTACGATATTTTTTTTTTATGTGTGACCATAATGACTCCACTTTGCCTGATGGTAAGCAATAAATGGAGTCCAAGAGTGGTGGTCACCATCCTCATTGCATGTCTAGTCAATGTAGTATGGTGACCCACACTATGGCGGCCTGGTGAGATGCTTTTTCACGCCCCGCTTAAAAGACCCAGGATCAAAGTGGGTGTCGATTATGTCTATTTCATTTCATTTTATATTGTGTTAATTTAACTAATTCATAATACATACATATTTTTCGAAGTAGTTTTTATTTTAATTTCTAAAAGACCTTCATTTCCGCTACTATGGGACTTCGACCTAAGTGAAGAGCTATAGATATTATCCCTCGCATGTAGACGCGTGTGCACGATAAGAGCGCGACGCTGAGTTTCAATTTTTAATTAACTCAAAGGAGAGAGCGTTTATTTAATTAAATGTAATTAAGGTAAATTATGAACAGTTACGTCTTATCACAGGCTGTTATATTGTGTTCTTGCTGTTATTCCTGATTTGTACTAACCTCCTAACCTGAGACTGTATGTATTCGTAGAATTAGCTGCAAAAGAAGGTAGTATAATGTGTTTAAATATTTCCCCTGTCCACATTTTACATTTATATGAGCACAAGTTACATACATTTATCAGTCTGACCCACTGCGTGCAGGGATAAGCGTTAAACATAAAATCAAAAACAAAATGATAAGCATTAAATCAATCACAAATAAAATTATAACAAAGTATTATAGATTTCAAAAGTAGTTTCCTTTACCGCTAAAACAATTGTCATCGCTATAAACAACTTAAAACAAGATTGTGAGACGTTCAAGGTGCTTTTCAATATTGTAACTTCACGCTGGAAAGCTTTTGAGACATATTTTTTACCTTTTAATGGAATAGGTGTTTGTGACAAATGGTACACGCCTAGCTTTTTTTTTTTTATATACAGGGACAGACGAACAGACGGGTCACCTGTAAGTGACACTGCCGTCCATGGACACCCTCATCTCAAGAGTCGCAAGTGCGCTGCCCGCCTTTGAGGATGATGAGCGATGGAGGATGCAGGGAGCGGAAAGAAGAGAGGAGGGATGTGGAGATGGGAAAGAGGAGAAAGGTGATGAGGGGAGAGAAAAGGGGGGAGGGGGAAGTGGGCCTCCGGATACCTCACTCAATTCGGGGAAATGTAACGCATGCGTTACTTCACAACCGGTTTTCTGTGAGGCCGTGGTATCGCACCGGTCGAGCCGGCCCATTCGATAGAATAGGTCTATTCAGCTAAGAGAAACAATAGGTGAATAGACCTATTCTTGAGGGATCCGGGATAAAAGTTATTCCAAACCTCGATGACTCGAACCAAAAAAGGAGCGTTCAAAACGTTTAGTTCGTCTATTAGGTATTTTAAAGACAAAGGATGGAATTAATTCTAAAAGCTTCTTTCCCAAGTAATTCTTATTTGATAGCTCAATGTATTGTTCACGTATAAGCAAGAGGAACAGAAATCAACTGTATTTTGTTGAGTCGAAGTCTAACAATAAAATAATATCCGTTTACTTAATTATATTATTTAATTTAGCTAGAACCTCAGTGACTCGTACTACTTGAACTCGTATATTACACATAGCGTGTTATTTCTGCTGTGTTGATTTTTTCGTTGCCAATTTGTTACTGTAATCAAAAATAACATTATTTCACTACAGGAAATTGGAAGACCTAGTAATGGTTAAATTATTCATGACAACAGCGTCATATATCACGTGACTTGGTGTACCATTCATTTCACATTATGCTTTGGGCCTTGTTTTTTATTTATTTATAGTAATCTGAATGAACTTGCGTGTACTGTAACATAGCCACAATGTATAACACCTTTGTGGAAGTTGATTTAAATTAGTAAAGAAATAGATATAATGAAATGATGTCTTGGGTTCGATTTCCGCTCTTTGCAATTATATTTATATAGATATATTTTTATTACTGTATGTTTCTTTTCTGTTTTTTATTATTTATTTCGGTTTCGATGATTTTTTCCGTGTTCTAAAACCCGTAGTGTTACCTAGTCTTCCTTTTGGAGAAAAAAAGTGCTGCAAAATACGATGCAGATTATTTGTGTTGTTGTTGCCTATAAATGCCGACCACTGCCTGGTGTCGACCTCAGTGCCTCTTGTTACGCCTCCACGACCTGTGGTAACAAGGCGGCGGTTATGGCACTACTCGTCAGCAGACTGGGATGGAATGCGGGAATATTTTGCATCCATCCCGTGGGCTCAACGCTGCTTTAAAGATAGGGATCTGTCGCAAAGTGTGTGTGCCGTGACTGACGAAATCACTGTCGGTATGGAGTATTATATCCCCTACAGTGAAGTCGCCAGCACGAAGACCCGTCCCTGGTTCAATCGCGAGTGCATCCGGGCCGTTGCTCAAAAGCAGTCGGCCTACCGCGCATGGATCAGGGCCCGCGCACATTGTGACCCAGACATTGATCGCCTAAAAGCAGCACTAAACAGAGCCACTAGGGAATGCAAGAGGGCTTACATCAGAGCAGATGCCTTTGCATTGCACCGTAAGTTTTGGCGATTGGCCAAAGCCGTGCAGTCCAACTATTGCCAACCTTCGCTGCCGCCGTTGAACTACCCTGACGGATCACTGGCCTATGAGCCGCAAGAGAAAGCGAATCTACTAGCTGACCTCTTTGCGGCTAACTCCCGAATCGATGACCGTTGCGCGCAAACGCCCACCATTGCGTCCTGCGACTCCGCAATGCGGGATATTCGCATCCGGCAGAGGGATGTCCGTGCGGAGCTTCGGTCACTCGATGTCCGGAAAGCCAGTGGACCCGATGGTATTCCGGCGGTGGTTCTTAAGAACTGTGCACCTGAGTTGTCTCCCGTACTAACGCGCTTGTATCGCCTGTCCTATTCCTCAGGAATTGTTCCGGAGGCCTGGAGAGAAGCGAATGTTCAACCCATTCCCAAAAAAGGCGACCGCTCCGATCCAGCTAATTACCGACCTATAGGCGTCACTTCCATACTCTGTAAGGTGTTCGAGCGGATCATCAACACCCAACTAATCCGCCACCTAGAGGATCACTCCTTGTTAAATGATCGGCAATATGGTTTTCGGCCAAACCGATCCACGGGTGATCTTCTAGCGTACGTCACACACCTTTGGGGTGAGGCTATGGATAGGCATGGAGAGTCCTTGGCCATCAGCCTCGACATTGCCAAGGCCTTCGATAGGGTGTGGCACCGCTCGCTTCTCTCCAAACTTCCTGCATTTGGTCTGCCACCTAAACTCTGCAACTGGGTTACTGCCTTCCTCGAAAAGCGCCGCATTAGGGTTCTCTGCGACGGCGCGGCCTCAGACTTCCACGAGGTAAGCGCTGGTGTACCTCAGGGCTCCGTCCTATCGCCTACGCTGTTTCTTCTGCATATCAATGACATGTTAACCCTTGGCAATATACATTGTTATGCAGACGACAGTACAGTGCACGGGCGATATTTCGGGCATCCTACTGCCAAGCTGGCAGACGTTGAGGAAAAACGACAGGAGCTTGTCGCCGAGCTCGACCGGGTCTTGAGCCGCATTTCCCAATGGGGCTGTGAGAATCTGGTCGAGTTCAGCGCCAAGAAAACACAAGCGTGTGTGTTCTCTAACAAAAAGTCTCCATTCCTTCCCCTTCCTACTCTTCAGAGCACTCAACTGCCACTGCAGGATAGGCTTAGTATTCTGGGTATGGATATTTGCCGGGATCTCAATCCTCGCGATTACATCGAGAGTGTCACTAAGGCGGCCTCGCGTAAGCTCGGCGTTTTGAACAAGGTGAGACGGTTCTTCTCGCCCGAGCAACTGTGTCTTTTGTACAAGACCCAGGTTCGCTCCTGCGTGGAGTACTGCTCTCATCTCTGGGACGGCTATGCGCAGTATTTGCTTGACGCTCTCGATCGGTTGCAGCGGCGCGCAGTCCGCATTATCGACTGTCCTGAGATCACCCAGTCTCTTGAGCCTCTGCAGTTGCGAAGAGATGTCGCCTCTATGGCAGTCCTCTATCTATCGCCTACATCACGGGGAGTGTTCTGATGAGCTCTTCCAATTGGTCCCACCTTCTCCCTTCCTCTACAGGACTACACGTGCTGGCCTGAGGAGTCACCGTTTGTGCGTCGAAAATATACGTACCCGAACTAAACGGTTTGGCTCTTCTTTCTTGTGCCGATCGGTAAAAGCCTGGAATTCTCTACCAGCGCACGTGTTTCCTTCCCACTATGATCCCGGGTCTTTTAAGCGGGGCGTGAAAAAGCATCTCACCAGGCCGCCATAGTGTGGGTCACCATGCTGCATTGACTAGACATGCAATGAGGATGGTGACCACCACTCTTTGACTCCACCTATTGCTTTCCATCAGGCAAAGTGGAGTCACTATGGTAGGCTAATATAAAAAAAAAAATAAAAAAAAATAATACACTTCATCACTTATTCATAGTGTAAACATAAAAATTAATGGACTACAAAAGTATTACGGCAAAAAATAACTGACTGACAGACCCAATGAGTTTCTCTATTATCGAAGTACTTTTAACGTAACGTATAATTGAAATAGTCTTGTTAAGATTTAATCCCTTACTTTTATTTTTACAATAATGAATGTGAATTGTGTGAAAAAGAGTGCCCTTGGAGTTTCTTTCGTTCTTCTCCATTGGATCTACGTATTGGAACAGTCATCTAGCTTTACAGCGGACTTAGTCTGACAGACTTTTTTTAAATAAATACTCTTGATTTTTTTGAATTTAAAATTGCAATTTTAATTGCAAATTTATCGACAGAAATACTTTTCGGTTAGTCTAAGCAAATTGCTGACAAACTATAAAATTATTATATTTTAAATTCTTGTTAAAGTTACACAAAGACGCTAAGGTGTCAAAGAGTCCTCATTATAATCATGCACAATTGCGCCATGCGAACAAAGCGTACAGAGCATAAGTGTTTTGTAGAAAAACGTTTCCTTTTATCCCTCTAACTAATGCCTGCAGCTTATCTTTGTTTTCAACAAGCTAGCTAGCAAGTCATGAGGAAGAAAGGTTCGCTTCATGTTATGTAATAATGTAAATCTTAAGTTCTGTATCCGCGAGAATGTTAATGTAAGCAAAACAGTAAACTTTCAAATGATTATATCTTTATTCTACGCACGAATTAAGGGTTTTATCATAAATGCTGTAATAGGCAGGCAGATTAAAGATAACAATAAAATGTTATATTATGCGCAGCTGCGATTGTATTATATTAGGGCATTTTAGGCCAAGAGTGTGGTTTTAGTTTGATAAGAACAAGGTTTACAATTTTTTTTTATCATTTGATCTAGGTCTAGTGGTTAGTGACACTGACTGCTGAACCGGAGGTCGTGGGTTCGATTCTCACACAGGACAAAAATTTGTGTTTCACAGTGTTTTCAGTTGTCCGTTGATTGAATGTTTGTAAAACGCTTGCGACGCAGGAGTTATTCCGAATGACGAAATAGAAAAAAATAAATATAAAAAAAATAAGATAAAGAAAATATACGTATATGAGTATATGTATAAGTAGATAAATGTGTTTGACTAAATATATACATAGAATATCTGCATATTTAATGGTTTTAAATAGTGCTAGTTTTGAAATGGAATGACGGATACACATTCCAAATCATTAAGATTCATCCTAGGGTTGGTTAGTTACATTACCTTCTTGACATTTGTACCTATGTGCTATGTAGAAATGGAGTACAAATATAGGATTATCTATCTCTCTGTGTATGGAACTACACCGCAATTCTAGACAAGATCAGAACTCTTTTCTAATACAACGAATAGTTTCTAAAGCAGCTAATCTATCGATCCATCTATACAGCTTCCGCTTATCGGAATCTTTGTTACAACTGTACTATTAATTACAAGTTATTTAGCGCATTAATAATAAGAATCATTCGAAATAAACGAATAAAATACTAAAGGTAATACTTTTCAACTTGTTTAATCATCTTCATTCTTAAGACTTTTAAATATATTCTAGGTTAATTAATTTGTTTAGCTTGTATGAGTGTACTTGTATAAGAATTATAATAGCAAAAAACTAAAGACAATTTATTCGGCTTTAAACTATAACATTATTAATCTAAGACATGCGTTAGAAGATTTTAAATTATTATATCATGACGTCATAAAGCTGAAGCTCTTTTTTTAGATTTAGATTTAGATTCCATTATCGAGCCTCATTTTCAGCCTCGTTAAAGTTTCATTAATGTTAGCCCTATATCTTTTGAAATGTTAGCTTCATCAGTAAACTTTCAGATTCAATTTCACATATTAAAAACCACGATCTGCCCTTTACGCTTTATGTCATTATCGAGTCTACCACACCCTTCTGTGACACCATTTATGGGATGAACAGTAACCGATTTTAATTAGTTCATGATGATAAATTTAATATGCTGTATTTCTCATTCCTTACTTTTCCACCATAGACTTCAGATATTTTAAATTATTTAAATTAAATAAATATTTTTTAATTCGGTTCCCAAATTGCGATGATATCGAGTAACATATAACAGTATCAAGCGAATGGGGACTTTTTCGAAATCGGAATGATTTTTCTAACTAAGATGACTTATTTAAAAGCTATATTTGACTTGATACGACCAAACCAGGCACCAAGACTACGTAATAATGCATACCTAACCATGTTAATATTCGGGAACTTGATGGTAACTGAAATTAGACCTGTTTATCTTTATCGAAGTACCAAAGCTAATCAATTGTATGAAGTGAAGGTTATATATATATTATCCGCCTACTCATTGATCTGTTTACGTAATTTAGATATTATGTAAAGTGAATCATAATAAGCATATTAGTTATATATGTACATATATTCTGCTTCTGAATGACACGGATTACATAAGGAGAAGCTTTTAAACTCCAAATATAGCATTAAGTACGTGTGGTTCTTGGTGGAGTTGAATAGGGCCAGTCTAAATATAATTTTCGAGTGATAAACTAATGGCTTGCAACAGTTTGCTAGCCAATACACCGTTATTACTGAACCATGATTATTCCTAGCAATCATTTCAAAAGTAGGGGAAACAAGGTGAATTCGCACTATTGCGGCGATCCCCATCGCCACGTAAATGCTATACAATTGGCTCCACAAACTGCGAACCAACACGATAGACTCTTTTGCATTGTAAATTCCGATACCGTACTCCGAAAAAATCGCTCGCGTGGTATACCACGACCAACGTTCTAGACACCTATACGCCGCTACTTGCAACGAAATTCTAGCCATCATATCAAGCATCAGAAGTCTTCTTATTCTGGTTTGGAATGTGTCAATTTTACCTTTTCGTTGCGGGTAAAAGATTGTGAGAGGGGACAAAATGAAAAGAAGCTCTAGTTTTTCTACCACTTGAATTAATGTAAGGTATTTTTACATAGTGTTAACAATGTCTAGAATAGTATCCGACTATTATTATTTAAATATAAGTTTATACTTCACCTGCAGATTATGCCAATATGTGGGTACAAACTTAGTAATTCAATTAGTTGTTTGTTTCTTATTTAAAAGTTCATCCCCGTATTAGGAATGATTCTTGTTTCGTGGGGGGGAATACGGGATATACAATATTAGGGTGAAAAATAGTGTGATCGCCAAATAGTTGTCCCGATTACGAACACATGACTTCTGGCTCAGCAAGTCAGGGTCACTAACGTCAAGACCAACACGCCTGTCTAAACTGTTGTTAAAAAAGTCTAGCATAAATGATCTAGAGTTAATTTTTTTTTTATATATTATAGGAGGACAGACGGGTCACCTGATAGCAAGTGACAACCTTCGTCCATGGATACCTGCAACTCAAAGGTCGCAAGTGCGCTGCCAGCCTCTGATGGTAATGAGGGATGGCAGTTGTGGGGAATTGAAAAAAAAAGAAGAGGGATGAGGAGCTGGGTAAGAGGACAGGAGGATGAGCGGAGAGGAAAGAGGAGAGGAGGAGTTGGGCATCCGGAAACCTCATTCATTTTGGGGAAAGGCAACGCCAGCATTGCTTCCCAGCCGGTTTTCTGTGAGACCGTGGTATTGCACCGGTCGAGCCGGCCCATTCGTGCCTATGCATGACTCTACCACTGTTATACTGTGAATACTCTCATTTGCAATAGTATGATATTAAATTACTTTATAATAGTTACGCCTAACTAATGAAATACCATAAGATTCTTCTGATCTAGATTGATATTTGGATTGTAAAATCTTAAATAGTTCCATGACATCGGAAGACGAATATGATATCTTTAATCATGCGATTCAGATCACACTGATTATTGATTTAAATTGTAGAAGTTTTATATAATGCAATATTCCCCGTGATTTATACAAAGGCAGACAGACCACCTACTTGAAATTTTAAACATAAAATGTTTAGTGTTTGTGTAATACAGTAAACTCGATAATTTAGCAAAGACTTTAATGTCATAAAACATTAATTTGATTAGAACTGATTTAGTGGTAATCATATAGTTATTATTTAAATTAATTTGACCACAATAATTAGCATTACAGGTAATCAGATTACTAGTATTTCCGTTTGCTATTGACAAACAGAGCTTTAACGGCATATTTTAGTAGTAGTAGCGTAGTTTTGAAATTATAAATATTTTATGTTTAAAAAAGGATAACTTTTGCATTAGGACTTAATCCGCTGGGATTTTTAAATATAATATTGCATAGAATATGACTGGCGTGTTGGTTCGTCGCCCTGACTGCTAAGCCGGTAGTCATGGGTTCGATTCCCACACGGGACAAAAATTTATGTAATCAATAAACAGTTATCCCGAATCTGGGTGTTCTTTGTGTTCGTTGTTTGTATGTTTATAAAGTCCCCCGCGACACAGGGATTTGTCTTTATAAGCAAAACAAAACTCTAGACAACTTTTTATGGATCACAAGTTTTTTGCCGATATCCACGACTTCTGATTTAGCAGTCAGTATTACTCACTACTACTACTAACTGCCCTAATTTTCATCTGTTGTATTGTCCGTTTTAACTTCGTGGAATAGAACATTGACGTTGCAAGTGTTTAAAGTTCTTTATAGTAACATATTTCACTTATATGTTAAAACATACATCAGTCTCTCAAACTATTATATTATGAGCTGATTTAAAGATAAGAAGGCGATAGATGCAGAAAGAATTAGTTGACAAAGTTCTGTTGACATTGTTTAAAAAGAAAGTTAAATTAACAAAACGTATATGTTTGGACATGGACTTGTTTGTTAAATCATGAATTTCTGTATATAAGAGGGAGAAACGAAATTCTAGTTTCTTCGATAGCAAACGACATATTATGCGAATGAACTTCTCAAGCATATGGAAATAAAACTCGTGCACCCTAATAGACCCTCTCGTTTACGAAACGGAAGTGTCAGCTTTCGGAACTATTCACCTATATACAGATGTGTGATACCGTATAGATATAATAAAGTTGTAACAAGATTTCTGTATATTATAGATATTGAAGAAAAACTGTGTACTGTATGGGGAGAAGAACAGAAGCCAAAACAGCTGTTTTAGAATTCTGCATATCTGTCTGTTTGTACACGCATTACGAAAAACTACTGCATATAATTGAATGCAGTTTTTACAGATGGTTGACACTTATGGTTTAACTTAAAATATATATAGGCTCAATTTTAAATCTGGAACAGATTTTAATTTCCACTCGCACGAAGTCGCGGGCTAGTTATATCACAAGACTCGCAATGGGAACACTCAGTAAAATCATACGAAATGAGACAATTTGGAGTTTGATTCGAAGCTATACTAACACGCAAAATTATCGGTTTAAGTTCACGACTCTTGACAGATTCTTAGGCTTAAGACTCACATTTGACTCAAGAACCGGAACAAAGATATTTCAACTGTCACAGTGATCATGAATGTATACAATTATTCATAAGAACTCGAACAATCAGTGTGACCTTTTACAAAAGCAATGTCTCCCAGTAATGTGGTGAATATTTAACGATATTGTCTGAAGGGTCTCTCGTTAAAACATTGTAACATTCCAACAAGGTATAATGAATCAAAACATTGTTGTAAGTTAATACAGGGGGTGGTATTAGCATGGGGTGCTGGCTAGAAAACCTCCACGTGGTGCACCCTGGGCAACGTCGGCCTTGACGCCACCTCCTCTGCTTTCGAGGAGGGCGTCATCGCCAACGGCTAATCTTCTGGCTAGAAGAGGTGGCCATCTTTCTTCGGCCACTCGGTCGAGGCTTGGCTGTATGCACATCCCGCTGTTGGCTCTTCGCTCCTCGGAGCTGTGAGGAAGGCAACCTCAATAAAAAATCACCAAAGTGGGACCCGTTCACGGGTCGGTGTTTCTCCACTGACTACAGTGGGGAAAGAGGACGGGCTCGGCGTGCACTCGCACTGCCACCGAGCAGGCATCTGGAGATTTATCTCGATGCCACCGTCGGCATATCGTAATCCCGAAAGGAGTGTCGTGGTTAAGTCTCGCGGCTCTGATCGGGGACGAGAGTCTTGGCTTAACCGCCCGGACCGCGAGGAAGAATACCTCTATAAAAAATTACCCCGAATCTCGTGTTCTGGTGCGTGACCATGGGATGCATGGCTGATGGGTGGTTCAGTCGCAAGCGCACTCCCAGCCGGGGTAACTGCGGACCCCTCGGTTGGGCATAAATCTACGCTTGCCCGGGTATTGGGGGATCTCTGCCCGGGTGGACCTTTAGTTCTCCCCCACTCGTGGGTCTAATTATGAATTGCAGCCAATTAAACAAAAATAGAGGAAGAGGAGAAGGGGAAGGAAAGGAAAAGTTAAGCGAGGCAGATGTCGCTTCGTCTTATGTCGAGGGTGTTCTATTAGGAACGCCTACCTCGCAGGAGCTCCCAGAAGTCAATTTGTCTTCTGGGAGCAGAAGAATTTCGGAGCGAGTGCGCTCCAGGGCCGCGAGCATAGCGGCTAGTACAACGGCTGACTCAGGCGAAGAAATGGAGTTGGAGCCTCGCGACACCGAGAGTCGCAAGCGCGGGCGCTCTAAAGACTCTGATGGCGACACGTCGGCGGATATGTTGCCACCCAAGGTTCCCAGCAGCCAGCGAGGCAGGTCGCGGACGCCGATCTCGGCCCAGACAAGCTCCCCCTTCTCTCGGAGAGGAGCTCAAGTCCGTGCTAGAGAGGAGGGCGAAAACTTAGCGGAGGAGGAGATTGCAGATCTCCTGCAAAAAATTCGTGAGCCTGAGGTGGGGGATTCAGCTCCTCAAACACCATTAATTATGCAGGAGAGAGCGAACGCAGCGGTGGCCATCATTCACAAAGTGGCCACCAAATCCAAAAATCTTAAGGGTACTTTTGTTAAGGCCCTTAAGGACTCCTCCTCCGCCGTCTCTGGGGTCGTTGGGACCTTAATTACAGACGTCGCGCGGCTTCAAGCGGCAAACGACCGTCTGACCCAGCAGGTGGCCGAACTCAGCACACAGTTTGCCCAATTTCGAGTGAGGTCGGACGGTCCTGAGCGCCAAATCCCAGTTGCGCGGCCGGCTCCCATCCCACCAACCCCCGGGGTGCCTGATGTCACGGATTCCCACCTGCGCGAAATCATTGCCGCAGTGTGGAGGATGATGGACGGGCGCCTCGCGGGCCTGGAGGCTAGGCTGTCTCCAGCGCCCATCGTTCGGCCGCCGCTCGTTGCGGATAAGTTAAGGGGCGCGACGACTCCGATCCCGCGCCAGGTCTCGGGTGGCCGCGTTGTTTCGTACGCTGCAGCGGCGTCTGCACCGGCACCTATGACCACACCGAGGACCAAGCGGCCGGCTAAGGCCAGGACAGGGGCAATAACGAAGTTCCCTCCGCTCCCCTCTCCATCGCTGCGAGATACGAGTGCCCCTTGTGCTGCTGCTGAAGCTGTCCCTCCCTCCTCGTCCTCCCCCTCCAATGATGGGTGGCAAAAGGTTGAGGGAGGCAAGAAGAAGAGGTCCCGAAACAGGAACAAGAAGGCCAAAAATGGAGTCTCCACCTCAGACGTCCTCAATGGCAGCGTCCTCCACAAACAAGAAGGCAAGGAAACTGGAGGCGCCCAAAACGGCGGCTGTGGTGGTCACCTTATCGACGGAGGCGGCAAGCGGAGGGCTATCTTACGCGACCGTTTTTAAGAAGGTCCGGGATAGCCTCGGCACTCAATTCGGGGCCTCAGGCGTGAAGCTACGCCTCGCCCAGACGGGGGCTCGAGTCTTAGAGTTCCCCGGGGCCGAAGGTGCAAACACGGCGGATGTCCTAGCGGAGAAGCTGCGGGAAGTATTTGCTGGGACGGATGGTGTGAAGGTTGCCAGGCCCACAAAGAGCGCGGAGCTGCGCATTTCGGGCCTGGACGACTCCGTTACAGTCGATGATGTCCGGGTTGCAATTCGCGAAAAGACGGGGTGCAACGCGGACAACATTAGGGTTGGCACCATCCGACCCGGTCCAGGCGGTCTTGGCGCGGTGTGGGCAAGTTGTCCCATAGCGTCGGCCAAAATCTTGGGCGACGCCGGCAAGGTCCTCATCGGTTTTGTGAACGCCAGAGTCACAGTCCTGGCGGCAAGACCGATGAGATGTTTTAAATGCCTAGGATCGGGGCACACCCGCGCCAAGTGCGGCAGCTGCTTTGACTGCAGCGGACTCTGTTTCCGCTGTGGTCGACCGGGGCACAAAGCGGCGGAATGTTCCGCCCCCCCTCACTGCCCGGCGTGTGCGGCGGGTAATTTGCCCGCCAATCACCAGATGGGACAGGGGGGCTGCAAGCCTCCCCGGACTTCTCCGCAAACATCGGTGGCTAGCCAGTCGGCTCGGGCTGCCTCCGATGCCAATCGAACACTATCGCCGTCGCCCATGGAGGAGGCTGTAGAGACGATCCAATAATGGACCACGTCTCCAGCCTCCTTGTCCAAACGAACCTGAACCACTGTGCCGGTGCGCAGGATCTCTTCCTGCAAACCATGGCAGAGTGGTCTATTGGTGTGGCCGTAGCCGCGGAGCCCTATTATGTTCCTCCCCGTCCAAACTGGCTAGGTGATCGGGACGGTTCCGTGGCAGTCATCGGCTCTACGGCGGCTCATTCCCCGCCCTTGTCGTTAAGAGACAAGGGTACTGGATATGTTGCCGCTGAGTGGGGGGGAAATACCATTTATGGTGTCTACTTCTCCCCCAACCGGAGTCTGAGTGATTTCGAGGTTTTCCTCAATAACCTGGAGACCTCGATGCGGCGACTAGCGTCTGGGCACGTTCTAGTGCTGGGGGACTTTAACGCCAAGTCCGTTGCGTGGGGTTCCCCCAGGACGGACGCACGGGGCGACGCTGTAGAGGAGTGGGCAGCATCGGTGGGCCTCTGTCTCCTAAACAGAGGTTCCACCAACACGTGTGTGCGACAGCAGGGGGGGTCGATAGTGGACCTTTCGTTCGCTACCCCTGCTCTCGTTACACGTGTAAGGAACTGGCGTGTCCTGGTAGAGGTTGAGACGCTCTCGGATCATCTCTACATCCGATTTGAGCTCTCCCGGACCCAGGACCCCAGAAGGGGTCACATGGCGCGGCTTTCATCCCGCTTTCCGCGGTGGGCTGTATCTAAATTAGATAGGGATCTACTAGAGGAGGCAGCCATCGTTTACTCTTGGCTGTCTCCGCAGCCTCCGACCGAGGAGGTAGACATGGGGGCGGGTCGTTTTCGCAATGCGATTACGCAGATATGCGATGCGGCCATGCCTCGCATTAAAGGTCGTCGGCCTCCAAGGAAGGAGGTCTACTGGTGGTCCCAGGAGTTGGCGGACCTCCGCGCGGCCTGCATTCGTGCCCGGAGGTCCTACACCCGCAGTCGTCGGCGTCACCGCCAAGAGCGGGAAGAGGACCGGCTTCATGAAGTGTACCGAGAGGCACGGAGTACTCTGAAGCTGGCCATTAGCCGTGCCAAAGAAGTAAAGAGAAAGGAGATGCTGGAGGGTCTAGATCGTGACCCCTGGGGTCGCCCTTATCGTGCGGTGCAACAAAAGCTCCGCGCGTTGGGCCCCCCCCTTACTGAGACTCTCCAGCCCAGCTTCCTGCAGGAAGTGGTTGAGGGCCTTTTCCCGCAACGGGTGGAGTACTCACCCCCGTCGATGGCCGCCTTGGCCGGAGACGACGGGGAGTTCGAGGAAGAGGATTTTCCACCCGTCACCGAGGCGGAGATAGGGGCGGCTGTTCTACGGATCCGCTCCAAAAACACCGCCCCTGGGCCAGACGGGATCCCTGCCCGAGTCTTGGCCCTGGCCCTTGACCATTTGGTAGACCGCCTCAGGGAGGTGTTCGACGCTAGCTTGGTGTCCGGACGCTTTCCTGATTGCTGGAAAAGCGGGAAGCTGGTACTTTTAAGGAAGCCGGGACGGCCTGCCGATTCGGTAGCGGCCTACAGACCCATTGTGTTGCTGGATGAGGCGGGTAAACTGTTTGAGAGAGTACTCTCTGCCCGTATCGTCCAGCACCTGGACGAGGTCGGCCCCGATTTGTCGGACGCCCAATTCGGTTTCCGAACGGGTCGTTCAACAGTTGGGGCTGTGTTGCGTCTGCGGGCCGTGACTGAAGAGGCGGTGAGCTGTGGCGGCGTGCTGTTGGCGGTGTCTTTGGACATCGCCAACGCATTCAATAGCCTGCCATTCAGCTGCATCAGGGAAGCGCTCCGCTATCACGGGGTGCCACAGTACCTGAGGCGGCTAGTGGCAGACTATTTAGAGGAGCGTACCGTCATGTACGAGGACCGAGAGGGAAATCTGAGACGTCGGCCCATGTCGTGCGGTGTTCCACAGGGGTCTGTTCTTGGACCCCTCCTGTGGAACATGGGATATGACTGGGTCCTCCGAGATGACTTCCCCCCAGGGCTGGGCGTAATTTGTTACGCTGATGACACTTTGGTCACAGCTCGGGGGGTGAACTTTCAAGAGGCTGTGCACCTGGCCACCAGAGGAGCCTCAATGGTGGTCAGGCGCATCGAGGCGCTGGGCTTACGGGTGGCCCTGGACAAGACGGAGGCCCTTTTATTTCATGGGCCCCGTCGTGGTCCGCCCCCTGGCGCTTCAATCATGGTCAACTCGGTCCTTGTACCGGTTCGGGCCCACATTAAATATCTGGGCCTGATCCTTGACGGGAGGTGGCTCTTCGACGAGCACTTTCGGCAGCTTGCTCCAAAGCTGGTCGGCGCTGCGTCCGCTCTTGGCCGCCTTTTACCCAACTTGGGTGGACCCAGCGTCGCTACAAGACGGCTGTACACGGGGGTTGTCCGGTCAATGGCACTGTACGGTGCACCGGTGTGGGCGGAGGCTCTAACCGCCCAGAATAGGGCACGCCTTTGGCGCCCTCAGAGGGTTATGGCGGTTAGAGCCATACGTGGTTATCGCACCGTGTCGACGGAGGCGGCGTGCGCGTTGGCCGGAACTCCCCCGTGGGATTTGGAGGCGGAAGTGCTCGCCGAAGTTTATCGGCGGACGGCTGAGTTCCGGGCGGGTAGCGGCAGACGGCCCCCGCCCGAAGAGGTACGCGAGTGGCGTGAAGCCGCTCGTCGAGCCACGATGGCTCACTGGTCGTCCCGGCTGGAGGCTCCACGTGCTGGCTTTGCCGCTGTGGAGGCGCTCCAGCCGGTCATCGTCGAATGGGCAGAGCGGCAGCACGGGACTCTTTCTTTCCGCCTAACGCAGGTTCTTTCCGGGCACGGCTGCTTCGGAAAGTACCTGCACTCGGTCGCTAGGAGAGAATTATGTCCCGCCTGCCACCACTGCGACTGCAGTGAGGACTCGGCTCAACATACACTCGCAGACTGCCCCGCTTGGGCGGCGCAGCGTCGGGTCCTCACTGCAGTTATCGGAGAGGATCTCTCGCTACCGGCCGTCATACGCTCCATGGCCGGTAGCGACAGGAATTTCACCGCGGTCGCAACCTTCTGTGAGGAGGTTATCTCGCAGAAGGAGGCGGCGGAGCGGGCCCGGGAGGACGATCTCCACTCGGACCCAACTCGCCGCCGGCGAACCGGGCGGCGTAGGCGCGCTTACCAGCGCCTCATGCCGCCCTGAGTGTGGCCGCGGGTGGTCGGGACGGGTTTTCCCCTCCATCCGCCATATGGCCAGCCGCGAGGAGGCGACGTCCTGGTGTGTCTGGACGTTGCCTAATTGAGAGTTACCAGAAGGTGGTGCCCGCACTGTTGCGGGCAACAGGCGCTAGGAGGGGTCCGGATGTCTTACCAAAGCTGTTCCCGGATTGCTCCTATTTTAGGCGCAGGATGGCACACCGTGTGGTTTTAGTCGGTCCGATTCCGACACACCGTTCCACCGAAAACCCCGGTGGGATGACGGCCCGAGGGGGTTTCCACAGGTAAAAAAAAAAAAAAAAAAAAAAAAAAGGGGGTGGTATTAGCATATCTGAGGAAGTAACAAAACATCGAACCGAAGCGCTCTTCTAACATAGATAACGTGTTGTGGCTTTAAGTCTCCATGTTAGATTTTTTTACCTGGACAAATACCTACCTAATATTTCATTGTTTTTGCAATATCACACGTGTCAAATTTATATCAGAGCAAGTTTGACGTTTACGACGTATTTTATTTATGTAACTATTTAAAACTTTTCCCAACTTTAATTCGTAAAAACCTTATTGAAGTTAATAGGCTTGCCCCCCCCCCCCCCTTGCTTAGGGTCTTCACTTCCTTCAAAGAAAACTCCAAAATCGCATGCCTTTTACTTGTTTAATTCCGTTTTAGAATTTTTAGAATACATTTTCTATTCTTTAGCGAGCTCGTAGATTGAGTGCGTGATGCAAAGTTTTTGTCGGTACTTTCATAAAAATATGACACAGATAACAAATGAAGGCGTTAACACCCCGTTACGTTAGTGGCACTAAATTCTAATTAGTAGTGTAGGTGTTCTATACATCTCTGCCTTCTTAAGGATTCACGCGTGAGCGAATATCCATGTTTGTATTTAGTAAAAAAAGCAGGTTGTGAATATTTTTTGTGCTTGGGCTTGTGTATTCATTAATAACATGATTTACGTAACATATACAATATTCTTTATTGTACACCATTCATAAAATATAATTGAAAAAAAGCATTGTCTTACATATTAGAGTCTTATCGCTAAAAGTGATCTCTACCAGGCAACCTTAGGATGGAGATAACACTGAAAATACAGAGATATATAGCCGTGCATAGGCCTTATCCTTAATAAAATCATCGTTACATACAACATATTATATTTATATCCAATCAATTAAAATACAACTACGACATAAGCGACAATTAGAAAGGCTTACGTTGTTTAGAGTAGGACTAAAATCGAGAATTTACTTGATAAAATATATCCAAATGCTCGATGCAACGATGCAATTGCCCTATGAAAATATTTTCGTTCATAATTGACTGCGCCGATACTACTGACTGACTAGTTCAATATTCAATATAAAAAATATGAATTAATTTACAGCGTATGTATGTATTTGAGTTGTTATGTTACATGCGTCGATACGATGCGTCGGTACGGGGTAGTCACATCACGGGCCCTCAGAAGCCACCTAAGTATAGCCGTCTAACTATATTTACGGACTTCAAAACGGAGTAGGTTCTTAATTCGACTGATTTATATTCTGTTTTGTGTGACGATGTCGCGCACCATACGCAATATCTATATGTCGCCATTTGTTAACCGATTTCGTATTGTTTTATTGCTTTGTTTGTAACCAATATTGAATATTTTCGTACAAAACGAGAAATTTATCTCAATTAAGTAAAACTACATACGACCTCGTACACATTAAGACAGCTCTGATAAAAAAAATACCATTCGTAAATATTTTTTCACTTAGCTTAAAATAAATAAACCCTTATCCAATAAAAGCAAGCTGTGTCCTTAAGTTTCAATGTCTTTATATACTCAATATTCCCTTTAATATCTACGTTAGAACGAACTTGTAAAAGTCGTACAAAACTTTTCATAAACACGACCCTCCAAAGATTGTATAACTAATGAACTTTTTTAGTAAAACTATGTCTATATCAAGTTCATAGTAAATATAGATTTTTAGAATCTTCATTCCAAGGTTACTTACACTGATTGAATACCTAAGAAAGACTGAGTATGAGTCTCAAAACAAGAGTATAACACTTAAAAAACACATATTAGACTGAATAATTTATATAATTGTATTTATAGCAACCTCTTTGTTCTCCCTTTCATACTTTCGATGTTAGAAACACTTCAAAATGCCTGCATATAGTTTGCAGACAAGTTTACAAAAGCGGTTAACAGCTTTACTTGACTCTCAACTCCTACAGAAAATTTATTCGTGTTATTACTAGTATGAAAAGAGCTAAACGCAGCGAACGTTATCGAGCAGAAGCGAAGCACCGACATCGCTTAGAAAGTTCGTCGAAGCCATACTCCGTACGCTGTCAATTCCTTGCTGATAAAAGTCGAAAGACCCTCAGTCGATTATGTAACAGTTACGCATCAATCTCGGCAAACTTTTCCAATATCAACTTAAATTTTGATTGAAGGAGTTCTTGAAATGTATTCGACAAAATCTGTGCAAGACGTAAGCAAACTTCTTGTGTATCGAGACACTTTAGATGTTATCCCAAAATATTTTGTGAACATAGTATTTTGAAGGTATAACTTTGTTTCTTTTGGACGTTAATATATATTAAGTTATGCACTGTTTAATTGTGAAATGTATTTTTGAACTGAATCTTTTAACCCAATCGTCACTCATTCTAAGACAGAGAAAATTTAAATATAAATAAAAAGAAGAAAAAGAATAAACTTAGCAGTAGTGTTAGTAGTAGACAAACTTATATAACCATGTTGTTTTTTACTGACTTAAATATATAAAACACGCGGATGATAAAAACGTCAAATTATTGTTCTTTCTTTCTGTCTTGTCTACAAGAAAGACAAGTTCTTCATCATATACATGTTAAATTATTAAAAAATATAAAACCCATTGTATTATTAATCTAATTTCGTTCTCTGACTTTATCTTGTAATGTTATACGCTATGTCACTCCCATTATTAAAATGAATCAAATGACATGTCAGAATCCATTAAGCTGTCTGGACTCTAACGCGTAGTAAAGTATCATCATACATACATACAAATTAACATACATAATATGCCGTAGTACTGAGTTATCCTGTATACACGCGAGCGGTACACGGTTGTACATAGTGCAAATACACTTAATCGCTTATCTATTTGACTTCCCCAATAACACAACTACTGGAAAGTATAAATATGTCACCTTATTTTTCTAATTATTACTTGTTTCCGACCTCAGAAGTGAGCACATCGATATTGTTGCCAACGCGTCCATATCTGTGACTCATGCACGTGTGTTCATACAATAATATTTATCTGAATTCTATGGTTTGTTGTTGTTTCGCTCATTAGTAAAATGCAATTCCAAGAGCAAGGTAAGTTCTCGGATATTTTAAATATTTGGTGTAATTAAACTAATTGGTGATTACAGTAATTAGGTGTTTCGCAGTGTTTTTTAACATAGACTTTTAGAATATATATGCCGTGCCGTAGAATATGCCGTTACTTATCCTACCATCAAAATTTAGGCAAATTATTGAAATATTTATCTGCGCTCACTTGTGCCCCTGTGATTTAGCTAGGTAAGCTAGCCAACTGGAGTACTAGAAAACTAATCTAATTATTAGTTATTTTTTTAGATACTTTGAGAAAATTTTCATTCTCAAGGACGTATTTCTTTAAAGTTTAGGCAACCGATGGGCAAACACTAACATGTGCTTGTAGTTTTTTTGGATAGTATTACAAATGTAGCAACTTAAGGGTAGAACGAAATCTAAGGTTTTGAATAAGTGTGAGGATGGTTATCGGAATTGGAACGTCGAATGACGACAATATTGCGAGACTTCTTTTCTTGAATTCTGCAGTAACCCTAGAAATTACTGGGTTAAACAAAAGATTGATCGATCGCTATAATTTTACAAGCTTTATCGTCAGGTTAAACATAGTTTATAATTTAAAGAAAATGCTCTAGATACTGCAAAACTTTTGGTCGAAGGATATCCGTGATGCAATCTCCCTGCTTCCGTTCACATGGTACTTATACATGGATCAGAGGTTATTAAGCATGCTATTTTATCGACAGGGTAACTTGCCAAAACGCAGCTCAATCTATTAATAAAAATATAAAGACATTTACATGAAATTATGCATAGGTTTTCTTATGCTTATATCATAATTAATATATACTGTATTTAAATATATACAGTCGGCAAAACCTGGTTGCAGTAATAGATGATGATAACCTCAAAAAATTTACGCTATTGTCTAAATATCCTTAATGGCGTAAAAACATAATTATTAAATAAATAAGTAGGAATACGGTGATATTTAAGTACGATGAATTCTCGAGTTGAATATATGTACGTCTCTAAATATAATCTGGTAATAAGACAATATCTGACACGACACGAGTAACAACTTGCGTAATAAGCTAACTAACTAAGCCTACAATTTACGTGCTTGTTAAACCGGGATAGTATTTAATAATAATTATTATTATATTTTTAGTTTAGAAAGTATTCCTTTTAGCTATTATTACGGCTGGCGACGCACTTGTGACTCTTGAATTGTGCTTGTCCATTAGCGGCGGTAGTCACTAATAGATGAACCGGCAGACGGTTCCTATCCCATAAAAAAACATTTAGTTTACCCAGGTAAAGTAAGCTTCACTGATTTTTTTTTAACTCGCTTAAATAACATAATATGTATAAATAAGTGATATTTTATAAAATATACTGTTCTTGCAGATTTTAGAATTTGTTCTTCTTAAAAAAGTCTTCATATCGGAATAGTTAACTTGCTTAACAATTCTAACTGATAATATCAATAAATACATTAAGTAATTTTAGTTTTGATTTTCTAATTAGGTGACAAAAATAGGACTTGCCAAGGCCCCTTTTCCCTTGTAATTAGCAGTAATCCAGCAAGGACAGAAACGTGGTCAACCATGCTGTAGGTTGGAAAAAATACAATGGCTATTATCCCAAAAAATGGTTTTGAGCGTGAACCACGGCGATAAAATCAATAATTCTGACTATTGACTTGTACGGCACAGCGCTGACATCAAATGGGCTACGTGAACTATTGTTGTATGATAGCTAGAATTTTCTACGTGCTTTGGATTTTAAAACTAAACCACTAAAGGCAAGTCAAACAAAGCAATTTTTAGCATTTTGTCTGACCTGGTTTTTTATGTTTACTTGTTTAGTTATAAGATACGAATATTTGGATCTCCACCATGGGTTTTTTTTAGGCCGCCATTTTCCCCGCAGTTTCAACTGCGTTAATGCTCACTGGTTCCCTTCTAATGGTTGAACCGAATCATTTAAATCTAACGGATATTTCCAGAAATAAACAAATAAAAAAATAAACATACAATCATAAAAAAACCCATTCTATCTTTGGATGCTTCAAATAAAAGAATATAATTTTTAATTTCTTAGAGGTTCCTTTAAAATAAGCGTGGGCATTTAAATTTTGCAAAATGTTTCAAATAAACTCATAAATAAATTATCTATTACATTTATGACTCTAAATCGCACAAACAGAAAATCTTAGTAGAAATGTGACTTAGATAGGCAGTTCACTATTACGCGGCCCATTAGCGACTACATAATATATGAATTCGAACACACTATTATTAAGATTTCGTACGTCAGCCAGGCTAATTATAATGTTACGTTAATTAGCATATTATATGAACTTGACAACGTATTAGAGTAAAGGCTTACTGCCACTGGGGAAAACGTTTTAAATTTACTTGAATCACTTTGGTAATTAATAGTAACTGAAATTAGATATGGGCGACAGATTTCTGCAGTTTAAAACCCCTCTATACTTTTTGTTTCACAGTGAAGTAGAGTAGAGCCAGCATAATAAGGATTTGCAGTGTCATCTTTCAAACATTATATTTACAGCGCCCGGTCGATGGCAAAAGACTTGTACTACGTAAGCTGGACTAGGTGATGGTTGAACGGCCTTTGTAGCACCTCTACTTTAGAGAACCGATGCTTACTGCTAACATAGTGTTATTTGAGAACTAATTATTAAAATGACCTAAACTATCTTACGTTGGCAGCAGCTGCTGGAACAAATCATATACATTTCACCGGTATACGAAAACTCTGTAGAGAACCAAATACCTAGATCTCAGTCTACGTTTAATATATAATTTAAATTTTGATAACTAATATACGCATTATTGGAATGTTATATGTTATATATAATCTATGCTTATTGTAATAGGATTTCATTTAATTGCAATGTTAGATATAATGTTTTGTTGTCTTATTATACACCATTAACTTTCATGCTGTGGTCTCCATTAACTGACGGAGTACACGAAATTTCGTATAGCCTACTACGAGTATATTGCGACTCAGCCATGTATATCCAACTAAAGTATCTTTTAGACCATGGATGATTATCTTATCTTCATCTTCTCATCCGTCCTTCCCACTCTTCTCTATCCGTCTGTTCGTCTGTCTTCCTATATAAAAAAACCTTTATAAAAAAACCCTTATGGGACTGTATAGCTGTAGTAGTGTTAAACAATATGTTATATAATAATATTTAAGGAGAGAAAGCATATCAATATTCGGCTTATAAATGAAATAAATTTCATAGTGATAGCTAGCTTTTGTGTAGCTACCCGGTGATGGAACTACTGGTATTATAATATGGACTTTCTAACATTGCCTTGAACGCATTTTCTAATTTGGCTTTTCTAAAACTTTTCTTTCAACAAAGACGAAAGATCTGTCGAGAAACGAGGTACACTCTGAAGGCTTTGTAACCCTAGATTTTCTTTTAAATTATCACCTTGATTTAGTGTATTACGTGTTTCCTTGCACTTTGTTTTTCTTTATATTTGTTTAAAATTATAGAAGACCCCACTAGGACTGATTCCTTTGTCTATAGAAAAATACATACAAGGGACACTAAATAACACCCAGGCTAGTGAAAACTATTTGTTGTTAACACAATTTTTTGCCCCGAGTGGGAATCAAACCCACGACCTGTGGCTCCACAGTGAGGTTCACTAACTACTAAACAGTCGATATGTTTATAATATATGAACTCCATTGAAATTAATATATCCTTAATTTTATTTTAAATTAAATACGTTGCAGCTACCTCGGAAAGCCTCAAAAAATATCAATGTCGGTGTTTTCGTAGAATGTGAACGCGATTAGGCTCAAAACTCTCTGAAACGCTTTTGCCCCATTTAATTATACCATTAATGTAGAAGGTACTAAGGAATGATTAAGTCTGAATGCAATTATCTGAGTTCTTAGTTGATATATTACATACATACCTACACTCATACCCTTATCCCGAAGGGGTAAGCAGAGACATCAAATGCCTGCATTTTGCATACCATAATTAAGTCCCACTTATGACAACTTGGCTTTTATGGATTGATCTGATTGTTAAACAGAAAACCATCCTTCAAGTCACCTTTTCCGATACCCATTGGATGAGCTTATGCTACTCCCTCCACGTCTGCACGATTTTATGACACCACAAACTGCAGGAAAGCTTCACCAATTTTACATCCTAGCAACTACAGAAAACCGCTTAGCAATTATCTATAAACATATTCTTTCACAAAAAGAACACACAGCCCTTAAAATCACTACTCAACTTTTACACACCTTTTACCGCAATCTCTCGAAACATTTTACCGAGAATAACCGATTCTTAGCGTAAATAGACGCACAATACATTGTGGTTGAAAAGATGTTGACGTATAAGAGAATCATAATGTATATGACGATATAATATATACAATACCTAATACGAGCAAGCATTGTTTGCACTACCATTGTGCGCTCTAAGCTCCAAGAAAGCCGTATACGTAACCGAATAAGTAGCCGAATACGTACTTTCAACTCCCTTGAGACGATAATTTTAATTTATTATAAGGTTTATGTTTTAGAACGGCTCCAATATGTGGATTGTGTCGCGTTTTGGAGACGACAATGGATGTTGAGTTAAGTCTGTTCGAATGATTATATATAACTATTGATTAAGGTTGAATCGATGAGCGTATAGATCAATATATTGTGCAACCCTAGAAGCATTAGATTTGTACAGATTAGAAAACAATGTACGATATTTAGGAAATCTTTATTTTAAACTGACTTAAAAAAAAATTAGGAAGTTTTCAATTCAGATATACTTTTTTAACTCAAATCAATACTTTTATAAACGATTGAAAAACTTGGTATAAACGATTTGAAAAATTGTTTGTTAAATGAAAAGATATACTTTCCGTTTGGTCGCGAATGAGAATGTCGCTGAAAAAAATAGGTCATCCAAGTAAACGAAATTGCGTATTTTCAGTGACGATTTTCCGTTGGTGTTTACGAATTAAAAAAAAATGATAAGGTACTTAAAACTTTTTACCCGACTTCAAGAAAAAAAAGAGGATTTCTAAAGTCGTTTATACTTGCTTTCAAAGTCAATTATTTTTTAATTGTCACAAACTGCCCCGTACTTCAATGAGGCTGCAACGAAGTGTGTTCACCATGTAACCACAGTACCCCCCATCACAACCTCAAATGTTAAGTATTGTGTCAACCACAAGGATTTCCGTCACATAAGGTACTTTGAGCGTATGAACTTTTTTTTAAGTTAAGCTAAATGCTTGTATTAAGGGTGGTTTCACGTCGGTAGTGCACGGGTGGGGTTCAAACCCGCAACAACTTGAAATATTTCGTTTTGTGGTTCAAAAAAGAGGTGCGAAGCACGCTTATAGTTAATCTTGTGTTTAGAAGAAGAAATAAATATTGAATTCGTTCGATGAATCATGAATGTGGAACTCCTATCTACGATAATTCACATCTTTTTTTTTCTATAATTTAGGGGGACATACGAAGACAACGTGAGAGGTCTAGCACTCTCCCATCCCGCAGAAGACGCACCAGGCGCCGGAGAGAGCGAAACGAGCTCCGGCCTCCGTGAGCGCTTGCCTGGACTCGATGGACGGGCTATCTGTCGGTCTAGCAGAAGCAGGCCTTAAATGGTGACGCTAAATGCTCCGCGCGCGCCAAGTATGGGTAATACCATGGTGGGGTCGCCTTGCAACCAAGTCTGCTGGTGTCTGCTGCTGCAAGACAACTCCTGCACTAGGGTTAATTCCCGTGTCGCGGGGACTTTACAAACATTCAAGCAACGGTCACAAATATTGACAGGAATGGGAGGATAAAAATGGAAAGACAAGGATAAAGCTTATACAGATTAATTTATAAGCAATAGCTAGTAGGTCAGGGTCGCAACAAGTCGAATTGGCTGGTGCCGAAAGTCCGAGTTCCCTCTAACTTAATATTCTTACAGAATCAACATGTTCATACAAAGTAATCCATAGATTAAAGGAAACGAACTCAAGATACGAAGATTAAACGTCCGTTTTAAATATAGAGCCTATATTAAGAGAAATTATTCGAGACTTTTAAATTGTTCATGTAATACGAATTTTGGTTTCTTTCATAACTGCGAACGTCGCCGGAGGCTTCGAAAATAAAATATACAGGCTATATTAATCTAATTATTAATAAAGAGGCAAGGCGGTGCTGCGGAAAACTGCTAACTTTCTAATTTCCATCACGACCCAACAGAACGTTTAATTAAGTCTGTTTTGACCTTTTTTTTCTCTCTTATAATAATTACAAGTTTTTACTTCTTTTATCTAATTTTTCATGTATTTATAACAGCCAAGTTATTAAAATTTATTGGAAAAAACTGTATAAGGGAATTCATCCGTAAGATTAATATTAAGTGAGTGTTTTGGGACGCTTCTAAAATACTGATACTGAGGTTATGATGAAGTGCTTTCTGTCTATAAAAGTAAAAATGTATGTCTTTAAACTATTTTCACATTTTCACCAAGTAAAAAATAGTACGTACGTAGCTGAACTGTTAGTTTAAACGCACCTTTTTTTATATAAAGAATACTGGGTGGTACATTGCTAGTATTCTTGGTGTGGGTTTATGATGGTAGTGTCCTGGGTGGGATTCGAACCCGGAACCACTTGACCGCAAGTCCAAAATCTTAGCCACTACGATATCGCTGCTAAAGCTGCCGTAATCTTACTTTTAAATACAAACCTTGAAATATTATGGTGTTTAAAAAAATAATTTAGCAAAATAATCGTTTTTTTTAAATGCTGTTGCATCATTATTCGTATTACCAGCTATCTGTTTACGGAATGTCGTAATTTAAAGTAACTTTTATAATATACGTAAAATAAATTAAGGGCCATCAACAAGAACAACAAGCATCAGCTTAAAGTCGTAATGACTTTAAGTTAGGTTTAAAGCAACAAATACTACTGTGGATATAAACAGCACTTTACACTTTGTCACATTAGTAAATGCATGAGGCATTTACTAATGTGACAAAAAAAAGGAATTACAGATTTCAAAAATAGAACTCTCTGGTAACATGTTACTTATTCCAATAAAAACTTTCATGAATTAGATTCATATTGATTTAAATATACGGTTTTACTCACGTGTGTATTACGGGGATGCCTGACTAGTTTCGGTCACGACAGGAGGCCCTTTTCAAGGAGACGAGACCGAAACTAGTCGGGCATCCCCGAAATACACACGTGAGTGAAACCAAGTGGGAGTCGGACTTGCGCACGAAGGGTTCCGTAGCATTATCTATAGAAACGGCAAAAAATCACTTTTGTTGTATAGGAGCCCCCTTATATATTAATATTATTTTAATTTAAAAATATATTTTTAAAGTGAAGATATAACTAAATATTCTGTGAATATTTCAAGCTTCTACCTGTAGCCGTTATCAATATCGAGAAAAAACGAGCAAAAAACCAAATTTTTTGTGTGGGATCCCCTTAAATATTTATGTTAATCTGTTTTTTAGTATTTTTTGTTATAGCGGCAACAGTCATCTGAGAAAATTTCAACTGTCTAACTATCACGGTTCATGAGATACAGCCTGGTGACAGACGGACAGACAGACAAACGGACCTTACGGAACCTTAAAAATGATAATCGGTTCGATGGGTCTTTCGTAGTTTGAGCATTGTTTCTTTTTTCAATCCATAGGGCAGTAACCGATTTTGACCAAATATTAGATAACCATACCTAGAGATAATTTAAAAAAAAATAGTATTTCTGAGGACTGTTGCAAAGTTGCATTTCTGTGAAACAGTACAGTGCATAACGTGAAAGCCTGTCATCTCAGTGAGTGAATCACATAAGTATGTTATTATATTACTTAAATATTTTTTCCAATTTACATCCTGTGTCACCGCCTATATTAAGGTGATTGACATGACACCTCACATGCCGAGATCTATCCAACCGTTTGGGCTCTAGAACGAACAAAGAAACATCACACAAACATACACACTAGCCTAAATAGGTGTCAGGTAAAAAGACATATTTTTAATCTAAGGTTTAGGATTTAAAATATAAATTATATTGACTGTTAGTAAACACTAATAAGTAATAAATGTTAGGAAATAAATCCTGACAACTCCGCCCCTTGTTTTACCTCAGTTTGAAGTTCCACAAGTCTAACAAAAGTAACTTCCTGTCGTTTCAAATGACGCAGTCAATCAAAGCAGTCCTTTGTTACAAATTGTTTTCTTTTTAATATGGACAAAGAGAAATTTCTTTTTTATCGAAGTTAATGAAATAATGTGTAATTGTTTTGTATTATTTCTAACAACTTCAAAAAAGAAGGTGTTATGTTTCACTATGTGTCTTTTTATGTGTTAATCGATTTCTTAAAAGACAATTGTTCGTTTTATAGGAACCTTATTCGACTTTTGTTTGGATTGATTTAGTGAAATAAAATATGAAGCTTATGTATATCTGATATTTGGTCTTAAATGACTAAAAGAAATACAATAATATGAAATACTGGCAACAGTATTAAATAACAGTAATATTAAATTACTGGAGTTTGTTTGGTTGCTAGGTTGTGCGGTCCCCCCCCCTGGACTACTTTTTCTCTGACATATATGTATGTACGCATAATATGGATATTATAGTATGTGGAAATTAGAAGAGGAAAATTATAGCGCTAGTCTGTTTTCACGTACCAACGACATATACACACAAGCGTACTAGACACACATTCTTTGTACCTTGTTATTTATTGATATATATAGTTAAATATATATCAATCATTGTTCAATTATATTGTTATATTGTCTGTCTCCATGATCCAATAAAACAGAAAACTAAAAATTAAATAAAAACAGAATTTAGGAAACTAAAACTTCATGAAATTTCTTATAAAGAACTTACAAAATATTTATATATTTAGATTTGCATTTCATATTCTATTGATACATTTAATCTGAAAGCCATTGTAGTAGCTGAGTAGCTCACACATTCTGAGACTAAGATTCTGTAGACTAGAAGATTGAGATTGATTTTATTTTGTAAAAAGAAAGGTTAAGATTTTTCTATGGAAACATCAAAACCAGTAAATAAGTGTATGCGGTTAGTGTAGCATGCGATGTATCCGAGTCTGCTAATTATCAACAACACCTCTGCTCACATTAGCTTTGTCTAGTTGCGGGCAAAGGGGCCAGAAGGCCAGACCACCGGTTACACTGTTCGTTTTCAGTAGTTTCAGAAAGGTGTGACATTTACCAACTTGTTGGAGTAATTAGACGGCAAAGTGATGTGTTTCTGTTTTAGGGAGCACACAAATAGACAGCCGAAGATAAGAGATCAAATAATTTTATTTGCTTAAACATGAGTATGCATCGATTGAACCTATGAATTTAACCTTTAAATTTTGTGTAGTATAGACTACTGGAAGCATCAACACAGAGAAGACAAAAATGTTATTAGTAGTACACATACAGCCTATGGACTTGATTAGCCACTGAAAAGAAAAAACAAACTAAGACAAACAGCAACTTGTAATATAATTGTTTCGGTTAAACTATATAATACACACATACATTGTATAATACACACATATATACATATACACAAACAGGACCTTCGCATAAGGTGCGGTGTATTGTATTGCTTAAATGCTTTGTCTTGAATATAAATATTAATTACGCAGTAAACACATTACTGCTAAATATATAATTACTACTAATGTTAAATGTATCTAAATGAAACGAGGCCCTTAGAAATCGAGACTTGAAATATAACGCTTTGATATTATAAGTACTCTGGTATCTCTGCCGTGAGCCAATGAACAGCGTGTTAATTTGTATAAATTCAAGTTTGAAACTATAATAGATAGATTGTCTTACCTGGGTGATTGGCGTATCAAAAGATCGCGCAATCAGATCAGCATATCAGTATTGGAGTTAATACGACTCACTAAGTGTATCCGACAGCTTTCAGGATGTAAGTGATTCATTGCTTTCTCTATTAGACAAACCTGTTATTTGGTTTACATATATATTTCAATATATGTAAACCAAACAAGACTGAGCTGGCAATATATTTAACAGTTCCTACAGATTAATATCCAAATACAGGGAAGACCGAACGACGAAGTCAATTCTTCAAAGAATGGAGACTTTTAGTCAGATGAATGGCGATAAACTAAATTATAGCTATATATCAACAATATTTAATCCTATACACTTGTCTAAATATTTCAGATATTAAGAATCACGAACCCAAAACACATACTATTGCGAACTGACTATTTTAAGTCAAACTTCATTTACAATGTACATACGTATTACAATTATCTTGAAAACTCACCAAGCCCTTAATAGTAGTAATAATCCCGACTAAGCGGAGCTTACACTGAGGTAACTAGACTGCTGGTATAAATATTTATTTACTTCTAAACACATACATTTTAAATATAAATTATACCCAAACACAGAACAAATGATCGTGCTCACCACACAATTATTGATCCTGGGTGGGAGTCGAACAACCTCTGCCTTAGTAGTCCGGTCTAACTCAAGGATTTTTTATCAACATACAACATATAATCCATATCAAATAGTGCCAGTCGAGTGCCTCGTCAAGCAATCCCTTCCACCGTATTAATATACCCAAGAGTTAATGATTAATATGATTCGACCTCCAATTGCGTACTGACTTTTAAAGCTGAACGCCGATGCATTTATTAAATTGTGCGACGGCAAAAATGCTGATCTGTTCGTAGCGATGCACCGAACATGCTCCCGGCCCGAGAAAATCCCAATATTTAATTTATTATTATACGTATTAATATACCGATAAAATAATGAATATCTCACAACCGCTGTGTAACTATTCAGCATTTGATAATACACAGTAGAGCATTAGTCCACTGTTAACTTACCTTAATGTTCAAAACATTTCTTAATTTACTTATTCGCTTACTACCTAACATTGTACAAGGGATTTCGCTACAGTAAATATAATAATGACTTCACAAACCCTTTTTGAAACTCGAGTGTATTTTTCTTCCAGTTTATTAGTAGCCGGCGGGTAATTGTGCCGTGATTACAAAGTGTTGGAAGCTGTAATCAGTGTCAGGTAACCCTACCCGCGCAACGTGTCTGCTCGGCACAAAGGAGTTGGTTTACTTCACAGGTAAAAGGGCATGGGGTAGTGACGCTTTCAGCTGTGAATACCAAATGTGATGGGTATGAATTGAGTGGTTTCATACGTAAAGTATGTAATTGTTGTTGTTTTGTGTCGTGTTTTGTGAGATTTATACCATATGTGATGTTTTATGTGGCGTAAGTCATCATTGCAAATATTTACTAACTTACTCGGTTTGAAATAAAATTATTCTATAGTTGAAGGGCTGGGACTTTTCGGCGTCAGGCAGTTTCAGTTAAACAGTTGTAGAGCCATTAGCTTAGGCACAAATGGGCTGGCTCGACCGGTGCGATATCACGGCCTCACAGAAAACCAGTTGTGAAGTAACGTTTGCGTTGCATTTCCTGAAATGAGCGTGGTTTCCGGAGACCCAACTCCCCCTCTCCCCTTTCGTCTCCCTTCATCCCCTTTTCCTCTTTGCAATCTCCTCACCCCCTCTCTTCTTGCTTGCTCTTTCTTGCCTGCATCCCCCCATCCCTAATATCCCCCCAATTGGGGCAGTGCACTTACGACTCTTGAGTTGCAGGTGTCCATTGACGGCGGTTGTCACTTGCCATCAGATGACCCATCTGTTCATCTGTCTCCAATAGAACAAAGAAAATGCTGCATATAATGCTACTCTGACCGGCTTACCTTGGTTTTTGCACTCCCTAATTCATCCGTATAACTAATATCCGTTTCCTTGGATTCACTCCTCCGTTTTTGTTTCAATATACTCCAAGATTTCGAACCCCAAAGGGCCTGGTTGACGGCAATAGGCTTCTTTCATATGACTCTGCCTACCTCTTCGGGGATACAGGCGTAAATGTTTTGTATGTATACAAAATTATGTTATTCTCCCTTGACAAATCGGGCTACATTATAACTGTTTTCAATTCGCCCCTAATCACATTGAGCTTAGAAATAATATTAATAATCTGTGTGTAGCAGAAGTGAAGTGTAGCACTAGGAAAACTAATTCATTGAAAATATAACATTAAGAAAAGTGCTCATCTAGAATACTAAGTGCACTTAATAAGATGTAGATTAGTTTTAAATTCCTAGTTAATATTATGAAAATAAAATTACTGGTGCCTAGAAGCAGGCAGGAAGCAGCAGGTACAAGGAACTAGTCTATTTTTCACTATTATTAAAATAATCACTAACCGCTTCCCGGTAGTGGCCGCTTAATAGTAAGCTACTTTAATTTTGTTAAGGAGTAAGGCTTTTATTATAGGCATATTGTTAAAAAAACCACACATCGGGATTTAGGTATAAAATTTCAATTGTAAACAAGGCGATGGTACGCAACTAATATTTTAGAAAATTTTAATTCCAAAAGATATTCTTAAAAATAAATATAATTTTCGTAAATTTTGTAATATATAATGATTATAAAACCATTTCACAAAACAAACAAAGTAAAAGAACAACTTCCAAGTTTGAAACCAAATAAAAACTTCAAAATAAATTAAAGCCACAAAGAAATTGAAGCAAAAAGCGTCTGGTCTCTGTTTTCAGACGCTAATTTGTTCTTAATTGACACCTGTTTTTTGTGTTAGAATTGTCCGCAACTCGGATATCTGCAAAATCCTTCAACGATGTGATTTCTTGTTTTTTTTTTTATTTCGTTCAGGTTTTCCTGAAGAATATTGTAAAAGTTTTTAAAAGAAATATATTCAAAGTTTGATATTTTTTATGATATATATATCTTAATAAACGTAATCTAGTTAACGAAAAATTAAACCTGCTTAAAAGTTAAAAATGTTTATATTATAATTATACACCTGTCCTATACATTTTGTCAATTAGAACTTGGTCCCACTAACGTAATAGGTGGCAGGCCTATTGCACTATATGACACATACATACTATCTGATAGATAACAGTGCGATTACTTGTAGCCTTCTTTGACGACACCGCCCGGAAAAAAGGGGTGGCTCTACTCTACCCTACCGAAAACCACGTGTCATATTTTTTAAAGTAACTAATTTAAATGATTAATATGGTATTGGTATTGATCGTTTAGCTCATAGTTCTAACCTCACTTGAATCATATATGTATGACAATATCCGTATAAACGTTCTTTGTCAGAAATAGCCGTGAGTGATAAGGCAATCCAAATAAAAAAATACAATTTACAATAAACCTTATTTGTTGTAAATTGTATTTTATTTACTGTATGTACAAATAATTAAAAATCTTAAATCTCTATATGTTAATCCAAGGTATTATATACCTATTCAATTTGTTAGGTATCCTGAACGCTTAGGTTTGAAAATCAAGCTACCTACATCTACATAACGTCTATCATATACGCGAGCTTATATCCGTGTGGGTGTTTAACACACCTCTGCCTTTACCTTCATGGACACCGTCGTGAGCATATGTATCTATGTATATCTGTGTTGTTCAAACATATGTTTTTCTTTAATATACGTCCTATCGGCGGGATAGATCGTACTGAGACAGATTTGAGATTTTAAATGATTAATATGAATAATGAATTAAATGATGATTAAAATAAAATCTCAATTTTGGCTATCTATCATAGGTTTTTTAATGCCTTTCTTGGCTTTAGCATGGGAATATTCAATCTATAGATTGAACTTGCAATCTTTAAAATCAATCTATTTTGAGTTTACGCGTTTACGGTTTCCGAATCCATAATCCATAAACAGTATTCTTAAATTACAATTTGAATCAAAAACTGTAATGTACGAATTTACCTACTCTTCGATTATTAATTTCTGTTATGGAGTTAAAAGAGTAGTCAAAAACGAGCAGTGGCCACAAAATTAATGATATTTAATAAAATAAATGGATTAATTCCAATTTATTAATGTTTTTGTTAACTCTGTTTAACTTAGCAACAATATTTTAATTTAATAAGTATTGGTTTTGATTTTGATCAACTCGATATTTCAAAACGGTATTTCTTGCCAGTCTTAAGAATAGTCCGGTAATTAGTCGATACTTTATAAAAGATTCAACACTGAACTTCTTTAAAATATAATGGTGATAATTAACTCTATATAAAGATGTTTATTATATATTTATATTTTTTTTTGGAGAGTAAACTACCTGTATATTTTTTTCTTTAGTATTGATTACTTATATATACAGCCAGCAGAGTATTTTGGGATATGTCAGTTAACTTAGTTCGATGTCTAATAACTTCACTACAAATTTTGTCCGTTCTAGACTGTCTCCATATCTCGCTTGGTGACTTTCAACTTGTAGACCAACTTCATTGTCATTACATTATCATGATGTCTATATCATAATATTATTTACTATCAGTTAGAGGACTCGGACTTCCAGGCACCAGCCAGTTCAAGATATAGATTTGCTGCTGACTTGTTTGAGCTACTGCTATAAAAGTATAGAGCTATAAAAAGATACTCCCTAATTCATCGGTATAATCAATATCCCTTTCCTTTATATCCTCCGATATACTCTAAATTTTCAATTCTAATTAAAAAAAGCAACTGACCACTTGCCCCCTATTACGTTGTGGTGACCTCCACATACAAATTACGCAAATCGCGATCGCGATACGCGATCCTGAATTACGCAAATAAAGTTCCCAACATCAACCGTTGGGCCGCGGTCCGCCAGGCACGATCACCTCGCCTGGTTGGAGGATCCTCCCTTTGTGTTGGAGGGACATAACATCCGTTCCTCCACAACGTCTGAGACGACGACGACGTTCTGAGATTGGGAAACAAACAAATAAACTCTACCTCTATGTTGCAGCATTAGTATAGATAAATGCCAACCTTCTATCACAGTAACCTTGCGATTGTCATGACTATTGCATTATATAAAATATGAACCTATGATAAAAATAAGCGTTATAAATAAAAGCTCATTAAACTGAATATGTAAGTGAATTCACGATTCAAATTCCAAAGGAGCATCTACAGACGTCTGTCATATAGTTTAAGGCCGTGTACGCCAAGTTTCCTGCCGGTAACACCTTTGTTTAGTAAGAAAAATGGCAAACAAACTATGTATTTTTTTTTTTTTTTTTTTTTTTATATTAGCCTACCATAGTGACTCCACTTTGCCTGATGGAAAGCAATAGGTGGAGTCAAAGAGTGGTGGTCACCATCCTCATTGCATGTCTAGTCAATGCAGCATGGTGACCCAAACTATGGCGGCCTGGTGAGATGCTTTTTCACGCCCCGCTTAAAAGACCCGGGATCATAGTGGGAAGGAAACACGTGCGCTGGTAGAGAATTCCAGGCTTTTACCGATCGGCACAAGAAAGAAGAGCCAAACCGTTTAGTTCGGGTACGTATATTTTCGACGCACAAACGGTGACTCCTCAGGCCAGCACGTGTAGTCCTGTAGAGGAAGGGAGAAGGTGGGACCAATTGGAAGAGCTCATCAGAACACTCCCCGTGATGTAGGCGATAGAGGACTGCCATAGAGGCGACATCTCTTCGCAACTGCAGAGGCTCAAGAGACTGGGTGATCTCAGGACAGTCGATAATGCGGACTGCGCGCCGCTGCAACCGATCGAGAGCGTCAAGCAAATACTGCGCATAGCCGTCCCAGAGATGAGAGCAGTACTCCACGCAGGAGCGAACCTGGGTCTTGTACAAAAGACACAGTTGCTCGGGCGAGAAGAACCGTCTCACCTTGTTCAAAACGCCGAGCTTACGCGAGGCCGCCTTAGTGACACTCTCGATGTAATCGCGCGGATTGAGATCCCGGCAAATATCCATACCCAGAATACTAAGCCTATCCTGCAGTGGCAGTTGAGTGCTCTGAAGAGTAGTAAGGGGAAGGAATGGAGACTTTTTGTTAGAGAACACACACGCTTGTGTTTTCTTGGCGCCGAACTCGACCAGATTCTCACAGCCCCATTGGGAAATGCGGCTCAAGACCCGGTCGAGCTCAGCGACAAGCTCCTGTCGTTTTTCCTCAACGTCTGCCAGCTTGGCAGTAGGATGCCCGAAATATCGCCCGTGCACTGTACTGTCGTCTGCATAACAATGTATATTACCAAGGGTTAACATGTCATTGATATGCAGAAGAAACAGCGTAGGCGATAGGACGGAGCCCTGAGGTACACCAGCGCTTACCTCGTGGAAGTCTGAGGCCGCGCCGTCGCAGAGAACCCTAATGCGGCGCTTTTCGAGGAAGGCAGCAACCCAGTTGCAGAGTTTAGGTGGCAGACCAAATGCAGGAAGTTTGGAGAGAAGCGAGCGGTGCCACACCCTATCGAAGGCCTTGGCAATGTCGAGGCTGATGGCCAAGGACTCCCCATGCCTATCCATAGCCTCACCCCAAAGGTGTGTGACGTACGCTAGAAGATCACCCGTGGATCGGTTCGGCCGAAAACCATATTGCCGATCATTTAACAAGGAGTGATCCTCTAGGTGGCGGATTAGTTGAGTGTTGATGATCCGCTCGAACACCTTACAGAGTATGGAAGTGACGGCTATAGGTCGGTAATTGGCTGGATCGGAGCGGTCGCCTTTTTTGGGAATGGGTTGAACATTCGCTTCTCTCCAGGCCTCTGGAACAATTCCTGAGGAATAGGACAGGCGATACAAGCGCGTTAGTACGGGGGACAACTCAGGTGCACAGTTCTTAAGAACCACCGCCGGAATACCATCGGGTCCACTGGCTTTCCGGACATCGAGTGACCGAAGCTCCGCACGGACATCCCTCTGCCGGATGCGAATATCCCGCATTGCGGAGTCGCAGGACGCAATGGTGGGCGGGTGCGCGCAACGGTCATCGATTCGGGAGTTAGCCGCAAAGAGGTCAGCTAGTAGATTCGCTTTCTCTTGCGGCTCGTGGGCCAGTGATCCGTCAGGGTAGTTCAACGGCGGCAGCGAAGGTTGGCAATAGTTGGACTGCACGGCTTTGGCCAATCGCCAAAACTTACGGCTACCCGTAGGGTACGCGACGAGTTCTTGACCAAACCGTGCAATGCGCTGGGCATCTGCTCTGATGTAAGCCCTCTTGCATTCCCTAGTGGCTCTGTTTAGTGCTGCTTTTAGGCGATCAATGTCTGGGTCACAATGTGCGCGGGCCCTGATCCATGCGCGGTAGGCCGACTGCTTTTGAGCAACGGCCCGGATGCACTCGCGATTGAACCAGGGACGGGTCTTCGTGCTGGCGACTTCACTGTAGGGGATATAATACTCCATACCGACAGTGATTTCGTCAGTCACGGCAGACACACTTTGCGACAGATCCCTATCTTTAAAGCAGCGTTGAGCCCACGGGATGGATGCAAAATATTCCCGCATTCCATCCCAGTCTGCTGACGAGTAGTGCCATAACCGCCGCCTTGTTACCACAGGTCGTGGAGGCGTAACAAGAGGCACTGAGGTCGACACCAGGCAGTGGTCGGAGGATCCCAGAGGGGCGAGAACCGATACGCTGTACTGCGCTGGGTGATTCGTCAGCAGTAGGTCCAGCAAAGAGGGCGCTTGACCCGTTATGTCTGGTATCCTGGTGGGCTGGAGTACCAGTTGGGTAAGGTCATGCGTGAGAGCAAATGCGTGGGCAGTTCGACCAGCGTGGTCAGTTTTGGAAGATCCCAGCCAGGACTCATGGTGGGCGTTAAAATCTCCCAAAAACACCAGTTCGGCGGTCGGAAACTGCTCCTGCGCTTTATCCGCTGCTTGACTCAGGTGGTCAAAGAGTCGAGTTGTCTCGGAGTCTCCGGAATGGGAGCGATAGAGGCACACGTAAATCCGGCTCGTAGAGCCAAAATCCACGTGGAGCCAAAGGATGGAGAAGAATGAGTCTTCTAGGCAGTGCAGACGGCGACAACAAACATCCGCCCTGATGAAAAGGCAAACTCCAGCCCTTGCGAGGAAGCACTCCTCGAGCACGTAGCCGGGATAGTGGAGATATGCCGTGTCGGTAGGGCGGCGTATTTGGGTCTCCGTAAGAAAGAGCATGGCCGGCCGAGCCGTCTCGAGGTGTTGGTGTACGGCGCTGAGGTTTGCATGGAGTCCACGTATGTTAGTGAACTCCACCTCAAAAAGCGGGTTGGTGGGAGAGGAGGATGCCGCTGTAGGACCACTTTTCTTTTTTTGTGCTGCCATGATAGAAGAGGAAGGGGGCGTAAAAGGCATGACAGTCATCGTGGCAATGTAAACTGAGACTAAAAATGCTGTGTCATCATGTATCGGTGAAGCATGACGGTGACCGAACCGCCAGACGGAAGGGCCCCCGTACCCTCCCGGAAGTGGTCGCCGGGTCCCACCATCCGGTCACCAACCGGCACGACGAGCCACTCCGTGGATTATGCGCGACCTGACGGGGCAGCCTCCCAGGGTGGTTAGCCGTGGTTGGGCCCCTCTCTATGCCGCGGGCGGCCAGCGGCACCACCGTTTCTACGGGTCTCCCTGGCCGACGGTTCGATCCACGCCACCCTCACAATGACTCTACAGCACTCCACTGCTCACACACATACCACGATAACTGTCACCCCTGCATCGATGGGCCTCCGGTCTCTCACTCACCAGCGAAAGGCGACACCACGAATGTTGTCACTTTAGGCTGGTTTTCTGTGAAAGGGGAAGTACTGCCCCGGTCGAGCCGGCCATTCCTGCTGAATAAATCAGCGTGGCTCTACTACCTCTAAAGACACACACTCCACAGATAACACAGTAATGTATCATACACGGACCTCGGCTTGACATATGAGACTGCAATAGATCTACGGTAACTGCTTCTGTACGGTACAGATCTTACGCTTTCTTCGGAGCCTTTAAGCTCCCGCTCATTAGTAATTTTTAATAGACATGTATACAGATTACAAAATATAATACATTTTAAATTTTATCTTATTGAAATTTTAACTGTTGATGTCACTAATACTCGTAAGTAGCTACATAACAAAACAAAAATAAAGAAAATGGGTGCCTTGCCTATTAATATAGTATATATTATATAAAAAAAAACAGATTTTAATAAATCCCAGCATATATATGAACATAATTAAGCACTGATAGAAGCCTAAACCGACTTAATCAACTACACAAGGCTCACGGAAACTACCCACATTCTAAGAAATAGCAAGCCATGAAATGACTTAACCCAAAGTTCGTTTAGGGCATCTCTTGACAAACTGTGTGAGTTTTAGACATATATTCTAAGTAATACGCTGGCTAATTACCGGCGCCCTCAGGCGACATCTGTTGTGTGATAAACGAAACTTACGCACTAAGGCTCGTATTAAGACCTGTGTGTACTGTTATGTACAACAGAAAAATAAGCAAGATCGTATAAATTGCCGAAATATAATTAACTTTAAAGAAAAGTAGGTGGTGCCTATCATGCAAAATGGTATTAAACTGTATTTTTTTTATTTTTCAACTTTAAAGTAGTATAGTAGTATTGTAACTTTAAAGTAGTAAACTAGTATTTTCTAAAGATCAAAATAGGACTAAACTCGTACTTGTTCACTTTAGAGGGCAGTACTCGTATATTCCCTGTCCGTGCAGATGCTTGTCAAATAATAAAGGATATTGAAAATCGGTTTACAAACGGTGAGAATGTCGCGTAATATACACAAAAATAAAAAGGTCAACATGAGAACCTCCTCCATTTTGAAGTCGGTTTAAACTAACCACAAAGATTATAATGATAATCCTCAACTAGATGCACGACAGCGCATCAGCGAATGGGGCAATCGAGGTTTTTATTTCTTGCAACAGTTTAGAAGAGAAAATTACAAGATGAGTTTCACGCAAGTTGTATTTTTGGACTGGCTTCAAACATTTTTAAACAAATTATAAATTATCAAAGCCAATTCATCCCATCCATACCTCCGATACCTACCTTTTTATTTCGCGTGAATATCATTTTTATCTTACATAGATTCACAAGAATCAGGTATCACAAATGCCCACTTTTTGCAAAAAGTAATTGAATCCCGTTTACATACAATATATACCCTTATGGGTATATATTGTATGTTGATGTTACTCATATATAAACTGTGGTTTGAGAAATAACCATCCTCATGATAACCTCTAACTTATAGCTAATACAAAGCCTCGTTATTCTAATCATAACTTAATATCACTAAGTAAGTCCAAAAATGAGTGTGTTTGATTGTTTGTTTATTTTATTTTTTACACTTTATGCACATCTCTGCAAGTAAATCTTGAATGATGAAGATAATAATAGTATAAGGAAAATTAAATCAAAACTTTATCAAACCGTTTAATATGTACTTTGACATTTATACTCGTACACTTAAAATATATCATCAATCATAGATTAATTACACATACACATACCCACATAAATAATGTATATAAAATATTACATATACCATTTCACATATATCTATTATAAATACACATTCACATACATATATTATGCTTATATATTTTTTTAATTATTATATGAAAAAAACATTATCGAAGAGCGATAGATAGCAAAATGAAAACTTCTATGCGAGCGGGGCCGCAAGCTAAAGGTAGTTGCTTAAAAGCAACCAATCCTACAATTGAATCCAAAATTTAAATATTAACTTATGCCGAAACACACAGAGTAAAACCGCTGAAGTCAGTCATTGCGGGTTTAAGTTAATATTGACACAAACTGTGGCTGGTATGGCGGGAACAATAAAGATATTTGAACTATTCCAGTATCGCTTTGTTGCTTATTTAAAGTTGGCGCGATGACTGTAAAAGAATTCTTACTTTGACTGTATTTAGAGTTCGTAGAAGTTCGTAGCGAGCTGCTACAACCGGATCTACGTTTTTATTAGAGACTACGATTTCTTAAAGAATTTTCTTAAAGAAAACTTGAGATTCCTACTCTAGAGGTGAAATTCATTTGATGTTGTGAATTATTGTAAAATAAATCGTAAACAATGGGTATACTGATTCAATAAGTTTTATATATACGAGTATGATGTTAAGCTCATTTTAAATATAACAATGAATAGAACTTTATTAGGAAGTTCTTGGACAAATAATTAAATTTCGACTTTTAGTGAGCTAGACAGACAGATTCTGTTTACTGTACTCGAAAATTCCTAATTCTATTTCTCTCTTTATTGATTTAACAATGTTATACGACTATGACCCAAAGACACAGAGTGTACTTACGCATAACACGTCATTCAAACATGATAACGTTCTCTTAACCTTGCTGACTTCTTACAGCAATGACAGGTGTTAGAATAGCGTTTAATGGCGTTGTCACTTAAGGATATTGCAAAATTTGACAGGTGATTTATTGCATGATTGAATTAATAACCTTTTTTATATACTCGGGACCCGTGTTGTATCTATATATAAATAAAAACGAATTGCTAAATGAGTTGCTAAGCGCAAACCTCGAGAACGGCTGGATTAATTTGAAAATTTCGAAGTAGTTATAGTAGTTATAGTAGATAAGTTCGAAGGTTATTATGAAAATTTGAGGATTTTTTTGGCCCTGTCAAAACTTTTGACAAAAAAATGTCTGTCCAGTCCGCTTCTTTACAATATAGACAGCTCCATCACCAGCTACGTTTTGCTTAACAAGCATGTTTTACAGGCAACTTAAAGACTCCGTTTTGCTACTAACTAGTAATCGACATAACAATTATGAACGTAATGTTAGCACTGGTTTAGAAATGATGATATCTAGCACTAGGTACAAAACAACGTTATTCTAATGTAGAGCACCTACATTCAGCCAAGAGTCAGTCAGACAAAGCCATGAGTTAGGCATATTAAGGCCGATTATTTCCCGGCCTGGAGGTAGAAGCCCTATAATTGAATTTCAAAGCCTGCAGGAAGCAACGCCACGGATATAATTCGGAACGGTGACTATCATTTGCTGACTCATTCGGTTATGCTATGAGCTCTTCCTTCTCAGAGTACTCGTAGTACAGCACTAGTAAGATCTCATTCACATTAGAGGGTGTATAAGCTTCCGAGATTTCTATTTTTGTTTTGTACCAAATACACTTTCCAAATAATTGAGTTTATTTTATTAAACATAGATAAATGTTCTCTTCTTCTCCAGTTAAAAATAAAATATTCCGGTTATCATAGCAATGCATAGCAACACCTTGCTTATTTACATTACAAGGTCTAATTTGCAAAATCTTGTTTTAGTATTTTTTGCTACACTATAAATAGCATATTTAGTATACTATTACTATATACGGCTTTATTTATTTACCTATTGACAAGTCATTAGTCATTCTATTTTCGAAATTGGTAATTCTCAAATTTTTATTCGTAGAGATACTTAGATCCGTTTAAATCTGCATCTTGTTCGATCCTAACAAAGTTACTATTTGATATTTACTTTTTTTAATTACAAGTAATCTTGCATGTGACAATCAGTAAATAAAAATTGCTATTTGTCAATTTATAAATACAAGACTAACTAATATTCTTACAACTGATAAACCACTTTTTCATGCTCAATCTCATGAGAAAACATAAATCATATTATTTTGAATATATCCTTGTCTGTATTTTTTAAGAACACCATTTAACTAAAATTCCCACAAAACTTAAACCGCTACTTTTTATATATTTTTTTCGTCAGTTAACAAAGATCACAATCTCAAAGATCACAAAGTCACAAACAAAATATATATAAATAATAATTTTAGTTTTTTATACATATACCATGGCCTGCAATACTGTACGCATCAGACCATTACGATATTTTACATACATATAGCCAGGGTACAGAAGTAGATATGTATATGTATAGTATTCACTCTTTAATAAAAGGATGGTAAACCGCAAAGCGCTAAATGCAGAGGACAATATTATAAATTGCTATAAAACATTATTATTAACGTTATCAATAAAATAGGTGGGTGAAACATAAAAACAACGTATTTATTTGGTTAATATTCTATTCTTACTATCAGACAGTACGTATACAGACATACAGTGCCTGGATGACCGCAACACTGGTTGTGGATTAGCGGTTAGTCACCCTGTCTGCTGATCAAGAGGACGTTGGTTCGATTCTCACACGAGTCGTAAATTTGTGTGATCCACAAATTGTTATACCGAGTCTGGGTGTTCTTTGTGTCCGTTGTTTGTATGTTTGTAAAGTCCCCTGCGACAAACGAATAATTCCTACTGCGAGGGTTGTCTTTAAAAAAAACAAAGCATACAGACTTGCCCCCTACCACGTAAGTGGGACTTAATGGTGGTTGGCAAAATGTGGGCGTTTAGTCCACCTCTGCCTATAGAGATATAGGTGTCAGTGTATGTAAAAAATATACATACAATGGTTCAAAGATGTTACGTTCGTAACCAACGAAGCTAGCAAGAAACTCGTGGTGGCAGTGTGTCATTGATTGCAATAAGGTTATGCTGTATATTATTAAACGTAATATTTCAGAAAGATGTGGTAAAATTTTATGGTCGTATAATAACGTAAATTAACAATTGATTCTTATTTTTTTTTATAAAACTAAAAACTCGTAGGAGAGAGGGCTGGCACGCATGAAATAATACGAAGGATATTGGATTTATATTAAAAAATAAATCCTTGAAAATTACTAAAAAACATTTTTTTTAATTGCATTGCTTTCAAGCAATATTAACTATTTGTAGGCTATACATTATATTACACAACAACACTCCTCAATAAAAATTTACAACAGCTTTCTCAAACATCCTATAATATATATAAGCTTGTACATGTTAATTATTGAAGTACAGCTTTCATCTTTACATTTTGTGACAGTCTGTTAATCTAAGCTGCTTAATCCTAAGAATTTTTGTATTACAATTTGCATATATTCAACAGTTAAGTGGAGGCTTTAGAGCTTAAGACATTGTTAACTACAAACCCACTTTATTGCATAATTGCATACTGGCTTCTGAATACATTTGGAAACTGTCCTTATATTAAATGTGTATTATATAACATTTGTGGCGACTTCCACATACAGTAGAGACATCTCAGCACCATCTAGCGACGACAAGTCGAACTGCGTAGAAACTACACAAATGACGTAGTACGATCATGAATCACGATAATAAAGTTCTCACGTCGATTAGTATATGCGACATTAAGTTTTGGGTCCCGGTCCGCCAGGCATGATCACCTCACCTGGTTGGATCCTTCCTTTGTGTTGGAGGGACATAACACCCGTTCCTCCACATGTTTATTTATAAATTAGATTCAAATATTCTTCATTGTACACCATATTTAAAATTACAATGGATCTTAACATAAATATACTGTACTTATGGCGGTTTTATCACTTAAAGTGATCTCCATCAGAACAACCATAGGATGTATTTAGAAATAGGTGTTTTAGTAGTGGTGTGCGGTGTATAGATATAAATATTCACAACCCGTATACATGCTACATATGTATACTTATAAATAATAATAGCTATAAATAGTATGTGTGTATACGCTAAGGTCATGGGGTCCGAGTGCTGGTTCCATTTATAAGCAACTAGATAATAATTGACTGATCGACATTGCCATTCAACGTGGTAATGCTGTCAGTCTCCTGGAAACTCAAAAATTTTACGATGCATGTTTGTGAATAGTCGATATTTTTAATTGTTCATGTTTTTCTTTATTTGTTTAAGTTTTATTCTACTATTGCTTATTTATCAGGTTATTTACAAACAAATCCGGAAATATAAAATAACTGGTATTAAATATCTATATTTCATTTTATGACAAGCATTAAAAAACATATACTTAATTAGCGTAGATATACAGAGAGAAGCCATAGCAATATTTGGCATAAAAACGTAATAATACACTGATAGTTAGTTATTTATTATATTTGTTTATCATTTATTTACTTATTAAATAAACAAAAGATTATTACCACGGCCATTGTGAAGGCATTAACTGTCTGAGCGTTTTCTACTTCGATAGGTAAGGCGTTCCACAACGTCGTTGTTTTAATGTTTAAAGATCTGTCGAGAAAGATGTAGAATGTGAAGTCAATTTTAAACTTAAGCATTTCTGAGACAAGATCATACTTGCGTAAACCAAATATAAATCTTTTACAATAAAATTGGAGGCATGCGAGTTTTTCCAATTGGTTCGATGATATCTGGATAGCTAGCATCTACGTAATCAAAGTTAAGGAGTAACAACGCGTTTGCAAGTGCAATTTTGGTGACAGTACGTTTGAGTAATCAGTGTTAACAGATTTTTGTATATCCATACTGGAAATGCAATGAAATGAAATCGAACTAAAATACTTGATTAAAAATTTTAGATATTAATGGCAAAAAAAAAATGCGAGGTTTACTAAAATGGGTTTCAAATACAGAACGAAACATGGAAGAACATAAACGTAGAGCAAGGCGTTACCAATACTCTAAATGATTTTACACACAGTTCTACCATTAGGTATATAGCTACCAATACATATGTTAAAAGCCATTCCATAGCATTATGTGTGATGTTCAGCGGTCCCTCGGCCAGAGTGTTTTCATATAAAACGTGCTGTGGATCACAAGCTGACCGCTGGATGCACTCAGATTGTGTCAAAGGGTTTCCACACTTACTGCTCCTAACTTGACATAGTTGTGCTGAAATTTTGTTTAATTTACTTACTTGTTTATACTGCTAATACGGTTTTATTTTAGACATTTGAAATGCACAGTATTATTGGGATAATTAAAGTAACGATGTCCGTCTGTCACTTTTTAAAACTTTCCTGGGCGTCTCAACGTCTCATCCTTTTGACAGTAACGAAAGAGTAAGACTGGCGACCTAAATTCATTGTAAAAATTAAAATTATTATGTTTTATTTAAAGCAACGTTTGCGTTGCATTTCCTCGGAATGAGTGAGGTTTCCGGAGGCCCAACTCCTCTTCTCCTCTTTTCTCATCCCCTCATCCCCTCTCCTCATCGTTCCTCTCTTCTTGCCCTCCCCGCATCCCTCATTACCCTCAAAGGTGGACAGCGCACTTACGACTCTTAAGTTGCAGGTGTCCATGGACGACGGATCTTTAAGGACCTTACACCATGCTTTACTCCTTGATAAATGTCTATGTCGAGTATAAAACTAGCCGGGCCTCATCAAAATATATATATACGTGAGTAAAACTGTAAGAATTGTACGAATCGGACTATAATACAACTACATAAAAGAAATACATATTTAGCTTTGTTTATTATATGTGTTCTTATAGTTATATGTTATTAGTTGTGTTCTTTCAACCACGAACTCATCTAACACTATGTTGTTTTAAGACAAACCTTTTATATTTTTGTATATTCCATAGGAAGGCCTGAAACCACTCGTGTCATTAATCGATAAAATTCATTTAAAATGTCAATTAAACATAAACATTTCTAATTAAGGAACACTGCCGAGTGTTTTGGGTTCGATCCCCGCATGGGACAACACTTTGTGTAATCCTCAAATTGTTGTTCTGAGTCTGGGTGTTCTGTGTCCATTGCTTGAATGTTTGCAAAATATCACGTGACACAAGAATTAATCCCAGTGATGGAGTTGTCTTTTTATATTGTTATATTTTATATTAATATGTGTTAAAAAATTAAAAACGTCAGGTATAAATGTTAACCCGTCAAGGTATGAAAGGTCATGGTATACTGGTCAATGAACTAATTTATGATCGATATTCGACATCCAGGCGATCTCTAATTTTGTATAATTTGACATTTCGTAACATCGGTAGTAGCTGTATTTCTGGCTAGTTGAGCTTCATGTCAACTAATCAAAATTAATTAACATCACTCAAGTTAAATTGAAAGTTTCAGCAGTTCCAGAAGAAAAAGAACTACTTAACAGTTTATTGTTATTACGGACTATATCGAGCACACTTCATGTCGCAGTAAATTTGTTCGGCAAGTGTTACGGTACAAGTGCCAACTCGGACTTTACTGTAATTTTATGATGTGTAAATATGGGCAAAAAGCGCCTGTTCCATTTATATCTACTGATGAGGATAATTGTTTTTTTTTTTTTTCAATTTGTCCCTATCAGAAGAGAAACATTTGAAATGCAAGTCAATTTGACATAAAAAGTGTTATCTTTTGTATTTACCTTAAATAAAGCGCAAAATCTGAAGTGTTCCTCTCAATCACATGTGATACAAGTGCTAAAAATATTTCTTTCTAAAAAAACATCTGCAGTGGGTAAAATTAAGATAAAAAAAGCAAATATAACTTTATGTGGAATGGGCAGAAGTAGCATACGCTAGCTCCTATATTCACTAAGGAGTAGGCAGAGGTGTATTAAATACCCAGCTTTTTGCGAATTAGAAATTGTAGTGTAGAACATACTAAATTAGTACTATCACTTTTTCATATTTACATTCCTATACATATATAGCCAATTCATACCTCTTATATTTCCGCCTTACGTGTATTCTCGGTAGAGTAGAACTGAACCACCGACTATCGATTGGACTGTTATCTAACAGATGGTATTGTTAACTTGCACTACATTTATTCATAATTTATACTTAACACAAATACCTACTCGGTACAGATGTTAAGTGTTTAAATAATATTTTTACATTCACTCCTTCATTCTTATCAGGCTATAAAATGGCAACTAAGTTTTCGCAGTCGTTATTCGTTTTCGATCTAACAAGTGTGTTGTAACCGCTGTACAGTGCGGATTAAATCTGTTAAAACGTATACAATCGTTTATTATTTCAAAGATCCTGCCTCGATTCCTTCAGTATGTACACAGTCTTATAGTGCCCGGTTGACGGCAATTGTTGTTGACCCCTAGTACGTTGTAATAGGGGTCAATATTAATTTAAACTACTAATTTAGTCTGTAAGTACTTATTGAAGACTGGCAGTCGATCTCCTTTACAGGGCTAAGCCAAGGCACTATATATATCATTTCATTTACGCAACTAAAATCTGTGGGAAACTTTAATTTTAAATTATAATACAATTTAATATTTTTGAATGCCTATAGCACTATGTGTATGAGCCATTGAGAGGTTTGGGTATATAATTATATTGATTATACTCTTAATATAAAATTGAAGAAAAACACACCTAAACATAAATATACAATGTTCAACAGTTCTTATATAAGTTGATACAGAGCGTCTGACTAACGTAAGGCTGATTCTCCCGTGACCCAATAAATTTAAATATCCATACATACGTTAATTCATCTTTCATTGTTTATGTTTAACATAAATCTGGAGAATAGCCCCACAAATTCTACAGTCTAGACCAGTTGCCAGCCTTTAGTCTTCGAGACCAGTACTAAATCGTTTCCTTCGACTGACTTAAATCTTTCGAGATGAGTAATAGCCAATACTGCTTTGTTTTAGAAGAGACTGGCCTGTTTGTCTAGTGGTTAGTGATTCCGAGCTGCTGAACGTGAGCTTCAATATCCACACTTGACAAAAACAAAATGTATCCAAGAATAATTATCCCGATTCTGAATGTGTTTGTGTCCCTTGTTTCTATTTTCTAAAGTGCCCCGCGACACTGGAATCAGTACTAATAAAAGAAAAAATAAAAATTATTTAGAAAAATATGTATATTAGTAACTGTTTTTCAGTATGTGATGCAATGTGCAAAATAAACCGTAAACAGTTATTAACATATTATTAATTTTTGAGGATACTGAAAAAAACCTAAAGTCTTTTTAAGAGAGGTTTAAGTAGTTATAAAGCGAATATATCCTGCATGACCATCTAACAAGAGTGCATGACCGAGAATAAGAAGGATTTGGCCTAACTGCTAGAGAAAAGGACTTTGCTAGTACAACCTTTTAATCAGGGAACTGCAACCACTACCTTTCGAAACCATTAAGAGCAGTTTAATGAGCCAATTCCACTAGTGTTGGCCTTAAAACCTTTCTGTACCGTAACTATACCTTCTTAACATTAATTAAACCACTTCGTTTGATATTTTCATAAAATGTTCTCACAATTAATTTAACTGGAATCCCTTCAAACCAAACCAAACTTACGGCAATTATTGAATGTAATAAATAGATAATTGGCCTCAAACACAATAAATATATAATTTAATACTATTTGTGATTTACGAGCAGATAAATGGAAAAAAATAGTGAGTAAATATATTAAGTCAATAAATAGAAATTACCCACAATTTATGTCCAATGAATCGTTACGCTATGGGCGAACGATGAACTCTAGACTTCTATCAAGAAACAGAAAACCCCATCAAATACGCATTTGAAATATACAACATTCTGAAGAGTAACATATAGATTACTGAATGCGAGATATATACATCCATACTTTGAACATCTGTTTGTGAATCAAGCGAAGTCAATGATCAAACTCAAATCAAATGAATCAAACTACTTTGAACAAGTTTTTAGTTAAGAAAGTGGCAATGATAAAAAAACAGACATTGTAGGCTAATTATTGCCATGATCATTTTCATAACGTTTTTAATTCTTTTTTGCCCAAAAGAAATTTAGAGCGTCATTATTAAGAATCAGCGAAGAAATAATCGAGTTGTCAGAAAACTTACTTTGAATATCGCTTCCTTACACCATATAACTTATGTTTTATAGCTTACATAAATTCACCATGTCAAAACAATGCTAAAATCTTTACCAAAAGCGTGGGTTACTACATTTTTAAAAGACTAACTCACCAGAAGTGACGAAAATGGTGCAAGCCTTTCCCGGAGAACCCTAATACCTACACTGTACTGTGGAACGTTATAGAAGTATACTTTAACTTTAGGTTAATTTGGATTTAAGACACCCCACACGAACCTCGTGTGTCGACGTATTCCCAACTATATTTTCAATTATTCTGTTATTATTCTACAACCCTTTCTTCATCGTTCACTCACTGCGGCCGCGAGTTACAGGCAGTCGCCGCGTATGGCACTATAGGTCAGCAGACTGGGATGGAATGCGAACATTCTTTGCATCCTACCCATGGAGGCAGGTTTGCTTCTCGCCGGATGATCCCAATGTCGTTGCCGACTCTGTCGCGGATGTTGTGCTTCAGGGTATGGAACTTTTCATTCCATTCTCCCTGATTCCTACAGGTGGCAAGTCCCAGCCCTGGTTTGGTCGAACCTGCAACGCGGCGTCCCGCTGAAAGCAGGAATGTTACCAGGGCTAATGCAGCGACAGCACGGGATGTAAAAACCAGTACATTAAAGAAGCAATTTAACTTTGCCTCCAGGTCCCTCAAAAGAGTAATTGCTGGGGCGAAGTCGGCTCACATCGGCAGAATTGGCGAGAGACTAGTGAGTCTACCTTCCGGAACTCGTGCATTCTGGTCTCTAGCCAAAGCTGTCCAGGGGAACTTTTGTAAGCCATCCCTTCCACCTCTGCACATAGGAGATCATTCGTTGGCCCACGACGCTAAAGAAGAAGCCGATCTTCTGGGCAAACTCTTTGCGTCCAACTTGACCCTGGACGATGGGGGAAACGCACCGCCGACCAAACCGCAGTGCGAGAGCCGCATGCCGGAAGTCCGGTTTACACAAAGGGCAGTGCGTAAAGCGCTTCTTTCCCTCGACGTTCTTAAGTCGAGTGGGCCCGATAGAAACTCTCCTATATTGCTGTAGACGTGTGCTCCAGAGGTGGCACCGGTTTTAACGCGCCTTTATCGGCTTTCCTACTCTCTTGGCGTAGTCCCGAACTCATGGAAGACAGCTCTAGTGCACCCAATCCCTAAAAAAGGAAATTACTTGACTCACCGGTGTTCATAGGCGATCAAGACCAAGGGGGAAGCGTTGGCCGTTAGTTTGGACGTGGCGAAGGCCTTCGATCGGGTCTGGCACAAAGCGCTAATTGCGAAGCTTCCTTCCTATGTGCTTCCCGAGAAACTGTGCAATTGGCTCACCAGCTTTCTTACAAACAGAAGCATCAAGGTCGTTGTTGACGGTGCATGCTCCGACTCCAATGTCGTGTCTCTCCTCTGTTAATTCTGGTGTCCCACAAGGCTGTGTGCTATCACCCACGCTGTTTCTTGAGCATATCAATGACATGCTGCAGATTAGCAGCATCCATTGCTATGCAGACAATAGCACGAGTGATGCCCTTTACATCGGCCGCGCTAACATTTCTCGGGTAAACGTCATCGAAAACCGATCCAAACTTGTGTCTGAAATAGAAACTTCTTTATCAAAAGTTTCAGATTGGGGTCGACTTAACCTAGTCCAGTTTAATCCCACGAAGACACAGGTTTGCGCGTTCACCGCTAAAAAGATGCCATTGGTTGTATCACCTCAATTTGAGAGCACTTCCCTAACTGCATCAAACAGTATCGGAATCCTTGGCGTCGATATATCAAGCGAAGTCCAATTTCGCGGTCACTTAGAGAGTAAGGCCATATTAGCCTCGAAGAAGCTTGGTGTGCTAAACAGATCGAAACAGTATTTTACTCCGGCCCACCGCCTGCAACTTTATAAGGCGCAGGTTCAGCCGCACATGGAATACTGTTCTCATCTCTATGCAGGTGCACCCCAGTACCAACTTCTCCCTCTTGACCGCATTCAACGGGGAGCGACTCGCATCATCGACTGCCAAGATATTTCTGATCGACTTGACACCTTGGCGTTGCTTAGAGATATAGCTTCACTCTGCATCCTCTATCGCTTGTATCATGGGGAGTGTTCAGAGGAATTGTTCGGACTTATACCGGCTACTGGTTTCCGCCTTCGTGCTACGCGACAAAATATCCATCCCCATCACCTGGACGATTGGCACTCCACCACTGTGCGCTTCTCCAGAAGCTTTTTGCATCGCACAACCAGCTTATGGAACAAATTGTCGCCTGCTGTATTTCCGAACCGATACGACCTTCAAACCTTCAAGAAAAGAGCGTAAAACCTAAAAGGCCGGCAACACACTTTTGACCCTTGAGTTGCGGGTGTCCATGGGCGGCGGTAGTCACTTACCATCAGGTGACCCGTCTGCTCGTTTACCCTTTATCGAATAAAAAAAAAATCCGGACACTTTATAGAATGGGATGGGAAAATTTGAAGTATAATTACAGGAAAAGGAGGATAGATAGGGAAGGGAAAGGGATATTGCTTATATAGATGGATTAGGGAGTATAGGCAATAACTCGAGGCAATCAGTATTACTTTAACTCTTAGTTTTTTTTTTTTTTTAATGCGTGGAAACCCCCTCGGGCCGTCATCCCACCGGGGTTTTCGGTGGAACGGTGTGTCGGAATCGGACCGACTAAAACCACACGGTGTGCCATCCTGCGCCTAAAATAGGAGGAATCCGGGAACAGCTTTGGTAAGACATCCGGACCCCTCCTAGCGCCTGTTGCCCGCAACAGTGCGGGCACCACCTTCTGGTAACTCTCAATTAGGCAACGTCCAGACACACCAGGACGTCACCTCCTCGCGGCTGGCCATATGGCGGATGGAGGGGAAAACCCGTCCCGACCACCCGCGGCCACACTCAGGGCGGCATGAGGCGCGCTGGTAAGCGTGCCTACGCCGCCCGGTTCGACAGCGGCGAGTTGGGTCCGAGTGGAGATCGTCCTCCCGGGCCCGCTCCGCCGCCTCCTTCTGCGAGATAACCTCTTCACAGAAGGTTGCGACCGCGGTGAAATTCCTGTCGCTACCGGCCATTGAGCGTGTGACGGCCGGTAGCGAGAGATCCTCTCCGAAGACTGCAGTGAGGACCCGATGCTGCGCCGCCCAAGCGGGTCAGTCTGCGAGCATATGTTGAGCCGAGTCCTCACTGCAGTCGCAGTGGTGGCAGGCGGGACATAATTCTCTCCTAGCGACCGAGTGCAGGTACTTTCCGAAGCAGCCATGCCCGGAAAGAACCTGCGTTAGGCGGAAAGAAAGAGTCCCGTGCTGCCGCTCTGCCCATTCGACGATGACCGGCTGGAGCGCCTCCACAGCGGCAAAGCCAGCACGTGGAGCCTCCAGCCGGGACGACCAGTGAGCCATCGTGGCTCGACGAGCGGCTTCACGCCACTCGCGTACCTCTTCGGGCGGGGGCCGTCTGCCGCTACCCGCCCGGAACTCAGCCGTCCGCCGATAAACTTCGGCGAGCACTTCCACCTCCAAATCCCACGGGGAAGATCCGGCCAACGCGCACGCCGCCTCCGTCGACACGGTGCGATAACCACGTATGGCTCTAACCGCCATAACCCTCTGAGGGCGCCAAAGGCGTGCCCTATTTTGGGCGGTTAGAGCCCCCGCCCACACCGGTGCACCGTACAGTGCCATTGACCGGACAACCCCCGTGTACAGCCGTCTTGTAGCGACGCTGGGTCCACCCAAGTTGGGTAAAAGGCGGCCAAGAGCGGACGCAGCGCCGACCAGCTTTGGAGCAAGCTGCCGAAAGTGCTCGTCGAAGAGCCACCTCCCGTCAAGGATCAGGCCCAGATATTTAATGTGGGCCCGAACCGGTACAAGGACCGAGTTGACCATGATTGAGGCGCCAGGGGGCGGACCACGACAGACTCTAACTAGCCGTCACATTAATGTTATAGAAATAGGTAGTATTACAAATTTAACACTGACGAGCCTCCATAACAGATGCTAAGTTCACTTATATGAACACAAGCCAAACTTAAAATAAAAAAAAAATAGTTGTACACCTCGGACTACTCATAGACTGAAATCCTATTAATCACGGTACAATAATCACTCATTAATTACTTTAGACGCGCAAGACATACACATCACACATTTATTTCTTGACAGTAAAAATGGGATTGTACCATTATCCCTTGCCCTATGACCTTGGAACTAATGGTCATGTGGCAGGTCTATATCAAATCGTTGTATTTTTCTGAAAAATAATTCTTAGTATATAATTATATCTATTATATATATAATAATTATTTTTTATGGTATAGGGGGACAAAAGAACATACGGGTCACCTGATGGTAAGTGAAAACCGCCACTCATGGACACCTTCAACTCGAGAGTCGTTAGTGCGCTGTCCGCTTTTGAGCGTGATAAGGAGAAAGGGGAAGAGAGCAAGCATTGTGTCTACAGGTTTTCTATGAGGCCGTGTTATTACTCCGGTCAGACAACCCATTCGTGCCATAGCACGGCTTTACCACGGTATAGTATTTAATGAATAAAAATGTTACTAAATAAATAATTCATTTATAAACAACTCATACATATGTCTGCACTAGGTACTACTACATACTCATATTAATATAACCTTTTTACGAGAGACGTTTCACTATAATCTTAAATCAAATATTTTTAAAGTTTTTTAGTTCTACATATTAAATGTGGGGTACACTCGCGGCCAACAGAACAAAGACAAATGTCGAAGTGTTTGAATTTTCAGTCATGAAGAAAGAAAGGTAATTAAACATTGTATCAGACATGAGTTTTGAGTAAAAACTTGATATCCGTATATTGAATGGGAAGGAACGACTTACTCAATAAGTTATCTATGTATAAGTCTAAGGACGTAAATATTTTGAAAAGTTTTTATTCGCCTCTGAGCTTTATTAACATTAATAGTTTATTTATTGTGATCAAATTTCGATCTCTAGGTGACCACTGGTTAAATAAAAAATATTTAAGACTCAAAATTTTCGCATCGCATCATCGAATTAGATGGGAATTTGGCGCGGACAGCACAGAACGATCTCCGGGCTCCATGAGCGCTGACCTGGGGGTCACGGGTAGGGCTGCCCGTACCTTAGCAGAAGCAGGCGGCGAAAGCGGTCTCCCGGGACGGGATGTCTTGCGGTGTTCCACAGGGGTCGGTGCTAGGGCCACACCTGTGGAACATCGGATATGACTGGGTGTTGAGGGCGGCTCTCCTCCCAGGCGTGAACCTCACATGTTACGTGGACGACACTTTGGTCACGGCCTGGGGGGCGACTCATGGTGAGGCAGCGTTGCTTGCTGCGGCTGCAGTCTCCCAAATCGTGGAACGAATCCAGTGGTTGCCCTTGAAAAGTCCGAGGCCATTGTGTTTCACGGGCCTCGAAACCCGCGGCCGTTGGACTTCCATATCGTCGTCAGTGGGGTGCGGATGGCTGTCAAGAACACTATCAAATACCTCGGTTTGGTCCTTGACAGTCGATGGGACTTTCACCTACATTTCAACCAGCTGTCGACGAAACTGATGAGTACTGCAGCCGCATTGTCTTCGCTGCTTCCCAATCTCAGAGGGCCGAGTGCGGCGTGTCGGCGCTTATATTTAGGGGTCGTGCGGTCCATAGCCCTTTACGGGGCCCCAGTATGGGCCGACAATCTGACGACAGCCACGGTCGCCATACTGCGCAGGCCGCAGAGGGCGATGGCCGTCAGAGTTGTGAGAGGATACCGCACGATCTCCTATGAGGCAGCGTACTTACTGGCTGGATCTCTGCCCTGGGACCTGGAAACGAAAGGTCTCGCGTCGCTACAACAGTGGCGTGAAGAGGCGCGAGAACGAGGACACCTACCGTCGCCGAGAGAGTACGAGAGGCGGCGGTCTGAACTGAGGGGGGTCCTAGTGGCAGAATGGCGGGCCCGACTACTGCGCCCGTCATTTGGCCTCAACACCATCGAGGTCATCCGGCCAGTATTCACTAATTGGGTAGAACGGAGGCACGGCTCCCTGTCATATAGGGTGACGCAGGTGCTTACCGGTAACGGATGTTTTGGGAAGTACCTGCGGGACATCCGCAGGGAGCCGGACGCCCGGTGCCACCACTGCGTCAATTCCGAGGAAGACACGGTGCGGCATACAGTACAAGAGTGTACTGCATGGGAAGAGGCGCGCCGTGCCTTACAAACAGAAATAGGGGTTGACCTCTCGCTTACAGCGCTTGTGCGCGCCATGGTCTGGAGCGAGTGGTCATGGGATGCAGTGGTCACCTTCTGTGAAACGGTTATGTCACAGAAGAAGGCTGCGGAAAGGGAGAGGCAAAACACGACCACGCTCCCTATCCGCAGACGACGCACCGGACGTCGGAGGAGGGCTGACAATGCCCAATTCCGGCCTCCGTAAATGGACCCGAGGGTGGTGAACCCGGGGTTCAGTTCACCGCCCCAATCGCTTAGCGGGTCCGAGGTTGTAGGCGCGTCGTGTTCCTCGCGCCTCCCTCAAGGAGTGATGGTGGGGCGAGAGGCACAATCCTTTCTCCCCTTCAAAACGAGATTGGGTCCATTTTGGTGGACGGTCACCTGCTGGTCGTGTTCCCGCGGCCCTCGCCAGCAGGTGCGAGGAAGGAACACCGTGGCGGTTTTAGCCGGTCAAGTCCGGCACACCCCTCCGCTCCTCCGGCGGAGGGGTGTGCCGGTAGTCCATGAGGATTTCCCCATGTAAAAAAAAAAAAGCAGAAGCAGCCCTTAGCCGTGGCGCGACGTGTTATACGCATGCCTCTCAAACTGGATAGGGCTAGGCCCATATTCCATGGTGTGGCCGCCCTGGAAAAGAGGCGTCAAGGTCTGGAGGGGTTCCTGGAAGCACCTCTTCTTGGTTATACCCAGGTTCCTTGCAATAGACCAACTTGTGACGGAACACCGTGTGGTTTTAGTCGGTTTGAATCCGACATACCAATTCACTGTCAGCTCCGGTAAGGTGGAGACCCGTTGGGGTTTCCACACGTACAAAAACATATCGCTGAATAAAGAAATAAACTTTTTTTTTTGTTTGGTAGTTTGTTTTTGTTTGTAAAATAGTAATTTGGAGGAAGCACAATACAGGCTTGCTGTACGGGAAAACTAAAATACCATACCATAGATACACTCTTTAAATAGCAGTATGCTATGTTCCTTTTAGAGAACAGGGCCAGAAAATAATATTGTCAGACTTTGACTACAATTCAATTGAAAGTGTAACAACAAAAAACAATCATAGCAAAAGCACAACTTTTTATTTTCATAGGTAATAATAAATTTCTGCCCACAATCTGTTCACCAGTGCAGGTTAAGTAATCCCTCAGCCTCCATTCTCAAAGGTTCTTGAACCTAGAAAGGATAAAATAAAAATAATTCAAAAAAGAAATAAGTATATGTAAATTGAGACCCATTTTAATTTGTATTGTACCTAATTTATGTTATAAATTTTTAATAATTATATTATGTTACAAAATTCTCCGCCTGAGCTTCCTTAGGTGTCAGTGGCATGACAGATGCTCTGATGCATTCACTATTTCCCAGATAGCAAAATTTTTCCAGATAGCACACACCTGCCTACAGCCTACATCCATGACTGATTATACACATGCATATTCAATGTCCAAAACTGATTTTTGCCTGATTTTAAAGCTTAAGATACCTAAAATAAAAGAAATATTTATCAACCACTATGTACACTGTGTACCACAACAGGGTAAACTTGCTACATATTTTTTCACAAAAATCACAAGTTAGATAGTAGCATCAAAAAATCTCAGTTACCATTCTTAGTTTCCATCCAAAACTCTGTGGTGTAGTGGGTAATGAGCCAACTGAGAAGCGCAAGGTCTTGAAATGTTTGTCCTGGCTGGGGATCAAACTCTCCACAAAGGCAGTCAATATATTATAGAATCACATTTTTTATTTATTTTTTATAAGCCTACCTTAGTGACTCCACTTTGCCTGATGGAAAACAATAAGTAGAGTCAAAGAGTGGTGGCCACCATCCTCATTGCATGTCTAGTCAATGCAGCATGGTGACCCACACTATGGCGGCCTGGTGAGATGCTTTTTCACGCCCCGCTTTTTAAAGACCCGGGATCAAAGTGGGAAGGAAACACGTGCGCTGGTAGGGAATTCCAGGCTTACACTGATCAGTACAGGAAACAAGAGCTAAACCGTTTAGTTCGATGACGTATATTTTCGACTCTCAAACGATGACTCCTCAGGCCAACACGTGTAGTCATGTAGAGGAAGGGAAAAGGTGGGAACAATTGAAAGAGCTCGTCAGAACACTCTCCATGATGTCGGCGATAGGGGACTGCCATAGAGGCGACATCTCTTCGCAACTGCTGAGGCTCAAGAGACTGGGTGACCTCAGACAGTCGATAATGTGGACTGCACGCTTCTGCAACCGATCGATAGCGTCAAGCAAATACTGCGCATAGCCGTCCCAGAGATGAGAGCAGTACTCCACGCAGGAGCGAACCTGGGTCTTGTATAAAAGACACAGTTGCTCGGGCGAGAAGAACCGTCTCACCTTGTTCAATACACCAAGCTTTCGCAAGGCCGCCTTAGTGATGCCCTCGATGTAATCGCGCGGATTGAGATCCCGGCAAATATCCATACCCAGGATACTAAGCCTATCCTGCAGTGGCAGTTAAGTGTTCTGAAGAGTAGGAAGGGGAAGGAATGGAGACTTTTTGTTATTATATAATAAAAAAGCGTGCGTCATCGCTGGAAATTCTCGAATGATGTATGTGCGGACTGTGGTGACTATAAATAGAACTGAGGCATGCGAAAATCACAGTACTTAACGAAATGCTGTTTGCTGCGTTGGTGATCACGTACACTTTATATTATACATACATTTTGTTCTCATTATCATCAGTGATAATCGTCAAACGTTCTACAAAGCTTTTCAAAGTGTTCTGCACTATCCAATAATAGACACACTATCCTTGGATGAGTTTTATTCATGCAGTAAGGGTTGCTGCCTCATATTTCATCGTTGCTCCGAAAAGGCCTAAGTTCCCAGTGCTGATACCATACCACCCGGTTGACTACTTCCACCAAAACCATCCCATGGACTCACTTATCCAATCCACCGCTGAGCTGGAAGTACGACCGCAACTGGAGGGCTCTCTCCAATCACCAACTCTTGACAAATCGCATCTCTCGGTGTCAGCATCCAAGAATATTTTTCTAGGAACTTTCTAGACATCATCATTACTTAGAGCAAATATTGTTTTAAAAAACGATTTCCTTCCTCATGATAACAATATTAACAAGAATATGTGGCACCTCATTACGCTTGTTTTCCTCATCACATTCCAACTTCAGGCTTGGAGTTGTGGATACTTTGTTATACAAAGTAGAGAAAAATGCAGATGTTCGGTCGTGATCGTACGAATGACATCTATATTTTGTGTCATTGTATCCTTCCTTTAGTATGTAAGCTATTTGTAGTAACTAGAAAAGTGTTAGTTTGCTGTAACTGTGTGCAGAGTTTTGCAACGATGACCTATTTGTAGATTTGTAGTGTGAGATGTCGTAATAATGTTGTTGCTTCTACCAACACTAAGTTGCTGTAGTAGCAGGTCAGCTACAAGGCCTAGCATAGTCAATTATAAATAATGATCGAGTCGACACTTACGTTACTTAAGTAACTCAATGTGACTCGATTCCGTTTCGTTCTGAGAGTATTTTTGAACGAAATTAATCACTGATTTAAAAAAAAAAATACTTTACTTATTAGATCACAGCTAGTCGTGTTTGTACATTTTTCGTTTAATATTACAATGCGGCCGTCTAATAATATTTACGGTCGATAGTCTCTCATAACTTATGCAATATTATTTTGATAACTCCATGAAATATTTTATGTAGCATAACTGTAAATAAAATCTGCACTCCTTATTTTACATCTTTTGGACGATATTGCTGTGTATTTTTATAAGGTTAACTCTAAAAAAAGTGTTCTAGCTTTTTTTCTTTACAGCCATTAATTACAGTAATAGATTTCGTAAATAAAGGCTCAGAATTCCCAACTTTTTTTTTGGCGACTTGCCTGAGCTATTACTCATCAATCACGACACAGACAGCTCTTCCCGATCTAGTGCTTCCTTGCTCCACCGATACTGTAGAGCAAATAGTACTGCATCTAGATCCCAGAGAGTGGATCCGACAACTAGGCTTCTTAAATCTTACTCTGATGACCATCGCGCGTTGCAGCCTTACAGAATTGCGAGAGACTGCCGAATCACCCACTTTTTTTTTTGTGAAAGTTAAATTTTTTTAATAGTTATTCTGTTATTCGGGGCGGAGACCAATTTTATAAATCTAATACATATCACAAAAATCGGTACATCCGTACTTGAGTTACAATGGTGACCCGACCTTAATAACCCTTAATAACCCGACCTTGTTTTATAGGGGATCAGTGGATCCCTATTTTTGTAAGTGATTTAACTTCACTATTTCCACCCCAAATTGCGTATTTTATTGACAAATTCTCAGGAGATATATTTAAGACTTAACTTACATGACACGAGCACCTTTAAAGACTTGGTTATTTGATAATCCAGTTTCTTTTTCAAATGGCAAAGCCACACCACTATGCCCCATGGAGGGGTCACCTTTTCAATATAATTTATTTTCTTTTCTTTCACCTCAAACTACTAACATAAAGTTTCCTTTTTTTGGGGTGGTTTGAAATTTTTAGGGTTTACATATGTAGATATATTCCTCTTCATCTTCCTCATCAAGTATCGTCTCTTCTTCTGAATATAAAAAGTATCCTTTCTTCCTTCTCACTGTCACTTTCGAAAACTTTTCTTTTCCCCGCCTTAACAGACTCCTTCCTTTTTAACGTTTATTTTTTCTTCCACCCTTTGCTCGATTTCGTTCTTATTTGGTCTATAAGTTGCTATCATGCTTTTACCTTTCCTTCTTTCTGTTCTACCACGTTTTCTTGGTCCCGCTTTTGGTAATCCACGAAACTCAAATGGACAATTTACAAAATTGTCTTGGCGTTTTAGCATTGTTTCTGGGAGTATATAATGTCTTTGAACGCTTTTGATTTGATATTTTGCAAGTTTTGATATGTGGTCAATATAGAAAAAATCTTTATCTCTAATTTTCCTATTTAGCATATAAAATATAAAAAATGTTATGATTCTTTAACATGCTCAACACTTAAATATGGAAGCCTTTCCCTTTTGCAAATCTGTTAAAAAGTAAACTTCACAGCCCTGTCACTAATTACCACAACGCGCGGAACTATTTACGTGTATAGAGTTTCTACTAAAAGGGTACCACAATCATTGCACAGACACTGGAACTTCCCATTCGTTTCGTAAATTTTGAGTTCCAATTGTAATATCCAAAGTATATGTAGTAATTATACCCCAGATCTTCATTGGATTTTAAAAGAGAAGAAAACAATCTATAAAAAAATAAAACATTAAAAGGCCATAATTAAAATACATAGGTAGGGTACTTGTAATAGTTTCTGTAAAGTACTCCTAGTATAGATTAAAACAAACTTCATATTTACAGAGAACAAAGGAGTTTAAAAGCGAATGTTCTATAAGAAACACAAACCGAGACACTAGAAAGAAATTAAACTGTTACCACCTGAGTGTGATATCAGAAACACATAAAGGCTTCATACTTTTCTATTTTTATCGTAGGCATTGGTCCCGTTGTAAGATATTAAGCGTGAAGCGCGCCTGAATTGCGACTTAAAGGTGAACTTCAGTATAAGCAGACTTGCCGTAAAACATATTTTTTTATATTCCCTCTGCTAACCCTTTTTGTTATATTAATATCACATATGTATGTATATGTACATATATATGTCTTTTTGGCTATAATACTCATATAAACCATTAGTATATAGTACATAGTAAAAGTGCAGAATCTTAACTTTACATATTAGTTAGACGTATGTTATAAAAACTGGTATCATATTATATTATTCTATATACTCCTACTGTAATAATAACTGGTATTTATCGCTACTTTACTCTTTATCCTAAACATTGTAAAAAAAGGTTACGATAAAGATTAAGGATGATTATCACTTTAAATATCTATCTCAACCAATTTCCAGCTAGAGCAATAATGGCGATCTCATTTCTAATTACTGAAAGGTCATCTCTATGTGATAAAATAAAATCGGATTATTAAAAAATGGATCCTTAAACCTTACTAAGGTCGCCAGATCAGCTAGCCAGTAATAAAAATATAAATCGCGTACAGTGGCGCCATTACCTTAGTTCGGAAATCGCACCTAACGGTTCAATTAAGAAGAGAATTGATGGCCGGATGTTTCTTCCGTATTTTATTTTAAGTGTCCAAGTTTACGCGTCATTTGAGATGATTGGTTTCTTATTTTGTTTTAATTAATGTTAGTTTGGGAGTTTCGCTCAATTGAATACAAGCGCTTTGTTGTTTCAGTAGTTTTACTAATCTAATTGATAGCATCACAATTTGTACCGAGAAATGAAGCACTTTTGTATTTAGTATTTGATGCTTTTATATCTCACCAAAGATTTTTGGTAGTGTTAGCAATTAATAGGAACTTGTTTTTGACGGTTTAAGAGTTTATTTTGAGGATTGCTTTATACACGGTTTCCTACATATAGTATTTTTCTTGTAAATATAATGACACGTCCTTACTCAACGGGATCAGCCAGAAAAGAGACTGAGACTAGGCGCGGGCACCGCTGGAGGCCTCATGACGAAAACCGCGCTCATGACGGTTGTAATTTAATTTTAATTTTATATTAAACATTCTCGCCTCTCCTTACTGTATGAACACTATTTCCATTGATTAAACTAAAGTGATCTTCTAGGCATATTGATATCTATAGTTAATGTTAATACATTGTTTGTTAAATTTAGAAAGTTTGAATTATACACTCGGGTACAATGAAATCGCACATGTGAACAATTTTTGAAAATATTGTTTATTTGTTTTCATTTATATAAATACTTATATTTTTTTAATATAGGATTAAAGATTATTTCAATACCTATTCAGTGATACCACATAAGCGATAATAAGTATATCTTACTACCAAAAAAAAAAGACAAAGGATTAATTAAAAAAAACACAAATTCATATAAAAATATCCTTATTAATAGGAAGTGTTACCCGCTCTTGCCCGAATTACCGCTCGACACCGGTGTTCCATCGACTCTATTCAAGTGCTTGATAGTCTTGTGGGATAGCGTCCCATTCTTCACTGAGCGCAGTTTGTAGCTCCTGGAGATTGATTGGAGCAACATTTCGGCCTATTATTTTTCTTTTTAACGTGTCCCATAAATGCTCGATCGGGTTAAGGTCCGGACTCCGAGCTGGCCACTCCATTACGGGAATACCTACTCTTGAAGACACCGTCGTACAATAAAAGCGGGGTCTTGCATACGGAGGAAGGTATCTCCAACGACACCGCTAAATGGTACAACATGTTCCTGGAGAACTTCCTCTATGTATCTTCCTCTGTCTTGATGCCTTATATTGGCTCCAGCGAGAAGGACTGAACACACAACACACACACACACACAAACTGAGCTTAGTTTTGGCTTCGAGAGAGATCCCTCCCTAAAACATACACGAACCACCGCCGTATGTGACACGATCCGTGACACAACTCTAGGCAAATCTCTTTGTAGTCTTCTAAAGACCCGTCCTCATCCATCATTACCATGAAGACACATCCTGAACTCGTCTGAGAACAGGACTGCTCTCCATTGGTCGACTGTCCAGTCGACATGTTCTCGTGCAAATCGAAGACGGGCCAGGCGGTGAGTTTGCTGGCCTATGCGCACTCAGGCCACCTTCAGCAAATCTTCTTCTGACCGGCCACCGGCTGACTTCTACTTCACGCATCTATTGGAGACGATGCGCAAGATCAACGGAAGTCAGGCAAAGCAACGCCTACGCGAATCCCAGATGCAGAAAGCCACGTGCCTTCACTGTTGGATCTTCTGCTGACCTCACATCCTGACGGCTACAAAGTATCCGTTGAGGCCCCTCTTGGCTCTTCGGACCATTGCCTGATTAGGAGTACAGTGCCACTCGTTCACTCGCTGCGGCCGCGAGTTACAGGCAGTCGCCGCGTATGGCACTATAGGTCAGCAGACTGGGATGGAATGCGAACATTCTTTGCATCCTACCCATGGAGGCAGGTTTGCTTCTCGCCGGATGATCCCAATGTCGTTGCTGACTCTGTCGCGGATGTTGTGCTTCAGGGTATGGAACTTTTCATTCCATTCTCCCTGATTCCTACAGGTGGCAAGTCCCAGCCTTGGTTTGGTCGAACCTGCAAAGCGTCGTCCCGCCGAAAGCAGGAATGTTACCAAGTATGGGCTAATGCAGAGACAGCACGGGATGTAAAGACCAGCACATTAAAGAAGCAATTTAACTTTGCCTCCAGGTCCCTCAAAAGAGTAATTGCTGGGGCGAAGTCGGCTCACATCGGCAGAATTGGCGAGAGACTAGTTAGTCTCCCCTCCGGAACTCGTGCATTCTGGTCTCTTGCCAAAGCTGTCCAGGGGAACTTTTGTAAGCCATCCCTTCCACCTCTGCGCATAGGAGATAATTCGTTGGCCCACGACGCTAAAGAAAAAGCCGATCTTCTTGGCAAACTCTTTGCGTCCAACTCGACCCTGGACGACGGGGGAAACGCACCGCCGACCATAAAGCAGTGCGAGACCCGCATGCCGTAAGTCCGGTTTACACAAAGGGCAGTGCGTAAAGCGCTTCTTTCCCTCGACGTTCATAAGTCGAGTGGGCCCGATAGAATCTCTCCTATCGTGCTGAAGACGTGTGCTCCAGAGTTAGCACCGGTTTTAACGCGCCTTTATCGGCTTTCCTACTCTCTTGGCGTAGTCCCGAACTCATGGAAGACAGCTCTAGTGCACCCAATCCCTAAAAATGGAGATCGCTCGGATCCGTCCAACTACAGACCCATAGCCATCACCTCCTTGTTCTCCAAGATAATGGAATCCATTATTAACTGCCAGCTCCTCCGGTACTTAGAAGACCACCAGCTCCTCAATGATCGACAATACGGCTTCCGTCAGGGTCGTTCAGCTGGTGATCTTCTCGTATACTTGACTCACCGGTGGGCACAGGCGATCGAGACCAAGGGGGAAGCGTTGGCCGTTAGTTTGGACGTGGCGAAGGCCTTCGATCGGGTCTGGCACAAGGCGCTCCTTGCGAAGCTTCCTTCCTATGGGCTTCCCGAGAAACTGTGCAGTGCAATTTGCTCACCAGTTTTCTTACAGACAGAAGCATTAAGGTCGTTGTTGACGGTGCATGCTCTCCAAGTCTGTTAATTCTGGTGTCCCACAAGGCTGTGTTCCAACCCACGCTGTTTCTTCTGCATATCAACGACATGCTGCAGATTAGCAGCATCCATTGCTATGCGAATGATAGCCCTTTACACCGGCCGCGCTAACATTTCTCGGGTAAACGTCATCGAAAGCCGATCCAAACTTGTGTCTGAAATCAAAACTTCTTTATCAAAAGTTTCAGATTGGGTTCGACTTAACCTAGTCCAGTTTAATCCCACAAAGACACAGGTTTGCGCGTTCACCACTAAAAAGTTGCCATTGGTCGTATCACTTCAATTTGAGAGCACTTCCCTAACTGCATCAGCCAGTATCGGAATCCTTGGCGTCGATATATCAAGCGAAGTCCAGTTTCGCGTTCACTTAGAGAGTAAGGCATATTAGCCTCGAAGAAGCTTGGTTTGCTAAACAGATCGAGACAGTATTTTACTCCGGCCCACCGCCTGCAACTTTATAAGGCGCAGGGTCGGCCGCACATAGAATACTGTTCTCATCTCTATGCAGGTGCACCCCAGTACCAACTTCTCCCTCTTGACCGCATTCAACGGAGAGCGACTCGCATCATCGACTGCCAAGATATTTCTGATCGACTTGACATCTTGATAATCCTAAGAAATGAATAATAAACAAATGTGATATGCTGGATTGGGTTATCTTGGGATCTATACTTTTAAATAAAGGCCCTTAAAAACTTCTAAAAATATAAAGCCCCTAAAAAATCATATCCAACTTATTTATCCCCTAAATTTGGAGGAAACCCTTGAGTTGGGAACTCTGAAATGTAAAGGATTAATATACAAACAGCTAATTTTAAGTATTAAAAAGGTAGTTTTCAAATAAATATAATTATAGTGCATTCGTAAACTTGTTGTTCGACACGTCGTTTGGTGTCGTGATCTGCGGTTGACCGGTGGATGTACTAAACGAGAACACTAGAGTAGGGTTAGTGAAATAAAACCCCTGCACTGCATTCCGATCTTGATCGACAATATATTAAATAAAACAATATGTTCTATGCAAGTGGCGGTAAAGAAACCATATCGCGATTATGAAAGACTGCATCACGCCATCTATTGAGGATCTACCAAGTTTTACATTTAGGTCAATCAATTGATCCACTTCACTTATTTCATATTAAACATACTGTCCACCAAAGGACGATATAGACAGATCGGCCTTTCTTAAACTAAAAAGAAGGTATACAACCCAAACAAGTTCAAAATAAATAAAATATAAAATAATTAATAACAAAAAGTAATATTTTACTTATGTTCTACAGGCAATATACACAATCTGTTTGTTGGCCTTTTTATGATTGCTGATTTTGTTCGTAAGGTAACTACACGGGTGACCTTATCATCTCCTGAATGTTTTTCTAATATTCAACCCATTGACCAACGACTGGGGGCATATCATATCAGCGTTTCTTGGTAGCACTATCGGAAGCTTCATGTGCTGTTCTAATGTAGACTTGTCTATGCTACCTCGTACTCTAATCAAGCCATTCTCGTCTAGATAAGGACTTAATGATTTTAATTTACTTGACCTTAGTTGTAACCTTATTCTGTATTTGTAAATATTCTTCTGTAAATATAGCCTTTTGTGTAATTCTAATACCACATTCTAATGCCTTATCTATTTCCTTAACTTGTAAATATTTTGTCCTGTTTATACCTTGCTTCAGAAATCTACGACAATATGCAATGACTCTAATAAGCCTTGGTAAAGAAGAAAATCTTGTATACAATTCTGAACTTTCTGGTATAACAGCAACATGAGATTTAATAGACTGTTCTAAGTCTATGTCTAAGATCATTGGCCTACTATATTTTTTAATCGTATTATCTCTTAGAAAGGATGGTCAATTAAACCATAAAGAGTTTCCAGGAATAAGGTTGGTAATACTCCCCTTGAAGCGCAATCAGCTGGATTTTCTGTTGTTGATACGTGAAACCATTGCGACGGCTGCATAGATGCCAAGATTTCAGACGTACGATTAGCCACAAACGTTTTCCGTTTGCTTTTATACTATCTAGTTGCAAGTATTCATTAATCACTTCATGGTACTGTTCTTTAAGCTCTTTGTGCTTCTCCAATCTTTTTTCCAACAACTTAAATCTGTTTTCAGCTATGGAGCGTGCATCTACGAATTGGGAATCCTGGACTCTGAAAGGTAATATAACTACATACCTTCCATCCTTTTGTCTACAGGTAGTGGCACTATAAAAATTTTCACATCTTTGTTCATCTAGGGTAAGTATCTTTTTATTACTAATTATTTCTTCCATCTCCCAAAAACGCTTAAAAAGATCGTCCTGTTTAATTTGTGCATGCATCACTGTAATATTTGTGTGCGTGTCTTCTGAACTATTATTTGACTTATTCACTGAACCTGATAGTTTTCTTTTTTTTTATATTAGCCTACCATAGTGACTCCACTTTGCCTGATGGAAAGCAATAGGTGGAGTCAAAGAGTGGTGGTCACCATCCTCATTGCATGTCTAGTCAATGCAGCATGGTGACCCACACTATGGCAGCCTGGTGAGATGCTTTTTCACGCCCCGCTTAAAAGACCCGGGATCAAAGTGGGAAGGAAACACGTGCGCTGGTAGAGAATTCCAGGCTTTTACCGATCGGCACAGGAAAGTAGAGCCAACCCGTTTAGTTCGGGTACGTATATTTTCGACGCACAAACGGCAACTCCTCAGGCCAGCACGTGTAGTCCTGTAGAGGAAGGGAGAAGGTGGGACCAATTGGAAGAGCTCATCAGAACACTCCCCGTGATGTAGGCGATAGGGGACTGCCATAGAGGCGACATCTCTTCGCAACTGCAGAGGTTCTATCCCTAAGGTAGTACTTTGTGCGATCAGAGTACCAGATGGACTGCGCATGATACCTTCCTTCAAGATGCAGCTATAGACATCAGCGCCTAATAAGATATCAATCTTGTTACACTGATTGAACTGGGGATCGGCAAGCTCGAGAGTACTTATATCAAACCATTCAAGCATACCTGTACTAATACTCTTTTCGGGTAAGTAGTATGTGATTTTGTTCAACACATAAGCTGTTACAGTTAATTTGAATTGTGGATCTCTTCGCGACTGAATATTTAAATGTACAATCGATTTTGCCATGGTTGATCTATTACCTAATCCGGATACAACTCCTTGAATAGGAACTTTAGGTAGACGTAAGTATTGGACTGTGGCCTCAGTAATAAAACATGCTTGAGAGCCTTGATCAAGCAGAGCCCTAATTACATGCAATTCACCCGTTTTCGACTCACCATTTATTAGCGATGTGGCTTATAAAACCTGTCGAAGAATTGTCGATATGTTGGAGGTTACATGATTAATACTAAGCATAGGGTTAGCACTAACAGTAGATAAATTAACTGCAGAAAACCTTATCTTCATTCATCCTGTCGATGCTGCGGTGTAACAAGGTATGATGTCTTTTTTGACACAATTTACATTTGGTTGCATTTTTACAATTGTATACGATTGCTACCTAAGCAATTGAAACAAATATTTTGTTTTGACACGAATTCGCGCCTAGCTTTTGTTGTTTGTTTTGCGAACTGCTGGCAAAAACAAAGCTTGTGAGGTTCGCTGCAGAACTCACAACGCATAGTATTTGAGTTGGTCGCTACTATGGCTTTGGGTACATGTGAACTTGTGAACTGATGACTCCTTTTAGGTTCGATACGTTCCAATGCACGAAAACGATTCTCTAAAAATGTGGCAAATTGTTCATTTTGGTAGATAGTTCGTTAGTGTCGATACTATTAGCATTTAGTTCCCACTACTTTCGCGTTTCAGGATCTAATTTAAAGGAAACAATATGGATAATGATAATATCCCATGTAGATACGTCAACGTGTAAATTTTTAAGTGCACTCACAATCAGACGATCATTAGTTGTATCTAGCAATTCCTTAATACTGGTGGCTGACTCAAACAACATACGCTTTTGACTAAAAAGTCTTTTCAAAACACAATTCGATATATTTTTTATTACTATACCTTTTTTCTAAGTTAGCCCAACATTGGGTGTAGTTTAATTCAGAAATTTCTTTATGACGCACAAACTGTTCAGCCTCACCAGTAAGGTGTAATTTTAAATAATGCATCTTTTGAACTTTATCCAAACTCTCATTTTTATCTATTAGTGACAAAAACAAATCGCGAAACGTAGTCCATTCATCATATTTTCCGCTAAAGGTACGAATGACAATTTTTGGTAGTTTGGCGGTTGCACTTTGAGATTTGGACTCATCCTTCGCAATAGCTTCTGACTTACAATTTCCTGACTTACATTTATTTAACAATGTCTTAACTAAACACTTATAAGTAGTATATATGTATGTCCTCAGTAACTTCATACATGTTTAAAAGTTTTTCATCATCTACTAACTCGCTATAATTTTCGTATAGTTTTGTTATATTTTGTTGAAACAAAGTCCAATCTTTTTGCTAATAATTCAATTTTTACTTCCATGTACTCTACAGGCAGCCTATCTTGAGGACACTTTTTAAAATTAATTAAACCCTTCTGAATAATAGTTTGATTATTTTTCAAAACCTTAAGTAAACACTCCATTTTTAAAGTTATTTTACAAGTCCAAAATTCTAAGTCTCAAAATTTGTCGACAATTTTACAAATGCTTGGCAACTATAAACTGTAAACCAAATTCGGGCATAGGCTCCGCATTCCCTCGTTTTTTCTAAAACTATTGTAAGTCTAAACATGCACTACTAACTAAAATTATTCTATGTTAAAATGTTTAAGTATATAAAGATCAAATTAGTTTGATCTCTTGCACTGCATTTAAATTCTGCTAAGTCCTTGAATAACTCGAACAAAATTTTATAAGTAGAATTTATCCAATTTTTTTTCTGTTTCAATCTTCTTGTATTGAAAGTTCAAATTAGAATAACTTCTTGCACTTGATAAATTTTAAAATGTACTTACAGTTTGCACTGACTCACAATATCCAACACGTTTATAAAATCCAACACGTTCAAAGTTACTGCTGGTGCCCTCTGCTGGTTGCAGCAGCTGTAGGGGGTCGTGTACCTTTGTATAGCGATCCACTACAGGTTACACGCTAGGGGGGCGAGCTGCACTTCGCTTCGCACAAAAATAATCAATTTGGCTCGATTGGACCATATGTTCGACACGTCGTTTGGTGTCGTGATCTGCGGTCGACCAGTGGATTTACTAAACGAGAACACTAAATTAGGATTAGTGAAATAAAACCACTGCACTGCATTCCGGTCTTGAACGCCAATATATTAAATAAAACAGTATGTTCTATGCAAGTGGCGGTAACGAAACCATATCGCGATTATGAAAGATAGCATAACGCCATCTATTGAGGATCTACCAAGTTTTACATATAGGTCAATCAATTGATGAACTTCACTTATTTCATATTAAACACTTGTTTTGATTTTTATATTTTGTTATATACGTACGTTCAAAACCTTATGGTTACACCAACAGACTAATTGACATTTTTTACAGCTTTCCTATAATATAGATAATAAAAAGACAAATAAGAAATATTATCAAAACAAATGGAAAATAGAATGACCACTACTGAGTGCCACTATCTTTCCTTTAGCTTCATCAAACCCGTTATTATTGTAAAAAATAATTATATTGTCATTTTTATTGTTACAAAGTTCCCTGATTACATACGTCTTACATACGGCCCGCATAAGTTCATCAACCGGCCCTCTAGCTACCTATTTAATCGTTTACTAAAATTTAACTTAAACTTTTACAGAAAATAGCTGGATGATCTGGTTTTGTTGGTTGACATAATTAAGAATCTCTGTGATCTGAACCAACCCGAACAGTGGAAGTAAAAGATCCACTATGCACGAAGTTATGTGAACATCTTCAAGCTTACATAAACACAGTTAGTCCATTAGCAAACTCTTTTTTCAAGAAATCAAGAACCATTGAACTTAACCAAGTATGTGTTGCTATTGCAAAGATTGAGGAATGAGTTTGAGGAGATATTGGAGGACTTCAAATCACAATTGCCCAATATGAAAGCCTTTTATGTTTAAGTTGAAAGCGCCGCGATGAACTTACAACTGAAATTTATAGAACTACAAAGTCACACTCTTTTAAAACGGTGTACAATGGCTGCCTTCCAAACGGGCTGATTGAGTTGTACAAAAAGCATATTAACCAAATCCGATACCCAAACCTTACCAAACTAGCTCTTCAATAAATTTCCTTATTTGACAGTGCATAATGCATATACTTACGAACAGCTTTTTACTCATATAAAACAACAAAGCAAAGAGGAGATCGTCTTTATCAGATACCCAACTTACCACTTCTAAAACATTGGCTGACATATGTTACGTATGTACTATTTAGTATATCGCACAGTGCAAACAAAAAAAATATCCCAGAAATCTTATTAGTCAGTTATTAAGTTATTAAGTAACTTGTAGTGTAATACGTATATGTAATTGTAATTTGTAAGTGTTGTAATTTGTGTAAGCTTTCTGTTAAAAAATGAGAGTATAAATATTGTTTTCTTTACAATCGGACCTCTGATTATTTTGCCTTCCCTTTGTCCCGCTTCAAATAAAATATGCTAAACTTGGACCTTCACTAATTATGTTTGACACCCATGTTCTGAACTATAAGAAAATTAGAAGTGAACATTTTCAACATATATAAGGTGGAAAAAAGCACGCAGCGTTCGTTGAGGGTAAGCAACACTAAACAAGGTGTGCTAAAATTGTAGAAGCGTTATTTGTAGCCAAATAATAGTTGAAATACCTAAAATAAGAACAGGGCTTGAAATAATATATATATATATATATATACTATTTCTACAAAGACAATATTATCAAATAGTTTCTATAACGTTTATATATAAAGAAGATTTGTAGCGATTAACGGTAGCGGAAACCCATCCGTAGGTTTCCGTACCGTACTATTTGATAATATTGTCTTTGTAGAAATAGTATGCACAAAGAAGTAATAACTTTTTAATATGCTGTCATGTTAAGTGCGTCCTAAATTAAACATTATATTTAAAACCGATTGTCTTTATAATTTAATTACATTGCATTACATCTTCCATCCCCATCATCTAGGTAATAGGCACTCCGCTTGCGCTTCTCTAGAAACTTATTATTCAAATTAAGTATATTTATTTCATAATATTGTTCAAAAATTATTTGAAATTGTCTTGATTAATTTATAGTTCATTAATTTAAATTGTAGTTTTTTAAATTATAGTTCAACGTCGTCGTCACCGCAACTATATTTTGCCTTGTCAAATGTGAAATTAATATTAAAAAGATAAAACAATTAAATACCTACCTGCGTTGATCTGTAACTGCCTTATGAGAAGAAATCGGACGAACAAACTCATGGAAAAAGGGGTCTTTTAAATTAAAATATATATTATTTACAATATTTCGTGTACAACATATTCAACAAAACACTATTTTATCGTGTGCTATTATGTTTTTAAAAGTAAAGAAACGAAAATTAATCTTAAGCAAAGTAATGTAGTTAGGCAGGGAGAATAGAAGTTGAAAAGGAAGAACAAAGAAATATACAACAAATTTATGTTTATTACTTTTGTTATAAGTGTATATTACTTTTTTTTATAAATTGACCTTTATTTATATATATAAACATTATACTCATTATGTTTATTTCTTTGAATTTCTGCCTCAGCGAATAACGATTATCTAAATTATAAATTGCTCGGATAGCCCTTTTCTGCTGCACAAAGACTGCTGAATATCAGAGGCATTGCCCCAAAGTAAAATACCATACGATATTATACTATGAAAATAAGAAAAGTCGAGTAATCTGGCTGTTTCACCATATCGCCTCGCATAGTTAATCTGTGTAACAAATTGTCGCCTGCGGTATTTCCAGACCGATAGGACCTTAAAACCTTTTAGAAAAGAGGTTACTCGCACCTAAAAGGCCTGCAAGGGACGTGTGACCCCTAAGTTGCATTTGTCCATATGCGGCGGTAGTCACTTACCATCCGGAGACCCGTCTGCTCGTTTGCCTTCTATCACATAAAAAAAGTACGATAAATTAACTAAACTATTTCTTTTGCTTAATTTCCAACGCAGTGCATATACAATTCATTGAAATTCAAATAAAGCAGTAAATATGCAAATATGTAAATACGTTATTAATTTATCTAGCTTCCAATAAACACGTGAGTATTTTCATTGCATCACGAATTAACGCGATTGTATAGTTGAGCCCTCATTAATGTGGCATACAGATCGGTGGGTTTGTAACAGTTCGTAACAATTTAATGCCCGGCTAAAGCAGATTTTTCAACGTTGGCCACGAGGTGTTCTACTGCTGTACTGCTGTCAATATTTATTTGTAAATATGTACATATATATATATATATATATATTATTATTATTTATTTCCATATTGGCGGCATTATATTTTTATTATACATGTCACACGGCTGTTTGATCCCAAAACTAAGCAGAACTTGTACTATGGTAAACAGACAGCTGATACACATACTTATATACTTCTAAATACATACATACAATATATAAATTACACCCTGACACAGAACAAATGATCATGCTCATCACACAAATATTTATCCTGGGTGGAATCGAACCCACGATCTCTGGCTTGGCAGTAAGGGTCATTAACCACTATACCAACAGGCCAGTTTAAATTCATACATATGTACATACAAACCCGCCTATATCTATATAGGTTAGGTAGAAGCGTCTCAAAAATTATTAATATCATTCATAAAAAAATAATATAGTAAAAAAGTAATAAATAAAAATATATAAAGTGCCCCATGGCCGGCAATAGGCTTGCCTCCTATTATGTTAGTGGGAACATATTCTTTTTGGCAAAAAGTTTGCTAAAAGGGTGTTTCCTCTCTCTCTTCCTCTGCCTACTACTTTGGAGAAACAGGCGTGAGCATGTGTATGTATGTACAAAAATATATTATATGTTTGACATCGTTTTACCACTGTCTCACTGAAAAGCGTTGGTTAAGCAATGCTTGCGTCATGTTTCACAGAGTAGATATACAATGTACAAAGAGCGGCCTTATCGTTAAATGCAGTCTCTTCCAGGTAACCTTAGAATGGATGAAAATGATTTGGAGAGACACTGGTAGCCGAAAGTGCATTTCAAAGGAAATCTAGAATTACCTTATAAATTTTAAAATATACACGTATTCTGAGCATTCAGTCTTTTAGAAATTCAGAAACGTATTCATATTTTCGCGGTACAAATATGAATCATAGTCAAAAAATTTGAAGTCGCTCAAGCCTATCAAGTTGCGCTTCGGTGAGATTCAGATATGAAATGCTTGTGCAAGAGTGGCCTTAGTTGCAGCCTGCAGAAACTAACGTAACCTTCGCAGAGAGCCTGCTGAAGCAACTACTTTTATTTTTCTTAAAAAGTCAGAAGTCAAGTCAGAAGCCCCAAAGGCCCCAAACCTATGCTATGTAAATACCCAAGTTTTTAATACTTGTGCTAATCTGTATTATGAGCTTAACAGAAATCATACATCATACATGAGTAAGCAGAGGTATATAAAACACACACATTTTGTCAACAAGAATTCACTTGAAAAAAAAAATCGAAATCCTCTAGCATAATATAGCAGTTAACAAACTTGTAGTTACATAAATTATATGTGATAGACATTCGAAACTGAAAATGTGTACGTAATGGACCGTACATACTGTGACTTAAGTTGGTTTCTATTGAGCCAATGTAAATACACATACGTACATGGGCCAATTATCCGTATTGGATCAATATATGTACACGAAATTCCCTTGAGATGATATTATTGATATTGTTGCAAATTTATTGTTGAATATTCCATTTATAGAGTCCCACGGGCCTTCAGTCTGTAATATACTAAATACTTAATGTAACAATGTTGATTTGTAAAGTCCACTAATTTTTACACCACCTTTAGAGGTCTTTTATAGGTATCTAACAATGTTAATTAGATACTCAGCATATTAATACATTGACGAATTTACAAAACTATGAAATACATGGATAGGTATGTTGTATTTGGGGTAGTTTCATTCTCTGTAACGACAGTGATGAGCCGTAACTTAATGTTTAAAAGTAGGCTTTTAATTATTAAAATATTATAAGTACTATAACTAGACATCTCATATTATTGGAATTATAATAATTATTTTAAAAATGTTTAACTCATTTCAATGGATTAGAATTTTGTAACAGTTCCATGCAGGTGAATGCAAATGAATGCATTTCCAAACTCCAGCCATTTTTTTTTTCACTTACAATTTTTTATACATTTGATAAAAAATTGTAAGTGAAAAAAAAAATGGCTGGAGTTTGGAAAAAGTTTATTTATACCTTCCCGCAGACTTACCCTAGCAGAAGCAGGCCTGAGACGGTGGTGCGACGTGTTCCACTCTCGCCTTTCAAACTGGAGGGGGGCTAAGCAATGGGTTCCTCGAACCATTTCTCCTAGGGTCCCTTGCAATAAAGCCACTTGTGACGGAACACCGTGTGGTTGTAGTCGGTTCGAATCCTACATACTACTTCACCGTCAGCTCCGGTGAGATGATGACCCGTGGGGTTTCCAAACGAAAAGAAAAAAAGGGAATATATGTATGTAGTAGGTAAACATTTGGTTATTTGAACAAATAATCTCTTGAAAGTCTGCTATATACTCGTAATATAGGAAAACTTTGTAAATATTTTTGTGAAAACAAACAGCTAGGATATGTGCACACTTTGGTGTAGTGCCCTGCGTGGGTGCATCAACATGCTGACCTCGTGGCAGCTATCAGTTTCTGTAGATTCTCGCTGGCAATCATGGTTGTGGCCATGGTACAAAGCAAACAAAGAGTGAGTTGTCGCCGCCTCGTACCGCGAGGCAATGATGCACGCCAAAGAAGCTGAGGAGAGGATAAGCTCTCTCGCTAAGCTACTCTACCGTCCCGCAGAAAACGTACCAGGCGCCGGATAGCGCAGACTGATCTTCGGTCTCCATGACTTAGCTACCCTAGCAAAAGCAGGCCTGAGACGGTGGCGCGAAGTGTTCCGTGCGCGCCTCTCTGATTTGAAGGGAGGGTAAAAACACAAAATAGAATCTCAACATAATAAGAACTTGTAGGCATCGTTTCTAAAGAAAACGGTTATTTATTTTATCTACAAATATAGGATTCGTAATATTCGAGTAGTAATTAGTGCAGCGTTAAAAAAATGAGTGGCAGACATAATTTTAATACTAGAAACAAAGACAAATTAGATCAACCATAGTTCAGATTAGCTTAAGTACGTACATCTTTTACAGGGTACTGTGTTAAATGTTATAACAACATTCCTTGTGGTATATTGCAATTTAATGAAAGGAAATTTAAAACCCATATCAAAAATACACTTTGTAAACAAGCTTATTACAAATTAGAGGATTATATCAAACATAAGAACGCTTGGAAACATGCTGGTCCTGCTCCATAGGACAATTTTGAGTCTAGACAAAATCAAACTGGTTGCTAATTGTATTGTATAAGGAATTATATTTTTGTAACATTGATTTACACGATTATTTTAACTCATACACTGACTTATTACTTGTTAATATTCTCTATATCTATGTAAATCGTATACTTACTTTAACTATGTTTGTTAATGTGTGAGCACCGTATATCTTTAATAAAAATATCTTTTAACCTATTTCAGTATACTGATTTTGTTCCGGGTGCATCGTTTTGACACATAATTATAATTGTATATAATGATTGTATTTAAACAAAATATTTCTTGCCAATTATTCTGCATACGAAACTACATTTCTGAAGGGGCGACTAGAATCATTTCTATTTAAATGAAAATGTTGACGTTCAAAAAGTGCCTTTTGGGCGGGCCTATTTGAAATAAATGCTATGACCTTGACTTAGCTACAAAAGGTTTTAACAGTTTTTTTTTTAAATTGACTTATAATAAATATTATAAATCACCAACTATTAATTATTAATTGGTTACAAAGTCAGGCATTAAGAATTGTTTTAGATTAGAAGTTTACAACAACGACCCGAATATATGTAGGTTCTGGGTTTTCTTTCTTGGGTCTTTACACTCGTTAAACCTATGAAAGACCCTGTTTTGTATAATAATTGTCTTACCTACGCGTCATTCAGATCTTAATACTGACGAGTTAAAGGCCCGTCCAATCTGTGGCAATAAATTATAACATAATTAATGGTCATTCAGCCAGAGCTTTCAACTAAAAGATAGGCTACGTAAACCACATGCGAGCACACGAACGACAGCTATGGAGTTAAAGTGGTTGCTGTGGTTGAAATCGGCCATCATGTCATCATTTCGTATTTTGATTGTTTGCGTATTTTTTTTTCAACCCTCTATCTACCTCACTAGGACTAAATCTTGTACTGCGGGGAACTTTACAAACATTCAACTAACGGATACAAAGAACATCCAGACTCAGAAAAACAATATGAGATATTGTAAGTTCAATCGAACTCACAACACTTGGCGTGCAGTGGCTATGTGAACACTTTACCACTACATATAATAGAATACAACAACAATCCATTTAACATGTCATTCTCAATCCGCTCTATAAGTTGCGTCCACTATGTACCCCGCACAAGTTTTCCACATGAAAGGCCTTCATTTCATTGCATTCTGAATTCAATGGGAGAAAGCTTTCTTTGCGAAAATTATACGACACGGCTCTCAACGCATTTAGATTTCATGAGGCCAGCTTTATTTTGACTGTGAATAGCTGGATTTACTTTGTGTATCTGCCCCTAAGTGCAGCTGAGATTATAAATTTCAGAGAAAATTATTTACATTCTTACATGTTGTATAGGTACTTTTCTTTCTGATCTAATGTATGTATTTTGTTATTATACATATACAATTCCGTGAAATTTATATATTATACGAATTATACTATCTACAATGTCGCGGGTTACACCTAGTCATTAATAATATCACTGGCTTTTAATTATATGTATATTTTTTTTATTTTTACGTTGGATAGACAGGGTCACCTGATGGTATGTGACAACCGACGCCCAGTGACACCTGCAACTCACGAGCCATAAGTGCTCTGCCCGCCTTTGAGGATGAGAATGAGAAGAGGCGAAAGAGGAGAAGAAGGATGAGGGAAGGTGAAAGATAAGAGGGGGATGAGGGGTGGGACCACAGGAGAAGGGGGATGAGGAGCGGGGAAAGAAGAGAGGTGGAGTTGGGTCTCCAGAACCCACACTCACTCGACAATACAATGTAAGCATTATTTACCATTGCCTACCGGTTTAATTTAATTAAAGGTATAAACTATGTAATTATATAATTATATAAGACTTTATGTAATCTATATTAAATATTATTTAAATGTTTATTTTATTTGATAAATTGAAAACCGTAAGCATGAACAAATTTATGATATGATTTTCCATAAATGTCCATAAATGTTCAAATTTTGCAGTCTCCTGTTATAGATGTTTAAATATTGAAAACATGCGGTGAGGGAAATTGTTAGATTACCCGATTAAAACTTCGCATCCAGTTTACTAAACCCATAAAACTCTTCATGTATCGGAAAAGTTTAAGAGCAGTTAAATTTAATATGGCGTGATAAACAGCTGATTAAAATTTTAACGCCTGCAAGAAAACTCGCAACAATAAATTGTGAATAAACGGCTTGCTCTAAAACATTTCTTCACTTTTTAAATTTCTTATAGTGAATAAGTTCTTATGAACATGTATTTTTTTTTTATAAACACGATTTATAAAATACCTAATTTTGCATATAAAATGCCAAATTAAGTATTTTATAAATCGTAATAATGATTTTAAAGTATTTTAAACTTTAGGATATTTCTGCATTCTACTGTATTTAATAATATTGCCAGTGACTTTTATTCACTATATGATGATTGCCACTGGAAAAATATAATTCAGGTATAAAGCTCTCTCATACACAGTCAGAACTATATTTATTTATCTAAATTTAGAGAATAACCTACAGATGATTTTAAAACTATTGTAAATTATTTACAGTAATTATTACAAACAAAAATACCAAGAGAGTAAACCACTGCTGGCAACTCTGAGCGCATCTAAAACGCCTGTGTCGTATTTCTCAGACAGAAGTTGGCAAGGTTCCAAACAACCGTTCTTAAGTTTATTTTGAGCATACCGTTCAGTTGACGACGCGATAACCTAATCGATTCACGAATTGAATTTGCACCAATTTAATCTGACTTCACGATATTGTGGGCGCGATCTATAATATACAAAGTGGTTTCAAAATGAAACTTCAATACGCCTGAATTGAGTGTTATATTCTAAATTGTGCAAGCCAGCAATTCGTATGATTACTCAAAATGTACGTACAAGTGTAGTTTGATTCTAGTATGACCCCAATTATTGGTAGTTAATAATTAAAAAACTTATATTAACATAGGAAGCGACTTTGGGTTATAACTAACTAAATTTGAAACTAATAATACATGTTTATTTTTTACTTATTAATTTATTTTATGTAATTAATATGTGTAATTATTATATATTTTATTTATGTAATTAGTAAATGCTCTTTTTATTTTCATATAGCATATTACAAAAGATATTGTTTATGCAAAAATACTAGAAAACTTTCACCGTATCGAATGGAAAAGAGAAGAGGGGATGAGGGGAGAGGCAAGAGGAGATAGGAAGTTGGGCCTCAGCAAAGCTCACTAATTTCGGGAAATGCAAGCGTTGCTTCACAACAGGTTTTCTGCGAGGCCGTGGTTTCGCATCGGTTGAGCTGACCAATTCGTTCAGAAGCATGGCTCTACCACCGTAACTAAAATGTTAACCGGTAACTAAAATGTTCTGTTTTGAGTTTTTATTGAAACAAAACATAAATCTAATCTAAAATAGTAGGATATTTTCAGGTACATTAAATGTTTAACAATTCTTCTTATGATATCGCCGGTGGTCCGTGGCCAGAAAGGTAAATGTGATCAGAGACCCCCATCAGCAACCACCGACATTCCGAGCAAAAATGAAGACTTATACCACTTGGATATACAGACTTCAGGATCCTTGATGGGAAGGGGCGCCAAAAACTTTTACACACCAGCACAGACCTATGTTCGTAAGTAGTTGCTACCATTTATTTTAGTTTTGAACATACATTTTTATTTTACAATAAAAGCTTCTATGAGTGTTATTCATATTTATTAAGAAATTTATAGTTTTACTTACTTCGTTTGGGAGGTACATTTAACAAAAAATGTAATTTAATCACCAGCTCGCATAGGACATTTTGAATTTAGATACCAGAAACAAGACAATCAACCATTCGACTGCGTGATCCCTGCCCTGGTGTTCTAATTACGGGAATTAGGAAGTCCGGCAAGCAGCTGGGAATATAGTGTAAATATTTTTTTTATGAATATACATATATTTTGAATTGTCTTTTTCTACAGTAACTATAACGACATCCTTTATGGATCGTCCTTTTAAATGGTTCATGATCACTGCTGAAGATCCAGATGTTGACAAGAATATATACGATTTTGGCACCAAGGATGTAGACGTGGGGATTTTGAAGACGGTAGACACAGGACATTTGTCCCGTTACAGTGAGAGCTGCTACAGTTCTGTTGAAAGCGCTGATTTCTCTGAGAAGAAAAGAATTGAGGTAAAATTCTTTTCTGCTTCATCTTCCTCTTTTTGTAGTGTCTCTTCAAACAGTAAGGTCGGCCGTCAGCTTCTTGCATTCTTACCTGGGCATTGTGTTAATTGTTGTATTAGAATTCTATTACTCTATCGTAAACAAAAGTAATAAAGTAGTAAAACTGTAAGTAAGTGTAAAAAATCTTATTACCATTTTTAAATATTAATATTATAAGTATAATTATTAATATTAAGTAGTAATAATAAGTAATATTTTTTACCTGTCAAGCAAACGACTACAGTAATACTTTACATAGTATTTGTAACTAAATGCATAATATTACATATAATAGCTATAAAACAGTGGTAGGACTCCCCTAGCGAGATCGAGAGGACTGACGACCTAAGTGAGGTAGATGGGATAGACTGAATTTGACAGACAGAGAACCAGGTGCTTAGGCGCACGTTGGGGGGGGAGGCCATGTCTAGCAGGGGATAGCGTTAGGCTGAATGATAATTAGCTTTCTAACTGTTTTACATTATTTTAATTTACATTAATTTATACTACGAAAGTACTTTTCAAGGGGAAACAGACTTAGCATAGACAAGAGCAGCAAGTTCTTAAAAAAAAAAAAAAAATCGCTGCATTATAAAAATATATCAATTTATGGTTTTACCAAAAGCTTAAAAAGTATTATATTAAGTAGTATAGACTAGACACAAACAAGTAACCTTTTCTAATAATCTTAAATCCGATAATCCATTATTCTTTTAGAGAGAAGGGATTTGTGAATCCAAGCAGTCTTCGGGTGTATTAAAGTTTAAAACAATTGGTCACTCATAAGTTTTACAGTAAGGCTTCCTAATAATCCTCTTTACTTCTTACCTACGCGTTATTAAAAATATAGGCTTCAGTACTTAAATCTGTTCAACGATCTGAGATTACATTTTAAGGCGGGGCCTTATCCACATCGGCCACTGTCGTTTCTGTCATTCAGACCCTACGATTATAAGATAATCGATTAATTATTTAATAATACAATATAGTATGTTAATTTATTGTTTGTTTGTTTGTTAAGTGGAGCCTCCAAGTTAATTCATTTGACGTTCAAGCAATCCAAAATTCACAATCGGAAAATTCAGTCAGTCAGGACATTTAAAGGTGGTAGTCGCTTATCATCAGGTGAACCGTCTGCATAAACGACCACAGAAAACCTACATTATTAATAGTTCTAGACTATTATTAATAGAGTTCTCTCAATTTCTAAAAGAATAACATGACTTTTTATCAGTAGGTATGTAAATTTTAGTAAGTTCTACAGACAAACATAACACAGATAGTTGAATCCCAGTAATAGGCCATTCCATAGCAATAATAACTTGTTACAAAAATAATAACGTATTTATCTAATTTCGAAAAGTAGGTGGTTCTCAATTCGACTGTTTTTTTTTTGGGTTTTGCTACGCTACGATATCTTCGCACTTTATATAACGAATTTTACTTTTTTACACGAATGGGCTCATACTCCTTCGCACTCGTGTGGGGTGTTTATACTTAATATTCTAATCTCCTCTAAGTGTAGAAAATTAAAGGGCAGTTAATTCGATTTATACTCTTTTTTTTATTGTTAATTTAAACCAAATTGCTCATTACCAACAGGTCCATTGGGTGTCTCCGAAGCAAAGTTCGAGGAACCAGACCATCCGGATAAGAGCCACGGTGGCTGAAAACAACGAGGCTTGGTATGAGGGAGATGACTTGACTATCGTGCTGTACAAAGACAACAAAAAGTCTCTTGATAGTCCACCAACTGAGCCGATGGAAGTCTGCAATCTTTGTAGTGAAGCTAGATACGAAGTGAGCAAAACTACCCGTACTATAAAAGTATAAATAGACATTCCACATTTGACCACATTTTGCCGATTATAATTTAGTCGATTTTACTAGCAATTGGCTGTACGTAATAAATAGATCAGTCAAGTCTAAAGGGCGTCAGTTGAATTACCTAAATAAATACATATTATCTTTTGTACCTATTGTGCTATTTTTACTACGTAGTAATAACAGATCAATGTTTGTACCTTATTTTTTTTTGTATAATCTCTTTTAGTACAATAAAACTAAAGAGTTCATTTATATGTAATATGTAATGACGAATTACTTCCGAAGAAGTACTGTCTTTTTTTTTTTAAACATCTTGTTCCGTATTTGGATTAACTCCTGTACCGCGGGGGACCTTACGCACATTCAAATAACAGACACAAAGAACACCTAGACTAAGAACAACAATTTGTGAATTACACACAAAGTTTTGTCCCGTGTGGAACCCACAAAACTCGGCGCGGCAGCGTAGTGGCGAGGCGACCACTAAAATCACTGCGCCGTCCGTGAAACTTATCAAAAGTTAGTCAAGTTATTGCCTATCATGCCAAAAAAATATAAGCCTTTTCCTTCACTTTAAAATAGTACAATTTTATTCAAATATTTATTTTTATTTTTTAAATTTAGGTGATATTCACCGGTAAATGGTCACGTGTCGCACATCCTCGATATTACCCTAGTAAGCCTGACGAGAATGGATACAGCCATATGGTGGGAGCTTCCCATGCATTTGACTATATTCTGTGGGAGCAAGACACTGAAGCTAGCGAGGGCTTGAAGCAGATGGCCGAGGGCAATACCACCACATTACTTGAGAATGAGATTATTCGAGTGGTAAGAATAAAGCATAATTACGTTTTACTCTTTCTCTTTCAGCTTAACATTTCATTTCAAGTTATTAAATGTGTAACTCGGTACTTAATCACTATACAATATTTTAAAGTGTACAATATCTTTATTAGAATAAAAACTTTCGTGAGTTACATTCATATTTATTTAACGGTTTGTATTTCGTGTGTATTTCGGGGATGCCCGACTAGTTTCGGTCCATCTGTCTGTATATTTTTTAAGTAACTCTATATTTACTTCAAATGCACTTCTAACAAAGTCTCTGCGAAGTATTTTAATCAATCCTAAGGTTGCTGGGAAGACACTGCAATCAGCAATAAGGCCGCCCTTTGTACATTATGCGTGTTAGTGCTCCTCGTCTCTCCTCTTCCCAAAACTTATGATATACAATTTACATTCACGTTGGACTGGTGAGGCAATAATCTGATATTAAAACTATTTCAATTTTGATACCAAGATTAGATTAAGAACAGTGGTAGAGCCATGCTTAGGCACGAATGGGCCGGCTCGACCGGTGCGATACCACGGCCTCACAGAAAGCCGGTTGTGAAGTAACGCTTGCGTTGCATTTCCCCGAAATGAGTGAGGTTTCCGGAGGCCCAAATCCCTTCTCCCCTTTCCTCTCCCCTCATCTCCCTTCCCCTCATCCCCCTCTCTTCTCTCCGCTCCTTGCATCCCATCAAACTCAAAGGCGGGCAGCGCACTTGCGACTCTTGAGAAGCGGGTGTCCATGGACGGCGGTTGTCACTTACCATCAGGTGACCCGTCTGTTCGTCTGTCCCCCTATAGTATAAAAAAAAAAAAAAAAAAAAAATAAGCTTTCCGTGTTTTTAAATCAAATGTTAGAGTACAAAAACATTTTTTTTATGCTATAGGGGGCAAACGAGCAGACGGGTCACCTGATGGTAAGTGACTACCGCCGCCCGTGGTCACCCGCAACTCAAGGATCACAAGTGCGTTGCCGGCCTTTTAGGTAGGAGTACGCTCTTTTCTTGAAGGTTTGAAGGTCGTATCGGTTCGGAAATACGGCAGGCGACAATTTGTTCCATAAGCTGGTTGTGCGAGGCAAAAAGCTTCTGGAGAAGTGCACAGTGGTGGAGTGCCAATCGTCCAGGTGATGGGGATGGATATTTTGTCGCGTAGGACGATGGCGGAAACCAGCAGCCGGTATAAGGCCGAACAATTCCTCTGAACACTCCCCATGATACAAGCGATAGAGGATGCAGAGTGAAGCTACATCTCTACGCAACGCCAAGGTGTCAAGTCGATCAGAAATATCTTGGCAGTTGATGATGCGAGTCGCTCTCCGTTGAATGCGGTCAAGAGGGAGAAGTTGGCTGGGGTGCACCTGCATAGAGATGAGAACAGTATTCCATGTGCGGCCGAACCTGCGCCTTATAAAGTTGCAGGGCCGGAGTAAAATACTGTCTCGATCTGTTTAGCACACCAAGCTTGTTCGAGGCTAATATATATATAATATATCGACGCCAAGGATTCCGATACTGGCTGATGCAGTTAGGGAAGTGCTCTCAAATTGAGGTGATACGACCAATGGCATCTTTGTAGCGATGAACACGCAAACCTGTGTCTTCGTGGGGTTTAACTGGACTAGGTTAAGTCGACCCCAATCTGAAACTTTTGATAAAGAAGTTTCGATTTCAGACACAAGTTTGGATCGGCTTTCGATGACGTTTACCCGAGAAATGTTAGCGCGGCCGATGTAAAGGGCATCACTCGTGCTATCGTCTGCATAGCAATGGATGCTGCTAATCTGCAGCATGTCATTGATATGCTCAAGAAACAGCGTGGGTGATAGCACACAGCCTTGTGGGACACCAGAATTAACAGAGGAGAGACACGACATTGGAGTCGGAGCATGCACCGTCAACAACGACCTTGATGCTTCTGTTTGTAAGAAAGCTGGTGAGCCAATTGCACAGTTTCTCGGGAAGCACATAGGAAGGAAGCTTTGCAAGGAGCGCTTTGTGCCAGACCCGATCGAAGGCCTTCGCCACGTCCAAACTGACGGCCAACGCTTCCCCCTTGGTCTCGATCACTTGTGCCCACCGGTGAGTCAAGTTAATAAGAAGATCACCAGCTGAGTGACCCCGACGGAAGCCGTATTGTCGATCATTGAAGAGCTGGTGGTCTTCTAAGTACCGGAGGAGCTGGCAGTTAATAATGGATTCCATTATCTTGGAGAACAAGGCGCGTTAAAACCGGTGCCAACTCAAGAGCACACGTCTTCAGCACGATAGGAGAGATTTTATCGGGCCCACTCGACTTAAGAACGTCGAGGGAAAGAAGCGCTTTACTCACTGCCCTTTGTGTAAACCGGATTTCCGGCATGCGGCTCTCGCACTGCGGTATGGTTGGCGGTGCGTTTCCCCCGTCGTCCAGGGTCAAGTTGAATGCAAAGAGTTTGCCCAGAAGATCGGCTTTTTCTTTAGCGTCGTGGGCCAACGAACTATCTCCTATGTGCAGGGGTGGAAGGGATGGCTTACAAAAGTTCCCCTGGACAGCTTTGGCAAGAGACCAGAATGAACGAGTTCCGGAAGGGAGACTCACTAGTCTCTCGCCAATTCTGCCGATGTGAGCCGACTTCGCCCCAGCAATTACTCTTTTGAAGGACCTGGAGGCAAAGTTAAATTGTTTCTTTAATGTGCTGGTCTTTACATCCCGTGCTGTCGCTGCATTAGCCCATGCTTGGTAATATTCCTGCTTTCGGCGGGACACCGCTTTGCAGGTTCGACCAAACCAGGGCTGGGACTTGCCACCTGTGGGAATCAGGGAGAATGGAATTAAAAGTTCCATACCCTGAAGCACAACATCCGCGAGAGAATCGGCAACGACATTGGGATCATCCGGCGAGAAGGAAACCTGCCTCCATGGGTAGAATGCAAAGAATGTTCGCATTCCATCCCAGTCTGCTGACCTATAGTGCCATACGCGGTGACTGCCTGTAACTCGCGCAGCGGCGAGTGAACGAGTGGTACTATACTCCTAATCAGGCAATGGTCCCAAGAGGGGCCTCAACGGATACTTTGTAGCCGTCAGGATGTGAGGTCAGCGGAAGATCCAACAGTGAAGGCACGTGGCTTTCTGCATCTGGGATTCGCGTAGGCGTTGCTACCCAAGTCGCCAAGAATCACGATCTCTGCGGATGGGACCTACTGGAGCACTGAGTATATAGCCATTTGGACGTGGTCGATGAGTCGGTCCGTTTCGGCATCACCGCTATGGGACCTGTAGAGGCATACGTAGATGCGGGGATGGTCGTCGCAGTCTACACGTAGCCATAAGATGGAGAGGTCCCTACCTTCAAGATTGCCGAGCCGGCGAGAAGTGATATCATCTCTAACGTACACGCATACACCAGCCTTAGGAACAAAGGAGTGTTCCAGTCCGTACCCAGGGTAGCAGAGGTAGGATGTGTCCGCTGGAGATGATATCTGCGTCTCGGTTAAAAAGAGCAAGGCCGGCTTTGCTGTTTCAAGGTGGTGGTGGACAGTGTCGAGGTTAGAATGTAAGCCCCTGATGTTACAAAAATCCACGGTAAACGTGACAGGGGGGCCATGATATGCATTCTCTTGCCCCGAGCAGAGTTTGGTAGCAGAGGTAGGATGTGTCCGCTGGAGATGATATCTGCGTCTCGGTTAAAAAGAGCAAGGCCGGCTTTGCTGTCTCAAGGTGGTGGTGGACAGTGTCAAGGTTAGAATGTAAGCCCCTGATGTTACAAAAATCCACGGTAAACGTGACAGGGGGTGCCATGGTATGCCTTCTCTTGCCCTGAGCAGATTTTGAGAGCGCAGTTGAGCCCCCAGAGTACGAGGGGCAGCCTGGGCGTCAACGCTCAGGTATAATCCGTACTGAGGGTGGACGTCCAGGGGGGGATTCTCCAACGCTAGCGCTGGTACCCCCCTGGGGTATCCTTTTTGTTGACAGCGCTATCATTAGGGGGGGTGGGGGATTTTGGGCCTCCGGAGACCTCACTCATTTCGGGGAAATGCAACGCAAGCGTTACTTCACAACCGGTTTTCTGTGAGGCCGTGGTATCGCACCGGTCGAGCCGGCCCATTCGTGCCTAAGCATGGCTCTACCACGTACAAAAATAAAAATAAAAAAAATAATATATAATAAAAATTTGAAAAATAATGTATAATGAAATGTAGTTACTAAGGCATTTTTATAAAAAAAAATCTTGTTACCGGGGTTTTCCGATAGTACTCGGTCCATAACACTACGTAATCTCACGATAACAATATAAAAAAATAAATAATAAAAATATGTATCGATATTAAAATATCATCACAACTTAGCCTATAAATAAGTCCACTAAAGATTAACATGGGTTTCTGAGAACAAACCAGTAATCCTTTTTGCGTACGATATTGAAGTAATGAATATTAAAGCTGATAGTCCCCCCATGAATGGTTAAATAAAATAATTCAAGAGATTATCGATGTAAAACGGATCATCAATATTTAAAAGTAGTATGCATATTAATAGCTGAGATCGTTGCTATAGTTAAGCTTATTTGTAAAATTTCAGATTCAAACAATTCGTAAAATAATTTGTGTATAGAATTTTAGAAACAAGAAAGCAAGAAAAAGAGACAGCTAGAGATTATCACTGCTTATCTTATCTAATTTAATTATTATTATTCTAGACAAAGTTACAAATGAACAAGTGAGCTTGCTAGTTTCATTATCTGTTTGGCTCAACTATTCAAGCAATCATTATTAAACACGATTTTCCTCGTGGGAGAGTCATGCTTAACGCATGAAAACCGGTGGTAAAACAACTCTTGCGTTGCATTTCCGGTTCCGGTTTTACGGGGGCCCAACTCCCCCTCTCCTATTTCCCCTTCGTTCATCTCTTCAAACCCTTAAGTTGCAGGTGACCCGTCAGTTCCTCTTTCCCTCTATATTATAAAAAATAAACACCATACAATAAACAAATAAATCATCATTTCGCCTTTATTTTAGGCGCCTTTAGTTTTGACCTTTGGAGTGTCTATCTTGTATTTCTGTTTATATTTTTATTCACTAAACTTTAGAACTAATTGTAATAAAATATGTTTCTAAATTTAACAAACACGGGCAGTCTTTTATGGAATGCCGATAGAAGTAAAAACTAAGTAACTTGTGAATTGTATCGTTGAGCTATTAAATTATACACAGTATACATATAGCTATAGGAAGCGTGCGGTGACGATGACGTGAGTTTCACACTTTTTTTTCACCCAAAAAGTACACGTATATACACAGTATACATATAGCTCATGGAAAGCGTTCGGTGACGATGACGCGAGTTCCTTAATTTTTGTTCAACTAAAAAGTGCTCAACGCGCCTAAAGAAGTTTTCACTTCAAAAATATTTAGTTCATAACTTGGTTTGGTTCAACGCGCTTTTCTCTAGTTCTTGTTCTACCAATCCGATTTCAAAAGTCTCTTAGGGTGTATTTACTACGTTAACATGTTTAGGAAGGCTATAGGAACCTTATAAAACAAGTGAAGAATCGTGTCGTGTATATTTATGTCGAAAATAGTAGAGACAGTTTTTGTGTAAGTAGCTTAATCGCCGAACCACTGTTTGGTCACAATTACTCGGGTCCTGAAGCAAAATGATAAAACGTAGATTTGTGCTAAAAGGATCCGCCCTAGTTTGCATCTAACCATTTTTCCCCTATGGGAAAACGCTGTATTTACGGGTTCTCCCACCTACATACTTCGTAATACAGCCCATGTTTTTAGGTGCGAATGTAATTGTTTAATAACTTTCGCGACTTCTTAACATATCATATGAGTATATCGGGACATAATCGCGATTTCTTTTTTATATAAGGCCTTATACCGTGGTTTACCAGACGTTTCTATCGAATTGCACCGACTGTGCTATTCATAGTTTTGTTATACGTTTCTCATAGTGCGAGCTATATGTTGTAATTTGTTGTGAGTGTTTATAGGACCTAGGGCTCCTTAGTCGAATTAGTAGTCTAATAACAAAAATAAACATTGCTATGTACATCATATTATAATTTTTTTTGTTTAGCTAGTGTACAGAACATCCTACTTCATCCTATTCACTAGTCGAATGGACAGGCTAAAGTAGCAGTTTCGTAAACCCTTGCCATTGACAACTATTACCCCCAGTGGTTAAACTTAAATCTTCATAAGCATAAGCCTATATAGTTGTTATTAGTTATATACCTACATATTTAGGTGACGTAGTGTGTAACGAAACGAATTTGGACGGATTCCATTGGAAACTTTATGTATTTATTTTCATATACTCAGCTGCACTAACATGATATAACGTGAATGATGGTTATAAAACATTGTTAAATGATGTTTTCTTCTGTCAACGCAAACCCAAAGGTATCATAAATACTATCGTCTGTCTTCGTTTTCGATAGCGTTTACCTAACAGCGTGTAAATAATTACTTAGACTTGTGTTGCCATAGTCATAGTCTCATTAGAAAGAATACATTCAACTTCTAAGTACCCACACTTGTTTAAAATCTAGTCTATTGTAAAAAGATAACTCCCACAGTACGAATTATTCCTGTGTCGCGGGGAACTTAACAAACATATGAACGACGGACACCAAGAACACCCAGACTCATGTTAACTATTTGTGGATCATACAAATGTTTGATCCGTTTTGAAAATCGAACCTGACAGCCAGGCCACAACAGACAGGGAACCACCAGACCAAGATTAGGCCGTACAATGAACAGACTTTTTGAGTTTATTTGTCATTTTATCGTAGCCTTAATAGTTACCTAAAAAAAAGATATTTCATTTCATTCAATTATTTTTTTTTTTAAGATGGGTGAAACGAACGGCACAAGAACATTGATTCGTGGCAAACGGCGTCACCACCCTTACATGTCGGAACCCTCTCATGCTCTCTTCAGGGTGGACAGATATCACCACATGTTTTCAATTGTGGTCGGTATGAGGCCGTCACCAGATTGGTTTCTTGGTACATCTAAATTTGAGCTCTGTACTAATGACGGATGGTATGAAGGGGGCACAATCCCTTTGTATCCCTGGGATGCTGGCACCATGGATGGAGATTCATATGAGGTGAGTTCTAGAAGAACACAATTCACTAATGATAACATCTTTCTACTATTATAAATTTGAGAGTTTTGTTGAATGTTTGCCCTAAATCACGCCAGAATAGTTGAACAGTTCTGGACGAAATAAAATAGTTCCGAACTATTTTATCATAGGAACTGTAGGTTTCTTTGTTTACTTAATAAATATATAAAAATGAACTTATTATTGGATTATTATACGAGTACAATAAAACTTGTTACCGTTTACTCGTTCACACACACTCATTTATGCTTCTCACACTTTGTCAATCTACACAATGTTATGTAATGGGTTGACTCCAGATCTCAGTACCATAAATTACCATTTTCTTGTCAAGTATACATAAAACTTGATGTAATTTGTGGAAATGAAAGAAACATTTTTATTATTTTAAATATTCAAAATTAAAAAAAAACATAATATGCATCTAACCTTATTTCAAATACATAGGTATCGTTGTAGTAGGGGAGCCCAAACGGGGATTTCGGGATTTACTAAAGCGCGGCAGATTAATATACAGGGGGATACCTTGTACCCGGTTGAGTACCTCCAACAAAATATTAGATACGCCCGTGAAGGATAAATGATCAGATTAGTAAAAAAAAATCATAGATCATCGGAAATTCTCGAGCGCGTCAGATTAAGGTAGGGTGAGTTAATTACATGCTAAAAAGTGTATATTCCAATAATCTGACAATTTGAGAGTGACGTAAAGAAAGGGGAGGGCAGCAAAGTTGTAAAAAAAAACGTCATCTCGACATTCTCGAGCCTAGCTAAATTTTATTTTTATTTTGAAGGAAATAATTCAAGGATAACGAAAAATATATAAACTGACGATTTCCGCAAGCCGAAATAACAAAAAATCGTCGATAAAGGTAAATGCGTGCAGCTGCGTGATACCTATATTTCCCTCTCCGCGTTCCTATTCCTCTCTCACTCTTTCTCTATCTATTACTCTCTCACTCCAACCCCACTCTGGTTTTTGCTGCCATGACGCCATCACAGCTGATAATAGAGACTCGTTCGTGGCATATTATTTACAACGTGTTAGTTTTTTTTTTAAATTATTTTTTTTTATAAATACAAGTATTCTACTTAAAAACATACACTTATTTATTTGCATTTCCATTTCCTTGCATTTCCTGAACTTTTCAATTAATTAAGTTCAGTGATTTAAAAAATATATTTTTTTTTGTCAGATTAGGCGAATCCCTCTAGATAATCGTCAGATTATGACACAGCACGTTTAGATCATAAAGATGAACCATATATATCTTAATCTGACGCGCTTGAGTATTTCAAAATGGCGAATTTTTTTTTGCACATTATAATAATGGCCGCGAGTTTGCGTCACATCGAAATCGTCAGATTAGAAAATGAGAGCTTTTTTTGGTGCACTTGACACTCCCTTAGAAAATCTGACGCGCTTGATTTTTTTTTTCTCATTTTCAACATTATGCAAACGATCAGATTAACATGCGTACATTATTAAAAATACGTAGGGCATTGATGCTATCAATATCTGACGCGCTCGAGAATGTCCATGCAACAGTATTTTTTTACATATTTAAAAATCTATAGCCGTTTCTCCCACCGATGAAAAGGTTATTATATATAATATCGTTTGCCCGCTATCGCATAAAAAAAATATATATATAACATTTTTTTCTTCTTATCATCTAAGCTTTGCAACCCAATAGGTCTCTATGACTCTCGAGTAAATCCCCATTTAGTATCGTGGGCTCCCCTACTATTGGAATAGTTAACTTTGGAATAGCTAATTCGAGTTTTTTATTGGCCGCCACCGCGGCTCTCCTTATATATACATTTTCATTTAGATTTATTATTTAAGTTGAAACTACTATGTCTAAGCGGTGATCTCAAGCAAACACTTTACCAGTGCTAATGAATACAAAAACCTAGAAATACAGTCAATATAAAACTACTCTAGTATTCGTTATTAACCGTCAATTTATATTGAGAGAGCAGTATTGCCCTCTTATAGGATTTACTTTTTGTGTTTTATCTACTTATAAGTAGGTATCTCATACGCATTGTCACACCGTAGTCGATAAGTTGATTTAAAACGTTTTTATTGTTTTGTTAGTCAATGAGGTCAAAGACTAATCCAGAAGACACCGTCAAAAGAGTCGAGGTCGGTTCCTTCAACCGCAATTCGCCGTTCTATCAGATGAATTTAAACGATTTGAAGCCGTTCGCGTGTCTCACTGTAAGAAGATTGGATGTGTACCCCGTGATGAACGCAGACTGTAGCGAAACCGAAGAAGGTACGATATGGTCTTATTTGTTTTTAGCCACCTATTGTGGCATTGTCTTCTTTTGCCTAGGACAGCAAGAAAAAAATAGGTCTTCATTTGTTTCGTGCTAGCTAGCTAGCTTTTCTAGAGAGGGAAAGGCGTTTAAGATATTTAAATGGTTATATAACCATTATTTAATTCATACAAAGACTTACAAAGATCACAGAGGCGTGATGTCAATTAATTAATTGATTAAAGATTTTGGGACACTTTTTCTATAATATTTAACTGATATAACCAATTTTATATTTTGACCTTAAATTACTTTATTTAAAATCAAAAAACATTTTTTAATATATTTTTTATATGTCAAATACTTTCTGAATATTTATTTTTTTCGTTTCGCTTCGTCGTTCGCCGCCACTTTACACCGCTCCGACTTATTTGTTCGGATGTTTGGTCAAAAATTGTTAAAAATATCGATTCCACAAACACGAGAGGTTACTGTGATCAAACATTGGGAATATTCAATAGCAATTAATGAGTTACACAGAGCACACACGATGAGATCGGTGAGTAGTTTAAAGGGACAATACACGTCCTTTTGGAAAAGTTGAAATTATCATAAATTCCAAACCACTTATTTGATGTTAATGAAACAAAAACATATGTATTTCTACACATTTAAGCTACACGGCCACGTCAAGTTTTAACAGATATAACGGACCTGTTAACATTCAACATGTTTGGAATGCAAAACTTTACAAAATCTTATAGCCCATTAGAAATAACTTTGTCATTCTCGTAATTGACTTTAAAACAGGAGATAACTCAGTTCAATGCGCCTTTCCAATTCCTTTGCGTAATACTTTAAATCGTAAAAACGTGCCATTTAAAAACATATTCGTAATTTCCCTTATATTCCACAATTAAATCCTGATTTTGTTAGAATAGGACTACCGCTGGAGTTAATATATAAATAAAAAAATATACATATCATCGCTTAACATTTGTACGTAGAAAAGACACATACAGACAATGATATTATATAAAAAAAGGTATACAGTCGATTATAAACCTCTTCCTTTTTTGAAGCTTGCTTAGTTTTTAAATCAGTTTACAATAACTTTTTTTTTTGCTTTTGTATTTTACTAACCTTTTTTTTTATATTAAATAATGTAAAATATTTTATGTTCATAGTCATCATGAACGTTAGATAATTATAAAATAAACTAATGTTATAAATGTTATTTTTTTAAAGATTAGTTTTTCTAGTCACTCTCATAAATGTTTTACCATCCCGTCTAGCCTCATGCAGTAATAGGGTTAGGGTGTTAAAGTTTTTTGTTGATCGTCATGGAATGTCGTGCGTTATGTTATGACTAATGTCCTAGTTAAGATACGAGTACATATATGCATGTCACTAATAATAATAACGGTATATTTTTTCTTCTAGAAGTGATCGACGAAGTAGAAGACACGAAACAAGAAGAAGAAGCCGAAGAAGAAGAGACAGAAGAGTATGTACCTACCTATATATTTTATTTTTAATTTCTATAATTTTGGAGAAAAATACAATCACATCTTATGTACAACATATGTCAATACTTAACTAAAAATATAGTAGGTCGTTGTAAATTGCAAAAATCTCCAACAAGTTTAAAAGTAATCAGGGTGTAAATTTAAAAAAATACTTTTCAAAGTATATTAACAACTCTGCCTACACCTTGGAGGATAAAGGCTTGAGCGTATGTATGTAGATATGTAAGCATTACTAGATATGCAAGATTGTTAAGAACCGATATATTTCAGTATTAATTATTATTTAACTGCAGTATTCTATTTCTACAGTGTTCCAAGCACATATCTAAATTCAGCACTTCAAGTACAAATGTGGCTAGATTCAACGAACCCCAAATTTTATTCATTATTCTGTATCGCAGCCCACTGCTGGACTTAGGACAAATTCTAGATCAAATTTAAATAGATGAAATGAAATAAAATTGAAACTTATCTTTCTGAATAAAAGCATTTAAATTTAATTAAAGCAATTTCTACCCCTACCTCTCAAGCTATCTACACCATCCCAAGGTTGACTGGTAGAGAATGGGCATTAAGACAAAAAAGAGAAAGAAACATAAAATTAATAATTACTTTAACCACTAAGCCATCCGTGCAGTCAAATACTTTTAAAAAAGTATATAAATGACTATAAAATAAAAGTAGAGTAGTGTTGACTATAAATAGCAAAAGTTGTTATAACCCCTAATTTTCCACCTCAGACTATTGACTATTTTCTTCAAATTTGAACTAGCTTATCCTTCAAGTTTCAACCAATTCAGTTAAAAAAAATATTGAAATCCACTCACAAATGACGAAATATTCCATAACATACCCAAAAAAAGTCGAAATGAGAACCTCATAGTTTTTGAAGTCGGTAAAAAAATAGCTATTTGTTTTTTTTTAAATAAGATTTTTGTATAACACAAATGTTATCGGATATTCCTTTTCAGGGATCCTGAAGAACCTGTATTGGCAGAATCGAGGCAGAAATTAGAGGGTACTGACAATTGTTACTTAGGCGTATGGGGAGCATGGTCACCTTGTACTCCTAATGAGGGTGCCTGTGGCAACGGCTTCAAGACCAGAGCGAGATATCGTGGAGACAGGAACATTTACTTTGAAAGCTACAGCGTAAATAGACTTTTAGTTATCCTAAATTCCTACCTAATAGCATAATGAGAAAGGGAGTTTGTAAATTCGTTGCTCTTTTAAGAATTTTGCAATAGATAATTCTCATACAGAAAAAAAGTTCCTATTATTCACGGGTGATACCTTAATTGATTATTAAATATAATAATCACGCGAGAGAAAGCGCAGAGAAAAAGCAGTTGCCCAATAAAGTTGATGAAAACGTAGTGACAGATGTTGGAACTTAGCCTTATTCACACAGTAGTCTTCTACCTATGTACCCACTTCTTAATGCATCCGTATAAGCAATATCACTGTTCTTCGATTGCCTTTCCTACCTTACCCTGTCAATATAATACCAACTTATATTTTTTTATTAATTCCTAAAGTACCCGGTTGACTGCTATAACCCTCTATTACGTTTCGTGTTTAGTAATAATAAGGTGTATTTACCAAGGCTCCTCTTTATTCAATAATACCAGTTTCGTAACGATTACTAGATTGGGTTAAGTAAATGTAACATACATAAAATTGTTTCAGAATCCTAATAATGTCGAAGCGCAACAAAAGAGCAGTAACTGCGAAGTTAATCAAGATGCTAAGCTAGTTCAATACAAAAATTGTTTCATAGATTGTTAGATCGCACGTTTGCAATAAAATTACTAGATATAAAGTCTAAACTGGTGTTTTATTTATGTACCTGGACTGACTAGATTACAGGGAACAAGCTCTGGGCCTCGAGAGATCTTGTTTTCTCGTTTTTGCGCGAAAATAACCGGTTTACAAGTTTTGCCGGCCGGCGACTCACCGACGCAGTCATAGTGTATGGTGGAAACTTGGAAAGCGCGGGCGGCGGGTGACAGGGCAGGGTCTCTGTAAACATTGTATTGCATTGCATGTCTTGAAGACTATAAAACGTGAACATAGGCGCGGATCGCGCATGCTCTAAGCACATTGGACGCAACGGCCCGCCTCGCGGGCGATCGCAACTTGTTGATTGTTCACTCACTTCACGCCAGTTGAGTCGCGAACGATGCGTTGGGTGGTCGCGTTCCGCGTTCGCACTACTATCGCTCCGAACTTCGAAATTGTTTTACGAAAATATGTGAAGTTTCCAAATTCGAAATTGTGCAAAACTGCCGTTACGAACGCGTTGTCTAGTGATCGACCGACGTAAGACGTTATAAATAAGTAGTGTTAAGTCATTGAAACTTAATAGGCTTACTCGTTTTACCTGCATGCATCGTCCCACGTCTGTGCGGTTACCTACCTTATCGGATAAACGAACATTTTTCAAATGGATGTGCGCTTAAATACTGTGAAGTGTGCGTGTTATGTGTGATAGAAGACTTCGTGAGAGCGTAATAGGAGATTGTGACAAGTTTTTACTCAAGTGACGTGCTCGAAGTAGTGATACGAAAAAGTTGAATTACCTCAAGACAGAAACATGTTCGTGCGCGGGAGCGAGGGGAGCATCCTTGCCGTGTTCTTTCTCTATTCGCTAGCGGTGGCGTCGGCGGAGTACACAAAAGGTAAAACTTCTTTCTTACCTGTGATACGACGCAACCCTACGTTTGTCATGCTTTGTTCTATTGCCTTTTTGTTAGCTTCTTGAAACGACTTTTGAATTTTAAAAATTAAAACTTATGATGACGTCATAAACAGGTTTTTTGATTCCTATCAATGTATGAAGATATCATTATAATTTCACAATTTTATTGAGTCGTAATTAACTGTTTACTTTAATCTTAAGTAGTACATAGTGATAACCGTGAACAGTTCCTGTTTCTACAGAAATTGGAATGACTAACTCTAAATAAATGACTAGTACTGTGACAGGCGGTTGATAACGGAATTTAAAGATAAGCTTGGCGCGCCACACCTATCGATGCTACCATACCTACCTTACGTGGAATTTAAAGATACACACATATACACAACACCAGTTCTCGCCAATTACAATTACCTACTAAAGAGTAAAAACAGTACTTATTATAAAGCTCCTTTTATGAAACTGTAGATAAAACGTACCATTTGTTAACTCGTACTTAAGTAACTACATACCTTCTCTCATTTTCACCTATGTGGTAAAAAAATTACTGGGTCTATTTAAATTAAAATATATTTGAACTGTATAATACAAAATATTTTCAGTTCGAACTTTAAATCCACCTGCTAGGGGCATAGACCTAAATTTGATTAGGTACTTTTTTTACATAAAAAACGCGTTTGACACACAACTTTTGCTAACATTCCTATATTATTTTGCCGATATTTTGATAAGTGCAAATTGTGTTTACTTATTTACTGTTTACTTGCATTGAGTTTTAAATGGCTAGTTTATAATATATACTTATTGTATATATTTCAGATAAATTCATTTTTGTACTCCTTGCCTTGCCATCTTGTGGACCGTGCTTTCCAACAAAAGAAACTTTGAAAAGGTCTAATTCAAGACCGTGTTCCTAAAATGCAAACTAAAGCTTATCCACTGGTACTGGTGGTGGTGTTTCACCAATAGCGGTGGTGGGCCTTTGCGTAGGAACTTGTTAAAAGCAAGTATTTCAGAGATATTTCTGAAAAACGTACTAAGGACCACATACAAAACATTAATATAACTATGAAAGATCGTTGATAAAGTAATTAGCCTTGGGAACGGCGATCTAGACCACTCTAAAGATAGGCTATTTGTGTGTTAAAATTAACTCGGTCTTTTGAACTGTTCTGAAAGCATTTAAAGTCCCCGTATGAGGTCATAATGTATTGTGTTCTCTACTTGTCTTGGTATGGAATATTCTTGTTACCTGTCTTTTAAATGTTCTACCTTAGATGAGCTACAATGAACGTACATTACTTATTAATTATCAATTTTCCAACTACATTGATAAAAATTGTTTTATAAAAGTGTAATTTATCCAAGCTATTGTAATAGCGATGACGAAGTCACCTTTGAACGCGATTACGAGTACTCACTTATCGCTTCTAACATAAGCTTTAGATCATGTCGAGACACGAGAAAGAAGTAATAAAGAGCATTAGCTTTGCGGCTAACAAAATAAAGAAAACTGGGTAAATAAGAATTTTAAATGAAAAAAAAAATGTGTTCGAAATAGGTGCCAAATAGTAAGTTGTATTGTAACATTGTAAGTTTTCTAATAAAATCTCTCTTTTTAATAAATAAGGTATTATATTTGTTTTATTATTGCTTGTTTTATATATTTGCATGTATAACACAGTTGTCAGTAGCCGTAGTTTCAATATTTATTAAAATTGGAAAATAAATAATTTACTACACAATTAGTACTCGTTCAGCTTAGCTCGTTTGTTTGAATATATGTACATATCTTAGGTGTTACCGGTTCGGTTTTACAAAAACTTTTAGCTAGTCTATTTATTGACGAAACCTATAACATTAAGATGTTATGTACATATGTATAACCAAGTTTAAAAAAATGTTTTCTAAGTTGGCTATTATATTTTTTTAGCTTTGCAATATTGAAATGTGTATGTATGTATACAACTGCATGAAATTCCGTCGTAATGTCATATTGTAGCATCATATTTAGTAAAGTAAATGGCTTCCATACAAATATTGCTGTAAATTCTGATTCTAAACCCGCATTTGTATCTTATAGTTTTCTGTCATGCCATATCTGTCACTCATAGCTCAACGACTAGTTTGACTAGTTTGAAAACAGACGTTCTAATCCAATCTTGTACAAGCGCAGTACTCAAACAGCGTATTAACAACTGAATCACCATAAACCGATATCTTTTTGTTTTCAGCTATTATAAATAAAAATTACAAGTTTTCTCTGTAGTACAGTAACTATATTTTGGTACTACAAGAAAAAGGTAGCACTAGTAATGTTACCGTGTTGCAGGGGAGTTTACAAACAACAAACACTACACACAAGGGACACAGTGAACACCCAGACTGGATACAACTATTTGTGGATTACACAACTTTTAGTAGGAATCAAACCTCCGGTTCAGCAGTCGGGGTCACTAACCAGTCTACCAACAGTTCAGTCAATTTGATGTATGAATGTGCTGCCTACCTATTTTGTCCACCTAAGTAACATAACCAAGGAAGTCTCACCGCAACTCGTCGTTTAATTGTAACGCTTGAATAACTTTCTATTTCCAGACTGTTTCAAACTTTAAATGGATGCATGAATGCGTTTATTTAAATTAAGAATTTGAAACTGAATCAACAAGGTTAAGACCAAGTAGGTGCCATCTACGAGCTCCTTATTATATTCTAGGCTTAAGCACAGACTTACTTAAGCCATATCGAGAACAATAGCGTTCCCGGCGGACTATGCAAAACTCACGTCTCGCTTTAAAGTATCAAGCCGTACCTTTCAATAAACCGGTATAGCAAACTTAGCAAGCGATTGAATGTTAAAGACTTGAATTGAAATACTTAACTAGTTTATCCAGTACATATTCATAACCTCATTTTTGTACGGAAGTATATCAGAAATTTTGCATTGTTCGTTTTAACCAGTCATATATATGTACTTATAATGCGACCCTCTCCTTGTAACACGAAACACGACGGCCCCACCAATTATAATGTCCTGTCCCTCACACAATAATACATTCATTAGCCTTAATTTATGCTTCTTGCTCTTACCTTAACCAATGACAATTTAAAAAACTTCGGCTTTTTCCATTGCTTATTTCATTACAAAGTAATTACCTCAATTTCAGAGGTTATAAATAAACTGAGCGATGTAGTATGAAGTTTATGACTACTCGTATTTGTTCGTGGTCAAGAGATTTGTACGGCTTCTGTGACATGGCTGCCAATGTGATGACGTCACCATGCAACCGGACCATTCAATAGCAGTTGGTATGCAAGCGGTTGTTTGCTGCTGACCTTTTTCCGAAACGAACAATGAACATTGTAGTTCTATGGTTATTTCATGTGAAATACCGAAACATAAGTAATCCATTACATAGTGAATTTATTTTGATATTGACAGTCTAATTACATATATGTATTACGAAAATCTATTTCTCGTGATTGACACACCAGCGGACTACAATGCTGTCTGGGACAGGATAGAATGTTAACTTGGGAAAGAGAAAATATATTTTATCGTATTTATTACATTTCTATCGTGTGTTGACAAGGGCAAGTGTGGTATATTAATGTAGATTCTGTGTATATGATATGGAGGGATGAAAGGAAGAAATTAACAGTTCTTATTATTTTCTGAAGGTACCTACGTAAATAGAACAGATTCAATCTCAAATCAATATCAAATTCATAGTTATTTTTCAGTTGACTTGCGCATTCTTTTTATTTTTCTAAACAAATGCCGTGAAAGGTACAAAAAGAATATGTATAAAGAAAAAAGTATTTATACTTAATTGATTTCTAAAACACGTCTAAGAGTTATATGGATGTGTGAGTGTGCCGAGGAAATGTCTGAGAATTAATTACTGTAGATCGCTTAGTTCATAAGTGGCAAGGTAAACATATTATGCTCATGTTTCCCATGGAAGTGGTCTGCTTGGTTCAAAATCTACTAGGTAAGCTAGTAGCTACCAAGTCTACTCAGTAGGAATTAATTGGGAACAAAGGAATGTATATAATATAGAAATAAAAAAGGGAGCAAACTTGTATAATCTAACCTATATGAGCCGTGTCGGTGTTCAAAGTGCCTGTCAAATCAAAACTGAACTGATTTCTTTTCAAGAAGCTATATTTTTCGCTATGAAGATCCCTGAGAAAGTTTAAAGCCTTATAAGGGAATGAAAATGTGTAATCCCCTTGCAAGACACGAATACGGTGCCAGCCTTGTCCACTTATTTCTTCAACAAATATTTCAAGAAGAATTTACAGGTCGATAATAAAACGTAAGCGACGGTTGGCCGGGTGCTATCGATGCTATGATAACAGAACTAGTCCAGCTCGATTGTGCATGCTATAACACTGCCAAGTACTTGATTACGGTCACGCGACCCACCTTTCGGCTTGTGATAGTTTTTAAATTTCCCGCCTAAAACTTGTATGTTATCTGTCACTGCGTACAAGATTATGCATTATATACTATTCTCAGTAATAAATACTTTAAACTCTTGTAGCTAGGGGAATAAAGAAATCTTATGCAATATCTGCATAAAATGTAAGGTAAATAAGAAATACCGAAAGTAACATCACTTTCGGCATTATTATATCTTACAAAGGATTTTAAATCTTAAGACATAGTCATATGGTGCTAGATTATAAGCCGTTCTTAGGTCACATGCTGTCTGTCTCTTAAAAGTCAATTGATCAGGTCTATCGTTTTGTAGTTACCTAACGATGCTAAATAGGTGAGTGTTTTAGTAAATCAATTACGTTTTCTGTTTAACATGCATCGATATTATTTTTTTTTTTATCTTGTCGTCCTGATTATATGATAATACAAAAATACATATTGTGTGTGTTTGTGTGTTTGCAATTAAATATGTAATGGTCAAATGAAAAAAACACCCCTCTTAATCCCTTTAATATACATATTAAAGTCCCCTTCGCTTGCTTCAGCGGAGTCTGATGAAAATCCTCCGTCACATTTGAGTGAAAACTCTCCAAGGACTCCTTGTATAGAACATTCACGCACATTCAAAAGGTATGGGTGTTTTCCTTGAGGAAAATCTTGTAGATTAGGAGTTGATGCAAATGGTAAAAGACAGTTAGAAACCACGATTCGGAAGGATTATGTACCTCAGGGAGCCTCCTAACCAACAAAACAACCAATCTCATGCCCTAATTTATAGCACTATTACGTATTAATAAATATAAGAACTCTTCTCAATAGAACAAGTGCCGAAGTCATATCACGCACTTTCATCTTCCAGAGTTTGCAGAGACAATAAATAGCTCTTCATTTGTTTTTATCCTTACGTTCTTCATGAGCTTTCTCTGCCTACCGTCACACAATTTTTCATACAGAATATCAGATTCTACCTGTCCTTGAGTATTTGTCCCACGTTCCCTCCCGCACTACCTCACTTACAATTTTCCATTGAAATTTTTTTCGCTTCTGCCACCAATATTTTACTGTTTTATTTTTGTCTCCAAAAGGCCGCTTTGGATACGCAGCATATTTACCACTTAACCACCTAAGCTTTGCAATACTTGTTTCGTATACGGAATATGGATAACAGCCCAGTACGGGCCATTCTCCATATTCCTTGTTCCTCATTCTTTCCTAACAGACCAAATCAATAACATTTTCGAGGAATCAAACATAGTATTGAGATAACAGTCTCAAGAGCCAATGCCCATAAACCTAACGTGCCGGAGAAATAATAAAAATAACATGACGACAAATTTATTTATTGATTGATAAAAATTATGACAATAGTGCAGTTATCATTAATTTGACGGTTCATGAATATTAGTAGTAGTTAGTAATAGTTAAAGTACTTAATTTACTTATTACTCACTCGATGACAACAACCAATAACGTATTTACCACAAATAAACAAATTTTGTGGGGAAAATAACTGTCATAGTAAAGGAATGGCTTCTTGGACTTGGTCGGGTCGAGTTTTTTTAGATATAAATTTAAAACTACTTAGCACTTTTTTAGAAAAACCCTGATGGAATTTGATTGCAAAAAGTTTATGCTTTAAAAAATTTTTAAATACTTTTCGGATTTAAAACTTCTTATTTTTTTTATTATCATTTCAAATGAGCCGTTAGGTAACTTTGAAAGACTTACTAAACCTGAGTAATTAATTAATTCATTTAGTTATAGTATTTTTTTAACGGTCCTTATGATTATTATTTATTACTTGCTTTAACTCTTTTCTTCTTCTCTCCTCTTTACACATACGTTAGTTATTTTATAGCATTACTATAAATATGCATAACTGAATGCAGTGTAAAATGGACATTAAAATCTAGTATTTACAAGAAATGTTTCGAATTTAATACGCTCTACATAGATTTTCTTTACAATATTTCTTCATCATTGTTTGTGCATTCACTGAAAATAAAATATTGATCGAAAGTAATTCTATCATGCCTCCGTCTGCGACGCGCTGTCAACATAAGTATACATGTCTAATGGAAATGTTATGTCCCTGCTTCTTCACATGATGATACATATAATATCATCCAGTGAAGAAGTGATCTATATTGCTCAGGTTCATAGTTTATATACTTTATTATGAAATGGTAATATTAATTCCTTGTGCAGATCAAATCCTTATATTTGCGTTCGGCTAAGAATATTAAGAGATATTTATTAATTTATTCTGGTATTACTGTCTGTTATCAAACTGTAGGTAGTAATTTAAAAACATAAGTCCAATATCCCTTAAGCTAACAGCGAAATTCGCTGAATATTTGGTATTCCTAGCAAACATAAATCACGTAAGAGGCCAGTTCGGTATGGTCTATTGTTAAGACGCTATCTGTATTTTGTAAAATATTTTTTTTAGCACTACTTTTACTTTTACTTTTAACTACATTAAAAACTTGTGCCAAAGTACTGGCGACATATTATTTGTGCTAAGCTGCACAAATAGAGATTTCACAATGTTCAAGCATTCTCATTTATAGGTAAATACAACTCGTCTAGTGTCACTATCTCTTTCCTTTTTTTGTTCCTAGGCAGAGAGTCAAGTAAGTTCTTTTCTCAATGAAAAGCAGGACCGATTTCTGTGAAAGTATTCGGGTGCCTTTTACATTATTTACCGTTAAGAAAAATTAATCAAATTATTTATTCATCCATGCAGCATCGAAACTTAACGCGATAATGAACCGTTGACAGGGGCTTTCTTTTACTATCGATCTTGCATAATTAAAAAGTAAAAGTAAATACATCATTTTTCAGTAGTTGCCTGTGTTACAAGTTTCGATAAAATTCATTAGACATCTTAGATGAATACCATGTTTACACACACATTCCTAGATTTTCTTGTATACAATAGTAATACGATTTAACAAGCACAAATTCATAAACGTTGTGAACACGAATGGGGCTACATAGTGACCGGAGTTATGCTTTAAATATTTTACTAAGATAAGCCATGTACATTAATGATCGTCGCATTCCTCTTAGATAACATACATTGACATTAGATATGCCAGTTAATGTTGTCTTTAAAACTATAAATATATTAACATAACTACAGAATCTTTTGTGGACATCGGCGTAGAGTAAGTGATTCCTAGTCCAAGATGAGCTTCTATTTTCTTCACTTTGTTTTTCTGCATCGCTTCTATTGCCAATCGCCGGATAAATATCAATTTACTTATGAAGGAACAAAAGAATTTCCATTTTTTTAATACTTAGTCAATTAGAAGGTAGTTAAAATATATGTATAGACTATTTAGGTGGGTACATTACCCTAATCTTTAAATACATATTGCAGTTTTTGTTGTATTGAGTTATACTTACAGTGACAGTAATACCTACACACGAGAGCAATTGATTCCGTTTCACATAAAGGTACTAATCATTTTACATAAAAGAAGACCAGAACATAAATTATACGAAGTGGACAGTACGCACCCCCGACCTCGAGCCGATCAAGCATGCTTAGGACGAGCTTGGACATCGTATCAGTCACGTAACAAGAAAAGTACAACTTCAGGAAAGGCAATGATAAAATAATTAAATGGCTCGTTGGTCTAGTGGGTAGAGATCCTGGCTGCTGAGCCAAAGGTTATGGGTTTGTTTTCCACACAGAACAAAACTTAATCCTTTGTGGGAATTCTAAGGTGCGCATGAAGCAATAAGGCCGCCCTTTATACGTTATGTGTCTGACACGTGTATGTAATGTTTTATATTTTACTGTTACAATGGTTTACAAATAAAGAGTAATCTACTTATCTATCAGTGTAAAAGGACTTTATACCTAAAGTTCCCAGTAAAACACAATAAAACTATCATCAACATGTTAGAAACCCAGACACCATGTCAAATGTAAAAAAAATAGTTCCGTTTCACTATCAAAACTACTGCAAATAATATTGTAATGGCTTTCCATTATGTTAGATAGGCCATTTCATTTTACTGGCTTGGTGTAGATGGGAAAAATACTGAGAGAAAACATGAACGTTATGGTTATCCGTTTCTTTAATACGGCTACCTGTGGAGTTTCCGCAACGTGTTTTAACTTAAAATGGACATGCAATATAGTTAAAATAGCTTGATGCTATAGACTTCCACACTTGCCTAAGCAATTGAAATATGCACTTAAATATTGTAAACCAGAGTGGAGACAGACGTCGCACATTAAATTGTGTATCTGATTTGCAGCGTTTGCACCTTGCCAGATTGTGATAGAATTTAAAGTTTAATTTATAGGATAATGTTCGTAGATATTGCGTCGAGGTTAAAATGTAACTTCAGGAGTATAAAGGAATCGAGGGGTACTGTTTCATTTTAAACCTTAAAAATTATAAAAGAACATACATAGATACTCACGCCTATGTCCCCAAAGGGGTAGGCAGAGGCGTCTCAAACAGCCAAATTTTTGCTAGCCCTATTTACGTAATAGGGGCAAGCCTGTTGACGTCATCTGAGCACTATCTGACTGTATATTGGACATTGGTTAAATCTAGTAAAATAGGTAGCAGTTCTCAATTATTTAATTAGTGTTAGGTTTATACTAATTTTATTGCATTGATGACCACAATATTTTCACCATTTGACTGCACGAGTGTGCCGCGCCGACTGTTGTGGGGACGATCCCGCACGGGACAACACTTTGTGTAGTCCTCAAATTGTTGTTCTGAGTCTAGGTGTTACTTGTGTCCGTTGCATTAATGTTTGTAAAGTCCCCCGCGACACAGGAATTAATCTTAGTGCGGGAGTTGTTTTAAATAAAAGCATTATTGTCCATATTTATTATTATTTATTTTATTTATCAGAAGGAATAAAATCATACGAAACCTGCGCAGCGTACACGTGAATTTTAAATTACAGGATGCAGCAATGCTGCTGTTAAAATAAATCAAATTGTTTTAATATTGCTATTTTGTTCAAAAAACATCCTCTATTGACCTAGCTTCCTACATCCGCAATATCAGATGAACCGTAGTAATTAAGGCCGGCGGATATCACAATGGAGTCCTATTAGAGTGTGGCCGTATGTTCCTCAAGGGTATCGTGTAGACTAATACAAGGCTCGCAATCGTCGGGACGTGGAATCTTCTTCGATTATTACCAAACAGTGGTTCCTTAATTTACTTAGGTACCTTTGCTAAAGATATTTACGAGAATAATGAAGAGAGTATGAGAAAAGTACGAGTATTATAGACTTACAATTTTTTTAAAAAGAAATTATGATTACTAACTAACTAATCGAACCCACGACCTCTGGCTTAGCAGTTAGGGTTACTAACCACTAGACAAAACGACAGTGAACAAAACGATAACATATTTCCACGACTACGTTTTACTTTTACGCTACTCATTGTACAAGAAACAGTTGAAACATACATACCTTTTATTAGTTGTTTTTTTATAAAACCGCTTTCACATACGAAGTATTATCCTCTTCTCTGCAGATACATATTTACCTTCTTCGATTTATCGTTTAGCGATATAATGTATATAATATTTCCAACTGATAACGATATAATCAAAGTGCAGTTAGACGCCATACCACAAATAAGAGAGCATATAGCGCATATTGAAGCAGAGTAAATGAAGCCTCTCAAATTACAATCTGTTTTCTAAGAGCTAACAGCAAACAATAGTAATTAATCGTGTTAGGTACAACAATAGATTCCTATTAAACGAACATCGGCTATTTACTTCCCTTGGGCATTATACTCCACAAAAGCAATATTGGATCACGCTAAAAACCCTGGCGATTACATTGCCTCCAGTTACAAATTTTTAATTGATTTTTGGGGTGACTACTCTGCCTCCTTAGTGCATTGTTAGCCATTCCAACGCATTACATTTAGGACTGAAAATAACAGAACTAGTACGACTAAGTTTACTGTACCTCAACAGTTTTCCAACTGTTCGTAACCTTTATTGTTCATATACGTAAAGAAACTGGAGATTTATCGAAAATATGTTTGCAGTACGAAAAAGAAATAAGAACTCACTTGTTATTATGAGAAAAGAATTGTGACACAGTTGCTAGGCTTCACTAGCGTTTTAACTGAGATGCAATCAATCAATCAATTCAAAAAAGAGTAATCCTATTCATTCCATGCTTAGTAACAGAACTAAGTTACAAAATGAGTGCACACGGTCCGTCATCTCATCAAGAATACGCATGTAAAGTAGGTATATACCACACTGTGTGAAGCAGCCACTATTTAGCACTAGAACCGACCCGAATGATTGCTCATTGTTGGAAACTCACAATGGCCAATCAATGTCTATTCGTGCTCTCACAACATTTTTGTGGCTTACAATATTACAGTCACATTCTATATTAAATCTCTAAAACTTTAATTAAAGTTATTAAGACCATTCAAAAGTTACTAAAATATAGCATATTTAAAACAGAAGATAGAAATTAAAAGGCGTCAGTTAATTTAAATGGTACAGCGTTATGTAGTATTCTGCCCACGACTGTAATCTTCCAAAATTCTTGAACCGTCTTCCTTTAAACGAATATTTCATACTATTTAGGGTTAGCAGAAATCAAAACTTGGTTTATTGAAGGTAAGGAAGTACTCGTGTTGTTACATATTAAATTTATTTATTAGAAAATAGAATATTGACAAAAAATATGCAACTAACATCTGTATACGTTATAAAGATACCAAGCTAGGGTGCTATAACTGTTTTTTTTTAAACATTTAAAAGTAAATATAACTTAGTGGTATTTTTTGTACATGTTTAAATTAAATACGACATATATTTTTTTTAGTAGTTTTAAGGATACATCTGGTAACCCTAACCCGATCCCCATAAATGGCGGCCGTTAAAAAGCTAAGACTGGCGTGGAAATGGGCCTACTTAAATATACTTTGCACGAATGCCCAAATTGATATAAAATACTTCATCTTTTGATATTTGCCTCGATGCGGTAGTCGTTCACTTGCTTAGATATTTTATATAAACCGCTTTTCGTTGTGAGATAAAAATAATGATCAGAAGTAAGGTAAAGTTATTCTTCACGTAAAACATTGAATAACTGGTGCCGCTGCATTAGCAGTAATGTTTATGTATTTTATAAAAGGAGACAGACGAACAGACGGGTCACCAGATGGTAAGTAACAAACGCCGTCCATGTACACCATGTGCCACTCAAGAGACGTAAGTGCACTGCCCGCCTTTGAAGTTGATGAGGGATGGAGGAATGTGGAAATGGAAAAGAGGAGAGGGGGATGAGGGGAGGCGAAAGAGGGTATGGGGAAGTGGACCTCCGGAAACCGTACTAATTTCGGGAAAATTGTTGCTTCACAACCGGATTTCTGTGAGGCTGTGGTATCACCGTGGTCGAGCCGACCCATTTATGTCTAAGTATGGCTTTACCACGATAAAACACTTTAGACGGCTGCCCAAAATAGCAGTGCAATGTTTTATGGTTTTCGGATGTATGGGGGTGCAATTATGGGGATTATGAAGCTTATACCATCATGAGTGATAGTGCCTATTCATCATCTCAGCCATAGGACGTCAAAATCGATCCCATTTGACGCTACTATCGAAATACGACTGAATATCTCAGTTCGATTTTCGTCAAATAATGTATACCTGAAAATACTTTTTGTATTAACAATAATGAATTTATAATAATTTAATATAAATTATACATATTAAACAGAAAATGTCTGAAAGGCTAGGTGCACCACCTTCTTTTGTGTTTAAATAGTGCCATGTAATATGCATAGTACAGTAATTTATATGTTTATGGCTTATGTTCGTCTTCAAATCTATATCTTAAAACTTCAGAGACGCTCCAATAGTTCTGTTACCTCATAGTTTTTAGCTACGTCAGAATACATTAGTTAAAACCTTGTTACCATTGGTTCAAAATCCAAAAATACGGCAAACAGACGTGATGATGTCAAGGAATCATCATCATCATAATCAGCCTATCGCAGTCCACTGCTGGACATAATCCAAATTGGAGAAGAATGTCTCTTGTAAGGCAGGTCGGGCGGTAATTCTGCAAACGACCGCTGGTTCGTGACTAGACCTTCAATCAAGTCAAGTATAAAATGAGCAGTGCTTTTTCAATAAACAATATTAATTTCCTTTTTATTTCCTATTCAGCGCTATGATAATGATGTTCTTCAAAACAGAGCGTGTGTACACCCACCCACATAATTTTTTATCAAAAAAATAATTTAAAAAGCTAACAAAATAATTTTCTCATAAAGTAAAGTAAGCTTAAATTGAAGACTCAGACGAAGTTAAACAAATATCAAGCAGAGAACACACTCCCGAAGCTTCTCGAAGGATCGAGTGTCTTATAACGCCCGCTTTCAAACTAATTCCGTACAATTTGTCCCCATCTTGCTACCCCATTAGCGCTGTCATCTTCTCAACTTAGTGGTCTGTCGTTAAATATCAATCATTAAATGTTTGGCTCGACATTCATTCTAAATTTATTCACAAAGTTTTCTGTCAAATATTTAATCATCCTAACGAGGTGTTGCCATGTTCTTGAAACGTAACCTCTGAAGAAAAACAGGACGGGAAGGCAGCAGAATTGAATTAGAGATTCCCATCCGTGAAAACACGTCAACTACTCACAACCCTGCCTACTGAACAAAACTACTATTTTGTGTCGTCACCGAAGTACTTGGTTGTACAAAAACCTCCGCATGGTTAATTCCTAGAATTTTTTTATGTTCTAGAGAAAAATTTGTATAGAAAAGGATCGGTATTTGCCATTAAATGCTCTCAATTCTCACAAAAAAGTGTTGTTGATTATACTTCAAACTTAGGCTTTAAAAAACGGTGTATAGGGATGTTTCTGTCACGTGACACGTGTTACCATAAAACAGTGATATGTTATGAAAGTAGAATATCTCCCCATCCCGCCAGGGTTGCCAACTGGCGAGACACGCCCACCACTGCGTGGCAAGTTTTCCTGACACTGACAACCCTGTTCATAAACAAACCGTGTTGTTATTTGTTTCATACGGCGAGTTGTGAATTTGAATACTTTCAGTTTGTTGTTATAGAATTGTGAAGTTAAGGATTTAGTACATAATGTTATTTTAATCTCTCTCAAAATTGTTTCGTCTTATTTAGATATAAGCAGAATATTAGCTTACGCTGTTTGTTTTTCTGATATAAGTTATTCTAGGCCGTTTTATTGATGTTATAATTGTATTTATCAGTTATATGATTCACATTGAAATACAATTAACGGCATAATGCCTACAAGTGAATAAAGTTCCACAGGGCAGCCATATATAATCGAACAATGTATAAGGCTTATAAAAATGTTTAAGTTTGAATTTAAACAAAACTTTTTTAATATATATAATACATAAAGTAAATTTTTAAAACCTTTTTTACTTTGTTTTATACCTATTATCAGGATGTTCATACACTTTTATGTTAAAGTATGCGTGCGTACATTCAAGATGAGATTGACAAAAGTAATACCACTCCATTTTATTAAATTTGTGACTGCAATTTAAACCGTACATTTCCGAATCTAGGTTGCAATTTGTTTCTTCTTCTTTATTCTGTCTTCTTTCTTCTTTCTTCTTTCACCACCCTCTAAAGGCGATCGATCTATCGTTTGTACATACACACATCATAAATACATACGATCTTTGGACACAGCTATTTTGTAAAGCTAATCTAATCTTTGATAAAAAATCAACAGTTAGGTTTTAATATATACAGTTACTTAAACATAATGAATCGCTTCATCAATGCTTTTTATCTACTAATAATTACAATTTTTTTATCACTAAATGATACAGAAATTGATTTCACGATAGATATAAAGTAGTGTGAGTCTGAACATTTTACATTACATTTTTTGGAGAAATATACAAGAAACCTTAATTCTAGAATGCTGTTTTGGGATGAAGTCTTAGTAAGGGATCAATTTTATATACTGATTCGAAGATAATGTTCGTCTGAGTAAGGAATTCAATTAAACCCCACTTACAAACTTTTAAGGCATCTTCATAAGTTTGAAGGACTACTTAACGAGGAAGAGACATTTTATAACCACACTCGTTACTCGCATACTTGACACGAGTTCGCCCCACTTTTATACATGCACCTACTAATTATTATCTGTCTCTATTTTTAGTACAACGTGAAAGAGAAAATGGTGAATGCTGTAAGGTCACAAATATATAATCTACTTCGAACTTAAATAGTCGCGAATTCAAAACGTGAATTCCAAATTGAAATAATTGAAATAGCTCGCAGTGGAAACTTTTTACATTTTTACTAACCTGAATTTATATTTGCTCATCCAAAGCGTGGTCTATCTTATAATAAGAACCTGACCATATAATCCTTTTTAACGAAGTCGTGTAAACATTAATTTATTAATGAACATGCTGAGAATGACGCCCTGCGCCGCGCCGCGCCGCGCCGCAGGCCCCACCGAATGTATCGGGCGACTTAAGTGTAAGCTTTCACTTTACTTAGTACTTTTCAGTCATGTTCGAAACCTTAAAAGTTACTCACTGAAACTGTGTGTATAACATTAACCCTTGTATGGACTTACTCGGCATTATGTATCTACGATATTGATTATAAGCCCATTTAGACGTCGTTTAGACGTAGTTGTGTGTTTTATAAGTGTACAATGTACATACATATAATGTAGTATGATCAAAAACCTTTTATTGCAGAGGAAGATACAGAAGTGACAATAGCAGCAGTAGAGATTGACGCTTATCATTATCCATTCAAAAAATATTGTAATCCAAAACCATAAAATATGTTACAGCACAAACTGAACTAATAAATTACAAATGAATAATTGTATGTAAATCATTAATAAACTTGTAAAATTACATTTTTAATAAAATAAGCGAAAACACAAAACCTAAATAAAATTCGATAACCTAACCAATTTTATATTATAATTTTCCCCCTCAACACCTTCCACCACAACAAACCTTTAAATAAAACAACGCACTCTAATTCGTAGGTTTATATTTCACAATTACGAGGTAGACAGATGTAATAAGCGGTTTGGCGTTACCTTTAAAGGTAAATGCGTTCAAAAAACGAAAGCTTTGTTTTGGTTTCGCTATCTACACCAGACTATCAGTTCTCATTTTCCAACCGAAACTACTTATTACTACAAGCTGTAACCGTAAACGAAAACAAAAGCCGTGCATATCTGACTCCCCAATGAAATGACTTGGATACATGGTACCATTCAATGTGAAGTCTTATCATTTGTTATATTTTTCACATAATTTAGGATATCTTTCAGTTTTAGTTGTAATTACAACAAAGCTATAAAATCAACGTGATTGTAAATAGTTACACTGTTAAAATCAACGTGATTGTAACTGTGGTAGTAGGTATTTCAAAATATGTCATATAATATTTATGATGGTTCACTAAACAGTCGTATTATTATTTGTTTTTGGGTTGTCTGGGTCCTTGACAGTGGCATCCAGTCAGAACGCCCCGATCGCCACCTGCCGGGTGGCGTATCCGCAAAAAATACCCCACATCGTTGGTTCTTAGTAATTTTTGTTAAACCATCCGTATCGGGAGTGTTCGTGTCCCAACCAACTTTTGAAACATCTAACACATGATAGTAGTTTCTATTGCTTTAAAACAATTAAGGAAATTTTAAACGGTTTTATTCAGGTTGCCCTGTTTGTTCTGTTGTCAGATTGATTGAGTGACACTTCACGCGTCCCCCACGAATTTATTTTATGTCTGATCAATGCCCTATATTGATGAGAAGAGTGGTGTTAAGATTGGTAGCTAGGACCTACCGAATTATTTTTAACTTTTCGTAAATTGTCTACGTCCTTATTATTTTTAGTTTTAATAAAAACCGTTTAAATAAAAAAAAACATTTTTTTTATGCTAGAAATAAGAAGTTATTATTACTTAACATGTTTTTGTACACATTTATGTGGAATTACAACGAATGATTACCTTTTAATTAATTGTTATCTTATCTTAAACGAGCAGTCATTTGTGCCCCACATGATAGTCATGTAACTAAATAGTTTCCGAAGTCAACGTGATCAGCGAAGTCTGAGAAAAATATATTTTTTAAATAAATATTGAAATATTTATTTACATATTTAGTAATGGGCTTACCAGCTCAATTAATATGAGCAATGCTACGGCTTTGGCTAATATTTCTGTACGAATGGATGACATCATAACTCTATACTCCGGACAATAATTCTTCCAGCGGATAGCGACAATTTGAACGTTGTTAGAGAGACTCATGCTTTGGATGCATCACAAAACAACACGCGATGCGACGCAACCCATATTTTAAGTATGGAATATGCTAAATAGGGCTGAGACTTATTTGTTATTTATCAAACTTGTTTTTTTTTGGCCTGACTTATAGTTTTTTGCCTTCTATATTATGTATATACATTTTTTGCTACACCGACATTTTTAATATCAAACAAATATAGGCTATGAATCAAACCAAAACAAAAAAGAGTTTAGTCTGAAATGTACAAACTAATGTTTGAATTAATTTTTAGTTAGGGAAATATACTAGTGAGTTATAAAATACGACAGCAGTGTTGATTTAAAATAAGTATTACTGATTCGTCTCGACTCCATTGTTAATATAGTAAACCACTATTGACTATTGTCCACGAGGAAATGTCCATTTTATAATGGTGTTTCGTAATAATAGGTTGGTGTGGTGTAGTGTGAGAATATTTTTTCATGTTGGGGCATCGAACACCATTTTTGTATTCGTATTAAAGTTTTAAACTTCGAATAATTGTACCTATTTTGTGGAAAATGTATGTCGCACTCGAACCGACACAAAACTCACGGAAACACACGGTGTTCCATCACAAGTTGACGGTTTTACTTGACGTACTTACGCCAGTTTAACCGAAGGGGTAGGCGGAGGCGTAACTAAGGCCGCATGTTTTTCGATAATAATTAAAACGAAAAAAAAAAAACGTGATAACATTATGCTGATAAAGATTATATTTATATTAAGGATATTACTACACAATAGTTTGATTCTAAATCATCGTTCAAACCGTTCATTAACTCAACAATGGTCATTGTAAAGTTGTAAACTAATTTTATTATTATTTTAGTTGATGTAATCGGTACATTAAGAGTCATATACACTACCGTCCAAAAGTTTGGAAGCAACAAGATAAAATCAAATAAAATAAAAGTAAGCCATCTTAAATTTTTTTTATTGATACAGAATTAAAAAAATAGACAAAACACACTTCTACAACAATGAAATTAAATAAGTAATATAAAAATTAAATTAAATTTTAGCTTCATCGAAGTGTCCACCCCTCTCTTTAATTACCTTCTCGCATATTCTAGGCATCCTACTAATTAATTTCATAAAATACTGTTCATCTAACTTCTTCCATTCGCTCTGTAATAGTTGCCACAAATGTTCTGAGCTCGTAGGAGATTGATTTTTCACCCTTCTATCTAGTTCATCCCAAACAAGTTCAATGGGAGAAAGGTCAGGTGATTGAGACGGCCACTGCATGATTTTCACATCTTTTTTCTTCCTTAAAAAGTTCTGGCACAGTTTGGACGAATGTTTCGGGTCGTTATCTTGCTGAAAAACGAACCCAGGACCAATAAGATTCAGTCCACTGGGTATGGCGAAATCCTTAAGAATTTTCAAATAGCGTTCCTTGTTTAGTTTTTCGGTTATCCTCACAAGACTTCCGAGTTTATTGTTGCCGAAACACCCCCAAACCATGACATTACCACCACCATGTTTGATAGTAGGCACTGTACAAGCTTCTGAAGCTCTCTCTCCTTTAGATCGGCGCACAAAAACACGTCTATTGGACCCGAAAATCTGAAACTTCGATTCGTCACTCCAAAGAACTTTTTTCCATTGGTTTATTGTCCAGTTTTTATGTTCCTTTGCCCATTCTAGTCTGTTTTTCTTATGCCGAATTGTTAGTTTTGGTTTTTTAACTGCAACACAACCTCTTAGCCCCGCAGACAGTAGTCGTCTTTTAACTGTTGTTATTGACACGGGTGTTCCTCGCGTTTCATTCAGAGATGCGGTAATTTGTGGTGCAGTTAAGCGACGATTCCGTTTAGAAAGAACTCTGATGAAGTTATCCTCTTGACTTGTAGTGGATTTGGGCCTACCAGACCTTTTTCTATCTTCATTTTTGCCAGTTTCTTTTTTTCTAGCGAGGGTGTAGTGGACACCTTTACAAGAAATTCCGAGTTTTTTTGCGATTTGGCGTTCACTGTAGCCTTCCTCACGCAGAGTACAAATAGCGCTTCGCTGTTCAAGTGTGATTTGCTTGCGTTTTGCCATTTTCAATAAAAAAAGACGGTCAAGGAAGTAGTCGAAATCTTTTGAATACAGACGATGTTAATATCACAACCTTCGCGTTCTAATGCTCAAGTGTGACTAAATAAGGTCCAAAAAAGATAAAACTACAAAATATTTTCAATAAAACCGCATCAATGCATGAAAGAAAGTCCCCGGCGGATGAAGTAATAAAACACGTGTTTCGTCAAAATCCAGGAATTTGTTAAAACTCAAGGAATATGCACTAGTAATCCTTTTGTTTTGTGTTAAAAAATCACAAAAGGTCATAAAACTTTATTTTATTGCTATTATTTACCGCAGGGAGTCGGCAATCTTTTGTTTTGTTTGAAATCAGGTGTGCTTCCAAACTTTTGGACGGTAGTGTATGTATGAATGAAGCGATTAATACTATTTTTTTAAATAACGGACATCACTCACTCTACAGTGCCGTGGATTGTAATGCTTTTAGCTGTCATTGTTTTTCATTGAAAGTAACGCGTCGTTATGCTTAAATAAAGTAAAAAGAAATACCACGTTCTTGACGTAACTTAAGTTTATATGGGCATCTTATACGATATGTAACTTCTGATGTTAAGACTATCCAAGTGGCACCTCACATGTCAAAATCCATCTCTGGGATGTGACGAAGGATCATCATTCATACATACAATACATAAATTTATACATACATACACCCGAAAAACAACCTTCCTTATTTCTTTCTCTCTTTTGTCTAGTTCAGTTTTCAAATTCCGAATAAGCTGCAAACATTAATCTTTGATGTTTAATTACATGCTCAGTTAATGTCTTGAATGTGACACAATTAACTCACGTTATAAATTAATATCTTCTTCTTCTTCTTCTTCTTCTGTATAATGTAATATAAAGTTTCTTAGTACTTTTTAGAAAAAAATGTCATCACAATGATGCGCTCAGTAGTTTAGTTATTTTAAATTAGGCGTTATTTACAAAATACTGTTAATATATATTGTAAATTTGTAAAATTATTATTATTTATAGAATATCGTGGCATATTATACATTAATAGGCATAATAAAGTCAAAGAGTGATAATGCGCAAAATCTACTAAATGAGTTAAAGGTACAGGTTTCTACTCGATTCAAACTACCTAACATAAGAAATTTTATAAATTTTGCATACATACAGACGTCTCAAACGCCCACTTTTTGCCAACCATAACCTATTGCCATCATCTGGGCATTGTAGGCCTGTATGCATACATACTATCTGATAAATTACAGTCACAATAAGAGATGGGGTGGCCCTATTCTAGTCCACCTAAATAAATAAATTAATTGATCAGCTTATTGAACAAAAGCAATACTTTCTTGAACAGAGTGCGAAGCAGTCGATCTATATCTTGAAAAGTAGCGGAGAGTTGTATTTCTCCTATCGTTAGTCATTTAGTGCGGACAGTGATTAGGTGAGGAATGTTGCCAACCTCTTTGTCCTCCGCAATGAATAAAACAATGTAGTTTAAGTGCGTAAGTACCTACCTGCATTACTTACAATCATCATGTTAACAATATGATATGATATTCTTTATTGCACACCGAATTTTACAATAGCAGTCAGTAGTTGAATTTTAATTTGAATTGTATAAATTTATTGTTAATACATATACAGAACTTATGTAAAAAACAACAATACCTCTGCAAAGGCTAGATTAATAGAGAATAGAGCGTTTTTTATAATAATAATCTTTGAAGGTGATAAGGGATGGGGTCATGCGGAAGACGAAAGAAGAGAGGGGAGGTGAGGAGATGAGGGGAGAGGAAAGAAAAGAGGGGGAGTTTTGCCCCCGGAAACCTTACTAATTTCAGGGAAATGCAACGCAAGCATTCACTGCAAAACTTGTCTTCTGCGAGGCCATGGTATCGCACCGGTCGAGCTGTCCCACTCGAGGCTCTACCTTTGTTAAAGAGCTGGACTAATAGCAGATTCGCCATGAAAAAAGAATTAGCACACGTTAAATCTGATCAAAGACATGATTCATACCACAAAGGTATTGCTTACACAACTATTGAAATCAATTTGACTCATAGTATCAAGGTCAGGAAGTGAGAGATCGTGTAAAAATTGCAAAACGAATCGTACCTACATTGTTATAAGATAAAAACCATGGCAAAGCGAAGTATGCTATAATTTATAAAACAATTGTGTGATCGTGAATTTTCTCAGACTAATACAATACTGTAAAATCAAAGAAAAAAAAGTACTCTCATGCATAACGCGACACAACTATGTTGGTATTGGAATCTTCGCCCTTACATATTCAGCGAATGGTGACAAACAGAGGTAAACTAACCTTGTCTGCGACCGACGCGATGCTTTGACATCTAAAAAGTTTAAGGCACACCTATTCTTTCTCAGACATAACCTAAACTGTTTACTAAATCCTATTTATTATTTACCTTAATCTGATTGGTTGGGGCACACAGGGTCTAGTTGAAAGCTAAACCGATGTTTATTTATTTATTAGGGATTTACAAATTTTACATTTTAAAGATAACGAATGCCTAAATTAACTATGACTAAATGTGCACTCACATCGTAATCCACCGTTACTCACATAATAATACATAATGTCTGTCTTACATAACAATACTAAACCTAGTGCAATTCTATGAAGTGACGTACACATTATTTTTTTACCCGACTACGTAGTAGGAGCGTTATATTTTTCGAGTGTATGTGTATATATAATATTGCTTTGTCACACGCAGTCGGGTATTATATTTTTTAATGATTAACTTGTTTAGTCGAGGTTTCCAGATCTAAGTTTACTATGATTGTAATTTAAATGTCTGCTAACTTTTCTTTTTTCCAATTTTGCTTTTTTCCTAATCTACACCCACCCGCACTATTCACCCGCCCCTAGTCACTCACAAACTCAATTAATCATTCCTGTGTTATTTTACAAAGATACATATAACGGTCCCAAATAACACACGGACTCCAGACAACTATTTGTGTATCACACAAATTTCTGTCCCGTGTGGGTATCGAAGTCACGACCTCTGGCTCCATAGTCAGGGTCACTAACCACTGCACCAACATTTTTACATTACTGACTGACTGGTGTAAGTTTTCTATGGAATATAATATAAATATCGTTTGTATATATTCTTATATATACTTTCTTATTCTTTTCTTAAAAATTAAGCTGGTGAATAAAAAGAGTGTTTTGCAATCAAGGCAGCTCTTGGATTCCTGTTGTGTTCAGTTATTTGTCCCCACAGAAGCTAATGAGTCATGTCATTCATAGCCGGTCCGAGTAACGGTCTTAATTACTCGTTTGCGACCACTTGACATATTTTAGATAATATGACCAAGCATGTAATTAATTACATATTGCATCCTGTAACTAATTAATATTGCTTCTATTCAAACATCAGCTTGAGAGAAACTTGTGATAGCTTCTTGCAAATATTGTTCCAAATGTAACAAAAAACATATACATATGTATGTATTAGTATTTATTCTAATATAATGCCGTGGAGTAGAATGGGGCCATCCCATCTCTTCCTGGTGGTGTCGTATAAGCGTACAGTCATACAGTTCCCGATTGACGGCACACTATTACGTTTGTGGGACCAAATTCTTTTTTGCAAAATGTAGGTATTTAATACACATAGGAGATATGGGCGTGAGTGAGTATATATATGTATATATTAATTCTAAAAACAAACCATTTTCCTATATCCTTAACTTTTTTGTATGTAAACCAAAACATATAAAATGATTGAAGAAGTAGGTAATAATATATTGTAACGTGTACTCGTATATGAACGCGTATATAAGTTTTCTGCATGTTACACATATGTACGTAACATTATGAAGCAAGTTATCCGCCTTTTTATATCACGACCAAGCAATAAATCATTGTTACTAAACTCCTTTATCCCAACTTCATTAACAAGCTCCTTTTTCTCCTCAAAATATTGTATACGAGTATATGTTATAAAACCATTGATATGCTCTTGTTAATAAAAACACGAAATTATTTTTACATTTTTCTGTTTTACTCTGTAAATGAAAAACTGTTTCGATATCGGAGAAAAGATGCTATTAAATTTCCGCCCCTTTTGTTCCTTAATTAATTTTGAATGTCGTTTGAAAATATGAGAGAAATAATTGAATGAGCATCAGTTCCTTCACTGTATACGTAACTTCATTGGACCGTGGATACGGTTGAATTATGTAAAGGTGTTAACAGACACTCGAATATGGCACGAACCGGATACCGGACAACGAACCATATTACCGTACCATACTGTAGATATTTACATCGCTCAGACGGCGGCGGCGGTATAATAATATATAATACTGTTCTTTACAGTCTTACAGATCACACTCCAGACAAAGAACGTCTGAACAGCCAACCAAATTCGCTATATGGTCCGCTTTATGCTCGAATATTTGTATTAGCAGGTCAAATGGCAAAAATGCATACACTAGACTATATTTTATTAACTTAGGCGCACTAGTTCTTTTTGTGTAATGAGATAACGAGGTTATCGTAAATCTTAAACACAGACGTCGCCATCATTTACTTTTACCATAAGTATTCACTTTTATGTTCATAAATGAATTTAGTATTTATAATACTTCATAACAATAAAAGCGTTTGAGTAAAACTACTTTTCTGTTTCCAAGATTCGTGACGGGTAGGTACTCTAATCGTTGTAAGAACTATGCATATGCCGCCATTTTTAACTTACACATCCGTGATTTGGATGACTAAATCAACTGTTATGCTTTTTTTATACTATAAGGGGACAGACGAACAGACGGGTCACCTGATGGTAAGTGACAACCACCGTGCATGGACACCTGCAACTCAAGAGTCGTAAGTGCGCTGTCCGCCTTTGAGGGTGATGAGGGATAGAGGGATGCGGGTAAGGGAAATAGGGATGGAGGATAAGGAGATTGGAAAGATAAGATGAGGATGAGGGGAGAGGAAAGAGGGAGTTGGGCCTCCGGAAACCTCACTCATTTTGGGGAAATGCAACGCAAGCGTTACTTCACAACCGGTTTTCTGTAAGGCCGTTGCACCGGTCAAGCCGGCCCATTCGCGCCTAAGCATCGCTCTATCACTGGTGATAGGAGGCTAACGGTACTTCACCACACATGTGACGAATTTGTTGTTGTTAGTTAAAGAAAATCTATAAACGTAATTTTTTTTTCTGGCAACTCGCCTCAAACTAGACAATGCATACAAATTAATGTTATTCGCACACACATTCCACAATATTATCTGTGTTATGCAATAATACGTCACGCTTCAGATAACAACGTGTATCTGTTGTAAGTTATAACATAACGTATAAATATAAATTGAAATAAACATTTGAGAGTAAAAAGTTTTCATAAAATATAAATCGGAACAGTAAAGTAGCCGAGCAGTTCTCAACTACTAAAACCGGTTTTGGGCGGAAAGTAGAGCGTTGCCCTCCTTCTGTTCAAGTGTGGTTACGTTTGATTTCTTGTGAAGTTGTTTCTATTTAACGGTTGATTGAAATATTATTATAGTGTTATAATGTATGTAGCTATCTAAGCTTACGTATATAAAATAGTAATTATATGATTTGTGATGATTTATAATTGCTAGTGGACAAACGTTTATAAAAAGTACGTAAACTACGTAAAAAAAACGAATTTTTAGGTAAAAGAGTATTTTTGTCTTGGTGACTCATTGTCAGTTTTCAGAAATAAACCCACGGTTAACCAGTAAACGACGACTTATTATTTAAAGTGCATATAAAATGTTTTATCTATTTTGATAAAGCCATTGTTACCTGAGGCGTGTTGTAATTTGCACACGCTTTCTTGATTTCGTAAGACGTTTTTTATGTGTATTCATTTTTATATTTATTATCGCATACAAGTATTGTGTAAGTAATGACTAATCCGAAAATTCACCATATTTACTAGTAACAAAGCCAGTACTTGACTAGCAAGGCTTAAAATCGGTATTTACGTATACGTAAATATTTGTGTAATGTACCAACGTATCTGTGATTGGTTTTGTAACTGCCTACCTAATATGATTGCTTTACGTACACTTTCTACTTCATTAATTACGCTGTCAAAACAACATGTATTTTGTCGTTTAGAGGTTCATGTTTATAGTCATCTTGCCTCTTGTCTCTATCACATAGCATCGTGTATTATAGAATTTATATATAGAAGGATAACTCGTATTTTTTATCTGTTAAGGGACAGAGCTCATAAAAATATTCTATAAACAATAAACCATATAAACATATAATTTAGTGAAGTTGTTTTTGTAAGTGACAATAATTTAGTTTTAGTTTAAATTGTTATATTCTGAGTCTCTTGTGTCCCGCGCCCGATTTGTGCTGACGTCAGGGTCAGCACAAATCGGGCGTAAGCGCCCGTAAATGTTTATTATTTTCTCTTCTATGTTAGTGTTTCTACTTAAAACACTATGAAAGAAAATCTCTTTTTTTATCATCATAATATGAAGCAGAGTTATGCTAACCATCCAGAATTATAAATGAGAAGGATTCTTAATAAGTTGAGACTTACTCGACAAAAAATTACACGGTTAAATGCAATTGCGAACATTGCGAAATTTGCTGCCATACACTTCTTTTCCATTTTGTTTCTTTTGCTTGTTTTACTTTTTATCCTGGATAAAGGTGTTGGCACAAATGTCCTTTTGTAAGCCCAGTATTGCCCAGTATTTGTTTTTTTATTCAGAGTTGAAATCCGTCCTAGGCGGCAGTCAGTATGTCTCCACAACGCACTATATGTATTTGTATTTTAGTTGAAGTATTCAATGTGTATCATTTGTTCGTCTTAATCTTTAGATCTAAATTATACGTTATAGATGGTCCGGCTACTTTTTTTTTAATATTATAGGGGGACAGACGAACAGACGGATCAGCTGATGGTAATTGACAACCGCCGTCCATGGACACCTGCAACTGGAGAGTCGTAAGTGCGCTGCCCGCCTTTGAGGGTGAAGAGGGATGAGGGTATGCGGGGAGGGGTAAGAGACGGGGATGAGAAGATGGGAAAAGGGGCGGGAGGTCAGGGGAGAGGAATAAGGCGAGGGGAGTTAGGTGTCCGGACACCTCACTAATTTCGGGGACATGCAAGGCAAGTGTTGCTTCACAACCGGTTTCCTGTGAGGCCGTGGTATCGCACCGGTCGAGCCGGCCCATTTGTGCCTAAGCATGGCTCTACCACGTAAATTAACTAACTTGATCCTGGTTTGTATATGAACAATTCCTCTGTTTGTTGCTATCCGAACTGCAATTATTTATAGAACGTAATTCGTTGATCGTAGGTCGGTCGTGTAATGAAAAGGGCTCAATTCATCGTTCAATATCTATATATATTTTCTATTTTTGAGATGAATTTAATTAAGTTTAGTTTAATCTAATCTGAACGAAAATGGTCTCGTATTGCCAAATGCCACTTAAACGACGTGGCCTCCATTGTGTAATTAACGTTTGAATATTCCTAAAAAAAATTTTACAAAATTCTTAGTGGATGTGTTTTTGACAATAAATTTTGTTATGCTTCCAGATAAAGGTTTGTCCATACTGTTCACAAGACAAATCGGCATGAAATGACGTCAGCAACCTCTTAGAAAGATTTAATATAAATATTGTACCTCTAATAAAAAAAGGATAAAATTTCAGAATTTATAAAGGAAGAAAGTTATTTAGACTCTTATCATTGCTTCCAGGCTTATGACACGGGCAGGTATTTTTATTATAAATGAACCCGGTGGTACGCTTATCTATTGGGTACAGAAAAAACGGTATGACTTTTTTAATCTCAGAGTCAGCAAAGTGCTTTCATTAAATTATGAGATAGAAAATATTCTTGATGAAATACTTTTTAAAATCATCAGGTGTTTTTGAATTTTTAGCTTTTCTATCATTTATGTAATATTGGTTTATGTCTATATTTTTTGTTAGTTAATTTTAAATATTTATGTAACGCTTTTAAAAGTCAATTTATAGTATCTCTACTAGGAGTGATTCGTTTGTATTAGTAGAAATGCTTTGCGCTACTTATTCGTCATGCGAAATATTGTTTGAACGAAGAAAGGTGCATCGAGTACGGGTCACACCGCCACTCACAGTCAATGCTCAATAGGTTCACCTCAGTAAATAGACAAAACATTATTAACATTATTTGTTATCGAAGAAGACTCACAGTGCAAGAGCATACATCCATTTAAAGTAAACTATATAGGTTAATATACAAAAAATGCAAGAACTTTACTTAAATGTTGTAATTTTCAACCACACTCATGCGTCTCGAAAGCCATAACTCTTTGGTCCATCTAATATTCTGTACCGCACCGTAATTTATAGCGGAATATCGTATTAAACCCCGTCTTTAAGTTGAAAGTGTCGAACCCTCATTTGACACGATATTGTCCATATACGGCCAATTTTACGTGTTCATATTTGGCTAAGCCGTAAGTAGAAGTAAAACGTGGGCCCGGCACATAAGTCACCATTATTGATTATGTTTACTGGTAGTAAACAACTTTACTGTGGTGACCTTATGACAGGGCGGTGCGTATTCAATGTCTACTACGTTTTTTTTTAATTTTCTGAATAACTTTGCCTGGTAACATAACAAGTAAAAATTGTGGAGATGGTAATTCAGCTAAGTAGTGTTATATAATCCGGTTTATCGGTTTAACATAAACACATCTAATGTCATGCTGATGTAAATCTCTATATCTCTTCTATTATTTATAATAATTAATATCATAATATATATTTATAATAATCAATCCTCCCCCAATGTGCGCCATAGCCACTGGTCCTCTGCCTTCAGCATCTAGTCTATCACAGCCATCTTCTTTCGGTCATCGGTCCGTTTGATAAACTTCCCTTTAAAAATGTTAACAAGATTATTATTAATAATTGAGTCAACATAGTCATCTTGGTCGATACTGGTTGAAAAGGATGTCACAACAATACGTTAATTTTTATATTGTAGATATAGTGGAGAATACCCTAAGAAGAAAATAGACTCACGAATCAGCTGAAACGGATTTTGTCCGTCGGACAATGAAAACGTACTTCCTTGGTGATAAAACCGATACGGGCTTATCTTAGTTTTTATGGTGTATTTCGTAGACCACTATAAGTGCCATAACATGTTCGGGTGTGTGCCATGGCGTTTGCACTGTACCCTAAATAATTAGTTAATGGTTACGACCTAGTGTTGACACTGTTTTCAAGAAACAAAATTTGGATGTATGAATTATATTCATAATAATATAATAAGCAAAAACCCTAATTGTTTTCATTGTGATTGTATATGTTATTTCCACTTAACACAACCGTGCACATACCAAACATATAGATGTCGGAGACACGTTATCTTCACGGTCGCTCATTGTAGGCATCAGCAGGAATTCCGGTTGAGAATTAATGTATGGTATGTTCAAATAATACTAATATATTACAGTACTCATAGAGAAACACGATATATAAAAAGGTAACACACAGCACAGTTCCTAGGCAAGTCAGCTTTACGACGATCAGAGCGATAATAATAAAAACTAAAGAATGCACGCCATTTTATTAACGCTTCTCTTTCTTCTTTTTTCAATCTAGGCTCTGTACACGTAACTTTGACGTTGCGTGTTGTTGACGTCCTGTTCTCATGACCCGGATGCGATATACATAATATACATATTACACACACACACACATACACACCCTAAACTTTTGGCCTGCAGTGTATTTCTATTCTACGCTAAAGTTGACTTGTAGAGAATGCCTTGGGCATTAAGTCCGCCTTTGTACAATTTGAGCATTAACTTTTAAATAAATAAATAACTGCCGAAAAATTATAAAGATTTTCAGCGAGCGTGAGCAAAGAATCTCAGCTAAGTTTTTTTCTAAAACCTCATAGACATTAGCCCTTACGTTTGGGAGCCACAATGCCACACAACCACAGATAAACATAAACTAAAAACAATCTTATTTCCGGATTATTAAAGGTTGAGTAATAGTTTTGTCATAATAAATGATTACTGGTTTGTAATGTACTGTAGACTTACTCCTTATCAGCACCCCTGAAATTCAGTTGTATCACCGACCTTGGCTATCTTAAAAATCCCTCCGGTGACCAGTTAAACATAATACCATTTTCACTTTATATTTCTGAGGTTGGGTCGAAGTTCTGCATCGGTTAAAACGAATTAAGTTACAAACTACCCTCAATGTAGTATTACTAACTCATACAAACATACATACACTCATATTTATGTAAATAGTATATTGTTGTTACACGAAAACAATAATTTATTAGTATGTACGTCAATTCAGTGAATCCTTTAAGGATAACTATTTATTTTTATATATGCATTAGTAACAATACCTCTATCTAGGGGGACAAACAAACATTCAAATAACGGATACAAAGAACTCAGAACAATAACGCTGCCAGTGGCGAGATGAACACTTAAACCACTGCGCCATCTGCGTAGTCATCAGTTTATTTACGTTATTCATTAATTCCTTATAAAATATATTACACTTATATTGCGTAAAATTTATTTTGTATTATTTTGTATATTACATATCGCCCTTTACTCAAAAAGTCAAAAGTCCTGTTTCTTGCAGGTTCGGATTTAAACTCGGAATCTAAAATAGTTAAGTAGAGAAATAAACTCAAAACAAAACAGTACAGTTATTCTGCCACTAAGTGACAGTGTCTCAATAACTGATAGTATTTTCTAACGTGTTCTAATACTTACGATGGGAATCAGCAATATGCGAACAATTAACACCTTAAATGTAATAGAACCGTAAACAGTTAATTGAATATTCATTTACTAATGGCATACAACATAGCTTTCAACTGACACTTAGTAGCAAAAGATTGTAAAAACAATAACTCCCACTCCTACTCGACATGTCTCCGCACAGGAAACCACACAAATAATAACATGATATACATTTTAATCACAAGACGACTAGGTCTATGTTCAGACGACAAGCTTTGAGCTTGCGTTTTGTTAATGTGCTCTTACAAGTAGGTAATTATATATTCTAATTTTGTCTCAAAAGGGGCCTAAGGGATTTGACTGTTATCTATTAGGCATACATTATTTTTATTTTCTATTGCATAAAACATTTACTATTACTGTAACGTGTATTAGTTTGTACATTTTCATTTAAAATATTTGAAGCTCATTCAAATCTCTATTGGCTTTCACAGGTGTTTAAACGTTGAGGCCAGCTGTCAATAGAAACACGCACTCTCTTTGGATGGGAAAATTCTGTCACTGCTAATGTTACGGGTTGTTTTAGGGACTCCAAATTATCATGGCGTTTAGAGCATGCTAAAACTGACCATTAATTCAATCAAGCGTATTAAGATCGGGACTAGATGACGGCCAGTCTTTAGCTTTGATGAAGTCAGAAACGTTCGTTTACACGCTTGGGTGGATCGAGCTTTATGCGGTGCTAAGTTTTGCTGAAATAGCCATTCTTGTTGTTAAGAGGCTTAATCACCTTCTCAAAAATCGTATCTTAATACTCTTTTGTCGATGTTTCTTCTATAGAGTTTCGAGTGCACACACTCGCACTCACACTTTAAAGTATCAATTAAATAATGACCAGTGCGTCTTTTATAGGCTGCAAGGCTTACGTTATCCTTAAAATACGCGTTTTTTTCTATTATTTTCCTTAACTGCTTTAATCGCCTTTTTGTACGAATTACAATAAAACATTCTCTGTTACACAAACACTCGACTAACACCAAGCGGGTGGAGAGTTTAAAAAATTGCATTTGGCTCCATACCTACTTTATGTAATGCTATCACAGCAATTTGGTTCTCTTTATGACTGCACTCAATTTTAATATCACAAAGACGTTTGAGACGGCTCTGCCTACCACTTCGGTGATATATCGGCTATATCTTAACTACTCAAGTGTACTTTGAAATCGCGCGTCGCCGTCGGATCAAAACGAGCGCTCAACGCCCGTTATCTGAACAAGGCCTAAGACCATGCATCTTAGATGTCGTCTGCGTCCCTTTGTACATATTTTCACGTAGTTCTATCGAAATACAATATCCTGTCACGTCATATGCGTAGTCTCGAAATATGTGTTCGAATTTCGAATTGAGTTACAATACAAGCAGTACGTGGAGACAACGCGTGAAGAATATGATATGAATAAGACGTTGGCAGGTGAGAGAAATTTAAACTAATAAAACACTCCTGTAAATGATTCAGCCAAAGATTATATAATAATTGTTTCAAAATCAAATGAGTTAAATCGTACAAACATCCTAAGAATTGTATCGTACTTGTATTAAAATAAATTGCTTTTTGTAATTCCCGGCGGGAACATATTTTTGCATAGTCATGTAATACGTCATCAAATATAGTCATCATCTTTTTGTTTTATCGAATGCATGAATTTTTAGAATTGCATATTAAATAAGACGAGCCAGTCGTTAGCTATTCGTGGACTGTATTATAGTAAGAGTATATATTTTGTCTCCGTGTAGTGTTTTGGGACTGGATTATGTATTAACAATAAAGTTAACTTAATTTTATTAATAATAGAGGACTTTGACTTCCCGGTACCAGCCAGTTCGACTAGCTTATACTCAATAATCCAGCTCTGTAACTGCAATATCCTTTTCTATCCTCCCTTTCCTGTCAATATTCCCAAAATTTTCCCTTATTATTCCCAGAAGTGCTCGGATAACGGCAAAAGGCTTGCCCCCTATTACGCGAGTGTTCGGCGGTTTGTTTCGAATACACAAAATCCTCGTTCGTCCATTTTAAAATATCATGCAAACCTTTAACGGTTTACTTTGTTGATGACGTATTCAGTTCAACGCTCTGTTACTTCATCGGAATAATTTTACACTTATCGTTGTTTATGATTCTGATAGTGAGAATTGCAAGGTATAGTACTTAGCTACTATGACGACCCAATTCTTCATTCGCGCTTTGTTTTCTTACAGATATCCGCATATATATAAGTATATTATATAATGTGCATATGTAAATACGTAAGAACCCCCCCCACTTTTTATATTTAGTTAAGAGTGGTTTTTTCTTGCGGTTTTTTATGTATACGATAAGTGAGTGAGAAAGTGTATATTTTACCCCAATTATCTTAACCTTTACTTCCTAAAATTTATTTATAACTAAAAAAAAAAAAAAAATGCTTAACTTACTAACCATTAACCTGAGATTGAGAGTATTGTATGTGATGTAGGGATTGTATTAATGAAGACTAACTAATGGTGTTACCATACTACTCATTTGAAAAAAAAAATACGTTACATGCCTCCCCCACTCCAGTAAATAATTATAATAATAAATAAAATAAATTTAATAAGCAAAATAATATAAACATTATCCCTACCTGGTCCTTTGAGGCTGATCCGAGAAATAATAATTATTTATCGCTTTTTGTGCCTAAATCTTAGAATCTGTTAGCGTTAGTTACGGTAAACCTTTTTTTTAAATTATACTATATTGTGCATTGTGTTTAATTTATACTGAATTGTTCATTAAATAAGGGTAACTGGCCCAACTGATTGACATGTTAATTTGTGTTTAATATAGTGTGTCGTTCACTTTTGCACAGCAGATTAAGTTGTCGTCCAGACGAGGATTGATTATGCATTTGCGAATAAAGTTTTATATAAAATGTTTACTTTAATGACTTCTTTTGTTGTTAAGGAAACGTTGATTTTATTATATTTAACATGGACGTACTGTCTACCTCTTTCCTGTTTAATTATTTTGAATGTACATAATATATGAAGGCACCGAATTTTAAATTAATGTAATAGGGATGAATTGGGTGTGCAAGTTTTGAAATATAAATTATTTCTTTATACTTGTATAATGTGTAGTAGCAATTATGTTACTGCTTGTTTTTCCTTTATAAAATACAGCACGTATTTTTTTTATTCTATATAAAATGAGTGCAGATATGCACGCAAACGTAAGGTTTCATATATTGATGACTCGTATATTACATTAATATTAAAGGACAATTGTTAATTTATCAATAATACACTAGGGCCGCCCTATTTCTAATACTAAGGGTTCGGACTGCTTTCTATCCAACAGTATAAATATATTCAGTCATAAAGTGCCCTAGGATGGCAACCCGTTCGTAATTGGGACTAAATTATAGAGGATGCGTTTGAGATGCTTCCGCGTAGCCCTTCAGGGATATAGGAGTCAGTCTAGGTATGTATGATTAAATACAGATGTGACTGTATCTATATGTATATGTTTAATAAAACAATTTTGTAATTCTTAGAACCTTTACATTCAGATTCATATTACACGACTCATTATTTCAGCGAAACCTTTGAATTGTTCCACTGAGTGTTGTTTCCCTATTAATTAAAACTGAAACCTTTTCATCATGCGGTTAACATTGCTACCCTTTGCAGTTCCACTCATATTCTCCCCTCATATAACCTGAAAATAGGGGCTATGACGACCCTTTTTTAAAGTAAGTACTGTCGCTTCCGGGACATAAATCACAATTCTTTACATAAAAATATCATCGCACGAGCATTCGTTACTTAACTACGAAACATGGCGAAATGTCTGGCTAATCTTGCCCGTGTCAATTAGGCAAATTAAATAATACCGAAGCAGATTGGTCCATGGAAATTAATATCACTTTCACGACTCCAATTTAGTGGCGAATATTTAAGGTCGAATAGAAACGGCTGCACAATGCAGTGTTACAAAATCTAAATTGAATCTTGGACATGGAATTTTCGGTCCGAACGAGGGGTCCAGTATTATATTATTATAACGTTAATGACTTTCTTAAAACTTCATGTTATTATTCTATGACTAAAATTCTGCTTATCATTAGTTTTATTTCAAGGCATAATTGTAATGCTGAGCAGATTTTTAATGATGATTATTTATTTAATGTCTTAGATCCTTTGTATGGGTTTGTAAATTATTGTTTTAAAATAATGCTTTTGAACCCAATGTGTTGGAGGTACATTTAAGATTGCCCCAAGGGATGACATTTGCCTGCGGTAAACAATAATGACGAACATCAGAATCATGATAATTATAATAACTAAATTTTCATCTTACGATAATATTTAGGAAAGGGGTTACAAACCATTAGCCCCAATCTCAAATAATTATATATTTCGTAAATTAACGACTATATAAAATAAACCTTGGAAAAAAATGGAAAGTACTTCTAAGTCCGAAGACCAGGATTAATGCGAAGAACTTAGGCGGGTCTCAAATTGATTGGCTGGAAAATTGCTCGTTTAAAAACTGACAAAGTTTGATACGGAGTAAAACCAATATTCTCCGAACTAACGTAACTTTAAAGTGATATGCGCTAAACATTGGCAAACGGTCTTTTTTTCTTTCTATTCGATTTCAAATTATAGTAATTCAAAGTATAGTATATCATAGTATAATAAATCTTATGTTAGAGTTCCACAGTTATAGATATACCTATGAAAATCATTGGGTTGGCTAAAAAATCAACAAATACAACATCATAAATTATGTATTTGTTGATACACATAGTATGCTATGTGTATGAACTAAGCATATGTTGGTCTTCATTTTATAAATTTGTAATAACGGAACCATGCTACTATTGATTTGAAATCGTAGGACGAATGTGTTTCTTCTTATAATCAAATTATCAGTCGTTTAATTATTGTAGATAAACCATATATATTACTATAGGTCAACGCACGAATATGGCACCTTGAATTCATTGAGCAAACCTGACTGTGAGATCGGGGTCAAATTACTTCAAACAATATTTACCTAAGCATAAAAACTACCACGCGCCCGAACCTTTTTAATGAAGTCCTTCGACTCATTCAAAGAAGTTTTAATTATCTTGTGTTGTAACGTCCTTAATTTATAATGAACTGAGCTATATAATGAGACTGAACTGAGAATAAACTAATAAATTCCCAGCTAAAAAATAGTATTCTTGGTTTGTCAATTGTTCGCGAAGTTTCTATTTCTGCCCATTGTGTTAAGGGAAATAACTATATTTATAAAGCGTGTCGGTTTATGGACTAACTATTTAAAAACGAATTGTATTGTATAATTAAATGTACATACTCACTCTCAAGCTTGCATCCCTGTAGGGGTAGGCAGAGGTGTATTTAAGACTTTAATTTTGACTTTTAGAATTTGGTTTCACTAATCTAATATTGCTGTCAACCTAGCACTTAAGGAATTAAATATAGGATAATTGGGAGTATATTCGAAAGGGAAAGGGAAGGAAACATTTTAAAATCCTTCGAAATACAACATAAAACAAGTCATCTATAACAAACATGATATTTTGATCTTACCATTTTGGTGTTAAAAATAATATTAGCTGTAACTCCCGAGCTATCTACGACAATCACGTATGAGGTCGTACCGTGATGAATAAATCTCACGGATATTGCAATTTTCGTCCGTTATTAAAAATGACGCTATTTGTTCTTCTAGCTCCTCCCTTATCTGTATTCTTTCCTTATATCTTGGAGATTAAAAACGGACCTTTTTATATAGCCCCTAAGAGATAATTAATTATTTACCTATTTATCTTTGAAAATGGTTGTTCAACGTTGATTATACGTAACTAGATGATGTATTTTACAAATAGAAATCTAATATCTGCATATATATTTATTCTAATGAAAGCCTTAAGATAAGTAGTTGAATTTTACTGTTAATATGTCTTATACCTATTTGTACTGTTAAGAATTAGGTAGTTCAATGAAAAATTATGACATAAATTATAACTAGTGCTTAAGAGATAGGCTATATATTGTGTATGGCTTAGATTATTTATCACGAACGGTAAAGATGGTTATAGTCAAGATAAGATAGAGGTTTAAATTACATCAGCATTACAGTATGTCTGAATAGTAGGTTTATTATACAGCAATTGTTGTAAACTGGGACACGTAAGCAGCAGTTAGTAAAGTAATAAGCAAAGTGTAAAACTACTGTTTTAAGTAACAAGCTATTAGTAGTAAGTATTAACTTAAGCACTCGGTTTACTGTGTAGCAAAACTTCATGGGAAGAACTATGCCTATCTGAGCATTCTCAAAGGCCAAAGCAAAGCCATTGTGAAAAATCATGTGAATCACCATAATGAAAAATATTAGATATACCGGAGTGAAAATAAACTTTCATTCTTGTGGGAAATATTACTTACTAATGAAAGAAACCGGTTTTCAAATGAGTAATAATTTTTTTCGTCATTTTTTATGATGAACATAAAGTAAATTTTTATCGTAAAAATTGTCGTTAACTTGACAAAAACTCACAGGCATATTTTCACAAAAAGAAATAACACTCAACAGACATTTTAAACAAAATCTCTGAAGTGAACATAAAAGAGTTTGCTAATGTACAAAAAGTATGAATTATTTTAGAACAAACTTTTCTTGTATAAATATTTGAAGGCATTAGGCAACCCGAACTTAACAAAGTTCTAGAAAACTTAAGCATTTGTTATGCTACATTATCTTGTTTAAAATTCGTTTCAACAATAGTTTTGAGGTTGTGTTTTGTTTTCACACATCAACCAATCTTAACTCTACCTAACATTATAATAATATCGTAGGAAAACTTACCTAAATTATCCAGCACTTATTAGAGGCAACTCAATCGCCTGAAGCCATGAAATCGATATTGTGGCCCTAACTCCTTCGCAACAGATATCGATACTCGGTATAATGTTCCTGCAATGTTCGTCGCCCCGTACACCGAGATAGGCATCGATAAACAGGTATGCCTTTCCAACGTTCTGGAAACCACATACAGTGTCGATAAAATTGAATCATTATATTCTTGTAAAACTCGATGTTTCTCAATTTAAGAAACGGCTCCCCTAATATTCGAAATTCGAAACAGTACTGGGATACAATTAAGTAGGTACCTTACTATCGTAAAGGAATCTTTAGTTTCCAATCCAATTTGCTGGTATTCCCTTGCGTGTCTTAGGGGGAAGCGATTTATTTTGATTATAGCTGTTCCAGTGGTAGAAAACAAGCTATAAATTAACAGCGAAGACTTAATTAGTCCGCGTGTTCCCAATACCATTAGTGGTTCGCGATGACAGCTCCCTGATTCGAAAAAGAAATTGATGTTATATCAGGAAGGGCGGTGCCAAAATGAATGTTGCTACGATGACAAATTGGCTATGGGAGTTAATGAGCGGTTTTAAAAAAATCTGCCCTAGCAAAGGGATACTATCTTAAGGAAAAAATCTCGAACGCCATCAGATTTTGCAAAGCTGTCATCTTCTTTCATGAACTTTCTTTTAATATGTCAACGAGAGCTCTCAAGCTACAAAGTTCAAAATTGCGTAACAAATTTTTGCTGTGGGTGCCAATGAGTATGTTCGGTGAGACGTCGCAGGAGGCTTAAGGGTACTTAGCAACACTTAAAATATTAACGGCATGTTGAGCATACATTGAGTCTCTAAATTTACTTAAAATATTAACAGACTTTGACGCGATTTAAATTAACTTGCTGTTTCATAATTATAAGTGCTTATTTCGATAACAGCCTATTCTTTGCCAGAACGAGTCTGTACAGTCTGTCAGTACTGTCCTTTATGTTGATATTTTTGTACTTTCTCCGAAAATTCCTCATATTTACATTACAGAATAATAATAATAACTTCACTAACACATGGTCGTCTGATCCCAAACTAAGCAGAACTTCGACTATGGTAAGTTTTCCTGATAAACATGCTAATGGTTCTAAATACATACATACTATAGATAAATTTCACCCGGATACAAAAATGTTCGTGCTTATTACACAATGATTGGTTCCGAGTGGGAATCTAATCTTCGACCTCAAGATCACTAATCACTAGACCAATAGGCCCGTCGAAATGTATATATGTTAATAGTATAAAAAAAACTGCAGTGCTAGAGCCATGCTTAGGCACGAATGGCGTGATACCACGGCTTCACAGAAAACCGGTTGTGAAGTAACGCTTGCGTTTCATTTCCCCGAAATGAGTGAGGTTTTCGGAGACCCACCTTCCCCTCTCGTCTTTCCTCTCCCCTCATCCGACATCTCTTTCCATCTCCTCATCTAACATCTCTTTCTTCTCCTTCCTACAACCCCCTATCACTCATCATCCTCAAAGGCGGGCAGCGCACTTACGACAGCTGGTGTCCATCGACGGCGGTTGTCACTTACCATCAGGTGACTCGTCTCTTCGTCTAGCCCTAGACTAGCCAAAAAAAAAAAAGTATAATGCTGTGGTATCTCACGACCTTACATATATTTTATGTGTAATGAAGGATCTTGAACAGTTCTTCGAGCTGCTCGAAGCTCGAAGGCATTTTTTTTTCACATGTAACTCCCATGTAATTGGTGTTTATCAATTATTACACACACTTATTTAGTGATTTACCAGAATATAATGTAGAATATTTCACAATGCTCAGTATTCTCGGATTATTCAATTAATGCTAACTTTTATTTGGAGCGGATGTAGTAGGAATTTAATACAGAAAGAATTACAATCGCCATTTCCTGCAGTTGCAAATGCAAGACGTTTCCATCAAACATTGTAAATGTATTTTTAAATAGAAAGGGAAACCTATGTGTAGATACGTCATTGAAAATACATATATTATTAATTATCTCGAAATTATTGTCATGTGCTACAGGTTAGTGATTTATTATGACGTTATATCTACAATATGACGAATTAATTTCTGTTCATCCCTTTCAATATTATTTTCTTATTTCAAATATGCATCTAATAAGACGAGATGCTTATTTGTGAGTTATCCAGACTTGTTGCTCGCCATCTGCAGCAGTTAGCGAGTTATGTGACGTAAGGGCCCTCGCTCGAAACGGTTCTTAAGCACGCGAGATTTCATTGCCTGTTACCTTAATTAGACCCTTGTGCAAATTGTTAAGCGCCGTGAAAAAGCTACCATCAACTTAACTGTTACCATGTTAGTATAAATATAATTTATCTAGTATATTTATATTTTGAGTAAAAGTATTGCGCATTAAACGTTTAATCGTTAAATAGTCCGAGAATGTAAAAATATGATAGAGAACACTATTTGTATATCATATTATAGGACAATAATTATACAAATACATTTGTCAATTTCATAATGGACAAAGGGCTGTTACTCTCTTCCAGACAACCTTAGAATGGATCAGAATGATTAGGAGAGGCAGTGGTAGTTGGAAGTGTATTTCAAATATACGGAAAACTATAATTAAGTATTACTTGTTAAATATAAAGTTATGGAAATATTCTATGCATTTAATCTTCTTATACTGTGTATGCTGTATTTAATTTACTTGTATAATATTCATATACTAGTACAACTACTTAAGCGCATATATTATGTATCATGTATACATACATTACTACCGTATATTTTTAACGGATGGAGGGATGTCACTTACCATCAGGTGACCCGTCTGTGCGATACCCCCCATATGCGATAAAAAAAAGTTTAGGAATGGTGCGTGTTACACATTTTTTATGTGTAATGTATGTGTATGATCTTGAACTGTTCTTCGGGATAAAAAGAGGCTCGAAGACATTTTTGTTCACAAACTGCTTTACCAACACCCATTTAAATTCAGATTATAACAAACTTTACATGGTATGGTGAAAATCTTTAAATAATCTTTGCCATAGGAGAACATCAGCTGTGAGAAAAAATATTCAAGAAATCATACTATTTCAGGTTTAACGTATCCCTTAATTAGATAGTTCTCGACAATCGAGTTCAGTAAACTTTTTACTCTATAACTTTCACATGGACCTTATAAAGCATTAAGAATAAGAACAGAAATAAAAACTAAATTCGGAAGGTCAACAGTAAATCGACATGGAGCCGGGTGAATCTAAACAGCAACGAAAGTTTTAATGTTTTTGGAAATAAATCGGGCTATTTATCTCTAACATCCCTGGTGCCACTACCGCGAGAATTCATCGTCTGTTTTAGAGTTCGCAAGCAAAGGGTATGTATGAAACTTGTAACTACAGAATCCTTTTACGTTGATGGGTTGACACTGAGGTTCTACAGTTCCGATTAAACTGAATCTTAATGGCAACAAAACCTAAAGTTGAATTGACTTTACAAGTAGGGTTTGTGTTTGTGTTTTTGTGTTTTAAAAAAGACAACTCCCGCACTAGGATTAATTCCTGTGTCGCGGGGGACTTTACAAACATTCAAACAACGGACACAAAGAACACCCAGACTCAGAACAACAATTTGAGGATTACACAAAGTGTTGTCCCGTGCGGGGATCGAACCCACAACACTCGGCGCGGCAGTATAGTGGCGATGTGACCACTTAAACCGCTACGCCATCCGTGCAGTCAAATTTTTGTTCATTTGTTCTTTTGTCATAGCCTATAAATTGTATTCTCCCTGTAATTACTCACATTGTCAACTTCTCTCTCGATTCCGGTACTTTCCCCTCATTATGGCGTAAGGCTTACATCATTCCTCTTCCAAAAAACAGTAGCCCTTCACTTCCTGAACATTTTCGACCTATTTCTATTCTTCCCTTCCTCTCTAAAGTCCTCGAGGCCTGTGTATATAAACAATTCTCACAGTTTGTATACAGAAACCAACTTTTAAGCCCTCTGCAATCAGGCTTCAGGCCCGGACACAGCACAATTACCTCCCTCCTTAAAGTGACTGGCGATATTAGGAAAGGTATGGAAGACACCAAAGTAACTGTTTTAGTATTAGTCGATTTTTCTAACGCCTTTAATACCGTCAGTCACGAAATCCTGTTATCTATCCTCGCATATCTTGGGGTGTCTTCTGAGACACTGGAATGGTTCTCCACTTATCTTCGGGGACGACAGCAATGTGCTCGTGTTGATGACTTATCATCAAGTTGGTGCGACCTTTACGCTGGCGTCCCTCAAGGCGGAATTTTATCTCCTCTCTTATTTTCAATATTTATTAACCTCATAACTCAACATCTTCAGTGTGCGTATCACTTGTATGCCGATGATCTGCAGCTGTATTCACAGGCAAGGGTGGAGGACGTAACGCAGGCTATTGATGGGGTCAACAGGGACCTGGAGCTCATAAAGTCCTGGTCAATGAGATTTGGACTGTCTGTTAATCCAACCAAATGCCAGGCTATCATAGTGGGCAGTAAACGTTTAATGAGCAGATTGGATAGCGCCTCGATCCCACCAATTTTATTCAATGGATTAGTTATTCCATACAGCCCTGCAGTAAAAGACCTCGGTTTACTTATCGACTCAACCCTCGATTGGCGAGCTCACGTAACTAGCGTGAGCCAGAAAGTAACTGGAAGCCTGCGAACATTATATCGTCTCAAAAACTTCCTGCCTCCTAAAACTAAAATCACACTTATGCAATCCTTAATAGTTCCTATTATCGACTATGGTGATGTGTGTTACTTCGACCTGAATGCAGATCTCCTCAATAAACTAGACCGTCTTCTTAATAACTGCATTCGATTCATTTTCAATCTTCGTAAGTATGACCATGTGTCTACTTTTCGTTCCCAGTTAAAATGGCTACCTATTCGCCAACGGCGCAATCAGCGAGCACTTACCTTTCTATTTTCATTTCTCAACTCACCCTTCTTACCTACCTACCTTGCTCCGTATTTCCGATACCTGTGCTCTAACCACGATAGAAATCTCCGCTCAGTTAATAATCTGCTTCTCTCATGTCCCTCTCACAACTCCGACTTCGTGAACTGTTCGTTCTTTGTTCAAGCAGTACTACTTTGGAATGCGCTCCCGCTCGAAGTCAGGATGTCCACCAACCGATTTACATTCAAAAAGAAGGTACATGATCTCTTTCTCAGTGAACTGGCAGAACTTTCGAATCCATAGAAGTTACTGATAAGTGTATAAATATAATATTTATGTGTATGGAAATATATAGTTATATTTATTTATGTATGTTTGTTTATATATGTATATATATGTTTAAAAATAATAATATAGTGAACTATTAACATTTTAACTGACTATTTAATATGTAACCTCTGTGCACCTACCTTTAAAGATATCTACACCACCCAAAGGTTGACTGGAAGAGAATGCCCTGGGCATTAAGTCCGCCGATGTACAAACTTAGTGCATAAAGTTTATAAATAAAAAAATAAATAAAATATAAAATTAAACTAGAAAGGTCTACATTTAAACATAAAATCAGTAAGCTAAACTTAATAATATACTGTAAAGACTAAGTTCCAATGGGCTTTTACTAGTTTAGGATGTGTATACCTAATGAAAAAATAAAACATGAAAATTTGATTACTACATACTAGATACAAAAGTTCATACATATGTACCGGTGAACAATGAAACCTGTATAACTGGGATCTGAAGGGACCTTTATTTTTTATCACCTATAGAGGCTTTTCATTTACCGATTTTACCAATTATGCAGGTTAACATAACAGTTTTCTTATTGATAGAGGGTCCCAATAATATATACAAATATTTTTTAGCTAAGGCATTACAATTGCGTTTCTGTTTATTCAGTCGTTTGCATATTTATTTACTCGGTTATCGATATCGATATCAAAGATAGTGCTGACAAAGAAGTATAGAAACAATTGTTAGTAAACAATCGTGTCATAACTTATCTAAACCAGATAAATACATTGTCTAGTCTCACTTATACGGGTTCTTGAGCTAGAAAGTCCCAATTATATAGTTAAACCCCGAAAAAAATTTAAGAAATCAAGTCAGTTAAAAAGGTTTGAAAATTCCCAGTAACAGATGTCTCATTGCCATTATCAATAACAGAGCTATTTCACATATTCAAGGCCCACTTATGTTTTACCCAGGTTTTACTGTATATACATTTTGTAAGATAACGAGATAACGTCCATAACATTATACACACATCTTATTGAGAACTTGGTCTGTTACAAAAGTGTTAGTGAATAAAAAAACATCAAACATCAATCAACACGACGGCATTTTGTGATCTTTGGTACGAGAATAATGTATCCATCGCAAAGCAAGCTTCCTAACTTGGTGAGGTGTTCATGTAGGATGGTCGAAACTGCCTTTGATCCAATTCTATTCTCCCGCAAGAGCCACTCTGCACTAATGAAATTTCATGAGCTACTGCAGTGGTAAGTCGGCCGATCGGTCGACAACGTTTAAATCGACGAAACCCATAAGTACTTGTTGGTAACGCAGGAGTAGACTCACCAATTGCAGCTAGTCAATTTTCGTGAAATTCCTTGAAGGTTAACCCTCGTTTATAATGATAAATAATTATGGCAAGAAAAGCTTCTGCGAGATCTCCATTGTTGCAAAAAAGAGTGACAGTTTTACTTTCTAGAAAAATAAATTGCACATAGGTTTCTAATGATTTTCAGCAAAGAGAAATTGTATTATAATTAGCCAGTTATTCAAAATAGTTTAAAAAAAAAAGGTTATATTTATTCTGTAGCTAGCAATTTTCGGAACAACCTACATAATGAGATTAAGAAAAAGTACAGTGTGTTGCCTTTAAATAGAAAACTGCTGGCATTTGTCAAACATTAAAGCGAACGTAATCAAACCGCGAACATGTTGGAGCTATGATAAGTAAGCACCTTACACCTGGTTGAGTCATACATAATTAGATCACTTCGTAACACCTGTGGCAAAGAATGAAATACGAAATGTTTTTGCGACAAAAGTACGGTATGTAATCTTCATTTAAATAAATAACATTTAACAACGCTTCACTGTCGTATCAAGAACGTTTTAAAAATTGGCGTGAAATTAAAACCAGTACCAGGAAGGATGTCATGTGTTAACAGATCATGTATTATTTTATAAATAGATATGCATAAGGCATAGTTTAACCCACAGACGGTACAAAAGTGAAGTGTTTGTTATAGTTAGGTGTTACACCTCCTGTACCAGTAATATAAAAATATAACACACCACACCGTTCCCACTCGTAAATGTAGTGATCAGCGAAAGAGCTGAGAAAAAAGGAAAGAAAATAAAAGTAACAATAACTTAGGACATCTAGCACACGGCCGTCTGATCCCAAACTAACCTTTTTTTTTCTCGTGTGGAAACCCCCTCGGGCCGTCATTCCACCGGAGTTTTCGGTGGAACGGTGTGTCGGAATCGAACCGACTAAAACCACATGGTGTACCATGCCGCGCTTAAAATAGGAGGAATCCGGGAACAGCTTTATTAAGACATCCAGATCCCAAAATAAGCTTAGCTAACCTTACTGCTGATAAACATACTTATATATTTCTAAAACCATACATGCATATTATGTATAAACTACACCACACACAGAACAAATACTCGTTCGCATCAAACTAATATTTGTCCTGGGTTGAAATCGAAAACACGACCTCGGGCTTAGCAGTCAGGGTCACTAACTACTAGACCAACAGGCCAGTCAATGAAGTTTGTCTCTGCAAATAAGGCAATAATAGAGATATTCGTGTCATACCTAAACATTTTTGAGTCATCGTGTTTGATGATAACTTACGAAACAAATTTTGTGAAGACAATATTCTAATTATCTTGTGATTACGTGAAGAAAACTCGACGTCCAGCTGGGACTCCAATCTTCAACTTTTAACTTAGTTTAAATTACCTACATACGTATAATGCCCTTACGTAATCGATTATTTTTTGTATTTTTTTATACTGTCAGATCAAAATGTGTTCCTTTTATATTATAATTTTTGAAGTGTCAATATTTTTATTTGTTATAATATTTTTGTAAATAGTGCTTAATTAAAAAAAAAGAATTTAATTCCTATAACAAAGGGTTTAATGAAACTAAGTACTTATTGCTTACGTAAATGTTTGTCATCTCTTAGGTAAAATTTGTATTAGATTTCTTTCAAGCACCCGAAGTTGATTATTCCACTTACCGTATTTTGTTTTGTAAAATCAACTCTAGACATGTATCAAACTTTTCAAACAAACTCCTCAACCCCCTTAACTTTGTGGATTATTTTATTTCCCGTGACTTATTCGTACACAAGTTATTATCTTTACGAGGGGTTGAAAGCTCTCACTTTTATATTATTGCCTTTTATATTTTGCTGTGGTACTTAACGAGTAGGCGACGCGACGTGGCCGAGGTCAACTGAGGACCCGGTAACGAAACAAAGCACTCTTTTCGAGTGTTATATTGTGTACGTTTATTTATCTCTTAAGTTTTACACTTTGTGATCCGTTACAAATTGGGTTTATTTAGTCGAAGGGCTGTTTCTAGTTGGAAGCAATAATTTTTAATAGACATATGTATCCTACGTTTGGGACTCGTAAAACTTTGGTAAGTTTTGTAGTATAGCACTAATCTAGCTACTATCTTTTTGATAGTCATATCTATCTAGAACTAATATTATAGAAAAAGTGCAAATGGTTACTCACGACTATCGAAGTCGCAAAACATCGATTAGAATTAATAAGAAAATGTACTTTTATTACATACATACATCGTACTTACATTGGTTACACTTACCATCAGGTAACCCGTCTGTTCGCCTGTGTATAGAATAAAAAAAAAGAAATATTTTGACATGTGAAGTGTCATTCGAATAAAATACAAGTACAGGTATAAGATTTTAACGTAATGCAATTTTATATTTTCATGTATTGTAAGTGCAAGCAACCACTTTTTAAATCTATTTATCAACGATGCGTGTGCAAATGCATCTGCGCATACTTGTAGGAGATACTTAAATTTACTTTAAAGGGCGCACCTTTCAACACAAAATATTTCTTCTTTTTGTTGTAAAGCTAACTTAATGGAAACAGTCTAGAGGGTATGTATACTTTAAATTAAAGGCATGATGTTTGTCGTCTACATAGAGATGTATACTTCTCAGACATAAGCTAGTTTAAGAAAGCGTATGGTTTCTACCAGAAACCATTATAAGGACTAAAACAGAATCTGAATGTTACTTTAACCCCAGTTGTATCAAATGTAAAAAAAAATGGTTGCTTGATTGTTTGAAGTCAATTTTTTTTTATGTAAGATAATATGCATACATACGCGTGGTCGTACGCGTCCACTTTTTGTGACTAAAACTAAATCCCACTTACATAAAAGGGTAATCCCACTTACATAATACCTACTGCCGTCATCTGTGGTAGTATATATTAAAAATTTAAGAGATGATAAAGATGAGGGAAAAGGATAAAGCTTATACAGATGGTTCCAATTAAAATTAGTCCCACATGCAATTGTTATTTCGTGAATCCTAACATTTCTTCTTTTGTTTCAGGTAAATTATCAAAAAATCTATCTGACGTAAAACTGAACACAATTCGCTGTGGGGGAAGGTAACAGCAAAATAATTGAAACAGTTTGTATATTATATTTATAAATATATGATTCCTCCCATAACTTCTTACTTCACATGTGGCTCAAATGTTACAATGTGTTTTATTATAATATAGGGGGACAGGCGAACAGACGGGTCACCCGATGGTAAGTGACATCCGCCGCCTATGGACACTAGTATTACTCCAGTCGAGTCGGCCCATTCATGGTTAAGCATGACTCTCCCACTTTTTTATTTATCTATTAAATAGCTTCACAGCGAGGCGGCTGCGAGTGATTTCGTAGTGAGATCTTATCGGACGGATAGTGTGAACTTTCAAAACAATTATTCTCATTAAAATAATTATGAAGGAGTACTTGATATTTTTCATCGTTAAGCTTTCATCTCGTTGAACTTGAAAATGTTCGTAATAATAACAAAAGGTAGGTTAACAATAACTCGTCAACTCTTCACCCGACATCTCAGATGAGTAATTATACAATTAATTCAACAAGGCACCTAATAAAGGTCAGGCGCGCGAGTTTGTTTTTGTAGGAAATAAGAAACAATGAGAGTTGTTCGTTCTGAATTTTCTTCGAATTTTTAAAGCAGCTGCTGTATATAACTACATACATAGAAATTTATAACTGTAGGCCCAATTTACAGAAGCAGCGCATAATAGCATTATTTCTGACATTTATAGTTAAATTACTAAATATATATAATCTAATAAAATAGAATTAGTTATAAGCTTGCAATATTGCCTTGGGAGTTTTTCTGTAATAATATTGTAAATGTATCTAAATAAATAAATAAATAAAAATTAAATAATTATCGCAGTTCTTGAGTAGTTGCAGCGTGTAGCTTTTAAGTCTAGTTGTATGTAGGTTATATATTTAATTTGGCTATTATATTTTATAACTTTCTTGTTTTCTTTATCGATGACACTTCAATTAAACCGGCCACCCAAGTCTCCGTATTACCCAAAAGTTGACTGTTTAGAGAATATTAATATTATATATTATATTTACTCATTACCATATATGTATATTACAGTATACATATAAATGAAATCTCTTGAAACTTAAATTTAAGTTTAAAAGTATTCATTAATAATTCAATATCGATTAGATATAGGAGTCTGGTTCGATAACATAAAAATAGAGCGATTATAATATAGATTTCGCAGAACGTAACTACACAATGTTCAAAGTACATACGTATACGAATAAGGTTATATTCGTGGCTGCCAATGTAATTCGAGAGATAAATTACCTAAAGATACAACTAGCAATCTAGGCATGAATAACGATTACATTTTTATATCTCCGTCCTCCTCCTTTACACCGCATTCCTATAAATGCATAATTGCATTTATTGTAGACCATCAAGGTCAAAACTATCGATGTTGAAATAGGTACTAGATAAATTATTCAGTAACTATTTATACAATATAATCTTTGTTAACAGGTAGTGATGATATCATAGAGACATAGAGGATTTATTTTATTCCTGTTATTGAAAGAATCAACTGATTGTTATCGTGAAGACTCGGACACTAACGCATTCTTTTGCAAAATGAAGAGTGAGAATCGGCCCTGGTTGCAATGAAGAGATAAGCAAAATTCTGAAGATGTTTGTTATTAAACTGCTAAATGAATTCCAATGAAATTTTGCAAGCGTGTGGGTTGTACGGTTTCTTAGATTGGCTTGTGTATAAGCACATAAATAGAACCTCGAGAGATGCCGAACCTGCACGAATATGTATTCTAATGACACGAAGTCATTAGAATACATATTCGTGCAGGTTCAGAATTAGTGTTTCGGTCTGTATAAGTGTTGTGGGTTCAATCCCCGCACGGAACAACACTTTGTGTAATCCTTAAATTTTTGTTCGGAGTCTGGGTGTTCTTTGTGTCCGTTGTTTTTTTTTATGCGATAGGGGGCAAATGAGCAGACGGGTCACCGGGATGGTAAGTGACTACCGCCGCCCATGAACACCCGCAACTCAAGAGTCACAAGTGCGCTGCCGGCCTTTTAGGTAGGAGTACGCTCTTTTCTTGAAGGTTTGAAGGTCGTATTGGTTCGGAAATACGACAGGCGACAATTTGTTCCATAAGCTGGTTGTGCGAGGCAAAAAGCTTCTGGAGAAGCGCACAGTGGTGGAGTGCCAATCGTCCAGGTGATGGGGATGGATATTTTGTCGCGTAGGACGATGGCGGAAACCTGCAGCCGGTATAAGTCCCAACAATACCTCTGAACACTCCCCATGATACAAGCGATAGAGGATGCAGAGTGAAGCTACATCTCTACGCAACGCCAAGGTGTCAAGTCGATCAGAAGTATCTTGGCAGTCGATGATGCGAGTCGCTCTCCGTTGAATGCGGTCAAGAGGGAGAAGTTGGTACTGGGGTGCACCTGCATAGAGATGAGAACAGTATTCCATGTGCGGCCGAACCTGCGCCTTATAAAGTAGCAGGCGGTGGGCCGCAGTAAAATACTGTCTCGATCTGTTTAGCACACCAACCTTCTTAGAGGCTAATATGGCCTTACTCTCTAAGTGACCGCGAAACTGGATTTCGCTATATATATGGACGCCAAGGATTCCGATACTGGCTGATGCAGTTAGGGAAGTGCTATCAAATTGAGGTGATACGACTTATGGCATCTTTTGAATGTTGTAAAGTCCCCCGCGACACAGGAATTAATCCTAGTGTGGGAGTTGACATTTAAAAAAAGAAAGGAAAAAAATATACTTTACATAGATTCGCAACGAGTCAATATACCACATCAATTACGAATGTATCTTGGTTCCATCAAGTTTATCAAACACCAGCTGATCCCGCAGTCGCCTGCGTTTATGGTCATTGCTCGGCTCTTAGAGGTCGTAGCGTTATGCTTTATAGTATAATAAAAATTCAAACCTTCAAGAAGAGATCGTTCTAGCGATCGATTCTGGAATTTGCAGGTATCTAAGGCGGCGGTAGTCTTTAGGTGCGCTTCCCATCACGCGATCTGTACGCTCGTTTGCCCCCTTTCTCAAATAAAAAAAAAATATACTAAAAAATAATTTGTAGACTTGCAGTTATTAGAGATTAGTGCGTTTAAACATTTTTTTAGCTTTATTATATTTGGCCCGGGTAGGGCTGCCCTTACCCTAGCAGAAGCAGGCCTGAGACGGTGGTGCGACACGTTACACGCACGCCTCTCAAACTGGATGGGGGCTAGGCCCTCCGTATTCAATGGTGGTGCTGCCTCTCTCTCTGCAAAAGAGGCGGCCAAGGTCTGCGGGTTCCTGGAAGCATCCTCCTAGAGTATACCCAGGTCCCTTGCAATATACCCACTTGTGACGGTGTGGTTTTAGCCGGTTCGAGTCCGACATACCACTTCACCGTTAGCTCCGGTGAGGTGTTGAGGTGTGAGTTTTGAAAAAAAAAGAAGCTTTATTATATTAGATTAGTTACTTTTCGAAACACCTTCGAATATATGTACATATAAAGATATAAAATGACATTTGCATTTGCTCTCAAGATTCGTCTCAGTTACTTTACCTACTCTTGGAGACACATATTTTACCATGTTCTAAATTTAATGTTCTGAAAACAAAAAAGGTATATCTCGTAGCACGAAGAGTTGCTCGGTGTTCGCACTAAGTTCTTATACTACTTAATAAAATACTAAGAAAAGTCTGACAGAGTAAGTATTCATTTAGGCTTACGAGACGCGCTTACGTCATTCGGGCTCGTATTATACATATATGACTAAGGTTAAGTTCGGTTTTCTTTAGCTTTGCTTTAACACACAGACGGGTACTTGTGTGCTTAATAATATGAAAAGTTTTGTCAGGATTCAGGATAAACAAAGAAAAGCTATGCGCTCCGCTCGCATGAGCAACATACTCGACAAACTTAAACACAAGAAGATACAATTTTTGTTGCTAAAAATTAATGCAGAGCGGATCATACATATGTATATATTCGAGTATTCTATGACTTCTGTAATAAACTGCATTAATAAGTGTTAAGAGTTGCAATAGAACACTTCTATTAACTATTGTAATGACGTCACTAAATACATATCTAATGACACGGACAAAAGGTTAATATACATATATAACACTGAAACTACTGTAGTCTCATTACAGATTTAATCAGTCTGAACGAGAGTGAGAAACTAGAATTCTTTACCACAGTGTACTAAATTAGTTACAATCCTGACATGTGGTCTACAATTACATTGTGTAACTTTGTAAAGAAAAAGTAAACCAATGCGAATTTAGGTCATTAGCTGCAGCTTATAGTAGCTTAAAATTTTGTTAATATAAAGTTTAGGTGAAATGCTAACTATCGGCAGATGTGGAACAACATAGACTTCTGTGTATGTTGTTCTACATCTGCCGATAGTAGACGAAATACTCAAATCTATAATAGTTAAGATCAACCCGCTGTGATATTCAAAATATAATAAGGATATTAAATCCTTTTTTGCATTGTGGCATAGCTAAATAATAGAGCTTAATAGTATAAGGATAGTTTGGCGTAAATTCTTTCACCTTTCAATTAAGAAGGTGTGTGCCGTCTGCTCCAATATAAGAATTTTACGAAGTGTCCTTCACTGCCAGCGTTATATGTTTTTCGTGCCTTTGAGTAGGGTTGTCAGAGATCTATGGAATAGTGAACTTGCGAATGATACCACGGGTGTTACATGTGTTAAAGGATAAGTACATATACATACATACATACATACATATAAAGATGGTGTGTTCTTATTTATCCACTTAGTTGTACCAACAGTCAAATATTTGAATCAAGCGAGAATTTGTCATCAAAAAGTGTCGTCATCTTAATATTTAAAACTAAATGTACTGTTTTGTGTGAAAGTTACATTCGTTATGTATGTATATTCTGGTACGAGCTCAACAATAAAGTAAAGGTCGTGATTTATACCTCTGTTTATAAGATAAGACCTTGGGTGACACATTAGACCTTTGTGTTGTACGTCCACTGGATTTGGTGAACGTGTTTCCTTGGAAAAAAAAAACCTAAGCTGTATTGAACTAAAAGTAGATTTTTAACATTCATGAACAGAAATTCTAAAGCATAACAAGCCTTTAACAGAATTTTCAACTACCGAAAACTTACCTATTACTAGTAGTGCATCTTTGCGACCAAAGGTAAAACAAACCAGGGCAACAATATCACAACATCATCATATGATTGATAAAAAAGTTAAAAATACTTATTGATTTAAGCTGATTGAATGACTTTGTTCCACAATCCGTAAATGTGGCTTATCTCATTCAATTATTAAACACATTGTCATCAACACATATGACGCTTAAAACGTTAACATGGCGGCATTGACACTACAAAGAAAGATCTTTCGTGTAGGGCAACACATTAAGACCTGAATTTGATCGTCATGGTGTCATTACAAATTTATTATCTGTTTGTTACGGCCCTTATGCCATAAACAGCTAATTTCTTTTAGTGTCTGTTTCAACCCTTGTATGTTTGTATTGTAACTCATGCCCGGTTCACATTCATTCTAGTCCAGTAATTCGGTAATCAATCCAGTAAGGGACTTGGTCACATCGACTGGTATGGTTCAGGTTCAGATGCATCCCAACGGTTGTTGGATTCGACAACTAGTTTGGAGTTCAACTGGCATAATGTGAACCGGCCTATAGAAATAAAAACTTCAATGACCTATCAATGTTTCATTTCTTTCTGTATTAAAGGTATACCTTTCTCTTTGTTACGCAGAACATGCTTTCGAATGCTAGTTTATTGTTTACTGTTAGTTAATGTTGATTTTTTATAATTAATAATAGACAAAAAAAAGTTCAGCGCTCCTTGTGGATGTAATCGATGTCAAATATATTGAAACTGATTACATCCACAAAAAAAAATCAATATCATCATCTTGCGTCACGAAGTATACAAACTCCAAACCAGATTTTTATGAACATTGTTCTCAACCATACAGTCGGGTAATCTGGTTAAGGTCCCTTACGTAATACCCTAATAATGCCATAATGGCGTTTACGACAATTTTCGCTGGCCGTCTGACATATTGCTACGATGCTTATCGCGTTCCGGCTCCATATGTTATATTTTTTCCTTTATGTTGTGCTCGGCCGCAGTGGGTAATATTTTCATAGAACTTTATTTATTCTTTATGTTTGAGGGTATTTGGTTGAAAATAGTGCTCATATTCTCAGAATAAACGGGCCCGTCCTATGACTGATGCATACTTATATCTGCTATTGCTAGAATAGTATATTCTTTTACGTTTTGAACCGATTAAAATTAAATTTAAGCATGAAAAAGACATAGCTTTGGTTATTACCTGATAAAGAAAACTGTTGACAATCGGTTTCTCTAACATAGACAGTTGCTGTTGGAATTGTTGGTATTCTGCATCAAAGAGTACTTTAAAAACATAAATCGGTTTATGCAGCCGTTAAAGTGTTGGCATATTATGGCATTTGTTAGTATGTATGATTTTATAGCGATTTTACACTATTTAAGCAAGCGGCTTCTACTGATAAAGTAGCTCTACTTTGGAAAAAAAACATGGGATTTAAAATGGAATGATTGCCTTTCCAAAAATAGTTCTATTGAATATCCTTCACCTATTTTCCCTTAAGGCACAGATATCTATCTATTTTAAAATTGGTCAATGTTGTGTAACTTATTTTTGGATCCGTATTTTTGTATATGTAAATACTATACCCGCACTTTATTTGTATGAGGAAGGTGTACATTAAAACGTTTTGCCCGCTACGGGTCACGTATGATAAGCTTATTTACATACCTACCTACATATATGGATCAAATTCTAAACTCAGAGATGGCTGAATAATAATCTTTTGGAACGGAGAATTTCTTTTGTTATTATGTTGCACAGCGGAGATAGTTTTTTATACATTTCCGATTTTATTCAGTGCTTGAGCCAATATTCCTACATTCGTAAAATCTAATTAATTTACGTTGTAGTAAGAGATAGGTGGCTTTAACGGTTGAACCAATTTTACCGAAGTGCTCAGGTTACTTACAATACCGACTTCGCTTAGTGTTCTCCTGCTGGTATAGTAACTGCTTTTTTCCTTTTGGATTGAAGCATGAATTAGTAGAAGAAATTTAGATGACAGTAAGCACTGCACAGCTCTCTGCTTCAATGATAGATGTCCGATGCAGAATGCGGAAATGAATTACTGCCTCCATGTTTAGGTGGGATAGTTTTGCTTTTGACCCACTCTGATGATAGATAGATTGATGGGCATCGGTATCCTTTTCTTCTTAATTGGTCAAATCCTTTTTTAGACACATTACTAGACATCATTACCATGATTAAATACATACATATGTATGTTGCGGTAACGCTGTTTTTAAATTATACCATCAGTAACATACACGATGATTGCAACCGTATCCGTTTCAAATTGTATGAAATTATTCTCTTTGTACTTCATAAGTAGGTTTCGGTTCATGATTCACAAACATTCCTACTTCCGATCGATTCCAAGCAGTGCCCATTAAAATGTTCACTACCAGTTAAAAGTAGATTCGTGGCAATTTGATCTATAGCGACCTAGTTAATGCAGAATGGACAGACTTTCAAAGTTATCGTTACTCTTGAAACGTTATTTATTACCCAAGATTTACTGTTTCTTTCTTAAGTTCTTGATTAGAAAAAGAAGTATGTTTTTGTTGAGTCACAAATTGCATTGTCCGTTCAGGACTGAGTCACGGATTCATGCGGTCACTGAGTCATTGAGAGATTGAGTTTAGCTCCGTTCTGAGTTATTCATCGTCGCTGGCGCAGGCGCCGATCAAATCATTAAGCTTGTGCTTATATGTATGTATTATGTAGAGTCGTGATTTGTTTTTCTATATTACTTACATACATCTTTAGTGTCGGAGTGTCGCGTGTTGTTTAGTTTATTTTTTTAATAATGTTGATGTAACATTATTTTATATAAGTCTAGTCAAATCAGCTTCTTGTTAGTAGACGTCAAACTCAAAACGGTAGGTGTAGTACATTTTTGTATGAAATACATAATCGTGTCGTCACGGATATGTATTGTCAAATCATTCCCTTTTAATGTTAATGTGATTAATTAAAAAAACAACACACCTTAGGAAGTTAAAGACATGCACACGGTGTATTAGATGTTAGAACGGGGGGGAGTGCAACCGATGTTTTGGAAAACGAAATCTCTGTGCCGTGTCAGTTTTAGCCATTTTAATTCTATAATCAATGAATGTTTACACAAGTAAGGCAACATTTACACTACATTAATTAGGTATGATGTGGACTGTTGATCTATTCATCATTATTATAATAATTGTTTTCTACAGCTCAAAGATTGCTTTCGTCGACATTTAGACCATAAGCCCTCTGGAAAGGTATATTTAGTAAAATGTTATAGACCAAACAAAAAAATCTGTTTTTATTATAAGAACATTTTTTTCTGAAAGTGATTGTTTATGACAATTCACTCAGTTACGAGTATGGATTCTAGCGGAGGCGTGAACTCTGTGAACCTTTTATGTTATGATTACATCCATTGTTTCTTTTTACATTTACATTTTTACAAGTTTAAAACTCTTATTATACCGTTTTTAGAAGTTCATAAAAACTTTTGGGACAATCAGTGTATTTATTTCTTTACTATGTAACTTGTACAAGTACTTTCTTTAAAAAGAAATAAATTAATAGTTTGTATGTTCTTAAATCGTGTTAACATGTAAAACGAGCAGTAATTGACTAAGATCACAATAGTAAGTTTTCAATTATATTTCACGTATAGTTTAAAAAAAAAATCTTGTGAAGAAAAACGCATTATGAACGTATCTTAAACCACACATTCACGGTATCTGTATACCATAAAAAGATTAAATTAATCCAAGGCAAAGTCTTTGATCTCACCAAATTTATCTACGGACTATTATATTTTCGTTCTACAAAGTAAACGAATGAAAATGTTCTGGGATTCGTGTAAATTCTTGTTAGGCATATAAACTTGGTATTATTACTGCCCTGCACAGAAATGAAAATAACGTTTTGATCAAAGAAGGATAAATTGGAAGTTTTAACCCGTTACGTGGAAGGCTTTATCAAGTTCCCAAAGTTCAGTGGCGACATTAAACGACTCGGAAATTTCCGAGAAATCCTTTCTGGAACTTTCTAGATTTGTGTTCCTTGGTTTTTGAGTAGTGAAATGAGGCGATATATCTCGTGCTTTGTAGTTTGTTGTGTTCAGACTTTAAACACACATGTATGGTTTGGTAAGTTAACCAGACCATTTATTTCATGTTAATTTTTTAGTTTATTTTTACTATGGGGGTTTAAAATTAGGTTACTTTTAAACTGTTCTTATCACTAGGACAAGCTTTTTTAGATAGAAAATAGAAATTAATCTAAGAGTTTTAAAAATGTTAATATGACCACAATCATCTGTGTTTTGCTCCAGTTGGTTGCTGTGGGTTGTCAGGTTACCCACTCCGATATGAATTTAAGAGTGTTTACCAGATATGGTAATCCACTCATCACTATCTACTTAAGTGTGATGAGTACTCATCACACGTCATCATACTGTTAATCTATTCATACTAAAATCAAAAAAAATAAAAAATAAACAACATCGTTCAATAAGAAAGTGTATTTTATAAACAATAATAAAATAATTAATCTGTGAAATTGTTCATTGAAGCCTTTATGTATGAATAACATATTAATAATAATAAGTTAATATCTCTCACACACATCATCTCATCTCTTTACATATTGTACGCATTTCCGTACATAAATAACAACGTTTCTCCATATAAAAATGAAAGGTATAGAAATCTATCTACGCCAGTAATTCTCACTATTTTCACACCGCTTCTGTAATTATACATAGTCTAAAAAGTTGTACCTTCCACGCTGAACGCAATCCCGTTAACGTTATTGGGGGCAGCGCTGAACTCCTAATTCAATTACCGTGTGCTGTTTAAACTGTATTTGTATTTGCTTAACTTTGAAAAGCCACAGGTTGTGTTCTGCTTCTCTTGATTAGTGTTACTTCAGAAACTACCCATTTCGCGGTATACAACCGCTAAGATAGTACTACCAATAGTTGCGACTCCCCTTAAGCTTGTAGGTTTTATGTCTGTATAAAAAGCCGGGCAAGTACAGTTATGTACAACCTTATGTGTATAGTCATTGAATCGAGAGTCTGCTAGTCACTACTATAAATGCGAAAGGTTTCGAAAGAATCGCGATCAAATTACCATCAGTGACATTCGACTTTGTGTGTGTGATTGTGACGTATATTATTCGAGTATAATGAAAGTATTTTATGTTGACACCTGCTATTGAGACCCACTTAACGACATCCTATTGGGCAAATTCAGATCCACTTGTCAAGTCATGCTGGTATTATTTCTCCGTATTGAGTGTGACTCACGACTGCTGGGTAGGAATTCCATGTCGTAAATGCTGCTTCAGTCAATATTTACCGTTTCTCACCCTACGCACATACCATTTTGTACAGTATTTCTGTAAATTCTTGTAACTAACCTTTAATTTGTCTTTTGTTACAGGTAAAATAACGGGTTTAAAACTCCCTCAATATATTACTGAATCGCCATATTCACGCCTATGTCCCCCAGAGGGGCATCAAACGTCTACATTTCGGCCAAGTTTTACCTCCTTAGCGGCTGTACGATGGGATATTGTCTTTTAATTCAAATGCATCCAACGTTGAGTTGAACCAATTGATTAAAAAATATAGGAATCAATTCACAAATGATAAAGGTGACGAGTGACATACCTACAAAAAATATTCTAGGAGAGAATGACTTCAAAAGGGACCTCCTCTTTTCAAGTTGGTTCCCTTTTTGAAGTTAGTTAAAGTTATATGTACCAGCCAGTCTTACATTGATTACAACTCTACCTTTTTCTTTTACCCTATGTCACTAATACTATTAAGAAGTATATGGCACCACACAGGGCGAAATCCATCATGTTACTTTGGTTTTCAGGGTTGTGACAAATAAACATCCATACATGGGTAGGGTAGAGTATTCCGCATAAACCCTTCGTGGTTTAATAATTATTTTAAGAAATATAACTAATAATAGGTACGTACATACATACACTTTTTATAAATACATACTCACGTACTTACATACACCCGAAAACATAACCCACCTTCTTGCGTAGTCGGGTAATAGTTCGTCTATGTCTTGAATCGATCTTCGAAGAAATTTGATAAAATAGAAGAAAAGAAAGATAAACTTAACTTTGCATTTCAATTCCAGACATTGTCTTCGTTTTTATCACAAAATATAAGTTTTTAATCGCAAAAACATATTTTTTAATTGAAAAATAACAAACGTAACTATTTTCGTATTTTTTTATTGTATGTACTTTTACTGTGAGACCTTACTTTTTGCCAAATTTCATGTTTCTGTGGGAAGTACCATACAGTTTTGATTTCCTGTCCGTGTGGGAACCCCCACGGGTCATCACCTCACCGAATCTGACGGTCATACCAATTGTATATCGGACTCGAACTTACTAAAACAAACATAGGTTTTGATTCCCTTGCGACCGTCAAAACATGCCTCATATTAGATTGCGTTGACTTAGAAATTTGATTTTTTCCCTGCTTCAAGGGGTAGCAGACCTGAGTATAAGATTTTAATTTCAGCTCGAGCTTTCGTTCCTCACCTCCACTCGTACCTAAGAAAACGGGATTTGACAGACGAACAGACGGACTACAGAGTGATCCTATAAGCGTTCCGCTTTTGCCAACTGAGGTATGGAACCCTAAAAAGAGTAATTTACTATCCTTACGTTACCTTTGTCCAGTAACAACGCTTTTCAGTATGAATGGTTCCTTCCATGGTTTGTTTTTTTTTTTCAAAGCTCAACAATCTCCAAACAAAGGTGCACTAGATTTTTTTTAACAGTGTAATTTTGTAAATGTAATTAAAAAAACAAAAAAAATAATTAAATTGTAATTGTAATTTAATATTTAAAAATAAGGATCACTATGATTACAATAGTAGGAATTACAAACACACAATCCCATAAAAAACCGTAAAGTCCCTGAGTAAAATTTTATAATCTACATGTTAATTAACTCTTTATCATCCAAAACTATATTGGTAAGAAATAGGAAAATAGAAAAGTATAAAAAAGTCTGCATCTGTTGTCAGCTCACGATAATGATTCACGATTCGGGAGGCCTCATTAGGGCGCAATCTTTCAAGAGCTGTACCGTGCCCATTCAGGGATGCTGTAATGAATCTTGTATAAGTATATAAGCCGTCTAGAATGAAGGAATGACAAATTTTGAAATTAAAAAGAAAACTTGAAAGTCATATGCAAATGTTTAGTGTTTAGTTTAGTAATTTGCAATGTACACGGAACATAATGCAAAAGAAACAATCTCTTTAATACTTGTAAATAAGGATTAGAAATATTTGTAATAAGTTGCAGCCCATGTGTCTATGGGCGGTGTTAGTCGCTTTCCATCAGATGGTCACCAATCACAGGTCACCAGTTTCCTCATTTGCCTGCTATCTCATAAAAATATATTAGAAAAGCATTATTATTATGTAGCTAGCTTTTAACGTATCTATATGTCTCTATTTATGCATAGAGAGAATTATTATGCGCATTTTTTTTAGAGTATTTAGAGAATGAGGGAACGGGAAATTTGCAATACTGAAGTTTATATAGGAGAAGTGCAGAAAGCTTTTTTTTATTTACACGTGTCCAGTATATGTATACCGTCATGGTACAAAAGTCTACATATTGACAGTTTCATTACTACTGTGATATAAATTACTGTCGAAGACTACAGGTGATTATAGGTATAGCGTTAAGAATTGTTTACATACACTCACGCCTTTATCAACGAAGTAATAGACAGGGCCTCAACAGCCCACTTTTAGGAAATCAACATTTAGTCCTACTTCGTAATAGGAAGCAAACCTATTGCCGATCACTGTATGACTATATATACCTATATACTGCCTGATAGATACAAGTGTTTTATATGGTCATTAATTATCATCATACCATTCAATTTATGATTTATAATACTTACATATATTTTCGGATTTTCGAAGATCCTGGGACTTGATTAGTAATATGTGCTCATTAAGATGTGATTGCCCTTTTTTTCCTTATTTCGTGCAAGAAGTAAACAAACCTCATTAGCCCAAAGTATTGCTAGATTAACATCAAAGATAGAAGGTTCAGTTCAAAGAATTCTTGGAACTTGACTCTTCTTGAAAATTATATTTGGGTCGACATAGTTTTATGTTTTGGAATTAAAGACTTGCATTGTCATTGAACAATTGCGTCAAACTAGGACTACTAAGAGATAGGTAGATAGCGCCAAATTCTCAATTGAACTTACATATATCAATGAATTATGCTGTATTGGCTAAACTGCAGTTAGGTTGGTGACCACCACTCTTGGACTCAACTTATTGCTTTCCGTCAGGCAAAGTCGAGTAACTATGGTAGTCTTTTATATTGAAAAAAATATTATAGTTAACAAATTTAATCGTAATGTATGTATGTATGTATGTCGTACACCTAATTGGGCTCTACAAAATTCATTTATGATTATCAAGTCTTTCGATTTCGGCAAAATATTCTTAGTATATATTTTCTTTATTATATTATTAGATTATATGAAAATATATAGAATATTAGCAATAGATAAGAAAAATAGTTAAAAAACTAGTTATTTTTCTTTGGAACAGTAATTAATTATTAAAACTTCACGATTATATGTTAAAGGAATGAAAAGTAAACAAATTCACTTTCGCCTTTGCAATATCAATAACTGTGACTGCTCGGGTGGCGCAGTGGTTTTAGTGATCACCCCGGTACTACGCTACGAAGTCTAGTCTAATTATCGTACGGGACAACACATTGTATACTAAAAAATTATGATTGGCATGGCTGTTCTTAGTGTTCTTTATTTAAATATTTCTAAAGACCCCCACGATGCAGGAATTAACTGTTGTACGGTAGTAAAGGACATTAGTAGCCGTTTATATCACATGAACGACTTTCATCACATATTAGGCTAATCAAAGGTTAAACGTTGAACAGTCGAACTTGCATTCATTAATCTAGGCACTTGACGCTGGAATTAAATTAATGGATACTTAACCTTATTTAGATGTAAGTTTGGAACTTAAGTGTCGGAATGAACTGCAAATAGCCACGGTGAGTTATACGGCTCTTTGTTGCAAGTTGAGGAATAAAACATGTAATAATTAAAAGATTCAAATATACAAATGGAACTTGTTTCCAGCATTTGTTCTTTAAAAAGAAATAATTACTTTGCTGAATATGTTTCATATTATGTTTGTTGTTATCAAATAGTGGCCGTACTCTGTCATCTCGAATATATACAACCTAATAGCTACTTATACCAATACCTATTCAAATTTATAAAAAATCAGGAGTTGTAGTAAAAACATTTTTACCATTAAATACGATCATAACTGAAAACTAATCTACCAACTATCTTAAAACTTAATTACTTAGGTAAAAAATAAAAAAAAACAAATAACCATACAAAAAAACTAATAAGGATGATATTCTTTAGATACCGATTTCATTCAAATCTGTATAATTAAATATTACTGACATTAAAGATACATTTATGTATATCTTGGACAAAACATTTTCATAGCTTGTATTCAGTAATTGAACATCAAGACAATTATGCTTATTGCACGAAATATGGCTGCGAAAACTTACAGGCTATAGCATCATGGGCAGTTACAAAATGCCCATAACCAACTGCAGAACTAGAAGGAGATCATAGATATTAGACGAGCGACATTTTCTTAAAGCCATACTACTCATGGCTGTTACTCCTATTCTCAATAATACTTATAAGGGTATAAACTAAGAAGTAGTTCTGATTAATTACTTATCTGTTGCTACTGTTGACAATTCCTATAAAGTGTTCAATCTTGATATGTTAGCAGGTATGTACATACCTAAGTACTACGAATTTATTGATTCAGTTCACTTACGTCCTTCCTATCCTATCATTAAAAACAGACACCTAAATTAAATTGCCTATAAGTGGCTATTTATTTAAACAGGTTCTGCTTAGTTGAAAAACCTCCGTCTCTCCTCCCTCATCGCTGAAAAGCCAACAGACTACTGCTCTAGGCAGTGGTCTGTTGGCTTTTTTCAAGAATATCAATTGTTTGCCATCCTTGGAGGCTCTCAGGTCTCTAAGATTATATGTATGAGTTCGATACCCTAATAAACAATCGTTAAAATTCCAAAACTCCAATTAAATTCATAAAAGCTGGCATAAGAGCGTTAAATAGCCTCTTATAATGCCATGAGCATATAAAAATTTATATACATATATTATATTATATTTTGCTTTATTTCGTCGAGTTTCGGTCTTTTTCTGGAGATATTATTAATTTAGTATGAATTATTTAATACGTGATGATGAAATATTATTGATATTCTTGAGAGTGGAGTGTACATGTTCGTGTTTACGTGAAAGTATTTCCGTGAGCGTTATTCAAAGTAACATGTGAGTAGAAGCCATATCGAGCACACCTAGTGTTATCGATACGAATGTACGCTACGGTGAATAGCTGTACGAAAACTATCGTAATTTGTTTACCAATGTTCAACTTACATCATAGACTTTATATTTTAATTTTCTAAACCGATTTCATGTTTTTTCGTCAGAACTCAAGGGCGTAGTTAAAGAAATCTATTTGTGTCTAGTTATTGTGTCGCAAGTAAAACCAAGATACGCTATTATTATCACTATTGACAGTCATCAATAACGGTAACGTCATCCTTTGTCATTATATTCCATTACTGCTGATGATAACATTGTTAAGTTACAAAAGCGTCCAAATCACTTTGACAACAATATGAGTTTTAAGACTATACATGCTGATGTATAGTCTTAAAATCCATATTGTTGTCATATTGTATATATGACAAACAGCTTTGTCATATATAAGATGGGTAAACAAATATGGGCGATTAGGTGGTTAGTTGCCATTTTATTGTTATAAAAATGTATATTCTAAATACTAATATTATATTATAAGAATAAGCAAATAATCAATATGTTTGGATATATGTCCTGTGCTGTATACACTCTGCTCTGCTCGATGAACTAATACACCAGGCTGCAGGCTATCTAAAATGGTGCTGATGGGAATCTAACGACGTTTAACCTGTAGACTGCTCAGCCTTACCCTACAAGACATCCGGTAGAAACGATAACCTGACATATTTTGTAGCCCTGAATCGAGACTTATTGACTTGTTCTCTCATTCCACGTAATTCTGGCGTGAGGTGTGAGGACGCTCCGACAAGCCTAGGAATGCCCAATGAGGCTTCGGCACTTCTGAAAGGAGCAAGGTTGGTTCAACTAGTCAGCCCGATTGTACGCATAATGGTCCATTCAAGAGTCTAGATGCGGCAACAGAGCCCTATGAAGATACATATACGAAAAAACAATCCATATCTTGACAAACTTCAAAACAACGACAGTACACGCCGTCACGTTTTAAGTTATTCATAGTATAAAACAAGTAATTGTACCTACATATTAGAGAGTTGTTTGCGAACCTTGACACATTACCGCTACGCAGTGTAGGTATATTCAAACCTACATACATACTATAGCAATACAATGAATGTATATTTAACTACAGTAGTCATTGTATTGTGGCTAGCGAAAAGCGTAAGCTACATTCAATGACAAACAAATGACATAAGTGGATTTATGCTGTTACTCGTATAGGAAAATTGAAAAAACAAGTTATATTTTTTAATTGTGTGCTAGTTCGACGATATAATTATAAATATTTACAAACAGTATTCTGGATTTTTAGCTTTGGATATGTTTGTTTTAAGATAAAAGATTCGTATTTTCATATCTGGTGTTTTGTTTTTGTTACATTAAAAAATCTTTAAAAGTACAAGTATTGTTTATAATAATTTTTCCACAGTATTTCACTATTTCAGGGGAAAACTAATTTGCGTCGTGTCCTGATTTATAAGTAATTTAATTGGGGCTACATTAAATCGCGTAAATCATTATTCAACAAATCCCACTATACTATTAAACCTCTTTTACATAAACTCAACAAACAGAAACCACAAACACCAAATCCAACAAAATACAAACATATGTATATGCGTTTACCGCAATATATTAATGAAAAATTACAACTACGCGGTAGTATCGGGTACATTATAATTTATTTCTGCGTTTATAGAGGTATACATAATATAATGACCCAGTTTATTGTGGGCTCTCGATGTAAACAATAAACTTTTTATTACGAACTATATCTTAATAAAACCGTTTGGCATATTTACTTATTTCGGCTCACATAGAGTCACCATACGTTTATACTTACAACTGAACAACCCTAATGCATGCACTCACATCTATATTACCGACGGCAGAGTAAAACACCTACTTTTCCAACCATAATTTAATCCGACTTACTTAGACTACTACCATTATCCGAGCACTGTAAGGCCTGGATATATACTATTTGATAGATAAAAGTCCGATCATTTTTACGACACACACAGTAAGTAATGGGGTAGCAAAAAAAAATAATAACAAAAAGTGTTTTAAAGAATTAGTATAATTCGAGTAAACGCTTGTCATTAAGATGATTGTGGAAAAGTCGGTACATACAGTATTATAGTAATTATCATCATAGCATCATCATCAGTAGCATTTCAAGTACTTAAAATCCTAAGGCCTGACGACAGGTCACTCTAATCCCTTGATTCTACTCTAATCCCTTTTCCATTGAGATTTCATTAGTTTTAAGCAAACTGTTAGGAAATCAACTCATAAATATGTATGTAATTCGTAAAGGAGGGTTTATAATTAGATGCCCTTAATTCATATTTCACCCGGTAAACGTTGGCAAAGTCAAAACTATCCAAAATGAAGTCAAAGCTTCACAACAGAGGCAGCGAAATCAAAATCTATCAAAATTGTTTATTTCAACTGAACTAATCATAGGTAGGTTTTTGAATTGTCAAGAGAGGAAGTCGGTCAGACTAAGTCAGTCGTGAAGCTAGTTGACTGTACTAATACGTAGATCCTACGGAGAAGAAAAAACAAGGATATTCTTTTTCAAATATTTTACATACATTTCTAGTAACTGTTCATAAGTACACATAAAGTAAAATAAGATATGTGAGGACGAGTATAGAGAATACCTAGAGCTCTACAATACATCGTAATTAGAGTTTTCTAACGCAAATACACAATTTATATGTATAAATAAATTGTGTGATTGCGTTGTTGTTGCATTAAGGTATATTTTAAACTATTATCGTTGGAGTTTTTGTTCCTTCACAGCTGCTAAAGAAATTAATTCGCGAATTATGTGTATGTAATTAATTATGTGAACGGTGACTTTGTGTGACTGTTTCTCTCCTCTGGGTCTATTTTTACCATATTTTAACGAACTTATTACCATATCTTTAACGGGCGAACTAATTGGCAAAAATACTTTTTAAAATAGAATGGTTCCTAGGTCTTGCATTCAAATTTAAAATATTGCGTTTATTGACTGCTCCTCTATAAAGGCTCTCATCGTGATATTAAGTACTTAAACCCTTTTAATTCAAAAAATACGTTTCAAAGCTGTTACTGTCGCTTAACATTGATTACTTATCTGCCTTAAATAAAAAGTAGTAGGTACCTACCCACGTATGTTTTAAAAATGTTTGCTACTGAAGTTTTGTTATTTGAAAATGTTATTGTTTTTGGGTCTACTAGTTTTCTTTAAACCACAGAACACGAAACCTTCATAGAAGTTATTCAAACATTGTATAGGCAAACAAAGTGTTCTCCCAGACAATGGCGGGTCGTGCAATGCAGACCACGACTAGAACCGGTTCCTTAGTCTACCCGAGGCTAGTTCGCGGTTAGACGTACATACCTGGGTACGTACAGGATGGAATATTCTTAGCGAGACTAATGCAATAACTATGCGCCAAAGATGTTATCTTTCTCTACCAGTTTAGCTTGCGAGGTGGGGTATATATATAAATTGGCACAAGCTAAGACATTTAACACTGTTGTGTAAATTCTTAAGAATTTCTTATCTATTTGCGGAAGAAAAAAAAAGGAAAGTTAGTCTTCACGATCAAGCGCAACTGAATATTACAACAAAATATTATGAATACTCGTACCAATTACATTGGTTATTGGTCTACGCGGGCTTATATCCGCAACTTGACGTCTTCTGTCCGCCTGTTTTGCGTAACAGGGTGAATGGCTGCTACTGCCATCCCAACTTCTCATGGTAATTTAGTAAACCTCTGGTGTCGCCGATGACCTCGGGGAGAGTCCTTGGCGATCCCAGGTGTTTGGCAGGGTAAGTGGCCACACCTGTGCACTCCAGAATTATATGGGCAGCCGTCTCCTCCTCCAAGCATGCTCTGCAGAGCGGTCTGTCGGTTATACTTGAAATAAACAGATGTTTGTTAAAAGGACCATGACCTGTTATTTAGTAAACATTTTCAGTGCAAGTTTATAAATTCTAAGTAGAGATGAATGTTACTGCTAGGGAGCAGTAGCATTCATCTCTACTTAATATTATTTTTTAAATGCTCAGAAGAAACTTCTTATTTAATTTATAAAAATATTTGTGCATTAGATAGCCCACATATGGCCACACATCATCATGATACTACACAACGGAGCGGTGCAGTGAGCGAACACGCAAGTAACGGCTGGTAATGCTTGCAACAAAAAAACTGAACTCTGAACTGCCGAGAAAGGTTGTCTGTCTTGTATTGCTTGTATGACTTAGTTTAAAATTGGATTAGTGGTCGTAGGGTTTCTAATTCATTAGTTATCAATATTGCACATTGTGGGAGAAATGTCAATAGATAAACAATTAAATATGACTAAATACACAAAACACAAATACAACACAACACAGACAAAAATAGATAGCAAAAAGATGGAGTTTCAAAACTACAATTTCACTTAAAGATTAATTACTGAAAACAAGGATGTAGATAATGAAATTATAAATTTTGGTGAAAAGATTCTTAGTTCCTAAACTTTTTTTCGTTCAAAATGGTTCTCGACTGCTATAATTCCCTTTGCCAAATTCGAGCCGCAACGCCGCAAGGCAGGAAATCTGAATTTTGTCGCGAATTCCGTTGCATTTTTAAACTGTTAATAGTAGAAGCGAACCCCTTGATACTTATGTAAATGTGCAACCGACCTGAAAAGTGGTTTGCACTTTTTTAATTCCATAGTCCTATGTTTTCGTGACAAACAATACGGACAAGTTTGTTAAGTTTTGTTCTACAAAAGCAAATAGTTTGTTAGCTGATGTTTAACTAAACCCTAATGCGCTAAATTAGCGCTATGATCCTTTTTTTTTATATTTACAGCGATGTATTAAAATTTTGTGATTTGATACAAAATAGAAATTGAGGCGTAATTAACGGCCAGATTTTTCCGACCAAAATCCCATCCACGTAGTTGATGGGAAGCCTATTGCAGTCATTCGGGCACTTTAGGGAACAAAAAGATTTGGAGTGTGTTAAAAGGAAAAGGAACGATAAAAAGGAATAGAATATTCTTTACGGATGTATTGGGGAATATCGTATATCTATAACTCGAATGGGCTGGTGCCGCAGAGACCAAACCCTCTAACGCAACACGCACCTCTTAAAAATCTTAAATTTTGAACACTTCTGACGAAACATTGGCAGCTTTGAACACGTCTCATCGGAGCACAAGTTATTTTGATAATAGACTTTTGAAGAGTAAAAAGATAACATTTTTAACAGTTGAATAGTTAAGCTAGAATTTGCATACAGTTTGCCGTAGACAAATCGCTAAACGGAAACGGATCCTTTCAGTCACAAATTATATCGTCGACTGGGTCGTTTCGTTTACATTCAGTTATGATTATGAATGAAGCAAAAGGCAATTATCACGCGACTCGTTATGCATTCTACCTTACGATTTATACTAATTACTTGTGTTTACAATGCGAGTTTAATTTTGATTTGTTTAGCAAGCCTTGGGTTTTTTCTTGTATTAGTAAATAGAACTGTGACTTATTAAAAAGTTGGGCGAAATTTTCTGTAATTTTTTCCGTCTTTTGTTTGCTTCACTTCGTTACTTTTCTTATATTCCTTACCCTGTTTATATTCTGGCCTTCAGCGTCTTACGCAAAGAATGGTTGCGAAAAAAAAATATCGTTAAGAGGGTGTGAGCATTAGTAATGTGTTAGATGTCTTAAATGATGTATGCAACATTGATTTGCTAGCCTTTCCCCCTATCGGAGCATTTCTATAATGATTGACAGTATTCTTCTTTCGAAGCTTCCTCCCTCGGTTTCACCCACGTAGTATATTGATAAATATGCTTATGTTCTTTCCAAAAGCTTGAAAGGAAAAGAAAAGAAACATTGTTCTGAGTATGTACATATTCTGTAATATGTGATATAAAACATTCTCAGGTATTTACTACGTTGAATGACCTGCTTTAGGTTGACATACCATACAGCCTATTATAATGCAACTAAGTATATCAAATTTGCTAAATAACCCGCTTCGTAATCAGGAATCCTTTTAAATTGACCGATTAACCATGAATTTAAAACTAAGTAAGGGCATTTATGTAAGAAACCTTTTAAATAAATAATCAGGGTATTCACTCTTACCAACGTGAGACCTTTGAATAATTCTCGTAGAAACAAAACATAATAATTTTAGATATGAGCGTAGTAGCCGTGTGGTTCTCGGTGAAGTTGAATAGAGCCACTCCATCTCTTGCTATAGCTGTCATCAAAGGCAAATAAGTATATACACCTACAGCCATATAGTGCCCGAATGACATAAGTTTAGGATATAGGTTTGAGTGTTCGTAGATATGTATGTTTCTAAGTAAATGTTATTAATAGTCGTTGTTAGTTGTTTTTTTTTTAATTTTTCTTTTTTTTGAAGGTCTTTGGTTTCTTATATCTTATTTATTTACGCAGAAGAGAACAAAATATACCAGCAAATAAATTTGAATTATTAAATTTAATAGTCATGCGACTTATATTTCTTTCGTGCTACTAAGGTTTGACCAAACAGGACAATGCTTTGGTAAACACCATTGTTCACTCTTTAATTATTACCTGGTATTCCTCTCCTAGACGCAGCAACATAAAAATCAGAGCTTATCTAGGCCTAAAAAAACTCTCCCACCCGTTGACATCGCAAATTCTTGTATTACATCTACATGTGCTCCGGTATAAGAATGGTTAATATAAGCGAATGCTGCGCGGGCGTCGGTCACTCAGGGTCGATGACCGGGGGCCGCTCGACAACCTTTGTAGTCGCAACGGGTTGTTGCTTGCGGCCTGTGACCATTTGACGACACGTCACGATTCGAGGAGTTTGACGTGTTCGTTTCATTATCGATAGTCGATGAAGCTCACTTTGTTTGTTTTGTTTTAACCGTTGATTTATTGGTTAAGTGAGTACAGGCGGGCACAGGCAATATGAGGCCAAGAGTCGGATGTAATTATGAATTTGGATCTCTTTGATTAAATGCCTAAATTTATATCTATAGAGTAAATTTTAACGTGAGTTTAATAGATCAGTAACCGGAATTTAAGATAATATCAAGATTAATTTGATGTGTTTTTTAACTTACCCTTTCCATGATTAGATTTGACACTAGCCTTATCTGTATATTAATTATAAACCTCTAAAAGCTGCTGTCAATAGCAAAAAGACCAACATATCGAATATCGTTGTTTAAATAAATAAATAAATGTCTATCTATCTATCCCTATAGATAATAATTAAATTATTGTTTATTGTTATAAAACAGAGTTATTAAATAATCACTAACAAAACCTATTATTAAATTATAATTTATATATTCGCCTTTCAAATCTTTCTTTTTATAAGACAACTTCTTTGCACTAGGATTAATTTCTGCACTAACTATTTAAAGAACTTACTAAATATTTAAAGAACGGACATGATGAACACCTAGACAGACAGACAACGATTTGAGGATAACACAACAACACAATGTTCCGTGTAGGGATCGAACCCACAAAACCTTCACAAAGAAACATGAGCTTTTTTCTGTTAATTATCAATCATAATTAAACCGTTTCCTATTAAACTTTAGCTCCTAATTAGAGAAGTATTTAAATGATAGTATATGTGTTTTTAATGTAGCATGACTTCAGCTTGATTTTGTTTCGTCACTATGTACTATGTATGTGATATTTACAAATTACTGAGCAGTTAATTGGACTATTTTATGTTTATTATGGTTTATTATTAAATATACTTTTCTTTTTATATGAGCCTACCATAATGACTCCACTCTGCCGGATGGAAAGCAACAAGTTGTGGTCGCCATCTTCATTGCGAGTGTAGTCAATACACGCATGGTGACCCACACTATGCCTAGTGAGATGCTTTTTCACGCCCTACTTAAAAGACCCGAGATCAAACGGAGGGAAAAACGTTCGCTGGTAGTGAGTTCCAGGCCTAACCAGATCGGCACAGGAAGGAAGAGCCGAACCGTTTACTTCGGGATCGTATATTTTCGACTCTCAAACGGTGACTCCTCATACCAGCACATGTTGTCGTGTAGAGGAAGGGAGAAAATGGAACCAATTTTTTTTATTATGTAGGGGGACAATTGGATGTGCTGGTCAGAACACTCCGTGATATAGCCTATTCTATCTTTATATCTAGCATTATAAAATTAAAGTAAAAACTGATCCTAATTTTCTCTTATTGTAATATAAATATCAAACAGGTATGAGTATATATATATATATATATATATATATATATATATATATATATATATATATATATGTATATGTATGTATATCTAATACGTATATATACTGACCAAAGCGACACCAGTGTGAAAAAATATTCTGTCAAATAAATTCTGATGTATGATTATAAATCATCTGTAATGTAAGTAAGAAGGATTAAAGCGGCAACTTGTCTTCCGTCTTTGCCCATTTCGCAAAGACTGAAAAGAAAGGTAATATCTTTTTATAGAATGGGAATGTTAAAATTCTGTACAAAATCACATGTTATGTTCGTTTGCAAGTTGCATTATGTAAAGTCTGTTGAACAGTGGAAACCCGCATGGTGTCATGGTCATACGCGATATCGCGGACAGAATTTTTAAAACCCATGCTTGAATATTATAGTTTTCTTGAATCTCGCGTGTTACATTTCGAGTTAAATTTTGCGTATCAAACAAATTCCTGTAATTTATCGTGTACATAACGTGTTATCGAGAATATTCTTGTATCTCTGTGAATGCGTATGTATGATTACGTAGATCTTGTGTTTAATTACGGAACGGAATAACGAACGGTTTTCGAGTTTCTGTAATAGAAGGATCAATATCTACCTTTTTTCATTTACTTTTCTATTCTACTTACTCAAACAATCTAATGCAATTATATTCTCCGAGGGAACGCAACGCCTATTCTACAAAACTGTAACTCCCTATATAGCATGATTGGCAAGGCGGCTAGCAAAGTTCTAGGGTAAATCATTCTTGGAAATAAACGTAGGACAAGCAAATATCGCAAACATACTTTAAGGTTCGTAAACATTTAACTTTTCTAGCTCTAGATTCTACGATACAAATAATTTATAATTAAAAAAAAAACATCGTAATACTCGAAACCATAAACCGAAACCCTTAGATTGAGCAAGTACTACTAATGCTATATCTCAGCCTAATAACATTTATATAATCAACTGCTATAAAAACTGTTTCAGTCCTAAGAACAGTACACACCGGACCTTTAAAATCTCCCTTAACAAAACGGTAATATCTGAACCCTGAATGATTAAATAACATATTCCGGAAGTAATTTGGTTCTAAAATTCCGTTCAAGTGTTCCGGGTATTAATTATAGCTGCTTACCCTCCTGCGCTGTATCAGGAAGTGTTTACGGAACTGCGGAACCACGACAACGTAATATAATCATCATGTGTGCTCCCCAAGGGTCAAGTAGACGTCTATTGTACACAGTTACACGATATTCAAGTTAATTTTATAAGAGTTGTAAACAGCTTGTAAGTAGATTATACAATAATTAAATTCAATTGTAGCTTTTACAAAGTCTACTAAAGACTTTATATCTGTTTATTATGCAATTTAAAAATGTCAGTAGCTTAGTTAGCAACGAGTACTTTTTTCATTTCGTACCTTATTCGGGAAATGTTTCTTATATTCAACAAATATTCTATTTAGAACGCCAAGTGAGAACGAAGGAGTGATTCTGTTTGTTCAAAATAATTATCTTTTTTCGATTGCCCTATCAAATGATTTTTAATGTGGTGGTGTTCCTATTTATAACATTACAAAGATAACTTCACTTATGAAACTGCTGTGTATAAACCTAAGAAATCTGAGTCGTATCGGTGACAGACTGCTAACAAAATTGTATAAAATATTATACACAAGTATATTTTTCTACTATTTTAAAAGTCCATTGATCGTCCGAACTGTATATTAAAAGTCAATAATACGATATCTTAGTGCGCCTTCTGCGCCATTATTTCGGCTCCAGGATATATTACGACGTTCTTCTGCATATTTCCTTCATAACTTAGGTTTTAACACCAAACGATGTCATAACCCATAATATGTGCGTTATGAGATAAATATACTGTCGATGGAATGGCAATAAATTCTAAAAAATATTATTGTTTTAAAAGTCTATTTCATTTTATACATTCGGTTAAAAATCGGTGTTAGTTTATTTATGTTAACATTTCAATTTCTTTTGTGGTATTTTACTTGGTAATAATACATAAGCTGATTTTATGGATCTTATCTCATTTCAGTTATTTGTCTTAAAAATAAAATGATCGTTAAAGATGATATAATTTATATTAAATTATTTTTATACGCTAGCCTTATTTATCTAAAGAACATGTTAAATAAAAAACAAGTAAAACCAACAGTGGTTCAGCATATACAAAACATATTTTATAAAGCAGTAGAATTAAATCCTCCAAAGAAACCTAATAAAATTTAATGTTATACCCAGCATTCATAGAAAATTGAATGGTCAATCTACCTCATTTTTTACGGATTCCCTGGAAAATAATTCCCTCGTTCCTTTTTCATGATCGGGTACCAGGAATCCGTAGAACTAAGCTAAACCCACGTTTATTCGTAGGCAAAAGAATAACCTACCTACGTTTTTACTAAAACTGTCATACATACATATATTATGGTTGTACTGAGACAAACAAATGAAATTGGTATGGTATTTTAATATTACTAGTTACCGTTAAGTTAAAATAAACTTTTTTCGTTATATACTCTATTAGAAAAAATATTGTATAACTATTTGAAAATTAATTTGCTTTAGCCATTTTCGATTAATTGAAATGAGAGAGTATTTCCCAACATCAAAGGTTTGTTAATTATTGTTAATTACATTTTACGTACATATGAACAATACATTGTATATATTGTTAATATGTACGTAAAATGTAGATATATATAATATGTATGTAATGTGGTACGTAGAAGTAAATACCATTAGTATATACATACGTATGTATGTAATGTAGAAAGATGTTCATATGTTTGTAATAGGTAGTATTTGTTTTCTGACCTGTCTATATGCGTTGCCTATAGGAACCTGATTTGTTAAAACCACAAAATTTAATTATTGTTTATTTGATTCATTTCATTTCAATTTTTATTTATTAATAAACAAAAACGAAATCTTCTGTTAATAGTTAATTTTATGTATACCTATCGTACTGAATAAATATGTCTAATTTCTTTAGGTCTATCGACAACAATGATCCCATTTCGTAATTCAAAACGTTATAAATACATTTTCTCGTGTGTCTGATAAGATTGACAAGCATCCCGAGATCCTGTACTAATTTTTTTTTTGTTCTTTTACAGGTATGTTAAATGCGGCTTTACTACGCTAGTAACACAGATACTAATAATGAAATTTTTACGACATGTTGCGGTAAGTAAATTCATGTTCATAGACTTAGCTATCAAGTCTCGTTAACTGGAACTCGTCTCGCAAAATGGTACACGTTAATTCGGTAATAAGATTTAAATCTAACACCATAATAAGCTGTTTATTAGGAAAGATTGTCATTCGTTTTTCTACCCTTTATCTTTGTTCTTATGCTATTTTTTATCATCTTATCTAAAAAAAAAGTTTACGAGCAGCGGTAAAACAAACAAACTATAGTAATAGTAGTCTTAAATTGGTTAATAAAAGAATAATTATTACGCTGCCTACATACAAATTTCACAATGGTCTATTTTCTCAAATGATTTATTCAAATATTGTATACTAACCTGTCACAAATTTTATAACATAGCTGTCAATACCAGCGGTATCACCCCCTTGAAAGGAGCAACTGAAAAGCAATTATTTTGCCGACAACCCGCCAACAGCCGCCAACCCTCTGCAATTCCCGTCAACATTTCCATCTGAAATTAATTTACAGATTAGTGAAGGACAGCTTATCGAGTTGTTTGGCATATTTGGATGAATGTCGTGAACCGATGGATGTAAAACTTGTTTAATTTGTTTCATAATTTTATTAATAATCTTCCGCCTTGGTTGCCGCCGTACTTGTCAAATGGTATACTGAAATTTTAATTTGTGAAGTTTCTTCGTTTACTTTATTATCCTGTTTTGGAGAAGTTGGAACACAGTTTTTACCAAATGGCTTGAATTAACTGTGTAATGTTTAAATATTTAAATTGTTTCAGTAGCAATAATTACAGTCAATGTTGTGAATTGAAACTTTGGATGTACATATTTATTTAATTATTTCGCTTTTGTTATTCTTGATTTCCATAAAATTCCCTATTTTAAACAGACAGGAACACACGAAAATTTTATCTTTAGGTGTCAAATGTATGTATAGTAAACAATCAAAATATATATCTACATTTATCATATCGAACCCACGACCTCTGGTCCAGCATTTAGTATCAGTATGGATGTTTAGAGAAATCGAGTCTTCTCGGCAATAACCAGTCCGAGTCATAGATATAATAACATAGAATGAGATATAGATATACATAGGCTTACCCAACTGCACAATGTGCATATAACAAGATGTGATTCTTAAATTACACAGCCTGCCCGTCGGGGATACGGGCGTGAGTGTATGTATATATACTTACTATGAATATCACCATAAACATAAATATAATATTAAAGACATAAAAAAGCAGTGTTAAAATCAATATCCGCCTTCTTTGATTTGTTTCTACAATTTCCTCATAGTGATTTAAGAATACAATGTTTTACCTCCAAGTTAAATATATCGTAGTTAAACACGCAACGCTCTGTATCAATGTCGTTAGTTCTAATTCAATTTAGAAAGTAATTAGCTTCTTCGAGTGATTTTAAACTGACTGAGTAGGGTGGGCGAATTCATCGTGAATTTATGTTTGAACTTTCAAAAGGTTAGTAAACAAATTCCAAGTTACGTACATTTATTATGTTTCTATATTATAAATGTAACAGTAACTAGATCAGAATGTTTAAAAGAGAGAAGTCGACATTAACCAGTACTGGTAAGAGAGACCCTAACTGCTGAGCTAGAAGACGTGTATTCAATTCCCAAAGGGTCCAAAAAAAGAAGGAAAATTAATAATTTTTTAGTGCTAAACTTTTTATAAAAAATAAACTTGCACTTTGAGTTCCAGAACTTGGATAAATAAACACACTTAAATAATGTTTGTGCTAATATTGATTATTAGGGACACATATAACATATGTACAACAACCTAATATTTGCACAGACCTAACAGTGACACCTGTCCAGGATTACAATTTTTGGGTCACACAAATTTTTGACCTGTACCGGAGTTGAACCTACGACCTCTGAATCTGCAATTAGGATCACTGATCACTGTCGTTAACCCATAGTTGTAGTACCTCAAAGTTTATACATATATACATTATCTATTAATATCATGTAAATATAACTTACAGTGTGGCTGTTGTATATAATTTTCACAACGAATGGCCATAAACTAGTTTGACAATAATAATAGATATTCACAAGTCTACTAGTATATTGTTGAAAACATAGTATCCTATTGATTGACGTCTCGTATGGCGCAGTGGTTTAAGTGGTTACCTCGCCACTAAGCTACAGAGTTTCGTGTTGCGGGTTCGATCCCTATACGGGACAACACTTTGTGTAATCCTCAAATTATTGTTCTTAGCTTGGGTATTGTTTGTGTTCGTTAATTGAATGTTTCTGAAGTCCCTCGCGATACAGGAATTAATTCAAGTACGGGAGATGCCCTTTAAAAAAGAAGAAAATTTACTCTAAAATTAGTATACGTTAATAAGTTATACCTATATTATCAGTAAGTAGTACTGTTATTGTCGATAATGGTTTCCGATATTATCAGTTAAAAGGTTTTTAAAGCTAACTAAATTTGTAGTAAACTTTTAACTTCTTTTACGAGTGAACACGAATCGGCTTCAACAAATAATGTTGCTTCTGTTCTAAATTCGTATTTTCATTTTCGTTATTATGATGTCCTTTGGCATTTTATGTACGTTGCCAGAACTTGCTTTTTTATTTGAAAAAAAAATGGCTTGTTCAATTAGGGATCAGTATTAGTTTTTCTGTAGTTGTATTTATAATAGAAATATACTGTTTTCTTGTGTTTTAATGAAATGTTTTTTACTGAATAGTGATAGAAGTATTTATTATTGCAATGTTTTAAAAGACACTTTTTTCAGCACTTCGTATGGTTTTTAATCGAGCCTTAGTACTTATATAACTATCCACTCATCAATCCTAAAATGAAAACAAATTTAGTCAATAACATCATGCATTAATACCGTTCCCGGGCATGACATTGCATAAACAGCCAATGTTTTAAGTAGGAACTAATATTAATATTAATTTCCTTGCCACTAAGCTGGGCATTAATGAACGTGTCATAGAATAAATCGGTGTTCCTGAACGATTCATCCATGTTGTGCGTCATTTCGGCTTCATACTTCTGTGCATTTTATCCTCCAATAGTTGAAAGAACATACACTCTTTGCGAACTTTCCTTTATCGGGAAAAAATAAATATAAAATAGAATTTAGCGCCGCTTACGCAATAGAGGGCAAGCCTATTGCTGCCATCTGGAGATAGTATGACGGCCTCGGGAAAAGTTGGGCTGGTCCTATTGTACTTTATCGACAACAGTTGAAAACAGGTTCATTTAACTCTCTAACAATCTGCAATCTAACTGTATCTAGAAACGCGAGAATATAGTAAAAATATTTTTTTTTGTAATATGCGAGTATATTGGGTTATACAACTTTTAGTGCGAAAGTTATAGAAACTATACAAAAAAAATAATTTCCTCAAGTTAGCTTAGCTTTGTTTAATTTATTTAGTAATCTACAAAAACTTAGTAAGTTTTCTCATGATCAATTTGGTGTTGCAAAGCAGTTTTTGATGACTATAAACAATCAAATGTCGTTGGCAAAGATGCAGCGTTTATTTTAGAGCGACCCTTCATTTCGAACAGAAACCTGTGTGTACATATATTAAGTACCTAGTATGTATTTATATTACTTAAACTTTGTTATATAATAGCTTACTTAGTATGATGGCGACTCCACTGTTGGCAAAGTTATTTTGCTATCCCTCAGTACTTTTTCTAGATGAGAGATATGTCCAAAATTTATTTTATTGGCTTTTTGACATATGTATATAGGTATATAAGTATACCTACAAAACTTCGTGATTATCGGTTCAGTGGTTAATAACAAACAATATGTAATACTAGCTTGTAGCTAAGTTTCAACCACGTGGTATTTCGATAATATGAAACCTATATACTATCCCCATCTTATCGAATCCTATCCCCAGGGTTCAAAGTCGGTTGCGCCGTTAGTCACGCAGATGGATAGTTTTTTTTTTATTGCTGCCGATCAAAATGTAATCTACATTCTGCCTGACGAAAAGCAACAAGTGGAGTCCAAGAATTGAATCGATTAGATGGCGCTACTCTCGTATAATATTATTATAGAGTACTTAGTTAGGACTAGTTAGATTTCTTGTCATATTTGCTGTACAATTTTCTTCCTTTTAGTTATTAATTAATTTCTTTCTTTATTCCATAAAAATACTAAACCCCGTTATTAGAAGAATGTCGTATTACAGTATGTCAGGGAGTGCTTCCTATTTGCTATTAATCTTTTTCAGCCGTAATTATAACTACTAGTTTAGAATTATATGAATGTTAGGGGCTCCTAGAAACATAACATCGAGCCACGTATTAATGAATAATGTTCCTGCAAGAGTGACTTCCATTTGGATAACTTTTTGTCATATGACAAGGCAGTAGCAGAAGACAAAGTTGATTTTTTTTTTCAAATTCCAAGGACAATTTTTCTAATATTTTTCTAATTCCTACAACCACATATACGGTAATGTTGTAAATGAAAAGTAATGCCATCTGTATATCTGTTTGTTACCTTTTCAGGGCTGAACGATTAAACCGATTTTGACATTTGGGATGTAGATACTTAGAACCCTCGTGTCTTAATCTTTGATCTACCATACATGTTATTTAGAAATTGTTTTACTGTATTTCGAAATTTCCTGTCTAGAGGGAGACAATATATGTATTGATAAAATGTGACGAAATTACATACATAACTTCATGAACATCTTGAAATACTCATATGACTTTATGAATATATTCCTGTTATTATTATAATTTTCAAAATAGTAAATATAATGGATGTAGTTTATTTCGTTCATTTTGCTTATTTATGATCAATATTTATGTTTTCAAATAAATATAAAACATTTATATCGTATTAAGAAATTCCTTAGGGACTACTGCCGTATAACTTTACAATATCAAAATGCTGTTTCATTGTAACCTCGCAGTTCGACTGTTTAGAGGTAATTTATGAACTATCTAATACTCGTAACAGACTTTAGTGTATTGTACCGTTAACTAATTTCTACTTACATTGTTCCTTTGAAACTTATGTAGCTATCGACTTAAATGTTGTGGGTTATCCTTGAGCAGTGAAGTGGATATTCATTATGTATAAAATAACTGGTTAATCTACTGCTCTTAGTTATCTTTGAACTGTATTCTTAATTTAAAATTGAAACCCTTAATGTAAAACCCATATGTCACGTCAGTGTTTTTTTTAATATTGATCTTAAAAACGTTAGTGTAGTGGGCCTTGAAATCCTTAGACCTGCCAGAGAATCCTTTGTATATATTTCTATATAAATATGTAATTGATTTAACATTTAGAGTAACCGTATTATAAACATTTCTAGTTAGATACACGCGAAAAGTCACTTGTAGAAAATAATACTGTAATACTAAATCGTACTAGTCTTGTACAAATCTTTATAAACATAACGTAGTTAAATAAACATCAAATGTAGCATGGAGATAACGCAATATATGATCTTTACAGTTTTTTTAATATTTCTCTGTAATTAAACGAATCGAGATGACTTATTAAAGGGTTAAACAGGTTTACGCTTCTATGTATGAGAATGGATTATAGATAGATCCTATATTCCGTTTTTAATTCACTTTTTGTAACTGCATTTACCTAATTTTATGTGTAAAAAAAGTCCTGAGTTCCTTGAATTTTAGGAAATCATCAAATACGTAATTTTTTTTAGCACATGAATTTAGCACATTAAATAAATCATTAAAACTAAGGCAGGTTTAAACGATTTCTAAATAATCAATCAAAAACTTAATCAGAAGGGAACTCTCACTTATTAACACGTCGTCTATCGTAATAACACTGTAAGACAAAACTTCCACCGTCTTGTATAATATAATCTTATATTTTCTCTCTTATCTTATAAAATAATTTTGTTGCTGTATGAGTAGTTACTGTAGGGCGTAAAGCGGGCAATGAATCGGAAGTTTCTACAAAATATGAAGGTATTAGAATAGAGGGCTTATTTTTTTCTTGTGAGTAATTTAAATATGTATATTTTCGTTCATAAAATATTATCATCATAATATCTAAGATTGAGATTGAGATTAATAATGGACTATAATTATATATACGCTACTTCCAATATTACTATCAGTGATTTTTGAGTTACGAAGACATGATTACACGACGAGTGTATGTATGTATATATATATTTCTTTCGCACGCCCTAGAGTCTTAACGGCTTGTCGTATTTTTGAGTTGTGTCAATAGATTCGTCTTAGTCGTAAAGTAACACTGAGTGCATCAAAATTTAAAAAGAAAAGCAAAAAAAAAAAAACAATATAGCCAAAATTCATTTAAGAACTGAAAAGATTTTAATGTAAATATTTTATTTTGGTTTTAACTAATCTTAGTTGACAGTGTTCACAAACGCTGTCGGAGGCATAACACGCTCGGGTCGCAGTCGGGTTTTTATTTCTTTTAAATATTTTTTTGTTTAGGGAATTAATGAATAAATTGAAACGATGGATATTAATTCGTAGGCTGTGCTTAATAAAAATATGAGTCGTGCATATGTGTAGGTTTGTAGTGTTATGGTTGTAAACAGGTCACTAATTTACTGTCTTAAAATTGTGAGCTGGGAATATAATTTTGAATGAAGTAGGCGTACAATCATTTACATTTCCAGTTAACGCTTCCTCTCCCATTCAAAAACGTTCAAATGTGCAAAAACTATAAAATAAAAAGGTAAGAACCTTCAAATCTACAACCACCTTCGCTGGAATTTAAAGAAAATAAAAATCGATGTAAAACAAAGCGTACAAAGAAATTCCTTTCAAACATAAAGGTATAATGAAATTCATCCCCAAGTGTGTAGCGGACTATTATTCAACCACATACAATATGTAGTGTGCGGGTAACAAATGCTACTGGGCTGTACACAGCCCCAATGTAGCACAATTGGCAAGAAGAGACTATAATTCTTACGTCATTCGGAGAATATACTTTTATACGATTGGGTAAACACTACTTATAAATTATTGAATGGAACTACTTGGCAGAATAAATGAACATTTGCAAGAAGAGGTATTTGCCTCTTTTATTTACCAGTCATTTAAGAATTCTCGTCATCCTCTCCATGTACTGCGAGTTTTACTCGTCAAAAATTATATATATATATATATATATATATATATATATATATATATATATATATCGAGAAAAAAAAACTTAGATACTTCCACATACTCCGAGTCAGACTACAAACGTAGTTGCTATTGCCAATGACATTTATGCCGTTCACCGTTTTGTCACTAGTAATGATCGAGGATGATTGATATGATATCTCACTGAAGTCATCTTCACAAAAACTGGTGGTGTTATTTATACTGTTAGGTGTTATTTATATAGGTATGTTTGTGTGTAAAATGATGAGTACTCAACAGTAGTAGTTGTTATATGTTTTATACGTGTCTGGTTTTCTTTTCGTTGAATAATCTTTCAATTTCTTCGTATTAAGTTTCTTTGTTATTATTTAATGTTATGTAAATTATTAAAAAAGAAAAGCTTGAACCAATAATTTGTTCGAGCTTTTCTTTTTTAGAAATTAATTGATATGCATATTACCAGGTCCCAGTAACGTATCAACCTATTGACGTCAACCGGGCACTGTATGACTATATATAAAAGTCCAATCCCTTAGTTACCTTTTACGACAGTCACAGGAAGAAACGGAGTGGCCCTATTCTACTCCACCATGACCAACCCGGCATTATGAAAAAAAATTCATCATATAATATGCATTTTCTTTTATCTTCGTGCCGTGTAGCACTGCTCTCGTACAAAACGTCTGTAACATGTTGATGATTGCCCACGTTAAACCATAAAAATGATATACAAGATAAAAACAGCTGCAGAAAGCTACAAATTTACTTCAATATCACCAGAAACAGCCCAGAAAACTCAATTAAAGCATAACTCCCGGACAAGTGCGTACGTAATTGCTTTAATTGCTTCGTGGCCGCTTCTAGAGGAGCTATTGCTTAGGATTTAGGTTGCGATTTGTATAGAAATAATTCCTTAGCTGTGTACTGCTGCTATACTTCTTGCCAGGTGTAATTTGCCGTACCGTTTTACTAACAATTACTAAAGCATCGTTCCTTACACTTGAATATGTAGGAGGTTTAAATGAACCCTTTGTCAGATGATAACGATTTTGGTATAATATAATGTATGAAGTCTTTCTGTACAATTTTGTATCATACTGGGACTGCTATTGTCATGAAGTCTGTTTTTTTTTTATGTTATTGTATACTTGTTACAGTATTTTCAATCAAACATTAAACGATGATATTGTCCTTCTTAACTTCGAAACATGCCAAAAATTCTTTTCGAAAAATATTCGTTCTCATTAATATGACTTCTCTATTTAATAAAAAGCTAAGTCAGTAAAACTCCATTTGCACTAGAGTCAGAACGTCCTATTATAAGTCGTTGGCCATTTCTGCGAAGAAAGAACAATAGTATTTTAAAACAAAGCAAAACTTAAAAACGGTCAATAGATGAGGACCCATCTTGAAATAACTTGGGATATTGTCCTTTAATGCTTATTTCTAAGAAAGCGACTACGAAAGTTATTATTTTTGAGAATGCTTAGAAAATACTACAATATTGGTTTTGTTTGTCATTAATGTGTACTGACGTCTGGCAAATAAATTATCTGGTCTGACAACCATATATATGGTTTATGTGGTATTTGCTCAACTCAATTATTTATCTATTTGTCCGCCATAATACTTATTTTGTAAACATCTCCGGGGCAGAGGCGATCATCATACAAACATATTTATGGATTGTAATGTCTTATTATTTGTCTGCTAAATGCTTGTGCTTTTGCTTAAATGGCATTACGTATTATACATTTATTAATTAAATGTAATACACCAAAGCGCTCATATCCTAAAAGGATATGAGCGTTTTGGTGTATATTTAAATTATTCGAAAGACCTAGGTATAAAATTTATTGGTCCACCCAGTTAACAATCCTTTTTTAAAGGGCATGTAGCGTGTTAAGATTGAGTCATAATTTCACAAGAAAAATAACTGAAACTTGCTATACGCCCGACTAGAAGGAAGGTACATATTTTCTTGACAAGTTCTCTTTACCCCTTATCAAAAACTAATACCCAAACTATAATAGGCTGCAGATGATTTTACGACGTTTGTGAGCGTTCTGACAGTTGACTATATACCTAGATAACTTTAATATATCCTGTACTCGTTGGGGCTTCAAAGTTTGTGAACTTCAAGTCTTCAGACAAAAAGGAGGAGGGTGTCTTATCGGTGTAAATAAAACACTTGATGTTAATTAATGTTCCTTTGAGCGGTTCCACTGTTATATATTTTACTTTTTACTGTTTTGAAAGTCTGCATTTTTTACTGAATTTCCCCTTATCTAACAAATGTCGTTATGCGGTCGTGGAGTCGGTTATTTATTGTCTTTTGTAGCTAAGTTTGGGATTTTTATACATTTTAAATAACTAAAGCGTTAACATTCACTGTTGTCAATAAATTTAGTGGGATTATTGACATTTTTGTTAGATTTAGTAGGTTCAAGTTCAAGCTTGTCATTAATTTAGTATGTTTTACTGTCTCACGTATTTATTTTGGTTACTACTTGTGGTATTTCTTAAGGATATCATATGTAGAGAGAATCTTATACTGAACATATAATAAGAATACATGGCCAACATTTCGGTAATTATAGTTCTAGACATACATATAAACATCGCTATATTTGTTTTAATATGCTATTTTATATATTTTGCTATTTTATTTATTTATATTATATATATTTTGTGAAAGTTAGAATGACTTAAATTAAGATAAACGAAGAGTGAGGCGAACAACGCACCTACCAACACTGCATGAAATTCCTACTTAATGACGACAAAATTTCGTTCTTCTGCCTTCAATCCGCATCGGGTGCTTGGCATTTATCAAAAAATAAGCAATATAAGCACAAATAAATTACGTATTATAATTAAATGTTAACGTTGATAATCACTAATGAGTAATGAGTGTTAGTAATCACTTCACATTTTTAAGATAATTTCCCACCATAACTATTGTAATGAAATATTACACGAAATAAACTGGAAAGTTGTTTAATTAAAGGTTTGACATAAGTTTTCAGTTTGTATTTACAGTGTAATTATAAACTGTGAGAACGGAATGCACACATATGTATGTACACTCATCGCTGTATATATTATATACGGTAGGTAGAGGCGTGTCAAACGCCCACTTTTTGCCGTATATACAGAAGCCAGTTTTCTATAGAAATATTATGCCAACTCTTTATCAAACCCAGTAATATAGCTAATCACAATTAATATATTTATAATGTGTCGTTTAATATTATCATTATTTATTATTGATTCTAATGACCAAATTAATTGTCACTGCATTGTTCATGAATTATTTTAGTGATGTTCAAGCTTTTATAATAAATCTGAATTATACAATGTATAAAACAGGATTTAACAATTTAATCATAAAATCTGGAATAACTCGCTTGCCCTAATATTTAGGCTAACTACAGATAAAAAATGGTAGTAATAATTTCTTCTACCATAAAACATTTTTATGTAGAAAGCAAATACGAGAATAAACAAAGCTGACAACACACTAACAGTGGGTTATTGCTTTAACATTTTCTCATAAAAAATTAAGCACTTGGCCTCATTTTGTACCACTTCGTGCATCCTAATTTGGTTTACGCTTGTGAATTTAGTTGACAGAATAAATATGAACAGAGCAAATGCGTATGTATAATATATTTAGAATACTACCAATTACCGGGTTTCTTATAGTAGTTGTAAAATAGTATTTGTTGTAACGTTGGTGTCTGTCGGTCTGTTTTTGTGATAATGACTATAGATCTGTTGAGGAAATGTACATACGTTCTATTCGATGTATATAAAAGTCACTGAATTATATTTAATTTCGTAGATGTATAAAGCTGCAGCTTGTTTGGGTGCTTGAGGATTAACAAAAAGGAGAGTCCTCTCTATCAGTAAATTAAAACATCCTGGAAGTGCGAAACATTAGGGCGCAAAATGGGGAAGAAATCTATTGTAAGTCAAGCGCAGAACAAAAAAACATGCATAAGTAAAGATTTTAGAAGAACTGTCAGTACAAAAGTCAGATCTAAAAAGAGACGACGAAAATGTGACTACTTCAATATTTGCACGGAACTCAAGGAAATAACTTCGCAAAAAAAGACGGTTCTCCTTTATAATCTTTTTAAGGTGCCTAATTTATGTTACGCGGTATCTAGAAATGTTTGAATTTTTTTTTAATAAGTAACAAAAAAAAACTCAGTAATGGAAACGGTGAATCTATAATACTAATAATATTTATTTTTCAAGAATGTAGTAAAAGATGGTTTTTATAAAATAGGAGAACTTATATTCTCCCATAACAGTGGTACTAAGATAATTACATTACAATCTACAAATCAGGGAAACATCCAAATATACTAAAATACTTTGGCAAGAACTAAAATAAATGATTTATATGTCCCGCCGTTCCTCCCACTTGAGGTTGGTTCCCCTTACGTGTTGGGATAGGATCTTTCATCATGTTTCAATTGAGATTAGGCATTGAATTAGAAGTAGACAAGTTCAGACAACCTTCAATAGGTTTCGGCTGACTAGCGACCTTCCCAGAACGTTAATTAGCATTGCTAATAATGTTGCGGTTCCTTAGTGAAGGCGGAGACAAATACATGAAACAGATCCCTTTGATAAAATTGTCGTTTATTTTTTCGTAACATTTTTAGAGAGAATTTGGGTTACGGTATAAGGCGGGCTTCATGAGCACTTTCCAAGATCGTTTCATGGTTTTAGCAAGTATATGGTAATGGTGTTGTGTTACTACTATACATGTTATTATCTTGTTTGAGGATCTCTACAAGACTACTACTCTCTCAAGGAATACGCCTTAGGAGAAAACAAATCTGTAAACTCGGTGCCTTAATTGTTAACACTTAAAGTACCAAGCCACAATGTAGTGACCAACCAAGTCAAAGAGAGGAGAAAGAACGATGCAAGCATAGAGATTAGTGGACTGTGCTCTTTTATTGCCTCCTATACTACGTTGACTTCGTCACGTCGAATCGAGATATATTTTTTTTTTATATATTAAATTCCAATGCAGGAGTTAAAAGGATCACACGTTATTATTCGTGATAACCCAAGGAAGTTTATCGAAAATGCAGTGTGTTGAGAGTGCAAATTGAAATTATTTTCAAATCCCTTTGAGGCATGCCCTTAATATTTTTTTATAAACGTATATCAGCTCTTTAAGATCGGTAAGATTATGTTGTTAGCCTAAAACATAAAACAAGATCTTGAATGTTTTAGTAACACTTGTTTGTTTTTATGATAATAGTAAATATATCGTAAGTATGATTTTTCCTTGTACATATTTCTTTTGACTAGCCATAAATCAGAGTTACATTTTCCTAAGCCCGTCGTACCTAAAGTATATAGGTCCAAGAATATAGGTAATAAATCGTGTTATTGAAATAAATTTCGTGGTCCGGAAAATAGAAACTGATAGACTTTCTTCGATAAAGTGTCGGTCAGAGGTCGGCTGTTATCTTGGCCCTCCGATATCTCACAGCAGGAAAACGCAGGATTGCCCTCTTCACAAATTCCGTTATAAAGAAACGAGTACTTAGGATTTTTTTGCGAAATCTGGTGAGTATAAAATATAAGAAAAACCTCTGACGGAAAGCAACTCTGTCGTACTGTAATTCGGTATTTTGAAAGATAGTGTCTCTTTTGAGGGGAGTCTTTTTTGAGGGGAAAATATAATTTGGCAAAATGTGGCCGGAAAAACATTATACACAAATGTATGATCTATACATATATTATGTTTACTTTTACTTTTAAAGGTATTATATGCATAATATAGATATATATATAAAAGGTATACAATGCGTAATAAGTAAATAATACAAATTATATGATTTGATATGTATTGTATCATTAAATAGTTAATAATAATTCCCAAAGTACCTTGTTTTTTTTTTTATTTTTTTTTATTCGTAAGCCTACCATAATGACTCCACTTTGCCCGATGGTAAGCAATAAATGGAGTCCAAGAGTGGTGGTCACCATCCTCATTGCATGTCTAGTCAATGCAGCATGGTGACCCACACTATGGCGGCCTGGTGAGATGCTTTTTCACGCCCCGCTTAAAAGACCCGGGATCAAATTGGGAAGGAAACACGTGAGCTGGTAGGGAATTCCAGGCTTTCACTGATCGGCACAGGAAAGAAGAGCCAAACCGTTTCGTTCGGGATCGCATATCTTCGACTCGCAAACGGTGACTCCTCAGGCCAGCACGTGTAGTCCTGTAGAGGAAGGGAGAAGGTGGGACCAATTGGAAGAGCTCGTCAGAACACTCCCCGTGATGTAGGCGATAGAGAACTGCCATAGAGGCGACATCTCTTCGCAACTGCAGGGGCTCAAGAGACTGGGTGACCTCAGGACAGTCTATAATACGGACTGCGCGTCGCTGCAACCGATCGAGAGCGTCAAGCAGATACTGCGCATAGCTATCCCAAAGATGAGAGCAGTACTCCACGCAGGAGCGAACCTGGGTCTTATATAAAAGACACAGATGCTCGGGCGAGAAGAACCGTCTCACCTTGTTCAATACACCGAGCTTCCGCGAGGCCGCCTTAGTGACGCTCTTGATGTAATCACGCGGATTGAGATCCCGACAGATGTCCATACCCAGTATACTAAGCCTATCCTGTAGTGGCAGTTGAGTGTTCTGAAGAGTAGGAAGGGGACAGTAGTTGTTGACAGCAATACACTAAATGATAGCTAGTAAAATGTGTGCTTTTAAAGCGCCGCTACCTACTCCTTCAGGATACTGATTGATTCTAAAATAAAAGAAAATAAGTGTCTGATTCCTTACTGAACGAAACCGGAAGTATTCTTTGTAATCAGGAAGTATTTATTGACAAACGTCTTTTCCATTAAACCTTAAGGTCAGATAATGTAATTCCAGGAAAAGGGCCTGAGTAATTTAAAAGTTCTATATTTGTAACCAACTTAGACCAAAAAGTCACGTAGTAGTACAATATATTCCTTAAAATAATTACGCAAACGACGAAACCCTTTTAGTTAATCCGATAAAAGTTTGTGACCCTTAGGGCTTAGTGCGAGTACACCGCTGCCGCCTTACAAAATTGTTTCAATCGTATTGCGTACTATTTATTATCATTAAATCTTTTTTATACCACTTTTGTATCAAATGATTGTGTTTTTAGAGAATTTATCGTCAAAATATGTATTAAAAAAGCAGATTCTCGGTAAATTATAAATAAAAGAAAATAATCGTTTTCTATATCTTGACGGATTAGATACTAAACATAATTATCAAAACTGAAAATGAATAAAATATAGTATACTTTTAATCAGCTATTATCTAAATAATTTAAAGGATTGCAAAAGCAATCTAAATAAAACTATTCGATATCGGTTATTATATTCTAATTAAATTTTATAATCAAATTATTGTATACCCATCTGAAACACGTTAACCGTTAAACATTATTTGATGGTAAAGACCTAGTTTACCTAAAAAAAAAATCGCTAAATGTCTCGTTTTCCAGTTTCAAGACCTTTAGACTCTAATGACAAAACAAACTCGCTCATAATTGACCCTAAATCGTGTATCTCTGATGGATTATAAATCCACATTAATATGTCATCGATCGACTCTTTGCTTTACACATGCTTTTAAGTTGTGTTGTGTATGTATGCAATTAAGATTTATATACATATTATATGGAATTCTCAGCTAGCGACGTGAGTCCTGTGTAGGCATTCATATTACCATGCGAACGAACTTATATAGTTAATTAAAATATAAATGTTTATCTTATAGTATAAGTTGCAATACCATTGTTAACATTTAGTACTGTGTATAATTTACTTGGTCTTCAGAAATATAGTATTTTATAGGCTTTTGAAAATATAGTTTTGTTGTAAAAAATATTGATTTAATTTGGGATATTTTAATTGAGGACTTCGTGGATCTTGGTTCAAGCTACGATAGACCTATATCCGCAGATTCATTGTTTTATTAAGCGTGTTTCTTAAAAATGTTACTACCTTTTATAAATATGTATAAGATAAAATCTTTTAAGCAACAGTGTACGCATACCGAGAATTCGGCGTTGTATCAGAACAGCTCGAGGCGTTTGCCCAACATCAATCTTGACCGAGTCGAACGAGATTGCTAAGTTCACTAACTCAACTAAGTTTGTCAGTCGCGGCAACTTTTAGGTTTTAACAAACAATTTGATTTCCCTAACACCCTCTCTGAATACTAAATCATAGAAATATTTCTTACAAACGTGTCGCCTACGTTTTGAAAATAATGTAAGTACAATTTTGTGGATTATAACCCCCTTTATATTTTATTGCTGTGGTTTGAGAGTGCTAGTAGGATAGCTGGGAACAATTTGGGAAATGACGTCATGATAAGACTGGGTGACCATAATGTCTCAATAAAGTTTCATGAAAGGTTTTAAGTCATGTAAATGATTTTTGGGACGGTTTTTCGAATGGAATCCTTGTGGTAAAGGTCGTGTTTTATTGAGTTTGTACACGGGATCGTGAGATGTATCCGTACCAACTGTTTAAAAGTATTCGTTGCTTTTTTATTTTGATTTGTTCTTATAATACAGAAGAGAAGAAAACCGATAATTAAACTTTTTGGTTTCTTCTGCTTGCTTTCTATAAATGTTTGATTCGCTAATGCTGTAATCTCTTAACCACTCTTTAATTTGTTAAATACCATGCTTTTGAGGACATCGACTGTCTTTACGACTTGGTTACAGACCGTCTAATTTTGTACAACGTAGCAGTATAAAAATATTCTGTATTTTAAAAGTAGAGTAGAGTTTGACGTACTACACCATAACACGAAATATGATCGCTTTTTTATAGCAATTCAGACAATTTTAACACATTTGTGGAGTACTTTACTTCGTCTGTTATGAGTCATGCTTATACTACTTCTGTCTTACTTTGGTAATATTTTCACCGAGGCGTAAGGCATCACAAGTATCTTTTCTGTTTAATACGAGGATGCTAGTTCAAAAACTGAAAATTACTATATCAGTTGTTGTGTAAAAATCAGTCGCTTTCAGACAAAATGTGATTCGTAAGTAGAATACGTCTCTGCCTAACCCTTCGGAGATACAGACGTGAGGTAATGTATATATACATGTAAGATAGCTTTACTCGTCTAGCCTAGAATACAGTTAATATTACATACAAATGTACATATACACAACACTTCCTCTTCAGTAGTATAATTAATTTCTTGAGGAATATTTGGCGTGTTTTATGAACTCCCCATAAAATTAGTTAGAGTAAACGTATAAACCCTCCAAAGTTAATTAGTTAGTTGTCACGCGATTGGTTTGTGTTGTTTTTAGTTTATTACATTTCGGCTTTTGATATCTTTAGCTGGATAAATACATATATAAGTATTTTTATCGCCAGTTGATTTAGGGTTTGTATCTTGTTTTGAAATGATATTGTGACTTCTTTCTTTCTGCTATTCAATTTTATTCGTTGCAATTGTCACGAGTTGTGTGACCCACAATTTCTTTGCTTTGTTTTGTATACGATATAATACTCATTTATGTAAAAAAATTAACGATAAAAAAATACAGTTCGGTATATATATTACATATTAAATTAATTATATTTAATATCAAATTATAGATCGCCTTACTTACCTATATTTTAACTACTAACATGATACCGTTTGTCGTGTACAAGAATTCGTCAACTACATGCCCTCATATGTCGTATCCTATATATGCAAGTGTCGAATGGAATCAATGAGATTGCTGGATTGCATCTATTCGACATCTCAATAGGACCTCTCTAGTGCCGTCGCGATGCATTCCGCAGTAACTCAATATACTGTGTGTGTTTGCGTTCGATCTCTACTCGATATTCGCAATGGTAATCGCTAACAGAGTGAGAGGATTGCATTCATGTCAAATGATCTTGTTAACAAAACCCTTACGTAAACGGCTCTAGTATTTTGTTATAAATATATATTTTTTTATTTTTGTTGATACTTTATGTTATGATACGTTTACATTCTGATATATTGTTTTGTGTTTGTTACAGGTATGTATCTGGTGTTCTGCCGCTCATTGAAGAAAGCCTATGTCAAGCAGCGGACTCGAATAGGCTAATTGATTAAGTTATTGCTCTTCTCGTATGTAAATGAATCGTAATTTAATCGTTAATGATACATTAGCGATTAAATTACGATAAGGTTTTCTTTTTCAAAAAAAAAACAGCACTAAAACTCTCAGTGCAGTCGTCTAAATATTCTAGTGATAACCTCACCTGTAGCCCCGACTTAATGATAGTTAATTATGTATAACATTGTGGAAGATTCTCGTGAATGATCCAGTGATAATTATTTTTAAATAACTAGTCCTATCAGTAGGTATGGCGAACATAACATACGTATGCTCACGCCTATATCCGCAGAGGTGTTTTAAACATGGTTATGGCAATTAGAAATTGGTCCTAGTGGGACCAATTTCTCGTTATAGGAGCATGCCTTTTGGCGAATATAATAGATATGTAATACCGCTGCGTCAGTTGTGTAAAGTATTTTTTTATGTAATCAAATTTTGTAGAATATCTATGTTCTGCCGCCAAGCTTTTACTTAAAACGTCCTCTTTTTAAATGTCCCATTTACCGAAAAATCTCATTTTGTTATCCACTAAATATCTAAATGTCGTAACATACTTATAAAGGAAATATTGGCGTACACTTGGATATATTAACTGGTTGTATATCTGTCAATCCAAGCGTGTAAGGTAATTCTCCACATGACGCGGCAGCGGCGCCGAGTACTTCGAACCTGGAATATTAATCGACTAACTGCCTCTCTTGCATATATTCGGGATCCTGGCACATCTCTGCCAAGAGTTTGTATACGCATATTATAGAAAATATGTATATAACTAGGTGTGTTCACCTATTTCACCCGCGTTAAATTTGATTATAAATATTATGCTAATAATATATGGACATCTGGGAATAAGAGTTTCAGTGGGTTACATTAATATTTATTTAAATGTATGGTGTAACTCGCGTGTGTGACGTCCGGTGCCATCGCGGCTTGACGACAAACTTCTTGAGAAAGGTCCCTCGTCGGGACCGAAACTATTCGGGCATCCACAAAATGTGGTTTTTTTTTTATTTTTTTATATTAGCCTACCATAGTGACTCCACTTTGCCTGATGGAAAGCAATAGGTGGAGTCAAAGAGTGGTGGTCACCATCCTCATTGCATGGATTGACCTTTAAGATTATTGGTGATGCTATAAATACAATTAAATGTCTTCAATAAAAGGACTATCTAATGCAAAAATAATATTTCAGTTCGGATTAGCAGTTTTTGAGATTAGCGCGTTCAAACGAACTATGTGTGTGTGTAAATATAAATATATTACAGATTTTAAGTAACCTAATGTAACTTTATTAATAAGCTAGATATGACCGCGACTTCGCTCGCGATATAGTTATTTTCGGTTGACGACGGGCCTGTTGGTCTAGTTTCAGCTGTCCCGACTCAGGGTGTTCTGTCCGCTAATTGAATTTTTTAAAGCCCCGCGACACATGAATGATTCCTAATGTTGGAGTTGTAAAAAAAAAAATCTGTCCCTCAGTAGTAGTAGGTACTTTAATAATACAATATGTCTGTTTCTCTACCGCTGACAACTTGTATTTTAGGTTGATCATAAGTCTAACTCATCAACTGTCTAACTATCACGGTTTATGAGATACAGCCAGATGACAGACAGACAGACAAACGGACAGCGTAGTCTGAATAATAGGGTCCCGATTTACCCTTTGGGTACGGAACCGACCGACGACCGTCTAGAAATAAACTATCATTATTTTAGATATTGTAGAATGTCTTGCTGCAATCCAAGTACCTCATTAGGTATCAATAAGCGTCCTGCTTTTCCTTTTCCAACCTATCCAATTACAGAGTCCATATCAATGAACTGTATTATTTCTCCATAATTTTGAGGGCTTTAATGTTTCCTTATGATGCTTTCACGATTCCTCGTCAGAGGCACTTAGTATGTCTGTAACCAGGTTACCGGTATACGCACTCTAGCTTGAATACTAAGTCTTTGAATTATCAACTTACCTACCATCGTCTAATATATTCATTGGAAGCTTGCAGGTTCCTATCTGCCAATAAAACGATCAAGATCCTATATAAATATCTTTAGTTCCTAGATAAAGTCAGACAATTTCTAGAGGAAATTAATGATTAGCCTTTTCTAGAACTAACATTTTAGACACACGCAAGTATTTATGTTATTTTTGTAGTACCGCAAAGGTTTTCCAAATTGGTCGAATTCTTCGCATTTTAGAACCTTTCTTAGGAATTTACTAAAATATTCTTCATACAAAATATATCCCATTTTTCGGTGTGATTATACTCTGTGTAATGTACCGTCAAAGAGTTACAACAAGATAGTACAATGTTAACTATAAACGAAAAATATTAGACATACATATTTTGAAATAATTACATTAAAGTTTTAAATTTTATGATAATAAAAAGTTCGAGATCTTTTTATTGCAAAAAGGTTTGCTGGTCCTTTTTTTGCTATAATATATCTAGACATGGGGTACGGGTATACCAGGTATATAATTAAGTCGGCTTATCGATTCAGCTTATTGTTCATTGGGGTACGTATCTGTGCTTCATTTTATATTCATCGTCTAATCCTCCGAACACGAAAACATAAATAAATTTGAATCTATTCTGACTTTTTCATATTTACATGTAACGAAATTATTTTGCTTAATTTATAGGCTATGTACTCGTATATTCTGATACTTAGATAATGTATCCCTTAATATAAAAGTAATAGGTTACTACTAGTGTTTTGCTTTCTTTTGTTATTAGCGCATTCTCTATCTTATTAGCATTGGGAATAAGTTTTCATAAGGAATATTTTCTAACAACTTGTCTCGTATCTGTTTAAGTATTCATAACTTTTCGTCGCAGACCAATATAAATATAAAACTAGCTGAATCCGGTCAATCTTTGCTGAGACTATCGCTGTCGTTTGTTTTAATATCATAAGACATGTATTGAATGCCATTGTGTGTTTAAATTTTAAGTCGATCGATCTAATTTTTATTAACAGTGTTAGCGTAAGTATTAAAGGTCCTGAATTGTGACAAATATAGATACGCGACTACAGATATAAATACATATCGCAAACATAATCGTGGCGTGGAAACCAGAGTATCTGCTATCACTTCACATACACTGTTTAGTCCCGCAAATCAAAGATACTACTCTGCGATTCAATGACATACATTTCATTAATACTCGATCCCTAGATTAGTTCATTGAACTGTGGTAAAAATAGGAAATTATAATACTCCTTTTTCATCCATAAAGGACGAAGTACTGGATTGTTTTGGAACCATTTCTATACATATAATACTGAGTTATACTTCCATTTAGATAGTTTAGATAATATCGATCGATTAATATTAAACTAAAATGAAGTCTATACCTACACCTAATATCACTAGATGTGAACTTTGTTGTATATGTGTCATTCTAGATGCCTTCGACAGCATTTCCTTAATGGACGAAACGCCAATAACAATTTTGAATAATTTTATTATATTATAAGTATAGGCACTTACATGCTATGATAGCAGAATGACGCATGTTTGAATATTGAGCTGATTTCGATGCGTGACGCGTATCGATGCCATTTTGTTGAACATATTGAGAAATAAATTGGGTGTTTGAATGTGTTACAGTGAAGTGAGTCAGTCTAAAATAAGGAATGACTTTTTTTATAGAGTCTCATCTAATAGGCACACCGATTGCGGTGAAGTTTCAATATTCAGGTACACTAATGATCTTCTTAAGTACCCTGTAATTATAGTTTTTTTTTTGCCTTTGGGCCCCCAAAGTACTCATGGTAAATGATTCACAAGCATCAATCACAACAATAACTTCTAATGATATACTTAGTGTAATATTAAATTTATAATAAGCTTGATAGTAAACGGATGGCAGAGTCTTTGTATAGCAGGCACATAAAGTTCACCCTTTTCACACCATCGAGGTCTAGCAAAAATAAATGTACCATATTTTACATTAAAGATGGACAAACGCTATTAGTTTACAAACAAACGAGCAACACAGCTTAACCCAAATGTTACTTGAGTACTGTGTATCACTAGGGTCCATGTAGCACTTCCAAATATCGCTTATTTATCCCCTGAAGAGATGTCTGATCTGTTCCTCAAGAGACGGCAACATCATTCATCTTACTTTCTGTAATAATCACATATGTAGCCTGATTTACCGCTAAATACAGTATTAACACAGCAGTGAAATTTGACAATAACCGATGCGTGAGCTAAGCTGAACGAGCAGAGTGTGGCGAGGCGCTAAAATCTCATCGGTACTGCGATACGATTAACGCTTGTGTTCGGGTGCCCACAAATGCTCTGTATACATATGTAGAACGGATAAGTACCGTAACCAAGATTGCCGTGTTTTTCTGAGGTGTTGTTCTAAACATTTACATATTTCGTGGAACTTATTCCTACTTCAGTGATTATATAATTTGATGAATATTATTACTTTTTAAACTGTCTCTTAGTGATACCAATATGAGAGTTATTAAATTAGTTTTAATAACATAACCGATATCATAACAGAAAGAAACTTTATAGATATATAAATGACTTGAATTTTTTTCTTTTTGGTGTTAAAAGAAATTTAAATTTAAAAGGATAAGGTTCACAATATAAAGCAGGAGCAGCAGGGGTCTTAGACTTTTTTATTTAGATGGCTACATATAAAGTTATTACAAAGTTTCTCGGTCAGCATTGAGAAAGAGTTTCAACAATTTAATAAAATATTTTTTTACTAACACCTTGTAGATTATCTATCAAAGTCGTTTCGTGTAACCACATTTCATGTAGAAATAATTTAACGTGTTAAATATGTTTATATGTTGACGTTACTTTAACCTGCCTTGATTTAATGAAATTATAGGTGGATGTGTGGATGATGACAAAGGGGTCCGGGCATATAGGCTTTAGTGAACCCATGATGAAATACCTTTTAATTTCTGAGAACGATTCCTACTTCTTATATGTATCTTATATATATCACTGTGGCCAGGGGAAGTATACCCTGTTATGATTTCCTATAAATAAATCAAAACAAAATAAGATTTCACTTCAAAGAATAGACAGGTTTGTAGATAATGCGCGAGACATGCTCTTTCTGTTACGCACATAGGCGATGGACATTAAGGCATAAAACCAGCCACCTTAATGCTAAAAATAGACAAAAATCAAAGCCGAAGTATCACAAAGAACCTCCTCAAGCAAAAATACTTAGCACGTTAGTCATGCCAAATGCAATCCCGAAGGAGTCCGGTTTTGCTTCGCACGACATTTTCTGTCTACCGCATAGCTCTGCATGATTTTTTTAAAAAGAATCGAAATCCTGCTGTGTTAGACACGAATTTACTAATAGCATTTTTATAATGCAGACTATTAAGTATGCTATTAGTCATAGGATAATATGTATACTGGCATATGGTATGTAAACCAGATAGTGCCTTATTTTAAGTGGTCACGGATTGAGATGTCACTGCTACACAAGAGGTGTTCTTACAGAGACAAATTCAAAATCATTATTGTATATATAAATACAATATTCAGTTCAGAATGACTCCAGACGTATTCCCAAATATCAGCCTATAAATAATAAAAAGGTACAAAAATCAAAAATACCACCTATAAAACTTCTATTATATGTATGTTGTTATTTTGTTCGGAGTTATTTTCTATTCATTAACTTGGCTACAGCCAGTTAATCGTGCTGAATAAATCAACAAATCAATCAATCCTCGTTCTATTGACAGCTTCATGTGTCAACAAATGTGGTATTTTAGTCCCATTCTAACATTTATTATAGTCATTAAATAACTATTTATTTCAAAAGTTAAGCTTTCAAAAGTACGGTCAGTGTAAAGTCAAATTAATGTCCTCATTTAGTTCGAAAAGATATAAACTCAATATGCGTGTGTTTACTACCATCCTCAACTTTCTTTTAGCCCACGGTAGCATAAGTCTATATGCCCAGCAATACTTTAATTTAAAACCTAAAATGTGGTAGTAAATCTGAATCTGACCCCATGACCCCAAACGGACCTCCGTTTGCTCCAGAAACCGTTTTTTTTGGAGCAAACGGAGCAATTTGGTTATATTTTATATAACTAAAATCTGCTAAAACTAAATCTGAATCGAAACTTCTGGTCATAATGTTCTCGCTACCAGAAAGGCGCTCTCTTAGGTATATAATTTATGAATTATTATAGTAACATTATAAAAACAAAGTTCGTACGAAGTTTGATGATTAGCACAAACGTTCTATTATATAAAATCAAAGTACACTCCTGTTCGAGTTTCACTAGATTACAACTAAATTAAGTTGTTCTTGTTAGTGACAAAAGATCGTACGTGCTCATTATTTTATTTCACGCATTTATCAGAACAACTTCTAAAAGTGGATTGTTTGTGCGCACCACAGTTTGTAACGGTAATGGGCTGGTTCACAGATGATCAGCGCGCTAACGCGACACTCTGTACAAATAACGCGTCTGTTCGCGCTAATTAAGCTCAGTGTAACGTAAACCTGGGAACTAGGGTTGCTACCAAACAGTCTCGAATGAAGAATGATTTCAGTCCGAGGGATATTTACAGTTAATCTGTTATCATCTTAATTTTAAATTTGCTTAGTGAGACGCGAGATCCCATCTCACGCGATTAGCTTACTGTTTTATACGTTTTCATTGAACGAAAGGGCAAGTAATATATTCCATAGATAAAAAAAAAACTTGTTACGACCACTGTCGTGAGCCATATAATTAGTTTATCAGCATTCTCGCTTCAATTTCACAATTATTTAATTATTATTTAAAATTATACTTCATAAAATGGTGATAAGTTGTAACTTTGAGAGCACTTACCTAACTGCATCAGCGAGCATCGGAAGCTTGGTGTGCTCAACAGTTCGAGACATATTTCACTCCGGCCCACCACCTGCAACTTTATAAGGCGCAGGTTCGGCCGCACATTGAATACTATTCTGTTACTCTATGCAGGTGCACCCCAATACCAGCTTCTCCCTTCTTGACCACATCATCATCATCACAACTGCCAAGATATTTCTGATAGGCTTGACACCTTGGCGTTGCGTAGAGATGTAGCTTCACTCTGCGTCCTCTATCGCTTGTATCATGGGGAGTGTTCAGAGGAATTGTTGGGACTTATACCGGCTGCAGGTTTCCTCCATCGTCCTACGCGACAAAATATCCATCCCCATCACCTGGACGATTGGCACTCCACCACTGTGCGCTTCTTCAGAAGCTTTTTGCCTCGCACAACCAGCCTATGGAACAAATTGTCGCCTGCCGTATTTTCGGACCAATACAACCTTCAAACCTTCAAGAAAAGAGCGTACTCCTACCTAAAAGGCCGGCAACGCACTTGTGACTCTTGAGTTGCAGGTGTCCATGGGCGGCGGTAGTCACTTACCATCAGGTGACCGTCTGCTCGTTTGCCCCCCTATCGCATAAAAAAAACTGCTGCCGGTTGCACTCTCCCGTCCCCCAAAGCCAACTACTCACCGCCATAATATGTATGTTCTAGCGGACCCAATTACCAATAACAGTCAAGTTGCAGTTTTGTGTATTAGTTATTTTGCGTCATTTTGTCAACGTGTGAGGTGCAGGTCAGATCAGTAGCCGTTTACCATTATTCGTGAAGCTTCTAATGGGAACCTTACAAGTCAGATTTCAGTCAGTAGATTTAGTTTTCTAGCCTATTTATTGGACATGAAGAATTAGATGAAAATGAAAATGCAATGAATTCTGAATTATATAAATATTTTTAAGTTATATTTTTTTTTCGTAAGACTATTTTCTTATTCTACTTTGGATAATAAAAGCTTGAAAAGATTTTATGGGCAGCTGTTACACGGAGCCCTTAGAAAAACACATGAAAAAGTTTTGTAACAAACTTTCTTAATATCTTTAGGCATTCTAAAAAAAAACGTGGTCTATATTAGTTACTTCATAAGATTGTGGTACTCTGCGTTTATTATCTCTATTATGAGATCAACGAAGGGGGTAACTGTTTGTTTTATTTGAGAAATAAATTGACCCTTCAATATCATGCTCATTTGCATGAAGCTAAATTATTAAAAGTGGTAATACATTTAGTACGTAGGTTTGTAGTGATATACTTCTTGTACATTATAATATCTTCTTTCTTTTTTTATTGTATAGCCTGACTAAGGAGCAAACGGGTCACCTGATAGTAAGTAGTTACCGTCTCCAAAGAGCACGTTCAACTCAAGGGTTGCCTTTGAAAAGAGGGGGAAGGGAAAGAGAAGGGGGTTTGGACCACCGTTAACCTTACTCACTCGGTGAAACCCAAGCCAGCATTGCGTAACAACCGGTTTTCTGTGATAACGCGGTATTTCTGCGGTCGATCCGGCCCGTACGTACCTTATGAAGACTCTCCTAAAGAGAACTCGTTACCATTTTTTTAAGAAGTGCATTCTTATTACACATCTAAGCATTGTGTTGTTGCCTTTGAAAACAAGAACCATTTCCATTTTCCATTTTTAAGGAAACAATACAAATAAAGTTCACAAGACACCATTCGTGACATTCAGGAAATTGAGTGATTAATGTTGAGCCTTTATTTTTCCTGATCACGTATATATAGACAATACATTTATTTCGATAAACAACTTAACAAAATTCGTCATGATAGATCGTGCCTTATCTGTGCGAACTAGTCAACAATACGGCAGCTGTATATTAAACTACGACTGTTATTTAATCCACATCTGTTTAACCGCCAACATGATTAACATAACAACATTTAAACTACACTTGTTTGTATAAGAAATTTAATAATTTGTAAGCTTTTATGAGTACGTGTGTGGCTCACGCGCGTAGGGATGCATTAATAACACCCCTTTCTTTGTTAGGACTGATTATGTAAGCTAAGCATTTTGAATATATTCGTATACTTTGAAAGAAGTGTGCGGGAACTTGAAATTAGTTGTGGATGGCGGGATGTGTAAAAACACATACATATGTATATAAGCTTTTATTTCATTTAATTTTATCCACTATACTTTAAAATAAGATGAGCAATGCTGTATAAACTAAGAAAACATTCAGTAATCAACGTCTGCCCCGTGCTTTAATGCAGAAGTGAAGAATATTTATATGGAATTGGTGGAGTTGCTACAGTTGAGAAAACTCTTTTTTTTTAGTATAGCATTGGCGTAGGTTTATGATCTTTTGTCCCCTCGTGTTCCTGCTCAATACTAACCTAACTGAAATTATCTAATCGCTTATCAGTTACATCTTAAAGCTGTCTCCCACCAAACGCAAACGAAAAATCCATTCAAAACTTTTTTTACGCTTACACCACAAACATACAAAAAACAACCTTTGTCGTTTGTTTTTCTGCTTTGCAGTGTATTAATGAAAATCATAGTCAGTAAAGGTATATATTGATTTATTTAGTACTCGATTGCTTTTTAACATTATAACAACGCTGAATAAGATAGCTTGAAAAGGTTAGGCATGCTATCATAGCGTATGTTCAGCAATTGTTTATCGTTTGGTTTTTTCACTCCGTAATCCTCAAAGCAAATTAACATTTCGTATCTACTATCTGTTAGATTACTGCAGTCGTTGAATTTGCAAAGTGAAACTTGCAAACTCTATAGATCGCGCAAACGGTAAGCGACGAGCGTCAGCTAAAAAGTTGGCTCTTGGTAAATGCAGTTGCATTTACTAGATTTTATGGAAGAGCACAATGCTCAGTTTACGACTATTTTTAGCTCGTGCCTTTTACCGTGACCTGATAATTTTACGTTCTGTACATCTTAAACCTTGTATGAGTGCAAAATAAATATATTTTCTTTCTTTCTTTATGGTTAGTGAATTTTCATCCATCTATAACATATCGTATAAATCAATCTGTTACAGTATTTAAATGTTTAAGAATAAAAAATTAGGTATGATCATATACAAAACATTATTAATTAGAATTATCCAATACCTGATTGTTTAATAAAGCTCTTGATTATATTTTACTTCATAGGTGTTATTGACACTGAGGATTTTCTGTCTGTTTCTTAATAAAAAAAACTTGAATTCGAAAACGTTCAAATTATACCGCAAAAGTAAAAGCTCCCTTATCGTGTGGTAGGATTTACAGAAATGTTAAAACTTATAAATGTTTCATGATTTTGTTTAAATATTTATATACAGTGTAATAAGGTAGCAGGAATTCGGGCAAAGCTACAAATCAGTTAAGTAATTTCAGCTCCTTGATTACATTTTCCTCAGTGAAGTAGAAATTTTGGAAATGTGTATCTTTAAGTAACAGGTACGCTCAGAAACATTATATATAATGTTTAAGTAAAAAAGAATATACATATATATATATATATAATTTTAATATTAGGTATATATAAATTCCTTATTAGTTTTTTTTTTGCTAAAAAGTACTTTGAATATAAAATTATTAAGGAACATACGATTTCTTACTTGTGTTTTCGGGGTGCGTCACTGGTTTTAGATCCAACGAGATAAATAGACTCGTAAATTTGATTATTATTCCTTGCTTTCTTCGCATCACCTATTTCACTTAGAAGCGTTTGCGCGCTTTTATAAATTTTGTCAAGCAATTCTGGCCCCCTCGACAGCAGTTTTTTTTTTTAATTTTCTTTTTACATTTGGCAATGTGATACTAATACCATACCTCATGTTGATAAACTGATCAGATCTGAACTCAGTTCGTTTACTGAGTTCAGATCTGATCATAAAAAAACCACCAAACTAACATTCACATTCATAATACCGACAGCTATAACTGAATTCGAACTCTGAACAAATATTATATTATATATACATATACATTAAGTAGACATGTATGGTACTTACACAAGCACACGCACTAAATTTCTTTGACACGTGTACACCTCGATATTGACATACCGACATCACTAATTGCTATCACCAGCAGTTTCTAATAAGCATGTGATCGTTAACATAAAAGGCTGATATTAACATCTACGATTGAGAGAAAAAAGGGTACAATATTTATTAAAATATATGTATAGTATATGAATTTGTACTTGCAAAACAAAAAAAAATTGTTTAAAGGAGCTTAGGAGCAAAGCAGTGACCAGGTGAATGTGCGGTGAAACGCTAGTTTTTTTTTTTGTAATATTCGCAACCCTTTTATAAAGCGATGAAATCAATCAAAATCTTTATAAATTAAGGTTAACATTATTCCATCTACCAAATGTTCCCAAAAGCGCTTGTCTTGTTAGAGTTTTTGTGTTTCTATTTCGGTATTTTCGATCTAATCGACGAACGACAGAACTGATTCTAATGCATGAAAATAATTCTAAGAAAGTACCATACTAGTCTGAGTCAGGTCGGTTGTTAACAGTTCAGCAGTCTCCCTATATTTACATGTTAAATTAAACCTTCATGCGTCTTGAATAAGGTTTAACAATCATATCTTTCAAACAATCAAACTAACCAATTTAAACTTACTATAAAAGTTACTTATTTACATACAAAAAATGGTAGGCAATTTGTTACTACCGCGGTAAACCCGTAGGGATTATGCTGGTTGTTTGAAATAGTTTTTTCAGTCCCTTCTTCGTTTAACAATGGAATATTATATTTTTCGTTAGTGTTCGGAAACCATCACGACTCGTAATTATTTCAAATCAGATATAAATTCTGTTTCCAACGCCTGTTTACAAAACATCCCCTTTATTCTTAAATTTGTATTAAAATTATTCTGATAATCGATACAAATTACCTGGATTGTCATGGAAATACTTTCAAGAAATCTCTCTCTCTCTCTGTAAAGTTTTCAAAAATTGTGCAAAAATAAGTATATTTTGTTACCAGCTGCTGCGACTACTAAAATAAGAAACAAAAATAGTACAAATCACTAGGTTTAGGTACGGTGATCGAACGCAGATAGTAGATTAACACCATGCAGCAGATATCCCTAAATCCAGGGATTACACTGTAAACATAAAACGCATGCATGCTTAAATCATATATGTATGTATATAAAAACGCCACTCTAAAATGTATCAATAAGAAGCAGTAGTTTTCCGCGAGACAGAAAAGACGAGAGAGAGTACATTATATACATCACTTCCTCGCAGCACAAGCCAAATTCAACCCACGCTGGCTTTGGACACTATAGACATATTTGATACTAGTAGGAGAAAGCAATATTGCCGCCTCTTCAGGCAATGCTCCTAGACGGGCTTTACGGCTATAATTGTAGCTTGCCCTAACTAATTACGGCACTTATCATTCATTAGTTTTATAATAAAAATTCATTACATTGTTACATCTCCCATCGTATTTAATCGTTTTAAACCGGTTATGACCCTAGTCTGCACCTGTTCCGAATTTACGCACCATTCAGGGTCACTCTTCCGTTTGCCTGGAGCGATTTGCATTTTTATTCGTCAAGTTAGGGTTTAACAAAAAAGTTTTGCGCGAGTGAATTGTCAGTTTGAGAACAGATGTTTTTATTTTTTATTCTTAGGACGAAGATATTTAACATATTCCTTATGTTTCTACTACTACTGTGTTCTTCTACTACTTCCCATTCGGTGGCATTCCAATTTGTACTTAATCTAGTGCGCTTTTTACTAATTATACTTTTATTATTATACTTGAGTGTATATAGTAATGTGTCAATAACTTTTTAAACGTAAAATGCTTAAAATACCAAGTATATTTATATATTTTTTATTTATAATTACCTAGTGACTTAGTACGAACAATGAAGCTTTTTATATGTAATCGACCTGATAAATTATGAAAATTGATTTCGAAAATCAATAATAAAATATAAAAAGTGACAACCCTAGAAAGAATACAGTTCAAAATTAGGGGATTAGAATAAATAGCTAGTTTGCAATTCTGTAGGGTCCCAACTAAAATATGTTATTCATCCATTCAAACTGGTTTCGTTGGCGGTTTAACGAACCATGATTGTGTAGAACCCCCCTAAATCACATTTTTGACGGTGTCATTGTACCGTTGTTAATTTATCACAAGTGCCGGCTATTTGTGTCTACAATCGAAGCTAGTATGTCAAATTGTAAGTGGATTCTGTTTTTTTCGTTTAATTAAGCTATATCGTTTTGTGTTCTACCAGATGGTATGACGCAAAAACCAATTTTGTTTATTTATCCAATGCATCGTTCAGCCAGGAAGTTAAAAACTGATGCATTTTTCATTAAACAAAAATCTATATTTCAGAGTTAACATCAATTAGGTTCTCCTCTTAGCTTATACATTTGTATATAATTATTTTGATATAACTATATTAACACAAACGCTTGATCTTTTAGAAATAACGAAGCAACAAGTATAATTAGTACTTTTGTTTGGCAATGTTTTTTTATATAAAGCCTTGTGTTTTTAAATACCTTGCTAAACTATATAGGTGACACTAGATAGGTGTCTAAACTTAACGTGTTTGTAAGCTATGTAAATTGAATTACCGACTGTGTATTTCAATGTATAAAAACTTTCCAATTAATTTATCAAATGTTTCCTTACCTGCCAGCTGAGGGCGCAGAATCTTCATTCTCAGAAGAAAGACGTAATAGCTAGGGACTTTTTTAAATAACCACAAATTTTGTTGCTTCTTTTGCTACAAAGTTGTTAAATAATTATAACTCTTACGCTCTGCTAACTTTCAAAGACCGAAAACCCGATCTAAAAAACTCATTGAAAAATTTGACCGATACCCGTAAAGCAATATAAAGAACCCAATAATATCTTTAGACCGAAAACAAGCAGCCTACAGGATAACTCAGCCGTAATGGAAAGCTTTCCATGCAAAAAAATAATTGGTTCTATCACAAAGCCTCTATTTCCGATGGCAAAAAAAAAAATAACTAACATTTTACAGTGGTTTACAGCCCGTGACTTTATATCGATGTTTTACCTCAATTTTCAGTAAAATTTGTCGTTACTTCAAGTATTTTTTAAATTATATATATTTATTATATATATTATTATTATAATTTAAGGTTTCTGTCCTAAATCTAACTTAATACAAATTCCTATAGGATAACTTTATTTTCGCTATGCCTTTTTTAACCTAACCTAGTTTAGAAAAGGAGTTTCTAAGTTCGAATGCCTATGTATATATTTTTTTAGGTATGTTAAGCGTTTTCTCCTCCGACTGATTTTTTTTGTATTTTAACCAAATCAGGGTTTGATCATGGAATACCAGGAAAATTACGAATAAGATTCTATATAACGTTTTTAAGGTCTACAGTATTTGGCAAAGGAACTGGGAAAGGGACATTGGAGGCGGTGTTCTACTATTTTTTAAGTAAATGATCTTCTTATCGACGTAACATGTTATACTACTCTCATTGTTAAAACTAATATTATATTGGATGATATAATACTGGACAAATTAACACAAAAAGCTACAGGAAACTTCTTGTTGACGTAGAACCAAGAACTTTTGGCAAGAAGCAAGGTCTTCCACCAAACAATAAATCAAGTTTTTACAGAATTCTGAGAGCGCTCCACTTACTCGCATTTGATCTGCTCGTTTTATTTAATTTTATTTTGTTTTTTAAGTTCGTTTTATTACATAATTGTAAAAAATATTTTAACAATATTTGTAACTGTCTTTATATGCATACATAGTATACATCTATGAGACATTACCATACCATTATAGTGAAATGTTGGCATTCTTACAATGTATAACTGTGTAGGATTTCATAGATTTCATATAGTGTCAACTCAATTTATTCTTATTTTGATAGTCTTATTTTTTTTACGTATAAGCCTATCGTAGTTACTCCACTTTGCCTGATGGATAGCAATAAGTGGAGTCCAAGAGTGGTGGTCACCATTGCATGTCTAGTCAATCTAGCATGGTGATTCACACTATGGCTTCCTGGTAAGATGCTTTTTCACGCCCCGCTTAAAAGACCCGGAATCAAAGTGGGAAGGCAACACGTGCGCTGGTAGTGAATTCCAGGCTTTTACCGATCGGCACAGGAAAGAAGAGCCAAAACCGTTTAGTTCGGGATCGCCTATTTTAATGTTTAGAGTTTTCAATAAGTTGAACTTCTATCATGTGTTATTAAATATTTTCAACCGTCTTCGAAAAAGGAGGAAGTTCTCAATTCTACTGTATTTTTTTATGTACCTCAGAACTTTCGACTGGGTAAACCGATTTTGATGTTTTTTTTTATTTCAAAGCTAGTGCTTCCCGTGTGATCCCATTTCAATTTGGTCCAGTTCTGACACTGGCATCCATGAGAAAAACCATATAAGTCTTAAATTTGAAGAAGAGAAGAAGTCTTAAAAGAAAGATATAGGTGTGAGCTCATGCTTTACGTACTATAGGTAATCTACATATATTTAATGCACTGAATTTAAAAGAGGACAAAGAGATGGTTAAGTCACGAGTCCTTACCTTGTTAGAAACCTAATCTAAATGGGTAACGTACATATTTAATAAATGTAGACTGTGTTTATGGAACAAGAATAAACTGATCCAATCTGTTCTGGATTAGTAAATTTATGTTAATAACATGGGGTCTGAATACTGCCTGCTTTATTCAGGCCACGTGGCTGCCTCACTGCTATTTATGTATAGTCATTTCATTAGTATATCGTCGAGGAAACTGATGCGGGTCTATATTATTTTTTTGTATCTTTATATCTCATTTCTATGTACTCTTTCATGCCAACAAACAATTTCTCCTTGGTTCTATAAAGTTCGCATAAAGTAAGAGCGGGCCCGGCGGGCGAACATTAGCACGAACACGATTCTTCAAAGGTAGCCATCTTGAACTGCCATAAATGTTTATGGTGTATTGTGGTGAAAAGTGCAATAATATTCGGCATACTTTTACATTGTTCATTGTTCTTATGGTAATTTACGCCTATAATGGTTCTATATCGTCTTGTACGTCACTGGGATGGTAAAAGCTCCGACACACACAGACATAGACTTTAAAAACGCTTTATTACTGTTTGTAATTTTGCGATATTCATAGACAGTGATATTATATTATTAAATATTTTTTGATAACTTCGACAAGAACTATGAAAGTCTTAGTTTGTATGAATAATAGGCATTTCTAACAGACCGAATGTTGTTTCTGCCAACCGATTTCAATAATTATTTTTTTTATATTTGAAGGGGTTCTAATTAGGATTGTCCGCATTTAAATTTGAAGAGAAAAAGAGCATATTCTTTTAAAGGTGGAAGTCGGTTATATGTATATATTTTTTAAAGTTACCTGTTTATGAAATTTCAAATCAACTGTTCAACTTTAAGTACTCTATAAAACTAGTAGCAGCAATAGAGTTGCACCCGTATTGTTGATTTTTTTAGTTTTTATAACGTAACAGGAAGTAGGCTATTTTGCTTCGCTGAGATTAGATTCCAAGTTCATGGACGGTCAACAACCCAAATTTGTATAATGGCTATGCCACGGAGACGTGCGTGTATAAATCGTTTCTCATATATTATGGCTTACTTAACCGTACATAAGTGATGTGGCCACTTACGTGATAAAAACTTTTGAAAACCACTTTAACAGGAATCTTAACTGTTTTTCCATATGTTTTTAAACAAATTTAAATTTTGAACGCTTGAGTTGTAAATAGTTGAGAGATAGAGATCGATGTCAAAATAATTACCCTTTAAGTAGGGTTTTTATTGCTGAAAAGAAAGCGGTGTACTAAAAACAAAAGAACCTTGCTGTTTGTTCTGGTTTGCATTTATCGTAAGATAGTAACTTCTTTTCGGAAAAACACCTAGTCTCGGGACAACAATGAGAATATGATCCACGAGCTTCGGCTCTGCAGTCAGCGCCACTAATTAGTAGACCAACAGGCCGGTCAAAATAGGAACGTAAATAGTTATTCCTATCAATAAAAAGATGTTGATATTTTCAGCTTCTTATAAGATGTGATGCCATTAGCGAAGGTACTATATGTCCCTTCCTGTGCGTTCACACCGTAACACATTTCGCATTACCACCAATTTGACGTCCATTGACTGTAATTGTAAATATTCAAATTGAACCTAAGTAAATGAAAGTGGAATAGAAAATCTATGGAGCTGACAACGTATGCATAGGAACGTGATATTTATTGAAAGTTTGCAAAGGGTCGTGCAAAAATGATGTTTGATGGAAACCTTTTCAACGTATTCGCTCTAAAAGGTCGTACGTTGGCTGTATTGTGCTTTCACGGTTAAACGATTGAAGTGGGGTCTGTTGGATCATCGTAAACTTTGCCTACATGTAAGGATGTAATGCATTAGTCCCTGAGTGGTTTGTGTAACAGATTTGCCTTGTTAAGTAGCAAAACTTGAAAGAATATACCCTTTTGTATACCTTATTCATTAACGGGTTAAGGAAAATACATAGATAAGAGATTTTGTTATCTTTTGTTAAATAGAGCGAATAACGTATCCATCAGAATTACTTTTTGCTGTAAAATGTTATAAGTTCATTGATAAAGTATGAATATATGAATAAACATACTTATGTATTTCTTAATATATATTATAGATAAATTACACCCAGGCATAGAACTAATGTTCGTGCTCATGCAATCAAACCCAAAAGGATCGTCAAATGAAAAAATCACTTTGAATTAAACCTCACCTAGAGGTGAACCGAATATGGGTGGTATAGTGGTAATGCGTCCGTATGAGAACTTATACGACTGACTCAATTTATATGCTAAATAGGCAATATAAACTGACTATATATATATATAGGCTAGCGACTTGTCACGAATTATTGTTATAAGGCATTTAAATTTACCTCAATGTTTCTTCCAATTGATTCTCTAACTTATTAGACGCAATATTTTATAAAAAACATTTCAATTAAATTTATCTGTTATTTTATTTGTATAAAAAGAAAAACAAATCAAAGTCTAAGATATCGATAGATAGAGAAAAAATTAAGACTTAGAAAAATACGAGATAGCCTCGTAGTCAAATTTGGACCATAACTCAATGTTACGAGTAATACTGGCTCAATATTGGTCGTAGTATAAGGTAGACGTTTCACAGTATTATATATAAACGTGTAATGTATTAATTTAATACGATCCTTAATCATGCATAAATAATTATATTATGAAAGGGTCGCCTTAAATTAATGTATGTATATCTATCATTGTGATATTTCTACGCCGACTGTCGTAAAGTAAAGGCTGTTCATGGATTTTAAATTTCCACGAAGTAGTAGGTAATCGCTTTGATATGAGTTAAGAATAACTCGAAACACAAGGGCACTATACGAAGAATATGCAGGAGTATTTCAAACATTATTGTATAATGTATGATTTCTTAGAAATCATGTTGCAAAACACTTTCGTTTTAACTTTAATGTAAGTGTACATTTATGATTTTGCACTTGTTTATTTAATATACCTACAGTGTACATACTTGGTTGGTTGAGCGATTGAGTAATGAGCATACTTGACTTGTATCTTAAATGAGGCGCGGTCTATAAGATTACATCATTAAATATATAAAGGCCCCAGAGAAAAACAGATAAAGAGACTGAGGAAGGGCTTAGGAGAGACCGTTAAGGTGCCATATTTCAAGATGTATTTTAGTGCCTTCTTGAATAATATGATTATTTATATGAGCAATATAAAGCAAGGTTGACAAACAAAGAGACCATTGCAAAAAGTACTTATTACACATCACTTAAGTAACTAAAAATAATTTTAGTTATTAAATAAATGAGTTCTGATATGTATAATTATAAGCAGTAAACATCACCATACATATGTACAGTACAGATTTATCTATAAATATATATATATATATATATATTTACTATAAATTTAGTAGGAATATACACAGACGGCAGTTCAATATATCATGTGCTAGTGAATTACAAGGTAAACTAAGCGAACCGACGACGTCAGAAACCAATAACAAATGATACATTATACCTCAAGTTTGCAAAATAAAGGTATATTGTATTAGAACAAATATCCAACTTTAACATCAATAGATCACCTTAGGATAAGTTTGTTAAACAGTACTAGACCTCAGTGGAAATGAATGAATAGTTATTCTATTCAAATCAAAAGTAAATCTTCCAGTTGACCCTGCTCCGCCTCTTAGGGTCGCAGCATAATAATTTATGTTATCAATAAACTTCAATAATTTTTCTATCCAATAGCAAAATAATCACTTACTAATTTCAGGGAAATGCAACGCAAACGTTGCTTCACAACCGGTTTTCGGTGAGGCCTTGGTATCGCACCGGTCGAGCCGGCCCATTCGTGCCTAAGCATGTCACTGTTATATCGCTGCTAATGCTTACACTTCTCAATCTATCCGTTTAAGTAGTACCACTTTCTTTCCAATATACTCCCAAGTTTTCCATTGAAATCCCAAAGTGTCCGTTGATGGCAATAGGCATGCATTGTTAGTATATATTATAGGATTAATAAGCCCGCTTCCTAATCCTTCGGGGATACAGGCGTGATGAGTGTATTTAAGTATGTGCAAGTATTCTCTTAAAAGTAGTATTTATATGTCAAAGCATCAAATCAATGTAGAGTGAAGTGTCAAAGTGACTTGGTGTTTGGAAATTGTTTAGAATTCTAACTTACCCTGATATTGACGTTTAACAAGAAGATACTGATTTGGCTTGACAGTCATCTCGCCAACTATCCAATGGACTTCTTATATTACTTGTTGTGAGTCTCAAGACGGTAAGACTTTCCTAGAGATTTCTCAAATAACATTGATCATCGTTTTAGTTCATTGACCACTGGCGCCATACTAAAATAATATTTATTCAGATGAATGCGAGAGCTAATAGTATATGTTCTATCATCTTTCGCTTTTAGTTTATTTTTTTAATACACAGGGTATAGGTTCTTTATCCCTCATGAGCGCTGGCCTGAGGGCAAACTGGGGGGCTGTCCTTTGCCCTAGCAGAAGCATACCTGTGACGGTGCCGCAACGTTACTAAAGTATTCCCGGTTGTAGACCCACTCGTGACACTAAAAAAAGATAAGGGTATACCCAGGTCACTTTAAAATATACCCACTTGTGACGGAACACCAAGGGTTTTAGTCAGTTAGAGTCCGACATATGTCAGTAGTCAATGCAGTTATTGAACACATTTTGAAGAGATCTTGAATGTACATATCTGAAGATGATCTAAACAGGACACGAGGTAATGGTGTAGTATTTACCTTGCAGGATGGTTTGCTTAAGTATGTATATCTTCTGCCTGTTTTGCGAAATGATTCAAAAGCGAAAACCAGAACAAAGAAGCATAATGAAGAGAAAAACAGTATAATGTATAATTATTTAATCCACCGTTCACGAGTATGACTTACTCGAATAATGAAAATAATAAGGGTGAAATAAAGTTTCAGTTTATTCAATATACTTTAATGTACATATTGAAATTATTATATTTATTCATGATTCAACATTACTTTTATAATAGCGAACACGTGACTTGCGATAAATTATAACTATATACCTACTTCAAATTATGATGTGGTAATTAATTATTACAACATATTGTTCTATATTTTGGAATATAGTACAACATATTTTTCTATATTTTGAAATATAGTACAACATATTGTTCTATATTTTGGAATATAGTTATAATGCTCTAATATTTTGGAATAGTTAAAATTCATTCGTATTTAAAAATATCTCAGATATCCAAAGAAAGCTTTAAAAATTCAAAATATTTCTGTGATTTTATCAAAAAAGCCTTGCGATATTTCACTTTAAAATATTCAGAGACAACGACCTTGAACTGAATTAGAATTGGTATTTAGGCGAATATGAAAAATTTAGAGTATGCACACTGTCCACATAAACGTGACTGCTAAAAGTTTGGTGCCAGAAACTATTTTCGTATCTACATATTACAGTCTGTGTTTGTGGACGAAATGTTACTAACAATGTATACATGCCGTCTATTATAAAGAACTTTCCTATGATAAACAACCTCATTATACATAATATGAATTAAGTAGGATCATTCGTAAGAGGTCCGTTATTTTTAGGATTCATTCATAACGCGGGGGTTGTCTTAAATTTCTTCTAAATAATATTCTTTTTACAAAACAGGCTAGGAATATGCAATGTTGATATATTTTGTTACGATTAACCATTGTTTTATAAATAAATAAATATACGTAAAAACAAATGTTTACATATTTACATTCAAATTGTTGATAATAGTAACAGTTTTGATAAGTTCTATATGTTGTATGCTATTTAATCTTTCTATATACCTACATACGACCGTTTATGAAAAAGTATAAGTATACAACAAATGCTCACAGCAGTTCAGCATGGTGACGTGCAAGTTCTTCGATCTAGTAGAGTCAATCACCTATGTCAAAGAGCTGTCATGGGTTTGATTCGCCTTCTGATACTTAAAGGAGTTAGGGTAGAGAATTACAATTTTTCTCGTGAATGAATTAAAATTAATTCATCAACGTGAGTTTAATACATATATTGCATAAGTAGACATTACTTAATGTAAATATTATGTAAGGTATAGATTTTAACATTATAAGGCAAAAAAGGGGGTAAATGTATGTAATGAGCCAGCCAACCTGCGGAAAGGAAAGTTCGAGATGAAGTGTTACCCTAATCGCGTGGAAGTTAAGCTATTTCGACTTACTAGGTATCTTATAATGTAGGTGTCATTAACCTTCGGAGACTGAGTAGTGTTACAGATATACTAATATTTTGTTATTATTTGTTCTATCTCTTTCAGTGTCAGTTTTTAATTTATTGTACTTTACTTACATATTAAATTAAATTAAATTAAATCAGGATGTCCACTAACCTTTATATTTAAAAGAACGGTACGCGATATCCTTCATAATGAATTGGCAGAATTGTCGCAGCGTTAGCGTATGATTTGATAAATAAATGTTGATACTTATATTGTATTTGTATTTATATGTGTATGTGTGTTTATTATTACATGTATTTGTATATATATACACTACCGTCCAAAAGTTTGGAAGCAACAAGATAAAATCAAATAAAATAAAAGTAAGCCATCTTAATTTTTTTTTTATTGATACAGAATTAAAAAAATAGACAAAACACACTTCTACAACAATGAAATTAAATAAGTAATATAAAAATTAAATTAAATTTTAGCTTCATCGAAGTGTCCACCCCTCTCTTTAATTACCTTCTCGCATATTCTAGGCATCCTACTAATTAATTTCATAAAATACTGTTCATCTAACTTCTTCCATTCGCTCTGTAATAGTTGCCACAAATGTTCTGAGCTCGTAGGAGATTGATTTTTCACCCTTCTATCTAGTTCATCCCAAACAAGTTCAATGGGAGAAAGGTCAGGTGATTGAGACGGCCACTGCATGATTTTCACATCTTTTTTCTTCCTTAAAAAGTTCTGGCACAGTTTGGACGAATGTTTCGGGTCGTTATCTTGCTGAAAAACGAACCCAGGACCAATAAGATTCAGTCCACTGGGTATGGCGAAATCCTTAAGAATTTTCAAATAGCGTTCCTTGTTTAGTTTTTCGGTTATCCTCACAAGACTTCCGAGTTTATTGTTGCCGAAACACCCCCAAACCATGACATTACCACCACCATGTTTGATAGTAGGCACTGTACAAGCTTCTGAAGCTCTCTCTCCTTTAGATCGGCGCACAAAAACACGTCTATTGGACCCGAAAATCTGAAACTTCGATTCGTCACTCCAAAGAACTTTTTTCCATTGGTTTATTGTCCAGTTTTTATGTTCCTTTGCCCATCCTAGTCTGTTTTTCTTATGCCGAATTGTTAGTTTTGGTTTTTTAACTGCAACACAACCTTTTAGCCCCGCAGACAGTAGTCGTCTTTTAACTGTTGTTATTGACACGGGTGTTCCTCGCGTTTCATTCAGAGATGCGGTAATTTGTGGTGCAGTTAAGCGACGATTCCGTTTAGAAAGAACTCTGATGAAGTTATCCTCTTGACTTGTAGTGGATTTGGGCCTACCAGACCTTTTTCTATCTTCATTTTTGCCCGTTTCTTTTTTTCTAGCGAGGGTGTAGTGGACACCTTTACAAGAAATTCCGAGTTTTTTTGCGATTTGGCGTTCACTGTAGCCTTCCTCACGCAGAGTACAAATAGCGCTTCGCTGTTCAAGTGTGATTTGCTTGCGTTTTGCCATTTTCAATAAAAAAAGACGGTCAAGGAAGTAGTCGAAATCTTTTGAATACAGACGATGTTAATATCACAACCTTCGCGTTCTAATGCTCAAGTGTGACTAAATAAGGTCCAAAAAAGATAAAACTACAAAATATTTTCAATAAAACCGCATCAATGCATGAAAGAAAGTCCCCGGCGGATGAAGTAATAAAACACGTGTTTCGTCAAAATCCAGGAATTTGTTAAAACTCAAGGAATATGCACTAGTAATCCTTTTGTTTTGTGTTAAAAAATCACAAAAGGTCATAAAACTTTATTTATTGCTATTATTTACCGCAGGGAGTCGGCAATCTTTTGTTTTGTTTGAAATCAGGTGTGCTTCCAAACTTTTGGACGGTAGTGTATATCTCCATTTCCCTCACTTACTTATGCGTTTTTGCACCTACCACTCTTATCTCTGCATCACCCTAAGGTTGACTGGCATAGAATGCCTTAGGCATTAAATCCGCCTGTGTACGATATGTGCATAAAGAATTAAATAAATAAATAAATAAATATTATCATATTATAAGTCGATAGATAAAGATAATTAATTGTGCTTTGGAGTCCTAATTGTGGTAACTCAGGGGAGAGACACGAGAAACGACACGTCCACGAAAGGGACGGCTTGGCTGAAGTAATACCACGGCCTCACAGCAAACGGGTTGTCAAAATGTCTTGTTTATAACTAGTGAGTGAGGGTACTGTATATCTATCTGCATTTAGTAATTGAGATCGTAGTAGCCAAGTCATTACTCGTTTTTTTTTGAATATATATAATTTTCTTCCATTTTCACGTCGTTAACTGCTCTTCATACTTACGGCTCGTAGTGTACTCGATATTCGTAACTAATTCAATATAATATGATAATAATCGAAAGATGATAACAAAGACATCTCTATTGCCGTTTCCTATATTCCTATAGACACTTTTATCATCTTAATGGATTTGCTCCTTCGTGTCTTGGTAGTAGACAAAGAACTCTGTAAGTTTAATAACTTATAGAAATGTGATGCTGTTTGTGTTCCCAGGAAACATTTTCAGTTATCTTTATTTACCTATTTTTTTAACTTACGAATACATTAAACCTTATTTTAGCACGTTTTGCCATAAAAAGTAGTATAATGTAATGTGCCATTGAAAAAACATCGAACTTTTTTGGTGTTTTCTGCTTCAGAAGCTTTAAAACAGCGGTTATGAAGTAAACAGGCAACTTTGCCATGTTATAGCCACGTATTGATCATAAGGGTGTTGCCAAGACTACGCTCTGTTTATTAGTAATTCTTTTAAAAACAATGCTTGCACTGTTTTCTGTAGGGTTGGCAAGCTTTAGTATCGAATTTAATATTACGTAGACGTGCCATATAACGCATAAGACGGGCTTACAAACCTACTTTAATAAATGATAATGTAATTTATGTTTCTATATACGTTCATACATGTAATGCAATTTCAACTGTGTCCCTCTCTCTTTACAGAAATTAGCTCAGATTCTATAATACTTTACGATCTTATAAAAGTTATTATAACAGCGACTCAATTTACTAATTTTATGTACAACAAAACAAATTGAAATTGATATTTAAATGAAATCGTTTACGTGAACTATTAAGTTTTAAGTTATTTACGACTATGATATTTCATGTCAAACTCTAGCGCATCTTACCTAGCTCATTTTTTTTGACAAATTTCTGCTGGACTTCCCGGCACCAGCCAGTGCGAGTTATAGGTATACGAACCTGACTTGCTGGAGCTATTGATAATACTCACCAATCCATTTATATAACACATATCCCTTTCCTTCCCTTCCCTTTGTATCCTTAGCTTCATGTCAATATACCCCAAATTTGACCACCTTTTTCCCAAAAGTACCCGGATGACGGCAATAGGCTGGCTCCCTATTACATAAGTGGGACTAAATTATTGTCGTCAAAATGTAAGAGTTAATTACGTCACTGCCTACCCCTTTGGGGAAACAGGCGTGAGTGTATGTTTGTATATAAAAGGCTTCCATGCAAGTGACACCGCTGTAATCATACATCTACATCGCGTTTCTTGTACTTACACAACTTTATAAACTCCCTGCAACCGACAAACAGCGAACCAAGCCATACGAAGAATATAGCATTAATTGCCTACAGTATCCTGTTTACTGCACTTTTACATTTTAATGACTAAAACTAGTATGTATTTTAAATATTTCTACACGCACAAATAAGAGTAGGGAATTTACAGTCATTTACGTTTAATGATGTTCTCCAAAAAGAATCGTTAGGTTTGCTCATTATAATATGGTTTAAATTAATACGTCGGATTGCTAGACATGACACAAAATTTTTAAGTATTATGTATTCTTGAAGTAAGTTTTCTGAGTTAATATTTATATTGTATTTGTTATAGTTGCTATAAATATTAACATCACCATCAAATGGGACATAAATGAGCGTGGAGAAAATCGTCTCAGCAACCTAGTAATTTCTAACAGAGGTTCTTGAGATAAAAACTCACACAGAAGAGTAAAACAGTTGCTGTGTGTCGTAGTGCAGCTGCTAACAGTTTCCGATATAAACAAGAAACGAACAAAAACTTAATGAATGTTCATCTTGAATACATGTATACTAATTAATAGAATTAGCATACACCTGTTATGGACAAATTTGTTTGTATATATAAAATAATATTGTATAAAACCTTGTGTCACCAAGGGTAACAGCGTTCCTATCCAGCAGACACAAATAATTAAGTATTCTTATATCCGGATAGCTTGATTTAGTATTCTAATTACCTTTTACGCTTCCGGTTTTTGAGAAAAATTACAATAAACTTACATATTACAGCTCCTCTCGTTACAATGAGTTCAATTGTTATTCAGATCTAAAAACATATATGTTTAAACTACATTACTGTACAGTCGTACTAACACACATTCACTATATTGTTGAAACATTTTCTAGAAACCAAAATCTTTTATGTGTGACGTATGCATTTCTAATAACAAGGTGCTTGTTTTATAATATCATTCGAGAATAATGTAACTTGCTTACAATTAGGTTATGTAACGTACATAAAAATCTGCTTTATCGGACCCTCAAACGAATCAAAGTAAGATTGACAGTTAAATTTATCACGATCGTCTGGTCCCTATTCAATCGTTCGTTCAATTACCAATTAAATCGAATTTGCCTTGAAGATGGCCAACTTGGGCATTTATGATCTTTATCGAAGGGTCCTCACAATCATAAGCTCTGTTTCTAAACTTTTTGATTAAAAGCAGGACTTCACTATTAAGTTAATCTTTAGGAATTTGTTACACGAATGAATTTTATCGTAACCTACAGGGTTATCAGAATGAGCTGTAGACTAGTAAAGCCCACTATCACTATTCCCACGTCGTGGTGAGACGTTCAAACTTAAACGATTACTCTAAGACATTTCTAGAGCTGTACTCACGTATACTGTATTTTTCCTCACACAACTTTAATAACTCGCCTATAAGGTATGTTTATTGTAAATAATTTGTTGTAAATAAATTAATCGTTTAACAGATCCCCATTACTGTAATAGTATTTAACCGCAGCAGAATTTACTCGGTGAAAGTTTAATTGTTCAATTCTATTATGCTTTTAACATTGACATGTTCGTTAATCGCTATTTGTTTTGTTACAGGTATGTAGTAAATTATGGTCAGATGGAACGTTGTAAGTGACATCTCTGGGTATAGTATAGTATACAGTTTACTTATAATATAATATAAATTAATGCGTTTGGGAACGGGTGTTATGTCTCTTATAACTCACTGGGAGGATCCTCCAACCACTCGAGGTAATCATGCCTATCAGAGCGCCCAACGTTCCAACGCAGCAACGGGTGATCTGACGTAACGTGAACGATAACTTTCATGTCGCGAATCAGGATATTATTACGTAGTTTGAGCAGTTGCTACAAAGTTCAGCTTGTCTTCATCTATGTTGACGTATGATGAGGTCGCCACATGTTCTTCCAGCGGCGACTGTAACGATTTTGAAATATTAAAATCTTTTATTAAAACATTATTTCATTTCATGTTTAGGGATTTTCGAGACCGGGACCTTGTAGTTATAAGTGCTGGGTGCTGACTACGTTCTCTGTGTTACGTCCTGTATAGGTTCAATTACGAACAACTGAACCACTACTAAATAAGTTGTTTCGCAGAATGTATAACAAAAGAAATCTATACTCCTACAGCTCACAGCTGCTTAACAGCATCACATTCATACATTGAATCCATAACGAAAATCAAATACAACAAATTGAAAGGCCCTGTGCAGGAGCCACTACAAACATCGATCCGGTTACTGAACGAGCGTTTTATTGAGCGAAATTCAGAAGCAAAATATTTATTGTCTGTGCCGTGGAGCTTTAAATAAACATGCTCGTGTTTTTCTCCACTGTGCACTGTGTGTACTTGGTCAACACAGTGGTCTCAGACGGTCGGCTGTTCGCTGACCAATTGTTGGTTAGAAACTTGATGTTGGTAAGGGTTTGAGAGCACACTTGATAAACATCTGCATAAAATAAAGTAGTATCAAAGACGCAAATGTACGTCTTCTTAAGATAGTATATTATTATGAACGTCTCTCTTTTTGTTATAAGTTTTTGAGTCCGTTTGCTTTTCTTATTTTAGAGATTAGTTTACAATTCCTCTAAGAAAGGTGGTACCAAAATATATGCCGTGTGAAACAATATAGTTTTGCAAAGTGGCGAGTAATAGTTTGTTTAATGATCCATAAGCAGATATTAAGGTGTTGAAGGGATAATTTATAGTGTAAAAACTCAACTGACTTATATTTAGCAGACAAACATAATATTATTTTCGTAATTTTCAAAAAGTTATATTCATGTCTACAATCTGACTATGCTATTTTGAATTGTGAAATCACAATTAATACACACAACATACATAGATCAAGATCTGGAGTGATTGAAATTAATCTATTAGACGGTACATCATTACTTATCTTCGTTTTGCTCATTGCATACACTCATATTTTATCACTAAGGGACTGTGCACACACCACAAACTGATACGCATAGATAATAAGATTTAAAATGTATCGTGTACTAAGGGTTTTGTGATTGCTGTTTTCTCATTCTAATTGTTATTCGAAAGTAGTATTTAGAACCTAATAAGTTTTTACAGTTATCGATAGGTATGTTAACTAATATTATGGGTAATATATTTTATGTTCTCCCTATGTTTGAAAGGTAATATTTTTATGCCGACAAAAAAAATACAGGTTAACGATTAGAAGTCAGGAGATAATTAATTAAATTGCGTTACCTTTTAGTCTTTGAATTTAACGTTTTTAAGTTTTATGATGATACGAGCGTTAAATGCGGTTAACTTCTTCTTCTTTTTATATAGTCAATTGTATGTTTATAATATATTTGTAAGAGCCTAGCTTGTTCCGGATTTATACAAACTACTGTAAATTTTCAAGTGTGTGTACGTTTCTTAACAAAGTTCCCTTATGGGGCTATATTTGTTGTTGTGGATAATTTGTATGCTTTGCGAATGTTGTTGCTTTAATTTTCTTTGTTCCTTGCAAACTCGTTTGCTAGTAAGATTATTTCAAAGTTACGAGAAGACAAACTCGGCTTTGATTCACTGCTTTAATGAAATGAAATAGAAACTTGTATAAATAGGTTTAAACCGGAATGGATTACTGTTTTGTTTGGTTATTCATAATACTATTTAGTAGACCCCTTCTTTTTACGTGTGGAAGCCTCCACAGGCCGTCGCCCCACCCGCGCTTTCAGTGGTGCGTTGTGTCGGAATTAAACCGACTAAAACCACACGGTGTGCCGTATTGCGCCTGAAGTAGGAGGAGTCCGGGAACAACTTTAGTAAGACATCCGAACCCCTCCAAGCGCCTGCCCGCAAAAGTGCGGGCACCACCTTTGTGTGTCCCTCAGTTAATTATAGTAGACCTATTAATAGTAGACCCTGCCCTGACTTTGAGCCAGAGGTCTTGGGTTCCATTCCCACATTTACAAATACTTGTCCCGAGTCTGGGTGTTCTTCGTGGTCGTTGTTTGTATGTCTGTTACGTCCCCCGCTACAGTAAAATAAGTTCTACAGCGAGAGTTTTCTTTTTAAAAAAGCACAGGTTAGCCCTTAAGAAAACAACTGTTCTGCTACCAGAATCCCATAATATTGCAATCTATATGTAATAAATGTAACAATGTTATAAGTTAAACTAAATAGTTTCCTTAGTATCACAAACCGAGTTGAGCTGAACTTTTACATCCTAAGTTAGGGCGTGCAAACGGGATTGTACGACGCGACGGTATCCTTCCCCAGAGAGCGCATTCCTTTTGTTTCATGTCTTGAAGACGCGTAATAGTACTCTGTATATCACGGGAAATCATCTTCAACCGTTTGAGGATTAGTGTCAATGTGATAACTTAGTGTTTTGATAGAATAGGCGATGATGATGATGACAAGACGATTTAAACAGATGTTAATGGCTGGTTTCGGTAAAATCAACATTTTTTTTTAAACTACTAAAGCGAATCATGGTTTGATGCTATGCATTAAGCGGTGCCTGCTAAAACGAAAATTGCAATCAGATTCTTTATAACACATTTTTACGGGATCCAAGGAAGGAAGGAAAGGAAGGTCTCAGTTCTTCTGAATGACACATCACATAATTGTGCATAAACATCGCCAAGGAGACAGAAAAAGCCATTGTTTACCTTTAATCATCCAGAAGAAAGTACTAGTTCTAAGGGATACCATATTGGCTGTTATGTATATGTATGTATGTATATAGTTACCTAATCCAAATCAACTAAAACTATATGATCAATGAGTTTATTCAGGTTGACTCTGACATCTCGAGTTAAAACGTAATATTACTTCCCAGAGACGCAACAATGCTTTCATTATGCGCTTATCCTTATGAAGGATACGCTTGTCCGCTGTGTATTACATTATAGATCGTTGATTTGTTATACAAAGACCCTACTATTGGTAAGGCTATTTTATAGGGTGTATTAGAGGCGTGGCAAAATGTTGCACATTATAATTTTAGGGCATTTGAGGGTAGTGTGTGGAGTGTAATTGCTAAGGATGACATTATTATAATATATTTTCATATATATATATTATGTATATGCATATTTTTATATGTACTACTTAGCGTTCATACCTACGTTTGTATGTACAACACTAAAAATCATTAGACTTACCTTTTGTGAAGGCAAATAATAGTCATATAATAGTCACAAAAAGCCGCCTTCAATTATCTCTACTGTATCGTTTTCATTTAATAATTGCACACTTTAAATGGACTCGAGGTGTAAATAATTAAAGGTGGATTAAAGATTCATATGGTATAATTTATGATGATATTTAAAATATCTATTGTACCACGTAGTAGCTAACTCTGATTATTATTTTTCTTTCTGTAGGACACACACTCAATCACTAATATGGCTTATACCGCAACCTTCATACCATGACGCCAATACATATGTATGTATATCTAAACAAACAGTAATAGAATAGCGATACTGGTGACTTATGACTCAATCTGCGGAGCGAAGCTTGTCCTATAAGTATATCGTCTGCTATTCTTACAAGAAGAATAGCTGACAGTAAATGAAATATTTCTTTAAGCTACAGACAAACTGACGACAACTACCACAATGTACAAAGTTTCAGATAGACAATCAGAGGAGTCCATATAAGTGTGTCTCACATAACAGAAAATAATAGGACAGTTTCAAGCGAAAGATCAGTAAATGCTTTTTGTATGACACCGGGGGAAAAAAAAAACAAAATTAAAGATGTCAAACTGATTCCCTACAAGCGAATTATTCAATGAATCGACTTGAGCAATTCAAAAGTCAAAATTGGCAATCGAAAGGAGATTATATAACAGGACATATTTTTCTGGGAAATAAATACGAGTATATACAAAATATTTGTTCTAGAAATTACCATAAAAAATATTTTATACATTACATTATAGGCTTGAGCAACCTATCAAGTTACCATTATCCTCGAGTTGTGGGTTACAGAAACATCTCACTCCGAAACTAGTTTCTAGTTTATCCTCTATGTTCGTAATTTTAGGAGACAAATATTACTAAGTCAAATAACCGGAGGTTCACAAAAGTTTTGGTGCAGATAACTTGTGAGACTTAAAGTTCTATGCGTGTCTGTGAGGACATGACTTTAGATTGGAACTCGGGGTAGCCGGAAAACTAATTTGGTTTTAAGGAATTTGGCGTATACAATCTGTAGACTATGTATAACTTGAGTTACCGATATTCTTAACTTTGTTCTTCCGTATCCTACCGTCATAATTCAGTGTAGTTCAGGCAATAGACGCAATATACGCATCGCTGACCGTAACGATCTATCTAAAAAATGTGATCTTATAGAATGTTACTTAAATAAAACCCATGGTATAAGATATTCTCACATACATTTATTTTAAAAACTGTGAGTGATGATTATTTACATTTTTATAGCTTCGATATTTACGAGTATCGCGGTGTTCTATTTCGTTCTTGTAAATCTACTCACGCAGTCTATTAAGTCCTTTCTAAGGCTGTTGGTTTAAAAAAAAATTATTATCTCAAATACACTACTTTAATACACTCGTTTATTCATAGTTACTGGCGTAGAACTTTATTTCGTTTTTTTTTATAATATTTAAAATAAAATAGGGTAAATACGATCGTGATTTATTATACTCGTGCAGAGGACGTCGCGTCGTGTCATGACGTCAGCTGCTGTGGTGGTCTTGCTCGTGACTGTTGATTATATGTATGTGGTCACCTTTATGTATTGAATATATTGTACTTCTCCTATAAGTTGCAGAACAAACTTACATATATGTATACACTCACGCCTGTATTCCCAAAAAGGAAGGCAGACGCGTAATAGACGTCCACATTTTGCCAACTATAATTTAGTCACATTTACATATAAGGGGCTATTGGTGTCAACCGAGCACTTTTGGGAATTAGAAGATAAGATTTGGAGTATATTGACAAGAAAAGGGAGGATAGAAAGAGAAAGAAAGAGATATTGCGTATATGATCGTTTAGAGCAACACTCAAATAACTGAACTGTGTTATATTTATGAATTTGGTACTACTATATCGTGAGATATGTAAGGATAGAGGCAAGTCGCGGGCTGTTGTCTCTGTCTACCACAAAGAGAGAAATGCGTGTATATTTGGAATTCTTAAATGAAGGATGCTAGTTGTCACTGAGAGCTCGACAGCAATCTGTAATACTAGCCACCAGTGACCGCTTCAGAAACGTGACAGTTTACATGCACAATATATTCTTCAAATTATTGCAGTTGTGTCCGACTAGTCCTTACACTTGATAATGTGCAGACATGACCAATTCTGGAGTCCCGTTTATATTTGTTCCACTGTTTAGCTTTAACCGTATTTTAGCCAGAAAAAGATTTCGTTTAAATTATAATTTGTACTTAATAAATGTTGTAGCTTAAAGAGATTTGTGTGATTTTTCAATTGATTAATATATTTTTATTCACAACAGTAATATATTGATGTTCATTGCGAAATAACACGAAACACGTTGACGAATTCGTGTAATAAATCGTTCACGGTTTTATATTGCGTAATTTAGGTTCCTCTTGGTAACATATTGTTATTTATTTTATTGTGCTCGTTTTATAATAGCACTCAAATTATACGGAAGTCGATGTTTCCAGGTAACATGTAATTGCAATTTCTTATTTAAATCTGAATAATTTCATGTTATTGTGTATGTGATATAATGTTCTCTTATTAGTACTAAACATTAGGTTATTTTTTTTTCGTAATTTTGTTGTTGGATACATTTTTACGGGGCTCGAAAAGATAAGTTTTTTTTTGGAATTGTTAAATAAAGAAGTAGACAATTTAAATAACGTGAAAAAGTTATGAAGTAGACATTTTTGGCACAAACAAAACATCACAATATAGATTTCACTCTTAACTGTAAACTTATGATAGCAAACAAATAACCGTGTAAAGTGTATATAAAAAATACCGACTAGCAAGCTTAAGTGGCTGCAGTTTTCTCGTTGTCAGCTTTTAAAAAGCTTAAAATGTCCAATCATATTAAATATCAGCGTTTTTATCGAAGACGACTACAAAAAACTAGCATTCACGATTTTTCTTCGCCTTTTGTAATCATCTTGACCTTTGAGTAAGACTCTCTTTTATTTGATTTATAAACGTGTGCCTGCTGGCACTTTTTATACTTTTTTTATTGCCAGATACTATTTAGTGTATATATTTACCACTTAGGTATTATACAAATCAGCTTCCTTGACTTTATATAGCCGTTAACTTAGAGCGGGTTTCGGTCGGGGTTAGCAGAGACAACAACCCGCCACTTGCTGCCTCCTTACTTATCTTACGAAATTCCTCTACTGTCATCATTTATTTACCTACTTTTATTTGTTTGATTTTTAATTACCTATTTTGCTTCTCTGTGCAGTTAATCGAATAAATAACATATATCAAGTCTTATAAATACGGTAATTCTCTTAACCGATGGGGAGGCATACAGAGCTAACCACATCCTCCCTCTATACATACATAAAACTTGTAATAAAAGTGTTTACTAACTAATCACGTAAAGGAAGCCGGAGAGAACATTGCCTCAGGTTAGTGGAGGCCTCTTAAACAAACCAACACCCAAAATAAACTGGAGAATAAAATGAAACATACTCTTCATCTATAATTAATCATTTTGTACACATTAACCAACTTCACCGAGACCCTGTTTGTGTTCGAAATGTTCGTCAAAGTATTAGTAGAAATATCACATGACATTCTTATTACTTAAGCAGCACTTCCTAGTCCGGTATTCGACGATTGAATGGTTCATGGGGAGAAGCTGCTGCTGGCATCGTTCATAAAATTCACTGTCAGTCTTCTAAACGATTTTTTTCCCTGACGTTATCACGAATTAGTCGGCGACTAATCGGCAAAAAGCGCCGACTATCTATGGTTTTCATTTAATGAGTAATAACATTACTCATTAAATGAAAACCACCTTGATTATTAATTCAGTGATATTGTTATTTTGAATCTATGAACATATTTAAAAATGTAAATCAGCCTTTCCTTAAGTAATCTGTCTCTAATATTGCTTACTTATAAAAAAAAAATATCTATGACCTTTATCAAACAAAGAACGAACGAACAAAGCAACATAATATGTTCTTAAATTATTGAATTATTTCTTGTTATTGCAATAAATGAGTAATATTTTTGTTTATTTACAACTATTCTTCATCTTATCGGTCGATTGCAACTTTACGGGAATCACTGTCCAATTGGTAAAAAAATCATTCTAGTTTTATTTAATGAACTATCACAGTATTGTTTTTTTTTTACACTAAAACGTCGGTCTCACCTGAGCAAAAATCACGACAGAATGCGAAGTAAACAAAACATGTTTCAACTTGCGAGCGAATCGGTGGTAAACGAAGCGTCACGGAATTGCCGAAAGCCCGCGAAAACGTGATCGGCCTGGCCCACTAGTCGGCCTTTTTACAGCCGACTAATCGGCTAGTCGGCTACAGTCGTAGTCGACATACTTCTAATTATTATGTCACTCCCACCATAAGATGATTGGAATTACACCTTATGTCAAAATCCATCAAGTCGTTGGACGTGAAAAAGCAACAATATACATACATACATACGTATGCTCGAAAAAACATAACCCACCTTGTTTAAAAAAATAGTATAAAGTACAAAACTCAGTTATTCTTTAGGATAATGAATTGGATAATGTGAATTGTAAAGTTATATCGTTCTCTTTATGAAATTTTAATTTTTAAAGCTTCGAGAACTAGCGACAGTGTAGTCCTTTCTTGTGCAGTAAAATCATCACCCGTATAATTTATTTTCACAGTAAGGAATTACTATTTTATAAAATACATTAAAATTATAAGGTGAATAAAGAGGTTGAGAGCCATATCGCTGACTCGTCAGAGACGAGCGGACATGACGTAAGCACTTTCAACAAAGTGACCACAAACCCCAGCGTACGATAAAAACGTTTGAGCATTTCCTTAAAGCCGGAAAGTCTCTTTTTTACGTATTCTCAACACCTTTTTTAATACACTTCAGTTCACTTCACTTAAACAAGGTTATAATTTTTTTTTATTCCTGAATCTGGTTTTCAAATTTTTATTTATACTCGTGTTCTCATTTGATTTCGGAATCCTGACCCTACTGCTCTAGCCATCACACCATTTTGAACACCCTAGTCCCTATATTTTAAACCGAAATAGGTTATTGTAGTAATTGTATCTTTTTATAAGAAATCAGTAGTTATTTTTTTTTTTTTTTTATACGATAGACGGCATACGAGCAGACGGGTCACCTGATGGTAAGTGACCGCCATGGACACCCGCAACTCAAGAGTCACAAGTGCGTTGCCGGCCTAGTTAGTGTAATTAGTAGTTTTCCTTACTAATACGCCATGTTGGCACCTTGTTTTTTGATAATGCTAATAGTACACTATAGCTTATCCTATAGCGATCCATATTACTTGTTTGGACTAGTACAGTAAAAAAAATGTTTAACGATTCCATTCATCCATTAAGCACCTTATCTGTAGCTTAATTCGTGAAATAGCGACACTCGCCGTGTTAATGGGCAGCTCTTTTAACAGCTCTACATTCATCATTCGTCAGTAATGAGGCCGTTGACATTTAACTAGGGCTGGCAGCAATATATTTAAAGGTTTAGACAATTCCTCGATGGAAGAGCAAAAAGTCTTTTATGACTGCAATGAGGCCAATAAACCAATATTTTTATTGAGCGGAAGTTTTATTGACATACAAATACTGTCGGTGAGCAACTCAAAAATAATTTTTTCACTGTTAATACAGTATTTACGAGTATATATATTTTAAATTATAAATAAGCACCTCAAGTCTGTGCTTACAACTGTGTTTAAGATGGCACACCGTTCCCTCATAAGTTCATAACTACTTAACGAAATAAACGAAATGAAACAGAAATTATTATTTTAATGATTATCGGCTAGAATGTCTTGGGAAAATGAATTCTGGACAACGTTCATGTCCACTTTTTAAAATGTAAGTCTATTAAAAAAGCAAATGATACACTCAACATTCATATAAAAACAATTTAATAAGTCGAATACTAATAAACAGTAGACAACCCTATACAGCTTCATTACCCTATGACATTGTTGATTTGAGACAGGCTTATTTTTTTTAAATTAGTAAACCCTGTTGAGTGATGTTCCTACGGGTTAATTTGAAATACAAGGCTCCTAAATTGTGTTTAGGTGTAAGGAAGGATATGATCGATTGATTTACAAGCGTCGGGGCAACGACGACGATTGATGAACAAGTAATTAGTTGAGTTTATATAATGTAATTGTGCTACTCCGAAGTGCCATATGCGCTGATCAGGAAGCAGGAATGTTACCAAGCATGGGCTAATGCAGCGACAGCACGGGATGTAAAGACCAGCACATTAAAGAAGCAATTTAACTTTGCCTTGAGGGACCTGGTCCCTCAAAAGAGTAATTGCTGGAGCGAAGTCGGCTCACATCGGCAGAATTGGCGAGAGACTAGTTAGTCTCCCCTCCGGAACTCGTGCATTCTGGTCTCTTGCCAAAGCTGTCCAGGGGAACTTTTGTAAGCCATCCCTTCCACCTCTGCGCATAAGAGATAATTCGTTGGCCCACGACGCTAAAGAAAAAGCCGATCTTCTGGGCAAACTCTTTGCGTCCAACTCGACCCTGGACGACGTTGGAAACCCACCGCCGACCATACCGCAGTGCGAGACCCGCATGCCGGAAGTCCGGTTTACACAAAGGGCAGTGCGTAAAGCGCTTCTTTCCCTCGACGTTCATAAGTCTAGTGGGCCCGATAGAATCTCTCCTATCGTGCTGAAGACGTGTGCTCCAGAGTTAGCACCGGTTTTAACGCGCCTTTATCGGCTTTCCTACTCTCTTGGCGTAGTCCCGAACTCATGGAAGACAGCTCTAGTGCACCCAATCCCTAAAAAAGGAGATCGCTCGGATCCGTCCAACTACAGACCCATAGCCATCACCTCCTTGTTCTCCAAGATAATGGAATCCATTGTTAACTGCCAGCTCCTCCGGTACTTAGAAGACCACCAGCTCCTCAATGATCGACAATACGGCTTCCGTCAGGGTCTTTCACCTGGTGATCTTCTCGTATACTTGACTCACCGGTGGGCACAGGCGATCGAGACCAAGGGGGAAGCGTTGGCCGTTAGTTTGGACGTGGCGAAGGCCTTCGATCGGGTCTGGCACAAAGCGCTCCTTGCGAAGCTTCCTTCCTATGGGCTTCCTGAGAAACTGTGCAATTGGCTCACCAGTTTTCTTACAGACAGAAGCATCAAGGTCGTTATTGACGGTGCATGCTCCGACTCCAAGTCTGTTAATTCTGGTGTCCCACAAGGCTGTGTGCTATCACCCACGCTGTTTCTTCTGCATATCAACGACATGCTGCAGATTAGCAGCATCCATTGCTATGTAGACGATAGCACGAGTGATGCCCTTTACACCGGCCGCGCTAACATTTCTCGGGTAAACGTCATCGAAAGCCGATCCAAACTTGTGTCTGAAATCGAAATTTCTTTATCAAAAGTTTCAGATTGGGGTCGACTTAACCTAGTCCAATTTAACCCCACGAAGACACAGGTTTTCGCGTTCACCGCTAAAAAGATGCCATTGGTCGTATCACCTCAATTTGAGAGCACTTCCCTGACTGCATCAGCCAGTATCGGAATCCTTGGCGTCGATATATCAAGCGAAGTCCAGTTTCGCGGTCACTTAGAGAGTAAGGCCATATTAGCCTCGAAGAAGCTTGGTGTGCTAAACAGATCGAGACAGTATTTTACTCCGGCCCACCGCCTGCAACTTTATAAGGCGCAGGTTCGGCCGCACATGGAATACTGTTCTCATCTCTATGCAGGTGCACCCCAGTACCAACTTCTGCCTCTTGACCGCATTCAACGGAGAGCGACTCGCATCATCGACTGCCAAGATATTTCTGATCGACTTGACACCTTGGCGTTGCGTAGAGATGTAGCTTCACTCTGCATCCTCTATCGCTTGTATCATGGGGAGTGTTCAGAGGAATTGTTTGGACTTATACCGGCTGCTGGTTTCCGCCATCGTCCTACGCGACAAAATATCCATCCCCATCACCTGGACGATTGGCACTCCACCACTGTGCGCTTCTCCAGAAGCTTTTTGCCTCGCACAACCAGCTTATGGAACAAATTGTCGCCTGCCGTATTTCCGAACCGATACGACCTTCAAACCTTCAAGAAGAGAGCGTACCTCTACCTAAAAGGCCGGCAACGCACTTGTGACTCTTGAGTTGCGGGTGTCCATGGGCGGCGGTAGTCACTTACCATCAGGTGACCCGTCTGCTCGTTTGCCCCCTATCGCATAAAAAAAAAAAGCTATGAGAAGAGAGTATTTCACAAATATGTCTTTATGTACTGGCTTTGATTCTCTTTATCGATCTCCTGGGATGAAATCATGGACTAGGGAATATAATGTACACCTCTGCGTTTCCATATTAAGAGTGCGCATGTTCTCACTGGCCCATTGGCTTAAAGAAAGTGTAATCTATTCAACCTCCAGCTCCCTCGGTTTACCATATGCCTACAATAGAATAGAATAGAATATACTTTATTGTACACCTTGAAACAAAAATTTACAGCATATTTATGCAAAAAAGAAATGGGCGGCCTTATCGCTAAATGCAATTTCTGCCAGGCAACCTTACGATGGGTAGAAAAAAGACAAGATGAGAGAGCCTATATGGTTTTCATATAGGAAAAATGAGTTTTCTTGTTCGCCAATATGTTTTTATAGTAAATGCCATCTTAGAATAATACTACTCCTGATAGTCTTCGGTAGTACTCTTCCGTAAATCAAAACATAGATACTTAAAAAATCTTTCTGTTTTGATACGATGTAATGTCTCATAGACGTTGATTTTGGAACTAACACAAACGTGTTTTAACACACTTTTTATTATTTGAGTAGAATAATTTTGTCAATATGTCAAACTTCTGGTCTATAATATTTCTTGTTTTATAATTTTGCAAAAGAGGCGACCCTAGTAGAAACTTATATAATCGGTATTATGGATACGTCTTAGGAAAAACTTACTCACTACTACTACAAAACTACTTATAAATTATTTTATTTTCAGTGTACTTTACACAAATATTTTAAAACGCCTCTAACTAAAATGTCAGACTCGTTAGTTTGTCGTTAAACAAACGCGATTAACATTCGCTTATCGCTAAATCATATTTAAACGACAATTCTTAGAAAGATATAGTCAACGGTATAGAAATAAGTATCTTGCCACTTAAGAGAATTAGGCCGCAGCCATTCCAAAAGGCGGTTAGTCTGTGCAGTATGGATAACATCGTGTCTGACACTCGACAAGTAAATTGAGCAATATAACTCGGCTTATAACGGATTCTCGGCATTGATGTTATACTGGATTCCTTTGCCAACATGACTTAAAAAAATAAGCGAGGGCTGCGCCCGCGCGATCTTAAATCCCGAGATAAGGGGCTTACATGCCCGAGTCGCTCCGAACATGACCGAAGAAACCCGAGCACGGGAATGAGGTCATTCAACGCTTACTTTAATTGCCGTCCCTTATCAACCTACGTCAGCAACTCCTCTATCTGTCCTGCTTACCCTTATTTGAATGTTTAACTTTATAAGGAACAGAAATGTAGTCGGACAATGATTTAGAAAAGCGGTGAGACCAGTACATCATTTATGCCGAGGCAGGGAGCTACGCGTCAAAAATTGAATAAAATTAATATGGACATCAATTTGTTTGTGTTACGGTCAATGCTCTTACGTGTGTCTCTCCATCGTCGAATGTAATAGAGTATTTATTCTCTGAAAATATGATTTCTTTTTGTCATTGCAGGAACATTTACAGAAAATAATACTAAGTTACCAGGTGCAGAATAACTACATTGAAAACCGTGTGTATAGTATATAAATAAGACAGGTTTCTAAAAATAAGCAAAAAGAAATTGCTTGTCAAATTTGAAGTACAAACCTCTTAAATCAACATCTGTATTCGTCTTTGACGCTTAGCTTAAACACTTAAAACATTTCGAGATCTCAGAACAGTTTGTAAAGAACTCTGAGCTTTGAAAGAAATCTCAAGGTTTCCAGGTTTATATTTCAAGCGAGTAAACTGAGTTTAATTCTCGGCCCGTAGTCGTCGCGCGTAAAGATTGCGTTTGTGAAGCTACCAATACAATTTGATAACGCATCGCTTAAATATTTCCTAAGATATCATACGAAGTTACAAATAAGTATTATTTAAAAAACATAAATTTCAAAAGGTTCAAGGTTCAGGAAAAATAGGAAATATTAAACATAAATAACATTATATAATGCTGTAAAAATATACATGAGCAGAAAATTACGTCGTTCATATTTTTTTGTTCAAAATATACTATTGTAAATCCCGTAAACTATAATGATCTTGTCGTATTTTATTCAGAAATAACATAAATTCGATTTCAAATATAAATTGGTAATGTCATACCATTAGTTATGTACGTAGCAGTTATAATAATTTCGTCTCCCGGAGTCGAAGGAAATTGCTTGTTTCCTCTTTATCGGGTTGTCTGGAGTTCTCTTTATTTTAATCTGAAGTCTAGTAGAAATGCGTGCTTTGCTGAGTTCTAGCGAAATTCCGGTTATTCACTTTTTGGATTTTTTGTACTTTGTGTAGAATAAATATAGCGAAACAATAGTTGGTACAATTGTTTACTGTTTCAAGAACTAAAACATCGATTTTTTTATTTTAGTTATATTTTTATCATTACTATGTTTTTTTGCTTTGCCCATTATTATGAATAACTGAACTGAATAAATTATGATTACTGGATTGTATTATCCAAAATATTGTTATATATAATATTTTAGTTAATATTGTTGAAAATTTGAGTTGTTTATTGTTGTTAAGTTTTTATACAAAAGAGACACGAATGCGTATTAGGTCTTAAAAGAAGTAATTACTTACGAAAGGAATACAAATAGATACAGATTTATAAAAGCATGGGCTTTATTGTTTTCCTGGTTTAGCGTTGAAAAAAGCGCTTTATATTCACGGTTATAACTTTTTATAACAGCTAATGACAACACTACAAGTGCACGCAATATATTTTGCACTTAATGCCAAGGACTTTTAGGTTTAAAGTTGGATGCTGTCGGTGGTTGGATAACTTTAACCGATAGAACTAAGTTACTGCATGCGACGAAAAAGGCTTTAACCTTCTTTTTGTTGTAGCTATGTTCTCGCTAAGTTTTAAAGCGTCTTAACGAAGCCAGGAGTGAAAAATATACAAAAAGAGCTCTATAACGTCCACTTTTTCTGTGAAAGTTTTACAAAAAGGTGGCTTCGCTTGGTGCTGTGTTAACAACAAAATTGTATTATTGATAGGGAAAGTAAAAACAGTTTTTTTCTTAAGAAAATGCAGCAGTCGACTATTTTTGGATGTAATGTGTTTGGAAGTTGTATTTTGGATCATCATCATTATCATCATAGATATATTCTAAACTAAATCAGATTTTATGAAACTTGGTAATTTCCTTGTATAGTAAAAGCTATAGAAATTCTGAACATAACATCGCATCTGTGTAGGTAGGTAGGAACTTACGATGGCACAGAATGGTACAATCATACACAGGCTGCAAAGTTCTAATTAGATTCTTTTTGTATCATTATTATTTAGTGATTTTATCTAAATTAATAGCTGGTCTGAGTTGAGTTACAGGGTATTCGAACTGACCTGCTTGAGCTATTTGAGTTTACTCTACCCAATCCCATCCGTAAAAGTAATATCCCTTTACTTCTCTTCTAACATTTCTTACCCTTTTAATATACTTCCAATTTTCCTTTACTATTCCGAAAGTGTCCATATGACGACAATAGGCTTGACCCCTGTGACCACTTGGTCAAAACACAACAAACAAAATATTAATTTTGGAAAGAACAGCAACGTGATCGCCTTCCTCAAACGTCACCATTAGCAAACTGTGGGTGTTTATTACTCCTATGCCTACCTACCTCTTAGGGGATAAAGGCGTGAGCGTATGTATGTATGATGTAATATTTAACAGTGGAAGAGCCATCTTTAGGCACGAATAGGCCGGCTCGACCAATGCGATACCAAGGCCTCACTGAAAAAGTACGGTTGTAAAATAACGCCTGCGTTGCATTTCCCCGAAATGAGAGAGGTTTCCGGTGTCCCAACTCCCCTCTCCTCCTTCCCATCTCCTCATCCCCCCTCTGTTCTTCCCCATCCATCCCCATCATAGTATAAAAAAAAAATTAGGTGTTTAAAACGTCTGCCTACCCCTTTGGGGATGCAGACGTCAATAATTGTATGATAAAACTCATATACTCTACTCCGATTTTAACCAAATATCGTCTTTAATCTTATAAATGTAAACTACAATCTTATAGGTCAGTGACCACGATATCTCGATCGCTGCGCGCACATCGTCGATCAGTTACGACTGTCACACTCATTTATCATGCACATTGGCCGTAGATGTGGCTAGCTGATATCCGACTAACTTTTAGATCTCTCAGCGTTACTTGAATATATCAATTATTACATATATACTGTGCTATATTATACTATATTATCCTACACTATTGAGAGACCATTCAAATTTATTCAGTTGCAAGATTATATTGCAGTTTTTTTATTACGTTTTCACAAAAAATTGCGAGTCGCCTATATTTGAAAATTCTCTCTTTATTTAAGGGACTACTTTCTATAAAAATAACATACATACGTACGAACGCTCACGCCTGTATCTCTTAAGGGGTAAGTAGAGGTGTATTGACCACTCATATTTGCCAATTAGAATTTGGTTCCACTAACATAAATCGGGGAAAGCCTTTTGACGTCAATCGGGTACGGGTCGACTGTACATTTATACACTGTCTGATAGATTACAGTCCAAACCCTTAGTTGCCTATTACGACACCACCGGGAAGAAAAATGGGGTGTCCCAATTCTACCCGACCGTGAACCACACGGGACCTAATCTAATCGATATTAACATAATTTATAATTTTAAAAAGATAATTAACACGATAAGATAATGTACACTATCTTATCCTGTAAATTATCTTTCTCGAAATCCGCAGGAGAATAACAAAAAACATTTACCTTACTTATTAGTTGGTACTCGTATTTTTAGAACCTTAAATTGCTGTACATACATATATAAATAGATAATACTTATCGTCATGTACATATATCTACTTATTAAAAACAAAACAGTCTTGTTCACTGGCATTGAATCTTATAAAAGTCTACAGTGTTTTTTTTTTACATTTTTATAGACACTTCATTATAAACATTGATAGTAACTTACCAAACTTCCTATTGAATTAAATACACAATCCCAATGACCTCTACGCACTGATAGCAATAGTACAAACCTAAATGCCTACAAGTAACATAAATTATACATTAACTAGCGAAACTAGACCGTAGATAAACAGTTCAAATAATGAATAGATAGTGCTATCTATTGTGAGGCCTCCTTTGTTTCCCCGAAGTTTCGGCAACAACGGTATGGACCAATCAATTCTCGAGCTCCCAAATAAATCATCTTAAACGTCAGATGTCGACCAAAAAGAAGGATATGCGGACATCATTCTGGGAAATATATTAGCTTATAGTAAATTTATCAATTTACTTATTTTATAGTGTTATTTTTAGGATATATGAATTAAAAGTTGAGATGGTCTTCACAGCGTCAGTTAGAGATAAGTAAATATTGATGTGTGTGTATGTGTGATGAGAACTGAGATCACGAATCAATATAGCAAGTAAATTACACTTTCTTTAGTGCAGATAAACGACAGTAATAAATTAACTTTATAATATTCTGTTTATCTCAGATGTTTTTGTACACAGTCGCGACAATCGACAAGCATTTGCTATTTCCCACTTTCATTAATCATCCGTAAGATGTTTTTTGTTACTCTTTCCGTTGCTCGTGCCTTACAAAGAACCCGCTTTAAACGACGCGCACTTTCACAGAAACATACAAAAATTTATATGTACACAGCAATAATATTCAGATGTAATGTACACTGCCTAATGGCTGATTTGCTAAGTTTCAAACAAATTCCTACAAAAACAATATTTTATTCAATGAAATTATATAAAATATCGTTGATTTTATTCGCCAGAAAACAACAACACCGTCTGAAGTTTTGTACGGAAATTGTTGGTGTGAACTGAAACTGAATGCAAATGAATGGTCAATCAAAATACAGTTTCGGAAAGTACTGAATATTTCAATAGCAAAAATATGAAAGCAATATATTTCAATGGAATATGCCCTTCAGACATGTCACCAAGAGCGACGGCCGTCCTCGAACGATGGACATGTGACAACCCAAAATTAATTTCTTAAGTAACACTCCTGCTCATCGTTACTTACATTTACTTGATGAGGTACTCATGATGATTTAGGTGCCAGTTTTTTATTCCATAATTGCGCCGTCTCTTTGGTAAAAAAAAAATACAGCTTATTTATATACATATATATAAGTTTAGTATTTTTTTTGTTTGAACATCGTAATTTCTAAAACTGCCAGTCATATTTGAAAAAAAAAAATACTTGTACATTTGATAGTCCAATTATTGAAGAAAGTTAAATACTATTGAACATCACAGTACGACTTTTTAGGAGCGGAGTAGTGACCATAAAATCTTTAAAAAGTTGTATGTATATTTATAATATTACGCGTATTTGATGTTAATGACAGAATCTGTATGAATGGCAACTGTAACGAACACCTGCCAATTTTATTTCAGAATCCCACTGTCTTTTAAGAGAATACAATATTTAAATTACTTTTATTCTGTCGACGGTCAGTTCTGAAACGTCTGTTTTTAATAATTAGATAAAATTTATTTATTTATTGAGTACATTGAGACCCACATTGTTTTGTAGAAATAACTTGTGTTTTCCCAAAGCCGGTGGCGAGTATAAGCGGGGATTTGTAAGGTTGTGAAGGGATTTGGATTGTCCTCGTCATGGTCAAGTGGTGTTAAGGAAAACTCGTTGCTAAGGGATTTAACACGGAGGTTTAGATAATGACAGCCCTCGATCCTTTAGTGGAGCTTAAGTGAGATCCGATGTACATATGTACCGTTGTAACGTTTTGGAACACATACAATAGGCTTTATTTCATATTATATATATTTCTTATATATTTACTGTCGTGTATGTCCATCCAAAGGTTGCGTGTAAGAAATTGCTTTTAGCGATAAGGCCCCAGATTGTACATACTGTTTTTGTGATATCTGTGTAAAACATTATTGTAATTGGTGTACAATAAAGTTTTAAATTCTATTCTATATTTTGTCACTAAATTTACCTGAAGTTATTGTAATCTGTTGTATTTGCTCTGTGTGTTCATTTATGTTTAATTTTAAATTAATTTCCTTAATTAAATTTTAAATTTAAATAAATCCCCACAGGTCATTCACCTCACTGGAGCTAATGGTGAATCGTCAGTAAAACAATAAAGATTTGAAAGCCATAGTTAATCTAAGAATTTGATTATGTGTATTAACATTTCTTGATTACATTTTAAATCAATTATAGATCTCCTATTCGCTACAGCAGTACAGTAATGAAAATTGGGACATACACTAAATAATGAGATGAAGAAACATTGATCAGCGATTGCTTACTTATCCAGTCCTCAAGCCATCTCCGCTCTATTTCCTAAATAGCATTACCAAAAGACTGTTATTAACCATACCAGAAACACACACTACTATTTCTATACCTGTTAAAAAGAGCTTAAGTCACTAATGACGTCAAGTGTTATTAAATCCTCATTTTGTGTACAATTTCTTCTTCCACCTCTCATTATGAACTGTGAGTTTTTACCTGTCGCCGCCTTGCCGATTGTCTTCATATTAATGGTTGTACAGTCAGCAACAGAAGGAATCTTAGAGCACTTTATACTTATAATATACATATATAAATAAATAGTATACCGAATATGAAACTAAATTAAACTCTTTCAAAATACTGATCCTGGTACTTAAATATTTTTCTTTATACTTAAGTACATGGGTTGTGGATGAGGTAAGCGCTGATATTAATATAACCTAGACACAACAATATCCAATAGCAGGAATATAATTTAGTATTTTAGTATCGGTGTGGGTAGCCTCTCGCTTGAGACCATCGTTCTGTCCATGGTCCAAAGCGAGAGGGCGTGGGTAACGGCCGTGCCGGTAACGTTGGAGCTGTCCGTTACCTTAGCAGAAGCGGGTCTGAGAAGGTGGCGCGACGTGTTCTGCGCGTGCCTCTCTAAACTGAAGAGGGGGCCAGGCCCCCTACACAGTGTGGCCACCTGTTGAGGTGACCAAGGTCTGCAGGGGTTCCCGAAGTCTTCCTTGTTGGGGTATTCCCGGGTCCCTTGCAATAGCCTGTTTGTGACAGAACACCGTGTGGTTTTAGTCGGTTCGAGTCCGACATACCACCTCTCCGTAAGCTCCGGTGAGGTGATGACCCGTGGGGGTTTCCACACGAAAAAAAAAAGGAATATAATTTAGTATAATAATTTCACTAGTGATTGAATTAAATAGGAATGAGTAAACATAATATAAGAAAATAATAATTAAAAAATTAGCGATCCCAAAAACCTAATTATGTAAAATGGTCGCATTTCGCGTAATTTGTTAGTATTTTTTTCTCACATACAAGATAAACATACCACTACTTTTTTGCCATGTCGTGTCAAAATGAAAGCGTAAAAAGAAGCCATTTCAGATTTGAACTTTTATAGGTAAGCATGTCAAGTTCAATAGAAACAAATATAAATAAATAACTACAAAATGTCGTCATTGCACGTGACGACATTTTGTAATTATTTATTTATATTTGTTTCTATCTGTACTATGATCGTTAGTTCCCAGGTGTATTCGGTATACAGATTAATCTTCCATCATGAAAATCCTAATATATGTACAATATTTTTGTCGCCTATCATAAAATGTTTTTTGTTTTAATGTAACACTCATATATTTCAATTATCCGACTTTCTCTGCTCCGACTTCCTAGTTACAAAGCCTGAACTGCTTGATTGAGCTATGGCTTACACTCTACAATCAATCTGTATAAGATATATCCCTTTCCTTATCCTTCTTCCATTATTGTGTGTTCTTGTTAAAATGTTATTATCTATTATATTTATATAATATACACAAACACATAACAGAAAAACACGCATAGCCATAAGGTTATTAAATCGGTTGTTTTCACAACAGTCACAATCGACAGCCACATTACGTCGAATCAGGACGCACGTGTTCTGTCTATTTGAAATACCTTAGGCTAGCATTGTTATAGTTCAAGATCTAAAGGGACACGTGGCAGATTCTATTGAACTGTAACATAAAAACGAAATAGATCAGGATAGTGACAACTTTGATGAGCCATTTTAAATCAAATCCTTTCATGACCGACTTTCATGTTTGCATCACCTTGATGATTATTGTTAGAAAATGGCTATGGCAGTAAGTTCACATATGGAATAATTAATATATGTGAACTCTGTAAATACGCAGGTACAAACAAAAGATCTGCTTTCCCGAAGATCCGTTCTAAGTATTTGTCACTAAAAAAAAAACTACTACTATTATTAATGCAAAAGTTCTGGTGGATGTTTGTTACTCAATCACGCCAGAATGACTATCAGCTGGATGGAATCCAAGCTAAGATGGATCCAGGTCATGTAATGCGAAAATCTGACGGCCCCTGGTTAACTGTGCCTTTCTATGACGACATTAATAATTCAGTTCACAAAGACATGAAGAAAGGCGGCCTTTCTATCGATGATGTCTATCAACGGAACGAGTGAGGCCTTAAGATCAGGAAAGCCGGCCCGAGTACGGGTAGTGGCGAGGTGGAAGAAGAAGCTGTCTTCCATATTTCGAATCTAGTTTTTTTTTGGTAGTATTTGCACTTTTTGAAATCCCTCGTACGTTTTGGCAAATTGCCAAACTCAGACATTTTTTGGCAATTTCCATCACGAGTTGCAATCAATTTACGTTTCTACTGAATGAACTACAAAAACGCTAGCATGTAAGTGTCCTTTTTTCAGTTCTATATATCATTAAAATTGTTTTAGCTATTAAAGAAATCAAAATAGCCGCTATGAGAAATGTCGTGCCTAACAGTGACCTTTCAAATCACATCACATTACCATAAACACAAAAGTCTATTTCCTAACTTGACACGTCATGCTAAATAACGCCGGAAGCAAAGATTAGCAAAACAAAATTGTTTAAGTAACTTCGTTAACATTTCTGCTATGAGTGTTTGAAATAAAACTCCCCACTGTGTCTGAATATCGAAGTACTTGGCGCAGTAAGACGAAAACTTCCAAAGCAAAGTTATACAAAGTAGTGTCTGTTTAAGAAGCCTAATTGTTTTAATGACACAATGTCGTACAAAGGCACTTTTGCATAAGCATACCTTTCTCAAATGGCCTTATCTTATATGTTTTGTATATTGAAATACACATTGTGTTATATATGTGATATTGTTTAGCGATATTTATTAATTGCTTCTTTTTCATATGATCTATGGTTGCCACCTAACAAAGTAGTATTTAGTGAGTAGTGTACTTTGTATAAAAAATATTTAGTTTAATAAATAAATAAATACTTCACACATCTCACACACGGCCGTCTGATCCCAAACTAAGCATAGCTTGTACTATGGTGACCAGACTGCTGATAAACATACTTATATATTTCTAAATACATACATATTATAGATAAATTACACCCAGACACAGAACAAATGATCGTGCTCATCACACAAATATTTTTCTTGGGTGGGAATCGAACGCACGACCTCGGCTTAGCAGTCAGGATCGCTAACCGCTAGACCAACAGGCCGGTCATTAAGTATTCAGTTATTAAGTACCAAGGTATAGGGCATGCTACTGAAACATATTTATGCTGCTTCAGCTAACAGAATAGCACTTCCTTGTTCCACTTTCATATCTACTTAAAAAATATAATGATTAAGATAACCAGGACCATTAAGATTTAACCAGGGATTGCACACTAACCATACAACACGTGTTCTTGCTTAAATTTTAATAAAAATACTTTATTAGATTTAAAACGTTAAAGTTCTATTCTCTTTAAATTTATATATGCATTTCTGCTCTAGTCAGAATCATGTAACATTTATTGTCAATCTTATTTGTATCAACTATCATATTCATTTTTTCATTCATACATTAAACATTCTCTAATGGATTGTAGAAGATTGTTCAAAAACAAGAGAGGCTTTGAAGAAGAAAGATTATCAAATATTGTTGAAATTATCAACAATATTTGATAATCTTCTGTGTAAAACATAAAACAAATAATAGAAGATCGTGATTTTTTTTCCAAAATAATAATGTAAACGTGCTTTAAAAGTATTAATAGCTAGTTGTGTCCTCCACCTTATGTCAAAGAAAATGTCGACCTCATTAAAACAGTTTTCATAATCTCATGGTACTTTGCTACCCGTTTTATAACTCAATAAACAGTTCCAGCGTACTGTTGAAGTTTAATGAATATGAAGTGGTAGTTGCTACTAATTTGTTATTTTATTATACGCTTGCGTAAAGCAATACAGGCAAGGACACTTTATATGTAGGCAGCCAAGGTTGCAAGTAAGTATGATCGAGTTGCGGTTTATGAGTCTTGTGATATCTCCGGAGGATCTGAAGCGATCTTGGACACCTTCCATTATATGGCTTTATCCAGTATTAGTCCGCTGGTTTGAGATTGGGCTTGACCTCAATTAGCTTTTACCTTCTACCTTGCGCATTTGCTGTTTATACAACATAAGTATTAGTACCTTTGACCCCACCATCGGAAGTAAACATCACCGCAAATTATATCTACCTAAAACGCACGGGCGCCAAGAGGAATCTGATACTTTCAATTTAATTAACACGATGACTTGGTCTTGAATCTAAATGCTAAATATTAGGCAAAATGTTATTTCTAAAGATATTTCCTTTAATATTAGAAATAGCTTTCACTAAACGTCGTCGTAGTCTAGAGTATAACTTCAATTTTAAACTCGGCTTATTGATGAATTCACGAAATTTTATAGTTTCCAACAATATTTATTGGTATATCGTGACATGACTGCGGTAACCAGCTTCTATGACCTCGTATGTAACGAACTTTATATGTCAATGACGAAGAGCGGAAACGTTTTCTTGCGTCGTTAGTTACAGGACAACTAAAATTTACTGTACCTTTAATTAATAATATTCGCTCCAGCGCGGATTAATTTGTTTTAAGTGGCAGTCAAGTTAATTATATTTCAGTAACTTATGTATATACATATATGTAATTCAGTAACTTTTTTCTTCAAAACGGTAAATGCATAGATGAGTTAACTTTCAGTCGCTCTCAAAACTCCCAAGTCCCATAGATTAAATGGTCCGAGCATTTTATCAGGACTTTAATCAAATCATCAAATTTAAATTCAAATCTTTAATTTCAATTATATCAATAACAGGTATTTTTAAATTGACAGGAGTATGTGAAAAACCGGTAAACTAGATATTTGTCAAAAGATACATATCAACTTCATCTTCCCACATTTTCATATTTTAGTTTGAAGTTCCATGACAGAGTTAACAGTTAATATATCTAATAAATTGCAAGAGATTGAGATTATTATGTTAAGTGAAAATTATAGCTATAGCTGTGTTTTGCTGTAGGAATGCACGGAAACGGTTCGACACCGATCTGTTCTTTACTGTTTTTAAGCAAGCTATTCATTTAAAATAAAATAGAAATATTATCTTCACAAGGATGTGTTTATTCATTCGTTCACACACATAAACTAACGTCTATATAGCCCTGAAGCAGCAGGCACAAGCACTTTACCTATATGTAATAATTAAGTCCTGCTTACGTAATAGGGAGCAAGCCTACTGCCCGTCACCCGGATAATGTAAAACTGTTTATATACTGTCTGATAGATAACATTCCGACTATTCTTTATTCATTTTTGAAATGGTTAACTACCTAACATTGGTAAATTTTAACATTTGACAAGATTGACGTCGTTTCTCAGTAAAGTACTTTTATTTAGAATATCTCGTAGTTCATATTAGTTATTATTATATTCGCTACACATTGCATGTTTTATTTACGTCTCTGAAAACATGCACGTTAATAAATTTTATTAAAAACTTTACTGCAATTACTAAAATCTGAATTCATACTGTCAAACACATATATTAAATCCTTGTATGTTTTTTAACGTTCGCACATGCCACTTAATCTTTAGAGTGCCTATTAATACTGACAGATACGACAACATAACATATATTATTTTATTCACTAAATCGCGTTTCTGGTAACTAGACCGTGTCCATCAAGAAAATGTATAAATGAAATACATAAATGAAATGAATCCCGATTTAATCTTACTTTTCCTGTAGTTCTAACACCTGTTAGGTAAAATGAGATTTCTATTCTAAAGTTATTATTCGAGTAGAATTGTTAGTTGTTGAATGAATTTATATTATTTGTAATCAAAGCTAAAGTTTAACAGATCCGAGTAACGTTTACACCAACAGAAATATACCTAACATACAAACGAAAAAGTTTCGCAACCCTTCTCATTTAATTCAGTTTTTCTAAAAGATGGTGTTCAAAGAAACCTTCAGAAATCGGGTTAACGGTGTCATAACCCTGTGCTAACAATCAGTAGCGAGTGGATGAGTAGACCTCGGGATATCCCCGAGAGAAAACCTCGCAGTTCCATTTTCGAAATTGCAACGCAATAAAGGTTGGGAATCTTGTGTCCTGAGACTACCTCCTACACGGAACGAATTTCTATTTTTTTTTTATAGAATCCAAGCAGGTAGTTTAAAAACTTTTGACAACTATAACGTACATATTCTAAAGTAGATATTAGAATCTAAGTATTATCTTCCATATATTATACATGTATTATATATATATATATATTCTTTTTTAATAAAAACCCAACTTCCGACTTAGGGCCCTGTTTTTAAATTGAACCTCGTGGGTTCTTTGGCTTACTTACCCGCTTACTTAGCTAGTATTTCTTTGGGTGTGTCTGATTAACAATAAAAATAATATAATAATAATACATACAATATATACATAGTAAAAATAATATTATAATCGTTATTACTCATCAAACTACGCCATTTGGTTTATTCTTCAAAAACATAACTCTGTGTAGAGTGATTCAGGTCATTTATCATCGTCATATTTGATTTGACAACTCATCGTAACTATAACCTATTATTTATTTAATAACATTCTTCATATCAAGCACCGAATTAAAATAATTTGTCGTTCTTAATTAGACATTACGTTGATTACATAACTTCCTAATAAAACTTCATCAATGGAACGTCTCATAATATTTCATAGCTGACAAAATATCGCTGTAAAACCCTTTGAGTGATGTCAGATTGCGTTATAGGAGATGTTTTATTGTCTCTTAAGTTACCGTTAAGCAACGGATTCTCACCAATCAGTGCAGAACAAAAACAAAACGTTCAAACTGTTCGAAACATCGGCTCCCGGATTTAGGGTTGTCTATACAACGTCAGGGTTTATTTAATATTTGCCTTACAATACAAATATTTAAAAGTAAAAGAAAGACTAAAGTAATTTTTTACGTATCAAAGCAAACGAATTTCATTGTTTGTTCAAAGAAAAAGGAAAGCTTTCAAAGGAAAAGCATAAAAAAAAATTGCGTTATTAATAAATTAAATGCATGAATTCATATTTTTCTTTAATATTTTACTTATCTCCAAAGTATACTGCTACCAAGAGTACCCAAACATGAAATGTATAATAAGAAGTAAACAAAACCGATGATGCGACATTAGTTTAAAAGATAAACAAATTACACCTTATTTAACGGTAACACAACATTTTATAAATTATTTTGCACATATTTGTTACATCCCTGGTGCAAATGGAATTCCGTTTCGACCACGGGCTTTTTCAATTTCAGAGTTCCGCGCGATCAGTTTCTTATCTTTGGTTCTGTTAATGAACTTTTGTAGCGGAGTATCTACAGTTTGCCTTAATACCAGATACGAAAGTATTGGTGGAACCAAATTGGGCTGTGCATTCGAAATAGTTCGAAGCGGAAAGGAGTCAGTTTATTTAAATAACTAAAAATGCTTATTAAATATAATTAGATCATCTACATTTTGGTATTTCCTTCGTACACTAATATAACTTTTTAATTGACAAAAAAACAGGAATAGATTTAGGTGTCTTTTCTCGTGTCTGCCTGCTATATTAGTTCTTTAAAAGTATTCAAAAATTCAGGAATGTATTGATTTACTTTAGTTGCCAGTAAGAGTGCAGCTCTCGGAAAGCTGGTTGCTGGTTGAACGCGTGAGATCCTATGCAGAAAGAAATATATCAGGACAAAATCTTAGTACAGTATTATATCAGTTTATATAATCTTCAAAAGTAAGTATAGGTGAAATAACTGGTTCCCTATTCAGGTGCATAATATAACAAAAATGAACCTAAACATAAACTTTATGTAAAAAAAACCTTTGGCAAAGTATTATTATACCAAAAAAAGTCCATATTAGGAAAGTATTAGGAAAAAAAAATGCGAAGAGAAGGGATGATGAAATAACTAATTTAGTGCATCTACTTTTAAAATTACCACTAGTTTATTGATTTAATAATTAAAGATGATAATCTAATGTGTGGTTCGCACTATTATAGTCCTATTAAATATTTGACTATCCAACATTTGTTTTTTTATCGTAGAGCATTTTTAAAACGTTGAACTTAAAATTAAAGATTCATTTCATTTATTTGAATGTATAGTGTTAGAAGAAATATGTATAATGTATATCATTGGCAATACAGTACCTATAAACCTTGGAGTGACGTCACGGTTAATCGCTTCAGTTACGAATTAAACCAACTAAAAACGAAATATGTACTCTAATGTGCAATACTTTTGTATAAATACTTACATTTAAATGAGCGCTTGTCTGTTTAAATGTTTCATTGCTTCCAATAATGTGTTTACATTTGCAAACGCGTAAAGCACTAGATAGTTCTATAAACAAGTTTCGGAACGTACTCTGAACTCGCTAATTGTGTCCGTTATAGTAAAATCTCCGAATGAAGCATTATTTCATTTAGTGCTTTACGTTCAAATTGTATAACTGCTGGAAGACAAAATGTAACACTTTATTTACTTGTGATGTTGCTGTGTTATACTTAATTTGGCTGGCTTGCTTTAATAATGTTAATTTTTAATATTAGTTACTTAAAGTCACAAACCTGTAGGAAATCCGGCATCAGTAACCTAATAAGCTTGACGTTCTACGTTTAAAAATATCCACGAATTTACATCCAGAATTTACTTCTTAGTTTCCAACAAAGTTTTAAATATAAAGCACTTAGCTTATCAAAAATTATATTTTTAAGAACCAGAGTTGGTAAGTTACTTGGTAGAGAAAAGATTTCAATTTCGTGTTAACAAACTATACATAGAAAACAAACCAAAGAATCCAAATGGGAGGTAAATATTCTTTATTTTGTAAGTTTTTGAACTATCACTGATACTATAAAGATTGTATATACACTTACGGCCATTTGTCCAAATCAAATACGTAAATTTACGTAATAGGGGTAAGCCTATTACCGTTAACCGGGCACTGTATAAACTGTAAATATTACTATATATAGATAACAGTCCAATAAAATTCAACCTTGTACAATAGATGTTAACTTGCTTGCTCAATGAAGTTCAAGAATTTGCTGTAAAAGCAACCCTGGCCTTCTCCCAAGCAATATAAAATACAAGCATTTCTTGCTACTTTAAAATTATATACATATGTAGGTATTTTATAGTTTTTATATGTAGTTTAAAGTTGTAAGCTGCTTGTAAGTTTTTCTTTGTTCGAATTTAATCATGACCTTTCCACCAGAGCCTTAAACTATTTCACACGTTGTAGATCGTTGACAGGTCATAAACTAAATACATACAATACATACCATAAGAAACAAAATATTCTTTGAAGTTTGAATATTTAATATATACGTACTATGTTAATCCTAATTAACTTAACACAAAAAATTCTGTACATAGCATATACATATGTATATTTACTTACATATTTTGATTGTACCGATATAGCTAATGGAATTATCGAGGTAGTAATTCAATTAAAAGGATCAATGTGTCTTAGCTTCACTGACCTAGAATTTTGGATGTTCATTTGTCTTGCAAGAAAATAAAACAATTTTATGGATCTGAGATGGCCGTCACGTAATCGTGGAGAATAAATAAAGGAACTGCTACAATGTTGCTTAACCTCAATTGTTAACTGTGTCATGAGATAAAATGGCTAATGAAGAACAGGAAAAAAGCAAGGAAAAGATTTGCTAATTAATAATTAATTAATTTATGCTTTGATGTAATAAGAACAAAATTACTTATATAAAACTGAATAGTTTTGCAAACAGTCTGAAAAGTTTTATGCTTAAAGCCTTTAATTATTCAATAGTATCAATATGCAGAGAGCTGCGAGATAAATCACCGTACGGGTCCGCAATCCACAAATTTAAAAGCGCCACTAAATCTACATATTTAAAGTCTGTTTAAGCCCATTGACTTTGATCAGTGTAAATGGTTCAGATCTGTTTTTCGTTTGCTAGGCCAGTGACCTTGTAGGGCCGGATATATTAATGTTGAGCACTTGTTAAACAGTTGTGAAAATAGTATAATATGTACTCATTGGTATTATTTGTTGGTTACAGGTACGCTGAGGGCAAAGAATAGCTTGAAGGAAAATTTCTTGATGAAGTATTTTTTATTTTGAATTTTTCACCCAATTTTTATTATTAGATTTTTGTTTACATCTATGGCTAAATACCTTGCTACCACTTGGCTACATACTTCTACATTTTAGCTACTTTTTACTTTGTATATGTTTGTGTTCTTATCTATACATATGTACATAAGGTAAATAAGTCATAACATAGATATTACATTCTTTAATTAAATGGTTTTATCCATTCTCAAATCAATATGTAAATTGTTGTATCACCGCATTTAAAGCAGCTCATCGGTTCTTTAAATTTAAAACCACTTCAATACTTTATTATTCCTGTATTTCAATCTGATAGTTGTATTTACGTATGTTGTATATGTTTAATGTCTTTAAGCACACATTCATCTATTTAATATTTATCTTTTGCCCTTTGTCATTTAACTATCAGTAGTGTCTACACTAATATACTTATATTAGTGTAGACTATAGAGTGTAGATATAAGTATTACACGTATAGAGTGTAGATATAAGTATTCACTATTCTGGAGCAAAGTTGAGTCAGAATAGTTGTTTATTTTCACATTTCTAGGCTCAAGCAAGGTTGATGCACATCCAAAAAGTGTCAGAACTATCAACAATCTACACATTCAGTTTTGAACTCCCAGTTCAATTATAACATTTTAATTGTAATTACTAAGACCAAGGTTGCATTAAAATTAGTTTGACATTGGAAAAGAGTTCGAAATTCGAATTTTCTTGTATTTTTTTTCTTTTGATTATGGTTTTACAGGATCAAGAAACTAGATGTAGAATAGGAGAAAAAGGTATAGAATAGGAGGGCTATTTAATGAGTTTTAATTAATAGGGGCCGTTAATATAATGTTAATTATATTAGTTCCTAAAGACGCAAAACGTCATTGAAATTAGTTTACACTAATTTCAGTAAATAGCTCTGATCGAGCTTATTGCGCAATATTTGAAAACCTGTAATTAAAGAATTCAATTAAACTATTGTTGTGCTCCCTCAGAAAACTAAAATATTATGTAATTTTTAACCCCGCCCGACAAAATTTAACCCCGGGACACACACATATTCATAATAAAAAAAAGCAATTACTCATGAATATTGCCAATTTCATATTGGCCCATTGTGAGAGTCCCTATGTATATTCGTCCCCTAAATTTGGACAATACCCTTAAAGATTTTTTACTTGTTTGTATTAACAAAATGTTTGTAGATGTTATTTAAAAATGATAATTTAGCAAGCTTATTGAAACACATAAACGAAATATTATTAAGAAACTGCCCTAGTAACCCATAACGTAATATTGATAAACGGATTAAATATTTTTGCATACCAAATGCACACTATTGGTTGGCAAGATATTACCAGTTTCAATATACACTCTGTATTACTTCCCCGAAATCGACTCCTGCTAGTTCTGACAGCCCCCCAATCAGCTTATAATAATTTATAATTATAATTTAACTATGTGTGAAGCAGAACTTGTACTATCGTAAACAGGCAGCTTATAAATATACTTATATACTTCTAAATACATACATATAATAGATAAATTACACCCAGACACAGAACAAATGATCGTGCTCATCACACAAATATTTGTCGTGGTTGGGAATCGAACTCACTACCTCTGGCTTAGCAGTCAGTGTCACTACCCACTAGAAAAACAGGTCAGTCAAATTTATGCAGTATTCGAGTAGAAATGTGTTGGATGCCAGAGTTCAAATGTTAACGCACATGCTGTTCTAGTGGTTAGTGATCCTGACTGCTGAACAAGCATTATTGTGATCCACAAATAATATAATTGTCTTAAATCTAGGTGTTCTTTGTGTCGTTTGTAATTTTTTTGGCGATTCCGCAGCGACACAAGAATTATTCTTGATGTGGGAGTCGTGTTATAAGAAAAAAATAACAAAACTTTTTTTTTAGATAAATTAGTTAACATATTTTAAAAACATGCACCCTTGTCTGCAGTTACGCTTTTTTAAATCTGCACTAAAATACAATTACGCGTGAATGTTGCTAATTTAAGACTCCCCTGTGTGTTCACGCCCTGCAGGCATTCCACTTACTTAACACTCCTTTGTTTTTTTTCGACTGTCACTCACAGTAGTACGGTAGTAGCAATTTAACTTTGTTATTCTTTGAAATTGGCTTCATAGTAAAAGTATAATACTTAGCTAATGTTTAAATAAATGTTGTCTGTTTTTTTAATTCTCTATCATTCATATTTTTAAAAAAAAATGTACGTTATTCACATAATGGTGAGTGAAAAGTACATATGGGTATACATACCTTGTCGAGTAAAGGTTCACAAAACAGAACAAATAGTTAAGTTTAAATATGACAAGACGAAATCAACCTTCTTTTCGATGTACAGCCAAATAGTAATCATTTTGCATAATATATAAAATAATTGTTAAAAACAAAGTTCAATAACTCTATCTTCACTAGATTTTCACAAACTAACGTCATGAAGGAAAGATTATTATGGGTAATAAATTCTGCCCTCAATTCTGAGTAAACTAATTTCAGTTTTGGCGTGTGTACTACTAACACGTATCATGATGTTTATTTCCGTTTAAGTGTGTTTAGTATACGGTTTCGACTACTCATTCAGATTGAGACTCAGAGACTGATAAAATTAGCAGCATTTTGAATTTAGAATCCTAAAGGTAAAATTTAATCGATAGTGTTCACATTCCGAATGCATGTACGAACACAGAGTAAACCTGACCTGCAGGTTACTCGAATTCGACTGCACGTTTTAAGCATTATTAGTTAACTGTTAGAGGTTCGTCGTAAATAGAATAACTGAGAGGAATTATTTGTTATTTACCATGAAGATTTGTCTGTGGATTATAGTTAAAATCTATTTCATACGGCCGACTGTCGAAAACCTAATGGTACCTGGAAGCATCAGTTGGCTATTCCTATTACAAATTTGGTTTTCCTATCTCAATGGTTTAGTTGGCTGCTTGAATAAATGCAGTGAATCACCTTAGTAGTTATATATTTCAAACTTTAATTTTACGTATAATAAGAAGCTAAGCGCAAACGTATTTTTATAAAATATTTAAAATAAAATTAGTATAAAATGAATGTAAATGCACTGTTTATCATTGTGTTTTCTGAATTACGTTAAAATGTCGTTACTTATAAATGTATCGTAGATACAAACTGCAAAACCAAAATTTTGTCTCAGCTACATCTTCATACAGTAACAGCTGTTTCCCGATTGGCAATGCCCAATTTCTCTCTTATGAAATACGATATTACACTTTTTCTATAAACTAGGCTACATATTGCGCACGCTGGGAATCGAACATGTGTGAAATGGCCTCACGTTCTTCATGCTATTAAGAGTAATTTAGGGGGTGAGCGAGAAATATTGCTATTCCTATTCCAATTATCCGCTGGGATGTTTATTAGGTATATATGGATGGGATTGACGGAGGGGAAAAAGAGAAATGGACAGGAAGGACGCTTCGGTCTGAAATGGGAATTTACAAAAATGTGAATTGCAAAATAAGGCATTTATTCTGCAACCTTACAATCAGTTTTTAGGGTTTATGTTTGCGACGACTGTTTGCAGCGCCCCTAGCGGAAACAACGGTAATTAAAATTAACCAAAGAAGCAGTCCACTTGGTGAATGATGCCATTTGCATTTTGATATATCGGTCTATCCCTATATCGATGAAGCTCTTGTAGAAAGAAAGTAAGAAAATACATTTATTATTAATGGAAATGAGATGATTTATTAAAGAAAATTACTCATTAAGACATATTTCAGTGGCTTTTCTAGGTAACCTCGGTGTTTTTAAAATGTTTCGCAGTCGTCTACTTGGGTTTTGACGATTGGTAGAACACCTGCCTAGTACATGGTGAAGTAATTCTACTTTGGGCGAATGAGGGTGCATATAGTGATAATTCAGTAGCTCAATAACTGTCACAGCACCGTAAGCTGTTGATCTATTTCTTTAATTGGACTGACCTTCTGATATAGTGGTTAGTGAGACCCTGACTTCTGAGCCAGTGGTATGTTCGGGTTCGATTCTCTTACGGGGCAAATATTTGTCTGATTCGTAAACATTTTACTCAAGACTGGGTGTTGTTTGTGTCGTTGTTTGTCAAGTCCCCTGCGACACATGAATCATTCTTAGTAAAAATTATTGTATTAAGTATTGTTATTGTAGTAAGTTAAAAGACATAAAGACAAAAATATTGTTTCCAAAAGCAGGCAAATATTAAAATATTTGTGTTAAAAGCTAACATTAAGACGAATAGTTTATCTGTTAATTTAATGAACGAATGATAAACCTAGTGGACAGTGGTAATGCTTCCACGGACACCGTCAATTATTACAATAAAAAAACCATATCAATATAAGCTCCGCAATATTACATTTCTCTCATTTTCATCTACAATAACATTCCACCCCTAATGACCTTTTTTCCAAATCGCCCTTTACATATGTTGTATAATGACGTCACGCATGATATACCATGTTACAAACCATGAAATATCGAGAGGGTAAACGCGCCTATTAATTGCTCTGAGTGTCGGACCGAGACGGGTCTTTGAAATGTATTGGGTAGGGTTTCAGTGTGAAATGTTCATGGTGAATGTTACATTGACCGAGTGGTTTTCTAATGGTCCAGGTTTATATGAGAAGGAGTATTGGAGCGTGTTTAGGTAAACGTAATGCTAAGGTGCCTATACATGTATATATATGTAGATAGATATATTTTCTTTTAGATGGACAACGACTTAACTATATATAAAGCGGATACTTTTGGTTAGGTACAGCACAGTAAATTTATCTTCGAAATGGGGCCGCCAAAATAGGAATTATCTTTGAAGCATACAGTCATCGTAATAAAGGTGACATCGTTTTTTTGCTACGTATAAAATAGGCCATTTTTAGACGACTTGCTTAGAATATTTTCAGTAGTTTGGGCACAAGACTATGATTTTATTTTGTGCATAAGATATAATGTATATAAGACTTATGCTGCACACTTATAGCAAATTAGTTTGATCCAGGCTTGTGAGTAAAGGTGGGAACTTGAAAACATAACCATAATGATCATTAATTCGTCCATACGTGTTTATCGCTACCGTGTAGAGCTAAACGTCCCTAAAGATTACAATTATCGTTAGGTCGATTGCCTATGAACGTTAAGGGACTGGTTTCATTGAATCTCACAGCTTGCCCGAAAAAACAATTGGTTGATCGACGATGGTTGATGACGAAATCTAACATTTTTTTTAATTTTATGTTTTAGTTGGTCTGTATTAAAGGGCAGTCTTAGTCAAAATAGATATCCACAACCATAGGATTGGCAACGCACGCGTGATTAAAAAGAAATAGAATTTTGAACGTGCACGTTTTTGCGGTAGCCAATGACACAAGAAGGATAGACTGAATTCATAAAAAGTACCATCTCAAACTTACCTACTTACCGACCGATTTCGCTTAAAGAGTTTAAATATTTTGTGTAATTCAATTATTACTTCAAAATTATATCTATTTTATTTTCAAGTACTTTTTAGGAACTTACTAAAACTTCCACCATTTTCAATAAATATTTTATTCGTTCATAAATACGCCACACCCGTAAAGTCTAACCGTAAACGAGCTTTTAAACTAATGAAATATGACGTAATGAAATTCTTGCTTATAAAATGTATAGAACAATAAATCACATTTGGGAAAACGCATTTATTTTACTGAGGGGTTCTTCCCTCATCCTAATCAAATAGTTGCAATATTGTAGTTAGTTATTTATGTAAAGAGGGTCGATAAAAGGGTCTTCCACCCTACGTCAGCACGCCTCTATTGAGAAAAGTTAATAAGAATTTTATAAGATCTTTCAATGGTTGTGTCTGTTGGGGTGTAAGTAAATTGCACTGCTTACTGCACTTTTGTATCCATAACCGTGGAGAAGTTTGAATCAGTTTATTAGAGGGCCCGTACTTACCACATTCAGCCAGTCCGAGTTACAGGTATTCGTCCCCGACGTCCTCGAGATATTGCTTGCAGTTAAAATCGATCCGTTCGGAAAGTTTTTAGAAAATAAAAATGGAAAGATATAGAAGCCTGTAATTTTTTTATTGATTTAAGAATTGTCTCCGTTCCTTTCTAAGCACCGTCGCATGCGATGGAATCATTGACCGAAGCAAATGAGCTCACTCTTCTTTAGGTATCTTTTTCACGCCTTTATCTTTTATTTTTAGAAATATATTAGACAGATATGTATATCGAATATTTTATTTATTAGTCCATCTAACAAAGTGAGCTTGAGCGTTGTCGCGGTGGAGGAGGTTCCTGCTTCTTAGGCGCGTACACAGTATATTAGCTTTATGAAGCACCTTTGCATGTATGTGAGCTATTTCATTGGACATAAGTGCAATCTTAGCTTTTAAAATATTCTATCTGTGATGCTTTTAAACTGCACTGTTTTCCTTACATACTTCATTGATTTATGTATATTCACGGTTTGCCGAATGCTTTCTTATGCTTGCTTAGTTCATCATACTTAGAGATTCTGTTAACAAGCACCGACGCGTCGCTTATATTATTCTTTGTTATATTCAAACCATCACATTTAATGCGATAACCGTGTCAACAGTATAAAACTACGAATTCTATATGTGCAAACTACGAATCAATTTCTTCATAACATTCCTACTAATCTCATACAGTATGGCGGACACGTACTCACATAACGCTTGAAGCGAACTGGAGAGTAGAGACGTCTGAGATTGCTCTTTGACTGCGTTTTGAAATTCCTATTTGGAACTTAAGGGTGCAATCGACTGGCCAGTGAAAACATTAAAAAATACTTTCAAATTTAAGCTTTTACGTCTGATTTTAAAACAAATTATAGCACAAGGCATTTTGTATATTATGTTTTAAAGATAAATATGTATTTTTATATCCGATCTTATAACAAAATAGAATAAAAAAATCGGATGATTCACATTCAAAGAACGAACCAAACGATTTAGTCTTCTAAATTCCATTTTCGAAGTAGAACATCTAAGTTGTTCGATATTGGCAAATATTACCGAATAGCATGACTGCATTCAACTACTAAAAATTGAAATTAGAACTGTTTCGTGACTGATCGACCAATCGACGGTTGCATTATACTGAATTGACCTATTAATACATCTTTGCACTATGCTTTATTGTATAGCATTTGCTCGTGTAATGTGCGAACCTAATAACTGAAGTTTGTACTTATCAGTTTCGCATGTATAGTGCACGAATAAACACAACCTTGTTCTACAGTTCTGGTGTTGTCATCATGCATTTGGTATTGCTATAAACTTGTTTGTGGTACCTATTACATAGAGAAGTAGCAACCTTCCCTTTCCGCTAATGCACAAAAAGTTTGGCTTATAAACATTTTGTGTTCAAAACCGTTATTTTATATATAATGACATTTTTTCTTGACCAGATTAATCAGATCCCTGATAGCTGGCGGCTTACAGACCCTCACAAGGGTGTGACGTATGACATGCTATCATATGTATATATGATTTATGACCCTGTATGTTTACCTTAAATGATCGCGTAAGTACTGTATATACATTGCGTTCATTGTACCGAATGTGATTGTAAGTTCAATAGGAGAAACGTCTTTGCAGGAAGTCTATCTCGTTTATGTTCCAAGTCTAGTAATTAAATATTAATTAGAGCTTCAAGTGACGCTTAAGGTGAATGGTTCAGTGTAACTGTCCTTGTTCACGCAATGTATTGAAAATAATTTTCAATTAAATCTACCCCTTAATACCCACGGGTGAATACCCTGACTGCCTGGTGATAGATAAGGGAACATAACGGAATTGCCGAAATTCTAAATGTAAGTAAGCACTGTTGCCATTGTTTCTACACGCTGACACCTTTTCTGTCAATCTTTGAAAACTTTTCTTTGAAGCTATTATACAAATTTCCAACAGCATTTTATTAATCAGATACGATGGAGTTGACGTGCCTTTATGGACAGAAACTTATTAACAGATATTAAAAAAAAAAACTATTTTTATTAATGTTCATTGTGTAACTAAGAGGAGTTGTATGTGATCTAAATGTGAGGACGATATGGCAGTATAGAAGTCGAAAAGAAATGTTTCGGCATTTCTTAGTGGCTGTAGACCAACAGTTAAGTACCCCCTTAATACGAAAGCTGTCTTTTTTTATAATTTAGTAGATATGAAAATATTAAATATTTTCTAATTAAAAAATGATTTCTACAGAAATGGAACTAACGTCAAACTTCTGAACAAGTAAAATAATCAATTTTAATACTGTGGGTTAATTTATTTTCAATGTATGGCATCGAAACCAAAACTAACATTAAAATCTACGGAATATAATTTAATTAATAGTCCCTTGCGCTCTTTCCAATTATAGTGTAATTGTTAAGGACTTATAGTTAACTACGTAAATAACATAAACACGTATATATAAATACTTCTATATACATCAGACCTTCGTTACAAAAAGTTGATTTCCCAAAACACTATTTTTAGTGAGGAAGTTAAACCATGAGATACAACATTATTCACTAGCACTCAGTTATAAAGTAAAAATTCCCTTAGCATATTATACAAGGGTAGGTCCGTAATTAAAATGCTCACTATACCGTCGCTGAATAAACCCATTTTTAATGGCAAGTGGCAAAGTTAAACATTCCAGTGCGGTGTTGTTTACAGACATTTTAGTATTTTATAAGTTTCAACTTCATTGAGTTTTTACACACTTCACAATTTTCTACAATTGTTTCCAATAACAATGCTGATTTTATTGGTGGGTTCGTAAGTGTGTGTAATCTGTGTACGTGTAGATTGTCGTGAGTTCATCTACATATGTACATAGCTCATATGCAAAATGTTAAATTGTTGTTTAGTAGCATGCCAAATATACGAACGGCTAATATAAGCACCATGGTAGAACATATACAAGTAAGTATATATGTAACACCACATTTTCCATCGATTACGCACAAGTGCACAAGTAATATATCGGGAGCGGAGTCCAGTTTAGCCGGATGCGACTCATTACGCTTGCGATAGCTGTGGTCATCTCACTTCCGTGGACTGAATAAGCGGAATGAAGGAAAAGTTGTACGAAAATTGTTGTTGAGATTATCTGCAGTCTGTTACAAATGAAACAGTACATTATGTTTATCAGGGACGTCAACCAGGACTCGGACTTCCCGGCACGAGTCAGTTCGAGTTATAAGTATGCGACCCTGACTTGCTTAGCTTTTGCTTATACACCCCGGTCCATCTGTATAACCAATGCCCCTTTAACTTCCTTTCTATCCTTCCTTTCCTCTCAATATCTCCAAATTGAGAATTAGCTTTGAAAACCATATAATTTCCAAAAGTGATGGTGACGGCAAGTTATAATTGGCAAAATGTGGGCGTTTATAATTTTTATTTTATTTATTACACTTCCAGCAATTTCAATATTGCTCGAGGCGGACTTAATGCCGTAGGCATTTTCTACCAGCCAACCTTTGGGAGATGCAGAGATTTTTGTGGCAGGTGTTTTAAATTATTAAATAGAAAAAAAACCGTTTAAAAAAAGTTACATAAGTAGCTCTACATACATACACTAGATGTACATATACAATTTATATCAAAACCAATTATTTACACACACATATACATACTTACACATACTAATACACACATTCTTAACTTTTTTTGTTATCAGTCAAGTTGCAAAGTTTCGGTACCCTTTTTGCGTCAGTAATATGCAGATTTCTTATAGGAACTGTAACAGACAACCAGAGATAGATGTGTCAACGTATTTAGCTTCAAATATAATGTGTGCAAATATTTGCTTTATCATATTTATACAGAACCTACGTAAACAATAACCCCTAACTTAATTCCAAATTCTCTACATATTTTAGGGACCCCGAAAGCGTATAAATTATTTATTATGAATATGATAGATTCTCTTGTGGCTGCCCTTTAAATAAATATCTCATAAAATAAATACAGTTCGACTATGGCTGCTGTTTCATTGCAAATGTACCTTATTGGGGAATAAATAAACGTGGGGACGGTCGGTGTGAAATATAATTCTGATACACAATGAATAAATATTATCTAATAATATCAAGATGGGGTGGAAATGGGATAAAAACGAATTGAAATTTCTTGCACTGAGCATAAACAATTTTCTTTATTTTTCTTACAAGAACAAAAATATTTATTTTTTATTCCATTTCAAATATTCGTACAAATTACTTTCGTTTTCGTACAGATATTTAAAGGAAGCTTATTACAACAGGGAGTGCTTATGATTGTGTGTTTGTGGAGACGTCGTAATTAGGTACTGCCTATTCTGTTAGCTGACTGAGCAGTGTGCCGACCTGGTTGCGGCTATGGGAGTGGGTGGCCTCTCGCTGGAGACCATTGCCGGAACGGGAACAGACATGCACTCTCCTGTCACACAGTGCGCCATTTCCATTTGGAGGAGAGTGGTGGCTAAGGTCTGCAGGAGTTCCCAAAGGCTTCCTGTTTAGGGTATCCCGGGTCACCTGCAATCAAGCCACGGAACACCTTTCACCATCTTATCTTCAGCTCCGGTGAGCTGACTACCCGTGAGGTTTTACACGCGAAAAAAAAATGCTGTCGGTTGTATTACATTTAAAAAGGTTGCAATTTAGCTTACATGAGGGAGGGTTCATAAGGAAACTGCGTATGTCATTTTTTATAGTCACCCTTTTTAAGAATTGTCCTCATCTAAACTGCTTAACCCTTCGTTAACACGCTATATGGACAATATCGGACATCAAATTTAATATGTATGTTAGGTACGGAAGTGCCAACACAACATCAGCTCCGGTCCGACACATCCCGAATTGTTTCCTCATTATCAAAACGGGCTATCGCATCAAAATGCTCGCAAAACGTGACTGCTCCTAATAGGTGTAATGTGGGCTTATCTGACCATCGTTTTGATCACGAGCAAAAAGAGCACTCACAGAGGATTAATAGGATCTGAGGGATCGTAGGGATCGTACAATCGCGTCATACTATAAAAGTGCTGTTACAGTAGGTTAGGTGCGATTTACCATATACATTTTTGTAGAACTTTCTTTAAAACACAGGTTATATTTGTTGTATTATCGTAGGTAAAATGGTGCTTTGCTGCTTAATTCAGTCACCATCAATGAAGAAGGATAAAAATGCCATAAGCATGGATATAAGTTTACTTCATCAAAACATAAACTGCGAACTTCTTGCTGTCTGCAAAAAATGGCAGGAAATTGAAAAAGTTTTAAAGTAAATTAAAACACAAACATACACACACTATTTATTACGCGCATCTCTTCTTACGCGTCAAAAACATAAGTCAATACTTTTATACGCTGACCCATAAACCATATAGCAAGCATAACCATGTCTTTATACTTGTAGTGACTATTCTAACTGCCGGATATCCTGAATGAAAGGGATATGAAAGCACAAATTACTATATGTATTATGTATACAAACAACTTCCAAACATCGACTGTTGCGCCGCGGTCAGCTAGGCATCATCACCTCACCTGTTCGAAGGGTCTCTTTGCATTGGAGTTAAAAGGCCGTTCCTCCATAGTAGATAATGTAAAATATAAATAAATAATCTATTTTCTCATTTAGTTCCTGTTGAATGGCCAGGGTACACGGTTGCCCTGTGCGTATTCCAGATAATATATCAATTAGATCTTTAATTTACTACAACCGTGTGTGCGTATGAGTGGAGATTAAGCCCAAAGCGTTTTTGTCCTTCATGAATAATTTACTTGGTTCTGTTTTGTTACCCTGGTTAGGGTTTCAAAGTGATATTGTTTGTGATTCTTTGAGTGTCCGCTAATCTAGTTTTTTGTTTGACCGCGATCCCTTTTGCTTGTTTGTTGTTTTTTTTTATTAAGCAGGCTATAAAGAATTGGAAAAGGTTAGCACGTAGTCAATTGTTAGGGACTGCAGTTGTTGTAATAAATACGGACGTACTGCGGTTTTTATTATAAATTGTGTCGCATCAATAAAAACGAATCTCCGTGTAAGAAAAATGTCCTTTGTAGCATCAATCCGATTGTTTCTAGACTGTTCATTTTTCTACTATTAAAGTACAAAGAATAAAGAAAGTAATGTTATTGACAATATAAAATTTCTTATTAATTTCCAAGTCACGGCACTGTCTTACAAAAGAAGGCTCCTGCATAAATCTTTTATATTATGATTGGTACATCAGAGATTCAGTTTCAGCTTCTTACGATTACTGCACCGCTCTTAAGGGTCACAAAAATTCTCTATTCAATACTAAAATAATTATTCAAATTTAACTGATAGTTCCGTAGATCGGCGCGTTAACGAAACAAATCATCTTTTTTATGTAAGTATAGATTTTTATTATTCTTATTTACTTAGAACCGCTCCCTTCCAACAACTCGGGGTTTAAACATTTAATACTACTAATATACCCCAGGTGCTTAATAAAAAAGACACAATACATAACGTACCTAAACAAAGCTCCCTTTCTAAACGCATTCACCACTATTTGACAGCGTCCTTATAACCGATACACCCTCGCATAAAAATAAATTGTTCCATACCTACTCTATGCCCTTTTCCGAACTGTCAAACGATCTCTATCGTAAAGAGTGTAGTCCTTGAACATAAAACTGTAAATGGCGCGGAAGTTTTTTCCTAAATCAAGTATTTGACGGTATTCGATGATATAAGATGAAACTTCAGCCTTACGTGCAAAGCAAAAACTTGAAGTTAAGCTGGAAATTTTAGCGCTAAAGTTATGGAACATGACGAAATCCGTGTTTGTAGTTTTCAATTTAACATTAATTCCTTATGATATTAAAAAGAAGTATGACGTTCTGGCAAGTTCGTCTTTCGTTCTTCATTTCAATAGAAAGTATTACAAGTAGAAGAATATTGTATTTCCGACTTCAATGAATCGTAAGGTGCAATATGTACTTTTAGCAAAATTAGATATTCCTAGATCGTGAATGCACCCAATTAATACTATATGTAGAATAAAAGTAAATTATTTATTTGTTCAAAAAGTAAATAAATAAATACTTAACTGTAGGCAGAAGACAATTTCCAGATGATATTATGTACAAAGTAATCTAAGTAAATAAAGCAATTTCCTATACCCATTGTTGTGAAGGGAATGCTTTCATTACAGTTATTTTTAAACATAAAAACTTATGGTTGATGCTCAGATTTGTTATATAATCATATATTTGAATGGCTCATCATCCAATAATTTTCTAAAACATGTTTGAATTTTTCCCTAGTTTTTATTATTTTAAAGGTGTAGTATAAATTAATTCTTTAACAGTTTCGTCGATTACATGATATCAGAGACATGATTTCGTTCTAATATAATCCGTGTGTATGATATCCTCAATATTAATACGCCTTATTCTCGTTATTTCCTTGTATTCCTATTTCACGCGGCCAATGAATCAAACCGCAGTACGTGTCCTTTCAACACGGTATTGCTTTCTGTCTCTCTGTGTATGGAAGTACAATAAATAAAAGAAATCGTGTGACACACCGCATTTAAATTTATCGAGCTTTTTTTGTTTAAACTTCTATGGTTTATTTATTCCTCAAATAGATTTAGCCCGCGTTAAAGTTTTTTGCTGCTGTTGCTCGGATAGTTTTTTTTTTATGGATGAAAGAAATCCTACGTCCTTTTCTGTAAATTTAAGTTAACCGCAGCGTTTGTATTTATTGATAACCTGATTCTAGTTAACAGTAGACATTTATATATAAGCTATTTAACAAAACCCTATTACCCTTACCAACTGAGTTAGTAATCATAATTGCTCTAGTGCATTGATTTTTACTGTTATCTTATCTCTATTCGTCTCTTTTGTGTGTCCTACTTATCCTTACTTATTTCATTAATATGTATGCATGTCACGACAATATTGAAAATAAATTAACGCTATTTATGACCACAGTTCCAGCCTATTGAAGAGAAATATTTATAACGCATTCAATTGTAAATTATGTTTTGAAAATATAAATATTAATATCAACACGTGATCCAGTCGTCCTGTCACGATTAAAAATCGTGTGGGCTGATGAATAGCACGTACATACAATTACCTTTACAAATTTTTATTCACGTTCCTGTTACATGATTGCTCTGTTTCCGAGACAATAAAAACAGTAGAGAGCTTAATAAATTGTAAAGGCCTTTCTACTTCTTCGCCTTTCTTTCTTTGCATTTATTCTATTATGACCACTACCATATTTGTTTGTGTGTCGCAATTTGTTTTTAAATGAACGTAAACGTACGTTTAAATGAACGTAATTCCTAAACGCGAAACTTGTCCGATGCAGAGTATTTCAACTGCTTTCGTCATGACATAGATGAATTTGGGCTTCATACTTTTTGCGGTTACAAGTGGGCCTGGCGGATGTTGGCAACCCGGTTCTACTCAGGTTCAACTGTATCCGAGGTATATTGATGACTTCATTTTTTCACCAGACGACGATATATAATTATATATAGGCCGTGGTATAGAATTGTAACTGTATGTGTAACTTTTAAATATAGCCATTAATATTTACATATTGCAAATTTTTTTATTATATATTAACGTCAGACCTAAACGTTTGTGGTCAAATACTTTATTGAGATCGAAACATACATAAACAAATAGACAATATATATTTTTAAATATAAGAATTAAATGTTAAATATTCAATTGTTATTCTGCAGAACGTCCTAATAACAATGCAAGAACATATTGTTAAGTGATTTATACTGAATTAATTTTAATATATTAATTAAATAGTAAATACACATTTGAAAATTTCATTTACTTGTAATTTTTTAATGTCTCAAGAATCTGCATATAAATAAAACATTGAAAAGAACAAAAAGGAGTCATTTAATTAACATCTTAGATTTTCTATATCGTCTGTACGTATCGACCGTATGTCACCTTAAGCAATCAATCGAAAGCGAGTGCTTTAGCGTTAAGTGCTTGCTAAAACATCTCGCTACTTATATTAATAGCCCGGGGCTAGTGGGCGACTGCCCTCTAATGACACACGGGCCATTGCGCGGCAAGTAATGTACGATCAAATAATTGTTCCGCTCCATTTCATTATACGATAATATTTTACAGTAATTGTATTTGGACCATTTTATTAAGTGTTAAGTGTTGTATAAGGTTTAAAATAGGTTAGAATTAGGATATCATCTTTTGATAGTTCAAGGATTTAGTCGTGTTTTAGATCTCTTCAATCTGGAATTGTATATTTCATATCCAAGTTTGAAATGGTTGTCAGGTTAACTAATACAATTGAAGATTAAACCCATTAAATACTAGTAATGTTAACAATTTACATATTTAAGACATTCATCTGCAATTGGGATTACATCATTCTTGTTATAAATTTTTGAATATTTAATTAAAGCTCCAAATAAGGTTAAAAGCACTAGCACGCGTTTTTTCATTGTTTATTTTGTCTTGACTTGACTTGACTAGATAGCCTCTGTTTTTCTAATTTATTTATGTTTGATGATTGCAGGAGGTACTCTTGTGTTCCTCACGAGAGCTTCTGGCAATAATTAACTACAACCGAATCGCAACCGATTGAATTATAAAGTATGCTTTTCTTTTTATTCACCATATTTTTTATACTCTTGGTATATGATTATTACACTAGTTAAGTTCCATCTTTTATTAATTTAAAATATTTTATTGTTCAGTCAAATATTTGGTTATGTAAGAACTTTTTTTTTATACTTTGGTGTTCAATATTCCTTGGGTTTATACAACGAAGCTATTAAGTCGACAAATGTCATTAAAACTAAGAATGGTTTACAATTGTCCCGTAACCCTGACTTCTTTAGCTTTTGCTGTTGCTTGCCAATCCATCTGTATAAGCAATATCAGTTTCCTTCCGTTACTATTCTCCCCTTCATCTGAATACACTCCATTTTTTTTTTTAAATCGAAAAAGTGCCCGGATGACGGCTTACGTAACTGTCACCAAATTATAGTTGCCAAAATTTGGGCGTGTATGTGTGTTTGTATGGAAATTAGAATGACATCAAATGATACTAAATAAAGGTTAATCTTTTCTTTTCTTTTTATTAACCCTTCTTTGCATGGTGAGGGAAATTTCAATCATAATATTTAGTCAACAAAAAAAGGTACTCAAAACCCTTGTGCTGTAAATTTGTTGTTGCTGGAAACATTTTAAGCGACTATTGCGTACAACAAAACGCAGTTGTCAAAAAATAGCAAACATCACTGTCAATTACCAGGCCTAGAACTTATCATTCCGCTGTTTGTTGTGACAGGAAAAAAGGAGCGAGATTTTAGTTTGTTTTATGGAAATAAACGGATATATAAAATACAGTAAAAGTGAAAATGAGTGGAAATAAGGTTTGTTTTCATGTTTTTGTTGTTTTATGTACAATTTATATCAAAACACTGTGAATAAATTTCTCAAAACTATGTGATGGAAATTTACATCTCTATGCAGTAATTTCACTTGTAATGTATGGCAAACATTTTTTTGTAAATGTTTATTTTATGTTGTTTTTTAGGGAAACTTGAATGAAAGAGATATTGAAAATTATCTTAGTAAGTTACAAGGCGGTTGGCTCTCAGAAGATGACCTCGATGACCAAGATTCCGATGATGAAAACCGCGATTCTGTTGAAGTTATAAGAGTGTTGCAGGAGGAGAACGACGATGATGATGATGGGGATGATGTTGATGAAACTGCTGACATTGATCCTCCTCTTGTAGAAGCAGAAGATCAAGAACCCTCTCACCCATCAACTTCATCTAATTTGCAGTCTTCATCCAGTTTTTCATTTGACAAAAGAAGCTTGATTTGGAAAAAAAGGAATCTGGTGTATGACACAGATAAAATTACTTTCTTGGGGAGAACTACTGCTTCAGGTGGTCTATCACACCTAGAAACTCCATATCAATGTTTTAAAACAAAAAAAAAACTTCATGAAAAAATCTGTGCCCAGAGGTAGTTTTGAGGAAAGAGTGTCTGTGCATGATGGTATAGATTTGAGTTGTGTGGCTTGGAAAGATAATAAAATAGTAACCCTGCTATCTTCTTATGCTGGAGCATTGCCTGTAACTAAAGTCAATAGATATGACAGGACAATAAAAGAAAAAATTGATATTACTTGCCCATTTATTGTCCAAGAGTACAATAAACATATGGGAGGAGTAGATCTCATGGATAGCTTTTTGGGCAGAAATCATATAACAATAAGGTCTAAAAAGTGGTACTTGCGTATATTTTATCATTTATTTGATCTAGCTATTATAAACTCTTGGATTATATATAAAAAAAAATGCTCAAGAAAGAGGTGAACCCAAAAAGAGTCTACTTACAATGGGCCAATTCAGAAATGAATTGGCCTTTGTGCTATGCAACAGAGGACCCACCAAAGACGCTAAAAGACGTCGTCCTAGTACCAGTTCACTAGAAGAGGAATTACTATCAAAAAAAAGAAAAGGTTCTCCAGCACCACCACCTCCAAAAGACATAAGAAAAGATGGTGCTGAACATTGGCCAACAGTAGGTGGGTCACTCCGGTGCAAATTTCCCAAATGTAAAGGCTATTCATCAATTTCGTGTAGTAAATGTGGCGTCAATTTGCGCTTAAATAAAAATTATAATTGTTTTTTAAATTATCATAAAGAATAAAGAAGATTGAGTAAACAATATTTTTTTATTTATTTAGTACTGAGCCAAATATGTGACAATGCATGATGATGTAAATTTCCATCATATTGTTTTTTACATAATACATATTTTTATTTACATTAGGATTTTTTTAAATATTTTTCCTTTAATCTAGAGCATTAATTACATCACCCTGATTTATTTTCAAAAAATAGCAAAAATCATGCAAAGAAGGGTTAAATTCTGTTTTATTAATCTCATAACTTAGGACTATAATACTTTTTGTTATAAGTGAATAAATCTAGTATCAAAAGAAATTTTTATTCAGTTAACGAAATAGCCTCCTGCAGTCCAATACTAGACATCCTATTTGCGCGCCATTCTCCTATTACTATATAATCTTAAATAGACTGATGTAGCAAAAGACAAAAAGGCAAAATGATTTAGTATCCAATAAAGTACAAGGTTGGTATCAGCTGAACGATTGTTTTCACAATAGGATTATCTGTGTAGAAGTTGAGCGAAATCTTAAGTTCTCGTGAACCCGTGAAGATGGTTGGGCGGTAAAGAAAGATTTACCGCTTGATGTTACATGTATCTCTCGATTCTTTGCTTATTATGGTTATATTTTCGAGCAACTAGCACCAGAAAGCTATTATTTGTTTGTTTAAAGTACACAGTGTTGTAAAAATTGTAATAAAATTTTACTATGACTGCTGCTTTATGCGTTTTCCGGTTATTTTTTTTTGCTATTTTATGCGCCAAACAGTTTTTTTTTTAGAGCGATTGTTATGGAACGACCACATATTTTTTTATGAAAAACAAATTGCAACGAAAAATGTAGTACATTTTTTACAGCATTGTTTCGAGGTTTCGCGAAACAGTTTATTTAGTTTTTTTATTTACCGACTTCTTTACGTGTATTTTTTAACTATATTGACGGAATTAAAGTGCTCTCTTTATTGAGCCCATCACAAGCTTAATTTTACTTCTCTTACGCTAAAAGGGCTAGGGACAGAACATGGATTACGTTGAATCCGGTCCCAAATCTCATTTGTAATAAGGGTTTACATGCATTCAATAATAGGGGTTCTGATTGAGGTATTAAGAGTTGTTTTCCTAAGCTTTTAAATATTTTTGAATTCATAATTGAGTGACAAAAAAATTAAATCTGTTATAACATGTTAGGGCAGTGTTACGCTAATGAAGCCATTTATCAGATTTGGTATTAAAAATAAAATACGCGTGTAGGGTCTAATGACTAAGCCATACATTACGTCATCCTCTCCTCAAATCTAATATTTATAACTCCTTTTTATATTATAGCATTCGTTTGCTGGGTGAAGTAAAAGAGAAGATAGTGGCTTATAGTTTAGTAGTGGTAGTAGTAGTAACTTTTACTACACCGGATATATGTTATGATGGAAGAACGTCGTAATATGTATTCAAGCTTTTAGCCCGTATTATAAATGATATGGTAACGATGAAAGCCTATAGCGACCCACATATTGGTCATTGTGAACTACTTTAGCGACGGTAATGGATTTACCTGATGGTCCTTGAAGTCGTTTACCTTGGCTGCTCCTAAGTATTGTGGACACTTATGATTGATTTTATGACTCAGAGCTTCAGTTCAGACAGTAGTCTGTTCAAATGATTGTTAATTCATATAAGAATAAAACTAGTTAAAAATGTCTTTTAACTAATATATTTACATGCTTACATACACTTACACGTATATCACCGAAGGGATAAACGGACAGACAATAATTTAGTTTTACTTACGTAATTTACGGCTACCTTTTTAGGGTTCCGTACCCATAGGTTAAAACGGTACCCTATTACTAAGACTCTGCTCCGTCTGTTAGTCTGCCTTTCCGACTAGACTGTATCTCATGAACATTGATAGTTAGACAGTTGAAATGTTCACAGATGATGTATTTCTGTTGCCGCTATAACAATAAATACTAAAAAATAGAATAAAATAATACATACATACACATACAACAATCGTGATTTTTTTTCTCGTTTTTTTCTAGATATTAATAACGGCAACAGGAGACGCTTGAAATATTCACAGAATATTTATGTAAATATTTATTAATAAAATAAATAATTAAATTATTATAGATAATGGTACGGAACCCTACGTGGGCGAGTCCGACTCTCACTAGGCCGGTTTTTTTAAAGGAAAGGTTATCATAACAATAACTAAAATGTGTTATAACCTTATAAGTTACTGACGTGAGTGAGGCTTATGGCAGACAGGCATAGAAATATAATAATCATAAAAACTTTAATCAGACCAGAGATCCATAACAATAATTAAGGGTTAATTTACTTAATATAATTATACGACGGCCAGTGATTCGTTATCCAATGCCACATTATGGAACTATCCAACCTGTTCTACACATTAGCAACTAGAATGTTGAAGCTGTCACGTTCTCTAAGCATCAGTGCCATTCTCGTACGCATTATGTCGTAAAAATCGTGAACACTTGCTTCCACAAACATTCCCGACGCTCTAAACAAGCGGTAGTCCTACCATCACTCGGCAGGCTTGTGGTTCTTGGATACGCAGTGCGCCCTACGTGCTCTTTGCAGATGAAACCAACAGGCCTCAAATAAAAGCTTTTTCACAATAAGTAAAATACATATAATTTATGGTACATTTACTCTTGTAAGCCAAGAGATGTAACGAGTAATAGTATCTATTTCTTTTTTGTATAAATGAGGCAAATAATGTACTACGCATTAACACATACACGGATTTACACTTATGATATTTTTTAATATATTTTGTAGCCAAAAAGAGTGTCCACTCCAAACAAACTTTTGGTATTGTCAGTCGAGTGTGCGGAACGTATAAAAGTGTCCAGTGTGATTGATGAACTTATGTCGTGTGACTACAGCTTTACCCTCTAAATGGATGCCATATGAACGTATCCCTCTTTCTTTTTTATTATTTTTCCTAAGTAGAAAGAGTCGTTATAAAAGTTCTGCTTAATGGTAAAGTAGTATTTAATCCCTGTTCGGACTGCAAAAGTAATCCACACGTAGGTTGCTTTCAAAGACGTCTGGAACGTCGAAATACCTATTTTATTTTTATGAAAGGAATGTTTGTGATTGTAGTTGGAGTTGTTTTCTTTTATTGATGGAGGGTATCGTGATTCGTTTCGGAGTAAGAGCCTTCACCAACACCTTCAGAGGCTCACGTTAGGCAGCTGGGTTAAGGACCTGATGCAGAAGGCAGTGCTTCTTGATACGGCACGTATTGTGAGGAGGTTCCTGTCTCTGGAGCCCTAACCATCGGTTACTTTGGTCCCTGTACCCGATACCGGTGGGACACTATTTTTATATTTTTAAAAATATGTTGTTTTTATTTTATATTTATAGATGCAATTTGTATGTATACTAATGTGAATAAAGAGAATATTAATAATAAGAACACTAATTATAAACACCTTCAGAGCCTTGCGTTAAGTCTGATGCAGAAGGTGGCTTAAGAATACAATTGTGATTCTCGCTCCCAACCCGATCATTGGCAAGAAGAGGAACCACGGAGTGGTTTTTTGTCGTTAAGAGTCCGAAAGACCCCTTCACCCTCCCCAGTGAGCGAAAGATATCCATGAGAATCTTCCACCCGTAAACAAGAACATAAAAAGAAAAGCCTGATGCAGAAGGCAGTCCTTGATACGGCACGTATTGTGAGGAAATTCCTGTTTCTGGAGACCTTACCACCGTTAGCTTGGTTCCGGTAACAAATACGGGAGGGTAATGTCCCTCCTTTTTGTTTGTTTTGTTTTTTATATACTTAAAAAGTTATGTGTATGTATTTTAACTTAAGTAAGCAGAATATTAATAACAATAACTCTACACATCTCACACAGGGCCGACCGATCCCTATCTGAGCAGAGCTTGTGTTATGGTATCAGGAAGGAATTAAGTCCCGCCTGCCACCACTGCGACTGCAGTGAGGACTCGGCTCAACATACGCTCGCAGACTGCCCCGCTTGGGCATTGCTACCGCTTGCAGTCATCGGAGAGGATCTCTCGCTACCGGCTATTATACGCTCCATGGCCGGTAGTGACAGGAATTTCACCGCGGTCGCAACCTTCTGTGAGGACGTTATCTTGCAGAAGGAGGCGGCGGAGCGGGCCCGGGAGGACGATCTCCACTCGGAACCAACTCGCCGCCGGTTCAAAGTAAATAATAATAATCACATGTCAACCATCAATGAATTCATGTACTTAACATCAATTTGGTAAATTAATTCAATGATGAATTATTGTTTTATATGGGAACTTAAAACGAATCGGCTTACTACTCTGTTAAATTAAATATAATGTTTAAAATTCTGGCTTTTGATGGCACTGACGATAATTCCGTGGTATTAATTAAATTTGCTGCCACTGTCAGTTGTCACGGTTTCCGAGGGGAAACCATTTTGAAATGTCAGGTAATGGACAAATTTGTTTTTGAATAAATGGTCGGTTCCTCTTACGATTTTTTTTTTTTTTTTTAGTAGTTGTAGGTTGATAACATATTAAGATAAAATTACACCCTTAATCATTCTATACTAAAAATATTAACCCACTTCAAAAACAATAATCAAGCAACGTAGTCTACACCTGCCCTATATGTGAACTACTTATGTATAACGTCACTAACCACATTTCACGTGGTTAACAAGAAAACCATTTGTTAATATTATCAAAATTACCAACAAACAGTTTAAGGATTTCAATGGTTAACAGACTACAAAGCATCTGAATTAACATTTAGTAATTTTAAAGAAGTTTTGTGTTTAGTCTAGAAGCTCTAATTCTGGTCCGAATCTATATGAGGTTAATGAGCAATATTAGTATCAAATTAAAGACAGTGTGATAATATACAAGCTTTACGCTTCATAACAAATGCCATAAGTCCATAATTGAGCACTCGTCGTCAGTGATACATTTACATGGTAACGGAAACAACGATGATAGATAAAGATTAGAAGTAGGCAGGTAGGTAGGGGGCAAGCCTATTGCAGTCATTCGGGCACTTTATGACTGTATATATACTATATGATAGATAACAGGCTGATCCCTTAGTGGCCATTTGCGACACCCACGGAATGAGATGGGGTGACCCTACTCTACTCCTCCGAGAACCACACGGCTAAAGTTAACTAGCAAATGATAAGTAAAGAATGTGTAATTTGAAAGTGGAAAAAAAAAATATTATTATAAAATATTTTGATACGCTGATTGTGATGATAATAAAAAATCAGTAATTTTTACTATATAATAATAAATCGATTTGTTTTCATGTCTATACAAATGCAAAATCTTCCCATCTGGATCCTTATTCTAGAAATAATAGCTCACGTCAGGTTCAAAAAGCAATCCTAATTGGTTAAGGTTTTTAAAAGAAAACCTACGATATGCCTTTCTAATTAGTAGCTGCCCTTATTTATGTTTGTTTTAAATACTGCAACGCACCAACTTTTATAACAAAATACATTACACTAAATAGTTAAAACAGCAACTACTATACCCATTAAGAGCCATCCATTGCGCGATAACAACGTTTTAACTATATTTTTTTCTCATTAGCCAAGTAATCCATTTGCAGCAAAATCAATTACCGTGCAAGTAAAACAAAAAATTTGACTAGCAATACTGCTAAGTGCATCATTTTCCGTGCAACGTTGTCACATACACTAGACAAAGATTACCTATCAAGTGAAACTATATCTTATACACTGCAAGGGTTAAGGTATAAAATTCGTTGTGTTGTTTTGGACCGGATAATGGAGTTCATCAATCATCTGTAAAAATATGTTTGTACTAAGTGTCTACTAAAGTAAAGTGGGGACACACATTTTTGTTTAATGTAAACATTTGACGTGGCTTGACAGATTTCTTTTAAATATATAATAGTGACCTGATGATGAATCGATATTTTGTCACGATACGTTATTGTAGGTAACAGGATTAAAATTGTTAAAAAAAACTGCATTATAAACTGTTACTTTTTTTTGTTAAAACTAAGTTATATAACTCTTATGTTAATTCCACGATTAGAGCGATTTAAATGTCGAAATCCATCATACCGATTAGGCTCTAGGGTACACGACATATTCCTTCTGGCGCAATCGTGTAAAATTAACTATAAATATTTTAGTGATATTAATTTTCTTTTATTTCAGGTATGTAGAACTGGTGCGAACTGTGTAATGTGCGAAATTGAGTGATTAAAACCTATAAAAAGTTAATACTACGAGTACTTTGTTACGTTCAAGTATATTTTATAGGTTTTTCGTCGTGTAAAAACACACGGGCCACCGGAGTAAACGGTAAGATGGTATGTCGGAATCGAACTGACTAAAACCATACGGTGTTCCTTAACAAATAGTTCTATTGCAAGGGACCCTGGATAACCCAAAGAAAGAAGCCTCCGGGAACCCCAGTAAAAGGAGGTCTTAAATTACTTATTTATTTCTAATTTTATCAAGGTGAACTCTAACATCCATAACTGTTTCTATCTTCTTACCCCAGGTAGAGCACATTAATAATGCTATTTATAAATAGTATTATTAATGTACTCTACCTATTATCAAATAACAAGTTTGTCCAAATGGCAGGCAAATATAATGAATGCAGGAATAATCCTGTTGAGATCAATTGGTACAATCACATTACTTTACGACTGTTACGACTCAACATGTTTTTCTTATCCACTTTCGTCGTTACTGTACATATTACAGTAGAGAAATGCCGTTATACCATTGTCACTTCGAGGAAAATCGTAATATCCACATTCACTACACAACTCCACAGAAATATTACTTACACAACACAGGAAACTTTTCATTGCTTGTTTATTAAACCACAATTGTATATCATAACTTTATAATCGTAGTTGAGCGGCAATGTATGGAGTTGTAGATAAATCGTTGTCAATGAAATAGTGGTGAAGGGATTCTCAACTAGGTTCCGTTTCTTGTTAGAACAGTTAGAATGTACTGGAGTGATATAAGAAACCGCAAATGTTATACGGGTACATTTTTTATTGTTATACTTGGGAATCAGGTTCGGGTATAAGTTGGGCGACCGATCTGATTGCCAATTAAGGAATAACAATGCGGGGCCATTTGGAACTTAAACCCATAGTGAATTATGATGTTGTGAGATGGCTCGAGGTGTATTCATGGATGAGAAAGTCTACTTTTTTGTATAACACAACTCTTAGATAGTATGACCAGTATCCTGTTAACGTTAGTGTTTCTACAAAAAATAAAGAAAAAAAAAAAAAAAAACACTAACACAACACTGAGTTATTGGAGGTATTAATTTCGTGTGTCCCATTAAGAACATTCCCCTTAATTTGAATTTCCCGGTAACAAAGACATATATGTTTATATATTCCTTTAAAAACCTTCAAGAGAGTTCTGTCGACAATATGTTTTGAAAATTTCTTTAATATTTCATATATTTATTAAAATCATATATTGATTTAAATCAGTTCCCGTCTACTTGCTACTGCCCACGGGGCTAGTTGGCGATGTAGGACGGACCCAGGTTGTTGTTTATTCCTATTTTAAAAACAACTTATTGTCTATTGTAAAAATACAAAGAAGGAATTAATTAATTCCGTGTCGTCCGTGCCGAAGGGGACTTGTAAAAAATACAAACAACGAATACAAAAGCACCTGGGACTCAGGACAACTATTTCTGGATTACATAAATTTTTGTTCCGTGTAGGAATATAACCCGAAGACGTCGAATATTAAAGAAACTTAGTTTCAGTAGGCAAGAGAAATAATATAAGCGTTTTACTTTAATGTTACCAAAATATGTATACTCCATAGTTCCTTTACTTGAAGGTAATGTTTTATGATTATGATTACATAAACTTTGTAAGTATCTTAACAACTGAAATAATATAATCACCATTGTTACTGTTATAAAAACTGAATTATGTAAAGGTATATTAAAATAGTTATCTTCTACAAAAAGACAGTATCATTATAGAAAAATATATAAATACCGACTGCATTTTTAACTTCCTTTTTTTTTTTTCGCTGACCATAGATGTAACTCAAAATATGATTAGTTCCTTGTCACTCGTACTAAATATTAAGACAATTTTAATGACACCTGTCATGCAAATCCATTAAGCCGGCTAGGCGGTTAGACCGTGACAAAGAAAGAAACTACATACTCTCGAAAAACATAACCCTCTCTGTTGCTCAGACGGGTAAAAAGAACATGACGATCGTTTGTCAACTAAAATTTTGGAGAACTTAAGACTTTCATGTCATCATGCGTTTATATAATAAATTACTATTCACAATCTACAAGAAAGATAAATTGCAGGTGGTCCAAGGAATCCATGTTTGCAAGAGTGTGTTAGAGGTGAAGTCGTTCTACCCGGTAGTAATTATTAGAATGTATATTTCTGAATGATGTATTGCATTGTTCTCACATTACTTTAATCTTATAAACTGTAACAAGAAAATTGTATAAAAAGGGTGTCCTTGGAGTTTCTTGTCTGTTCTTAATAAGATCTACGTATTGGAGTAGATAACTACCCTCATGACTGACTTAGTCTGACCGATTCCTTATCTTAACTTTCGTTTTTTTTATTTTCTAACTGCAAGCTGAACCCTCTTTTAGCCTCACGGTATATACATGAGGGCAAAATGTATTCTTTTTACGTGCTTGCCTTAAATATTGTTGACGGTCCCCTCTCCCTATCACAAAATGAAGTACGTAGGTACGAAAAATCTTAAATGTAATTAAATCACCATTAGTATGGGTGAATTAATGCACCCTACGCATTTTCACTGAAAACAAAAGGGGGTTTTTAAATAAAATCTACGAGAATAATTCCATATTTTTTGTTGACATTTCCTGATTAAAAAGTCAACAGTATTGTTTGTATTTTTTGTAATTTTGCCGCGTGTAAAGCAATTTATCAAGCGGTCGGATGCTGTAAAAAGTGTTTATAAAACGGTTGTGCTAGTAAGCCCCTCTGAGCGGTCACCGGAGAATTTTAACTTTGTTTTCTCTTGATAAATTGTATTAGCAGTAGTCTGCAGGCTCAAACACTACCATTTTAAATTACTTTAAATATGTCCTATTTCAAAACGTAGGATTTTTTTTGAAACAAAGGGTGCACATCAATGTTAACTCCTGGTCGTAACTTATTGCTGGCAACAGCAAAACAATTATTGCAATTTGAAAGAAAATCTAATCCCAATTTCAACTTCTTTCTATTATTCTATTCACTTTTGTCAGCCGTTCTCGCCTCCGGGGTAATTAATATCCTAGATCGAAATAGAACAATGTAGATGAGGTAAAAGCCTAAACATAGATATAACATTAAAAATTAAAGTTAAAATGCGCACAGCTATAAGTGGAAAGTGGTTCTTAATTTTCAATTTCGCTGAGATGTCCTCTACGCAATATTACGTTGCCTTTATTAAATTCTGGAGCATACGGGGCCTACTTATTTTTCACGACGAAATTGAAAACACCTACAGTGCAAAGGTAACATTTTCACAATATAAAGATTGGGTTTATTGGGTAACAAGATGGAGTCCGCGATGGGCAGGTAAGGGTGTTGAGGCCTAGAATCGAGGCGCACTCATAAATTCCTTTACGACATATAAAAATACGCTCCGTATATAAAGCAACGTCAAGAATAAATCATTCAATCTTGTGGAATTTCATTCGTTTTTTTTTGGAATTGATCCAAAAAAAAAATGTAAAAAAGAAACCCTTAACACCCCTTGAACGCTGTAGTTTCAAACTTTAGCTTTTAGCTCTGTCAGTGTAAGAGGAACTTACAACAGTCGCAATCTGTTTAGTATGTATTTTGCCTTGGATTACCATGACATTTAGTGAAAAATGTTAAAAGAAACGTACAAAGATGTAATTAGAATAAAAATGTATTAAGTCTAGATTCAGAGTAAATCTTTGAAGGCTTAAGAATATCTTTTCAGCCTAAAGATAATTTAGGTTTAGGTTACTACCCAAAGTCGGCTTAGCTCACCGAAAACAGACTTACTCAATGTATCTTATGAAATTTTTAATTTTGTTTCTGATCTCATAAACCTTTCTTAACCCCTTGTTTGTTTTACGGTTATGGCGGACAGGGTTCATCTTTTAAATTTATATTAGTACAATTTTCTTGATTGGTCTGCGTTTTGGGTTAGTTTGTTTGTGCAAACTATTATAAGAGCTGCTTTTATGTACGGAAAAACTTTTAGTCGCAGCAATCTCTTTAATTATTTATATCCGGGTTTTAGCAGATGATTGATTGATAATAATGTCACAACAGGTTTTGCCGCGGTGTTAAACAAACTTAGCGTTCATGAACTTAGGCATTGTCAAATTCAAGACCAACCAACACCTCAATTCAGTTAAAAAAGTAGATATAAAGCAAGATTAGCAGTATTTTACTCCAGCCCACCGCCTGCAACTTTATAAGGCGCAGGTTAGGCCGCACATGGAATACTGTTCTCATCTTTGTATAGGTGCACCCCCGTAGCAACTTCTCCCTCTTGACCGCATTCAACGGAGCTACTTGCATCATCGATTGCCAAGATATTTCTGATCGGCTGGACACTTTGGCATTGCGTAAATATATAGCTTCACTCTACACTATCTATTGCTTGTATCAGGGGAGTGTTCAGAGGAATTGTTCGGAATTATAACGGACGCAGGCACTCGACCGCTTTGTGCGCTACTCCAGAAGCTTTTTGCCGCGCACAACCAGCCTGTGGAACAAATTGTTGGCGTATTTCCGGACCGATACGACCTTAAAAGCTAGGAGGCCATTTAGTCAGGAGTACGCTCTTTTCTTGAAGAAAAAGCAAGCAGAAGCTACTGATGGTTGGTACACGTCACGGATGCTATAGGAATGTTTGGTTACTTTTTTCTACTTTTCAAATCAGACAACTCTGTATAAAAAAATCCTTCTTATTATTGTAGTCAATAATTATTTTTACAGCAGTATATTACTTATTTTGAACAATAATCTTGTAACAGTGTAATATTCCTGTTCTTCTTATTATCTGTAAAACATTTTACTTGATTGACACTTCAATCTAATACTATATTACTTAAAGCACCATAGCTGTGAGTGTCGCTGACGCTCTTGAATTATAGATTTGGCAAAAACTTTGATTTACGGATGCCTGAAGAGATTTATGTTCTTTGCATTTCTCAAATTGAATATATAATAGGGAATAAGCCTTGTTGGAGTATCTACTTATACAACCATTTTCGAACTGTTCGACACACGACGCCATTCAATAAATATTTCTATCTCTAAACCAAAGGTAACCAAAACTAAAAAGAGAGCTTTATAGTTTTGGTTACCTTTTTTCACCCGTGTTATTTTTTGTAATAATTTACAGAGAACCTGCCCCTATATCTGTTATTCAATATCTAATTTCCAAATTTATTATCGTCGATGCATCAACTTTTAGTCTAATTAAATCCATCAACATTTTGGCCATGGGCGTTGAATTTAAGCATAATAAGGGTTTCGTTAGAATATTAGCGGTCTGCTTCCTAAGTAAAAAAGTTTTCATTTATTAAAGTTTTAATGGGTCTTATACCTTAAATGTCAATAAGGTAAATAAATACGTCTTTGTTTATTCATACATTGATCGTCTTTGCTCACAGGGATTCTTCCAAGCGTTGAGGAAATGCCGCATTTACTTTTTATCGATATCATGTCGTGCTTTAAATCTAAATATGCCTACAGATGAGAAAGTTTCATCATCAACATCACTTTATCACCGTGCACTGCTAGACGAAGGCCTCCCCCAAGGGGCGCTAACTATCCCTTAAGACTTGAGAAAGTTTAGAAACAGATTATCTTATGATTTCTTCCTAAATTTTGTTCTGTGTTTGTATGTAAAATGAAATAATTTATGTGAATTCAACGTCTTATTCGTCACTACGCGTCGCTTGTCTCGGGGTTAGACAGTCTTTGGGATTACGCCGCCGTTTTCATGAAATTTTAAACGCGAAAACCCATTACCCTAACTCGGCGGACCTTGGATTAGGAGAAAGATATTCCTTTAAAAATGTTTTAGATTTTGTATGCGTCTGTTTTAACTTTTTACTTCTGACGGCTGCGAAGTGAAATATGAGTTTATAAAAGTTTTATGTTAGTTCAGAGTTCAATTTCTTCTACAAGATTTTTAAATATTTATAAGCTGTTGATTTTATGATGAAGGTGGACATCCATTTGCTGATATTTTGTTGATGATTATGAACATTTTAATTACTTTCGAAACCAGAAGTTTTAAGGTAAGGAACTAAAAGCTTTACAAGGTAGACCAGATTGTAGAAATAAATATTCTCAGTTTGATTTACTGTAGCCTAATAAAGACCCTGAAATCAAAAATGAGAAACAAAACAAGAATGACTAAAACTTAACGTTTTTCTAAAATAGGCTATGTTTCTGATTCTATTGTAAATATGGTTGTACATTGTACATAACAGTAGTTTAATTGTATCGTTGGTAGTAAAGAAGTTCGGAGTGTACTTTGGCTTGATCACTCGTTTAATATTACCAAACTCGGAATTAATGTGCACTGACCCGCTTAAATTATAAAATTAGAAAAATTTTGATACCTTCCACTCATGGACACAAATTCCCTTAAGTTTTGAATAGAAGCTTATAATAATAGCTCTCTTTTAACCCTTTTTAAATTTATTTAATACCTTATGCGTTTATTCTCGTACAAATTTTGAGTTATTAAAAGTCTCGTCTTAATTGATGAGTTAATTTAAAAGCAATAAAGTTACCGGAAATGTTTTACCCTTTGACAAAAATGGTTCTAGATAAATTTAAAAGATGGCCTAGAGTTACTGTCGGGATAGTAAAAGCGTATTTTGTACGTTGCCTCCTCGAAGAAAGAGGTCATTTAGTTAATATTTACAACAGAGGTTTAGGTAAATACAAATATTATAAAAAGCTGTGGGATGTTTCAATGGACCGTGAGTCATGGTTTAGGTTTATGTGAGAGTAATTTTATGTGAATATTTTAACTCCATTGTATTATTTATTCCGTTGTTTTAAGAGTCCTGTGAGTGTTCAACTTGAGATGATAAAAAGGTCTTCCTTTATTTGTTATTATATTTTTAGTAGCTGCGGTTTTTTTATTCTTCCCCGTTGGTTCTCCATTTGTTCCATAACACTGATATGCAGTCATTTATATTTCAAGCTTCTTGTTGTGACATGTATTTTATTTGTTTATGTTTTGTTTCGTCCACGTCCGATTGTGTTATGCTATGGTTGACTCGTCTGCCGTCTATTGAGTCTAAGCTACTTATTATATTTAATGTGTTTTGGCAGATTTTAGATGAACTGTGGTTCCTTCTTTATGTACAAGGAAAAATTCAGCACTAAATATAAGTACCTATCCATATTTATTCACTATGCATCAAGGTATCTTGTACAAATCACCTAGGCTTAGGAAACCATATTTTTTGAAGTTAATTAAGCAAAACTAACTGAACTGAGCTTTGAAGAAAAATTTTCACTTTTTATAGGTCGTTTACATATTTTCGCTGTTCTATCTCTTTGTGGGGAGGAGTGTGGATTTATCGTGCTTCCTACTTTCTCTAATTGATTGATTAAATTAGTTGCCACAGACATTTAACTTTTCTTGAGAATCGTTGGTTTGGGGTTTAGGGGAGGGCACTGTCGTTGGTACTGTATAAACTTGTCTGGGAGAATACGAAATTGAGAATAACTGAAGAGACTAAGATAAACAACGTGTAACTTATATCTAAGAGGACCATAATACCATTAAAGCGGCGAGTGTCATGTCTTGTGAGCCGTACATAGTGATATAAAAATAATAATTTAAAATCAATATATAGTTGTTTCAAATCGTTCAGCCCGTTGCTACTTTTTACAGAATCACAAAGGGTACATGAAATTTAGTTAAGGAAACTCCTCCTACTTAGTATTATTACATTTACTTTTAAGTTATATCTATTCTTGATAGAAATAAATAAATCAGTATAAAGATCATCTTGGCTTCGTGTGTTGGTCCTAATTATAACCAGATCAACAAAGGTATATGTATATTTATCTTAATGATGTTGTGTACGACTATGAACACTGTATCGATTGTTAGGTGAATCCTCAACAGATTTTCTCATAGGTTTAATGTATATGATGATATGATGTGTTCCGCTCTATCGATCTCACTCGAATCAGTTTCTCACGCGTAATAAGTATGAGACCCATTTTGGTTGATGGTGAATATTTTTTTGATAATGGAAGTATATACATATATATATAATAGATTTCGAGGAATCTATCTAAATTAGTTAGTTAGGTACTAAATGTATACTAATATTTTTTGTGGTTAATTATACTGTGCAATGCACCGTGTATGACAACGTTGTTTTAGTGTCTAGGGCGCCCTGTAAAGAATGCCTTAATCAAACAGATGTTGATCGAAGTAGATCATTGCTCTAAATACTCAGACGTTTTGCTACTCTGAACATAAAACAAGTTAAACATCGATAGGAAGACAGAGCAGACTGTTTTATCTACAACAAATATACATAGTAGGTGAAATGGTCCCGATTGCCCTCATATTTGCACAGCCGATAGGGTAAGGTTATTGAATCCTTATCAGAGGTCCCTGACCCCTGTTCCATAGGGTGCGCCTGATATCAAAAGTTACGCAAACACTTGACGCTCTTATGTAAATTCATACGACACGTGTATTAAAAGAATATTCGGAGACTTTGTGTGGGATTATGTTGTTAATGTTTTGTAGGTATTTGGGTAATACCAAATCAGATCCCTATCAATAACCACTTTCTTTCTCTTGTCGTTGACTTACGTTAGAGATTTGAGGTGCATTAGGACTTTTACCCTAAATACATACGATCACGCCTATACGGGGATACAGGCGTGAGCGTAACTGGTAAGAAAACGTGTACTAATGAAATAACCGAATTAATTTGATACTACGATATATTTAGTAAGTAATTTCAACTCTTGACTAATTGTAATATAACTTACGAACGATAGAATGAGAGATCGAAAAGAAATGATTGAGAAGGAAATTAAATTTCTTATTCTTTAATGAACGCCGTTGTATGTTTTACTTTTTAGATCACAGGGAGAAGCATTTGATAATTGTTATTAATTAAGTAGATTTGATCGTTGTTATTAAGTAAGATTATTTTGACCTGTACAAGGTCAACTTCATCGAATTTCTACATTTTAGTGGTAGTTGTGTATAAGTTGTTGGTAAAGTTGATCAATAATTCTTATTCTCTTGGAACCTGTTGCTGAATTGCGATCCAATAAATACCGTATATATATAGGTATTATAAAGAATAAAAGAGATACACCTCTTTGTACCTGTCGTAGAAGCACTATAGCCGCAATAAAATTAAAAATAAAACACTACAAATTCTACGTAGATGCTCATTGTCTACCTAATGAACCCTACACATTAGCACTAAGTATAGCTCAAGTTTATAAAGCACTTTTTACTAAACCTCTCATGAAAGCTAATAAACTTAGCACTTGGATCAAACTTTCCACTTGGCTTGGATCAATTTACACCCAACTTCTGACCTGGATTTAAACACTAAGTTTGGATGTGAGTTTGTACCGTTTCTAGTTATTTATGTAAGGTGATGTCGTGTTCACGATTAATTCGTATCTGCAATAGCAAGTCTCATAGGCAAAACCTTTTTAATCTGTAGAAAAGTAATGCTAATTTTCAAAAAAGTTTTGTCACCAAACTCCTAACTGTATGGTATTGACGTACCCCACATATAAAATAATATATATCAGTTTGGAGTTGTCTTTATTTTCAGTGGTAGAGCTATGTTTAGGCACGAATGGGCTGACTCGACCGGTGCGAAACCACGGCCTCACAGACCACCGGTTGTGAAGTAACCAATTTCCCCAAAATGAGTGAGGTTTCCGGATGCTTAACTCCCCCTCTCCTCTTCCCTCTCCCTTCTTTCCCTCTTCTCCTCTTTCCTCTCGCTTCCTCTCCTCTCTTCTCTTTCTTATCCCTTCACCCCTCTTCTCTTTCCCATCTCCTCATCGCCCCTATCTTCTTTCCCCTTTCCGAATCCCCCTATCCCTCATCATCCTCCAAGGATATGTTTTTAAAATTTTTTAGTCTTCGTTGTCTTGTCCCTACTCTTATCTAAATAGGTTTTACCTTAGTTTCAGTAGTAAAATGTTTCTGTGAACGAGGTTGTTACTGGTTATGTTTTCTAAATACTTTTACAAGCTTATGCTAAGACTTGTTCAGTTCTTCGAACGTCTTCTCCAACAACTAATTTTCCTTTTCACCATAACATCGTACAGATAAAGGTGATAATCTCATACCAACACGGCAAAAAGTAAAAAAAAAATGTTACTATTGAAATTGAGGATCAGTTTCTCAACTCTTGATGAAGTTGCAACTTTATAAGGGACCAACTAGCATTTAAGGCAATGAACCCACTGTAATATTATTAATATTATAGTTCACTAATGGGTATTCTTATCGTTAAATGTTGGGTCCCTATATACCAAACCTTTCCATAAATAAATACCAGTTTACCAAACATTATTGGTAAATTCACCTTCGGGTCGCCTTATATTTGTTAGGTTAGCCATGCACGCCATTATTCAGACGGGACAAAAGCGGGAGTGGACTTTCGAAGATCGTGACTCGTGACATTAACCCGACCTCTATACCCTTCGCTATTGTGGCTCCTTCTATACCTCACTCATATAAGTATATTACAAGCTAAGCTTATATGAACATTATTAATGTTAGCACTTACTGGGTTATGGATTTGAAGTTCGATTCACATATTTAGTTTACAGTTAGTAATTCTGTTTTGTAGAAGACATTTTCACTTCTTAATAATCAAGATAAAATAACTTAAGAACTTTATTGTACACTTTGACATATTGCTTAAAACTATATATACCAATCGATATGCACATTGGCAGCCTTATCGCTAAGACCAATGTCTCGCAGGCAACCTTTGGGTGGCCAAAATTGATAGTGGTTGAAAGAATAATGGATAGTTTGGTGCAAGATAGAAGTAAGGAGGATAGTAGAGATATTGAAGGATAGAAGTAAATTAACTTCATGAATAAAATGTGTAATTGAAAATTCATTTTTTTTTCCTGTATGAGGTGAAAGTGTATTAGTGCCACTAGTCATTACTGGCACTAAACCACTGGTAGCACCTTGCTATATTGTCCAATATAGCAAGAAAAGTAGTTCCTGTGTCTCTATGGTTGAATATTACGAATAGTGACCGTAAAAAGAAGCTCAGATGTGGCACATTCTAAATTGCTCCATTAAAACGAACTTTACTCTAACCACATAAAGGCTATTACAATAAAACTGCAATCCATATTTTGAGACGTTTATTTAAAATTCAATAAAGTTATCTGCCATGTCATATAGAGTAGTTTTAAGACAGGTTTATAAATTTCTCTTACTTTAACACAGACGTTGCATTTGACTTTATGATCATCTTGCAAAGGATTTTTATATGTTAAACTGTGATGAAAATTGTGATTTTAAATAATATCTACTAAAACACCCAGGTTTTTGCAATGGTAAATTGCAATGCTAACTTTAGGTTTTGTAAATAAAATCCATTGAGAGCTCCACTACGTATATTCAATGAATGTCGCCGAACGTAAACACATTCCACAACAATCCCATCCACAGCATTGCTAAAATATGGGACAAAACTGTAAAGGTTTGCATCTGACCATCTGCTGCTAGGTTCGAATGCCGAAACCAAGAGATCCCATCTTCGTATGTTGTTGATTCAAACCATCTGCCCTTATTATTCTGGTTTTAAATTTAAAGGAACAACCACCTGTCTTTTTGATTTTTTTAACGACATGTGCTTTGAAACCAGTTTGATAAGGTTTTTATCCGAGATTTCAGACAAACTTTTTTTTAATTGTAATAATTTTGATTTGAAGTTAAAAGAAAATTGATTTTGTCTGCCTTTTTACTGTGAAGAATTATGTAATATTTTATATGAAAAGAAAACAGTTAAAATACGTGTTTTTAAATTAATAATTTCGGGCACTGTGTACCGCGAATCTGTATTTATCTATGTTTTACATTTTAATTAGAAGATATTTTCAAGTGGTTCAGGTTGGTCCTCAATAAACTCGTTTCGTTATTAACGGGCTTCCTAGAAAAGGGTTTATAAATCAAAGCAAATTTTAATTTATTATAAGTTCGTCTTCGCTTTTGTGCAAAGAAGACGACAAATTAATAATAACAATATTGATTCCGGAATGGCATCAGATCCTTCCCAGTTTCTTTGTCATAATCGCCATTATTAATTGGAATTATGTTAAAAAGTTTATAGGGCCAAAATTCAGTTTGTGACTGACATTTGCATATTCTTGTGTTCAAATTGAAAAGGAGGTTTTATATTTGTTTACTTTTTTTTGAAGCATTCATTGATTTTCTTGTTATCGAATTTGATAAATACTGGTTTCTGATGAAAAATATACTTTTACAAAGATATAGTTTACTACAAATGTATATTTACTTTTTTATTTTTATTTACTTTTTTAAATATAATAAAGTTTTTTTTTTAATGTGGTACAGGTGTATATTTTATACTATTTTAAAATCTGATTATTTTAATTGAGTCTTTAATAATGGTTTTATTTAGCTTGCCCTGTTTATTTATTTATTTATTCAAATCTAGTAATTGGAATTTGAGATTGTTGTTAAATTTGGTACGCACCTTTAGTTCTCATGACAATATAATTTAATATATTCGTTATCATTGTAAATGAAAGATGGCCGCCCTTTAATATGGGTATCAAACAAAAGTTCTCGACTAATAGAATAGATTACACTATAAAAAAAAACAATATGGCCGCCAACAAAATCGCAGGTGATTTTTTTTTCACTACCCGTTCAATATAGGTTTCACGAAAGGGCTTAAGTAATAGAATACTGTAATATGCTTTGACAAATTTAACATCTATGATGGCCGCCGGAAATGTCAGATTTCGTATTTGTTTCAATATGGGAGATGTTCAATATATTGATATTCAATATAAAAATAATTCGGTGGATCCTAGGCATCACACCATCTACTCATCAATCTAGGGTATTGATCAGACAAAATAATAAAATCGTTGATGAAATATACGTTGATCAACATTGCTCACAAATTTGGAATCGCCGATTAAAGTATTAAAATCTACAAGTTTTATAATAAAAATACATACATGTACGTACTTTAAAATATGCGATGAATTCAACAGACTATTACCCATTAAGTATCTATTCTCTGAACCGGGTCGACGCGAGGTCATGTTTATAACCTCTAATAAAGGTATCCGTTGTTACAGGTATGCGTGCCTCACCGGACCCGCTGATGATGCATCTTAAAGGAATGTCGCATACAGTACGGCTTAATGGACCAGTTGAGCGCTAAATGCGGTATAAAATAAATGATTGAGTTTGAAGGAATGCTGATGACGTTATGGGTGCAGATTAATTAAATGTGAGAGTAGATATCTAAGTTTTTGTTTAGATAGGAGTAAAGGCTACACTTTTATGTATTCAAATATTTTTTTTTAGGGCTGAAGACAACAATGAAATAAGTAGTTCTGATGTTCTCAGCGCTTAATATCTTTGTCGATTTCGAATGTTTTTATTTATTAGATCCGATAAATGAATATCTAATATGACTTGCAGTGGAATCTTTAGAGCCAAGCTGCTGTCTTTAATGCGATTCTTAGTTGAATAGCATTGTTTTATCATAAATCTACATAAAATTTGAAGACGTACTAAAGGCATGCTCTACCTTATGTATTTCATAAAATATCATATGAGCCGATTGAAGCCGATTATAAAAGCTCCAAGTAATTTCAAATACAGTAAGAACCTTACTCTGAGTTATCAAATAGAAACTAATTTTCTTTGTAACAGAAGATACTTTGTTACAATGGAAATGATTTTGTATAGAATTCAATAGTCGTAAGCAATAATTGAATGAAAAGATTCGATAAACTGATAGAATATTTAATTTTCTTTTTGTGGGCAATCGAGGAAAATGGGCTTTTTATATAGGTCAAGTTTGGCCGAAAAGACTTACTATTGAGAGAAAAATTACAAGTCAAATTTTAATATTTGATGATGAAATGAAAAGTGCAAGTGTGCTATGGATATTAGCACTGGCCACATCGGCGTCGGTGTGCCGTTTGAGTATTGACAACCCTAACCCCCTTTTAAAGAATCTAGCAAACACAACACAGCACTAATACTGCTGCCCACCCATACCCTGAAATAACAGACTATTTCATAGCAGCACTGTATATCATGTTGTGCAAGCAATAAAGTAGCAGATTGTACTATCTGTAGGGGTAAGCTTTCTCGGGATCTATTGCTCAACTTGCATACTACATCTGTCTTTAAATGTATGTATGTACTTACATATGCACGAACTACTGCATATTGTAGCTCTAGTATCAAGTTGGCTCATAATTTGTGTTACAAATGTATTTTAGAAAAAAATGGGTACTATAAATTTGATCATTACGTTAACTCATTAAGTAGGTACTCTTTGTACTAAATAAAATAATAAAAAACTGATAATATTACACATAAAACGTTCAATTATCACTAAAAGTAATAGCTGACAGGCAACCCTTCGATAGTGTAGATGGTTAAGACGTTAAATTATGAAATGTGCTACTTCAATCGCACAGACATAATATATGGATGTGTTATACACCTCGGCTTACCTTTTAGGGGATACAGGCGTGAGCATATGTAAATTATATATGTATGTATTTTTATATTAACTTAGACATAACTTTGCAAATAGTAACCTCCTTTTTAGAAATATCCTAATGATTGAGATCGTCTGATAGGTACTAGTAAGCTACCTGCTGCTTTAAGTTTATAAGATTTATCAGACAGCTTTGTCGAATGCAATAGGTAATTGCAGTTTTCAAACTTCATCAAAAATCGTAAGCTGTTTTGACTGCGATGGTTGTATTAATATATATTCAACCGAATATAAATCCTATTTGAAAACGAACCGATTGTCTTACCTGGGCTTTCGATAGCCACAAGCTCTTCACATAATAGGTGCGTCTGCCTACCTTAAATGTACCAACAACACAACAATAGTGTTCTAAGACTGGTCTATCAAAGTCTAATCTCTCTGTTTGCTATGACCGAGCTGTCGCGAACAATTGCTTAGACGCCTTGTAAGCATTACATTGTTTAAAGCAAATCTGTTGTGTTGTGGTGGCATTTTAGACGTATATTAAATAGCAGTCATAGTATGGTGTACTCGTATTTTGCCGACTACGGTACCAGTGGGCTACTGTTGTTTATTTATATACTATCAGACCGCCCGTTTTTTCACGCGTTACTACCCGCTACCTGTATAAGTATATTGATATTTTCTGACATGTTCGAGAATGTGAAATCAATTTTCACTTTTTCAAATCCACCTGTGACGTCACTTTACAACACTCGCCGATGTCACTATTATGTTTCCCTTATTCATTGTTAACGAATATTGCCTATGTTTAATCACAGTGGCGGTGCCAGTTTGTGGTATCAATATTTGAAACCATTGTTGATCAAAAGTTCATATAAGCAAGCCAGGACTGGGTGGGCGCTCTTAGAGACCGTCTGAAAGTGATGTCACAGCAGCGGACGTCGTACAAGGTACAAAAAAAAAAGTATTTCCGAAAGTACATAAATGACGTACTTTAAACCTTTTTTTAGTACGTTATTTTTTGAACTTTTTTTTTTTGCTTATAATAGAGTGTACTTTCAAGTAAAATTCTAAAATGGCTATAATCTCCATTAGCATAAATGTTCTAAACTTAACCTTCTTAATCTTCATTGTGAATCACTTTGTCCATGGCTGGAAACCGAACGTATTTAGTATTTATTGAATTCATCACGTTCAAAGAGACAGTAGGTGGAAATTATATACATGTTATAAAACAAAGGGCTTTGTTTTATAATATGTATATAATATAAGATTAAATATTTCTATTTCAATGATTTATAGGAGCCTATATGCTTATTCAATGCCCAGGTATTTTTTTAGAAGATTCATATGTTAAGGCGTATCGTTTATAAACGAAATATTTATATTTTCGTTGCCTTACTTATATGAATATGATATAACGAGGAATTGTTTGCCCACATAAATAATCAATTATCTACGTAAATGTTCGAGAAAAAGATTACCAATATATACATATACCTCAGTGATTACTAATGCCTACTCGTTATACCACTGACGTCAGAATATCGCCACGACTAAAGCGACCTTTTCAAGCACGCAAAAGCAAGATTTCATGTGGTGCTTTTTATATACAAAGAACAGGAAGTTTACACGAAATAAGGCATTCCTCAAATCGCAATGACACCACTCGTCCCGAAGGTACGCACGGAGTAATAACAGGGTCTCTTATACCATCGTCAAGTATCGTAAGAGGACTCCGCTATTATTCTCGGAGATAATAATTTGCTATCGTAATATAAGAGGCTGCTTTATCCGTAACTAGTTATCGCACATGACATTATCCATTGTAGATATAATTTAAAAATTGTAATAGTTTAATATAAGTTTAAGATAAAATATGGTTTTATAGTTTAGATTTGAATCATTTATAGAAACCAAATGAGCCCAAACTCGAGGGATTTACTAGGAACAAATAAAGAACTACACTGTTCACCTCTTGGTTGCACCATGACACGACATCGGCTTCAAGGTGCCAAGTTATAGTACAGTAATCCTAACTACGTATACGTACAAAGTTCGTCATCACGTCACATCACATACCATCATTTTGATATAACAAGTAGTCAATCTTTCCAGATTTTTCTACACGGTTAGGTAGTTACCAGTGAAGCAAATAAAATCGTGTTAAAATAAACAGAACCAGATGAATAAAGCTTTTTTATTTTAAAAATACTAATCCCTCACCAGGATTGATAGCTGCTTCGCTGCTGAGTTAAATGACATTGTGTCTGCTGTGTCAAGTGCCCTGACACTGGAATAGTTCCTAGTGTGGCAGTTATATTAAAAGCAAAATGTAGTAGGTGTTTTTAACGTTTCATCATTTTGTATTATCCGACTCACAGCATTGATGCAGCACGTTATGCTACAAATAACATTATAAAAATTGATAAGATTATTGCATTTAAATATTAATAATATCTTTGCTTGTTGTGTTGTCTGTATTTTAGTCGGAAATTAAGGTTTTTAAAGGCATATGTTATTATATACACGAGTATATAATAAATATAAATTATGTCTATACGGAAGTGTCTTTGTCATGTATTGGAGCATAAATGGCTTGATGGATTTAGAGATTGAGGAGTCATTTGGATTCCCAAAATAGTGAGAGTTTCATGGATTTTCAAAGGTGTTTAATAGACATATTTATTTTAGCATAATCTGACCTGTATTAACTAGCTAGGTTAGCTATGGAAGGATTATTATTTATTTTTTTATTTAATGATAGATATAGCTATCTATTTGAGAATCTACTTTTCACCAATTTTATTACACTATTATATATTCTTATGTATTCGTGTGCCAAATGTGACCCACATTTTGCACATGAATACGACTCTGAAACATAATTTGACGGTCTTTATTAAGACAAAGCATACATTTTAATGTACACATATTTTCTTAATATTGTTACAAAGTATTGGCCTTGGTTCAATTCAGTTCCCTTATATCCTAAACAATTGTGTTTAGGATATAAGTGAAAATAACACTGCTACTTTCTGTCGCAAGTTACAATAGGGAATGTATCTCGGCTTTTAAGAGAAAATACAAATTACAAATACTTTCGGTTACATACATATGGAGCCGGTAAACGCGTACTTTGAGATAGACTTTTCGAATGCGACCAGCCTGTTGGTCTAGTTATTAGTGATACTGACTGCTAAGTACCACAGAAAACCGCTTGTTTGCATGCTTGCTTTGCATTTCGTCACATTCAGTGAGGTTTCCGGAGGCCAAAATCCCCTACCACTTCAATGTAGTGCCGTTAACAAATATGATACTCCGGTAATTGTGAGATAAGCGTGATTATTTCTTCTCTGTCTGGGGGTATTTTTTCTGTAATATGTATATAATTAGATATATATATATATACATATATATACGTATGTTTAACAGCAGTCTGTTAAAAGTTTGAAGTTACTATTATTATTTACCACTTCGTTGCCATAAAATATTTAGTCACAATTTTACAGCCAAAAGTATGTAAGCCGCGTGTAATTTCACTACTTAGCATTCACAGAGCACCTTATTCTATGTCACTATTACAATGACGGTTACTTTTAACCCTATTTAAGTGCTCTATAAAAAGAATTTGCATAGCTATCTTTTATGATGGACTTCATAAAAAAGCCATCTACAAAAACAACATGCCAAGAACAGGTGAGCGCTATGGCCGTAAATAAAATCATGAAATAAGATTGGAACAGGCCAGATGTTGATGTCAGAAGTGCACTGAGGTGGGTAGACGGCATCTGTTAACGGATAAAGATTGAAGAACTTTTAGAATGGAACAACAAGATTTTTTTTTTAATGTAAGTTATTTTGAAAAAGAGTAAACTTGCACTAAGTATACTTTTATATTTTTTTGATTGAATTAGACATCTCATATCATTCTGTCGATGAGGTCTGTGGTGATGGGTTTATAAAACAAACAATTAATTCCAGGCTAAAAAACTCTTAAATATAATATGAGATAAGAAATCGACAGTTTATTTTTAATACACAATGGTTTTACGAAGGGTAAAACCATTAGATAAATGAAAACCTATCTAAAATATTACTAATCCTACTTAAACGGGCCACCTGTCTCATCGCCTGTCGGGTCGCACAGAAATCTTTTCAGTTTTTGTTTTTCCAATACCGCCACTTTATCATGATGACCTATTTCTGGATTAATGTACGCCGTTTTCCATCTCCTTACTTTAATACTACGATCACAGAGATAAAAAAAACATGAGATGAGAGGTCCAATCATTGATAGATTCTTAGAAGCACACCTTTCGCTGAGTGTATATTGTAGTCTAAGAATGCTGTCGAAATAAGATTAGATAGTAACATCTAAAGAAGATACAGAGCGGTTGGTAGCTTAGCAGTGCATACAGAATAAATCTACCTATGAGATTACTCATTCTCTTGTGGTAATAAAAATACCTCTGCTGTATTAACTTCGAGTACTTCGAACTCAATAAAAAGTGTTATTTGTTTAAAATAAAATAACAATATTTAACATCAATTTTAAGTTTTAAGACATTACAAGTCACGAAGCCCTTGTGTTTTGTGTAACACATTCCTGTATATAAACAGTAAATGTCCCCATTAAACTCTCAACAACTGTTCGTCATCAACGAGCCCTTTAAATTTTAAAACAAACAGTTTACTCATTGTATTTATTTTTGTACTCACGTTTTTGTTCCGAGTTTTTCTTGGATAGTTGTAACTTTATTATGAAGGACTCGCTTTTGGCTAAGAATACTATAGTCTATACAGATGTTTTGACATAGATCTTTGTATTTCTAATCTTGAACATCTATTTTCTAGTTTGAAGTTTTAAAATTAAGGAAAACAAATAGGTTATGATCAAAAGTCTCGTTCTTACAGAATGTTACAATTTTGTATCTTGGTAAGCTCATTGGCGTCATAGGGTTACTGTAAGACTGCACATATACGGTCCTATAGATACAAAAATAAGTACAATTCCTTACATAAAAACTCGTATTTTACCGCATAAAAAAATGCAATATAAAGTTACACTTCAATGTCACTTATAAGTGCAGGTATACGTACATATGTACATGCTTGTAAAGTCTTACAGAACAAAGCATATGATACCTTTTTTCAAAAGTTAGTAAAAATAACAATGATTAAGTACATTCGATAAACACGGCTGTATCGTTAAGAGGATATCACAAAAAGTTGGCACACATAGATTGTTTTCGAGCCGTTGTATTGCAGATACGCGTAGCTAATAAAACAATGATTGACTCAGTACGGGGAGACAGGAACGTGACTAGAATTTTACGTCCAATTTTATATCCGTACATAAAAACAAGACCCTACAATGTGAAAGATTCATAATACGGCTCTGATGTGAGCGTTCACAGTACACACCGTGTGAAAGACAAAGCTTGAACCAGGGTGCACAATAAGAAATTCTTGCGGATGCTTGCTTGGTTTTCCCCAGTCGCTTTAGTGTGTAAGAGCACATTCTGTCGCAGGCGTGGAGCTCATGTATGAGCGCATAGCCGATATTCATTTTATGCCTCATTATTTAGGTCGTTCGCTTACTCTGTTATTTATATGTTTAGCAGCTTCCCTACTTTTCGTCTTATGTCCACGTACTGGACACTCCACGTAATGGTACTTTATTCTCACCTTGCGTTTTGACAGCCTTAACTAAATTGTTTTAATTTACTCTAGCATTAGAAGTAAGTGAGTAAAAGGTTGCTAATTGTAGGAAGTGGAATCAAATTAACTGGCTGAGAGGTCAATCTAATTCAAACAAATCTTTATGTGGCAGAATTTAATTTATGTAAAGGAAAGTGCTTCCTTTACAAATGTTTTATTAAAGAAAAAAAGTTTTATAACATACACACGATTATAGAAATACGGCGAAATACAATACATAAATTAACTTCTGCCACATAAAGATTTGTTTGAATTAGATTGACCTCTCAGCCAGTTAATTTGATTCCACTTCCTACAATTAGCAACCTTTTACTCACTTCTAATGCTAGAGTAAATTAAAACAATTTAGTTGAATGATAAGTTAACCCAGTTTACGTAAACGAAATAGTAAATAAAAATATCTGACCTTCAAAGCTTGGGTCAAGAGCAATTGTGCTACTTCTGATAGAACGATGTCCTAGGAAAGTGTCAACACACCTTGTCTGATACAGAGGATTAATTGGCGGTGTATATTTATTTAAAGGTGCTTGGATTGTGTAGATACAATAGGTTATCAAGGTTTCTATTAGAAGTCTACATTCTCGAACGGTTTTTCATTCCACAAAATAAGTATCACTAAAAACTTTTCGTGAAAAATATTATTGTCTAAATGATCTTTTATTGTTATAAGAACAATGGAATGTTTAAAGAACAACATTATGATTATTTATGATATATGATTTTGATTTTTATCATTTGGTTGCTCAATTTTTTAACATTGATTAACTATCATAAAATGAAAAAGGAAACATGTATTTAAAATTGGTCTTTAAAAAAAAATCTACGACACTAAGAAATTAAGCATATCCATGACTAGGTTTATGTTTTAAACATTGTCACCCGACTATAATGAAGTTTAAATTTATAGTTTTCATTAGATAGGTATTTGTATAGATATCACCTAGTATAGACAAACTGAATTTGTAGTAACCACTTTAATGACGCAGTAAGATCCTGAATCGCGATATGAAAGGTCTCTAGCCGATAAGTATACACATATATAACTTCCCAACATCAATCTTTGGGCCGCGGTCGGCCAGGCATGATCACCTGCCTGGTTGGAGTATCCTCCCTATATGTTGGAGATACATAAACACCCGTTCCTCCACAACCGTTTATTATATTGTAAATAAAAAAGAGAAACATTTAGAACATACTTACAAAAAATCTACCAATACCTGATACAGTATATTTGTGCAAGTCTAAACTTGTACAAGCAAATCGTTATATGTATACCTGGCTACCGTTCCACATTGGCCTGACCAAACCTGTCACATCTAACATAAAACAAAAATATTACTTCTAAAACAGGAAGCAGAAAAGAATCAACATTGATTAAATGCACTACTTTATATATAGCTCGAACATTTCAATAACATTGATTTATCGATTTCAGTTAGTTAATATGACTAAGAACGCCATCTTCAATAAAAACATGTTGAAATAATAATCGTTATAAAATTGATGATAAGATTGTTATGTTGAGAACGCAGAATGTGAATAAAAACTGTTAGTTGTGATTTTTATCGAAATTTGAAAGCAGTTCATAGCTTTGGCCTGCAGTGTACAACTAGGGCATTTAATTAAAACTGTGCGAATTGAAATTCCCTCGTTTGGGGCTACGATCCCGCTTTGTTTCCATTATCATTAACTGGAGAGCTATTAATCTTCGTAACATCGCCAATTGTCGGGCGAAGAAGCCTGCATTGCTTGTTACTCAGTATTTTATAGATGCAAATATTATGGTGGGTTCATACCGAGTTTGATCGCCATTTGAATGAAAACTGAAATCAATTTAATTTAAAGACGAACCCTACATTATCAAATAATCCTGCATTGCGGAGGCTTTTAAAGTTTTTTAATAACGGACACAAAGAACACGCCGACTCATAGCAACTATTTGTGGATCACATTGTCCCTTGTGATAAATCAAATCCACGACCTCTGGCTCAGCAGTAAGGATCTAACTACTACTACTACTACGAATATTTTTCATTTGGAATATACAATCAAACTAAAGAGTCAATACGAAATAGAAAGATGTAGCTATGGTTTTCAAATTTTCAATACTAATCGTTAATCAATCTTTGTCTATGAGATATGCTTACCATGATATGCCATAGGCCCATCTGTAATTATATATAATTAGCCGGTTATCTAACAATTGCTTGCTTGCGTTCTATTCACCAAGTGATACCGGAGGCTGACACCCCCACTACCCTCTTCTTCCCTCACCTCCTCATCATCTTCAAAGACAGGTGTTCATGGGTGGCCCGTCTGCTCGTTTTCCACCCCTATGCCATTATATGTATTAGTATACATACATATATTAATATAAAAAAAAATAAAAGACTTTTTTTCCTTTCTTCCTTCTTTTTTCATACCACAATCATTTTATCTTAATTGAAAGTACTTTTTATCCTTGTATATATGTACATAGGACACACTATTATAAAGTTTATGGGTTTCATTAATGTATTTTTTATAACAAAGCTTCTAAACTACTTGTATAGCTTTCCAGAAGCATGCGAGTATGAAGCAAACATGTATATTTCTCTCTAATCTAAACGGTTATGGCTAGAATTAGTTTGCAAGCTTGTATCGAAACTAACATCCAATTATTGCTTGACAGACACAACTTTGAACATGTCTGGATACGATAATTATATAGGCATCTCCGTCTGAGTACGCCTTTACCCGAATTACGTTTAAGTTGTTACTGTGTTTTAGATTCGCCCTTGTTTTGTTTATTCAATATTGGAATTTTGGTGTCTAGGAAATAAAGTTATTTTTTATAATTTAATATAGTCTGTGTTCTTGAATGAAATGGAAGACTTCGACTTTCTAAATTTGAGAATATTCGATCTCGAAAGTTTTTGCTTTCAATATACGCGACATCCCGGCTTTTTATGTTCAGCCCCTGAAGGCATTTTAAAAAATGATATAATAACTCAGTTAAATTAAAAAAAGCCGTGAATTTCGCATTTATAATATTATTAAAAATATTGCTTTATAAATTAAACAGTATTTTTATCCCATTTTTGGATAAAAGATGTGGTAGTAGGGGGAGCGATCGAAAATGCCATTAAAATTAAGGTTTCTATTAGACAATTTAATGATTATTAGCATCAACATAGGTGTGAATCACACTATGCAGATGAATCTTAATACAATACAACTCCGACGTTCCCAACTTTATACTTTTCTTTTGATGTACTTTCTGTCAGTTTAGTTTCAGTTCTTGTAATTTCTTTTTGCTTTATGACACTATATCCGAACTAAAAACATTCGAATCAATCCTCCATGATTGGCCTTACCGCCACGGTGGTTGCGTGTCTTTCTATACGTTTATTTTTCATTAAGAACCACACCTGCCTAAATAATTGCACTCCTTTCGTAAATGTACAATTCTTACAAATCTTCGTCAAATCACGTCAGAGCTGTAATTTACGACGCAATTTAATTCCCGGTTGAAAGGCAATCTGTTATCTGGTCATTAGTGCCTGGGTACACAACCCTTATTAGTTAAGCTTTTAAATGTCAGTTATTTGTTACGTCAAACGTCAGTTGTGTAGTTTACGAATTGTTTTAAACGATCTTTTAGAGGAAAGTTCTTCAAATGTTTCCTTCGTGTGTTATTGTCATGACAGACAACATAGAGGTTAATTTTTCCATAGTAATTTCCGCTATTATTAATTAATTAATTATAGTGAGAAAGAAACTACGTTAATAAGATAAATTAAATTTAAATTTAAAAAACGACTTACGCATAAAATACTCATAGTTTAAGGAACAAACCTTAAAAAGTTAAAATTATATGTGTAATGCTTGCGTGAGTTTTCTAAGAGTTAGGTTCTCCGGAGACCCGTTGGGTAATCATAGGCCAAAAATGACTTACATCATTTTGGATAAGAGCTGATACTCTTACACTGGTGGACCGATATTAACGAAACATAGCTAAGAACTACCGCAAGGAAACTAGCTTTCAAATGAAAAAAAAAAAAACCGCAACGAAATCGGTCCATCCGTTTGAGAGCTACGATGCCACTGATGGACACACACACACAGACAGACATCGACGTCAAACTTATAACACCCCTCTTTTTTGCGTCGGGGGTTAAAAATAAACGTTAGTTTACTCTGACAACCAAGCATTTATTAAACTTTAAGGCTATGAGACTTTCATCATTAGGTTAAAAGCAAAAACAATTCTGCCAAAGACAGGAATTAAGGAATGATTCTATTGACCCTATACCCTAATTTGTCTCGTGTAGATTTTTAGCCAAGCACCCTAAAGCAAAATAAACCCGAACCACAAAGGAGTAAGAACCATAAAGCTAGAATAAAGTCTCACTGAAAATTTAATCTCATTTCACTGTGTAATATTTCCACAATAACAAACCCCGACTTCGCAATCCTTCTTACCAAAAATGATGTAACCCTTTAAATGAAGCATGTTTAAACTAGAGGGAAATATTAAACTTTTTGGTGGGAAATAATTAACCAACTTTAACTGGGACTATGTACATACAGTTCGTAGTGCACGACCCTTTCGTAGGGAGTTGGGCCATCCGAGACGGTCATGGGAAATGAAAATGTCTAGACTGTAATTTTCTGTTTTGTCGAGTTGTAGAATACTATCCGAGAAATTGTGAGTACTCGTAAGAAATTATAGAATCGTGTATCATTATAATTGACCGAATGTAGTGTAGATAGATCAGTTTAAGAAAATGTAATATATGGAATGAATGTAATGTAATATATGGAAACTATGGAAAGAAAACCTTATCTATTTGTAGAATATTCACCTGTTTGTTGTTTTACATACACAAAGATCCATACGAGCAATTAATTAGATGTTAGCATACAAAATATTTTGTAAGATTTAATTTGTTATTTAATTGACTTCGTTAAGAGATTTGCGTTTAGTTTCTGTTGTAGTTTTCAACAAATCGGGAGATCGAGAGGTTATCATTAGATTTCAAAGGTGATTCTTGAATAATTATGGTATACTTGTTGTTGCAAACATAAACAATACTTGATTATTTACTACAAATATACGTTACTCTAAAATTAAATTTCGACTACTATTATTGGTATTATTTATAGTTATCGAGTGAGGAATACTGTTCCATGTAATGACACATCTTTTTTGGAATATAATATAATTTACACAGTCCTTTTCTTAACCATTATTTCTACTACAGAACAACTTATTCCAAATCTCAATACTGATCTCCATAAACCCTTTTGTTGTGAAGAACAAAGATGCAGCAGCAGGTAAATATCATTCAGCGTTACTAGAAATTAATAGACTACCAAATAAATAAAATGATTGCATACCCTCTTTGCAATACGGTAAATTGTCATAAAAAATAATGTATGGATTTAAATACGGAAATGCAACAAAATAGTAACCAAGCACGCAAATCATTATTTGTATGCAAATATGAATTTAAAATTTAGATTTTACTTTTGTAAAGATTTTCTAATAAGTTTATGAAACATTTCCCTTACATTTGAGATATATTAAATAATACAACAATATGAGAGCACTTATAAAATTTTAAGCAAATCTTCGAAAAACATCTCGTAAGAGACGTTCATGTACTTGAACTTAATTTACTGATTAAAGCAGGTTGCACCACCCCTAAGTCGTGCAGACACTATATATGTACATACATATATAATGCTGTTGTACCACAAGGCTGTGTGCTATAACCCAGGCTTAGCTTAAGATTGGTAGCATCCATTGCTATGCACACGAGTAATGCCCTTTACACCAGTCGCACCAACTTTCTCGGGCAAACGTCATCGAGAGTCGATCCTTACTTGTGTCAAAATCGAAACTTAAGAGAAATTTCTGATTGGGGTTGACTTAATCTAGTCCAATTTAACCCCACGAAGACAGAGGTTAGCCCGTTCGCCGATAAAAAGATACCATTGGTAGTGTCACCTTGCTTTGAGAGCACTTCCCTGGCTGCATGAGCCAACATTCGAATCCTTGACGTCGATATATCGAGAGAAGTCCAGTTTCGGGGTAAGGTCAAAGAAGCTTGCTGTTCTAAACAGATCGATACAGTATTTCACTCCAGCCCACCAACTTTTATAAGGCGCAGGATATTTCTGATCAGCTTGACACCTTGACGTTGCATAGAGATGTAGCTTCACTATCGCTTGTATCACCTATACCGGTCGCATGTGACAAGATTTCAATCGCCATCACCTGGATGTTTAGCATTCCAAAACTGTGTGCTCCTTCAAAATCTTTTTGCCTCGCATAACCAGCTGTAGAACAAATTGTAGCCTAATGTATTTCCGGACCGACACCACCTGCCTACCTAAAAGGCATAACAGGCCTACAAGGCACATCGTTTTTCCCATAAAAGTATATATATATATATATATATATAAATGTACACAAAACTAATGTAATTAATTTTTAAATGATTAGACATGCACACCTGTCTACTGTAGTTTAAACAAAGTTATTCTTCTTTTGCTATTATTCCTTTACCTGCTTTTTTTGACACATTTTATCTTCTATAAAATTTTGCTGTCACAAAATTTTATCTATCTTCAGGATAACTGGCCTATAAAAGTTGATATCATAACTTTTAGCCTTATCGCTGGTTTATGATAGCCATGGATTTTTCACCTCTGATAAGATAGAAAAACCTATTTTACTGATGCTAATATTTTACGAAGAATTTAAGGACGTCACAAAAAAGACTACAGTTAAACAGCAAGCAAAGAACTGTGTGTATAGAAGCAAATGTAGTATATAAGGATATACTACATTTGCTTCTATACACTTTTTGACTTTGCGTTCATTGCAGGTTGATGATATACGTTTTTTCATGATGAGGACCGATCGATGGGAATCTCTACAATCACTTCATCGTTTTTTCAGGGTTTAATCTTCAAGAAATATTGAATTGTAATTCACTAGTAAAGATCGACACAAGCAATGACATAAACCATTTGAGAAATAAATTTGATGTAAATAAATTTATTAATTACAATGACCCACTTCTAAATAACCGGTCTCGAGCCTTAAATAAATAAAAATCAGAAATGGCTGTAAACGTTTTTTAGACAGTAGCCGAACGTCAGTTTGTGGGCTCAGGAATGAGATCTATCTGTTTAAACGTTTAATTAAAAAAAAAACGTAAATTCGCAAAAAAATTTCATGATACATTCCTTATATATTTCGGACTTTAAATTAAGTTCCAGTCTAATTAATCAATCAGTATCAAGTTTTACAAATGTTTTCTAATAATTCTGTTTTCATTTAAGCCGGCCTAAATGATGTTGATGGTTAAATAATTAATGATTTAAATTGGTTGAGTTTATTTAAGTAAGTTGAACTGAATAACTTGGTTATTTTAATTGCCATTAATGTTTTTAAATACTCTAAGTAAAATGGCCAAACAACAAACAATATTTTTACAAAAATATTCTTGAAAATTGTGTAAAAGAATGAAAAAGAAAATACAAATTGAGCTAAACAAAACATCAACTTTGCAGATGCGGCATCTGAAATAACAAGCGCGTATTAAAAGCAAATTGTATGCAACAGGAAAAAAAGCTCCTCACGAACGTATATCGACATTTGCGAAGTATGTTCCATACTTGAATATTCAAATTGAAACGGCACATTCGACCTCGGTACCTACCACTCCTTCCTCCCACTTAGATGACCCCCTCTATCCAAAGCTAGTCAACAAAAGGGACGCTGAGAAAAAAGCTAGGTTCCGGTGTCAGTCGCACGTGAATTCCCCGCCTTTGAATGGCTGCTAGTGTGTTGTACCTGAGGTTTTACCTAGTTTTATTTTTCCGTAGAGTATAATAAATTTGTTTATTGTATTCTTTTCCGCTTTTATGTTAAAGTAAGAACATATATTGTGTTGTTAAAGCATTTGTGGACCGTTTTGTTACAAAGGTTTCGTATTAAAATAAAATAGCAAAATTTATGTACATAGTTAAAGACTGGATGCCAAACACTAAAATAGTATTAGTAAAATGCATGCCACCCTTTTCAGGTATTTTCTCTTCTATTGTGCTTTCACATAAATGATCAACCAATCTCTACCAATCAAACAACAATCAAAAGATTGATTGTTGTTTGTAATTGTTAATTTGTTCAAACTAAAACGGTACTAAAATTAGGTAATTCTTTTTTTTTTTTTCTTGTGGAAACCCCACGTGTCATCACCTCACCGGAGCTAACGGAGAAGTGGTATGTCGGACTCGAACCGACTAAAACCACACGGTGTTCCGTCACAAAGGGTCTATTGCAAGGGACCCGGGAAAACCCTAACAAGGAAGCCTCCGGGACTGGCCCCCTCTTCAGTTTAGAGAGGCACGTGCGGAATACATCGTGCCACCGTCTCAGGCCCGCTTCTGCTAAGGTAACGGACAGATCCCCTGTTACCCCCGGGCCAGCGCTCATGGAGGCCGGAGATCCTTCGGCGCTCTCCGGCGCCTGATGCGTCTTGGAGGGACGAGAGAGTACTCGTACTCTCCCGTACCCTTTCCGCCGCTTCTTTAGCTAACATCACGTCCTCGCAAAATGAAGCGACGGCATCCCACGCACTCACGCTTTGAACCATGGATAGAACCATGCTCTCAAGCGAAAGGCTAACCACACCGATAGCCGCCACGAGATCAGCACGCTGCTGCACCCACGCAGAGCACTCCGTCAGAGGGAGGGGTGCGGTATCCTCGTGGCAGCCCCTGCTGTGGTGGCACACAGGTGTTGGCTCTCGGCCTATACGGCACAGGTACTTCCTTCAAAGCATCTGCGTTATGAAAATATAAAGTTTGCAATACCTGCGTTAGCCGGTAGGAGAGGCTCCCGTGTTTCCTCTCCAACCAATCCTCCAAGATGGGCCTTACCGCCATAATTGTGGCGTGCCCTGCGCTCGGCCGCTCAAGTCGCTCTTTCCAGTCTGCCAGCAGGATATGATGGAGCTGAGATCGATGCCCCTCGATGTCGGGAGGAGTGGAACTCAGCTCGTGCGCCTTGCGCCATGGATGTAATGATGCAACTGACTTTGCCTTAAGGTCCCACGGGGCAGTTCCGGCTAGGAGGCTCGCTGCCTCGAAGGAAACCGGTATCCTCTTATGACTATGATGGCCATTGCCCTTTGTGGACGCCGCAATAAGGTGGCATTACGGGCTGTCAGGGACTCCGCCCAAATAGGGGCTCCATATAGCGCCATCGAGGTGTCGGGCCTGCAGGAGGTGTCGGGCCCTCTCAAGTTTGGCAGCAGCCGTGAGAGCGCAGCTGCTGTCCTCATAAGCTTGGGGCCAGATTCCGGAAATGAATTCCGAAATCCCAACCACTATCGAGCACGAGCCCAAGATATCTCATAGAGGGCTCGATGCCGATGCGAACACCTCCTACCATGAGGCTAGAACCAGCTAGAGGCCTTTTCCGTGGCCCATGAAAACAGAGGGCCTCGGATTTGTGTAGGGCCACCTCGAGACCTAGCCGCCAGATCCTACCAACAACTTGAGCGGCACTGGCAGTGGCCTTTATGGTAGCCTCACGGAGCGTCTTCCCGTCAGGAGGGTGTCAACAGCGTAGCAAGTGACGGTGACACCTCCCAAGAGCACTCCGCGCAGAACCCAATCGTACCCGATGTTCCACAAGAGCCCTAACACCGAGCCTTGTGGAACACCGCACGACATTTCTCTCCGATCGTGTCCTGCCCGACTCGGGTAGATTACGGCTCTCTCTGTTAGGTACTCCTCGACAATACGGCGAAGGTATAGAGGCACTCTGAAAAATGAGCGCCTCCCTAATGCAGTTCCAGGGTAAGATGTTGAATGCGTTGACGATATCGAGAGACACCGCCACCATTACCTTACCCCGGGAAACCGCTTCCTCCGCCAGGGCCCTTACGCGCATGATTGCATCTACAGTGGAGCGCCTCCGGCGGAAACCAAATTGGTTATCCGCCAAATCAGGGCCCACGCTTGAAAGGTGCTCGACGAGGCGTTCCACGATGATTCGCTCAAAGAGCTTGCAAACCTCGTCGAGCAGTACTATTGGGCGATAAGCAGACGGTGAGTCTGCTGGGCGCACCACCTTCTGGATCAGGACTATTTTCCCTGTTTTCCACAATTTAGGAAACTGGCCCCTCTCCAAACATGCGCTAAAGAGTCCCGGTAGTCGGGGTCCGAGAGCCATGAGGGCGAGAACCCACGTTCGGCCCGGAATGCCGTCGGGTCCTGGAGCAGTGCTTTTGGCCTTAAGCCGTAACACCGCTGCCCCTAATTCTACCTGAGTAACTTCGGGGGCGTCGTCATCTTCGTCGTTGGGTAACTGAGGCAGAGCCATTGGTAGAGGTGTATGCTCCTCCACCCGTGATGGGAACAGTGAACCAACGACTCGTTCAAGCCAACCTCCTTCGCATATGTCCTCAATCTAGGTGGCGTCAGAGCTGGACGTAGCCTAACGCTCTCCATAGCAGATATGCGCTTCATAAGGCGCTCCTCTAGGTCCGAGATAAGCCTCGCCGTATATGTTTCTGTGTGTTGCACGTATGTAGTCTTATCTGGGATACTGTGCTGATTATTTATTTCATCGCGTAGAGCACGTATCTCCTGCCGCAACTCTTCGTTCTTTTTTTCGGAGTCTGCTAGTCTGTCTTCGAGGCAATTTGTATGCTGCCGAAGTTTAGCCAACTCCTCCGAAGAAGAAGACTTTAGGAGCGCCTCCATTGCCTCTTTAATGGCCAGGGCCGCATCTTTTAGGGCTTTTTGGTTTGCACCTTTAATGCCCTTGGAGCTTTTGGCAACCTCTTCGATACGAGATACGGCTTCTTGAACTTTGTCCTCCCAGTTAGGGTCAGAGTTAGCGTCTCGTTGAGGGCTCTTTCTTGCCTGAGCTCTTTCTGCTCTCTTTGTAGCTATGTTGAGGAAAAGGTTTTTGAGACGCATTTCCTCCTCTGCCGCCTGCGCAGCTTTATCAGCGGTACGTAGAGCTGCTGCCCCCTTCTGGGCCTTAGCGGCCAGTGGTCGGTGGCCGGCCTCTGCCGCGTGGCGCTTTCGGCACCTTTGCGACTGGCATTGCATCGTCGGCCTCACTCGAGGAGATCCCCTCCATGCCAGAATATTAGCCGTTGGCGATGACGCCCTCTCCAAAAGGAGAAAACAGTAGAAGCTCCATCGCCGACGTTGCCCAGAGTCCACCACGGGGAGGTTTTCAAGCAAGCACCCCTAAATTAGTCACTCTGAATTTGTAAGCAAACGAAGTAAACGTACAATCCTTGTAAATCTGCTGGTTCTGGAATGTTTCTATTTAATGTATGTTAAGCGATTTCGAATTTACTTTTACGGTGGTCCCATTGTAACCAAATCATTCTTGATCATGGAATACCAGGGAAATTACAAATAAGATTGTTTTTTGCAAACAAGCAGACGGGTCACCCAATGGTAACTGACCCTTGGACACCCGCAACTTAGGAGTCACGAGTGCGTTGCGTTCTTTTCTTAAAGATTTGAAGGTCGTATCGGTCTGGAAATATGGCAGGGGACAATTTGTTCCACAGGCTGGTTGTGCGAGGTAAAAAGCTTCTGGAGCATAGTGGTGGAGTACCAATAATTCGGTGGGAGGGGGATAAATTGCACGTACATATGTATATGCTTTAAAGTATTGCGTAAAAGTTCATCTACTTTTTAAATGTCAACTATTCATCACTTTAGTTCATAAAAGTAAACTTTTAGTCTATAAAGTAGTCAACAGTTAAGTACTAGATTATCTGTTCATAAACTTAATCGTTTATTTTACACAACAAAGTGTACTGCTCTAATAAGGTTCATGTTACAAATACATTAATTATATCAAGCCTCCGTACAATGGCCTTACGAATTGTTCCTTTGGGAGGTCGCGTGTGCGTCTGTACTGTTGTTATGGGTCTTATGAACCCCACGTCGCTTTTGCAGGGTTAACTGTTTACGAGGTACGAGTTCCGGGATGAATATTTAATGACAAGCAAGTGATTGTGGATGTACGATGTTGAGGTGATAATGTAATTTACTGGTTGAGAACCCTCTCTGATTGCATGAGTTTTTTTTATATTTCATATTTTTTCAAAAACTAATTTATCGCACTTTGAGTAATCAAACAAATCGCTGTTATAAAGTAGCTCTGACATATTTTCAGTGTTGAGACAAATTGAAACCAATGTAACCCAACCTTAATCGAAATTTTATATTAAGGTCGATGTTTATTTGCGAATAATTAAATAGAATAAGTCCTAGTTTCTACTGTATTCATTCAAATAATTTAGGTAGTCAATTTTGGTTCTTGTTATATATATATCAAACCGGTCTGTTCTTTCAGCACATGCTTCTTCTCTAAGTAAAATAATAAAACACGTAGGTAGCGACGCTTAGGTAGAATAAACGTTCTACTTATGTTAATTTACAACTATTTGCTATACCATCCAATGATTTAAGATACGTTCAGATCAAAGTGGAGTCCTTTGAGTTGCTCCTATCGCGGAGGTCCCATTATACGTTAATACCCCACCGGCTTATCTCAGACTATCTTGCAGAGCCCCTTTGAGTATTAACTTGGCTACCCGTGAAAATGTTAAGAAAATAAAATTGTTTATTTCATTTTGCAGCATAATGTATGTTGATCTTTGAGGGTGTTTTTATTGTGAACTAAATGTTTAACGCTTCTCACAAGACATTATGTAATACTGTGTTGACAGAATGAAAATGAAAAGATAGTACTGTTATTAAATAAACACTTCCGTTAAACGTGAATATCTTCTTCATTTACATAAAATAGAAATATAAGCAATTATACATTCAAACTCTTCACTAATTACAAATATCCTCGCCAAGCTACACAGCTTGTTGGTGAGATACGCGCGTCAATTACAAATCCATTTTTTTTTAATACTTACCATCTCTACTGATCAATCACTATCACTATTTTATATTCAAGTATATATGTAACAGACATATTATATGCAGACATTCTTAAGACTACCATATTACATACATTATATACTTCTACATATATACGCATATATACTATTGGTTCTCATAACATATACAAACCATATCTCACTCACTCACTCTATTACTGTCTTTGTCCATATAAAGGTTGCCTGTAAGAAATCGTTTTTAACGATAGGGCCGCTGTTTGTTTTTGACGAATAATAAAGTTTATTTCTATTCTATTATATTCTACTTAAGTCTAAATATAGAAATATACATATAATCATTTAATTAAAAGTGAATTTTAGGGATCAACCGCATCGTGGGAATGCACCTCACTGATAATGGTGTCACATTCGCCGAGCAGTTAAATAACTATAATACTCAATATTACGAACACAGTATATCTAATACTCACTTTTAACCTGGTCTGCCTGAACACACACGCATAAGATTTGAGTTCTTCGTATCTTACACTTATGCGTCTCTGTTCTAGAATGTAATTTATATATATATATATATATATATATCTGTTCCAAACGTTATCACTTTCTCATTTATAACATATTAGGACCAACATTATATAGTCATTTGAACAGCGATAAAAATGAAAAAAGAAAAAATACCTATTTACCTAAGATTATATATATTTAGTCACTAGACCAAGAAATCCTTACCCTCATTAAAACAATGCTACGACATAAATTTAGCTGACTCGGCCAGCACAGTTAGAAAACTTCCTAAAATAAATCGAGTACGTAACTTATGGCCGCTTAAAAAGAAAAGGAAAACGTTGTAAAGTCTCCTAATTTAGTTCATCAAAGCTTTCATTCATCAGGCTTCAAGGCTTCGGGCTTAAGATAATCCGACATTTCGATCACTAGTTTTTGTTCTTTTTGGCCCGTTAGTGACGAGGCGTATGCATTAAAATACTTTACTTTCTTTAGTCGACTATTAGAAATAGAAAATGGCAATTATGATAATTAATCGACCATATTTATGTTTTAGGATACGTCATAACGTTGTTTTTACTTGAAGCCGAAACAATAGGTAATAAAATCAAATGCGTTTTCATGTCGAATGATAGCGGTGCTCCATGTCTTTATTTATATTTATTATTAGTGCGATTGGTCCATCATCTTATATATATTGGAACCAAAAAAACGAGGACCTGAAGCTAAAGTAATATTAAAGTTGATTAGTGTTTAATGTCAAAAGCCGGATAGAATGAACTAGTAAGATCAGAATTTATTGTCCAAAACTAAATGCTAGATTTAATCTCTTGAGCTTTATTTGTAACAGATTCTTTGGTGTAATGAAGCTTTGGTGGATAATTAACCCTTACGTTGGTTTTATCAGTGGACGCGTAATGAGGTCCTGGGATTAATTACTTTAACACGATAACTTCTGTTGTAACTCTAAGTAAAGTTGGAGAAGCGAAAAACGAGTTAGTTAGAGGACTCTGAAATCCCGGCACCATCCAGTTCCAGTTATAGGTATGCAAACCTGCGTTGCTTGAGCTGTTGCTTATACTCCCCAATCTATCTCTGTTAGCAATATCTTTTCCTTCCCTTTCTATCCTACCGTTCCTGTCCCATATACTCCCAAATTTCCTCATCCAATCCCCAAAAGTGCCCGGAGTGCTTGACTTGCCCCTTGCTTAAATGGGACTTAATAAATATGTACTGTATGTGTATAATACTCAATAGGACCGTAATGTCGTGTAACAGTGATAAGCGGCTAATAAATGAAAAATAACATTTCACGGATACATACCAGTAGTTATTTGAATCCGATATTTTTGTTTGTTTTTTCTTATTATCTACTAGTTATCCTAGGAACAAAGAAAGCTTATGTTTTGGTGTAATAATTTGAAGTCCACGTTTGTTATTATTACACAACCAATATAGCTTTAGGCTAACTTAGCCCCATAGAAATAAATTTATTTAAAACGCTTTGTTTAAATCGTCAAGTTAATTCTCTTCGTACCTTTAACTATGTGTTAAATATGTTGCTCGAATTGTAAAGGTATTTGAAATTAAATTAAAGATCGAATTAATTTGAACCCAAAACACAATGAGGTTAATTATGTCTATTGTCCAGATAAGTGGTCAATAGCCCCTAAGCTTTAAGTGCTTTTAATGCTTAGAGATATCATTCCAACATAGTACGTTGGTAGGATTAAGTATTTTGTTCAATATTTTAAGCCTATAAAATAATAAGTATTTGAGGTTATAAATTGTACACGACCATTGAAAGCTCAGTTGCTTTATACCATACATATATAGAAACATAAAAGCTGCATATAAAAGAAATTACGACATGCCTGTTGGTCTGGCTTTCGTTTTGTGATCCAGACTGCAAGGCCAGAGGCGAAATTATACATTTATTCAATCGAAAGTATTTATTATTATTATCTATGCACTTTCGCTATTTTATAAGTAGTTCATTCCTGCTTCCATTGCTGAAAAAATTGTGAGAGCGAGAATCGATAAAATCTTTGAAGGCAGGTTTGGACTGCCTCGTCGTAATTGATCTTTTTTCCTAGCTAGAAATTGTCCCTAAATCCCTAAAAAGTGGTCATTTGTTCGTGTTCGTATCGGAAACATTCCAATCGCAGCTCCTGTAATTTACCGCCCGTCTGTCTAAAGTATAAGTGTCTGAAGTACGGGCCCAGCGTTGTCCTCAAGTAGCAATGGGCTCCAGCAATTGACCAGTCTCGGTTGCTTAAAGACTAGCTTTTCCATAATGGTTTGGAGTTGTTGACAATACAGTATTGCCGTAATCGTCTGTTTAGATCTTAGGAAGTTGTAGTGTATGGTCCACTAAACACACACCAGTACTTTTTTCCGAGTGAAATTTCGCTTTCCATAGGATTTGGGGTTGGGTCAACCACTTTGACGAGCGTTTTCGATTGTCGTACAGAATCCATTTCTCATTATAAGTAACGATACGATTTAAAATTAACCGTGCCATTATTGTGATGGTTAAGTAATATAAAGCAGCACTCAATGCGTGTTTGTTGGTGCTTCACTTAATTCATTCGGTACCCATTTTTCGAGCTATTGCGCTTTCTCAGGTTTCAGGTGAATTGATATTGTATTATCACTCTGACGTAGTTTGCGATGGATCCGCTTACATCACATTTAATTTTTCATTGTCAACTACGGTCTTCAGCCGTCCACGGGGTTTGTATTGTAGGTTAACATTTTTAGAACGCCAACGTTTGAACCAAAAACGTACCGTGCTTTCTTTAACAGTAGCTGCCTTTATACATTATTAATTCTTCGAGCTGTTTCAGCAGCACTGGTTCCAAACCCGTCAATAACGCAACAACTTCGTAAATAACGCGATATTTGAAGTTTAACATTTTGTGAACAAGACGGTGTCAAAGAAAAATGAAATGGCTTCAAAACAAATCAATCACTAAATAGGAATCACATGCACACACCTAAATTTGAATTTGGAATTTCTAACTATACGCCAGATATTTTAGATCAAAGTTCGATAAAGTGCACATGTCATATGTTAAGAAGTAATAAAATATATATGTATTAAGAAATATATGAACATGTTTATCATCAATCTGGTTACCATAGTACAAGCTCTGCTTTGTTTGAAATTAGTGTGCCGTATGTTAGATATCTTATAAGCATGTCTTTTTAATTGTATTTATAAATATTAAGAGGCCTTTTGGGTTTGTGCTCTAGACTACAATAAAAAAAGTGCTCGATAGTGTACGATAATGTTCTTTTGAATAAACTAAATAATGACTATCTCAACTGCAAAATAAGAAGAAAACGAAAGTATACAGTATTAGTACGGCTCTGTTCATAATCGACTTAATCGATTAATCATATTTATTACTTGAAAAGACATAAAACTACATGGTGCGTAAATGAAAGACATAATTTATTACGCGAGAAACAACAACAAGCATTTGTCGTCTGTTACGAATGAGCTGTGAATTTATTAGATTTGTAAAAGCTGAGACGTAATGTCCTCGGATTATGTTGAACGATGTCTGCAACTCAGTGGAGTTTTTGCCACCTAGGAACATTTTATAAGATCATCTAAATAACATACGAAGGTGATTCAATGTTAAATTAACTACTTATTAACTTAACTACTTATGCATAAACCAGTAATTCTTAAAGCCATTTAATCTTACAATTATAATAATTTACTGACAAAATATAGAGATCATGTTACAAGTGTTAAATCGTCTAAGTCTAATTAATATCTATAAATTTATCCAATTTTCCATTCGATTCTGTTATTCGTTTCAATAAATTTTATGGGACCTACGTATGTCTGCGTTCACCTTAAAATAGACATTAAATATTAATCAGAGTAGAATACTCGTTCATTGTACTAAAGCCTTTTCAAAATTTCTGGAATGAATGCACTGTTTGTTTTGTTTTTATTTGATGGTCCTTTAACATAGAGAAAAGAAATTTATTCATAGGACTCGAATAAAATGCGCATCAGCAGACATTAATAGATTATACATAGAACTTACTAAGTAATTAAAATCAACTACAATCATTTCACCGAATCGACTAAGTCCACTCTCTTATTATTAATGTCCGTTATTTTTTTAGAGACTTTGAACTGCTGTTTTGACGTCTTCACAATAGGGGTTTGTCGATTAAGACGGAAGAATGGGTTTGTGATGTACGCCCGTAAGTTAATGGTAATATAATTTTAGGGTTAGAGAAGCTTGAGCTTGACAGCTAAATAAAATCTTTCTTAATAACTTAAATCAAATTAAATGCAACATTTTTGATGTATTTGGTACTCAATTACGCCAGAACTGCTAAACGTATCGGGATAATATTTGGCAAAAATATAGATATATTTGCAAAATAAACATATAATGGTACAAAAAGGCTATTGTATTCATAAAAAGAAATAATACTAAATGTAAAGTAATAGTGGACAGTTCTTTCATTCAATTGTTTACTAAGTGGAAGCTCGTCCACCCGTTAAAACAATTTAATGCACTATATTTTGGTGTATAAACGAGAGTGAAAATCATAAGTCGGACTTATTTAAAGAGGTTATGTTTAAGAGTCTTCATGTTTAATCTTACCGGATTTAAAACCTATAATCCCAAATGGTTAAGTCATTATCCCTCAAACAATATTATGATTAAAATATGGATTAACAATTAACAAATTGTTAATTCTCAACTAGACTGAATACATTCATTGAAAAAGAAAAAGAATAAAATTATGTAGACAATGTACTAAAACCTTCAAAATATTTCTTTGGGTCCTTTGTATTAGTCATTACACCACTTTCCATATCCATCTAGGGCATTGATCAAACAAAAAAAAAATCGTTGGGCGTGTGAAATTTCTATCTAGTCAACCGCTATATCATAATAAATGCTATTTACATATTTACGCATGTTACGCTCACCCTTTCATTTCATACCCATATTGAGGTACAGTACAGCCAAAAATATATAACACGCCATTTTGTAGGGGTGGCCATCTTGGATTTACAAAGACAACGAACGTATTAAATTATATTGTCATTACAACTAAAGGTGCGTACCAAATTTAAGATCAATCCATCAACAGAAAGGGGGTCAAAAATTTCAATTACTAGATTTGACCAAAATTAATAAACAAACAGGGCAAGCTAAATATAACCGTTTAAAAATAAGAACGACATCTAGACATAAATTATAATATTTCAGTTTCCAGACTTAAGATATTTTACCCTCTAAGTTGGCTAAATTGCTGTTGAGATGTTATCGCATGAGTTGTTACACTGGCCGTTTATATAACATAAATAACTCGAATCGAGGTAGGTCTGCACTAAGCTAGGTCTGCGTAAGCTCCAAGTTATAGTCTTGATCGAGGTCTTCTTTGTTTAGACTTTTGTAGCAAATGTATCCATTTCTCAAGGACTTTGTGAAAATATTGTCTATTCAATAATCGTTATCTTAGTTCAAAGTTCTGTAATTGATTTAAAATATGTATCACGTGAGGCTTACAATGTACCATAATGTATTCAGTAGATTCATGTCATCAGGTTTTAGTTTGTTTACCCTATGAGGATAAGGAAGTTTTATGCCCCATTTTTTAAATAAAATAGTATTTGTCCATTAAAAACATTAGCAAAAGAACTGACCATATATACATTTTATGACAATTTGATTTCATTCTATTTTAGTATATACCTATGCCTACAGTCCTACGCAATATAAACCCAAGTCGAAAAAATACTTTATGTAATTCCTGGAATCGTTCTCATCAGAACGTCTTCTACACATACTCGTGTTACCGTTGCCAAGGTGTTTTTTTTTGTATTTTGTATCAATTGTAGTATGTTGAGGCCAATCAAAAAGTGAGACGAGCATGTATGTATATTTTAAATTACAGAATATTTAAAAAATAATTTAATCAGAAGAAAAAAAAAGGGTAGGCTAAGTTTAAAATACTTATATTTGTTTCATAACTAGACAAAATAACTAGTACTGTAAACAACGGAACATAGAATGGTTTATTGACAAAGTCTTCAGAAGAAAAGTGTGCATAAAAATGGACGACACTTGTGTTTTTTTAATTGAGTATTGGAATGAGCGTTTGCCTTCGAACTCATCTCATAAAATAAATTACTTAACTTACCTTTCATAAACTTTACAAAAGGCACTAAATATGCATAAACTTCTGTAAATTCTGAAAGGAATATAAATACTAGGAATCCAGGAAATACACATTATAGTCATTCAAAAACACAAAGCTTGTCAAGATAAATGTTACTCGCGGGATTGCACCTGAAATTTAACGTCGTAATTGATTATACAATGCCTCAAAAGCTGGGGCACAAAGCTAGAATTGGACGGACTTTACTTATTACGTAAGTGTGTTCGTCTATCGCACAAAGGAAGTCAGTTTCATGAAATTTCAAATGTGCAACGCCTAATATTGAAACCATATCTGTATCGATTTTGAGTGTTTCAGTATTTGATCCCCTGATTTAAATACTATGGGTAATATGTAGGCCTTTTTTCATACGTTCGAACCCTTTTTCAAAACAATATGACCATTGGACTGGTGCAATGTTTTCAATGTGATGATTGAACGCCGTAACTGCCTCTTTGGAGCTTGTAAAAGTGAAGCCTCTCATCAAATCTTTAATTTTAGGAAAAACAAAGAAATCACAGGATGCGAGGTCCGGACTTGGATGGATGCTAGATGGGTCATGAGCTCTACTTTTTTAGAGATGAAAAAGGTTTTGTTTTGTTGGCGTTGTGCGAAGAAGCATTGTTTTGGTGCAAGAAGATCTTTTTCAAGAACATCGGGTAAACAGATGGTGGTGTACCACTCGGCATTAACACTTCTTTGATCTTCAAGTGGGACTGTCTCAACAGGACCGGTACGCGAGAATCAAAGTGCAATCATTTTTTTTCCGGCGTGCTTAATTATGTCGGTCTGTTCTTACTTTCAAACACACACTCACAAGATTGTTGTTTTTTCTCTGGTTCAAAACAATAAATCCAAGTTTCGTCTCCTGTAATGATGTCGTAACATTACAATGTCCATGGTCGTACCTAAGTAACATCTTTTTGCACGAATCCACACGAGCCTGTTTTTGTTCTGAAGTCAGTTCATTGGGAATCCAACGACAACAAAGTTTTCTAACTTTTAATTCTTCATGTAGAATTTTTGAATTTGACTCATACTATTCCCTAAATTTCCCCGAATCGCTTCATAGGTGATGCGTCTGTTGTCTTCAATTAGCTTCTTCACAGTAACCACATTGTCCTCATTGGGGGCACTTGCTTGCCGTCCTTTACGAATTTCATCATGTAGAGAAATCCGTCGCCGCTTAACATACCATCGCCTCACGGTGCTCAGATAAGGACTTCCCTCCTAAAAGCATTTTGAAGGCGAACGGCACAATCTTGCGGAGAAAGAGCACTTTTAAAATCATAAAAAATCATCGCTCTAAAATCTTTTCGCGTTAATTCCAATTTCACTGCGGATGTCCAAATTCAAAGTGCCATAAAAAAGAAATGACAGATGATTTCCCGCCTATTATTTTTTTATTATCAAGGACTCGTGTGTAAAAAAAATAAATCATTCGAAATTCAAACAGCTCTGAGAAACTTTCAGTGTGCCCCGTGAACAAGTCAAAGGAATTTCTCAATATACACACTTGGGTGGCACAAATATCCGGCACTGACTACTTTCCTATCTGTCGGTGTGTAGGTATTTGAATCTTGCTACAATTAACAGTGCTGATATCTTTGCTTACAATTAACAGAACATTGTGGAACAATGTGGATTTGGGGTTTATAAATTTAAAAGACGATAATAAAAACAAAAAAAAAACAAATCATAGTTTTGGATTTGTCGCATGAGATTGTATATATGTGGAATGTCGAATTGGTAATCATGGTTCCGAAATTCATATCTCCTGACGGATTGTTAGCTAAGATAAATACCTTATTAGGCTCTCCTTAGATAGCTGGTCCTATATTGTAAGGAGGTGCTTGTCTTTAAGTCTTGGTCCGTGTACCCTATGTTGGTGTTTGACTTCAAATGATAATCGAAATTTATATGTATTTATATATTTAAGTAAAATAAAGAAAAATTAAACTTCAAAAGCCTTGTACTTGAACGACTGGTTAAAAAACAGGGCTTGTACTATGGTAACCAAACTGCTAATCAACATGCTCATATATTATTAAAAACATACAAATATATATATATTAATTACACCTAAACAGACCAGTTGACCGTGCTCATCATACAATTATTTCTTCTGGGTGGGATCGAATCAACGCCTATGGCTATGCCGTCAGGTTATGCCATAAGACCAACAGCAGTAAATACTTTTATATTGCAATGTGATGTTATATGACTATGAAATAACGATTACTTCAAAACGGAATCACGTCTAATGTAGCAATTTAGAAAACTAGAATCGTCATCGTCGTCGAAGTCGTGAATCATTAACATCTATATAAATATGCCGTATTTCCGAACCGATACGACCTTCAAACCTTCAAGAAAAGAGCGTAAAAGGCCGGCAACGCACTTGTGACTCTTGAGCTGCGGGTGTCCATGGGCGGCGGTAGTCACTTACCATCAGGTGACCCGTCTGCTCGTTTGCCCCCTATCGCATAAACAAAATAGGCAAGACAAAACACTTGAAAAATATTTTCTAATATGACTGTCATCCGCTTTCCCTTTTTTGCTTATTATAGTTATTGTCGCGTTTTGCTGTTATTATAGTTTTTGAATTTTAGTTTTTTTAATTATGTGAACATGGCTACCAAAGGTACAGAGGTCCAGTATACATGTGGACCTGTTATGACATGTCAAATGACAAAGTCTATGCAATGTCGGTTTGAGTTCTACTACTCAATGTAATAAAATATTACAATTATACAAACCATCAAGTTTTAATTTGTCAATTGTCAATTGTAAAAAACCTCACATTTTCTTCATACCAAAATGGCTTTACACGGCACTCTAAACTTACACTTCATGACCGACTGATTTGACTAGAACTTAATTTCGATATAATTAATTAATCCGTTGATACATATTTGAGTTGAAAGATTAATTTTACATTTTTTTTTACAGTCCGGGAGCACACATCACATCATGTAACAAGATTAAGGCACTCGAGACACTTAGAGGGGTACCCTCCGATACACACATCCTCCGTGAGTAAACACCATTATCACCTATCATCTTTATCATATTACCACGATCACCCTCCCCCGACAGCTTTGACCCTATAGATTTCGTGTTAATTTAAACGCTTCTTTGTTTTAAAAATAGGTGTTTTGCATGAATGATGTTATTATAAAAATATACTTTATATAAAAAACTAGCTAACACGGATAATGTAAGTTTTTTTTTAAATCATTGTTTAATTACATTTCATATACTTTTAATATATTTCTTCTAAGCGCTCTCTGGATTTACAGGTATTAATTTTAAGTATTCATGTATTATATAAAGAAGACATTAAAATATTTGGTTATAATGTATTTACTTGATATATATCTATAAAAGATAAAGGAATAAATTATTGGTATTTTTAAGTATGTGTATGATAGTTTTGATACACGTGTCAGAATTATTATTGTTCATGTAAACATTACAATATATTTGTTGTAATTGCATGCCAACTGTTACGTTGTTAATTCCTAATTAGATTTTGAGAAAGAGTTGAAAAAAAGTGTATCATAATTGTATGTTTGCGACTAGTTTTTTTTTAAATAGAGAGCATGTAAAGATGAAAATTAAGTAATATATGACTACTGAATTTGTGCTTTGGAGGTGATCCTCGCCTATTTCTGATTCTTTAACATTATTTTTATTTAATTTAGTAATATTTTTTCCAATATAGAAACCTCGCGTACGAGTTTTCTCACTTTTTATTATGGTTTCTATTGAATTGCTTAAGCGTTTTCCCAAGAAATAAGAAGATATATAAGTGAAAGACTAACTAGAAACCTTCCATCACAATCATTTGGATGTTCAAATTCGAATTTCTTTACAAAAAAAGATCTGGGCGTGAATCACTGCTAATTAATGTAGTACATATTTTTAGCCCAAATATTGATGTAGTCGCATGCCCTAACGCGGTTTCAGTTCATACCGGTCACATCACTCAAGCTGGCCGTCAAGGATAACCACAAGCCGCTGTTCACCGAGTGCCTAAACTACAGGCCGTCAGTAAAGGAGGAGCAACCTGTCGGCACATATGTGTTCACGGTGAGTCACTTTTAACTAACATCTCAAAAATTCATCCACGTAAATTCACCCCAACTTTTACAAAGGTTTCTTAAGTTCTTCACTACCTTCCCCTACTAGTTCAGCGCGGTAAACTTATGTCTTTTATAATAAGATTAAGCCTATAACTCTTTCCTTCACGACTAGGTGATTAAGCCCTACGGTTTGCCAGACTGTTTACAATTTGAAAGGAAGCGCTAAGTAGTACGCACAAAAAATATCTGGCAGGAAAAATAAATTATAGGATCATTTATTGTCAGCAATGTATCACTTATTTATAAGATATAAAGTTTCCGTATTGAAATATAAAAAATAAAGTTTCCTAACAGTAATTTCTTATGATATATTCTAATAATTGAGGAAAAATGCTGTTTATTCGTTTGTAAACAAATTCCGATTTCGTTTGATCAATCACAAAATATTTCATGCCTCCTACATCTGTATTTCGGAATATGCGTCCTGATTAACTCTAGTTAGGTGTGTCGTTATCTCCTGTACTTTGGCGAGGGAAAATAGGGGGGTTCCTGCTGACTTCCAGAGAATCTGGGCCAGAGGTCGAAAATATAGGATAATTTTTAACTTGTTGCCATTCATGTTCATGTCAGATTCTATAATGTATAATATATAATAATAAAAACATAATGTATAATAATTCTATAATGGTTTACTAGGTAAATTAAATACTTAATAAAAATTATAACACATTATTGTATTTCAGGTACACGCAGAAGACCGGGACCCTCCAGAAATGGGTGGGACGGTTACTTACAAGTTTGTCTCCACTCCTGGTGAGAAGGAGAGGTTCCACGTCGACCCTAAGTTGGGACGAATCACTACAGCCGACGTTAGTATATGTTATTTTATATTTTATATAAATATTTGTATGGTTCAGAATTTCGACCAGTGTAATAATCTTAAGAGGTAGTTTTTAAATACTAAGAGTATTTATAAACTACCTCTATCTATTTGTACATGATTTGTAATGTAATGTTAAATTGTTTATGTTTTCCTGTTGTTTGATATGTATATAAAATATTTGATTTAAAAACTCTCTTTGAAGTTATACGAGGGGAACCCATTTGGGCCCGATTCAAATAAAAAGATCAGCAAATAAGTTTAAATATTATTGTTGCTTCGACGAATCACAATAGATTTTGGTGTTGGTTATATTAAGTCACAATGTAGATTTTTTGTCCAAATATCATTAGATTATTAGAATATGTATATAATAATTAAGTAAATTTGTGTTTATATCTCAAAATTAAAGCTTATCAACTTGGAAATAAGGTAGGTATAATATGTTTTCTAAACAGAATATTTAAAAGCTTTTTTTCTAATGATATTGATATCGCATAGATTTTCGATCACGATGAACCGTCCAGGGAGAAAGAAGCGTACATAACAGTTCGAGCGTCAGACAACGGCCAACCACAGCTGGACGACGCCTGCACCATCAAAATTCTTATAGAAGACATCAATGACAATCCACCTGTATTCGACAAAGTTGTGAGTAAACTGTTTTTAATCTACTTTACCCTGGGAAATTAAAAAACTTAAGAAATATTGAAAGGTGTGCTTTAATTGTGAACGTAGATCATCAGAGTTTTGGACTTTTATTTATATGATTACTAATATCTTTTCACAGTATAATAAATTAAAAAAATCAAGCCTTATTGTGTTTCTTTACCGATTGGAGTAACGTTACGTCTAAATTGTCACTAATTGTATGTTCGTTCACTAGCCTCAAAACGTGGCGCAGACTATATTAACGCTTGCCTGTTTTTCAAAGGTCTTCCGAGGAGATGTTTGGAAGGTTTGTCTAAAAGAGAGAATTTCACAAAACAAAGAGAGAGTTCCGCACCAAGTGTCATAATCTTGCAATATAACTTGTATAATATGTATATTTGTTCGATTGATACCATTGCTTATTGTGCTTATGTTGAGGATTATTATAGTTTTAATAAGCTATGGTATCAATCGGTGGATTTTATTGAATATATTCTTTCTTTCTCTAATTGCATGTTGCTGCATGTCTGATTTAGGACCATAAGCCGCCCCTCAAGGCGATATTGGTAATAATACTTTATGTGTTCCGTGTGATTCAATTAAAAACACTTTCTTTGCACATTTGTAGTTGATGTGTTTTCTTTAGCTAGGCTGCTCTTTCCCCCTAGGCGCATTTTATCACACAGCACGATTATAATTATTTTGGAAAAACTTTCTCTAAGCTTCGGGCATGCTTCGCGTAGAACATGTCTTAACAATAATCTGGGTACTCTGGAATTTGTAATTACTGTGTCTTCAGATTTACTACACCTATCGAAATTTCGACTTCCAAGTGACGGTAACTTTTAACTATAATGTGTGTCTCCAAAAACAAAGTCTTTTGTATAATATGATTTTATTAACCCGTTATTATTATTCAGTCGTATTCGGAGTCTGTCCCTCAAGACCTTCCGAGTGGGCGAGAGGTGATGCGGATATCAGCGACGGATATAGATGATGGAAACAATTCCATCGTCCACTATCACCTGGATTCTAATTCGCCGGATCAAGCTTATTTTTATATAGATCCAGATAATGGAGTTATATTTTTAAATAAGACTATAGATGTGAGTAATTTCTTTTGTTTTTACTCTTTTTTTTATCTAATTTCCTTGATGATTTGCCCTAAAAGCTTAGTTCATAAAAGAATTAACAGAATATAGTTTAATTTCATTAGTTAAGCATGTTATCTTACTGTAGCACATTTCTTAACTTTACACTTTCTTTTAATTTGTAGTTGACAACTTTGGTTAATTAATCCATTTTGTTTGTAACAGAAACCGCCGGGATACAAGTTTAAGCTGAGCGCGATAGTAAAAGATATGGGAAACAAGACCCAGCAAAGTTCTATAACTTTAGACATACAAGTTGTGGAATCTAACAAGAAGAGTCCATCGTTCATAGAAGTTCCCGATGAACCGATAAGATTAAAAGAAAATTATTCGGATTTCAATACTCCCATAGCAACTGTGAGGGCTATGTAAGTATAGATTATATACCTATTTTGATGATGTTTTCTTTGTATGATAATAGATTTTTATAGCGTCCTATCAAAACAACCTTGGGTTGCTGATGACATCATATTGACTTACAACTACGTTTTAAAAATTGTACATGGAATCTAAATAACCAATTAAAATAACCAAACTAATTAATTCTAACAATAACGTCTACGCCAATTAACAACTAGAAAAAATACTTAACTACCTGTAATTTCCTGAAATATGCGTTCAATTTATATTTTGAAGTTAGTACCCAAAGCACAGTTGTTGTGGTTGGTTGACCACATTGGCAATTATATTTTTATGGACTGTTCCTTTCTCTAGAAATACTTGACATTGGCGGAATCTCTGCGTTGTATTCACACGTGAGATAGAGTCCATATACAACTAATAATAATAATATTTTGAAATTATATAATGTAGTCGGTTTCGGAGGACTATAACTATTGGTATTCCATCTTAATAAACATATTTAATAAATTTCTCAGATCAAATATACCAGAAGAAAAGAAACTACAGTTTGAGCTAGTTCAAGGCCAAACAGAACAAACTAATAAATGGCACACATTTGTACTGGAACCAGAATCCAACTCTGCGTATATCAAGCTTGGTAACCATTTGGATTTCGAGAAGATTACGGATTATACTCTCACTGTAAGAATACAGGTAAGAACAATATAACTTTAAATTAATAGTGTTTCGTTAGACATTGCTGATGTCCAGATTTATAAAGTTCGAGTGTTACTTTTAACACGGTATTAAAAATCGTTCGGTTATGTCATTATTAAAAGGTTTTCTTCACCGCAGCCAATAAAACGATGAATGAATAGGGCCGTAACGTAAAGTAAATATAAGGAAATACTATCCGAAATAACGTATAATAATAAGTCACAAAACATACAAAAATTGCACTGTTCCCCTAAAATAAACCACTACTTTTTGGTGGATTCATGTAAACTGTGTACCCTTCAACCGTGGTGGTAGTAAAAGTGGTACTGAGCTAAAAATCAATTTATCGAATCATTTCTTATTTGTTTAGAGATTTGAGAGTTAATCCCTGATATGATCAATTTATAACATACATGATCGACTTTTGTATCAATATTTAATCAAAAATGTTAACGATTTTATTAATAGGGATTTTCATATCCATTGTAATGTGCGAAAAATTTAATCGTCGACTATCATCTAGTCAGTAAATTCAAATAAATTAAATATACGTAAGTTTTTATGGACGGCTAGTTTTTGTTTGTTCGAACAATACCGATTTGAAATATTACAACTATAATTTAAAAACGTCAATGATCAATGTAGCATACGTAAAATATATATTTCTCTACAGAACAATTACAAGTTAGCAGCCGAAACGATAATCCAAATTGAAGTAGAAGACGTCAACGACAACATTCCTATATTCAGCGAAATCCGTTCAGGAAGTGTCCTCGAAAACGAAAATCCAGGCACACCGGTTATGCAAGTCCGAGCATTCGACGCAGATGGAACATCAGCTAATAACCAAATCACTTATGAACTCGGTGACCCGTCAGATCCATTCGCAATTGACCGTATCACTGGCAATATTACTACACTCAAAATGTTTGATAGGGAAGAGGGGAGTTTCTACAATATCAAAATTATTGCAACTGATAATTCAGAGTCCGCTCTAATACCCGGTAAACATAATGCAGGACAGCAAGTATTTCTTATTGAAATTGCTGATAAGAACGATAATCCTCCACATTTTACCCAAGACACTTATGTTGCTGAGTCAATAGCTGAGAATGCCAATGTCAATGAGTTAGTCACTGTTGTTAGTGCGCTGGATATCGATACAGGTTTGTTCTGCGTATCTTTATTGCTGTTAGATATTTTAATGTGTATTGTTGTATATCCTTTTTATGTGTACTTTTCTTGAAATCCACGGCGATAGTTTTTGCGCCAATAATACTATGAAAGTTGCTGACCAGAAAAGTTATTGCTGAATCAATATTATTTATAGTTCTAAGATTTCCTTTTATTTTCTTTATAGCTTAGTTATTAGTTAATTACAGTTAGGACTTATTAACAGATTAAAATTGTCTATTCTTTTCCCAACAGCCTCAGTGGTCTCGTATAGCATAGTTGCTGGTAATACTTATGATGCTTTTGTCATCCGTAACTTTACTGGCGAGATTCGAGTCAACAGTGAGTTGGACTATGAGAACATCACCAGCTATACCCTGGACGTGAGGGCGTTCGACGGCATCTACGAAGATTACGCCAAAGTTATCATCAATATTGAGAATTTGAATGACAATCCACCGGTCTTTTTAGCCAATTACACAAAGACTATTGAAGAGGAGAAATTGTATGAAGGGTGTATTGTGAAGGTAAGTTACATTGAAACCAAATGTATTTTTATTCGAACCATTTTTATCAACTAGTAAAGGACTGTCTCCTTTTTGAATTAAGTGTTTTGAATTTTTAATTGAATTGGTAAAATGAAAGCAAAAAGCTTTTGTGTTTAATTTTGTAGGACCAATATCGCGTTTTAAAAATAAATTCTTTTTGGGAAAAAATGCTAGTAATATTGAGTCTTCAATATCTAGTCCAACTTTTGCCTTGAAAAGGTGTTGGTGAGATCTTTAAACTATCGAACTCAAAACATATAGCGAAATAAAAGCTTTTAATCTTCCGTCTTCACGAAAGAGAATTATACTTATATGTATCCTATTTCGCTGTTTCGGAAAGTACATATGTATATTGCAAAAGTTTTAGATAACTATGGTAATACTGTGTTCAAAACTTTTCTTTAAATTGTGAGTTTTATTTATACGATGTTACCAATTTCATATAAAATACCTATTTTTATATACATTAATTTTCTCAGGTTGAAGCTTACGACCCAGATATCAAAGATAGAAACGCTCCTCAGAACATTGTCTATTCTCTTGTCAAACACGAACAAAAGGAGTTCCTCCAAATAGATAATGATGGCTGTCTACGACTCACCAAGCCTTTGGACAGGGACCAGCCTCTAGGCTTCACGAGATGGCAGATCCTGATCATGGCGGCTGACCAGGGTGGAAGACTTGGATCAGACAGTTTGAGATCCACGACGGAGGTCATATTGGAGCTGACAGATATAAACGATAACGCTCCATTTTTAACTAATGTAAGTATATAAATATTAAATCTATTTTATTTTTTATATAAAATTGAGAAATAGTGTTGAATCATTACGTACGACTGGGTAACATAATTTTAAAGGATTATTCTAGCGGTAACGGTGCTGTTGCAGGCCAGCATCTTTTCAGATTTTACAGTCTACGATTTCTCAGTCAATATCCATCGGATTCCTTTATCTACTGATTCGAGTAGAGTCTGAATAAGAAAGAGATTACAATTTAGATTGCATGTAAACGTGAAACGTCAACATTGACAACATCATGCGTATTTAAAAATCTTTTTTGAAATTCTGTTAAATTGCTAAATTGTATTGTGTAAAACTTGTACCCTAAACTGGCTACTGCAGCGTTTGACAAGACTACTATGGATATTTAAAACATTCTATAAAAGTACAGGGGATAGTATACACTCTGTATGAATGTTATTATCTTTAAAGTCATTTATGTACATAAGTACGACTACTTATTACGACATAAAAAACACAGTAAATTAATAAAGACCTCAATTTATCAAATTGCTCTCATGTTTACTGTACTATTCATTATTTCTTCTATACATAGTTATGTTGTACATGTTTAGTGTGATGGATGAATCCACAAGGCATTTGATAAAGCACTATGACAAGAAAATAACTATCGATCATGTCCAATGTTAGACCACACGACCAACAATGCTTAAGAGTGTTTTTTTGTAGAAACTCGAACAGTGTTTCAATATATTCATAACATAACCCAATAAAATATGAGTGTCTTCGTTTTCGCGTTAATTAGTTAGGTTTATTGATTGGTGTTGGCACTATCGAGACATCAATCATTGTTTTATTTATTAATTAAGTTATGGTTAGTATATTGTTTTCTTTTTCTTTTTTGTCTAACCGAAAAGTTCAGCGTAGAACGTCCATCAACAAAGTGGACTGTCAACCTAGCAAAGATCTCAAGTCGTCAGTGAGTGCAAGCCGCTTTCAACCGGTCTTCATCTTATTTATTGACGGAGACCTATGTCTAGCAGTGAATGTCCTGTGGCTATGATGATGATGATGATATTAGCTTTATTCTTAAACAGTAAATAAATAATTCCCTTTTATTTATTTAATGTAATTAACTACAACAAGAGTGTTATCTAAGGTCCCTTCAAAAACTTTCTCATTGATATTGCTACAAAATGTCTACGTTCCTGGCACTTTCACTGTATTTGTTATAGTCTATATTACTCCTCAATAAATACTCTATCTACCACCATAGTTATTATTCCTACAAATCTGACTGATAGTGTTTGAGATTAGCGGATTTAAATATTGAACTTGAGTGTGGCGTCTGGTACCCTCTCCTGTCGAGACTGAAACGGGCATCCCCGAAATACACACGTGCGTAAAACCGTATATTTAAATAAATATGATAAACTCTTCAGCTTATTATATATATAGATAATTTATTAAGAATGTTTATTAAAGATAAGTAAATGACGGTAGAGACAGGAAGGAGGATTTCTGTTGTAATTGCAAGGAACCTCCGATAAAAACATCGATATTTATACTAATAGGATAAATCAGGAAATCTTATCTCCGTAAACAAAGCATAATCATATAAAAATTGTGATTTACGCTATAAGAGGGTGCTATCTAACGCAAGCTTATAGTCAGAAACTATATATAGTCTATATTATAATATTCTAAATAAACACGTACATTAATGATTATAAATTATAAGCGTTATTCTGAATAATAAATCAAAGTAACAAGTGAGTGACGGTACAAGGAACTAACGACAACTGTTAGCTAACGACTTTCATGCTAGTGTAACATGATTCCGTTTTTGATTGTGTATCTTAAGAAATGTATAGTATTCAAGAAAGCGGAATTCTTGAGAACTCGTGATTTCAAGATAAATGGCAACGTGATTACCAGTTGCCTACCTAGTTACCAGTCAAACATTTGCACTCAACATTAAATTCAATAGTTCTTTGTTCAGTTAAGTGTTGTCTCACTCCGAACTATTTACGTTTATTGCTCGAATTTACTTGCACTGTTTAAGATGGTGTTTCAACTTTATTACAGTTCAACTTTACTGTTGTTGTATAATGTATATTGTGTAAATAACATCAGTAAAAATGTTATGGCGCTAGAAGGATAAAATTCACTCAGTATTCTTTGAATTCTCTCAGTGCTTAATGCAATTTTTTTACGCATTTATTCGTTTATGGATACTACGATTAGTATGAAAGTATATGACTTATTAATGGTCTTACTAGACTACTTTTTATTACTGAGCTCCTGTTATGGACCTATGTTATGAACGTAATTCTTGTTTATAAGGTATTGTTCATAAATATATCCTTTTTCACTTTTGCCGATCAAGGCTAGTCAGTCTCTCAATTTTTTTTTATAAAATATACAAACACGCAATTTACGGCCACGGTGTGCATGATACAGATACATTAAATTTTCATGATACTGTATGTTCTACCTAAAACAGATGTGATAAAAATCTTTTTACCTTTGCCAAGTATATTTCTCATTTCGTTGTGCTCTGCGGGATTTATGACCTTAAAATAACGTGTAACTTACAAACACCTTCTGTTACGGTTTTTATATTCATACAGTATTTTTTATAGAAGTCAAAGTTATTTTCTTACCAAAGTACTTACGTATAATTGAATTTGGCAACTTGAACAGCTATCTAGGAATATGATGAATACCGGATATTAAATTTTAAATTTATAAATATATACCTGCTATATAATTAAAGCAATGGGCGGTAGGCAATAAACGTAATAAAAAACCTTAAATAAAAAAATTATGGCTACATATCCGGAAGTGCTTCTTCCGAAATGAAGATGTCGTTACTTACTTGCAGATGTATTATTTTATTAAGATAATATTTTCTGTCCTATTGCGTAAAATATGACTACTTTAATTCGACCGCACACGACGAAGGGTTATTATACAAAGAACTGATCCTATTGGCATAGATGTCTCGTGAGTAATGTCCGAATTTTACAGACAAAATACCTTCCATTTTATTAATGTTCAACAATTCCCACGAGTTTTTAACTTTTATTTTGTGACAATAAACCAGTAAAACAACTTTGAATAGGACTGAGTCATACCGGTGTTAGTGACAAGTTTTCTGAGACTGTCCCCTTCCCCATTCTGACTATCAGCCATTATTATATCATCATCATTAGTCAACCTTCACTATGATTTCACTAACAAATAGTTTTCACTATACATTTTAAGGAATAAGGAACTAAGATCCGCAAGAGGTATCGCGTCTGTTATATAGTAAATATTAAATCTAGGTGTACCCCTACGCTTGTCAAAACATAAAGATACTTATGTCAAACTTAAAGCAATCCTTTCTATTCTCCTTCCCTTCTGAGAGCAATATACTCAAAATTTTCCTATTTTTTTCTAAAAGTGCCCAGATGACGGCAATAGGCTTGGCCCATATTAAGTAAATGGGACTAAATTATAATCGGCAAAATGTGGGCGTTAATTATGCCTCTGCCTACCCCTTTGTATATATGTGTATGTGAAATTTAAATCCATGTATATGAATTACCTTATAACTAAAATACATAAAATAATCCCTAAAAATGCTTTATTACCACTGTGAATGCTGTCATAAAGCTACTGCCATGCCACTAAAAGAACCATAATAATCTATAGCATTTAAAGTGTTAAATGTCGACTACTAAACCTTATAAAACAAGTCCAATAACTCTAATTTGAAACTTCATAGCTGTAAGGTTTATCATGCTATTAAACAGACATGGAAACAGATATAAAATTTAGAGAACATATTCGATGTTGTCCACCACTTTGTTCATTTAGAAATTTTACTATTTTTTTCGGAAATAAAAGCAGTAGAGCTATTTCAGAGTATAATCTATCTGTATGGAAAACGTACGTGTAATAGGTGAAATGTGCCTGTTTAATATAGCTCTGCCAACCCTTTAGGCGATATAGGCGTGAGCGTATGTACATATGTGTATGTATGATAAATAAGTACTAGTATTACTATTGACAGAGTTAGATTACTTTGAACATGTACGACTCAAGTGAATACATCAATATGATTGTACAGATAATTTATATTACGTAGTTTATCACTTCACCGTTTTATAACAAACAAGGCACGAAAAGAAATCGTGTCCTGGGTCGCACCCAAAAGCTAGTGTTATATCAAATTGAGATTATATTTTAAATATAATTAATAATGTTCAACCGCAGAAATACACAATTTCGACACTGTTCTCAATAAACTCACTGATATCTTTCGCAAATGAATTCTCCATCACCTTATACCAAAACCTCATTTTCTTGGTCGCAAACATCTCAATATCCATATTCCAGCTCCAACCGAGACCCGGGCTTATTTCAAATTCGGGTATCCGGCCCGGATGATCGCCCTTGAATACCGGATTAAGACCCGGGCGTTATCTTCCACGGCAGAATCATTTGGTCGAAGAACTCGGTCCTGCCTGTCAGCGTTTATTCATTTGTCGATAATGTACCTTAGCAAGCATAATCTGTGGCTTACAAACGTCTGCCTAATGTGTAGAGGGAAACCGATATTTTTTTGTGTAGCTGTTTTTTACCGAAATTGTCTGAAATCTGCCCTGCAATTTTTGTATTGAAATAGGCGGCTTTTAGGAATGGAATCTAATACATATGTATGAAAACTGATACTTTATTAGTTGGGTTGTAATTATGTAAATTAATGTATAATTGTATTTATTATCATTGCGAAGTATAAAGGTGTACGTGAAATGTATATTGTATTATAGTAGGTAAAGGGTTCTTGTGCTAAAAGTACCTACTTGAAATTGATTCTAATATACTCACTAAAATCTTTTTTATTTTTTTACGTACGTATCGCGTCTACACTCAATACCGTGTCTCCAATATGCCACGTTGAACGAAAGTATCCTTGTAAATTTAAATACCAATTTATTTAATTTAAACTGGGTTATAGAACAGTTTAAAGTGTAATAAGATATTCATTACCGATATACTTTATAGTTTTAGAATGTCCGTCATCACAAGTAACCACAAAAGCACATTAACTCTTTGAAAACTTTTGAAATGCTTTTAGTTTATACAATGTTTATATTTAATAACAAACATACATACACGCTTGCAGCCCCTACGAGGTAGGCAAACGTGTATAAAGTATTTTTTTGTGTGTGTAAAGTTTAAAAAAAAAGGAAAAAAGAAAATCTTGTATTAAACACCCAGTTTTTGGGAAAAGAATTTGGTCCCACTAGCGTAATACGGGGCAAGTATTGCCGTCAATCGGCCACTTTATAACTGTACATCATACTGTCTGATAGATTACAATCCGATACCCTAGCCGCCTTTTACGTCACCACCGGTAAGAAATGGGATGCTCTATTCTACTCCACCGAGAATCAAATGGCAATCCTTTTAATAACTTTCATACATTTTAAATGTGGTTGTTTATTTTTTCTGAGATTCTAGTTCTTTAGTATGTAAATTAATATTTTTAATGTTGCTAGGATACATACAACTCATACGAGGAGAACGGTGACCATCGAATCTATAGATAAATTAGTTATTTGATATCGCTTAAGCAAAAAATCTTCGTATTAAAGTAGTTTTAAAAAAATTATGAAGTATATAATGACTAATATAGATTTATTAATAATATATAAACCTCTTAAATACCCCGTCTGTCTTAGTGACACGTAGATCAGCATTTTCTCAATTGCATTTATTCACTAGCTACTTGAACGCTTGGTTACATTACATTATGTAAATTTAACACATTATTTTCTTGCTGAGGTGGTATTACTACTGCTAGTATTATTATTTCATGTACTTTTATTGGATATCGATAAACATAATGTAATTGTTATCAGGAGATATGCTAGCGGACTCTAAACATTTCAAATCATTTCCAATACTGGGCCCCAAATAAAAAAGTAAAGTGCATTCCTTTTTCCGCTCATATTACTTAAAGGTAAACTTCTCACGCGTGGGGTAAACGTGGTTGCCAAATGTTTATGCAAATCTACTACTTATGTGTGTTCAATTTCTTATTTTGAGAACGATCCTTTGGTTCTATTTTGGAGAGGGTATCTTAATTTCCATTCCGGAGATTTGAATGTTCGCCTTGAGAGCTTTGAAACAAGCAAGGGACGAGAAATGGTCAAGTGACGTGGACACGCTTAATGTTCCGGAATGTCCTTCGTTTTATTTATATCAGTGTACGTTTATTTTCACTTTTGGTAACACTGATTTTCTCCTTTACTTGTATATATAAAAAGAAAATATTTTTATACATATAACTATTCGTGCTTCAAAGAAATTATTTATTTCGTAATTGCTATTTTGAATGAGTTCATACAGGTCCTAATGTAGATTTTGCTATTGCTCAATGTGATATTCTTTTAAGTATAACATATTTACAAAAACGAATAAACGGAATTGTTAAATATTACAATTAATACCAAAATATATTGTTACTTTTAATTGTATTCAAAACAGATATGAATAATGTTTAATGACTCTTTTTAATTGTTTCTTTTTCGTTAAAAAGGAGTTCCTATTATCATTTAACATTACGTTATATGGGTGCGATGCAGCAACATTTTCAAGTACAAAAATCTTAGCGTAAGAAGTAATGTAAGAAAATTTATTCGGCCATTTAATATTCCGAGGGTTCATAAGATATCGGAAGCATTTTTGCAAAATTATCCATAAATACATTGCTATCGAACGAGTCGGGAGCGTGATAAAATAGCGGTTTTGATTTCGACTCCTCGTTGAAAGAAATATTCGTTATATCTTAGTCACATAGGCTATAGAAATATGTAATGCATTGTATTCTGAGGGTTCATAAATTATCCACATATTACTGAGACTCAGATATGTTTCATTTAGTATATTTTATTAGGTATCTAAATTCTGCATCAAATTATGTATATTTGTATTTAGATAGGGGATACCTGTTTCCTTTTTTCATAATACGCACACTAAAATTCATCAGTAGCAACTGTTAAAGTTTAATAGTTACACTATACAAAGCAACAAGATGACAAACAGACCAGAAAAATATATTTAAATTTTTGTAGTCCATTTACTTTTATTCGGGCCTATTGAAATATAACTGCAACTGATACAAGTTCATCATAATTGACAGTCACTTCAATTAAATTGGTTCCCATTCTCAACTCATCATTAGTATTGCAAGTTTTATTTTGTGGCATACATATGAAGGTGGATAAGGGTTTTTTTTATTTTTTAACATCTAGCTCTATTTACTTTTTCCATCTGCTCTCGAAGGCTTCTACACCAGTTTTTAAAAAAACTTTGAGACTGTTGAAATCATTTACAGCGGTCATGTTCTCTTCAAGTGAAGAAAATTCCCTGCCACGCAATTGATTGTTTTAGGTTTGAATTCGAGCATTATCCTGAAACAACACTTCTTTTTAAACAAATCTGGACGTTTTTCCACTGTGATGACCCCCTTCTACCCAAAAAACTGATGCCATTACCTTTTCAGTCTACAAAATTAACTTCGCTTTCTTTTCGGTCGGTTCACCTGATTTTTTTTCATATGTAGCATAGCCATTTGTTTTGTCTCTGGAATATAGTGATATGTAATAGTTCACCCGTTGTTACAAATTTGATAAAAAAATCCTGCGGTTCAACTTCAAACACTCTTAACAATCCCGGGACTTCGTGAGTCGCTGCTCAACTGAAAGCAATCTGGGAACCCGAAAATTTTAGAATATTGAAGTTCATTGACAAATATGTTTTGTGTTCATTCATACGAGATGCCTATGACACTATCTCCCTAATAGATAATCTGCGGTCTTTTAATATGAGATCACACACTTTGTCGATGTTTTCTTCAGTTGAAGACGTCGTGGGCCCGGCGGATCGAGAGTCATCTTCAATACTCTCTCGTCCACGTTTCAATTCACTAACCCATTTTCACAGCGGAATAAGATAGAGTCGTTGGTTTCATGTCATTGTAAATCTCTTGTAGGGTCATTTTCTATTTAAACAAGTATTTGATGACCTCATGTTTCTATTTTTTTCATTTTTTAAAATTGGTACTAGTTGTCTCAGTTGACTTGCTCTGATTTTATATTTATTTTTTATATTTTTTTCATAAGACAACTCCCGCACAACAAACTTAATAACGGAAAAAGGAACACGTAGACTCGAATAACTATTTATAGATCACACATTTTTTGTCCCGTGTGGGAATCGAACCCATGACCTCCGGCACAGCAATCAGTGTTACTTATCGCTAGACTAGCAGGCCATCCTACGTAGTATACATAAATAGTTTAGCTCGTTACTGAGAATTGTATGTAGTAATGCTTTAGGAACTGACAATATTTTTTGTATATATTGTTAATTCAAAGAACTAAGAGTAGCTCTGAGCAACTAATGTTATTTTGTTTCAACAGACGCAACCTGTTATATGGTACGAGAACGAACCACCAGGCCAGGTGGTAGTACTGAGTGCCAAGGATTACGATTCTGCGGAAAACGGACCTCCTTTTACATTTGCGCTGAACGAGTCGGCCTCCCTTGATATTCGTTCTAAGTTTCACATACAAGGTAAGTGCACAAGTTATTTGTAAGTTATCTGGTAGAGCTATCACTGCCTTGGGTTTTATTGCATACAAACATTCCACAATCAGAACTTAGCATGGAGCTAGATTGTATGGTTGTTAGTTCACTTGATTCACATTAGACGAAGTAAGGGTAAGTAAGACACATATAAAGTTAAGCTCCCTGTAAGATCGGAATAAAAAGGGCCTAGGGCCTATCGGGTAATAAATTCAGCCAGTGTTAAGCATAGCGATAAACTATCAAAAACAATAAATAACGTGTATAAGTTTCAGTTTGAAAATAAAAAAAAATTACATTGACCTAAGTGACCTTATACTTATACGAGTACAGTAAATCGAATACATTACAAAACAAAACAGTAGTAATACCTAGTTTAAAGCAATCGATTTAGCTGGAGCATATTAAATGTACAACACAAGAAATATATCCCTCGTTCTTTCAAAATACACTAATTGACACGAATTCCAGTAAATTCCTTCTATGTTGGATTGAAAACTTTCCCGATTCGTCTCCTGAGCAATTCCAATTCAATTCAGTGGCTCCCATTCGCGACAGCTAGAAATTTTCAGACACTCCCAAAGTCGAGTTTCGATCAATTAGTGTAGTTAACATGCAATAAATGGTGCCAAGCCTAACTTTGTTTGGCAAGTGCCAATTCAATTTCAGTCTCCCACATTTTGGCTGGAATGTTTATAAGTTTGTAATTGATATTTGTCTCTGATTGTTTCAAGATTCGAATGTGGAAATTTTAACTTTCACTGTGTCATCAATTTTAGCATGTCGTGTTATTTTAGTCATACCAGTACCTTCATTGTGTACAGTTCTGAACAGAAGCTGTCATTTAAAATTATGACATGAAAATGAAACAAGTTGTAACTTAGTTCAATTTGGAGTTGGTATTCAATTAAAAGTTTATTATAAGTTACGCAGACAGGTACAGCAGTTGTCATGTCGATTTAACGTTTGATTTATCATTGGTTGAGTAAATTATCAAACTGTTGTCAGTTTAATGGGCTGTAAATCATTTTCAATTTATGTACTACATACTTTTATTTTGCTCTCAAAAAGAGTAGTTTATGAGCTTGCAGGAGTGTTCGGTGTCTTTGCTAAGAGTGTTCGGAAGCGACTAATGATACCTTTACAGGTGTAAAATATGGATTGGAACAAAACATATATGCATGTATATCGATTTGCATGTAAACAAAATGAATAATCAATAAAAGTACTGTATGTAGTTAAAAATTAAGATTCTTTTAGGTGCTCAACATTGTTGACCTTGACAGCTGAACCGGAGGTCGTGGGTTCGATTCCCACACGATACAAAAATTGTGTTATCAACAAATAGTTGCCCTGAGTCTAGGTGTTCTTTGTGTCCGTTGATTAAATGTTTGTAAAAGCTCCCCGTGACGCAGGAATTATTCCTAAAGCGGGAAATTGTCTGTTAAAAATGAACGACTTATTAAATTTCCAAATGAAATGAAATATGTAAACGAATTTCACACACAAACCATAACATGTTTTTGCATATCGTATCATACCGAATTAATTTCTTATAAGTATATTTTTCTTAAACAGGCAACATCTTGTCCACGCTCGTGTCCTTCGATAGAGAACAAAGAAAAGAGTACAGAATCCCAGTAGCTATCACAGACTCCGGTACCCCCAGACTGACAGGTGTGTCCATCCTTCACGTGGTCATCGGTGACAAGAACGACAATCCCATGGCACCAGGACATAGTGACATCTTTGTGTACAATTATAAGGTATGAATTGTCTTATGGATTTACTTTTTAAATTGATTTTTAGGCCTGATGAAGGAGGATACCTGTGCTGAAAATAGTAACAGTAAAGAAAAGAATAATATAATGTGAACATAAATTTTGTATTTCCGCGGTTGCTGCTGAAACATCAACACAAAAACTAATGTCAAAGAATAGAATCATTAAATTTACATAACATAAATAGTAAATAAGCATTGAGAATGTTTAAGAATTTTGATATTTACCTATAAGTTTAAAGGCCTATTACATGCCGAATAAATCGGGCCTACAAAGGCTAAAACAGATTTCTCCTATCCCTTCAGGGACCATCACATTTTTCCTTTGAGCCACCAAGAAAACCTTTTAATATCGTTCGCCTTTTAGTTTCCTGGTTATGTTTAATTTAGCGTATCAGTTGTTTGTTAGATATGTTTCCACATATTAATTTTTATTAAACATTAACCATCCAGTACAATCACTACATTCCCAAATACATATTTTTTATAACATTGAAGCATTTTGTTTTATTTGTGAATCTGAAATCAATACATTCTTATTTTAAGAATAAAATATATTGTTTTTTGTTATAGACCTTCTAGGAAGGTCCTTTACTTTATGTTTTTTTGAGACGCTTTACTTATTTAATGTAAGCAGTTGTAATATCATAATTATTCTACATAAATATGTACTTTCTTTTTGGCTAGTCAGTTTCGTTATTTTTTCTGTGTTAGAAGGCTGTCGTTAACAAACCGCTCGAACTGCTGTACAGATAACACAGCAATCGTACCAATGACGGATATAGCTAGATATTTTGATATATCATCTGTATTTATTAATTCGTTGATATGTATTTATGTGTGTATAATAAATTTTAATATCAAAATTGTTTCCTGTGCTGCATCAGCCGGAAACCTACTTCAATGAGATATTGTACAGTTGGCGATACTATGTGAGTATGAATTGGCATTATACATAGTTGTTTTATGTTTCCTTAGCTTTGTTTCGTTCTTCATTATTCTTTTTGCTTATTTACAAATTGTATTGGATGGCATTTCCACTATTCCAATTTTGAACTGTTGTTTTTCTTTTTGTTTATTTTTTTATTTGTTGTCTATTGGCAATGTTAAGTCTTCTCGTGTAACAGGCGGGATAGAGAAATATTGCTAGTTTGTTCAAGAAAATACAATCCTTAAAACCTACGTAGATAATGCTATGTCTATTTCGCTATCTTTTCTGCCCGAAATGTCTGAGTTCTGTCCCCAACGTTGTTGTTATGCATTAATGCATTAGTTATTTATTAAAACTGTGTGCCCATGTTCTTTTTCGGATTATATATCTCTGCTAAGAGTAATCTATTTCTTCTCATTATAAGTAGCCCAAAGCCTTTTACACAAAGGCCCTTGTTCTATATCTAATGGAGGGTCCTCAACATGACACGTCAACTATGTCCACAAAAGGGTACAGAGTAGTATCTGATAGTTATTCATAAAATTAATTTACCCTATAACTACCGATTGTAATTATTAATAAAATCCAATTATCCGGTCAGGAGTGAGCGACTGTTTATTACAATAAGGCTATTGTAAACGCAATATTAATCTAATAAATTTAGGTAATAAATATATTTTTTATTGAAAATATTGATATATTCAGTCCCATATTAAATAATAATGATAATTATATAATTATCCAAACTAATGAGAGCTTGTAGTATGGTAATCAGGTTGCTGATAAACTTACTTATACACATATATATCTCTAATTACATACATATTATACATAAATTACACAGACACAGAACAAATAATCTTGCTCATTACATCATTTAAATCGTCACACAAAATGTCTCTTTTGTTCTGGAGATTATTCTGTTATTTAGAGTTGTCGGTGTCTATAAAGTTTCGGGTGACTGACCATTTGTAAGATAGGTTTTAGGTCACTTTCAATGTTAACTTTGGTTTAACTTTGGTATATCATTAATGATCTCGCCTTTACATACAATTAATGAAGTAAAGTGATTTTCAAAGATATATATAACTGAGTGAGTGAGGGTACCGGAGTCCGGACCCCTCCTTTCCTCTTTCCCTTCACTTGTGACTCTTACTTACCAATAAGATGAATCGTCAGCTTGTTTTCCCTTTATGTCATAAAAAAAGAAGAAATTTATATAAAGTAAACAATGATACTCCGCCAAAAACAAAGTTATCGTGTCTTATAAAAACGTATAAAAGTACAATTTTATCTCAAGCTCCGCGACAATACAGCCGTTGAGAGCACAATAATCACGTACTACATTTATCTCCCTAAATTTCCGAGCATCTATTTTATTTGTCTAACATTTCTTTAAGGTTCATTACATCGTTTGTATTCAGAATCGCGTCTTATAACGATGTGAATTATGAAAATATTTATGTATTCTTACGATGCTTGTACACTGCACACGGATTACGTTAGTAGAATTTTAATTCCGAATTTGGAAGCGTTTATTTTTTTTTTCTAGGTTAGTTAATATATAACAGTATACAGCAAAACACAGTTTTACTTAACTTTATCTTATTTCGAAAATTATACCATCCTTAAGGTACTTTCTAATTCTTAAATTTTTCGCTTCCCAGAAGTATTTGTAATAAAAACGTACGACACCTTTTTGAATTCTTTACAGTCGTACTGTTTTTACCTGAATGTTTTAAAATGAAAATAACTTTTATTTATTACTGTCCTCCTACAAATATTATTCGACAATTTCTTTTTAAGTTCTATTATATCGATGTTTCAATGGGTTAATCAAAATAACCCTTAAATGTTCAAAGTACTATGTGATATATATTTTAAGTCATTATATTATATTGGAATATAAAACGGACTTATAAAGTATTCTATTTCCTTTCATTATTAAATATACTTATTACTTTCTTGTTAGTTTATTTTATAATTTTCAAAATACATATAAGAAAATAGAATGGAAATCAAAATTTTGAGTGCGTAGGACTAGTTTAAACTGACAAAGATTTTGTTTTCTATTAGTGCTCTTGGCTCGCGTGCGCTAAATAAACACCTTTAAAACCATTTCATTCCTTTTTAATTAACAATATTTCAAACATATTTCAACTAGTTTTTGAAAGCTAATATCAAACGCTTGATATCACTAAAAAGAATATCCATTAACGCAGACAGCTTTTGTTTTCGTCCAATTCAGCGGTTTGGGTCAATGACTAATCAAGTGTACAGATTCAATACTCCCTATAAACCTTAACGATAATGTTCGTGTTTTATAATAATATATGGCTATTAAAATGTTAATTTTAAGCTTTAATGAATAAGGGTTTAGTACGGTGCGTGGGGTATAAACAGGGATTATGTTGGGAAAGCACTTTTTACTGCCATGCCCTGATTTCTAAGTTATAGCGGGTCGATGTGTGCTAGAGACGTGTGTTGAAGTCTTGAGCCGAAGGGCATATCAAATCGAGGTTAAGGGAATATTGCTTGTCTATCAAACTATATTGAGTATTCATTTATTTACTATGGCAACATAATTCTTCTTTAAAAATTTAAAATTGAAAGAACATGAACATTAATTAACGCTTCCATTTTTAAATTTAAACTTAAAGGGTTTTATAGACTAAATAAAAACGTTAGGTAAATTAAGAAATGTAAAGTATTGAACTAACGGTTGAAAGCGCAGAATCGAGCGCGGTGAAGAGTAGAACACTTAGTCTGAAATCGGACTCTACCATTACTCCTTAACAGTAAAAATACTAAAAATAATCCACTTTACGAGCAAAATAATTCACTTTTGCCTATGGGAAAATGAAGTAATAAATATACCAGTATTCTTATATAAAATTGGGTCTTAGGAAAAATTACATTTAATAGTTTTTATGATTACCTAGTAACATTTGAAAAAGTAATAATAAAAGATCTATAATTATACTCATGTGGATATTTTTGTGTAGCCCGCCTTGATTCTTCTCTACAAACACTACACTGTAGGTGCAGTATAACCGTATACCACTAATAATTTTTGTATTGCAACTTTGTTTAACACTTGCCTTACCATAATTGTTTCTCTTTTCGATTGTAATATTTAAACAGTTTATAAATCAATTTCACGTATGCAGCAATCACTTTAAAACAAGGGAGAGATTCACTTAAACCGCTCTTCTCTTAATGAAAGGCCGACTTCACCACAAATACCATAAAACGCGCGTTTAGTGTATGCGCTACTGGCGGATAGTAACTTATTGCAACTGTTCCTGATCAGTATTCATAGTGACCCCCTGTACGATATTGATAATATAAATTGTTTGAGAACATTTAAGCTTGTGGTACTAAAGACACGTTTTGTTAATAGGACTATCGTAAAAACATACACTCACGACTATGCTATACTATACCCGAAGTAGTAGGCGGTGACGCCCTTAATGCCCACATTTTGCACACCATAAGTTAGTCCTTACGTAAATACCGGGCAGTGTATATTACTGTTTGAAAGATTTCAGTTACCAAATATAGTTTTAGTAATCAGTTTCCTTTATCAAGGTTTGTTTAAGTAGGAAACAATTTTGAATGTCGATTATAATTAATTTTAACACAACAACTTCTTCTCACTTGTTTTTTTTTAGGTTAAGACAGCAACCAATATGAATGCTTTGATGCGAGACTAGAGATATTTTATAATGTACTTGTACAGATTTTAATATGTAGAATAAACTAGAAAGTATATAAAAACATTTTTTCTCATTATCCTACTTTGTATTTAGATAAAAAAAATAAGTTGTTTTGTATTCTACTACATTTGTGCACGTAATATTTTGTTCCGAAGGCTACCCTTGCAGTTGATGAACGTTCAGCTTAAGTTCCATACAAGTAACTTGCTAGTGTCAACGCTCCTTTCTTTGTTCCTTATTCGTTTTAACGACCGGCTTAGTTGGGTCCGCTCTAAACCAGGGATTGTGTCCAAAACTCGCACACACAAAGTTTGCCCGAAAAGCTATCGCCGCCATAATTGATTCGTCGCCAGCAGTTTCAGTCAAACTTTAGGAAATTTAGTTATTCTTCGGTGATTACAATTTACTTAGTTTTTCAACTAAGCGTCCAGCAGTTGATGGTTTGAAGTTCAATTTGAATTTGGTGACAGTAAGACTTTGGTTATTGTTACGCTAAAACCAAATTTTGATTAAAATTTAGTTCGTTTTAAAGATTAGATTTTATTATGAATGAAGTTCTAAGTCTTTTAAGCCACTATATGTCTCGTTTTTTTTATTAAATACTAAAAACATTGTAGTATTTACAACAAAGACTATGCATAATACATATTATAAAATAGTTAAGGTTTATTCATGTTTTAAAAAGTGTTTTATTTATATTTTTCTGCTTGACAACTGTCCTAAAACAGATGCCTCGAAACATAACGTGTATGTATGTGTATGTAATGGTGTACTCGTAATGGGATAACTCTACCTAAACATGATCCATTTGATATATTCTGAAAATATTAAACACACGTTATTAAATACAGAATGGCCACTCTCAACACAAATGAGACACCTCAACCTACCACCTACGTAAGCGCGGGAGTTAATCTTTTCAGCCGTGTGTCATCGCAGAGTGATTTTAATTGCAATGAATTGCACAACGTTTATACATTATTTATTCTCCTTCTGTAGATAAACCAATTGATATAGACCCCGCGTACTGTCGATTTGCACAGAGGATTTTTTTTTAATAAAAGGGGGGACAGGCACCCAGACTAGTCAAGTCCATAGTCGTAATAGTCGTCGTCGTCCATGGTCGTCTTTGAGGTTAAAGAAGTGGGGAGGGAGAATTGGCCTCCGATACTCTCATTCATTCGGTTCAGTTCAATACTATGCAAGCATAGTTTGTCTACTGGTTTTATGTGAACCGGCCCATTCCTGCGTAAGCATGAGTCTCGCAATCTCTTTTCATTCAATGTAAATTATTAAAAAAAAACGACGTCTTGCCTATATATTCCATATAAACAATTTATGCTAACTGTTGTTATAAGTAGTTGTGTCTCGTGTACTAGAAATGGTCCCTTTCATTTCTTCCTGTAGGTGTCAAATGCGTCTAAGGAATTTGATATATTTGATGGTTTATTGGATATCTATATACTATGACGGGACGCTAATAGGCTGAAGTAAAACCAAATTATTCTTGGTAAAAAGTGGGCTCTGGAGACGCCTTTGCCAACCCCTTCGGTAATATAGACGTGTATGGATTTATGTCTAAATCCCGCTTGCTTGCTTGGCAGGGAGCAGGGTAATCGGTCTATAGTTCCCTGACATTTGGGTCGACTTTTTTGTAAATAAGAATAATTTCAGATCCAGACCATGGGGTGGGTGTTTAACCAGTTTAAATAATGAGGTTGAACAATTCAGTCAGGTGGGCGATAAGAGTAGTTGAACCAGTTTTTAGTATTTCATTTGTGATGCCGTCAGAACCTGGGCACTTTGTCTTTAGAGTTTTTAGTGCTCTTGTTAGTTCACTTACTTCAATCTGAGGTACAGGTGAATTGTTAGATATTGATCTCTACTACCTGTACTAATCGTTTGTTTAGTGTTTTATAGATGCTTGTAGAAATGTGTTGTAGATATATAGAAAGGTGATAGTGTCGTTACGGTTGTTGAGTCTTTTTTCACTGTTTCAATCCTTTGATCCATGTTTTACTTCTCGTTTGATTTAAGTGTTGTTCGATAGTGTGATTTGCTTAATCCTTCTTTATGTACTTACTTAAGAGCTTGTAAAGGACAGAGATTTTATTTTTCATTGCTCTAGATTAGGCTTTGGTCCTCTGAAGTTCTTTTCGTCTTTGCATTAGTGTGTGTGCTCTCTGACAGAATTTTATGGGATTTTTGTTCTTTGTTTTCGTTTTGGATCAATTGTAGGGGGCTGGTTATTGCTTTGATAATGTCTTCGTAATATTTTTAGACTGATTTACTTTCATCATCATCATCATCATCATCATCATGATTACAAGAGTAGCTCATATGAATTATTTCTATATTTTGAAATATATCAGGGTGATTTGATAGAACTAGATCGATTTCATGAATAGATAATAATAATAATAATTATTATTATTCTAGTCTCCTATCGGTATGATACCTTTGTACGATATCCTTGTACTGTTGAAATTTTCGGTATCGTCTTGGTTTTCTTTATCCGTACTTGTGTAATTGATAGCTGTGTGTCTTCAAATACCAAGTTAAGGAATGCGGCATAATTGTAATGTTTCAGCTAATCCAATCATGACATGATTGGATTAGCTAGATTTAATATCTGATACAGATTAATTTAACTCTATGAAACTTTCGTTGGGAGTGTTTTGATGTTGTATGATAAAATACATACTTAACCATTGATCACATACATATAATAGAACTTCTCTTAAACTAAACTGAACTTAAAAAAATAAACCTAATTACTAATAAAGAAATTCTAGTACTAACAAAATAAAGTTCTTTCTTTTTGTAATCTGCAATGAATATATAAATATTATTTTATTGTTGTAAGTTATTAAACTTTTCATGTTTATTGTTTTTGTTTATTATGTGTGTATGTTGTTATAATTCGAAATTAACAACGTGTACACACTTTGTAAAGGGTTCAATTTTACTATATATTTTTTCCTGTTGTAAGAAATGGTAAACATGGAGTTTAATTTTATTATTTTCATGTCAAACCTTTTAGTATAAATTTCTACCATTAACTAAATATATAATTTAATTAAATTTATGTTTCGTAAAACAGAAGGATTGTAAATATGTTTCCAAATACTTTAAATATGTACATGGAATACTAATTGTTGTTCGTAATTGTTAATTATTACTACAATTACTTTACATCTACTATCAATGAAGGTTCGAATTTCCACAGGCCAGTTAATTACGAAATGAATTGGAAAATTGGCGTTCCAGTAAATTCGACCCAAATAAATATCTTTAATTAGTTGTAACTGGTAACATTATTATTAAAACTCGAAGGGTAAAGGGTATAAGTACGTGTTTTGTTGTCTATGGATATCGTGGGGGTAATCGGTAAGAAAATTAAATACAAATTGATGAATTGAAAATAGTTGTTTAATAGGACTATTATTTAGATAACTCTGGGATATTACAACAGAGATGATTATTTTGTTCAAATATGTTACAAAGTAACACATGAATATTAGGATTTGCAATATTTACATTAAGCTATGTACATATGTAGCATACGCCAATGCGCCTTTGCAATTCCCTTGCGGAATACTTTAGATCGGAAAAGCGTGCAATTTAAAAGATTATTTGTAGTTTCCCATGATTAAATCCTGATTCTGCTACAATGGGACCACCATAGGAATATACTCCTTCAAATAAAAAAAAAAATTGAAAATCGGTCTACAGACCACGTGACTAAGGCATCAAGCTCACGACCAGGGTACCTACCCTTGAGTTGGTAGAACGCGAACGCCACGATCTTGACATACAACTTGCGCCTCTTCAACATTCATGCACTTTACTTTAGTATGTTGTTTACTTTACTAAATCTTTAAGCATTGAGCTTGTGGATCTATTTGTCTTTGGTTGGTGGGTATGTGTTTATCTTCTTATTTGTGGCGTCTTTTACAGCATTGTGGAGCATTAGCTATTGAATCTTTTGTTCTAGCGTTTTAATTTGTTATCCTTCTATTTGTTTAACTACATTGTTTATCGTCAATTAGATTTCGTTGAGAAATGGTTAGTTTATTATTCTTACTCTACTTACTTTTTCATCCGAAACTGACTTTGTGCACAAAGTGTGTTAAGAATTCCTTTGTTTAATAATTATTAATAATTAATAAAAAACCTAACCTAACCCGAAATTTTAGTTATTCAATAGTAGTAGTAGTAGTAGATAGTTTTTTGACTAAAGATTTGAGCAGCTTAGTCCACAAAGTTCTAATGTGAGACTTAAACGCTTTCATGTACATAAATTTATTTATATGTATGTATATTTCGAATGTATATGTATATTTCGAAGTAAATTAGTGATAAACTAACTTAAATTAAATATTTAAAAAAATAAAAATATCTCAGCGGGGAAAAAGCGTTTTCATGAACATAAATTTACATATTCTATTGTTTAATATTGTTCATTGAATTGCTCCTAAAGGCGACAAGCTTTTACAAACATTAAGATGGCAGATATTGTCTACCAATGTGAAGTGCCAAGTTTGTATTGTCCGTAACCAATGATCCACTTTATTAATAACGTTATTTAGAATGTGGAATTCTTTTGACAAAGTTGAGATCACATACAAACAATCTTGAGATGGAAAATATTTGATGTATTGTGCATGACAGGTATAAAGTTTGACTTCTTTTTGTACTTTGTAATAATTAGATGGCTGATGATATGATTTTGCAAGGCGCGAATAATTGTGAATGAAGATAAAAACAAAAAAAAAACAGCATAATATTTTTACCTTTTTTAAAATTTTATTATATCTTTCCTAGGGTGAAGCGCCGGACACGGAAATTGGTCGCGTCTATGTCGAGGATCCAGATGATTGGGACTTAGCTGACAAGCGGTTCATGTGGCTACCTTCATACGAACAAAGGAGTCCGTACTTCGATATACATAGCAACACTGGGATGATCACCATGAAGGAGGGAACGCCTAATGGAACTTACTTGTTGCGTTTCAATGTAAGTATATATGAATTCAAACGTAAACTCGGTATATAAACGGCTTAAAACGGTATTATAATCTTTAATAAACAATATACATAGAACACTACATATATGTCGGGCCTGTGGGTCTAGTGATTAGTGCCCTGACTGCTGTGCCAGAGGTCATGCGTTTGATTCCGACACGGGACAAAAAATTCTGTGATTCACAAATAGTTGTTCCCTAGTCTGGATGTTCTGTTTAAGTTGCCTGTATGTTTGTAAAGTCTTTATATGCATAAAAAGTCCAAAAGATATCGGTAGAACGCTATATTACCTACTAAAATATAAACTAACAGTCAAGTTGGATATAGTAAGTAGGATATAATTAATAAATGAATATAGACTAACTGACCTCACGGATTATGTCCTATCGTAATTCAATAATAATAATCTTTATTTGCAAGCACATTCTGTATAAAGGTGGTAAAAATTTGTTTTACGAGTGCGTGCGTCTGAACTGAGCATGCATTTTATAAGCTTAGTAGTATTTTATAATAATTTATATATATATTTTAAATTAGATTGTTATTATTTACATTCTAAAGCACTTTCAGTTTTTGCCAGACTTACATTTTTCGGGCTACCATCCTAATTTTGCGTTGTGTATTACGGTTATGATTTTTTTTTTTAGATAAAATTAGCCAGCCGTTCTCAAGAGATGCTTACGTATATGTTAGATGATATATTTTTATTCCATGTTATTTACGTAATCTCATATACAATATTTACCCATCACTAGGTGACAGAAGAAAACGAACCTCTTGTACCATTCCACTGGGTGGAAGCGACTGTCAACGTTACTATAAAGGAGATTCCTGAAGAGGCCGTAGACAAGTCTGGTTCTATTCGGTTTGTGAATATCACTGCGGAGGAGTTCATTGTTCCAGAAGCTGATGTAAGTAACGCTAAGGTCACTTTTTGTAAGACGGTCCTACTTGACGCGGCACGCAAAGTGATGAGGTTCCTGTCTCTTTAGTCCCAACTATCGGTGCTGTATTTTGGTGTAACAGTGTGATGTTTTTTTAGCCCATATTATTGTTCAATAAATAGTAAAATACTAATACAAAAAGAATATTCGAAATCCCACTAATAGTTGAAGAGCTTATCGCGTGTAAACAAGAGAACGAGATACGACTTTTCGCATCATTAATATACTTAGATTAGTAAATAATACATGTCAATATCAATGTATTAATAATCCGTGTGCTAAATAAACTTGATTACTCAGTGCACACAGCGTTTAAATTCAACAATGTCGTTATTGGCGGCCGTGGTCCAAGTCCTTAAGGAATTCCTTGACTTCAGTAACGACTTTGAGGTTAGCGACCAATTGGCTATAGTATTTTCTCATCTTCTAGTTTAAGTGTAAGACATATAGGTAACCATTGGTTTCTATTCCCTTATCTGTCACCAAAATAGGGATCTTAATCATAGTATGGGAAAGGATGACGGTATATTTATAAAAACCTGTACAAGAGTAGCCGCCTCATAAGATTTTTCATTTTCATAAGATTTGCTGTAGGTCAATGTTATCCACACGGTATGTCAAAATTGAGTGATGACAGAATTACCCCATTAATTAACGTCTTTAAAAATACTATATCAGACAAATTAAGTTCGCCATTAAGTACTAACGGAGAGGATTATGTTTGCCTTGAATAAAATATATATGTATATATAAATATTGTATAGCAAAAAATGGAAGCAACGGTTCTTCTCCGATATATATGTATGTATATTACACGAAAAAAGTAGGTATATTTATTCTGAAACTTCAGGGCATTCGCTTTCTCCTTAACCCAAGATAAGTATTGGGGACATTATTGATCCGACCAAATATATCTAATGTGCACTCGCATCGTCGCCCATCTCATCTGTTAATCAAACCCCCTCTTTCCATCAGGGTACGAGTAAAAAGGACAAGATGCACAGAATGCTTACTCGACTGTACAACACTTCTATGGACAACGTCGATGTGTTTACTGTGTTTACGAAGAATACGGTGAAAGATGTGTTTCTTGATGTACGATTCTCCGCACATGGATCGCCTTATTATCCGCCAGAGAAATTGGACAGCATGGTCGTTGGAATACAAGAAAAGGTATAGAATTTTTTATTTTAGAAAAGTGATGTAATATGTATGAGTTCAAATGATAAAGTTCAAAGTCCTACGTACTGTAACTAATACAAAACATGTGACAGTCGCATATTTTCCCCTAAAACGCAGGAGTTTTATTAAATTATTATTTTTTATTTTATTTTTAGAAACTAACCTGTAAAATAGCAACATAATAACAATAATAAATATATAATTTCATTTAATTTTAGCAAACCGATCTTGTAATATGTTTCATTCTCTACAGCTGGAAAAAGAACTCCAAGCAAAGATCTACATGGTAAAGATAGATGAGTGTTTGATAGAGAAAGAGCAGTGCGAAGACTCCTGTAGAAATGTCCTCATGAAGAACAACGTGCCACAGTCCGTGTACACCAATACCACTAGCTTCGTGGGAGTATCAGCTAGAGTGGAATCTGAATGTACCTGTGATGTTGTTGAACCGCTAGTGTGTTTAAATGGAGGTGAGATATAGAGACCTGCATTTGTTTCCAATTTTTTAGTTTCTCTTGTTTCATTCTGTTTAATAAAAGAGGCAAATGGCGTTCTGCCGTCTTTGCCTAACTTGGACGGGAGTAAGGCGTGAACATATTTATGTATGTATATATTGAAATATGTGTAAGTATCAGTTTGCTGAGGGTTTAACAGAACGTACTATTTTTCTCGTTATTCGTATTTTTGTTCCTGCTGCACTAAATGTCTCCGCCCCATGTATTGAGGAATATGTCTGATCTATTGGACTTACAAAACTATTTTTTCTTAGTCTTGTGTATTCGTCGAGATCATAAATACACCATAATATTATATCAAGACTGAAGTACAAACTCATTTATAAGAATTAACTAATACGTACAAACAAAAGTAACGCTACCAGATTTCGTACAAAACATTTCAGTAAAATTTTTCTTCTGGTGGTATAAAAAGTTATTATTATATATTTCAAAATATCACAGGTTTTTTTATTAATAAAACGTCTAGATACCTACGTTATTATTTGGCACTTATGAAATTATTTCGTTCTTGACAATTGGATTGGCAACATTTTGACAGCTAATCAGTGGAAAGTTTTAAAATAAATTCACGCATAGATAGTTTTAACGAATCATTTTTATGTAAGAACTGTGTATAACTGTCGACCTTGGTCATCATTTAGTGTTTATTTGTTTACATCGTCTTCAGTCCAACGAATTAACACGTGCTAACATTATAGATAGGGGTAAATAGATACCTACTATAAATACACCCTCATATATCTACTTACTCTTGGAAGGAGTTAATTACGGACCCAGGAACCCAGGAACATGAGAAAACTGCGAGCATTATCAAACCTAGAGCAGAAAAACAAAAGTATGTGAGTTAAGTGTGATCCCCATTAAAAAACATATGAATTTGCAACTGAATACTAAAAATCTGTGCAGGAACTCCATTCGCCGATAAGTGCGAGTGCCCCGACGGTCTCTCAGGGCCTCATTGCGAACAGACTTCCATCGGTTTCCACGGTGACGGTTGGGCGATGTACTCCGCACCGCCCGCGTGTCAAGAAGGCCGCGTGACCTTGACTGTGACATCCCATTCGGGTAACAGTCTGATTTTCTACTTGGGACCTTTGAAACATAATCCACTGCTGGAAGTGCAAGGTAAGTTATTTTTAATATTTGTATTATGTAATGCTAATCGTTCCCCAATTCGTTATACTAATGTTTTAAAGGAGCCTATATTATTCCTAAATAAACACTAGTCAATACTAAAATACTGGCTGATGATGCAAAAGATTAGCACGTTAAACTAATGAAGAACATTTTTTGCCCCTTTATTAAGATTATGAAAGAAAAATAGATTGTGTAAATACTTGATGTTGAATATCAAACAGTATACATTGCCATTTGTAAAAACCGAAACTCTTTAGTAAGAAGAGGTTTGTAATATCTTATTATTTTTAAGTTTCGAATCTAGCACAATGTCGCGAGAAGTTTGCAAAGATATTTTATAGTTATTGTTTAAGATTTTTCTCGATAAAATATAATATAAAAAATGTTCAAATTAATAAAACATGTGTAATCCGCTTTATTGAGTACTGTTCTTACACAATCTAACTTAGATTTCTTCATATATTTTTCTAAAGCCCTTTATGTTCCAAACATTAACGGTCATATACTGTAACATCGTCTAAAGTCTTACATAACAAAATAAAATATGATCCTAAAATCAAAATCCAATTATCTTTCCCTCGAAACAGCGTCATTTCGTCGCTCTCCAATTAGACGGGAAAAATGCCCACGTCACAGTCAAGGCCTTTTGATACGATTATATAATTTCAACTTGTACTTTGTGTCATTTTGAGCACGAAATTATTGTTTCGTTGTGGCACCGCCTTAATAAGAATCGTTTGGATTTGAATAAAAGTGAGTTTTGTTTGTTTATTTATACAGTGTGACATCGAAAGAGATTTAATAGTTAATAGTCACAATCTGAGATTAGGTATCTAAAGTCCATTCCAGACTTCATTTTTAAACTAGCGTTCTAATTTTTATATAATAGTGGTTTTGGAGTAACTTTTATTTTTTTCGAAAATTCTTCTAAAATCACTTTTTGTTATTTTAACCGGGTCAGTTTGATTCTATTTTTACCTAAATGCTAAAACTTTTCTATTTTTATTAAATTAAGCTTTACAAAGCTTGAGTAGCGTGACAGCCTAGAATACAATATGGCAAACGTTTTAAATCATGCACCATGAATATCAATTATGTGTTACTAGTGCCTCCTGCAGTACATATGTCGGTAAAAATTAGCCATGTCCTTTTCCAGGGTTCGAAGTCTCCACATATCAAAATTTAATAAAAATTGGTTATCCATTTATCTGTAAGAAAGAACAGACAAACAGATCTAATATTAGTATATATTATCAATAACTAAAGTTTAGAAACATAAATCCCAAATTAATTTCATTTAGTTCGAGTTCCGTAATTTATAAATGAACGTTAAAAAGGTCATTTAAATTAGTTACCTCGAAATGTATTTTCGCTGTGAAAGTAAATATTCAGGATGAGTGCCAAATTGCCAATCTTGGTAAGTGGCGTGTCCACATCTTCTTACAAGAACTGCTGAAGTACCTAACTGGTTAATTTCTGTCAACCTATTTTGTAGTATACGTGAACTGACTTCACGTAAAATAGTCTACCATTTACTCTAAAGCAATTTTCTTTTGTTATTTTTCAAAAGTTCGTATAGTTTCAATTTATTTAATTTTAACTTTTTAGATATGAAAAATAAGCGGCAAATTAGACTATTACTCTTATAATGCGACTAATTGCTAATATATATATATTTATATTGCCTTTATTTGCTTCTATCACAAGATGTCTTCAGTATTGTGTTTGATGTTAACATATAAGAAATATTTACTTCGCTGGTTAGACTTGTCGGACAGTTATTCCGAGTAAGATATTGTTTTGTTTGTAAAATTCTATGATATATATATAGATATATATATAATGTTTAATATGGTTATACTAAACATTGCAAAGCTCCAAACACTTGCGTAATAAGATTGGTTTAAAATGAAAAATATATGTATATATGTATATTTGCTATCGTCCGTGACATCTGTCAACGTCATTTACAGCGTACCTCCTACCTTTTCAGAAATGGCTTGGATTTAATTATAGATCAGTATCATAATAGGCTAAAACTTACTTATTTGCTATGTTGTTAGGATTTGCCTGGCTTATTTGTTTAGTGATTAGTGATCCTGCTGATCCAGAGGTCATGGCCCGACTCCTACACGGGTATGTCCTGTGGAGTCGAGTTGTGTATATAAATAGTTGTCTCGAGAATGGGTGTTCTTGGTGTCTTTTTGTGGTCGCGACGTCTTATAACAAAAGGTAATTCAAGGAACGAAGGAAAGGAAGGACTTACCAGACAACATATAATATTGAGATATCACAAGTGAACTATTTACATTGATTAAGGAGAGATGTTTTGAGCTTAATGCTATATTTACATTACCAAAAATATTGTTGTACACAGTCTTGTGTGTGGTGTTAATTTGAAATTGCAAGTCCGTAAAAAGTCGTAGAACAGTCCTATAAAACATTGTAACGATGAATAGATCGGCTTAACTGCTCGAGTAATTATTTCCTTCACAATAGTTCTTTCATTCGCTTTAAAAAAGTTGTCCCCCTATTCATCACAACAATCATAGTACGTTATGGCGTAATGACGGCAAAAAACAGCCAATCAGAAAGCCTCGTTTGCATTCTTGAGAATGTGACGTATGTTACCTGCCAGCGGTTTACGTGGCTTTATTGTGCTGATTCATGTGACCACGATTTAAGAGTTAGGGGAACCACTACATTATGTTGTAATGGGGCATTGTAGTAAATTATTGTGACAACTTTTTTAAAGTTTTAACACTCCTTGTGCACCTGATTGTAGCATCATGGCTCTTAAACGGATGAAGTGATCTTGTTTAATATTTTTTTTTCAGACTTGTTAACCCGTTTGAAGATAATAATTTCTAATGATTATATGTAAATTAAAATAAGAAATATTTTTATTTGAAGAAGTACAATAAACTTCAATGCAACTTCAAAAAAAAATTAAATTCTTCCAATAAAACGATTAGACAATCGTTTTATTGGAAGGATTTAAAAATTTTGCAAGTTTCAAATACACTTATATATATATATATATATATATATATATATATATATATATATATATATATATATATATATATATATCAAATCAAATACACTTAATATTTTATATTAGAAAATTTTTCTAAAATATACATTAATATTTAAAACAATATGCAATAGTTCATTTATATTGAAATGTTATTAATTGTGTTATTATAAATTAATTATAGTAACAATCCATGATTCTATATCACTATATCATTCAGTATCTAAGACTTTGTATAAATCCTATTTTCCTTAGATCTATTGAACCATAGTCAACCTATGAATGTTACGGCTTTAATGATTTTTTAATGATCACGCAATGACTGACAGCCATAGACCATTATGATTTATGAAATGTACTATCGCGTGATAGGTGCGCCTACATTACTGGAGTACTGTTATGTAATTATTTTCACCCCAAAATTAGGGTTGCGCGACTTTTAGGAATAAATGAGCCAGTGTTTGGTGAGAGAAGTTTTTAAATGATACCATTCTCTAGCCGTTCCTTGTCAATATCAGCTGGTTTTTGCAGTATTTACATATAGATACATATAGTACATGATATTTCTGTATATGTACTTTTTATCTAATTTTGATAGTATGTGTCACTGTGTTCAAACTTAGCCGCTTGTGAAAGTATCAGTTTATTATTCGTTTATTTAAAAAATACTAGTAAAAATGCAGTGTTGTTGCCAAATGGTTAATTTGAAACGTATTAGTTTTTCCTTACTCGTATAAAGAGACCATCTCATTATTTACATTTAATATGACTTAAATCTAAGAGATTATCTGAATATCCTTATATACTGTGACTGTGACAACGTCATAACAAAACATTGATGAAATGTTCGGACGAATAGTCCAATCGAGTGGAAGAGACATAGATGCGGCGCAAGCGTACAATGAGCGTAACGGGACAATGAGTCATCTTTTTCCGTACGTGCAGCCGGCGTTCATCGGATTTATTATACATTTATTAGACGTTGTCAAGTCAAAAAATTCAAAAAGAATAGTCGAATGTAATAATGGAAATGCCACTGCTCCGATGATATCATTTTCGTTTCTTGCTTTTATCACTGAAAATAACCTGTTTTGGGAGAATTTTAAAACTAACCGCGTCTTTCTTCTCGGTTTCGCTTCTCTTTAAGTTTTCAGTATGGCAACCCTGAATCTAATACTGCTAGCTTGTACATAATTAATATACCACCCGTTGTAGTCGAAAACATCATTATCCTAGTTGTTATTGGGAATAATTACCAGATTGTATGTTTTAGGTAAAGTTTAGGAACTATATAGTTATGTTAATGGGTTTAACAATGTGAAGTAGGGGTGAAATTGTCAAAATAACACATTTAACAACAACGTAGTTACACCATAAAGTCACGAAGAAACGTTGTAGTGTTTTTGTTGCGATATTCACAACATCCCTCGGGTATTTTCACTTTATTTACTTAACTTACAGACAGTGTTTCCAATCTAAGTATTATGCTTGTAGATTAAATTTTAGAAGTTATTAGAAAGTAGTATCTGCGTGATTTTTCTACTTTATTTTGTTTCTAACTTGATGAGATTAGAATTAAAATAAATAATTTCGATAAATAAGTTATACTGCCTCTGCACTTTGTCGGTCGAAATCAACTAACTAATATACTAAACTGGATTTTAATAATTATAGTTATTGGACTAGATGGACTTGGAATTCCTTTCACCAGCCTGTTCAAGTTAAAGGCATAGTTATAGATATGCGACCCTGACTTGCGTGAGCTAATGTTGAAAATCCCCAATCCATCTGTATAAGAAATATCCCTTTCTAACCCTTTTCCAATTCCAAATTTTCCCATCCAATGAACAGAAGTGCCCGAATGACGTAAATGGGATTAAATTATTATCGGTAAAATGTTTACTATCGTGTATTTTAAGGCATCATTCCTATATCTAGAAGATCTTACTTGCAGCAAGAATACATCCTAACGTATTTGTCAAATTAAAGTGCCTACTCTAAACGTGTGTCATAAAAATTTTAACTTATAAATATATATTTTTTTCTACAGATTTCATGTCGTTGGAACTGGTCGAGGGTTACCCCGTCTTACTAGTAAACTATGGCTCAGGAACGACCAAGCTGAATAACACCGTCGTCCAGGTCGCCGATGGAAAACCTCATTTGATTGAAATCGTTTTAATGAGAAGCTCTATTGAGATGTTCGTTGACAGATGTAAACTGTCCACGTGTATGAGCTTAGCTGCACCAACAGGTCCTAGAGAAATCCTAAATGGTAAGTTGTGATGGTAAAGTTTTGTTGTATTGTATTGTACTGTTGTATTGAAAATCTTTTATTTAGACATAAAGTTGAGAAAATCGTTTCATACCCAGTTCCTAATCCTAGTGGACAGACTGATGAATGACGATTTTACAAAGAAAAATATATGTATAAGCCACTTATAAATATTTTCTTCTCTCTGTATGTAAAGAGGTTTAGTGGCATCCTCTCCTTTTTTCAAACAATCGACTTTAAGGTATTTAACATATGTTCAAAATATAAATACAATTAAATAGTTAGAAGTTAGTTAAGTTACTGTACTTAAATGAAATAATTTAACAACCATTGCCTACTTGCTTTATTGAGAATGAATCTAGTTTTGAAAGTTTTATACTATTGACTTTATAATGAAACTTGAAGTCAACAACTTGGTACTTTGCAAGTTATTTGCAAGTTGAAAACAAGTAAATTGTTTGTGTTTGTTGTTGTTAACAAATGCAGCGCTAGCTCCATTTAACTGACTAAAGGTGTCTCCCATGCAATTTCTCTCCTAATATTTTACCACCCAATGGACTGAATTTTCTAAATTCATCATTGCATATCTGCCTTATGTAATGATCTCTTGTATTTTCTCTTTGTTGAGACAGTGTTGTTAAATAACAGTTGTTCTCGGATCTCTTCCTATGTATAGGAGCAGTTTGACACACTGTGTGGTTTTAGTCGATGTGGAAATACATACAAAATGTTATACAGCAACATATTTGTTTACAGTAAACGGACCACTTCAACTAGGCGGTGCAAGTATAGACCTGCAAAACTTGGCTAGGGCTTTCAGTTGGAGACATGTGCCTACCAACCAGAACTTTGTCGGATGCATCAGCAATTTCACCTACAATGATTTCGTAAGTATATAAATTAATGAGGGCAATTATACAATTGTACAAGCATATAGAACTTTTCAAACCGAAGAATCCCCTAATTATCGTAAATTGATTACATAAATTAAAATTAATAAAATATAGATACCTAATAAAGTCTCCAATTTCTTTTCTCTGCCTCATCTAAAGGTTCAGTAGAAGTAAAGAGTAGTTTAGGGATTAAATATGTACATCTTGTACGTAGACTTAATATCTAAATTTATTGAGAGATTTAATTATAAATTATATTAATTAGCTTAATAGCTAATATGGTAAATTAGTAATATAAATTAGCTTAATAGCTAATATGGTAAATTAATAATGTAAATTAGCTTAATAGCTACTATGGTAAATTAATATAAATTAGCTTAATAGCTAATAAGCCAATTTATATTAAGTTACCAAAAAACAAATGCTTTTTTGGTAAATTATATTAATTTACCAAAAAGCATTTGTTTTTTTTTAAATATAATTTACCAAATTAATATAATTTACCAAAAAAGCATTTGTTTTTTGGTTTATTAATTTACCATATTAGCTATTAAGCTAATTTATATTATTAGTTTAAGCAGTAAATTTTTATATTTTTTTTATCACACAGATGTACAACTTAGGCGAACCATCGCTACATAAGAATGCAGATCCCAGCTGTCAGCGTTCCATGTTCACAGCTGTCACCTTTGGTATCGACACTAACTTCCTTGTAGCCATACTAGTCTGCATCGCTATCTTAGCAAGTAAGTGTGATCAAATTAGTAATTTGTTACAAACTGCTCGCAGCAACTAAAGTATTTAAAGGGGGTTTTGTTCTTAGAGTGTAGGTATGTGTGTGTGTGTATATGTATGTTTCTTTGTTACGCCCTAAAGCTAACACGGATTTAGATGTGTGCAGGGACATTTGAATAGTCTTATAAATGGGAGTGGTATCGGTATTTGAATAAGATCGAACTTTCACCTTATTTAATTAGTAGTTAGTTATCAAGAGTTGTCAATTTAAAGGAGTAGTCAATTGTATTTACTCATCAGTAGATAAAGATATCTATTTGAGTATACTTGAGTGTACTTTTTAAATAATCGAAAATGTTTTCAATTTGACGGAAAGGCAGTTGATGATAGCTACCTATTACTTAATTACAAAACTAATTTAGTACTAGACAATACTTAGTAGAAAACTATAAATACATATTTGTAAATGATTAAAATATAATTAAATATTTTCAAACTGATATAAAATTGAGGTGTCCCTGTCAATATATTCCAATTCCAAAAGTGCCCGGTTGATGGCAATAGGCTTGCCCCTTATTACGTAAATGTTAAAAAATATGGGTGTTAATTACCTCTGCCTAACCCATCATCGGGAATACAAATACAGGCCATTAGCTTTAATAAACCTGAGGTTATCAGGCTAGAAGTCAATAACGCTCTTGCAAATTGTTAGTAGGTGCTTCTTTTCATACATTTTTTTCCTAGTTCTTCTACTAGCTGTGGTGGTACACCGGCGGAGAGCAGATGCTTGGGCAGAGAAAGAGTTGGACGATATTAGGGAGAATATCATCGCTTATGAAGACGAAGGTGGCGGCGAAGGAGACGCTGGGTACGACCTGCACGTGCTGAGACAGATGTACGATGGTCCGTTGCCTGACACTGATACCTTCATGCAGAGCAGAGGTGAGTCTTGTAAGCCGAACATACCATACATCTTCATCATCATCTCATTGTTAATCCCGTGCATTTGTGCAACTAGGTTGTTAGTAAATAGCAACAGCGACAGGATCACCGTTTGTATTTTTTTTTTACCTCGAACTCAAAGTGGAGGTAAGTTTGATGTGTATCTCTGTGCTTGTGGCTCCTAAAAGAATATACCGATTTTTTTAAGAAAAACTTATTTTTGAAGATTATCAGTTCTATTCTAATCGTTGGAGGGTTTTAATTCGGGTGTATTTAAATTTAAAGTTAAAAGTTGTAAAACGGATTCTAGAGTGGAGACCACGAATGGGTAAAAGAAAGGTAGATCGCGCCCAGGCAGATGAACTGATGACCTGAATGACGTAGCTGGGATAGACAGGCTGCGAAAGACGGTGGACGTTTTGAGGCCAATGTCCAGCAGTTGACTGCGATAGTCCGAATATATAACATATAGTCTGATAGTGTATAATAAAGTATATTGTATTGTTTACCCATCTGCCACAGTCTTGAGTGTGTAGATTTTTAAAGGGTCGGTAGTTTTGATGTTTAATTGTATTTATATGATTATTTAGGTTTGGTCGGCGCAGCGCCCGATATATCAGGGTTCCTGGACGACAAGAAGTCAGTCCTAGATAGAGATCCAGATATAACGCCGTACGACGACGTACGTCACTATGCGTACGAAGGGGATGGCAACACTAGCGGTTCGCTATCATCTTTAGCTAGCTGTAAGTATTGTTACTAATTAAAGCTGTGTTTTTTAATGATATACAGGGACAAACGAACAGACGGTAAACTGTGAGGCCGTGGTATTGTTCCGATTTTTAAAACGTCCTAATCTCTGGAAGTGTCAATCAGATTCTTAAATGATTATTTTTGTGTTGGACAGCGTATGGCTTGTTACATAAAATGTTATTTTATTTTAATACAATATTTTAGTGAATTTACTTTGGCTTTTCTTTGAGGAAAAGAACCTATTACAGCTTTATTAATTAAAATTATTCATTTTGTCTTAGGTACGGACGACGGTGACTTAAAATTCAATTACCTATCCACATTCGGTCCTCGGTTCCGCAAGCTTGCGGACATGTACGGTGATTCCGATGACGACAGACCGCACGAAGAATCTTGGTGCTAGCGCCACGCTTGGCTCGTGTAGCCACACCCTGACTGTACGGCTTAGGCCAAGTTGATGTGATCAAGACCAAGCTTTGAGATGCCTTATTCAGTGACAGTGACAAAACCCCACCGCGAAACCTCCAATTTTAATTTAATGCCTGTGATAATTGTTAATGGTCTATTGATATAATTTGAATTTAACTACAAATTTGACACTGACAATATGCAGGTGATTTTGACGTATGACAGGTGGTAATGACGTTTGCGATTCATTATTGATTTAAAACTTTTTTTACGATTATGTCTTTAAACAATAAAACGTTTACCTACGTAAGTTGTTTGCATATTAATTTAATGTTCTTGTTTTTTATACTTTTTTTAATGAGCAGCTAATATGAAACAAAACTTATTATTTTAAATATTTCAGCTGCTGCTAAGTCAATTCCGAACTGAATTTACAAAGGAGTGTGCATTTTAACATTTTTGTATTTCGTAAACTTTGTCGAAGTACTTGCATAATGAGCGACAGTATTAAGCGGAACTGTACGTTTCTAAAAGTGGGTTGACACTGATTTTATGTACTATATATGGTGTAACTGGATTTGTAGTAAATATATGGCGGAGCGTTTCATATAAAGCGATTGTTTAAGAGAACGCATTATTCTATAAAATCACATAAAAATGTTGAAGCGTTTTAAGAAAATGACTGATATGTAACATTAGGCATCGTTGTAGATACGCCTAAATTATTTCTTGTATGTAATTTTTTATATATAAAATTTTAGGACATGACTTTGAGTAACAACAATTGTATGTAAGACTTTTATACGTATTAATCATTTAGTTATATATTGCAATACGGCCTTAGCTTAGTCAAATGGTACGGGACGTTTTATCTTTTCTTTATTGTCGCTTATTGTGTTAAATCCTGATACCTGAAATACACAGTCCTTATTCGAACCCGACCCAAATAAAGAGAAACACCTAATGGAGTTCATTGAAATATTTTGTCAAGAGTTCTATTTAAACAGCCACGTATAAGAGAAATATGATTTTTAATTGTACGTGTATTTCAGTTTTAAAATTGATTTCAAAATTCACAAAAACAAATGTAAGAGTGTTTAAATATGAGCAGACTCGAAGGATGGTTCCTACCTTGTAGTTGAATGTTTTAGAGAAGTGCCATTTTGTGGGGAATTATTTTAAGTCAACTATTATTATTTTTGTTTCAAGCATTTGTACTATAACAATGGCCGTGGACAGAAATGTTATTGTAAGTGTGGTATTTTTTTTTTGTTAATTATTGACATGTTTCTTTAATGTTTCTACATACTACATACTACAAAATGGACAGAATGTGTTTTATTTGATCCTTTGTCACATAACTAAGATGTTCATCGGACTTATGGAAACATTATTTATAAAAGTTTTGTATTTTTTTTATGATGAGCGTATGGTAGCAGCTAAGTACAATGGCTCTTATACCACCTTTCCGGTATCAACCGATTTTCGTTTGAAGTGCACACACTGTGACGTGATAAAGCGTACTACATATAAGTCAAAAATGCGCATGTCCTTTAATTTTATTCTAATAGTAGCGTAATTTTGCTATATTTAATATGCCATAAAGCATTCTATTACTGACCGGTTGATATCGGAAGACTTTTACGCAATTCGTTGCGGAATGTAATAGTTTAAGTGTAAATATGTACAGTGATGGGTTAACATTGAGTGTGAACTTAAATATTCGGTAAATGAACTTTTGTAAGGTTATTATAAGGTGAATATACAAGGTGTCTTATCATTATGCATATCAACGAATTGTAATATTAAAATTTATCCTGTAATAACCGTTGTTTGGACATGTTCTCAATGTGACATATATTATGCCTAACTGTAATAACGGTAGAATTAAATGTTAATAACTAAATATATACATATGTACAAATTGTACAACAGCTAGTCTTCAAAAAGGTTTTTAAATCCCATTCGAATTCACCTTTTCGTTATATATTGCAGTGACTCATGTCTCAATAGCAGATTGAATATGGATTGATGTACTTGTACATAGATAAAGTCATTTATAGTGAGTATTATAGGAAAAGAAACAAGCTATCTACGACACACAATACTTTGCGTGCATATCGACTTAAAGTGCGCGTCCGTTCGAGGTAACAAAAACCTGTTTGTAACTCAAATGTTATATAGACAGTTTCAATAACATTCTAAAACCGTTATTCATGTTACTAGCCAAACATTACTGCTACGTAAATATATTTGTTTCTTTTGTCATTTTAATGATTTTTTTAGTAGACTTGTTCTTATTTCGTATTTATAATTTAGTTTATATCTTTGCTTTTGTAAACATGTGTAGTTGTTTGCCCGTTTTTTTTGTTATTGACACGTTGATGTGTGATTATATTAAGTAGTTTTAATTCTTTTTTATTTTTGTATCCGATCTAGCTTACTCTTTGCGTCATTTATCTCTTATCTAAATAAATATATTAAAACTATAACGACCTCACGTTTTCATACACTTAATATTGTCAAAGTCTATTCACAAAACAAAATAGCAATTACCAACTTGAAGAGGTTTAGTTATGATTTTTCATATTTTTTTATTTTGAATAAAGTTGATTGAAGTGAAGTTTTACAACAAAAAATAACCGATTTAAAACGGGGAGGTTCTGTATTATATACATATGAATTATGTACTATTATAAGGCTCCTCATAAACTGGGAAGTAACATGTACCTAATAGGTATTACATAGTTAAGAATTGATGTATAAAGTAACTGATTACATTCCAATACACCTAATGTTATTAAATGTAATATTATTGATCAATTACTCGTACTTAGGCATTGCAGGTGAACATTTTTTAATAAAAATACCCAAAAATGGTCACCTACAAATATAACACTGCCATAAATAAATATTATATAGGATAAAAGTGCTTTTAAGTTATGAATAGAAAGTTTTTTTTTTTATTTATTGACAATGATTGATGACTCTTAATTTTTACTAAGCATCCGACCACATTTGCACAAATTAAACGAGTAAAGTATATGTTTACTGTTAGTGTTTTGGTACTCAATTTACTGTCGACAACTACTGACAATTGTATCATACGAACTCCGTAACAACTAAAATAATGAAGTTCATAATAAAACTACAAAACACTAATTCCGTAGCCTGCTATTATATTAAAGCTCCAAAGCTAAAAAGGCTTCCCATTGTTCGTTAAACTATTTAGTAGTTTATTTATTTATATCTTCCTATTATGATGCGTCACTCTAATAATCCACAGTAAGTTTTAAAAGACTACTGTCTATCAAAAAGTGGAAAAGTCATAGCGTCTACAAATGTTATCACAGTAACTATTACTCCTTACCTTTATATATCGTGAGCGGTTTCTATATTAGTATTATTTCTCCAGGTGTGGTCGCTTTCAAAGTCGGTTGCTGTCGATTCATCATCAGCCATGCATTTTTTTTTATTGCAATTTTAAGTGATTATGTGCCTTTTGTTCTGTACGAACATTATATTTTTGAATTTAAATGTATCTATATAAAGAAAATTTCCAATTTTGTTCTTTAATTATAGACACTCGCGGAGATAAATTTGTAACTAATATGATTATTTAATCATTGTAGTCCGTGGTCAGGATAGGTCTTGCGAGTGTCAAGATGAGTGTTTTTTCAACATTTTTTGAAGTAATACTTATCTTGTTTATTGTTTTGTCCACCTGTCGAAATTTCAATGTCATTTTTCTAAACATTGTATACTACGAAATAGTTAGATGAAATATAAATTCCTTCAAATCTTTAAACACAAAAGTGTAACGTTATATGCAGCGCGATAACTGTTACGCAACGTTACTCAAGTTAAGAACTGATGCGGAGTCATTGAACAGTTCAAAAAACTGTTCAATGACTCCGCATCAACTATTTTTTCATCGTTTGACGTTATTTCGACAAGTGGAAGGCCGTCATATCGACGAGATACGCCATGAACCGTCTAATATTTTGTATTAATATAATTCACATTATCTTTAAGTGAATGTATGATATGGGTTTAAGTAATTGTTTTAAGTCAAAAGTATGTGTACCTAATTATCTGAGTAAAGGCGAATGATTTAATTACTAGGTGTGAGCGACTGAACATTGTCATATTATACCTATAATAGGATAGCTTGAAACTTTGTTATGTATAGGCATTTAAGAATTCAAGGTCGATATTGGAATAAACAAAATGAAATAGATGCTTTTTATTTTATTTTTTAACCCTTTTTTCGTGTGCTATATGAAACAACCAAGGTGACTTGTGATACTCGACCCCAACGAGATTCACTTGATTTTACATTACATGAGGGGCGACATAAATTTACTCAGCTTTCTTCACACATACACTCACGGCTCTGTTTCTTTCACACTTTTTGCAAATCTTAATTTAATTCCAAATATGTACGTTACGTACGGAGACAAGCCCGTTGAGGTCCTATTCTAAAATAATACCCCTTTCAGAAATTATTTAAATATTATATAGGTATGTATTTTAAAAGTGAAAAAACGAAGAGATGTTGTCGGCTTCTCACCTGTCCAGTATGAACTGGACAGGTGAGAAGCAAGATGAAACACATTTTTCCTCTCGTAGTCAATGAATAATAAGGTTGCATTAGTTTGTTTTTTACAGCTTGTAATTATTTGTCTGTAAAAGATTTCTTAACATACATGTTGACAACTACTATAATTGTAATTATTAAGCGCTACACAAAATATATATCAACCGAATTCAAAAAGGAGGAGGTTCTCAATTCGACTATTTTTTTTTATGTTTGTTACCTCGAAACTTTCGACAGCGTGAACCGATTTCGACGATTTATTATTTTTATTTGAAAGCTGGTGCTTCCCGTGTGGTCCAGTTCTGAAAATGGCATCCATAAGAAAACCATATAAGTCTTAAGTCGTAAATTTGCATTAAGCATGTGCTCGACAAATGGACGAATAACTCAATATCACGCCAACCGATTTCGATAATATAATTATTTCTATTGGAAAGGATGTACTTCAATGGTAGTTAGATGAGAGATGCCACTGTCACAACTGGACCAAACTTCCAGTTGTGACAGTGGCATCCATGAAAAAACCATTTTTGTGTTAAATTTTATGATATTTAGAGAAATAAATGAGAGCATTGAAGTCGGTTGTCTACTTTTTAAAGTCCGATTATTTAATGTATATTTATTAAGTACACAAATAAAACTAAAACTAAAGAAATCTTCACAGCACAGTTTTAACAAATGTTACAACATTAATATCACTTTGGAAATTTGCTGTCTTTCATTTCCAAAGGCCTTGTTAATTATTTTCTGCGTCTGAAAATTGTGATACGAAAATCGTCTCAATGTTTTGTAAAAGGCAACGAAACTTTAAAATAATTCTCGTACTAAAAATACTTGGAAAAATATAATATTCCTATTTTCACGAAAAAAAATTACTAAGTAGTTTATAACTTAAAATATTCTATACTTTTCCACTTAATGTAGGTACAAAATACGTTACATAAAAACATCATTAGCAAGTAGGAACGAAGTTAAGAGTTTTCCCGAGAAGAAACAATACTGAGCAATATCAATATCTTAATACGAAGTAATTTTGACGTTTATGAGTTTGTTTTATTAATGATAAAAAATATTTTCAGTTTAGTGAGCTATATTCGTAAAGGACCATACTTGAAAACCGTGGACCGCATGAAGTCAGGCTTTTTTGGTAACCGGGTAAAACTAATGATTTGGTTGACCCTCGGTCCTTACAGATGTCGGGAGTCGGAGTTTGAAAAATAGGTTAACTAGTTATAAATTTTTACGAGTGTTCGTTGCTGAGTGTATCGAAACTAACGGATAATGCAGGAATGATTTACAGAATAACATATTCAGCGACAATCGTAATAATCACTTTGCTTGATCAGTTGTGAAAATACAAATCGTGTAATTTATATCTGATAGTACCACAACATGTAAATCACCTTTACAATTCAAAACAGACTTATACTTAAAATAACAACTCCAGCTCTAAAAACAGTTCAACTCGAATTACTACATTTTATGGGCGAACGACGACAAAGGTATCTAACTTTTTACGCGACATTTAATTTTCTAAGCTGTCCGTTGGGTTCGCTTTAATTGTCTAGATATCACTTTCAAGTAAAATGCAAATTGTAAGTGCGGAAACACCTTAATCTGAGCTCTTTAACACTTATAAAGGCTTAAGCTGACAGTAACAAAGTAGAATCAGATAATTTTGTTATAAAAACCAACGATGAGAAAGAGAAATATGTTTTAAACGTGAAAATAAATTGTGGTAAATTCGTTTTGGGAATATTGTGGCTATAAAATTTAGAAGTTGTTTTATCTTTAACTATTAAATATAACAATTTATGATCATCATCATCACATTCTTATTTAAATAATTCTATAAAGTCAATTCTGGCTGTTCACCCAATACGATCTAACTTGACGTCGAACCATCTAAGTAGTATTTTGTGTACTAGCTGTATCGCTTTTCTTAATCGGTTTGTGGTTGCATAAGTCCACCAAGATAGTTTAGATAACGGTATAAAAATAAATTTTAAAAAATCCCAGCATATCTATTAGCAGGTATTTTTAAAAAATTGTTTCTCTTTTTGTTTTTTTTAAATACTTTGCTCTAAATTTTTAATTTTTAAGATTTTAGAAAATAGGTGATAATTCATAGAAATACTACAATATACATAAGCGAGATTATTGTTATCCATAACATGCAAAAGTTAAAACAAGTTTATTGGAGTGCCCGTAATCCTCAACGGATGTACGAGTGTAGTTCAAAATTGGATTTACAGGGGAAGTATTTGTTTTTTTGCTTTATTAGAAATAAATAAAAAAAAACCGGCTTCAGGAGAGAGTGGAGAATGAAAATGAAGAAGACCTTGATTGACAGAAACTCTATCCTGAAGCGGGAACTTGCTGGATTGCACAATCATATCTGGATATTATCGCGGAACGGTAAAAACTGCAGTTATAGATGGTTTCTCTCAGTGTAGCACAATATATGATTAGGCTATACGTAAAGTTAGGGACTTAGAGAAGGACATTATGCATGCTAATATTAAAATATCTAAATTAGAAAAAGACAAGGAACAGGCTCAGGCTGAAGAAACACCGATTTCTTTGCGGTAGTGGAAAACGAATTTGATAATCTCATTCAAAAGAAAACTAAGAAGGTGTACCCCCGACTTGTATTTAGTGATTGGGCAACCATCGGCGTTAGGCAAAGTAGAGATAAGCCTTACGCCTTACTTTATGGCCCGCACAGTGAGTATTTCAATCAAAACGTAGCCAAAATTATTGAAGAACCTTTCGATAAGTGTATAAAATATCTAAATCTAATTTTATTAGTAATAAAATAAAATTATCTGAGGATGAGACAAAAACTACCTGGAAAGTAATTATTAATGAACCCGGTAGAAAAAAAGTAAGGAACAAAAATTGTGTATCAGAGACACCCGAGGTACTATAAGCTCTGACGAGGACATATCCCAGAAATTTGTTGATTTCTTTACTAAGATCCATACTAAAACTACTGAAGGTCTGCTGATTCTGTCACTCTTCTTAAAAAAAATATAGATATCTGTCACAGTAGTATTAAGAGCTATTAAAGATATTAAGGTGAAATTGATTACCTTTTTGGAATGACAATCAAAACTTAAAAAGCTATCACTGAAACTTCCCCTCCCTACTTAGCACCGACATTAAATTTGTGTTTAGTAAGGAAATTTCCATGATCTCATGAAACAATAAGTTTAAACAATAAAGTCATACCGCTTTTTAAATTGGGAGATACTAAAAATGCGAATAACTATTTTTTTTATGCGATAGGGGGCAAACGAGCAGACGGGTCACCTAATGGTAAGTGACTACCGCCGCCCATGGACACCCGCAACTCAAGAGTCACAAGTGCGTTGCCGGCCTTTTCTTGAAGGTTTGAAGGTCGTATCGGTTCGGAAATACGGCAGGCAACAATTTGTCCCATAAGCTGGTTGTGCGAGGCAAAAAGCTTCTGGAGAAGCGCACGGTGGTGGAGTGCCAATCGTCCAGGTGATGGGGATGGATATTTTGTCGCGTATTACGATGGCGGAAACCAGCAGCCGGTATAAGTCCGTACAATTCCTCTGAACACTCCCCATGATACAAGCGATAGAGGATGCAGAGTGAAGCTACATCTCTACGCAACGCCAAGGTGTCAAGTCGATCAGAAATATCTTGGCAGTCGATGATGCGAGTCGCTCTCCGTTGAATGCGGTCAAGAGGGAGAAGTTGGTACTGGGGTGCACCTGCATAGAGATGAGAACAGTATTCCATGTGCGGCCGAACCTGCGCCTTATAAAGTTGCAGGCGGTGGGCCGGAGTAAAATACTGTCTCGATCTGTTTAGCACTCCAAGCTTCTTCGAGGCTAATATGGCCTTACTCTCTAAGTGACCGCGAAACTGGACTTCGCTTGATATATCGACGCCAAGGATTCCGATACTGGCTGATGCAGTTAGGGAAGTGCTCTCAAATGAAGGTGATACGACCAATGGAATATAGGCATGTTTCAATTCTGCCGGTATTTAGATCTCCACGATCAACAATACGATTTCACTAAAAGATATTGCACAACTGACGGCGGTGTAACGTTGTTACAGCATATTTTTACCGCCTGGCAGGAAGCTAATGATGCACTCGGTATCTTTTGTGACCTCTAAACAGAATTTCATGACTGTGTCAGTCATTAAATTTTGCTCCTGAAATTTGAGCATTATGGATTTTGTAAACGGGCTCTTCGATTGCTTAAATCATACCTGAGTGATAGACAGTAGCAAGTTCAGATTTATGGTGTAAATTTATTAGGATCAAAAATAAAAAAGGGCGTTGCGCAGGGATATACATATATTGCGCCCTTTTCTGTTTTTAGTACAAATTAATGTTCTCACTCAGTTACTGTAGTCAACCCAAAATAGTATTATTTGCTGATGGCACTTCGTTAACTTTTAAAGTAGATACACAGGGCAATTAGTTTGACGATGTAAATAATAGTATTGAACGAGTACATGTGTGGTTTATTGCTAATGATTTGGTACTAAATGGGAAAAAAACAAAAATTTTAAGATGTTATTGAACGTGTGAAAACTGTGTATACAATTATTTAGGTTAAAGTTTTGTGTATCCTGGCAGTTCTGATTATAACATGCTCGGCTAGAAGTCCTGCCATATGTGTGGGGTCTTTCAGCTCCCTTTGATATGGTTGAGATGGATGATGTTTGGCGGCATGCGCCGTGCTAGTGAACAAATGCCATTGATAGTGGCTGGACATCTCCAAACTGCTATTACTTAATATAGAATAATAATTACCATAAACAGTATTTCAGAATGATGTATGGCATTGTCCTCGCCGATTTTATTTTATTTTCTGTTTCAATTTGAGTGTAATAAGAATTTCTTGCTTGTTCTTTTCCATAGGATCTACGAATTGGAACAGGTAAATATACTTCTTGGTTTCTTTCCCTTACACTTCGTGTTAGTAAAGCCTTTATAATTCAGATGCTTCCAACTTATGGTCTGGAATTCCTTATCATACTAGTATTGCTGCACACTTATAATCTGCAGGCCTGAACTCAACTAAAATAGAGCAGAAAATATCACTCTTTATGCAAGTGAGTATTGTTCATAGATAATAAGTGGGACTTTTGATGAAAGACCAATTCCAAAAAAATAAATTATTATTATAAATAATTCCACCACTGTGCGCTTCTCCAGAAGCTTTTTCCTCGCACAACCAGCCTGTGGAACAAATTACCGCCTGCCGTATTTCCGGACCGATAAAACCTTCAAACCTTCAATAAAAGAGCGTACTCCCACCTAAACGCTCTGGTGAGTCTGAGTTGCGGTGTCGCTCGGGTGTCCATGGGCGGCGGTAGTCACTCACCATCAGATGACCCGTTTGCTTGTTTGCCCCTTTAACATAGAAAAAAAATTAAGCATTCTACTAATCTTTATCTTGGTATTAACTATTTAATTGTTAACGAATCTCCCTGTTCTAGAATCCATCTAATCGATATAAAACCGTTTTAAATGCTCCAATGATACCTGTAACATAACTACATTACACTTATACAATTATAAATAACCTTTGGAACAAATTTGTAGCCCTCCAGACAAATAATCATGTTTCAATACTAAAAAAGGTAGAAAAAGTTTTGTAAAAGTAAGAAATTAAATTCAGCAACTTTTATATGTAATATTTTTATTACTGAATAATATATATATGTATGTCTTCTAGAAATGTGTAGCTTTTAAATATACTATACATACATACACACACTTATGTTACATAAGCGTATTAATATACTATGCGTCGTGAGAAAATAGTGTAGGTACTTATTTCTCTATTGAATCTTGAATCGCCTCTTTCACTTACATATGTCTACCGAAATATAAAATAATGTTAATGTACTAAGTTGCTGTGTAAAATCCTAAAATGAGTTACATCTTTAAAGCTTAAATTATAGATGGATAGATAGATAGATAACAACTATATTTGTACAACATTGGTGGAATAAGAAGTATACATATAAGTTCAACACATATATTGTGCAAAAGGTGGCCTTATTGCTATACGCAATCTCTTTCAGGCAATCTTAGCACGGAACAAAATGATTCGGAGAGACGTTGGTATTTTGAAGTTAATTTCAGAGGAAGTGTAGGGTTATCCAATAAATATAAAATTATACATATATCTAATTAAATATATTAAATAAAATATATACATATATACTGTAGATGCATGTATACAACTATACACACATATCTACATATATACTGTAGATGCATGTATACAACTATATACACATATCTACATACGGCATACGGAAAGTATTAAACTAATGTTAAAAAATAATCATGAACCATTTCCTTAAAATTGGTTATTGTTTTTGCTAGCCTAATGTTGAGTGGCAAGGCATTCTGCAATCGAACAGCTTTAACCGTAAACGATAGGTCGTAAAATTTTATGGAATGCGAAGGCATCTCGAGTATCAAATTTTCAGATGACCTTAGACATTTTTCATTTCTGTCATATAGGAACTTGAAACGTTCTTTGAGATACAGGGGCTTTAGCGTTGAATAAGATGTTGTAAAGAGAAATGAGGATGTGAGTACTCCGTCGAGAACGAATTGGAAGATATTGGAGCTTTTGACTTAGTTCATAAACGTGATTATATTTCGCAGGCCAAATCTGAATATTATACAAAAATGTTGAGGTCGCTGAAGCTTATCAAGTTGTGCTTCGGTGAGATTTACAGATAGCAGCAGCAGCAGGTTAGATAGCTTACATATCACTATACACATCAGCATAGTCGAGAATTGGAAGAAGAAGTTCCTGTGCAAGTGCGGCCTTGGTTGCAGCTGGAAGAAAGTAACGTAACCTTCGCCGAGACCCTGCTGATGCGAAGACTTTTCGACTGACTTCTAACAGCTGTGGCACCCAAGATAAAGTCGTATCTTCTATTCTATGCTATGTAGATGCCCAAGTTTTTAACAGTTGTGCTAATCTGTAATGCAGTGCCATTAAATGTAGGGTGATTATATTTCTGTTTGTATTACCCATTGTTGATAATTTTCTTCTTTTTCATCTAATATAAGCCAGAAAAAAATGACTGTTATTTACTTTGAAATCAATAAAGAGTTTTATAATACTGACCACCACCAGCACCATTTGCTGCTGATTGAAGATGAAATTTTCATATTGGTGCTTAACCAATATGAAAAGTTTTAGCATATGACGACTTCATTTATTTTAAAACACAGTTTTTTGACTATAATTGTCTAAATGATATTTTAACCATTTACGTAGAGGATTAGGTGTGTTACTTGTATGTAAGCAACCCAAAAATTTTTGAATGCCGAAAATCCGTGTCATGGTTGTCTGGAAGAGATCGCCGTGAGCGATAAGACCGCCTATTGTAACATTTGCATATTTTGTAACTCATCCTTTGTTTTTCTCTTTTAATTTTGTATGTATACAATAAAGATATAAATAAATAAATAAATAAATAAAAGACTATATTATTTGAATGCAGTCAAAACTTTATTTTAGCATCAAATATAATTTAGACTGTGACTTATCAGATAAATTGGACATGACTAAAATTTCTTTAAAACTTTTGATGTCTCAATCCCGAAAGTAAAATACGAACACATTTTTTTTTTAGTATTATGTAAAATAAGTAAATAGTCACTTACGATCAGGTGTCCCGTATGCTCGTTTGCGGTCTATCCCATAAAAAAATTACATAGGAGCCGTTTAATAAATACAAATCCAAAACCAAGCTTACCCATACAGAAATTAAACATTGTTTGTTGAAAATTTGTGTATGGAATTAACACTTTGGATTAAACAAAGAGGTTAAAACATTTATATTCCTTTCTTTCAATATCAACATCACTAACAATCAGTTAGAGGTGGAATAATCAGTTAGAGGGCTTGGGCTTCTCGTCAGCAGCCAGTTCGAGTTACAGGTATCCGACTCTGACTTGCATGAACTATTGCTTATACTCCCCAATCCATCTGTATTTACATCTAATTCCCAAAATTGCCGCGATCACCTCAATAGGCTTGTCCACTATTACGTGAGTTTGACTAAATTATAACAGGCAAAATGTGGACATTAATTATGCCTCTGCCCATCCTCTCGGGGATATTCATTCATTTCATTTTGACCACAAGATGTCAGCAATGACAACAAACTTAAGTTCGACAAGTTATCTAGTTGATTGAATTGTAATGCAGCACAGCTTTTCCTTGTTAATAAATTTTGGATTTATCCATTATTCCGTATGATCGTCCGATCGTCTTTGGGGGTTTGTTTCTCGAATTCTTACATGCTTTTCTTAAATTAATTAAATCTTGTTTTATAATACTTGAAATTTGTGTTCAGTTAAGAATTCTGTGTCCCCATTCTCCGTTCACATAAGTTACTAAGTTTATAGCGTGTCCGATAAACATAAAATGAGGAGTTACCTTACAACACGTGGCTGTCGCGATCTATTTTGAATTCATTTCACTTAGTATTACAGACTGAACTGTTTATAGACCAACTATTTTATAAGATTTACAAATTGTTGATAGCTTTTAGGTCCTTCTTAACGAATAACTTATGCGAGTTAGGCTTCCCACGTCCAGGAAATTTACTGTTCTATAGGTAATTTGTTCTATACCGCTCATGAAAATTTTAAGTAAATGTATGTATGTATATATAACATTAACCGGCTATGCTATTTGTTATTTTTTATTTAGTTGTCAGGATTCTTAACTCAGTATTGTCTACCCTAACAAAGAGTGAACAGTAATCTTTAGTGTTTTTCCAGTTAACAATGTAAAAAGTGTTATTTATTAGAAGCGTTAATTTTGGGGTACCCGTTTTAGTAACCTCATATCCATTTTCCAATGTCCTCTTTAATATAATTAACAAGGCAGGTTTTTATTGAAAGAACTACACAATCAATAACGGGAAAGAAAACGTATAAATTTTGTGATTTATACCTATCTAATTTTGATTTTATTTTACGGTATAAAAATGTAAACCACATTGTTCAAACGGTAACCCAGGGAAACCGTAAAAAAATCTTCTCGGTACTTCACTAGTTTTAGTACGCCAACGGGCCTGCATTTGTTTCAGTGTTTATAGGTGTTTTGTTGTATTTTTTTACTTCCAGCTTCTATAAAAACCCCATAGTATGTATAATATTTACATACATACATATACTCCCGGCTTTATCTTCAAAAGAGTAGGCAAAGGTGTAACTATAAAGTTCACAAACATAAACTAAACATATCAACTACACTAAGTTTTTTCACGAATGAAGCCACATATTCAAGTATTATTCGAGCTTGTTTTACTCTACTGTCTAACTGAAACATTTCTTAAACATGGCACAGAATCAAACCTTAAAATAAACAACTTTAGACTAACTTTTTAAAAAACAATCTTCAATTCAAAGAACTCGGTAATCTTAATACTTCAAACCTTCTCAAGTTGAAATGCGGTACTATAGAGATACCTAAATAAACCTAATAATAGCATGCATCTATAGAACATCCACATCAGACACAACCATCTTTATAAGTAACCTGGAACTATTAGCAAATAAACTGTGTAAAAAAAATAAGATATTTAAACCAAATAAGGTTTCCAATGAACTTAAATCTGTATTAAAAAAAAAAGCCACATAGTACTACCAACGCGCCTAAACTCTTGCCTTGACCAAATAGTGAGCAATATACACGAAGCTTAAGCAAACCAGCCTCATTTAGCGCTTTCATACCACAAGTTGGCATAATAATTAACTTGTTGTTGGAAAACAAACGGTTGAGTTAAGGGACTTCCTAGATGGACGACTGATTTCCGGGCGGGTAGTGGCAATCGACCCCCGCCCGAAGAGGTACGCGAGTGGCGTGAGGCCGCTCGCCGAGTCACTATGGCTCGTTGGTCGTCCCGGCTGGAGGCTCCACGTGCTGGCTTAGCCACCGTGGACGCGCGCTCCAGCCGGTCATCGTCGAGTGGGCAGGGCGGCAGCACGGGACCCGTGTGGTTTTAGTCGGTTCGATTCCGACACACCGTTCCACCGAAAACCCGGGTGGAATGACGGCCGGAGGGGGTTTCCACACGAAAAAAAAAAAAAAAAATACTTCCTAGATTTTTGAGAGGTTACAAAAGATACCGAGTGCATCCTTAGCTTCCTCCCAGAAAGATAAGGAAAAGGATATTGCTTATGCAGATGGATTACGGAGTATAAGCAATAGCTCAAGCAAGTCAGGGTCGTATACCTATACCTCGAACTGGCTGGTGACGGGAAAATCGAGCCCTCTACAAGGCTTAGTAACTAATATTTATTTAAGCTGTCAGGCCCTGACGGTACCGGACGATGCACTCGCGGTAAAGTCGCGGCTGGACGACTTACTCCTTGAAAAAGGCCTCTTGTCGAGACCGAAACTAGTCGGAAATCCCCGAAATACAAACGTGAGTAAAACAGTATATTTAAATTAATATGAATCTAATTCACGAAAGTTTTTATTCCCATATCAACCAAGTCTGAATATAGTACTACTTAACAAACTAAACGTGATAAATATATTAAATGTAACGCCATATGTGCTTATTAAGCCACCATTATTCTTGGGTGACCTGATTCTAAATACAGAAACTTAATTTCTTGATTTAAATTATTCATCACGCAAAGACTCATGTTCGCTATGGCTCCCCACAGCCGTCCTGCTTAATAACATAGTTTTGTGACGAAATATCAGTCTTGTTACGCCTCGTCACGGATATAAAGAGATAAAATAGGCATACATAAAAATAATAATGATAGGTGTCAGAATGATGAGCAAGAAAACTGCCAATTTTAGTTTCGATGAAACATAACTAGGGAAGGTGATGTAAAGTGATTTCTAGCTGGGTCGTGGTAACGCCTAACTCGCCCGATTCTCTTCTCCTTTTCCCTGACCCACCTACTGCTGACATTGAGTATTTAAATTTACAACCAAGGCCGTGTTAACAGCCGTTTGCTCTTACCTTTTAATGAGGATTTGCTGGCGGCCTCGACGACTTGACACCACAACAAGTGTGTAGTCTGGTGATCCTCCCTCGAAGGCACTGACGGTTTTAGTAACTCTTATGCTTATTACGGTGGCATTTGTACCATTACCGTAACGTTTACTTTGCGGCGTGTCGTGGCCAAAATTTGCTGCAAGTATTACAGCCTCGACTTCATATTGAATTTCCAGCCCCTGCCATACACGCTCTCTCTAGTGAGCAAAGAGAGGTCATCTTGAAGGTTGACTTGAAAAATTACCTGTCGTTGACCACAGAAAAACTAGAAACGCCTATAATTTATAAATTTCTATGGCAATGTTACATATATCCTACAAAATTAGTATATAAAAATAGTCTTTTGGAGTCAGCCGTTGGATGTCAAAAAGAAAAGTCTCTTTGACACCCGAAACTGTGACCGAATAGTGTGAGACAATGACGGTCGGAGGCAGCGGAAGAATGCAACGGCGATTCTCGCTCCCCGATCATAGGCAAGCAGAGGAAAAATGGGGTAGTTTTTTGTCGGTAAGAGTCCGACACACCCCTTCGCCCCCACCCCAGGGGGGTAGGACATCCATGAGGATCTTACACCCTGTCAACAAAAAAAAAGTTGTAAGTGACCCTGACTGCTAACTGATCATGGGTTCGATTTCCATACTGTATAAAAATGTGATCCATAAATAGTTGTCCCGAGTCTGGGTATTCTTTGCGTCCGTTGAATTGAATTAAAAGCCCCCGCGACAAGGAATTATTCCTAATGAGGAAGTTGTGTTTAAAAAAATATGTAAACGTAAACAATCAATCGGCAGAGGATAGTCCGTAGTAGTAGTAAAAAAAAATTGTTCTTAATGTATTGGTTTCAAGCAATCAAAATATTTTATATTTGAAAATTGTGGGTGTATTTGAATATAGGGTAAATTTCATAGGAAACCTTCCGAAACATAATTAAAAAAAAAAAAACGAAAATATGCATCATCACTGGATATATAATTTGCAATTTCGGCTGAGGATGGGGTAAATATACAATTGCACATGCAAGTATTCAAATGCGTATAATCCGGTCTCTAGTGATAAATGTTATGTTTTTATTGTGCCTTTGTGCAGACAGAAAAACTCTGGCCTGTAAAGAATTCAATTTTTTGGCACCTAACATAATACATTTTAAAAAAAGACTTCGACTTCTTAGGTCTGTCTTTGGAAAGAGGTTTTCTATGATTCATAGGAAAAAAAAAGCGAGAATTTTAGTGACTATTCAGATCGTTTACTTAAAATTAATGTACATTCGACTTTTACTATAACTTTGAAAACGTTAATCACAAGTCACACTGAAATCTTTTAATAGCACAGTAAGGCAGCTGATGAAAAATTTATTTAATTTTGAACTAGGAACTCTTTGGGAATCAGTAATGCAGATATTATCAGATGTATAAAATATTAAAATAGTATATTTGATATATAGATTTCATTTACATCGATGTTTGGTTGGTGGTTTCATAGTATACACTGACATGTTAAATTTTACGTAAGTCGAGTCTAAAATAATCAGTAAAACAGATGCTAGTGTCACCAACTCAGGGTGACGCCTGGCACCGTAGCAAAATAAAGGCCTCCTGTCGGGACCGAAACTAAAGTAAAGTACAAACTACTACTAAACTAAAGTAAAAGTAAAAATCGTTTATTTTAATTAAAATGAATTTAATTTACAAAAGTTTTTACAAAACCGATAACTTGTTTGGCTCAAATATTTTTTTTTAGGTTTACAAATATTATACACATATACTCGTAGCTCGTAGCTAGCTATACAGCTTGGGCTTTTTGAGCTAGTATAAAACATTTATAGTAGTATAAGTTCTAAGAATAGCAATGTATGTATTTGTGTGTATGTACGTATGTAAGTTCCACCAAAACTTTTGAATGTCTTAACAGATTTGGATGTATTGGAGTATAATACAAATCTGTGACCGCCACCGCGAACAGACGTGTGTTAAGGTGTTATAAAAGTTGTGACATTTTTTAATTATTACCATTTAAACTAAACTCTTGTAAGTGATCATCACTGACTGTTCCCAATAAAACAACAGTGAATAAAAAACTAATATTGGTAAACAAGTAGCATCAAGAGTGCTCGCTTCGCTCGCTCGCGGGGTATTTTTCAAACTCACTCACTCCAATACCTACCTATCGACGCGGCTTACGACGATATCCACTATAAACATGAGTCTACTACGTTCTCCGGAGGGATCCAAGTCCACAAGCGCTAGCAGGTACGGGTCATCCCCTGACCTACGTACACTAGATGGAATGCCTAATATAAAAATTGCGTTTTGAATTCATAGATACAGCGAAACAAATTCTACGTAGTTACGGTAATCATGCTATAGATCAAGTCCGCGTTTTTCCGGACCTTTTGAACTTCACTCCAACATAAATATATACGGAATTTCACGCAGAATTGCAATAGAGAACAGAATGGAGTACCGACCTTATTATAGAATATATTGAGGGTATCCCTAAAATAATTAAATCAATAGTTCAAGTTCTAAAAATACAACAATAGATTATGTAAAAAACATCTCAAATGTTACTTATCAAAAAACTACCTGTGACGACGATATCTGTACGAGGCGAACGTCACTTAGGTTTTTGTACAAAAACATTAGGAGTATAGTTAAGCAAAACAAATTAGAGGAACTGCAGTGTTTGTTAAAATAATAAGGACAACTACACACATAATTATTAACAGAAATTTGGATTAAGTCATATGAAGAGCCTAACCTTATACAAATACCTAACTATTCACATGTTTATACGTACCAGAAGGAGCGTATTGGAACATCTGCATTTATACATAATAGTATTAAATACGAAGTCACTGAACTCTGTAGTAAGGGCCAAAATGAATATATTTAGAAAAGTACTTACTACTAATTATTTGAATTGTATTTGTATGTCTTAATGGTAAAACATAGTGGACTATCGATTTATTTAAGACCTTCAATAATTGTATTTACCTATGTTTAACAAATAAATAAATGATTATGATTATGATTATGATTACACATTGGATTGGTATATAAGCCTCCTAGCATAAATTTCACCGATTTAATCGAAAATTATGCTTCGTAACAAAAAATAAAACCTAAAGCTATAGTATTCAGTGATTTCAACATCAACTTATGAAAAGATGAGCAATAGACAAATATCTATAAAAGCATGGTTAACGAATCCGGTAATCAAGTATTAAACAATATAAGTACGAAAAATTGTACTAGTGAAACGAAAACTACGAAAACCTTATATGACCACATCTCATCACATATTCAAGAAAACCTTTCATATGACCTTAATTGACACTATACTATTGGACCATAAACAAATCTACTTGGAACTAAAAATCTTTTACTACAACTAAAATTATAAGCAACAAAATAATAAAAGTTAAAATTCTCAACGAGCCGCGCGAGGACTTGATCAATGAAAATGTGCTAGATATCTTACATAAGTGTAATGAAGTATGGACTGCTTGTAAACATGACAACGGCAACCCGGAAACGGCAATTAAGAGATGTGGCTAATAAAATAATAAGAAACACGAGAACAAAGTTAAAGAAGTGCCACAAACACCCAAAAAAAAAAATGCATAACAATCACATAAAAAGTTTTGTTCCAGCGAAGTTAATAACAGAAAACGATGTAATTACAAATGGCCAGTAAATATGCTAACATTTTAACGATTTCTTTTCTACAGTTGGTTCTAGGTTAGTCAGTAAGATAGTACAATTACAAACATGCTACATGTAGGTATAGAATATTGTACATTAATGTAGGACTGCAGTTACAATATTGAAGTAGCTTCGCAGAAACAGTTCTGACTCTAAATTCGCTAACTTTGTACACCAGAGAGAGAGCTGACTGCGCATTATCAAATACTAATGGTACCGTATGTACTAGAATAGTTATTATAATGTATCTTGCTTTGGAAATTATCATTAGAGTGCAATTCTGGTTTATATATTTATACATATGTAGATACATACACTAACGTCCGTAACCAAACATTTTGCTGATTATAATTTAGTTCCTTATATGTTCGTATTAGGAGGTAAACCTATTGCAGCTATCTGTGTACTTTAAAAAAAAAAATTGGAGTATATTGACAGAGAGAGAAGAGATATTGCTTACACAGATGTATTGGGGAGTACAAGCTATAACTTAAGCAAGTCAGGGTTGCATACCTATAACTTGAACTGGCTGGTGCCGTTAGTTAGAAGGCTCGGGCTATTTATTTATTCATTACAGAGTATAGCCACATCGTATTATCTATCACATTTCCAAATTATATATTATTTACAGTATTCTGTCCGATACGTGTGAGTGATAGACAAAAACTAAAGCAATAACTGTATAACTTATAAGTCAGAAACAATTAAATATATTTTTTTTAAAATTAAGTTGAAGTTATTAATGAATTTACAAAGATGTCGGTGTCTGAATTGCGTATTTAAATAGTGTTGTATTGATTGAGAAACCTAGTAACAAGCGACTGAGTAGCAAATAGTTCAACAGAGTATCTAGACAAGATGAAAATAATCCTCAATTATTGTATTATTGTACTTGTTATTAGTTAATATAACTTCTATTTATTCTAAGAATGGATACTGTAGGTTTTGCTTTTGCGATAAAAATCAATAACAGTATTAAATCAATATAATTCATTATACCACACACCAGTAGAGTCAAATGGACGATGGTCCGGGGGTAACGGGGGAGCTGTCCGTTACCTTAGCAGGAGCGGGGCTGAGTCGGTGGCGCGACGTGTTCCGCGCGTGCCTCTCTAAACTGAAGAGCGGCCAGGTCTCCTACAGGGTGTGGCCCCCTGTTGAGTTGGCCAAGATCTGCAGAAGTTGCTGGAGGCTTCCTTGTTAGGGTATTCCCGGGTCCCTTGCAATAGACGGTTTGTGACGGAACACCGTGTGGTTTTAGTCGGATTGAGTCCGACATACCACATCTTCGTTAGCTCCGGTGAGGTGATGACTCGTGGGGGTTGACAGGAAAAACAAAAGAGTAAAATGGACGAAAAGAAAAAACAAATAACAAACGATTACAATTGGCGGCATAACTGCTCTATGGCAATCTCTTACAGACAACCATCAAAGTCACTAATTAAAATTTTTCTTAAGTTTGCTTTTGCTTAGTTCATTTTAGAAGATAGTATTCCTTGATCACATGAAAATAAATGGTGTACTAGGACGATGTTTCACGAATCGTTTTTTGTCATATATATCATATAATGGACAGGACAGACTGCTTACATATGAGATTGTAGTCCATGTAATCCTTGAGGATTATAAGCTTGTAGCACTAAACTCTCTTAAAATTAAAAAAGTTCCTAATTTGTGGGTATTTATACATTATAAAGATATAGAGATTAGATAACTTAGTTAGTCGCTAGTGTCTATTGGCCCTGATAATTACAATCCCTATCCCTACATATATTATAAATGTGAATGTAAGTTTGTTTGTTACGCTTTCTAAACTATTTGAGAATCACACAAACAATTATTCCGTGTGCGAATCGAAAGCACAAAAAAAATAATTGGTCTAGTAATACCGGTTAGTAATAAGTGGAGTCCAAGAGTGGTGGTGGCCTAAACATAAAAAAAAGTCAGTCAGTTATTATATTTTTTTTTTGTTATCGTTTATCGTTATTTTAAAGTCGCATCGATCGATGTGATCGAGTCAGATCACTCGATTACATCTATCGATTAGCATAGTTTTGCTTTTAAACGATACAGTAAGGTTTTTGAGGCTTATGATGGTTTATTCTATTGTTTTAAAACTACTCTGTATTTTGATTGCGTGCATTTGTGCCACGGTGAGTATACTCACACTTACTTTCCCACGCTTGAGTATTTCAATATCATGTCATCGTCAGGATCAAGGGACATAAACATCAGTAAGCCATAAATATATTTTTATCCAAATAAAACAATCAAGAATGACTTTCTTCAATACCCAAGTCTAGTTAATTTTAATATTGAAACCCTTTACAAGATACAGAGGTTTTGTTTAAGATAAAGTAAGTTCCGGTATTGAAACAATTTTTCATTGATGCGGGGGCACCGTGGTCAATGAGCTGTGAAAGCGGCTACTCTTGAATTCGCCAAGGACTTTAAACTGAATTTTGGCTTTTTGCCAAACTCCTTATTCTGGCAAGCTTTTTAATGTTTTATATTTCTAATATAACTATAATAAAATGTGGTAATCTAAAATAAAACAATTGTATATTTATATAAAACAGTAATTGGCCACTTACCTTATTCACGTTTAAAACAACATTTTACCTATTGAAGAACGTCGCGCGCTCAGACTGTAAAGGTACTTAACAATAAATTGATTGAGAGCTTTCCAAATATTATTACTTTTAAAGTAATTAATAGACGAAGGGCAAACACGGCGAAGGTCAGCCGCTTGTCGAATAGTTTAGAGGTAAACCCATATGAGGGTGTGTTACTAATTTTCTTAGCTTGAGAGGCAGTTGAAATGAAGATGTGTATAATTTTATAATACTTGATCTTTATTGTATATATATAATACTTTATACGCGAGAGTGGCAAAACCCAGTACCGGCCTTTGATGGTGGGTCCCATATTTTCCCACGATTGCTTCACAACTAGTTTTCTATTATTTGTATTTATTGGAGGTTTGTAGTAAGAAACTATACTATTTAGCATATGGTAAATACTATACTTCACAGAATAAGGACTCTGTGTTCAAGTTTAAAACATTGATTTAGATAATAGGTACTTAGTCCCAGTGTGTATTTATGTAGTGGGCTACCGAAGTAAATACGTAAGTACGAAGACATTGCAAAACAATGTGTTTTTAATTATTTATATAGGTATATGTATATGTTTACGGATGGAAAAACACCTACACATGTGGCTCAGCAGTCATGGTTACAGTTTTAATTGATTTATACAACTTTTACAGGCACATTGTGGACAATACAGCTAAGGAATATAGGTTTTGCTTTACCGACCACAAATCAGTTTATGTACAGAGTAAGTTTACTTATGTGGTATATGAGCAAGATCACGTCAAGTGAACCCCCCATTTACCACTTGATCATAAAAATTTAATCTATATATATTTTTCATAAGTAACTTATGATGGAAAAATGATCCCCCAAACGATTTTTAAAAATTTTGATTTTAACAACATTTTTTTTACAATGAAAATTTTAAGCACTTTTAATTAAAAAATGGATTAAAAATCAACCGTAAGAGATAAATTCATGAAATTTTCAGCATCCATGGTCAGATGATCTATACTTTACGATAATGATTCTATTGTTGATACGACTGAGCCAGAAGTAGATGAAATTACAGATGATAATAAGAAAGATCCGACTTTTGAGTGTGATGCTATTGGCAATCAATTGAAAATTGAAAATGTTAATAAATTGCTGTCGGAAGTTGGTGAACCACCGATAAAATTAAGACGAGTGTCAAGTGTTGCTGAGTGTCAGAAAGCTATTTTAACTTCTGTGAAAAAATTAACTGGTAATGATATTAATGGTAATAACTGTAGGGACGTTCTCTTAAATAATTTCAAGTCTGCTTTTGATCAAAAAACTAGTAGATCCGAGAAAATCCAAGTTTTGACTACTCTTCCGCTGGATTGGTCTATCAAAATGATACGACGTGAGTTCAAAGTGTCAAAGAGAATGGTACAAGCTGCTAAAAATATTAGAAAAAATTCAGGATTTGCATCACAGCCTGACTCTAAAAATTTTTCACTAGAATGCAGGCTCGTTTCAGAAGATGAAAAAGTATTTATTAACAAAGTTTTTAAAAAAAAGTGAAAGTATCTGACGACAAATTTACCATTTAATTATTTAAATTAAGCTTTTGTTTGTTCTATTCAGTATGTTATGATTATATTCTTTATGATATTGTTAACGAAAAATAAAATTTTATTGATAATAATTATAATAATATAACGTAAATAATAATAAAATTTGTTTTATAATAATATTTTGTATTATTATTTTAAATTATCACTGATAAAAGCTTCAATGCAGTACGAGACGCTCGGTAGCGCGGCGCTTCCACATCGCTCGGCGGCTGGCGCGCTGTCATAAATAAATTCATTTTGTTTAAACTAATGGCGAGCAGTGAAATTTTCTTCCGGAATCTTAAACTTAAATGAATAAAGCATGTGACCGATGAAAAAAAATGCATTTTTTACCAAGAAATGAGTTAAATTTTCATTTGTTAACTTAAAAGTTAGTTAACAATACGAAAATAAACAAATAATCTTGAGTCGTTAATATATTCGTAAAGTATAGACATCTGACCATGGATGCTGAAAATTTCATGAATTTATCTCTTACGGTTGATTTTTAATCCATTTTTTAATTAAAAGTGCTTAAAATTTTCATTGTAAAAAAAAATGTTGTAAAAATCAAAATTTTTAAAAATCGTTTGGGGATCATTTTTCCATCATAAGTACTTATGAAAAATATATATAGATTAAATTTTTATGATCAAGTGGTAAATGGGGGGACCACTTGAAGTGATCTTGCTCATATGTCCAAGGCTTTTTTGAGTAACGAGAAATAATGATACAATAAAGATGTATCATCGTAATACCGGATTTGCCTGGTCTAGTGGTTAGTTAGATTTTAGTTGCTGAGCCAGATATCGTGTTTTTTATTTAAAAATATGTGTGACCCATGAATAGTAGTCAGGGGTCTGGGTGTATTTTGTATTCGTTGTTTAAATGTTTGTAAAGCCCCCCGCAATACGGGAATCATTTCCAATGTCGAAGTTGACATCTAAAAATAAAAAAAAAAATAAAAATAACATCCAGTTACTAACCAGTATGGATTGGATTCACTTGGGATAAAATACACGAGACATTGAAATTGGGGGTCATTAAAATAAGTTTTTATAGTTGTTTTGGTGGTTGGTGGTATATCGAAACAGAAACTAAAAGATATGATATTTTTGTTTAGAGAGGATAGATTCTCCTAAATCCAAAATTACTCTAAGATTAAATTGAATAATACTAAGAGGATTTTTTCTATATACTACATCTATGGTAGGCGGAAGAACGGTTAGAATAAACGTTGTCGTGGTGGTGACGGCTATAATTGAAAATGGTATCTGTCCTTAATTTCCGTATGATATTGTAATATTTTGACGAATAATGACTAATGTTATAAATACGAAATTATGTTCGTTTGTTATGTTTGACGTGTTAACTACTTGACCACTCAACATGACCTTCCATTATGTATCTTACAAAGTAAACACGTATCAAAGTTAATCCAAATAAAACAAACATGAAACTACTTAGTTGTAGTACTCATAACCAGCTCAACCTTTGCACCAGGGAGTCTGACGACTGATATTTACTGTCTTACCACAAACTGTAGGGACAGCTAATTTCAGTACCTAGTTTCGAATTGAAACTACCCATTGTGTGATGTATATCGCGTGATATACTATTATATCTATATTTAGGTATAAAAATTCTGTTTATCTTTTCAGTAATAGTTAAAAAAAATTAAAAACATGCTTACCACCAAGTGTAATGAACAAATCATATGAGCCCTATCTTGATACCACCTCCAGGCTCCATTATCAGATCAGTTCTAACATACCAATTATAGTATTGGCAACTACTATTTTTAAAGAGCATGGAGGTATAGTTGACAAGAAACACAAAATTACATTACGATGATACATCTTTATTGTATTATATATAATAACGATGATTACGATGATTTAAAACCACTAATAATTCCTTTTTAACCATAGTTATGCCATACTTATATCTATCTAAAATTACACACACTAAATCAGTATCAGAATTTTTTTTTTTTTTTTTATACTATAGGGGGACAGACGAACAGACGGTTCACCTGATGGTAAATGACAACCGCCGTCCATGGACACTTACAACTCAAGAGTCGCAAGTGCGCTGCCCGCCTTTGAGGGTGATGAGGGATGGGAGATGCAGGGAGCGGAAAGAAGAGAGGAGGAATGAGGAGATGGAAAAAAGGAGAAAGGAGATGAGGGGAGAGAAAAGGCCCCCCGTATATCAGGGTGTTCCAAAATTCAACGATAAGCGGGCGCCTAAAGGTAGACCTGCTAATGAGTACATAAGGAAAAATAATAAAAAAAATATAACTAGTTTTTTTTTTAGTTACAAGAAAAATTTAGAATTTCTTTGAAAATTTATACCTTTCATGATATTTTGAACGACCACGATGACAATTTCTCAAATATGCTTAAGATTTTTTTTTATCTTGTACCTAAATAGTGCTACTATTCACCACAACTCTTAAAAACACCAAATTGCCCGCAGTTTTTACACAAAAAACGTTCAAAATCATTTTTTTTCCCTACAATTTTGAAATATTTTTACTCTTAGTGTACTTTGACTCATGGTCTTGTAAAAAAAAAGTACGGACACCACTACGGCAAGTTGTTTTTAAAATTGGCGCAACTAATCAAGATTCTAAAATGGTATAATACTCTAAAATAACTAGCCACAAAAAAAAATATGTGTACCATTTGTAAACAAGACCCAACATTAATTGTTCTTGTTGTTAGTAATAAATATTATAATGTTCCAAAAATGAATAAAACAATGGGAACTATTTGTGTAATTAATTTATTAAATAATTAACATTACAGTAAATGTTCAAACTGTTTTCCACCGGTATTAATACAGGCACGACATCGCCTTAAAAAGGACCGTTTTATTTTTCTTGCATATCTTCTTGCATTGATATGTGCCTCAGCCTGAGTTATTTCATGCCGAAGCTCATCTAATGTCGCAATCAGTTTTGCGTAGACCCTGTCTTTGAGACAACCCCAATAAAAGAAGTCCAGGGAGTTTAGGTCGGGTGATCGGGGTGGCCATAAGATAGGACCAAGTCGCCCGATCCAACGCCCCGGGTAGTCTTGGTCTAGGTATTGTCTCACAGGACGAGCGTAATGAGCTGGGCAAACATCATTTTGATACCACATATTTTGAAGGTCACTTAAGGGGACGTCTTCTAGTAATTCTGGCAAATTATTTTGTAAGAAGTTCAAATAACTGTCCCCATCCAAGTTTCCTTGTAATTCAAAAGGCCCAATCACTTTTCCATTTAATATTTCCGTCCATAAATTAACCTTAAATTGATATTGGGATTTCTCTTGTCTCATCAGATGTGGATTCTCATTGCTCCAGCTGTGTAGGTTGTGAAGATTTAAATAGCCATCTTTCTTGCAGGTTGATTCATCCGACCATAATATTTTGTCCAGGAACTGAGGGTCTTCCCGGTGCTTTTGAAGCATCACACGGCAAAATGCGATTCGCAGTGGATAGTCCCGAGGTAGTAATGTTTGCACACGTCTGTAATGATATGGGTGCAGTCGGTGACGTTTTAAAATTCGATGTGCTGTACTTTTTGGGATTCCCGTAGTTGCTTCTATGGCACGTACTGAGGTAGTTGATTTAATGTTTATTTCATTGAGAACTTCTTCATCACATTCCGATCTAGGTCTTCCAGCGTTTCTTCTAGCTGAAGGCAAACGATCCTCCGAAAACGCTTGATGCACATTAATAAATACTCGATAATCTGGATATCTTAGAGCGTTTGGGTACTTTTCTCGATACAGTCTGCTAGCAGCGTTAGCATTGCACCGACATTCGCCATAAATGAAGTGCATGTTAGCGTATTCTACCGGCGTGTATGGTAGCGGCATGATAACGCGTAACAGCCCAAAATACGGCAAAAGTCCAATTCACAAAACAATGTGACAGTCCAAAATAATGCCAGGTCAGTTCAGTTCACAGATCAGTTAAATTCGGTCCAAAATGCAAAGCCAAAAGTCGTTAGTACGAGAGCCACGTCAATTGAATACGGATATGCGCAAGCAATACGAAGGAGCAGAGCGTACTGACTTGCTGAGAACATGATCTCTACCTGAATTATTGTCATTAAACAAAACACCTATCTGTCCCTCTCTACCTTACACATCTCGCTATCTCTCTCTCTCTCTCTCTCTCTAAATTTTAAATGATATCGTGCGTTCCATTAAAATTCTAGGAATTTGCAACATCTGGCTAATTTTGTGCATAAAGTAAAAGTGATTTCTATGAACAAGAACAATTAAGAAATTTGGGTCTAGTTTACAAATGGTAGACATATTTTTTTTTTGTGGTTAGCTATTTTGGAGTAGTATACCATTTTAGAATCTTGATTAGTTGAGCCAGTTTTAAAAACAACTTGCCGTAGTGGTGTCCATACTTTTTTTTACAAGACCATGAGTCAAAGTACACTAAGAGTAAAAATATTTCATAATTTTAGGGAAAAAAAATGATTTTGAACGTTTTTTGTGTAAAAACTGCCGGCAATTTGGTGTTTTTAAGAGTTGTGGTGAATAGTAGCACTATTTAGGTATAAGATAAAAAAAAAAATCTTAAGCATATTTGAGAAATTGTCATCGTGGTCGTTCAAAATATCATGAAGGGTGTAAATTTTCAAAGAAATTCTAAATTTTTCTTGTAACTAAAAAAAACTAGGTATATTTTTTTTATTTTTTTTTTTCCTTATGTACTCATGAGCAGGTCTACCTTTTGGCACCCGCTTATCGTTGAATTTTGGGACACATTGAGAGGCCGTGGTATCGCACCGGTCGAGCCGGCCCATTCGTGCCTAAGCATGGCTCTACCACTGAAATGTCTTTCATATATATGGTAATCTTTATATATAGTAATCTGGTTATTTTCTAAAATTGTTCTATTATCGACTTTAATCTTCAGATCACACAATTACTTTTTCAGCCAACATGCCTTCATAATTGCCTTACATGAGCCTTACATGATACAAATTCAGTATCAGTTGTACTCAAAGTCATGTAGTCATGTCAGTACTATTATAATTTAATTATTACTTAAGGTAATTCAGGTTCCAGATACATTAAATTACTTTACACCATATCTTTCACTTTTAATTTATTGGTAAAATTGTTTTTATTGATTCGATATCTTTATTTTGAACCCCAATAATTAATATGTCATCGACATAGAAAAGCAAGTAAATATCCAATAATCATTTTCTGACCTTCTGAAATCGTATTATTGAATAGTTTCAAAGATGTTTTTGTACCATATTTTGGTGACTTTTTAAATCTATATAAAGACTTCTTGTTTTTAACACATATCCTTTTTATATCCAACATCCACTCCACTTAATGGTTTCATGTAGACCTCTTCCTGAATGTCTCTATACAAAAGCTCCCTTGTCATCAGCCATCTGACACCGTGGTGCTGAAAATCTCTTCTAATTTGTAATTTCAGAAACAACTACAAACGTTTCACGCTCCTCTAATACATTTCATTCTTCCCTACTTAACGTTTTTTTAATATTCCCTATCTTCTATCATAATTTAGTTTCTTAATTGTTCTTTATCCTCTTCCATATTCTTCTCCTCCTCCTTCCATTTGTTCTCATGTGTCTACTTTCTTTCCGTTTACTATATCTTATTTTAGTTTCCTTTTTTTATCTTGAGTATATTTCTCTTACATTCTCTATCTTCTTTCCCTTCAGGTTCATAATCTGGTTTCTCAATTCTATCATTTTGGTCATTCGGTAATTAAACACCTTGTTCATTCTTTCTGAACTTTCATAATAAATAACATTTCTAGCTGTTGTTACAGTTCTTGTTTCTACATCAAATAATTTATATAGAATTAACTTAAAACATTATATCAATTCTTATTTGAATGTTTTAGTTCCACATAGTTCACAAAATAGTCATTGTTGTTTATGATACAACTCCATAACACATCCACTATTATCACTATATATATTTTTTTTATCAGCACTACTTAAAAAAGCATTTGAGTAACTATTTCCCACATGTTCATTTTGATTTTCACGTCCTCATCCTAAATTGTAGTTATCTCGCCTTATATGGTAGTCACCTAGTCATGTCTGGTTGTTTCCTCCCCGTAGTTGTTTTCAATTGGCTTCTCGGCTGATTGAAATATACTGGTTGACTACATTGATACTTTTTGTTCGTCGTAGCTGGGCCCATAACCTTCATTTTTAGATCTTAATATCATCATAACACAATTCCTTTTTTAACCATAATGTTGCCATATAGCCAGTATCAGTAAATGTTCGTGTTGCATACTTCAAAAAATACGACTGTGGAGACAGCAGCAACAAACAGCAACGCCCTCTAGTGCCGACAGATGGAACTACGTAGCAACTACTCTATTGATGTAGTAGGATCCTGATTCACGACAAGTTCTCGCGCTGATTGGATATTATACACATATATACAACTACCGGGCATCAACCATTGGGTCGTGGTCCGATAGGACCACTCGCGCTTAGTCGGATGTGAATTAAAAAAATAAATAAAGGGTTTACAAAAAGGTTATCACAGACACACACAGGTTTTTTAGATCTAAATAGAATAACCCATTCTTAGACGCTTTGCAAAAAATGTATGAACGGAATAAATTTAGTAGTTTAACCACAAGACTATGTTTCTGCTACGTACTCATTCAACACAAATTATTTAAAACACATGTTAAGAAATCGAGCAAAAATAAAAAAGAAAACAAATAACAATTTCTTCAAATGAAATAAATAATATTGCAAACAGCATAAGAAAGATAATCCTGTTTTACAAAAATAAGATATTTATGTAAAACCGGATTATCAAAGCAAATTAAATAATAATGGAAAAGTATTAGGACGATAATCCTGTCTCAACAAAAAAGGGGTTTTTTGTGTCAACGAAATCAAAGGACCTAATTAGACTGAGGCGGACGTTCGTTGCCCGTTTTTGATCCCACCGTCATTATTCGCGACCGCGACGTGCATCTATAGGTGAGTGAAATAATATGTAAAATGGTGTGGCAACTCGAGTATTTCTTAATTGTATTTACTTTGTACTAAACATGCATTTTTTAACTACTGACTGTGAAAACCTTTTTGCCATCTTGTGTATAATATTTAATTTAAGCCATGAGCATAAATGTTAATATGTTTTTGTTTTCACGTCAAAATTGTGGCGATAGGACCCATTCTGGAGGATTGACTGGAGAGGCAACATGGCAGCCTCTTCTACCGGCTGATACAGGTGCTCACCAGTCACGGCTGTTTCGGTAAGTACCTGTGTCGTATAGGCCGGGAGCCAACGTCAGCGTGCTACCACTGCGGTGGCTGTCACGAGGCTACTGCATTCCAGACCCTAGTGGAGGGCTCAGCGTGGGCCTGCCATATGACCTCGAGATGGCTATTGTAGGAAGCCTCCTGGTAGTCAGGTGGCCAAGGTCTGCTAGGGTTCCTTCTGAGGGTATACCGGGTCCCTAGCAATAGACGCTCTCATGACGGAACACCGTGTGATTTTAGTCGGTTCGAGTTCGACATACCACCTCATCGTCAGCTCTGGTGAGATGATGACCCGTGGGGGTTTTCACACGTTAAATGTATACATTTTAAATGTGCTTGAAGGAAGAATCCTCAAACCAAACTATATTATCGTCTTCTATAGGCTGAGATGCAGTGGTTGATGATAGACAATACTAGCAATTAAAGAGTTGAAATACTTATTTAGCGTGAAAACTTTCATTACGCGATTCAGAATTAGTAGTAACTGCGTAGCTCGACGACGACTCTTCGCTAGCTGCTGCTAGCTATATTTGATGAATACATATGTACATATGTATGCCGCCACAAACAAAAATCTTTTATATTAGCATTGGGGAAGTTATAATAATTAATCGTAATTTCTTTTATAAATAGGAACCCATTAGTCTATTTCATCGAATGACGAGGCGTGACCCTAGATCGTCAGAATCTAAGTAACGTTTCATGTTCGGTATTTCTAATAAATGTCTGTAAATTATAGTGTATTCCAGTATTCTTCTTCCTTGTGTCTATTAATCAGTTTTATTTAATTTATTAATAGGAAAACGGTGACTTTTTTTTGTTTCTGATTTAATCAATTTAAAAAATAGGAGTTTTCAAATTTGAATTTCAATTTTTTATGTATATTGTTGATATATTAATAATCATAAAACCTCCTTTTCGACTAGAGCCTACTGAAAAAAGTAAAGATCTTTGCAAATTAATTTTCATATAAATAATTGAAATAAATAAGTCAGCAATTAATGTTGGATTTTTATCTGATTCTCATTTATATATATATTTTTTTTTTATTCGTAAGCCTAAATCTCATTTATATGGTCAAGCATTAATTTAAATACATACACATATGTACATACGCTCACGCCTACATCTCCTACAGGGTAGGCAGAGGGGGCCCAAACACCCACATTTTGCCAATTAGAACTTGGTCCTACACATTTTGCCAATTAGAACTTGGTAGGACCAAGTTCTAACTAACGTTCTAACTAACGTAGATCAAAAGCCTATTGCCGTCTACCGGGTATTGTATGACTGTATACATACTGTCTGATAGATAACGATGAGATGCTCCCTATTCTACTGCACCGTGAACCCCACAGCCCCATTGAAATAAACATTATGTATAATGTTGGATTTTCAATTTTAAAGCAAAGCACTAAATTCTACCAAAAAAAAATCACCACATAAACATAATTTCTAAAAATTATAGAAAAGCATAAGAAACTCTTTGCATAAAATTCACTCAACACCCAAATAAAAATGAGATCAGAGCCAGATAACGCATCATAATTAATCACATAGAAATTCAAATAGCTTTCAGTATAGCCATTAGCTTCTACAAATGCGGTTTTATTCTCCGAACTGATTCAAAGAGTGTGCTACAATTAACCATAAAGGTGTGTGGTCACGCAAACTTCAGTTATTTTCAACTTATAAAGTACTTTGCATAAACACGATGTTGTAAGGTTTGTGGTGGTGGCTTTATGAATTTGTGCAAGCGGTTGTGGGTTTCCAAAGTTGGTAATTATGTGAGTATTACGTCTTTATTATACTTAAATTTGTTTTGAAGCTTAAGATTAAGGTGTAGTAAACAATGTAATTTTTACCGAATTACCCAATAAGCGCTATGATTTTTGTTTTGCACATTGCCTGATTAATGTGAAAGGTAAGAGTACATACACACAAAATATATTGATAAACTCATGCGTTTTTGCCTTCAGGATAGGCAGAGGCAACAGCCCGCCACTTACTTTAATACTTACCTCACAAGTTTCCTTTACTGTTATTACGCCGTTCATACAAGCCAGCCGGTTTCGGGTACTGCTAACCACGTGCCCAAGCCCCCTCAGCGTACCCTTTTCAGTTGTCGTCAATACGTCCTTATTGAATCCCAATTGCTTTCTAATATATTTCGCAGTTATGTCATCTCAACAGCATTTACTCGTCTTGCATCATATTTCTGCCAAAACCGTATCGCGCTACCTTAAATTAAAAAAGACAAGTGGCACCCTATCAGGTTTGATAAAGATGAGAGTAATAAGTGTAATTAATAACTAACTGTAAAAAATAACTAACATGCTTAGGCACGAATGGGCCGGCTCGAGAGGTGCGATACCACGGCCTCACAGAAAACCGGTTGTTAAGTAACGCTTGCGTTGCATTTCCCCGAATTGAGTGAGGTTTCCGGAGGCCCAATTCCCCCTCCCCCCTTTTCTCTCCCCTCATATCCTTTCTCCTTTTTTCCATCTCCTCATCCCTCCTCTCTTCTTTCCGCTCCCTGCATCCCTCATCCCTCATCACCCTCAAAGGCGGTCAGCGCACTTGCGACTCTTGAGTTGCAAGTATCCATGGACGGCGGTGTCACTTACCATCAGGTGACCCGTCTGTTCGTCTGTCCTCCTATAGTATAAAAAAAAAAATACTTTAAGTAAGCTGTCACAAATGATATCATTGACATTGGGTAGGATAATATACCGCATTTACGTTCTGCAATCAAGAAAGTTTCGTTCAATTACTACTACACACTTGGGTCCCAATATACTAGCCCAGACTGGTTATCAGTTGTCTCACAACAATTATTATGAAAACAATGCGTGATATGTATTTAAGCAATTATTTTAATGACCATAATAAAATGACCATTACTTGGTTTTGGATTGTCACTGACAGGCTGATAGGTCGATGACGTACCACTTATTCTTACATACAAAGGTTGTGTACCAATCGTATTGACAATTAGATTAATGTTGACATCCATACCATACCCATCACGAATTTGACAAAGCTCTCTATTTTAAATGTCAGTTATATATATAGTTAGTTAATAAGGTTATGTATGTACATACATCGTAGGTACTTGTAAGAAGACTAGCAGGCATTAACAAAACCTACACATTTTGTTTCCCTAAGGCTTCGTTACCGTCAACGTTTTTCCGGCAACGTTTCCATGCCACGCTGTTGTAACCTTCTAAGGTAATTTTAGTTGTACAAAAAGGTATTTTATCCATAAAAGAAAAACTTTATAAAAAATATATGAATATTAATTTATGTGAACAACTGATATAATAAAGTTACTCAGAAGTAGTCATCCTGTGATCACGGCCAGTGCAACCAGTTCGACACGTCAGGCCTTACATGCCTACATATAGCATCTTGCTTGCTTCCATATATTAGATGACAGTAGAAAGCTGGTGAGGTGTTGTATTTCACTGAACATAATAGATTAAAAGTTAGTACAACTGAGTTAATATTTTGGCCAGATTTTGCAACATTTAGAAACTCTTATAAGTATTATACAAAATGCAATTTCTAAAAGTAAATTAGTTACTTTATATTACACATGATGCAGTCTGTCTGAATACGACTTTAATTTTATTATCTATGTAAAAGAGGTAGACTGGAATCATTTTCAACTTATTCGAAAATAAGGTCACGTAGTCTATAATCATTTCCAATCGGAAAGAAATCATAGACGTTCAAATCTGCTCCATTTTTGCATTGTAATGCACCGAAGATATTATGCATTCATTTATTCAGTTTCATGTCGACGTCAAATAAAATGGCGGGAACTTTTGTCGGACTAAATTTAAATAGCTGAAAAATATTTGTAAAAGATATTTTCAATGTAAAACTTTTTTATATATATAGAAATTTTAGTAGCTATGTAAATTATTGTTTAGAAATACAGAAATTCGTATTTGGTTTAAGTGAAATGCACGAATTTTTTGGAAGGTGCAACATTTACTGCAGTCGTTACGTGAACCTATTTACCTAGAAAACGAAACGAATGACACAACATCTAGATATTAGATAGGCGCCAACAGCATTTAGATTGTAGGAATAAATAGTATACAAATGAGTTGACTTATTTTACATTATTTACGCATAGCAAGTGCACGCCAATAAGTGGTTTAAAAGTAAATCGGAAAAAGTTTGCAAATTGGAACATATATTATGACCACCAATCAGGTCGATAAAAGGTTTTTTATGAATGATCTATTTTTCAATACAGTTGTGCCCCAGTATTTAGGTCTATAATTAATATGGTCTATATTATATTATATTAGGTTATATGGTTGTAGGAATAAACCCGCCATCTTTGTACACAAATTTATTTAATATTTTAAGTAAACAAAATCAAATTATTTCTCAACTATATAAGCACCGTCGTTTTCTATCACCTGTCGCCAACGCGCTGGCAGAACAATAATGCCTTCCTCGAAGAAGTTAAAAAAAAAAAGTGGTCGTCGTAACGTCAATGTCTGGAGAGTATGGTGGGTGAGGAAGGACAGCCCAGCCAAGCGAAAGTAATTTTTCATGAGTCGCTTTTGCTACATGTGGTCGAGCATTATCGTGCAAAAAGTATACTTTATTATGATTTTTCGGTAATCTCGCTGCTACTTCATCCAGTTGGTCACAATAAATATTGGCCGTGATAGTAGTGTTAGATGGCAACAGCTCCCAGTATCGTTTATTCCCCACCACACACATAAAATATTTTTTTTACTCATGTCAGATTTTGGCGTCGGTACTCCTGCTTTTTCAGGTCTTACGCGAAAAATTTATGTACATAACCCACTTTTCATCCCCCGTAATTACATCCCTAAGCCACTCATTGGTACGATGATAACTAAGTTATTCCATGCACACGTTAGCTTTCTTCTGAAGTTGAAACGGCGTCAACTCATGTGGCAACCAATCTGAATATTTTCAGGTCCTGTCTAAAGCGTGGAGTTGTTTTTCTACTGCAGTATGAGAACACTGAAGCTGCTCTGCCAGACAACGTGAAGTGAACCTGGGATCCATTTCTATGAGTCTTCTTAACTATCAACACCTATAGATATACAGTGGTAGAGCCATGCTTAGGCACGAATGGGCCGGCTCGACCGATGCGATACCACGGCCTCACAGAAAACTGGTTGTGAAGTAACGCTTGCGTTGCATTTCCCCGAATTGAGTGAGGTTTCCGGAGGCCCCATTCCCCATCCTCCCTTTTCTCTCCCCTCTTCTCCTTTCTCCTTTTTGCCATCTCCTCATCCCTCCTCTCTTCTTTCCACTCCCTGCATTCCCCATCCCTCATCACCCTCAAAGGCGGGCAGCGCACTTGAGTTGCAAGTGTCCATGGACGGTGGTGTCACTTACCATCAGGTGACCCGTCTGTTCGTCTGTCCTCCTATAGTATAAAAAAAAAAAAAAAAAAAAATTGAAAGTCGTCGGAGGTCGTCCAGGATGAGGTTCATCAGATAGGTCATAATTTCCATCCTTAAATCTTCTGAACAAATGTTTGGTGATATGGTAAGAGAGCACGCCTTCGCACATCGTTGCACATATATTGCGCACTGCTTCAGTCGCTTTTCGACCTAAGCGAAATTCGTGAAGCCGAAGTTCTCTACGAGAAATATCCATAATTTACTGTAGTTTTACTATTCGAGATCCAGTTGTCAACTGATCAGACATACAACTCTTGCTTTATTTATATACTACTCCAAGAAATTCGAGATAGTTCTATAACGTTTTAGAAACTGATCCAAAAAGTGGCGGGTTTATTAGTTGCCAACCTAATATATTACTACTTAGTACTGGCCTTAATAGTACTATTAACTATGGTATAATTTGCTACCGACCCCTACAAATTTTTTGAACAGATTTAAAAAATTGACATTTACATCATCAAAGGCATCGCATTGATATTATACGGATGTTCTCTGTAGGATACTAAAGCTGGCGTGGCTTGTTTAAATCTATATATGATGTACAGTATTATAAACGTTAATTCTCTCAATCGGTGTCGGAGCAATGCCGTTTTTCGGATACACTGATATACACAAAAGGTTTAAATGACTAGGTCCTTTGATATATGGTTGTGATACATACATATACGTATATTTTCGTAGGCACAGGCGTCCTAAATTAACGGAACGCCCGGACTAAATATACTGATAGATATCAGTGCGACCTTTCATGACACACATGGCATGACCAATATATAGGCTGGCCCTATTCTACTCGACCGTGAACCACACGGCATAGTCAAATGACATTTAACATTATTGTGTCAAGCCTATTGACTTAAAATACAAGAATGTTTTCATTAACAATTTCTTAATAAGAATAATTGTAAAAACTTTTCCTCAAATCGAGTAGGTTAATTAAAAACTTATTGAACGTGGCTCAAGCTGCATTGTAGTGAAAATAAAGTAGCGGTGATCACTCCAACCACCTAGTCCCCAATTTTTTATAGCATTACAGAGTGCTATCAACTTATTAAAGTCTCATACAACCTTTTATTCCTTTCTGCCCTACATCTATCACACACGGTACTCAATTCCTGGGTGAACTAGAGCACGATATTTTAACGAGCACAAAACACAAAGGACAGTGATTTGAGGGGATTAACAATCTGTTCTCGAGTGCTTGACTCCGAGAGATGTTGTTTGATGCTGACCTTAGTTTCTTTGTTGGAAAGAATGAAATATTTGAGCGAAAGTATCTACCTGAAACAATGCGTCTACAAAATCTATTCATAAAACAATATCAGGAGAAAATATGGACAAGTGTCTGAGATTGGTATGCATATTAGATATTATTCTAAGACGCTTCGGCTCCAGACAGAATCAATGTAAGCAGGTCTGAGTTTTCAGAGTTTTCTTTTCCGCATTGATAAAGAGCAAAACAATTCCGTTGCTTGAAGATAATCTGATATGGACTATATGTACCGTTTCAAAATCCAGAGTTACTGAATCCGTCAGCCCGCTCTTCTTCTTCGGAAAAAGTGTGTTGTATCTTTTACATATTACAAAAATATACACCAAAACCATCTAGCGAAAACAAGCTGAGCTACGCAGTAACTCCTCCAACTAGAAAGAATTAGTCGCGTTATGAAAGTTCTTGCGCCGATTGGTATAATAATAATATACAACTTCCCAGTACCAACCGTTGGGCCAAAATCCATCTTGCCTGGTCGGAGGGTCATAACATTCATTCCTCCACAAGTGCGACAAAAAATCTAGGGCCCCAAATTTAAAAAAAAATTACATTGACTAAAAAGATGCTTCAGATGCTTAAAATGTACTAAATATTTTCTAGCCAAACCATAGGCTTTCGAAGTTAGGCCTATGTCACCAGAAGACTTCATTATATATTTTGAATAATAAAGACCTTAGCATTTAAGAGTAAAATGAATTAAGTTAATTATAAAGTGGAAAATTTTGGACTGTTCATTTGAAATAAAAATAGGTCGATGGTTTTCCTGGCTATAATCTATCTCTCCATCCCACACTTTCAATTATATTCGACCTTTCTGGTGTCATTAGGTAACAATTAATATTCATACAAACATTTCCATGTATTAACAATAATTATATAATTTATATAAATTATATAATTATAGTAAATTGGGTAACCGAAACCCATAGATTTAGGACTGATGGCAATAAACCGTCTAAGAAAAGAAAGACAGAACTTATAATATGTTATGAATATTAAATTCAAATTAAATTAAATTCAGTTATTCAGTAAACCGCATAAGTTGGGGCCTATTTAAGTGACAATAATAAAATAGAATCCATCCAAGAGTCTATCCAGCATGTTGACAGTGCCCACAATCCCAAAAGTTTTATTAAATACTTAATTGTGGGCATTTGTGGGCACGTGTGTATGAATTTATTATTTACCACAAAATATTCAAACAGGCCGTGTAATCCGATTTCAAGTTATAGGCTTACCCCATTGCGGTCACGCGGTCGAGCGTGACCCTCAAAATTATCAAGTTAGGACGGATCACGGTTGTTAGGCTTGAGTTCACCTTTTAATGAGATATTAATGTATGTATGTGATGTAATTAGTACATTATTATTATACGTATAAAGATTTTTTGAAACTCAGATATTGTACAGTTTTTAAAAGAGAGCATACCTTAAGTAGTTGCTTGACAATCAAATAATTTTATTCAATCCATGCGTCATTTTATAATATAATTCATGTGTAAATGTGTTTTTTGCTAAAGCTAAGAGTTTATACCAAGGAATATATAATAATAAAAAATATCTGTAAATATTTTAGAATATATTTAATTTGTATTTGGAAAAGTAGCGGCAATCGTACACAAGAACGAAAATCGCTCCACAATTTTCAAACGTACTTTTATTAAACTTTCTAGACTTTTACATATTTAAAGTCACTCAATCTTAAGTACATCATTTAGATAATAAAGACTGAATAACATGCATAATAAAATATAACATGAGAGTACTAACTGGTTTTTGAAAGTCTATTTCCATCCATAAACCTTTTTCTAGAATGCAGAAATAAATGACTTAATTACATGTGAGTATCCATATATACACAAACTCAATCTTCTCCTTTCGGGGTTGAGACGACAGCCCGCAACTTGTTTCTATCTATATACCTCAAGAGCCTACTTTTCTGGTTTTAAATATTTCATACAAAAGTTTTATTAACCCGCAGGTTTCAGGTACTTTTGACCTGTTCCGTCAAGAACATCATCAAGTTGTCTTAGAAGTTTTTCAGTCCTTTGAACATACGAGGCTCTTTTTTAACATTTGGAAATTCTCTCTAAGCCGTTATTTAACCGTGGTTTTCGGTGGAACAGTGGGTCGGAATCGAACCGACACACACATGGTGAGAACATCAGACATGCATCGTAGTACTGCTTACAGTATTGTTTACGTTCTGATGCGTAGGGTAAGTAAGTAGGGAAGGTGATAGGAATTATAGTTCAGACATTTCCTTGCACAGTTAATTTTAGTCTAACAGTTCTGGTCTTTAAAAATAATTAATGCTCAAGTTGAATGATCAAGTTAAATTATTGAAATGAATATTGTTGTAAAATTTAAATTCAAGGTACTTTACCTTGTATTATAAAAAAAAACCTTAAATACAGCGCGATAGACGAACAACAGTCATCCTCCGAAGAATCCGTTTTTCTTTAGATGGACAGAACCCTAAAAATGCCACCACCATCTGAATATAGCATTGAAAAGACTAATCAAATAAAAAAAAAAACAACTTTACAAAGTTTTCAACAATATGTAACTTTAAGATAATGTTTCAATAAATTTATTTGAAAAGGAACATCTGAACTTTGACGAGTCAGTCGCGTATTGTAAGTGGACCACTTAGTATTCGGCACTCTTATGGTAGGATGGATGAAAAATAATCCTTAACACACTGCATATTGTATGTCCTATGTAGTTATTATTTAAAATTGATTGTTATTCCCATAGTGTGCAATCAACAATATTTAATTCAATTCTTGTTTCTTATTGTGGTGTTCTTACAGTTTAGAAATCATGTTAACAAATTGAGGATGATAATATTTCAGAAATAATCGGACTTTAAAAAAGTATACAACCGACTTCGTCCATCATAAAATTTAAGACTAATATGGTATTCTCATGGATGCCATTATCACAAATGGACCAAACTCTCATCTAACTACCCTTGAAGTACATCCTTTCCGATAAAAAAAGAATCGAGAAAATCGTCGAAATCGGTTCATGCTGTCGAAAGTTCTGAGGTAACAAACATAAAAAAAAAACAGTTGAATTGAGAACCTCCTTCTTTTTAAGTCGGTTGAAAATACAACTCACTACATACGCTCAGGCCTATGTCCCCGAAGGGGTAGGCAAAAGCGTAATTAAGGCTTTAGTCGATGATATATTAGTCAAATTTATGAAATAATGGGTAAGCATATTGCGGCTATACGGGCACTTTAGGTTAATACCTAAAGTGCTAAAGATGTAAAAGTAGGATGTCTTGGTAAACATGGGAAAAGTTAAAAAATATTGAAAGGAAAATGAAAATATACTGTAACTTGAACTGGCTGGTGCGGTAAGTTTAGATTTGAACCAGCCAGCCCAGCGCTTAAATGAAGACTTAAACAATAGTTGATATTAAACATTGAACGAAACACAGACATAGAATATAATATGTACATATATGTATACTTTAAGGGTTTATATTAAAGCTCAATTCAAAGATCAATTCAATCAATTTCCTTTACAAAGTTTAAATACTTTTAGTCATAATATGTGTATTTATGCAATTTTGTTCAATAACTTTTTGCCATCTTGTAGGTAGCGACATAATTGGGGTGCTGGGCTAGAAAACCTCCTCGTAGGCAACGTTGACGAAGACGCTTCTTTATTCCGGAATGAGCGTCGTCGCCGACAGCTAATATCCCAAGGGGGACCTTACTTGTAGGGTCACTCTGTGTTTCTCCCACTATCCTCTGATCCGAGCAGAGGTCATTGCGGGTAGAAACAACATGGCGTAACGAGTAAACTTTCATTGGATCCTCCCAGTGCTATGCTTCTTCGTCCCAGTCGTAACCCTGCCGGGCAACGAACCGGTGGCTCTTAGGGGCTGTGAGGAAGACAACCTCTTTAAAAAATTACACCACGGGGCAGACGGGCTCACTGTCTTACACAGTTGAGCATGGACTGACACAGACCACCGTCTGGCCAAACCGCATCCCTGAATTGACAGGAGCGGTGGCTCTTCGGACCGTGAGGAAGAAAACCTCTATAAAAAATTACCCTAATCTCACGCTCTGACACCCGGCAATGAGATGAATGGCTGAGAGGAACTCAGTCCCAAGGGGATCTCCGTCGGATGACGTTAAATCTCAATTTAAAACATGGCAGAGGTAATTACAAGTGTAGCTACCCAGGTGGGTCCCGGACGCTCTGCGTCTGGGGAATCCCACTCAGCGCCAGTCGGCGCTGACAGCCCCCATTCGTATTCTGGGGGGGGGGGGCAACCAATGCCTTACGAGCCCTGTAGCCAGCTCTAAATCGGCTACCAATACCAACGCGGAGGTCGCGATAAGAGATGCAGCGGAACACATGTCTGACAGTAAATCGGACTGTAGCAACAGAAGAGGCCAAGTACCTAAAAGAGGCGGAAAGCGTCCACATCCCAGCAAACCTAAGTGTGGACGGAGCAGAAGTAACTAAGGAATTGGTTCGGACACCTCATCATGTGACGAGATACAACCAGCCGCAAAGATGCCGACGCCACGTCGCGGCAGAGGCCGACCGCCGACGACTGGTGCCTACATTGGAGTGGGGAAGGCTCGCAAAGAGGCTGCAGCTCTTCGAAACGCCAATTAAGTCGCTCAGGAAGAAGACAAAAAGTGCCTTAAAAACCTGTTCCTAGACCTAGCATCAAAAAGAGTTGATGTGATATGTTGAGAATAATTCTCCACTACCAGTAAAGCTGAATGAAGCGCTACCACGCATAGGGGAGGTTGCCAAGGTCTCCAAGGGCCTCAAGGCTGCTAGCCAAAAAGCGTTAAGAGAAGCAGCTTCTACAATCAAGGAGACAATGGAGGCACTGCAGAACAGCTCACCATCTGAGGAAACTACCAAACTTCAGCAGTATGTCACTCAACTGGACAGCGAAGCCTAATTCAAAAGGCAGAGAGGCCAATGAGGCTTCGAGTTCGCAGAGGAGTGTAGTGATGGACGTCCAATAATGGATCCATATCTGCGCATACTCCAGGGAAATATAAACCACTGCGCAACGGCTCAGGACCTTCTGCTCCAGAGCATGGCACAGTGGTCTGTAAATGTCGCCGCCATTGCCGAGCCGTATTTTGTTCCCCCCGGAGACGTCTGGATCGGGGACCTCGACGTTTTGGCAGGACTGCTGCAGGTACTCCTTCAATAGCTCTCATAGCAAGGGGAAGGGGATGGGTTGCGGCGACGATTAACGACATTGCGGACGTGGCAGTATACTTTTCGCCAAATCGTGTCCTGGCTGAGATCGAAGACTGGCTTACTCAGCTGGCTGTCGTCGTCGAAGGATGCCGCCCTGGACCCACATTGGTCCTGGGGGACTTTAATGCCAAGTCAGTGGCCTGGGGTTCCCCAGCCACTAATGTCAGAGGCACGGCACTGGAGGAATGGGCTGTATTATCTGGTCTAGTCCTCCTAAATAGGGGCTCCATCCCCACGTGCGTGCGTCAGCAGGGTAGTTCGATTGTGGACATTTCATTCGCGAGCCCTGCCCTAGCACGCCGTGTTACTGACTGGCGCGTCTTAGAGAAGGTGGAGATATTATCCGATCACCGATATATTCGATTCGAAGTCGATGGGACTTCTCATATCACTTTCGGAGTCTGGCCCCCAAACTCATAGAGACTGCCGCTGCTATATCGCGGCTGCTCCTTACTTAAGGGGGCCCGACACCTCCTGTAGGAGTCTCTATGTCGGAATCGTGCTGTCAATGGCCCTTTACGGGGCCCCAATATGGGCGGAGAACCTGACGGCCCTTAATGCCGGGATTTTACGGCGCCCGCAGCGGGTGATGGCCGTCAGGATTATAAGAGGATACCGCACGATATCATTCGAAGCGGCGAGTCTCCTAGCCGGATCTGCACCATGGGACCTGGAAGCGAAAGTCCTTGCGTCACTTTACAATTGGCGCAAGGGGGCGCTGGAAAGGGGGTTGCGACCCATGCCTTGTGAAATTGAGGCAAAACGGTCCCAGCTCCGCCAGGTCTTATTAGTAGAGTGAAAAGAACGACTTGAGCGACCGAGCGCAGGGCACGCCACAATTGCGGCGATAAGGCTGGGAAGCTTCTCCCTGGAGACCATGGTTCTGTCCATGGTCCGAAGCGAGAGCGAGTGGGATTCCGCCGCCTCGTTTTACGATGAAGTCATGTTGGCTAAAGAGGCGGCGGAGAGGATACGGGAGAGGACAAATACTCACCCGTCCCGCAGAAGACGCATCAGGCACCGGAGAGCACACAACGATCTCCGGCCTCCATGAGCGCTGGCCTGGGGGTAACGGGTAGGGCTGCCCGTACCCTAGCAGAAGCAGGCCTGAGACGGTCGCGTGACGTGTTCCACGCACGCCTCTCAAACTGGAGGGGGGGTTAGGCCCCACATATTCCCATGGTGTGGCCGCCATGGAAAAGAGGCGGCCAAGGTCTGCAGGGGTTCCTGGAAGCATCCCTTCTTGGGTATACCCAGGTCCCTTGCAATAGACCCACTTATGACGGAACACCGTGTGGTTTTAGTCGGTTCGAGTCCGACATACCACTTCCCCGTCAGCTCCGGTGAGTGAAGACCCGTAAGGGTTTCCACACGTAAAAAAAAAAGGTAGTGACATAATTGAAGAGTAAAAGAATTAGAAATCTTGGGATTTGTGATCAAAAAAATGCGACAAGTAGCTTTGCCTGTCCTCTCTTGACGTTAACCTAACACTACCAAAAAATTCTGAAGACACCACAACAGCTAAAAATCTGAAGATGCAAGGTCAATACTATGTAGTGGATGCACTAACACTTCCCAACCAAGCTCTACCAATTGTTGATGAATGGCCAAAGATGTGTTTACTAGCGTTATCATGATGAAAAGCAGGCCGCATCCTAAAATGGCCTATAGGATAGATAAATGAATGCCCTACGGCGCCCAATGCATCTTCTGCGGACAGAGACAGCTGCTACGCGCTCTCTCCCTAGTTCCGACTTCTTTAAAGATATCACCTCCTCACAGAAGAAAGCGACGGCATTTCAATCAAGCAACGCTGCCTATACCATAATTAAGCATGGCTTTCGTAACATGACATAGAGAGCAATGGAACTTATATAATTCGACTTAAGCGTCTATAGAATATAGAGTTTAATTAGAATATATTATAAGTACAAAAAAAAAAATTTAAACCTAACATAAAATGAAGGTATTCATAAATTTATCGTAAATACATTTACGGATCACTGGACACAATAATCATGTATAAACATATAAAAAAAAGAAGTACAAACTTTAAAACATTTTTCAACACAAAAAAAATAGTGAAAGTTGTAGAAACGTGACTAAAGTCGTCGCGTTACAGTGACTGGTCAACAGAGTTCCTAAGGGATTAAACTTTTAATTAGAGGATTTTCTCTCTGGTAATCATTATCACGACTACGACACTCAGTGTAATGGAAAAAAGCACTTTTATGCAAAATTTAACCAATACTGCGACAGCAGGACTTTACTTTTGACTTCAGAAGCCACGCAATGTCAAACTACGGATTTCAGACAATGTTTGTAAAATTATATGATATGATGATTTTTGTACCTGACTTCGCAAGCATGGTTATGTTTTCGAATATATGTATGTAGTATGGAAAGAGCTATGCTGGGAATCACATTGCGCGATCGAAAATGGATTAAGCAAAAGACCCGCGTGAGGTATGTGGTAGAACCCATCGTACGACAGAAGTGGGCTTGGGCTGGCCATATAGCTAGAATGCCCAGAGATCGATGGGAAAGGAGGATCCTGGAATGGTCACCATGGTCCAACATCAAACCAAGGGGCCGTCCACCAAAAAAAGGTATAATATACATTATTTCTGTTTCACATTGTGTGGTTAAAACATTACTCTACCATTAATCCATATTCACCTCTATTATTATCAAATTTGCACGCCAGATGCCGCCCAAGGTCATGAATGTGTTAGAATATGCAAATGGACTAGCGTCGCAGCTGTTAAGATGCCGCCCGGAACGATATGGCCTAGGTTCTATTCTGTTTAGCGTTCTTGATTACTATTCGAATATGATAATTGTTTATATGGTTGATATTGGACGTGGTTGGAAGGAAATGTTGAGTTGTGGCTATCTATTTACATCTATAACTTCTATATATTTGTTGGCATTCTAGTGCCCGGTTGAAGGCCTCCGATTAGTTTAGTGGGACCATATTCTAATAGGCAAAATTTGGGCATATGAGATAAAGGCGTAGCGTGGGATAAGCGCGTATGTATTTATGAATAATATGTTTCAAAAAATGTGTGGAAACATTTTAGGATCGTAATGTGATAGCGGTCTTCGCCAATTGCATTAAGGTTTCAATAATTGATGCGTGTACATCGTAAGTCATAAATGTTTACTTTTTATTATTTCTATAGTTCTTGTATAATTTCTATTAATATTTTACATACCGTGAAGGTTAACATTAAAACTCAAACTTAGCTGGAATTTACTTCTGAAAATTAGCTACTATTGTGATTCTTTTTAATAATAATAATAACTTAACACATCTCACGCACTGCCGTCTGATCACAAACTAACCAACCAGCTGATAAACATACTTATATATTTCTAAATAGATACAAATTATAATATTAATAATAAATTATACTCAGTCACAGAATAAATGATGATGCTCATCACACAAATATTTGTCCTGGTTGGGAAACGAACCCACGACCTCTGGCTTAGCCTCTTTACGTTCAATATTCATTTGTAATTCAGCATAACGTCTCCTAGTTATCCTCACAGACCCATAAACATGATTAAAGCCACGTAAACAGTAACACTATCCCAAATTGCGAGTAAGGAATACGAGAACAGATTCTCGTTTCTCTCACAAGAATAAACAGCTGATTTACATCACGATAAATGGTTCACATTCAAAGTGGAACGGAAAGCTACGAATCAAGCTGTTTTTTTAAGGTAATTTTAGAAGATTGAATGAACGACGTCCTCAGGAACAATTTTTATCAATATTTATTTATTTATAAGGAATTAGAATCGAGGAATAGATAATAAATGTTATTTATTCAATTTTTAAATAGTTTATTTATGAAATGATTTTTGAAGTGCCACTTGTTGTAACTCATCAGAGTAAAAGAGAAAGATGTACCTGGTCAGGTTAAGGTCAGGAAAACCCTAATGGAATATCTTAGTGATACCTATTACAATTCAGAATACTCGAACCAGTTTCAAGCTACTACCTGTGATCCAGCTTCAGTATTCAGCCAGCCATGGGTCAGTCTATACTGTAACGTGATAGGGTGTGGGCCCCCTTGTTCTAGACACGTGGTGGGCAGGAAGACTAATGATTAGAGATGAATTAGAGCACTAGGTTAGGAAATTTCACAGATTTTGATTAAACAGCTATTGCAGATTGATACTGTAGGTACTGAAGTTAAAAGGATGTGAGAGTTAGGCTCAGGGTAGGGTTTAGAGAGGCTTCGATTGCAGTCTGGCCGGGGATGATGTAGACATTTAACTTCGGTGCCGCAATGGGGAGAAAGAGGCCTGCGCTCGGTTCTTCGGCCATTATACAGCGCTGTGCTTGCGCGGCGGAGAGTGAAGAATAATTGTTATATAATATATAAGAATATATAATACATATGTATGTATATATTATCTTATATAATACATATATTTGTTTCACTTAAAACGAACTAAGTAAACAAATCTAAATAGTCAATGTGAACCTATTTCTATATATATGGAAAACGTACTTAACTTAATTATAATTTGTACAACACTATAAAATTTTGCACATTGGAGCTGATCTCCCTTTAGGGCCAGAAAGTGGACAGTGGAACTCTTCGATATTTTTTAAGATGCATTTAAAACACACGAAAAGACAGGTCACCTTATAGTAAGTGCCAACTGCCATCCATGAACTCCTTCAGCTCAAGAATCTTAAGTGAGATGTCCACCTTCTCGGCAGCGGGGTGAGGAGGGGTAGGACCTTGGATACCCTTACTCACTCGGCAATATAATGTTTATCTACCGGTTTTCTCAGAGCCGATATATTCGTCCAGAACCGATATAGTAAACGTTCGTTACAGTAAATAAACCTCTCGAGTTTGAGCTTACTTCGGTTTGTTTTAACGTGTCGAATGCAATTATATTTTAGAACAAAGTATGTTTTTTACTCTCCTAAACTATTATAATTAGTTCTTCTTATAGTATTAATACGCAACTTACAACTTGCTGTTAAAAGAATAACATCGATGTTACAACATTTTTCAAATAGTGTTTAAGTTTAGCTGCGAGGTTATTAAAGCGTGTTGTTTCTTGCAGGGAGGGTATTACGAAACTGTCAGATGCACTTATTGAATGGAGCTAACATCAGCGCTCACAATACTCTCTTACTTTATGTAAAGCAACGTTTTTTACATCTAAGTCTTGCTAACATGCATAATGTTTGAAGCTTCTGTTGGAAAAATTAAGTACAGTTTTTTTAGGACTCGCTTTACATATACAACATTATACACGGTGAGCAATAGCGTTGTAGTCGTTCATAGGCTCGTTTCCGGAGGCTTTCTTCATAGAGAATCACGGGTCCCTTTAAACGACCCACTTGTGACGGAACTAGGTTCGAATAAGACATATCACTTCAACCTCGGCTTCGGGGAGGTGATCACCCTTGAGGGTTGTCAAAAGAAAAAAATGCATAATTGCGAGCTTTCTATAAAAAAGTGAAATGACAGCAATCTTGATTGATATTTCTTCTGACACCTTGACGTAATTAAAACATGTCTCCAAATATATTGTACTCATAAAAGTAGTGATATCCTAAAGTACGATATAAGAATATTTTAAGAAGGATATTAATATTAGTTACGTGTGGAAAACTACTCGATAGTAAAAGGTGTCGATGACGTGGCGATGATTAACATAACTGCAAGTGGTAGAGCCTAGCTTAGGCACGAATGGGCCGGCTCGGTGCGATACCACAGCCTCACAAAAAACCGGTTGTGAAGAAACGCTTGCGTTGCATTTACCCGAATTGATCCTCTCCTCTGTCCCATCTCCTATACCCCGTCTCTTCTTTCCCCTACCCGCGTGCCCCTTTTCCTCATCACCCGCAAAGGGGACAGCGCACTTATTACTCTTGTTGCAGATGTCCATGGAATGGGATGTTGCAGATACCATCAGGTGACCCGTCTGTTCGTCTATCCCCCTATAGTATAAAAAAAATATTATTATATATTTAAAGGATTTTAAAAGAGGAGTTATTTATGTTTATGATTAAAATTTGACTAGACTAACTGATTTAAAAATTAGATAATCGCTTTTAATGCGGCTTTCCAATTCCTTTGCGCAATACTTTAAATCGGAAAAAAAGTGCGAAAAAGAATTAAAGAAGAAGAAATTTTAGAATTTATTGTCATAAGAACTTACAGTTCACAAACAATGAGACTCAGAGTAATTAACTTACAAATAATACAAAAAAGAATAAAGGAATATTTACATTTGAATTAAACTAATAAAATAAACTTAATAAAATAAATCTTCGCCTACCGGAGGCTGGTAGCAGCACCACATTGAATGCTGCCAATGCTTATCCGCTGTGCAAGGAAGAAGCCAGCCTTCTTGTCACGAAATGTTTCGATCAGTCGTTTAGCTAAGTCCTTATAAATGGAACGAGCACTCGGATCCCATGACCCTATCGACACCACCGTAAACGGCTCACAAACATAATAACCTTTTAATAACCATTTACGCCGTTTGAGTCTATCTGTGGATGCAGCAGAGGCGCCAGTGTGGCGCCAACAAGGGTGTCGTCGCAAGTTGCATCCCACACCAAACGTCTACCCATCTTCCATGGTAGTAATGGTATGGTATGTCACCATCTGGTCTCTACGCATCGTCTCGTCAAACCCTTTGGCTTACGTACGACCGGAATGCCGGCGGAGCACGACGGATTATATGAATATTCACCTCTTAGCGTATTGAAGTTACAATGTACATACATACTTCTCAAGCCGACTTTTAAATACATTCAGACTGTTACAATCTTTTAGTTCATCTGGAAGTCTATTGTACAGCTGTGTTCCAATTTAACGACTCAATTTAACAACTCATTCCTGACGTATGTAATATTATTTGTAACATTATTCTTTAAGTCCTAACCATTAAGGCGTTGTACTTTCCTTACTTACTAAACCTTTCAAACCAAAAAAGAATTCTTCAAATTAGACCAAGCGTTTTCGAGTAATCGGGAACATACATAAAAAAAAAGATTTCTAAGAATTGAAAACCTTTTATATATATGTATATATAGGTACATATATATATATAGGTATATATATATACCATATACAATGGTATGGAGAATACATAGTGGATGAAGGGTACAATTGGATCATGGTCTTATAACATTTCGCATGCGGAAAAATGCAACGGCGATTGTCGATCCCCCGATCATAGGTAAGCAGAGGAATACCGGGGTGGTTTTTTGTCGGTTGAGCAATGAGACCAAATAATATCTTGCTTCATTTCCTTTGACTCTATGAATTCTAAGAATTCAATCAAATAAACTGTTCGACTTGTAGGTATGCGACTCTTGCTTGAGCCATTGTTTATGCTCTCCAATAAATCTGCATAAACATAATGTATCATTATAGTATCTTTACTCCCCTTACTATCCTCCCTTTTTCTATAAATATACTTAAAATTTTCCCTTCTATTTCCAAAGTGCTTGAATGACGGTAATAGAGTTGGCCCTTATTACGTAAATAGCACTTGTTTATAATCATTAAAATGTGGGCATTAATTACGCCTCCGCCTACCCCTTTGGGGATACAGATATAAATGTATATATGTCAATTAATCACCCTTAAAGTTTATTTTAAAAATACATCAACTACTAAGTAAAGTGTAAGGCGGTTAAGTCGTATATTCAATATGTAGATAAAATATAGTTTCAAAGTGCACCTGGTAAAAGACTTGAAACATATGTTCACACTTTTATTTCTTTGTGTGAAATCTCAGGTGTGCTGACTCATTCTTTGTTACTACTTTTTCTAACTAAATGTAGATTGCAGTTCTAGATTTGTGTTGTGTGTGTTTTATGTGTGTATGATGTTAATATTTGTATATTAAAGTGTACATGGGTTTTATTAAGTCAATGTGTATCAGTCTCTCTCAACTATTAAGTATGGGACTGAGATAAGCAGGTTTCAGTTCAAATTAAAAACTGGCCTCACTTTCATAAAGAGATACAGATAATAATATATTATCTTATCTACTCTTGTCCCAAATGTATTAGGAAACGGTATTGTAAGAGAGTATTGGATTATTTCATTATATGGCCGATCTGCCTAAAACTGAAACAAAAAACAACATATGATGTTGTTTTTTGTTTCAGTTTTAGGCAGATGAAACAAAAAATAACATGATGTGTAATTTATAACTTGAAATATGTTGAATTGGTATAAAAATTGATAGCTGCAACAGGAAAGAAAAAAAGGTTTATTTTTAATTTTAATGGAAGAAAACAAAATATCTTGGAGAGCTATGCTTAGCCATGAATAGGTCGGATTTACCGAAGTATCACCAATTCCTCATGGAAAACCGGTAGACAAAGAATGCTTGCATTGTATTGCCGAAAAGTGAGGGTTGCTGGTAGGTGAATACCGCTGCCCATGGACAACCACCCGCATCTCAAGAGTCATAAGTGCAATGCTGGCATTTTAGGTAGGAGTACGCTTTTTTCTCGAAGGTTAAAAGGTGGTATCGGTCCAGAAATACGGCAGTCAACAATACGTTCCACAGGCGGGTTGTGCGAGGCAAAAAGCTCACAGTGGAGTGCAAATCATCCAGATGATAGGGATGATAATTTTTGTAGGACGACGATAAATTTTATGTATATACTCGCATGTTGGTACTAGTTTATGGAAATTGGAGCACTTATTTATACATACACTCAACATCATTCCCATGAACGGGATACGCTATCTTTTGCCAACTAACAAATAATAAATTACAGTAAAAAAATGTAGCATTACTCAGAGCCTTTTTTTACTAGGACAGAGATTTTAAAGACTTATTATTGTCTCGGCAAACCATGTCCGCAATCGCTTCAACCAATTTCGTGGTATATAGTATTGTAAAGCCTGCATACAAGCATAAGCTCTGATGACTTACTATTATAATAGAGAGTTCGATATTATGAAGGTCGCAGGTACTTTTCCTACGATTGTACATGGTCTCTGCCCATCATAGGAACTGGCCTATTCAGCTCCTGTGCGACTAGTTACCAGCCGCATACTTAATAGAACTGAATAAACATAAAGTAATTTTCAATATGCAACTCTACACAAAATTGCAATGTGTTTCAAGCTTCCAATTAAGTATCACAGCATGTAAATGTGGTCCAGACGTCCGATGGCTGTGAGATGTCAAGTGAGAATGAGCATCGGTGGCTCAGTGTCGCAGTCCCTACAGAATTGTGCCGATCCTGAATGCAAATTACTAGCACCACCTGTACTAATGGATGCACGCTGGCCTCTTTCGATGAGGAGTTACGAAATCCGCGATAATTTAAAAGCGATTTTTAGAAACACTACTACTACAATTTAGATTTAGGTTGTACAGAGGGTATGTATTTTTGCCCGACTTTCAGTAAAAAAATCATTTGCTTTTTTTAATTGCAATTTTTATGTTGTTTTAACCTAAATATACGTATTAAGTTACACGTACGAAATGTAGCCAGTAATGTAATAGCTGTAAAATTCTTTAGGGTACTGTATATATGGGTATAATGGTAATTATACAAATATATTATATACTATACGCCCCCTCAAACCATGGCCAATATTGTTCACATGACCATCTTACTAAGTCTAGAGGCCCAGCCTTTTTGAGGAGAGGAGTCATTACAAGGAATATATATTTCTAATTCAATCCAAAACATTTCAGACCTTTATATATTTCAAGTCCTTTATAAGTAAACTTTGTTGCAATACTGTCTAATCACTGAACTCATGTTTCACCTGCGAATAATATGGTAACACAATATTTCACGCTATGTTGACGCTATGTTTCACGAATGATACTCAGACTTTTCAAATATATATAAAAAAAATATAATCAATGATAAATATATACTAGGTGTGCTTAAGGTTTTCGATGTAATATATTGTCATGTATTCATTTTATATTTCTTAGTGGATATTAGCACATACACTAGCAAAAAGTACTAACGTAAAAAAATGTACTCTCAATTATATTGGGAATACAACTTTGAGGATAGACACACAGAAGCCTTTATACACAGTCTCGACTAAAAGAGTTGTTTATTTATTTTTAAATTCATATTGGCTGCATTATCTTGAGCAATATAACATTGGCATGTAATTTAAAACTAGGCACTTAAGATTCTTAAATAAAGTTTACTTCATTATTAATGTCAAAAATGAAATAAGTATATTTGAATAGATACTCTATCGTTGATATGTCCAATAGATCATTACCCAAAAGAAAAACAACAGATACTTTGTATATAAGTAAAAAAGTGTTATACATGAACAACTTTTTATTGCGTTTTCGTGGCCCGATAGTCACAAGGCAGAGTGTCTTTGAACACGCTCAAGACCTTTATTAGTGCCCAAATAGACTTAAGTAGCGCTATATTAAGCTTGCACTAATTAAATTTTAGTTGATGCTGTACCTTCTTTTATTGCCTATTACTTAATGTCATATTTTGTGATAGTTATTTATTTTGTTTTTTTTTTTTTTTTTATGCGATAAGGGGCAAACGAGCAGACGGGTCACCTGATGGTAAGTGACTACCGCCGCCCATGGACACCCGCAACTCAAGAGTCACAAGTGCGTTGCCGGCCTTTTAGGTAGAGGTACGCTCTCTTCTTGAAGATTTGAAGGTCGTATCGGTTCGGAAATACGGCAGGCGACAATTTGTTCCATAAGCTGGTTGTGCGAGGCAAAAAGCTTCTGGAGAAGCGCACAGTGGTGGAGTGCCAATCGTCCAGGTGATGGGGATGAATATATTTTGTCGCGTAGGACGATGGCGGAAACCAGCAGCCGGTATAAGTCCGAACAATTCCTCTGAAAACTCCCCATGATACAAGCGATAGAGGATGCAGAGTGAAGCTACATCTCTACGCAACACCAAGGTGTCAAGTCGATCAGAAATATCTTGGCAGTCGATGATGCGAGTCGCTCTCCGTTGAATGCGGTCAAGAGGCAGAAGTTGGTACTGGGGTGCACCTGCATAGAGATGAAAACAGTATTCCATGTGCGGCCGAACCTGCGCCTTATAAAGTTGCAAGCGGTGGGCCGGAGTAAAATACTGTCTCGATCTGTTTAGCACACCAAGCTTCTTCGAGGCTAATATGGCCTTACTCTCTAAGTGACCGCGAAACTGGACTTCGCTTGATATATCGACGCCAAGGATTCCGATACTGGCTGATGCAGTTAGGGAAGTGCTCTCAAATTGAGGTGATACGACCAATGGCATCTTTTTAGCGGTGAACGCGCAAACCTGTGTCTTCGTGGGGTTAAATTGGACTAGGTTAAGTCGACCCCAATCTGAAACTTTTGATAAAGAAGTTTCGATTTCAGACACAAGTTTGGATCGGCTTTCGATGACGTTTACCCGAGAAATGTTAGCGCGGCCGGTGTAAAGGGCATCACTCATGCTATCGTCTGCATAGCAATGGATGCTGCTAATCTGCAGCATGTCGTTGATATGCAGAAGAAACAGCGTGGGTGATAGCACACAGCCTTGTGGGACACCAGAATTAACAGACTTCGAGTCGGAGCATGCACCGTCAACAATGACCTTGATGCTTCTGTCTGTAAGAAAACTGGTGAGCCAATTGCACAGTTTCTCGGGAAGCCCATAGGAAGGAAGCTTCGCAAGGAGCGCTTTGTGCCAGACCCGATCGAAGGCCTTCGCCACGTCCAAACTAACGGCCAACGCTTCCCCCTTGGTCTCGATCGCCTGTGCCCACCGGTGAGTCAAGTATACGAGAAGATCACCAGCTGAACGACCCTGACGGAAGCCGTATTGTCGATCATTGAGGAGCTGGTGGTCTTCTAAGTACCGGAGGAGCTGGCAGTTAACAATGGATTCCATTATCTTGGAGAACAAGGAGGTGGCTATGGGTCTGTAGTTGGACGGATCCGAGCGATCTCCTTTTTTAGGGATTGGGTGCACTAGAGCTGTCTTCCATGAGTTCGGGACTACGCCAAGAGAGTAGGAAAGCCGATAAAGGCGCGTTAAAACCGGTGCTAACTCTGGAGCACACGTCTTCAGCACGATAGGGGAGATTCTATCGGGCCCACTCGACTTATGAATGTCGAGGGCAAGAAGCGCTTTAAGCACTGCCCTTTGTGTAAACCGGACTTCCGGCATGCGGGTCTCGCACTGCGGTATGGTCGGCGGTACGTTTCCCCCGTCGTCCAGGGTCGAGTTGGACGCAAAGAGTTTGCCCAGAAGATCGGCTTTTTCTTTAGCGTCGTGGGCCAACGAATTATCTCCTATGCGCAGAGGTGGAAGGGATGGCTTACAAAAGTTCCCCTGGACAGCTTTGGCAAGAGACCAGAATGCACGAGTTCCGGAGGGGAGACTAACTAGTCTCTCGCCAATTCTGCCGATGTGAGCCGACTTCGCCCCAGCAATTACTCTTTTGAGGGACCTGGAGGCAAAGTTAAATTGCTTCTTTAATGTGCTGGTCTTTATATCCCGTGCTGTCGCTGCATTAGCCCATGCTTGGTAACATTCCTGCTTTCGGCGGGACGCCGCTTTGCAGGTTCGACCAAACCAAGGCTGGGACATGCCACCTGTGGGAATCAGGGAGAATGGAATGAAAAGTTCCATACCATGAAGCACAACATCCGCGACAGAGTCAGCAACGACATTGGGATCATCCGGCGAGAAGCAAACCTGCCTCCATGGGTAGGATGCAAAGAATGTTCTCATTCCATCCCAGTCTGCTGACCTATAGTGCCATACGCGGCGACTGCCTGTAACACGCGGCCGCAGCGAGTGAACGAGTGGCACCATACTCCTAATCAGGCAATGGTCCGAAGAGCCAAGAGGGGCCTCAACGGATACTTTGTAGCCATCAGGATGTGAGGTCAGCAGAAGATCCAACAGTGAAGGCACGTGGCTTTCTGCATCTGGGATTCGCGTAGGCGTTGCTACCAGCTGCGTCAAGCCATATGCCAAGGCGAAATCGTGAACAGATCTTCCCGCATGATCGGTTTTGCGCGAACCAAGCCATTCGGCGTGATGGGCGTTAAAGTCGCCAAGAATCACGATCTCTGCGGATGGGACCTGCTGGAGCACTGAGTCTGTAGCCATTTGGACGTGGTCGATGAGTCGGTCCGTTTCGGCATCACCGCTATGGGACCTGTAGAGGCATAGGTAGATGCGGGGATGGTCGTCGCAGTCTACACGTAGCCATAAGATGGAGAGGTCCCTACCTTCAAGATTGCCGAGGCGGCGAGAAGTGATATCATCTCTAACGTACACGCATACACCAGCCTTAGGAACAAAGGAGTTTTCCAGTCCGTACCCAGGGTAGCAGAGGTAGGATGTGTCCGCTGGAGATGATATCTGCGTCTCGGTTAAAAAGAGCAAGGCCGGCTTTGCTGTCTCAAGGTGGTGGTGGACAGTGTCGAGGTTCGAATGTAAGCCCCTAATGTTGCAAAAATCCACGGTAAACGTGACAGGGGGTGCCATGGTATGCCTTCTCTTGCCCCGAGCAGATTTTGAGAGCGCAGTTGAGCCCCCCCCAGAGTACGAGGGGCAGCCTGGGCGTCCACGCTCAGGCATAATCCGTACTGAGGGTGGACGTCCAGGGGGGGATTCTCCAACGCTAGCGCCGGTACCCCCTGGGGTATCCTTTTCGTTAACAGCGCTATCATTAGGGGGGTGGGGGATTTTGGGCCTCCGGAGACCTTACTCATTTCGGGGAAATGCAACGCAAGCGTTACTTCACAACCGGTTTTCTGTGAGGCCGTGGTATCGCACCGGTTGAGCCGGCCCATTCGTGCTTAAGCAAGCATGGCTCTACCACTACTAAGGTTCAGGTAAATTAATTTGGAGGCAATCGTCGCATACGCCCACTCTTGGCCATAATTTTGATCAAACTCACGTAATAGGGATTTTTTTCTAAAATGACCACTCCCGCATTAAGATTATTGTCTGTGTCGCGAGGGACTTTAAAAACATTCAAACAACGGACACAAAGAACACCCAGACTCAGAACAACAGTTTGAAGATTACACAAAGTTTTGTCCCGTGCGGGGGATCGAATCCACAACACCCGGCGCGACAGCGTATTGACCACTTAAATTGTTACGTCAAGCTATTGATATATACCGGGCACATTATATTTTACGCCCCCATTTTACTTATTATAGTTTAGCCTCATTTCCATCGTAATTTCGCAAGCTTATTGCCGTTATCTGGCACTTTCGCGAGTCAGGTGGGATTTTTCAAATCATCAACATGATATCTATCTGTTATTTAGAATATTGTATTATGATTGATTATTATGACATATTTCAGATCAAATAACACACAGATTTATTTTTATTTTTATGCCTTAGCAGTTAGGCTCACTGACCACTAAACCAGCAGGCCAGCCAAGCATTGTTTAGAAGAACCTAATTTACAACTGCAGATATCATTTATTATCAACCGACAGATGACAATGGCATCCATGAGAAAACCATATAAGTTTTAAATTTGCATTAAGCATGTGCGCGACAAATGGATGAATAACTCAATATCACTCCAACCGATTTCGATGATTCTTTTTTATTGGAAAGGATGTGCTTCAAGGGTAGTTATATGAGAGTTTGGTCAAGTTATGACATCCATTAGAAAACCATATTAGTCTTAAATTTTATGATAGACACGTTGAAGTCGGTTGTCTTTTTTATTAAAGTCCGATTATTTAAGGACCATACTGCTATAAATGGATTGCATATTAAGTATTTTCCCTATGCGTAGCGTCCGAAATACCAGTGCCTCAAAGTTATGCAGCATGTTGTTTCAATAACAATTTGCAACATTAGCAGTGTGCGCACGTCACAGCACGACGACGTGACAATGCGCCCAAATACGAACACAATATTTGTAAACACTGCATAAAATAAAATGATAGTTTATTTTACATAGAGGAATAACTATGAATGTACAAATAATGAACTAAAACTAAAAAAAAAAACTTAAACATTACACATATTTAATATATATTATACACCCCATTAATATATATATATATATATATATATATATATATATATTAATGGGGCCAAGCCTATTATATATACCTACTTTTGGAAATAAGATGGGAAATTTTGGAGTGCATTGGCAGGAAAGGGAGGATACAAAGGGAAGGACATTGGGCAGGACATTACCGAATACCAAACATCTCTAAACGTTGATATAGTAATTCAAATGCTTATGCAGAAATTAATTTCCTGAAGCAAGGATGATATCTAAATAACAAAATATACATTTTGGATAATATTCTAAAAACACAGAATATTTTTTTTAAACTCTATTTCAAAATCTTGTAAAAACAGTTATTCATAAAAATTTGGAATGTCTAGGCTGTATTACGGAGTCAAAATCAAATAAACCATGTATGTATGTATATATATATACTAGCTTCTATAACAAAATATTTTTTAAATATACTTACTGTTTCCTCTAAGTGGTAGGCAGAGGTTTATCAATATACTATACGTCTTAAGAATATATATACATATATATATATATCACTGTCGCTTAAACTCTCTCTCAACTTCTTTTCAAAAATGTACCTAAAGAAATTGTCTAATAGCAGAATGCCTTTATTCCGTGAACGATTTTTTTATAAAATACTCTTCTCAGTCATATCACTTCAGAAATACATTAGTGCAGTGAATGTATAAAAAAGATTTTTAATTCTTTAACTGTCATGGATTTATTTTATATAATAGCAAATCAGTCGTCAATTCGATGCTTTTATATCAGTATGTTTTCATATTTAATCTTATTTTAAATATTTGCCTGCTACCCATCTAAATATAGAAAAATGTGTTTAGTGCTTTTAATACTGTTAACCACCTACTGCAATTACCACATTTCTGAAAATAATAGTAATAATAATTATTAAATTATGTGATTATATTTCTCTTTGTGTTACTTATTTATGATAATTTTCTTCTTTTTCAGCCAGTGCAAGTCAGAATTTTCGGGTATTTACTTAAGTGCAAGGTTTTCTGACTATAAGATTATATTATTTGAATGCAGTTAAAACTTTATTTTAACATGAAACACAATTTAGACTGTAACTTATCAAACAAATTGGACATGTCTTGACTAAAATTTCTTAAAGTTTTGATGTCTCAGTCCCGAAAAATAACATACGAATACAGTTATTTTTTAAAGTGTTATATAAAATTAGTGAATACTTAGGCAAGATTTTGCTATTTAAGGTTTGTTTGTATGTAAAAATACATATAAATGAAGGCTAAAACGGCCTGAACAAATATGAAAAGTGTTTGTTATGGTAACAAACGAAATGTTCACCCTAAGTCACCTCAGATGTACCTTATGTGTAGATATCCAACAAGCCGTTTAGGCTCTAGGACGTGCCAAAAACATTATACATACAGCAATCGGAAATACATAACCCGTAATATAAATAAAATTACTTTATGTGAGTTGAACTTCTACAAGAAATACTTAAAATAAATAATGTCTTTCAATTTTTCATGTCATTTCTAAGGGGTGTGGCAAGATCCATATATTTAAAAAATCTGCAGGATCGGCTTCGTACCATCGTAAGTTCTAATCTCCACGTAACTTTGTCTTAAAACAGTAGTAGAACTGTAAATTGCCATTCCGTCGTACCAAGAAACCACTTAAGTAATCAAAAATGATAGTTTTGTCCGGTTAGTTCTGTTTTGATTGATAACTGACTTTTGTGGTAAGAACTTTTCGCCCTACGCCAGACGACAGGTTACTTTTTTCTAGATTAAAGGTACACAGATTTCTGTATTCTTGGTATTGTATATGGGAAAAAGTTCATATTAAAAGTTCCACAGTAGCAGTCACAGCATAGCAAACAAACTTTAACCATAGTCTCGCATTTATGATATTAGTGAGTGTAATTCCGAGGAATTTTCTTACAATCAAATAACAGACACATCCTTGTGTGCTCACTAAAGATAGCTGTAATCGAGTGGCGTTAATATTTCATGAAATAGTGGTTATGTTCTGAGGCTATATTGTGCAGTCAATGAGATTTATTGAAACGATCTATTTGAAAGACGGTGCAAATGCAATGTTATATCTGATGTAAAATTTAAAGTTGTTTTTAAAATAGATGTTTTATGTTTCGGTTTTCTTTAGCACCGATAACATGTAAAATGTTATCGGTGTTAACATTTGTGATGATTACTGTTTGAATTGGCATTTGTGTGTGAATTAGTAGCAGTGATTTGCAATCTTATATGAATAGGATATCATGTTTTTTCTATTCTTTTTTTCGCCATTCGTTTTTTAGAATTACTTTTTTATAAATTGAATCAAAAAATTACTAATACAGTCCAAGTACAAGTAATTAAAATTATGATTATGCTGTAAGCTATATAAATCACCCTTGACTACGAAATATACATTTGCTATTATCCTTACTCTCCAGCAAAGGACCAGCGGTATACTTGTAAACAAGGTCTCCTAAAACTAAAATAACAAACATATTCATAAATGTACATCCATATTTATGTTCATTTTTATTAGATCTCCTGAAAATGTGTCACATTTATGGGACAAACTACATATCATATCCGGGTACAGTACAAACTTACTCTATGCCCGGACGACGCAGTAGTTTCAGTAGTCACCTTGCTACTGCGCTGACGCGCCGAGTGTTGTGGTCGAATCACACACGGGACAATCCTTTGTGTAAACCTTAAATTGCTGTTCTGAGACTTTCGTGGTGTTTTTTGTGTCCATTATCTGAATGTGGGGAACACTCAGATTCCAATATTGGAATTAATCCTAGTGCAGCAGTTTTATAAAAAAACATAGAAAAAAAATGTGACTTTGGCGTGACTGGTCGCCATCGAATAGAGTATTTGGCATATGTACATTTAAAAGCTTACGCTTTTCCTCTTTCGGGGAAGATACAGACAACAGCCCGCCACTTGTTTCTATCTTTACATACCTCACCAGCTTTCTCGGTCTCTCCTCTCTGTCATACCTTTTTCCAAAAAATCACCAATTTAATCACTGTATGTTCTGCGTGGTTGACCCCTACCGTCAATCCATTTATCTTCGCCTTAAACATTTGATATGTCATTCGTAACGCACTCATTCTTGATTATTTAACGGGTATTTGAGTATGATGTGAACCCATGTATCTGAGACAGACATAGGCGTTAGTAAATATAGGTTTATGTCTAATTATTTCATTCACACTTGTGTATTCTCAGTACAAAGGCACAAAGTAACTTCATCCTCAGTACCAAAATTCAAACTGTCTTTATCAATAGCTTACCTTACAATTAAGATTTTACAATAAATATAGCAGCCAAGACCACAAAGGGATCTCAGAGCTTCGAGAAACTAATCAACTCTGTCTTATAACGTTACAACGAGACGCTGTAATTACATATCCATAGAAGTTAAAGTTAACTAGACTTGGAACTTAATATTGCAAGTAAATAAGATGAGAATGTTATAAACATACTTTTTTACCCGATTTTTTGTACTTTTACGTATTTCTTTTTGTAAGTATCGCTCCGAGAGAGAAATTTTAGTCGTCGGTGTCGGCTCATGTCGTGCGGTGTGCCGCAGGTTTCTGCCCTTAGACCATTCTTGGGGAACATGGGGTACGACTGGGCCCTACAACTTTCACTCTGGGCTAAGCATAACACGCTGATGATACTTTAGTCACGGTTCTTGGGGTTAATTTTCTAAAGGCGGCTGCGCTTCGCCTCCAGAGGAGCCTCACTGATGGTTGGGCGCAATGAGGCGCTTCTCTTGCGGGTGGCCCTGATCAAGACCAAGGCCCTTTTATTCTATGGTCCCCATCATGGTCCACCCCCTAGCACGTCCATCATGGTTGACTCGGTCCTCGTAACTGTTAGGGCAAGAATAAAAAAATATTTGAGCTTGATCGTTGACCGGAGATGGCTCTTCGACAATCACTTTATGCAGCTTCCTTCAAAGCTGGTCGACGCTGCCCTTGGACGCCTTTTGCCCGATTGGATGGACCCATTGTCGCTCAGGTCTTTTCCGGGCACGGCTGCTTCGAAATGTACCTGCACTCGGTCGCTAGGAGGAAATTGACTCCCGCCTGCCACCACTGCGACTGCAATGAGGATGAGGCTCAGCATATATATATATATATATATACATATATATATATATATATATATACATATATATATATATATATACATATATATATATATATATATGTATATATATATATATATATATATATACATATATATATATATATATATATATACATATATATATATATATATACATATATATATATATATATATTTGCGGACTGCTTCGCGTTGGCGTGCCAACGTCGGGCCTTCATTGCTGTCATCGGAGAGGATCTTGCTACCGGCCATCATACGCTCCATGGCCGGCAGTGACAGTGTACATAACCCTAAGGTAGACTGGTAGAATGTGTACGATTTTTATTTTTATACATTAGGGGTACAGACGAACAGACGGGTCACCTGATGGTTAGTGGCAACTACCGTCCATGGACAGCTGAAACTCAAGAGTCGCGATTGCACCGCCTTTGAAGGTGATGAGGGATGGAGGTTGCGGGGAGGCGAAATAAGAGAGCAGGGATGAGGAGATGGGATAGAGGAGAGGAGGAGTTGGGCCTCCAGAAACTTCACTCATTTCGGGAAATGCAAAGCAATTTTAGTCCAACCCATCATTTATTTTTGGTAGACTAACTCCAATGACTCGCTGTCTACTGAATATCAACAATTTTTAGGTGTTACGCCCTAACAACGAAATCGACAGCAACAGCGACACTAGCAAACAATAAAAATATAGGGTACCTTTTAAATTACGTAAAGTTTTTGAAGCAAAGACAATAAAACTTTGATGCAAGCGAAGACACGGGTAAAAGTTTGTAATACATATACACCATTTCTAAGGTTTTAACGTAAAAAAACCACCTACCAGAATAACCGCAGCATAATTTTTCTATTCTACCAAATTAAATTCAAGCCTACGCAAAAATAATATCAAAGAACTCGGTCCCAATTCGTGCCCAAACTGTAATATAAAAGGAGGTTTATCTAAAATTAAAACTATGTATAGAATTCTTCCGTGTTCAATTTCAGTCACCAAATTCCATTCTACAGGACCTAAAAACATTTTGTGCGGTGGAGGCGCCATGAATATTTTATCAACCGACTCTGCATCTGTAGGCGATATGTCGATATTTCGTTTTATCTTTATTTGTCTCATATTTGTCACGTCATGAAAATACAGTAGCTCCATCGACGCTAAATTTTACTGGTTTCCTGGGCGTTTGCTGAATTCCAATTCAAGAGGAGCGCTTATGTGTACATATTTCTTTGCTATAAGAATGATATTTGCCCCTGTCTTTGTATTGCATTCTCAAAAAACTGTCATGGGTCTAGGTGATATTTCAAGATTACTTAAAATTTCTACATGATGAATAAATTATTGTTAAAAGGTGTGACAAATGAAATCGCTAATTGTAGCGTTAAGTTATAGGAAATTTGTAAAGGAAATACAGATTATAAATAAATGTCAAATAATCGACCTTTCACTTAGGATTAGTTTAAATGAAGTTCTCATCGTTGCTCATCACTTTCAGATAGTAAATTTAATCATATATGTAAAGAATCGTAATAGTGTATGCAAAGCTTCGCTGCATCTCTTCAGAACTGTTTAGTTACGTGGTCGCTCTTATTAGCTATGTTACTTCACTGATCTAACTATATTACTTAACTTATGTCTGTTGCAGTAGTATAAACATAATATAATATAATAGTAAAAAAAACTGAAGAAAAAATTACTTGTACGAGAGGACACCGACTATTAGCAGTACCGACGTGTCGAACAGTCGCTCGCGTACTATCTTTTTCAATGGCCTCGTGGAATCCTACCCGGTCCGCGATCTATTCTGAGATGAATATCACGTGATATTGATTTTGCTGTTGGCTTATTGCTGTGCTGAATTCTGTAATAATTGTATAGAATGTAAATATGTATTGGTATTTCGTTTATATGTTTAGAATTTAAATATATTTTAAGTATTATAAGAATTCTTCTTCTTTTAAGAAATTTTCCAAAAAAAAAAGAAGATGTCTGTAGTTTCCCGTTCCCCTTTCACTTTCACCTTCGTTTATGATCACTGCTCCGCTCCTAAATGTTGAAAAATTCTATGCAATACCAATTGAATTGACTGATACTTTCGTTTAAACATACAAAAAGAAATAGGTAGCTTTAATTTATAGTAGATCATTCAAGTCGGACCAGGTCCAGATTCTGCTTGGGTTATCTAAACAGAACCCACTAGTAACGTATCGACTAATGTTCTCTTTGAACGTGAATGGGGTTTAATAATTCCAAGTGCATTATAATGTTTTCGAAACAGTGAAAATATTCGGTGATCGAGTTTTGTTTTCAATCATTTTTACACAACAATGAAAAGACTATTAGTGTGACGTCTACGTATTGGTAACATACCACTATAGCTCAGTAGCCTAAGCACGATGATGTAAGTATAACCTTCTTAGATGACTGTGACCGCAGTGACGGTCACATCGGGTTGGGCGAAATGGGTCAATGCCTGTATGTAAAAGAGTAAAGTGAAACACCGCGGTGGTTTTTAGTATTGTATCCTTTACCTCCCCCTCCCCCATGGGCAAAAGACATCCATGAAGATATTCCACAAAAATGAAACCTCTTAAGCAATTGGTTTGTAAATTTTTAACTCATGTAATATATATACGAATACAAATTTATGTACCTTATACAAACATATGTATATTTATCACTAAATTATTGCTGTTATTTAAACAAACTGACGTAAAATATAACTCTACATCATTTATTACTTAAGTTTCACTTTTTTTTATAAATAAAATATATAAAACCGCGGCAACAGCGTCACGTTTCTGAAGCGTTTAATTAATGGAGACCAGAGCGAAATTAAATACTTTTCTTTAAAGGCAGGAGAAAAAAACTAAGATAATAGTTGTGACAGGAATTCGCTAAGATCCCCTTTTTGTAAGACCTTTGTATAATTGAAGTGCTCGAGTAAAGTGCTGTTTTTTAGTCTTTGGTTTTTTAAATCCTGCAATTCTTATCCTTTTCTGCCACTTAATTAACTTATTTGGGTTTGGTTCCCGAATTATTTGTGAAAATGTAATTTAGTGGACTAAATAATTGTAGTAGTGAATTTTTCCTCATTTCATTCATCCACCGGGTGGTGGGTAAGGCTAGTCAAAAGTAAATCATTTGATGTATCCACAATTGAATTACGTATGTCATTTGTTTATTCTTAACCGGTGTTCCTTCCAGGTCTTTGTTTGGGTTCACGCGGCCTTTATTCCCAAGGAAATTTTTTAATTGGTATTTTTATCTACTTTCTGATGTTACAGACTAGGAAATTATTGTGTTATTACAATTAAAACGCATTTTGTATGTACGTAACCCCAAAAGGGATACTAATTTTGCACCGCCGTAAGCCGTTATTTATGCAATGACTTTACTAATTAAATTATGACTTGTAATTGGTAGGGTAATAATTATTCTCTGTTTAATAACAGTAGTCCGGAGATGAGCAGCCCCAATCAACGGCACTCGTTGACGACCATAAAGTACGCGCCAGCCATCATCCATCTCAACTATTTCAAAAGGCTGCTTTGACCCAATACATGCGCCTCCATTGGACTTCTAGGCGAGCACGATATACTCAAAATTAACAGGAGACAAAAATAATTGACTGCACAGTTCTCACGTGTACAACTCAAAAAATTATGTACCTACAATGTAAAATACTTATGTCCATATTATATAAAAAGTATCTATGTCAGTAATAATAAATAATAATAAAATATCCACAGATTATTACATGTTAAATGACACAAAGTATAAAATAAAAAAACAACAAATTAGTGAAATTTCTTATATACAGTGACGCTCTGTAGCAGGACCAGAAAGTTGCTAAGCAATTTCGTCAGCTAAATAATCATCAACTTTGTTAAATAGTTTGTATATCTTTATAAGAATATCAGTAGGAATTTCATTATATAATTTAACACAGTACCCTTCAAAAGATGTTTGTACCTTTGCTAATCTAAATTTTAGTTGAACTAATTTATTTGGTTCTCTCGTAATAACAATATGTCTTTCACATCGTTTTGTATGTAGATGCAGTTTTTATATAATGTCTTCATAAATAAACTGAAAAGGCACCGTCAAGATGCTAATTTCCTTCGATAGGTTCTTAAGGGGTTTGCTACTATGTAGATTATAAATAGCTCAAACACCGGCGTCCGGCGTTTAACCGTATCTTGAAGGATGTTGTTAAAATGACACAGTGACATTTGATTAAGCTTAATTTTTTGTAAAATCTTGCTAATACCGGCAGGATTGATGGCTTAGCTGTCACGGTCTCACTGTGAAGCTGTCATGGTCTCACGGCGACGTTGTCACGATCTCACGGTGAAGCTGTCACGGTTGGCGGTAAGTATTATAAACATTAAGCCGACCATCAATCTATATTTTATTGGTTAAGACGTTGCAATTTTTTTTTTATTTTATGCTGCGCTTGTGTGTCCATAAGTAAAATGGTGAAATCCGAAGTGCGCTTCTCGCAGAACTTAATTTAATACCGCCAGTTTTCTATTAACTGACGTAGTGTTAGTGTCTAGTGCTCTAGTATCCATTAATAACACATGGCATCTAAGACGTTGATATTAAACTTCAGAGTCGGTATGAAAAATGAAGTGGCAGTGCAAGTGTTTGACATTGCAACGCTATTATTATATACTATACTGTATATAACAGATATTATATACTGGCCGTTATATTAAAAGGTCGAAAGGATATTTTTTACAATTGGATGTTACTTACCTTGACCAGACAGGTCTTTACCTTCTAGGATGGCATTCTACCGCGGTGAATGGTCACTATTGAAGTGAATATGGTATGAAAGCCCTCAAGTTCAATTAGAAACACATCTAGGGCTTACGAAGTATAAGACAACCACTGATGCAATGGACATTGAATAGTGGTTAGGAACGAATGGGCCGGCTCGACCGATGCGATACCACGGCCTCACAGAAAACCGGTTGTGTTTTTTTTTCACGATGAACAATAATTTTTCTACGCACATACTAGACTTCAAAAACGAGGAGGTTCTTATTTCAACCGTTTTTTTTTTTGTTTATGTTATGGGATATCTTCGCTGCTTGCAATGATTTAAAAAATTCTGGTAAAGGTTGATTCCATTTTAATATGAAAAAAATGTTCACCTCTAAGTTTCCACCTTAGAGGTGAACATTTTTGTTGGTGAAGTTTGGTTTATATACTATTTAAAAAAGTTATGTTAATTTAATAATTATAAAAAAAGTGGACAAAATATTACGAATTATAAAAGTTATTCCAATCGATAACTAATTTAGAAAACTAAAGCTGGTTTTCACGGAAGCACGAGAATGCGATTCTAACAGACGTGATCAAGTTAAAACTCCGCTAACGTGTGATTTAATTACTAGCCAGTGCTCGCCGTTATGATAGATTATAATTCAAAATCTTTTTTGTATTAGTTTCAGCTCTTATTTATTTATTACTTTTCATTTAAAAAATTAGAAAAATGCACACATTAGGCATTTTTCGATGGTGGATTGTATCACCATTTATTGCATCTACATCTTAATATAGTTAATAGCCTTCCGAGCAACCATATGTTATAATGACACATCTAACAAATTTAAAAAAAATTACCTATCAGCTTAACTGAGATTCTCCCATTCAACGAAGTAGCGCAATCCTGGCGAGGTGTGTCGAAGAGACTGAAAATATAACAAATCCAAAGCAGCCAGTAAAGCTTAAATCTATATGTCTAACTCTACTTTACCTCTATTACTATTGCTTATATATCTAAAGCATCTCGAGCGGCGCTCTTGTAGCCTAAAATTTGTATACTATGTTTTTGTAAGATTCTTGAGCCAAGACCGTACAATTATAAGCACATACTCGTATATGCTAAACAATATTTATTAAACAATGAATTCAATCATTAACTTTTCGGTATACCTCGGGCCTTCATTATTTTCATTTACACATATTTTTCAATTAATCGTTTTTTACTTACTGGACTGCTGGTCCAGTTTTTAGTGATCCTCACTGCTAACCCAGATGTCTTGGGTTCGATTCCCAGGTGGGACAAAAAATTGTTTTATCCACAACTATTTGAGTCTGGGTATTCTTTTTGTACGTTGTTTAAATGTTTGTTATTACAGGTATCATTTCTAATACGGGAGTTGTATTAAAAAAAACTTCTCTCACTGATCATATTTTTTTGGTATTTGATACTTTATTTTAAAGTAAGTAATTTCCATTTTGTACGTAATTATCTAGAACATGAAGGCGTCTGTTATGCTGTTTTGAAAATGTAACCTCGACGCAGCGTCTTATCAAAACCAGAACGGCAATAAGTGGCCATTATGTGAGGCTAGAGAATTTTAGCCATTAATTAGACCGGGTTAGCGAGTGGTCCGAAGTTGAATACTAGCCTTTGTGATGTGGTTTCTAACTAGTTGTGTGTTTACAGCGTGTTCGGATTACTTTGTCTAAAAGTTGTATCTAAAAAAGATAACTGCCTATGATTAGGTAACCACGTTCTCTTCATAGATATAATATATTTTTATATAATACGTATATTTATAACATTTAATTTACGGAGACTACACATAAGTAAGTACATTGTTTACTATATAATTACGTCATTTCTGGTCAAGAAGTAGCAGTAAAGGAAGTATGAAATATTCCAATATACATAGGTTTTTTTTTTATATTATAGGGGGACTGACGAACAGACGGGTCACCTGATGGTAAGTGACAGCCGCCGTCCATGGACACCTTCAACTCGAGAATCGTAAGTGCGCTGCCCGCCTTTGAGGGTGATGAGGGATGAGGGGAGGGGAAAGGAGAGAGGTGGATGCGTAGATGGACCAAGGGGAGGGGGGACAAAGGTTAGGTTAGGTTAGGTAAAAAGGAGAGAGGGAGTTGGGCCTCCAGACACCTCACTAATTTCGTCAAGCCGGCTTATTCGTGAAAGAATCATATAAACATTTTCTAAAGTATTAGAATCCTATGTATTATACATAAACAGTTTGATTTTTTTAACAAAAACAACTTGTAAACATAAGTAGGATTCAGGCCTGGTTACAACACTATCTCCGCTCTCGATTGGCGATATAGGGGGGACAATGGAAGACACGAAAGTTACAGAAGATTTTTCAAATGCCTTCAATACCGTCAATCACGATATACTATTATCCATCATCTCTTGTCTTATGATGTCGACAAAATATCCATCCCCATCACCTGGACGATTGGCACTCAAACACTGTGCGCTTCTCCAGAAGCTTCTTGCTTCGCACAACCAACTTATGGAACCAATTGTAGCCTGCCGTATTTCCGAACCGATACGAACTTAAACCTTCAAGAAAAGAACGTACTCCTACCTAAAAAGGCCGGCAACGCACTCGTGACTCTTGAGTTGCGGGTGTCCATGGGCGGATGTAGTCACTTACCATCAGGTGACCCGTCTGCTCGTTTGCCACCAAATCGCATTAAAAAAATAAAAAAAATAACGAGTATATTTGACTTTAAAAAGATATACACTACCACTTCACTATCATGATAAAGTAAATAACTGTATTTTTTATATTTTAATTTTACACCTTAGAGGTAAAATATCGATATCTTTATTCAAAAAAATATCGATATATCATATCGATATTTTTTTGAAAATATCTATATTAAAATGTTCAAAAATCGATCGGTACAATTTCTACAGAGCATTTGCACAAAAAAATTGTATATACCTGAATAATCTTACGTTACGCCGACGTTATCAAACTAAATAATAAAGTAAATAATACAGAATAATGATAATATTCTATAATCAAACCAATATTTATATGACATCGACATAAGAAAAGCTCTTGGATTTATGTGATCTGCTATAAGCGGGCCACTGCCAATGTCATCTTTCCAATGGAACTGAGGATATAGAAATTAAATACTTTAGCTATCAAATCCTTTAGAGCTATTTCTAAAAGGCCAGGATGAAATGAAGACATTTACCAGTTTTTTCAGTATTCTCAGTTCGGAGTATTATAGACTTCTCAAGATGCAATATGGCGGTTTGACAGTTATCTCCTTATTTGAAACGCATGGTCTATAATATACGAGTTTCTCAATTCTGCCATTACTTCTAAATTCCCGAACAGTTTTGTGAAGGGTATCGTTACAATCTTTACACTATTCCGAGTTAAAATGGGTTTGTTTTAATATGAAAGCTGCGTTTCAGTTTTGTTTGTTTGTTAGTTGAAAATGTTGTTCATGTTTTACATAGCCCACTGTACATTTCATTTGAAAAAAAAAAAATATACGTACATTTGGTGTACAATAAAGAGTGCTACTTTTAATTATTTTACTGAAAGTTTTGTCCTTTTGTCTTTCTCTACTGTTTTTGTAATGCACTGTATCATGTGTTTATATGTACCTATACGGGAGACTAAACGCTTGTCTACGAAACAAGCAAACAAAAATGATTCTATTATTAACTAATCAGGGTTTAAAATATTATAGACATAGACAGAACAATAACCATTGCTCATCACACAATCATGTCCTGCTGACAGGATCACTAACAACTAGACCAACTGGCAGTTGCTGACTGCTTACTTAACATAGATTACCTATTTCCATTACGTTATGTATCATTAACACCAGTAAAAATTTTCTTTCAAATCAGAAGCAATGTTTTTAAACTCTTAGATCGAATGCACTGTAAACCAGCAGCACATCTGTTATCATTACACTAATAGCCGCCTATGCTTTGGTTTTATACAAATTACCGATTAATAACTGCTTGTCACTACAGCATTTCTGTGTGAATTTCAGTAATAAGTCAGTGTCGTATCCCGGTTTCATTCGGTTCGATCCCTTTAGCTCGAAATTGAGTAATGCATACTGAAAGAGAAACCAACCAACCGAATCGCACGGTTCAATTTACGTATTACATTGACAGGGAGGACTCGTAATAAAAGCCTCGGATTATTTGAGAGAATATGTAAAAATGAGCTTATGGTCACTCTGTTATATAATTATATATTGAAATATAGCTATAATTATAGCTTTAATGGCAAAAGAGCCGAGTGTAACGGCACTCAGTTGATATATGCCTCTGTCCGAAGCTTTAGATAGTTTCAAAATTTAATTTTGCATGTTAACGCGTATCATATCAATATAGTTTTCTTCTTGAGTCTGGTGATATCAGTTCCGACAGTTAAGATTTTGTTTTTTTTTTTTCACGATTTCTTCACTACATTTTATTTCTAATTAATGTATACATTTACATTCCTTCAAAGTACTCTTATAATATATGCAACTTACTTATAGAAATTAATTTCATAATATACAATCTAGGGCTGTCAGGTTTACACGACCGTAAAGAGAACTAAAAAAAAAACAAACTCGATTCTAGAATCTGTTACTCAATTGTTAAATCAAAATTGTATGAAAGTGAGCACAGAGATAAATTATAGTTTGGTAATAGCACATATGTAACTACGGTGTTAAATTAATACACGAATTCGCCGTGAGCACCTAGTTTTAAATTCGTATGTTTATGGAAAGCTAAGTATATTTCAAAATGAATAAGGTTCTTGTACAGTTCAACTAATAACTTTGTAGTAATTTATAGATTAAACGTGTCGTAAAAGGCGATTAAGGGATTCGGACTGTTTTATATCGCCCTGACTGCTTAGAGTCTACACTGGCATTCAATAAGTGCAAATTCTTGAGAAATTAACACCAATAAAACGCGTCAGTGGGATACTTGCGACTGTACTCGCCACACGTCACACCAAAACGAGGTAGGCATCCTTGAATAGTTTGTTAAAGTGCCTCTTTTATGCTGATGATGAAGTTCTATTTGCTTTATCAGAAGAGTTACAGATAATGGCGGAAAGTATGAATGAGGCTTTGAAACATAAAAGATACAGGTATATAGTTAGAGACTTCCCGGCACCAGCCAGCTCATGTTATAGGTATGCGACGCTGCGATGTTTGAGCTATTGCTTTTACTCCCCAATCTATCTATATAAGCAATATCCCTTTCAATCCTTTTTTATTCCTATTTTTCTGTCAATACACTAAATTTTCTTATCCGATTCCCAAAAGTGCCCAGATAATGGCAATAGGCTTGTCCCCTATTACGTAAATGCGATAAAATTATAATCAGCAAAATGTTAGGTTTAATTAGGTCTTTGAATAGTCTCTGAAGGTGAATTCCAGTAAAACGAAAGTTATGGTTTTGAAAAGAATGATTGGAAACGAACGCGTAGAAAAAGTATCACAGTGTATATACCTGGGGAGATTGCTATCGAATGATGTAAGATACAAATGGAACACACACAAGATACACCGATCAAGTTGGTGATATTTTGAAGAAAAGACAGGTCAGAAGTATTAGGACAGTAGAGGAAGCTCATGATGTACTCATATGTAGAAGCAAGTGGTCTGCCTACCCTGAAGGGGGAAAAGTGTGAGCTTACATATGTACGTATGTACGTTAACTATAAAGTATTTTTGTAATCTTTTCAATTTAAATAATTTAATTGACACTCAAAGATATCTGCTTTGTCTTTTCCAAGTTTCTTCAAAACAATGGAGTTGATATGAATGTCCTCATAGGCAAGGGACGCGTTGGGTTATCATTCAAATTGACACAGTGAGTAATGCGATTATCTGATTGGATCTCGCCAAACATACCATGTGAGGTCAATAAACGTCAATGACCTCATGCAAATTTGAAATTAGTTATATATGGGGAAAGTGCGTTGCTACCCGACTGCGCAAGAAGGAGTTATATTTGTTAAGTAGAAGTATGTATATATGTACGATTTTTGTTTAACACAGCCCGGAGCCTAGACAGCTTGATATATTCAGAGATGTGAAATGTCATGTAAATCGTCTTAGTAGTGGAATTAATGCAGTCACGCATTTATAAAAAAATATGAAAAAATGATCTTAAAAAACTCTGCAACAAACGATCATAATCAAATCATTACTTCTTTAGTTAGCGTCGCGTCAGAATTTTAACTACTTCAGTAGCTGTAAAATTGGTCACAATAGAAATCTTGAAAGTGCAAATAACGTGAATTAGGTACATTAAATGTACTCATGAGTGAACATTGTATAAAAAATTCAAATACGTAAACTTGAATAAACCGCACCGCATTTTTAAGAACTACCGAACTGATTTAAAATATTTATTTTGTATTTCTTAGTCGTCTTCTTGAGTAAGCTTATGGGCTATCTAACTACACGTTACGTCAGTTTCTGTGAATGTATTAACTGGTCCATATTTACAAAGATTAGCACTTTCAATTAAATAAATTAATTCCTAGTTTTTATTACAGTTAAATCTAAAATATTTAACGGTTATTACCAGCCTTATGCTTTGTGATTTTTTTATTAACCTACTTGATTAATATAACAATGGTGAGTCCCAGCATCTCTCTAATTTCCCTATCGGTCTACTCTTATAGACGTAACCTAATAGCATAGCAATAGTATATAACAGAACTGTTTTACCAAGTAATACGTTTCTACAATTGCTGCACATCTAAATTCTTCCACATTCTAACAAAGACCCAGCTCCTGTAATGCCTTTACAAAAATAAATGGAGCACTCTAATGTCCTAGTAATTTAACACCTTTTAGGTTTCCCCCCTACCTAAACACTTAAGTTGGGTATAACGGGATTGTTCCATAAAAACATTTTGTACATTTTGTTTTAACGCTGATCACGTATTTCTCGCCGTATATAATATAAAATGTCCAATCGTTTTCAAGGAACGTGTCCACTGAAGTGATTTACCTACATATATCTAGGAGCCCACTTATTCGCTTAATTTTAATTAAGTATGCCGGCGTAGACCGATAGTACTACTACCAAAGAGTACATCGGTAGCAGTAGTAGTAGTAGAGTACGTAATTTACTTCAGACAGAAGCGAAAGGGTTAAGAAGATATTTTTAAGTTTTAATATTAGTCCGGTAAAGTCTAATAGTACGTCGATTTTGATTATAATTAACAGATATAGATACAGATATGATTCCGCCTGATGACGCTACTTAAATCCTCGGTACATATTGGAGCAAGGAACTTGTATGTAAGAACTCAAGAGGTAAAAAACTATAAAAAAACCGGCCAAGTGCGAGTCGGATTTGCGCACGAAGGGTTCTGAACCATTATCTTTAAAAACGGCAAAAAAACACGTTTTTTCTATGGGAGCCACCTTAAATATTTGTTTTATTTTAATTATTGATTTTTAAAAGTGAATATATAACTAAATATTTTGTGAATATTTCAAGCGTCTACCTGTTGCCATTATCAATACCTAGCAAAACAAGCAAAAATATCACGTTTGTTGTGAGGGAGCCCCCTTAAATATTTATTTATTTAATGTTTTTTAGTATTTGTTGTTATAGCGGCAACAGAAATATATCATCTTTGAAAATTTCAACTGCCTAACTATCACGGTTCATGAGATACAGCCTGGTGACAGATGAGCATACAGAGAGACGGACAGGGGAGTCTTAGTAATAGGGTCCCGTTTTACCCTTTAGGTAGCGATACCCTACAAATTTATGAACTTACACGTTATAAACATTGTTTAAAAGTCAATAATTATATTGCCTGTTTTGAAAAACTAATAGACACGTATGAAATAAGCAACTTGTATATAGCACCACTTTATATATAAATAGGTACGATACTTACCTGTAAATTATTCTTAGCGATCCTTCAAAATTAATTCCCTCTCTGCAAACTAATGTTCTCTTTGTCAAAATGCAAATTAGCTACAAAGGCACCGGTACAGAGCTGTGTGGACGATAGTAGTGCCATCTACCTGTACCTGCCTGAATGGAACTATTTATAGTTGATTAGCAAATGATATGTTCATTAATGATAGATGATATACCTGTTGTATATATGTACATATACTGTATTTTATAAAGTGCCAAATCCATAAATCATAATTATTTAAACCACAAAGTATAATTGTCGAACTATTAATGGTGTTGTTTGTTCTTCTGTTGCTGCTGTAAAAGTAATAAAAAAAATACTTTAAAGAAAGGATTTAACATTAGAATTGAGTAAAAACAGGTAAAAGAAGATATATCATTTAATTTTTTTAACATTTTAAAATAATATAATTTCAGCTGCGTTTACGGCTACGCTCCTAAGTGTCGTAGTATGATGTCCAATAGCCTATATTTTTCCTTAAAAAAATTTCATATACCAGACTTTCTAAATTTAATATTAAAAAAAAACAAAAAAAATGGAATACTAGGAAACACTTTAATGAATTAAGAATAAAAAGTCCATCCAGTCCATTTTAACACAAAGGATTCAGTTCATGTTATTTTTTATGGGGTAGGTGGCAAACGAGCAGACGGATCACGGTAAGTGAGTTACTCTCATCAAAATATACATGCAGCTAATTAAAATAACAATTAAATCTTAACATACATACATATCATTGAGATACAATCAAATCATAAATATCATTCAAATTAAATTATTCTGTTTTAAAGCAAATAAAAATAAATAAATAACTTATTTGACAAATAATTGAAAATCAAAACATCATTTGACAAACTAAGTACGAATGAATATATACTATTTTTATTCGCTAAAGTGTGATTTTAGTAATACCAGCATTTCACATCTAAACATGGAGGGAGCACTTACCCTTGTTTATATTTTGTGGTTTGTACACTATTTCTCTAAAAGTTTTGAGTCCATTTGCAACGACACTAATAATGTTTAACAGTCGGCTTCAAAATCTACTATAACAATTAGTATCAGCTGAGTTCTCGAATTGCTGAGTACCATAAATTCGAATACGACAATTACTGTGCCAAGGTGCCAGGGCGTGCTTGATATTTGTGTCTTATTTACAAACCTTAAATGCAAGGAAGAGTTAAGGACGTCGAACCCAAAACTACCTAAAAGTAGTATGCAAAAGTAGCATGGCTCACAGTATTAAAGAGAAAACTGATTATCCACATTGTCACTTAGCCTCAAATTCACAACAAATTCGACTACGTATCAATGCAGAAATAGCAGTGTAGTTTGAGTAGTCCGTTGCTGTAAGTTTCCTGTACTTATTTTTAAAATCTAACAATTGTAATATAATGTTTCGTAGTCATTGCTTTCAGTATTGGTATACTCTGTGCCTCTTAATAATATATCTCACCCCCTGCGTATACAGATCGCACACCACTCGCGTTGACTATCTCATACACGTTCTACTATACTTTCTGAATGCGTAAAGAATGCTCTCTTCCAAAAATAAAAAATAAATATATTTTGGATGAAAAAACATTAAATCGTCTAAGTGTAGAAAGGATAAATATAGGAAATCTTTTTATGATCATGTTAATGTTAACAACGCAAAGTACAAATAACGTTTGACAAAATGCATCGCTTCATAATAACTTATTTAATTTACCAAAACTACTCAGTAGTAAGCTAGGTTAATTGAAAAGAAATGGCTAGGTTTAGCTTAGATTAGAACTGCGACCGCAACTAAATGCCAGAACCGAATTCTACCTATTTTGCTTGGTTAGGACAACGTCTCTTTCTTTTAAATCGACTATCAATCAAATAGTATCAGTATTTACTTTGTCAAATGAATATTTTTGTTAGATATGATTTTTTAACATATGAAATATTTGCTGAGTAAAATATTTGCGACATATGTATTTTTTTAAATGATTACTTATAAAATACTTATTATGCTAGCGAAATGAGATTTTTTCCTTCTCCCGTTCTCTACAGCACTACACGTGCTGGCCTGAGAAGTCACCGTTTGAGACTAGAAAATATACAATCCCGAACTAAACGGTTTGGCTCTTCTTTCCTGTGCCGATCGGTGAAAACCTGTAAATCAATAGCAACGCACGTGTTTCCTTCCTATTTTTATCCCGGGTCTTCTAAGGGCGTGAAAAAGCATCTCACCAGGCCATAGTATTAGGTCACCATGCTCCATTGACTAGACATGCAACGAGGACGGTGAACACCACTCTTGGACTCCACTTATTGCTTTCCATCAGGCAAACTGGAGTCACTATATATGTATATATATTTATATATATCAAATGATTATTGATAATGAATGATTTATATTACGGTTTTTCTTAAATGATGATTTAACAAATTTTAACTAGTATGAGAACCTGTTTAATCACAGTACTTTAGTTTCGATATCAGTCCAACATTTAAGAGTTTTTTTTTTGTTATAGCTAATATTGTTACAATATCAGCAACAAACGGCCATGATTAAATAATAGCTTAGTCAGCATCGCGCCAGCAGTCGACTGGAGAACTTTAATTTCATTCGCACATTTCACATGCACTATTGCTACTTGAGTACCTGCAAAATTGGTCACAATCCAAGTCTTGCTAGAGCCAACTCAGCCAATGTGAATTAGGTACATGAAATGCACTCATATACACACTGTACAACTGTGTATAATAAAATAAAATATAGAAACTTTAGTAAACCGCACTGTTTTTAAGAACTACCAATCTGATTTAAAAATTCTATTATGCATTTCTTAGTTATACGTTACATCCTTTAGGATTACAGTTAGTTAATGCATTAAAGGGATATAAAAACAATAGTATAATCCAACTGCTCTATATTAACAAAAGTAAACGCGTTTGAGCAAATAAAAAACCTTATTTTTTATTACAAGTATTATATATTATATTAAAAATATAAAATGTATTGTATTACATATAAACAGGTTGATCTACTTTCGAAATAAAAAAGAATGCCACTAAGCTGCCAAAACAAAAAATGTACCTACATGTATTGCCCAAAAATTATTAAAACTATTATTAGGTACATGGAGTAATGTCAGGATTATCTAACTATATCCAAATATGTTCAGTTATGGTAGTAAACTTATAGTGCCATAAAAACACATACATAAATGAGCCCTGAAAACATTCCTACGCTTATTTCTTAGCAGTCGTGTAAGTATAGTGTTCGATTTTGTACCCGAAGATCTATCGCGGTAACTTAATACCTAGTCGTTTATTACATCTAGTAAGTTACATACATTTGATAACAGTTCCTGGAAGAATCTACAAGACAGCGTTTCTTTATTCTGAGAACTCCCTAAAGCTTTAATAGCGTTGAATAGAAGATAAAACTGAAGCATAACTGTATAGCGATATGGTGCTTATATGTATGTATGATGGTGCGGCCAAACAATGCTGATCGCGCTCATCAACGTGTGGTCACAACGGCAACTCGATAGAATATATATATATATATATATATTCTATCGAGTTGCCGTTATATTTACGTTATATATATATATATATATATATATATATAATATGTAGTATTTAATAATACCTAAGTAAATTTATCATCAGTCTAGTTACCACAGTACAAGCTCTGCTAAGTTTGGGATCAGACGGCCATAAGTCTTGATAAGTTTAAAAGAAAAATACTTTTGATGTTTCGAATCATTTATAATTAAATCAAATATCCATATACAATTCACAAAACATAATGTGCCTACACAATATAGGAATAAGAGTTATCACTAAGATCCGAATAGAATATTTGTATCTTCACTTTACTTAGATTAAACATTTTACTATTTAGTAGTACTAATAAAATACACACAATGCTGGGAAAATTAATTAAAACCAGCTCACATCAGTTCAAACCAGTATGACGGTCGGGTGACATCACGTATCATTAAATCGAGTTATTCCTAACGTTGAAACGTCAACTCACGTTCAATCGCTTGGTAAATACAATACAATGGTTATCCTAATCCTTCGTTTTCCACCTTTATAAGGATGATAAAAGATATTGTATTTAAAACAATTGTTTTATCTTTTCACCATTATGGTAAATAATCTGTAAATAAAATGCACCATAATATAAATGAAGAACTTGAATAATTAAGCCTGTACTATTGTAAAAACTGCCTTAATTTTAGTTTAACAGATATATGGGAGAATACAAAGATTAAAAAACTGATTCACCATAATTTTGTAATTTAATTGGAACAGCATTTGTAGTTTCATTATTTGAATGACAAATATTTCCATGAGGATTAATAAATAATTAAAAAAAAAGCCATTTTAGAAGTCTTCTAAACTTATAAAGTAGTAAACATAAATTCGTTAAAAAAATATAATAAACTTAAAATAAGAGTAGCTAATACATAGTCACTACCGCAAAGTTTAGTATTTATTCTGGTATATTTTGTTTTATCTAAATCTATCTTTCCTAGGATAAGTTTTATAGAGTTTAGCAACCATATCGATAAAATAATCCAACCTGTCAAGACTTTAGACTTTGCTGTACTCTTATAATTTATATACCAATCAACAAAATCACATAAGCAGATTAATAATTTCACATGTTATCAATTTAAGGGGTATTTATTGTTCAATCCAGAGTGTGGGGTAGTATAATAAAGAGTGTGCGAATCTTACAATTTGAAGTTACAACGCATTCAGTCATCGTTGTCTCAAAAAAAGGTTATTAACAAAAACATTTATAAATGTTGACACGACTTAAAAAAGCCAAAATACTTTAATTCAGATCCATAATTTAAATAATTTTTCTAAGTTTTAAGGTCGCCTTGTTAGTGTTTCTTTTCTTCGTCTACTATTGTTACCTCTTCTTTTGCTTCATAGGCGGGTGGGCAAACAGGAGAATTGATAAGACATTCAATGTACGTAGGAGGTTTCTCTAGGTTCTGATTTGCTGCATTCTCCATTCTTAGGAACTTTGAGTATCTTTGGACGATCACCAAGAAAACTATGGCAACGACTGAAAATGAACAATTTTCATTATATTCTTGTATGTATGCTACATAATTTAGCCAAGTAGAATACGGCCACCAAGTCTATTCTCGGTGGTGGTTTAAAGGCGACAAAGGCATCGGACTGTTATCTATCAGACAGTATATATACAGTCATTCAGTGCCCCCTATTACGTAGATGGAAGTAAAGTTATGTTATGGTTGGCAAAATGTGTTGTTTTTTTTTTATATTATAGGGGGACAGAGGAACAGACGGGTCATCTGATAGTAAGTGGCAATTGCCGTCGCTTCGGGAAAATGCAACGCAAGTTGCTTCACAACCGGCTTTCTGTGAGGCTGTGGTATCGCACCGGTCGATACGGCCCATTCGTAGAATAGTAGTAGTAGATGCGCGAAATAAAATATTAAAATATATATGCAAAGGCATATATATTTGATTTTTTTTTAAGCTGCATAAAAAGGTCAATATTTTTTCTCTAGGTACTTACAGACATCAGACAATTTCAGGAACCAAATGGTTTCCATGCTGTACATGTAGTAGAATGTTGGCTGGTAGCCGAAATACATGGCCTGCATTACCAGCTTCACGACTGATAGACTGAAGAACATCCTCATGGGCTCTGGATCTTTCTAAAAAAAAATAATAATTTTAAAATAACGATTAGAAAAGAAGTCATTAGCCGGACTGACAGTATCGAGTCTCATGAATATGTGATGTCGCAAGGATACCAGTCATCTATGCATGTCTTTCATCGCTAAAAATGCGATTTGGCAATGCCTGGTCGCCATTTAAAAACCTTCGACTTTTTTTATGTAAACAGCTTTAGAGTTAAGCTCGCCACAATCTTTGGTGTTAGATGACCCATTTACCTATAGGTTACACAATAATCTATATTTTAAAAATTATGCAATTAATTTTAGTTTCGTGTTTATTATATGCGTTGTATGTTTGTATATGTATATAAGTTTGTATTTATTTATATATACATATGTATATAGGTATATATTAGTATATGATATGTGAGAATATTATATAATTAGGTCATATTTTATAATAATTAAACTGGTACCTCTCTCACCTATTTGCACCTACTACAATTTATTTTTGCCACACCCCAAGGTTGACTTTGAGAGAATGCCTGAGGCATTAAGTCCGCCTTTGTACAATATGTGCAATAAGTCGAAAATAAATAAATAAACAAATTTAACCTTGTGTACAGCTCCAACATAAGCAATGACTATTCTTAGCCATATGATGTTGATCAAGAAGTTGAGAAGGTCAACCACATGGATGTGCAGCATGCCAGGATAACACTTGGATTCACCAACAACCGTCATCATTTCTACGTAAGTCGGGTACTGGTTGCGTACGACTCGAGGGTATGGATAGAAACCATGGGTGCCGAGGTTTATCACGATGAGGATTGGTTCCAACCATGGTACGGCAACGGCTTTTAGCTGTCAAGGATAAGTCAATGTAAACAGTTACTTATAACGTGTGGTTAGTAATCCTGATGGCTAGGTCAGAGGTCGTGGATTCGAAGAGTGGAAATCCTACACGGGACAAAAAAATATGTGATCCTCAAATAGCTGTCCCGAGTTTGGGTGCTCTATATTTACGTTGCTTTTACGTTTGTAAAGTCTGAAGCAATTGTCGCCTGCCATATTTCCGGACCGATAACTTCAAGAAAAGAGCGTATTCCTACCTAAAAGGCCGGCAACAATAGCAAGAATGATGCCTAGTGCGGGAGATGCCTTTAAAACAAAATAAAAAACCTAAAAACCCCCGAACTATTAAAAAACAGCTGATCATCTTTAAATTGCAAAGCAGATTTTCAGAGAATATAGCTAAGAACAGTCTTTGTTAAGACACCTTTCATACGGAATAACTTAATCACAATCGGTTAATTCGTTAGGTTAGGTATTGCTAGATATAGCTAGATAGCTAGATATTGAAATATATATTTATATAAAATATATATTTATAGAAAAGTGATGAAAATTAAGTGAAAAGTGATGAAAGTAAGTGGTGAATCTTAATCAGTTTTCTATCGTTTCTGAAAAAAAAAAATATTTTGAGTTGATACACTCTTTTAATAGCTGTGCGATATGTCAGAGAGGTCTTTAGTACAGGATCTGATTTAACAGAGGGACGCACAATAGTTTTAATAACCGCTCAGCTGTTACTGTTCTTGATATATTTCCTAATTGATAGCCGCGGGACAGTTTATTTGACTATCATCAAGTCAACTGGCTTGTTGGTCTAGTGGTTAGTGACCCTGACTGCTGAGCCGGAGGTCGTGGGTTCGATTTCCACACGGGACAAAAATTTGTGGGATCTACAAATTTTTGTTCCAAGTCTGGGTGTCCTATGTGTCCGTTGATAGTATGTTTGTAAAACACGATACAGGAATTATTCCTGGTGCGGGAGTTGTCTAAAAATCTGCTTAAACGTTGTATACAGAAAAAAGGACATTTCATCCTGAAAAAAATATTCTCGCCCCCGTGCCGTTCCCGAGGGACGAAATACATGCCAACAAATATTACCGCAAGAGACCACTGATAAAAAACGGCGTCTAAGCGTCACGGCCCGGATCGAATTTTGCCAAACAAGCAGCCAGGAATAACGGGTTTCTCAAGGATTTCCTTACTTTTGTTACACCAGAAGCTTTGACAACAGGACATCATGGAGGAATACTATGTGGTTTTAGTCATGCCGACATGCCACCTCACCGACATCCGTTAAGCCCGGTGAGGTTACCACCCGAAGGATGGTTTCCTCTCCTCTAAAGAGTCATGTCAGTGTGACTTTAGTTGAATATAACTATAGTAGTATCACTTGGTGTAACTATTAGTCGTTCGTTGTCCCGTCCCCAGAGGCCCAGAAGGGTGGCGTTTTGTTTTGGTGGAACAAAGTAAAACAATAATTACGTACATACATCAGCTCATATCTTTATCCTCTAAGGGGTAGGCAGAGGTGTATTAAGCACCCATATATTACCAACTTGCCAATTGGAATTAGAATTTGGTCCTACTAACGTAATAGAAGGCAAGCCTCCTGTATGATAGAAAGCAGTCCAATCAGTCCGATCCCTTAGTCGTCTTTCACGATACCCATGGGAAGAGAGGGGCTGGCTCTATGCTACTCTATGGAGAACCACACGACACAAATATAACAAGTGGGAAAATATCTACCACAGCAATTTTCGTAGTTACCTGCAGTAATAATTTCAAGCTACTTAAAATTTGAGTTGCAACATTGTCCAAGATTCATTTAAAGATATATAATTTAATTAGATTATGAATCTAACTTTAAAAACAAATTTATATCCAGTCTAATAGTAAAACGTTTACCTGCACTTTGTCACCCACTCCACTCCCCGAATCTCTCTAGAATAACGGTACCTAAGATCTTAATATAAAAAACGTTTAAAAATATATCTGACATTCATATATCATATGGCAGTCATTAGTATGATCAACGCATTCAATAAAGCTTTGCGGTTTTTGTACATTCATGCAAGTTTCTTAGAAAGACTCACGAAGTCTTTTGTCAGTAATATCATAAGGAAAAAGGTTGCTTGCAACTGGCCAAGCATAATGTTTTTTTTTTATTTGTAAACACTTACCGGCAACAAGTAAGATCAGGTTTTGAGCTGCTTGTAGAATCAAATCTATCAAAAAACCCTACTATACCCAGACACTGATTATGACTAACTTGTAATCCTGTCAGCAGCAACAGTATGAAAATGGTACAAAAGCTTTAAGGAGAAAATATCTTGAGCGTGACTGAAAGACTCAATTTTTTTTATTTCCATATATTTAATTAAAATATTTTATTCCCTATCAACCGAAAAGTATTATAATTATAACTGCGTAGGCAGCACTCAAGCATATACTTTAACTTTAGTATTTAGCTTTCGAGTTCGAGGTCACCTTGTTATATCATGATGCTTATAGAATATTGGACTGTTTATTTATTACAAAACTGTAACTAGTAACTAGTTCAGAGAGTGTAGTACTCAAAAACATCGAAATTCGCACTACTTTAGTATATAGTCTAATGACCACCTTAACTAATGATGTCATGATGTCTAAACCTTTTAGGTATCCTACTGAAACCCTTTACAAAGATGGTAAAGTCTTCCAGTGAGACAACTCTTCATATTGCAATGTATTTTACGCAGGCAAGTTTATTGACTTCAATCTATCAACGAGCAAAATGCGTGAAGGACATGTCAGCAATATAAAGTATGTCATATCCAAAAGCTGAGAACAGCTCTTGCTCAACGTCATTATCGTGTCATTGGCAGTCACCTATATAATACAATTGTCAAAGTCTGCCATATCTACCCTCTATGCAGTTGGCAATGTAAAAAACAGTGTATAAATGTTTACAGTCACAAAACTACGATGACACCGAGTCTATTAATGCTGTCCCCTCTCTAATCTCCATGCTCATACACCCAGCATTCATATTTATTTACAGACACACACACACACATATATGTACATACACCTTCCTAATCACACAATAACACACGCTAGCACTCTCATGCACTAGGCACTTAAACACTGCTTATCATAGTCATAATATACCTAAAGTATTACGTAACTACTGAATAATGTCATTTAGCCTTATTCTAGTCAGAATTTAAACTCGTCATTTACTACAATTGTTAACAGGTGAATAGTATGCATGGAAGGATTATTATAAAATATATAGATATTGAAAAGCAACAGTCGTTATTTAAATCACCATTAAGTATGTTCATACTTTTGTTAAATAATATACGAGTAATACATACATATATGTATATTTTTGTTTTTACTACCGTTCGTCTCAGGTACAACAATATGCCTCATTAGTTTATAGCACAAGTTAGTTTTGGTTGAAGGCACGAATAATGCTTGTAGTTAAGTATGTCCGCGCAGTGCTGACCTTGGAACTTGTACAAGTGACGAATTTCTGATATATTTATGTTCGTTTATCGACTACAACTTCACGGTGTGAAACGCTTCATCTGCTGTTAACTGAAGGGCAAACTTTTGTTCTGCCATCTTAAACTCTTTTAACATTAATCTATTTACTTAATAAAAATATGATGTTACTTACAGCTTCCGCAGTGACGTCACACTGGAACCAGTTGGTGACAGTAGCGACTGTCCCAAAATGACAGACCAGGTCTACTAGGCTTGATAACTGAAAACAAAAAAAAAATACATAGAATATTTCTTGAACAAGCGCAGGTAACATAAATACATATATATAATATAATGTAATAATCAAAATATAATAATATTGTCATCCGGGCAGTCTATGACTGTATATATAGTGTCTAATAGATGACAGTAACATCCATTAGTCGTCATTTACGACGCCTACTGGAAAAGATAGGTTTCAGTATTCTAATCCACTGATAACCATACGGCTTACACGTAGGTTGAGTTTTATAAATATATATATACTTACATAATTAGTCCAGAACTAAATATCGCTAAAACAATATTCAATATTTAAGATTACATATTTCAATATTTTAGACAGATTAAGGACAAGACCTATTTAATTTTTATTTCTATACCGAAGTCTTGTTAAATTAATGTTTCGTAATCATCATGATTTAATTAAAGGCGAACCTTGTGTAATGTCAGAAGAAACCTTTTTCCTAGAATAATAAACGTCCGGCATTCATTTCATAGTATACTGATGCAAGAGTATTCCGATATCAATTAATTATGTAATGGCAGATAAATGCAAGTAAAATATTCAGATATTTTTAATTAAGTGCGACAGATTGAATTGAATGAATCCGGGAATAATATGGATACTTCATATTTATTGGAAAAAGTGATGCCTTTTTCGAATTTGTGGTTGATTAATAATTAAGGTTCTTCTGAAAATATTAAATATACTGAATTCTAAAAATATATGTGAGCTATTGTAGTTTATGAACATATTTGATTGAGTTTTGATATTTTTAAAGCGTTTAATATTGTTGCACAATCTTAAAATACTTATAAGAAGATCCAATATTTGTCCAGTTACAAAAATCAGTGTAACCACTATAATATCAATAATAATGACAACTTCAGCTAACTTACATGGCAGTCTAACCCCAAACTAGTCTAGCTTAGCACATAGGTTACTTGTTATTCCAGAAAATTTACGGTTAAATGTGAAGTCGCAGACAACAACTAGTAATGATCATGGATGGCACCATGCTCATAACTCACTTCTAAATAAAACATAGTTTAATGGTTATTTTAGAAGGGGTCGGTCGTGTGACAGACCAGTCCAATGTAATCACTAGCGGTATGAGTTTTTTTGTTGTTTATTTACAAAAATAAACCAATTAACCAGCAACTTTGTAGTAACAGAAATACATTGACATTGGTATTTCCCATGACTTCGCATATTCTTCTGCTTTGCTATAACATACATACTCATGCTCATACTCATACTCAGGCCTGTATTTGTCTGAATAGCAGCAATTTCTTATGTCAGGGTCGTGTACTTATGACTCGAACTGGCTGGGCCGGGACGTCCGAGCCCTCTTACTTACTAACACAGAACGAAAGGCAATGCCGTGGTCACATGTTATCTCTAACTAGCTCTTTGCTTAACTTACTTGCAAACTCACTTAACTCATTTAATGTGCCAACGTGTATTCAGGTCTGTTCTAGTCTGCATTAAATAAGAAATTTAATCTTGTATTTTATGTATTGAGGCCAGATATTATCCTAATAGTGATTTACAATAAACAACCTAAAAATCGTAAACCCTACTGAAATTACCCAGAATACGACATTAAAATTATATGGCATTCCTACCATCAGTTTACTCATATTAATATATATATATATATGTATATCTCATAAATTCTACTCATATTTATATAGTGTGGCCGCTTTAAGCTTAGCTTAGTAATAGTCACATAATTTATGATTTTTTATTTTATACTATAGTGGTACAGACGAACAGACGGGTCACCTGATGGTTAGTGATAATCGCCATCCATGGACACCTGCAACTAATGATTCGTAAGTGCGCTTTCCGCCTTTGAGGGTGATGAGGGATAGGGGGATGCGGGTATTGGAAAGAAGAGACGGGGATTAGGAGATGGGAAAGAGGAGAGGGGATGTGAGGGGAGTGGAAAGAGAGGGGGAATTGGGTCTCCGCAAACCTCACTCGTTTAAGAGAAATGCGGCGCAAGCGTTACTTCACAACCGGTTTTCTGTGAGGCACCGGTATTTCACCGGTCGAGCCGGCCCATTAATGCCTAAGCATGGCTCTACCACTGTTAGTTACAATTTATTTGTGGTCGGTGCAATGCGGCACAGTGATATTGTACACACATAATCTGTATCTTTTTCTCCAAATATGCATCCACTATCTACTACTATCTTTCAAAGGTTATAAATTATAAAAAATATAATATACCTACCCACAACACAAAAATATTCAGACGTATTTTATACATTCCGTTTTAATACTTGGTAATAATAAAGAATTTTCTCGGGAATTTATTTATTGTTATTCAGTTATTATAACAATTAGACCAAAGGTCAGTGAAACCTTAAGTCAATTGTATGACCTTGAATCATACTCATATTCATAAATAACTAACAAAACGATTATTCTATCTATAGTCTCATATATATATGAGACTATAGATAGAGACTATAGACTATACTCTATACTCATACGTGAATAAAGACTAGATAGATAATATATGTATAAATATCATAACCACAATAACGCACCATCAAAAACCGCATTAGTCCCATCAAGCCGATTAGTTTAATGCGTTTCAGTCTACACGATTATTAATGTATTCGGAAGTCAAATCAAGAGAGTTTAATAACCGTGATTAAACTCTCGATTGGTGGGATCAATTGTTTTTCAATCGAGAAGGCCTCAGTTTGTTACGTAATAGCTGTTTATTATATATCAATATATCGTTATCGTATCGTTCGTTACAAGTACTGTTTATCAAGGCGTCCAAAACTGAAAAGGATAAAAATTAAACAAGAATTTGAAGCGTCAATGTGAGTTCCTTTGTCCTTTTCCACCTTCATTACTTACTTAACCGACTTTCGCGATTTTTTCACATACGGTTGCTACATTCAAAATTAAGGGAGGCCTACCTCTTTTCAGACTCACTAGGTTTTAAAGAGAGGTATACGTAACTGCTAACTTTATAAATGTGTTTGACAAGTTAGATGTTGTGGTTTCAGAGTAAGCAACTTATTCAGAATAAACCAATTTTTATACATATGTATGTATAGATGGTTGTTTACAGGGACAGTAGCGATGTGTCTGTTTCTGTTTTTGACCTTCAACATGTTGCAATTTCTTTAAAAGCATAAATCCATTGAGTTGTTTCATTTTGAATTTACAATTTATTCATAAATAATTTATAGGTTAGTACATCATGAATAACTAGTGTGACTCCGGACGCTGTTTATAGAAATCTGAAAACCAAACAAAGTAAAGTTGCGTATTTCCCAGTAAAAATTTGAGTTAGATTTCGAAAAAAAAAATTGGCCGTATAATCGACACTAATCGTTGGCTGACCGCCACTCCATTTTTGAATAAATATTGAAGTCTATATCCGTGACCTAATAGTATGTGAGGTAGCGTTGAATTTTAGTGATGAACTTTATCCTGAATAAATTTAAACTTTTAGATCTATAAACCTTTATATTGCCGTTACGCTCGGCTTGTTATCTATACCTATCTGACGGGTGACTATAAATAAAGCACTGATGATAGTGAAAGACGTACAATGTAAGTAAACTCACTCATACGTAACGTAAGCATTATTACATATATGGGGTTCCGACTACAGAAGACCGGTGACGGAACAGTGTGGTTTGAGTGGATTCAAGTCCGACAGCATCTTACATTTGGCCCCGGTCAGATGAGGACCCGTAGATATTTTCACATACAAAAGGAATGTATGAGGTATAATTAAACATGGAAAAATGTGAAAATATTCACGGGACAGTGAACCGGAATGAGCCCGCCAGGTAATGTACATAAAAAGCATAATGTATTTAGTATTGTAAAAATATTTTACTTCTGTTTTACTTCACATCATATTATCTATTTCACACTTAATAATAAACATTGTAACCACAAATAATATTAGGTCTTCCGGTTAGTTTTAAGGGAACGTGTCAAGTAGCTGTCACGACACGTCGGTACAAGTTTCTTAGATATTCGATGCGGCGTGTTTTAGCTTTTAGCTTGCACTTTAATTATTCGAAGTAACTCACTTACATTAAACGCACGCAAGTTTTTAGTATTTTTTTTTTTTTATGCGATAGGGGGCAAACGAGCAGACGGGTCACCTGATGGTAAGTGACTACCGCCGCCCATGGACACCAACTCAAGAGTCAACTCAAGAGTCACAAGTGCGTTGCCGGCCTTTTAGGTAGAGGTACGCTCTCTTCTTGAAGGTTTGAAGGTCGTATCGGTTCGGAAATACGGCAGGCGACAATTTGTTCCATAAGCTGGTTGTGCGAGGCAAAAAGCTTCTGGAGAAGCGCACAGTGGTGGAGTGCCAATCGTCCAGGTGATGGGGATGGATATTTTGTCGCGTAGGACGATGGCGGAAACCAGCAGCTGGTATAAGTCCGAACAATTCCTCTGAACACTGCCCATGATACAAGCGATAGAGGTTGCAGAGTGAAGCTACATCTCTACGCAACGCCAAGGTGTCAAGTCGATCAGAAATATCTTGGCAGTCGATGATGCGAGTCGCTCTCCGTTGAATGCGGTCAAGAGGCAGAAGTTGGTACTGGGGTGCACCTGCATAGAGATGAGAACAGTATTCCATGTGCGGCCGAACCTGCGCCTTATAAAGTTGCAGGCGGTGGGCCGGAGTAAAATACTGTCTCGATCTGTTTAGCACACCAAGCTTCTTCGAGGCTAATATGGCCTTACTCTCTAAGTGACCGCGAAACTGGACTTCGCTTGATATATCGACGCCAAGGATTCCGATACTGGCTGATGCAGTTAGGGAAGTGCTCTCAAATTGAGGTGATACGACCAATGGCATCTTTTTAGCGGTGAACGCGCAAACCTGTGTCTTCGTGGGGTTAAATTGGACTAGGTTAAGTCGACCCCAATCTGAAACTTTTGATAAAGAAGTTTCGATTTCAGACACAAGTTTGGATCGGCTTTCGATGACGTTTACCCGAGAAATGTTAGCGCGGCCGGTGTAAAGGGCATCACTCGTGCTATCGTCCGCATAGCAATGGATGCTGCTAATCTGCAGCATGTCGTTGATATGCAGAAGAAACAGCGTGGGTGATAGCACACAGCCTTGTGGGACACCAGAATTAACAGACTTGGAGTCGGAGCATGCACCGTCAACAACGACCTTGATGCTTCTGTCTGTAAGAAAACTGGTGAGCCAATTGCACAGTTTCTCGGGAAGCCCATAGGAAGGAAGCTTCGCAAGGAGCGCTTTGTGCCAGACCCGATCGAAGGCCTTCGCCACGTCCAAACTAACGGCCAACGCTTCCCCCTTGGTCTCGATCGCCTGTGCCCACCAGTGAGTCAAGTATACGAGAAGATCACCAGCTGAACGACCCTGACGGAAGCCGTATTGTCGATCATTGAGGAGCTGGTGGTCTTCTAAGTACTTGAGGAGCTGGCAGTTAACAATGGATTCCATTATCTTGGAGAACAAGGAGGTGATGGCTATGGGTCTGTATTTGGACGGATCCGAGCGATCTCCTTTTTTAGGGATTGGGTGCACTAGAGCTGTCTTCCATGAGTTCGGGACTACGCCAAGAGAGTAGGAAAGCCGATAAAAGCGCGTTAAAACCGGTGCTAACTCTGGAGCACACGTCTTCAGCACGATAGGAGAGATTCTATCGGGCCCACTCGGCTTATGAACGTCGAGGGAAAGAAGCGCTTTACGGACTTCCGGCATAGTGTGATTAAATATGGAACGCGATAAATATTATTAATGTCATTTGTCGTTAATGGACAAAAACCATGCCCGCACACTACAAGAGTTACTAGAAGACTACAAGAGAAGAATTCAATGTAGGTAAATCAATTGCTGATCGTTTACACGCAATGGGTAAAATTCAAAGACAAGGAAAATGGGTTCCACATGTTTGATCAGAATTAGCGATGCATAATCGAGTAACCATTTGCGCTCCACTACTGTCTGGTCACAAAAAGAAATCTTTTTTGTATCATATCGTTACCGGCGATGAAAAATGGATCTACTATGATAATCCAAATCGTGGGAAATTATGGGTAGATCCTGGTCAACCGTCCACATCGACTCCGAAGCGAAACATTCACGTAAATAGGGTATTGTTATGCATTTGGTGGGATATGAAAGGTGATATTTATTATGAATTGTTAGAACCAAATGAAACTGTCACAGCTGAGCGTTATCAACATCAATTAATTAAATTGAGCCATGCATTGAACCAAAGACTTCCAAGAATTGCACATAGAAAACAAAAGGTAATTTTACTACATGACAATGTTCGCCCACGCATCGCAAAAGCTGTAAGAGATACAGTTTCAGATCTTCAGTGGGTAGTGTTACCGCATCCCGCATATTCACCATATTATGTTCCTTCTGATTACCACCTATTTCGATCTATGCAACACAGCCTTTCATATCAGCACACTTCAAATCTTAGGAATGTATCAAAAAATGGATCGATAAATGGATTGCTTCAAAAGATGATCAGTTTTTTATGATGGAATCCATTTGTTGCCCGAAAAATGGCAAAAGGTTGTAGCATATTTTGATTAAAATATAAAATATATTTTTTATAATACAAGAGTACTTCATTTTGAATAAATCCCTCAAAACTAACCGGAAGACCTAATATTTAATTTAGATATGGCCGATGACATTCTATTTTGCAAAGTTTTGGTATAGACTATATTAGCGAATTTGAATTTGTACATATTATTACTAGACTTACTAGATAAGAAATTGAATGTCTAAGAATGTATTATTGTAATTTATTCTTTATACGTTGTTAGTTCTAAACATGACTACCATTTAGCAACAAAAGTCTTGTATACTTAAACGATATGATCATGATGACGACAGTGTTTTTACAAGTGACCTTGAAAGGCCACCAGCAAATGATTTGATAAGTGTATGCTCTTAAAACTTGTATCGTGATATTTTATAACCTACTTTCTTTTCGAATTCGACTCATGGTTACAGAGATTACCGGCCTGGTTTAATAAACAAACTAAATAAACCGGCCAAGTGCGAGTCGGAAAACACCCCCCTTAAATATAGGGAGCCCCCTTTAATATTTATTTTATTTTAATCTAGTTATATATTTTAAAAGTGAATATATAACTTAATATTCTGTGAATAATTCCAAGCTTCTTCCTGTTGCCATTATCAATATCAAGCAAAAACGAGCAAAAAAAAAATCACGTTTGTTTTATGGGAGCCCCCCTAAACATTTATTATATTCTGTTTAGAAATACATTATCTGTGATTTCAACTGTGTAACAACTGTTTCACGGTTCATAAGATACAGCCTGACGACAGACGGACGGACAGCGAAGTCTCAGTAATAGGGTCCCGTTTTACCCTTTGGATACCATGTCCTAATCATCAGCACCTTTATTATATTAGTATTAAAAATCTATAATAGATTTAAATTACTGGTTATAAATCTCTTTTATATCGGAATAAACAGTAACTGCAACGAAAATAGAACTCACTTGCTGGATTTATCGACTTTTAACTAAAATGACGACAATAGTTAGATAAACCTAAGGAGACATTAAAGATTTTCATAAAAGTCTTTAGCGTGGCGGTTGACATATTACCGAAGTAATTTCAAATATATCTTTTCCTGCTTCTTTAAGGCTCTTAAGTTTAAAAAAATATTTCAACATAAATAAAAAGTTATAATCTGCTTCTAGACACAAAGATGAGATAAAGACGTCTTTAATTTATAATAAAACTTCTTTCATTGAGATTAAAGACGTCCTGGAGTACAAATATCTCAATAATAATAGTAGTGTAATACACAATTTAAATTTAATCAAAGACAAAACCTGTGAGCAAAATTTGAACGTTATTCTGAGAGTTTATCTATCTGCAAACTGTGTTGTGTCTGTTTCTTAGTGGATGTTTTCTTTTAATGTGTGTATTGTCTGCGGAGTGCTCAGTTGCATTGTTTGTGGAATTTGCTGGCGGGCAGTCGTTACTTTACATAAATTGGTCTTGAACTTGATCTGTATTTAAACTTCTCTTTGTTGATTACATATGGGTCAGTTGACAAAGACTACAATATAGTGATGGTAATCTGTAACGATGCCTTCAAACACATGTACCAGCAATATGTCAAGTGCACACTGGTCATTAAATGCCACAAAAAATAGCTTAACACACAAAATGCAGCTTGGCTAGGTAAAAGTTGTTTTGTCCATTCCTCGGAAACAGATTTTTGTATCTGGCAACATGTATGCAATCAAGACGTGAAAGCGTAAAAACAATCAATCGGCTTCATAATATTGTTTTTTTTTTCTATGTTATATTAGGCAAACGAGCAGAGGGGTCATCTGATGGTAAGTGACTACCGCCGCCCATGGACACTTGCAGCTCAGGAGTCGCAAGTGCGTTAATGGGAATTGTGTGTATTTGTTAATGACCAGTTTCTGTAAAACAATTCCACCTTAGAATAGATCTTTGCTGACCCTATTTAATATCCGACATAAGTATATGTTGTTAGTAAAAGATTTAATAATTTTCTTACCAAATGCGTGTATGCAATGATGTAACATAGTGGTCGAAGACTTATTCCGCAGCAGCGGCCTCCTTTCGGTATCATGGCAGCACTAGAAAAACGTAAATAACACTTAATAAAATGTTACTTCAAACATATTACATGCACGCCATTCTGATCTTAGCATAGCTTGTACTGTTGTAATAATACTGCTGATAAACATACTGATCTATTTCCAAATACATATAATTTACAATACATACATATTACGGATAAATCACACCCAGATATAGAACAAATTATTGTGCTCATCACACAATTACTTGTCCTGGGTGGGAACCGAACCCACTACCACACAACCACTGGCTCAGCAGTCATGATCACTAACCAGTAGATTGAAGGCTAGGCTCAAAAACCAACTGTACTGAAAGATTGTCCCATTGTAGCCAATCAGCGTGATCACTGCGAATTACATAGGTAACATAAGGTATCAGAGTTAATTGTGCAATAAAATATATAAATAATCTCCTACACAGTAACATTATTAATTGAAGATATTGTTTTTATTTTGGAAAAATATTACTTCGACTATTAAAAAAAATATATATTATAATATATCTGAATACTTAATTGTCTACTGACTGGCAACTAAGGTATTTGTGCAAACAGAACATGACATGTGTAAACAATATGTATCGTAATATATAACCCATTGTATACCATATTCTAGCAAATAAATTATTAGTATTTGTAATATGCATATAATTTATAATATACGGTGCACAGCTGACATCAGTATAAGTATTTTATTTATCACTTTTACTTTACACTGAGTCAACATTCTTTTCATCGATATCAAATTACACTCAACACACGTTTGTTTATTTGCGCATTGAATATGCGCGTTGATATCGTAGGGTCATTACAGTTTTCAATATTTGATTTTTTTTATTTATGCCTGTCCTTCAAAGGTCACAGGCGTAAGCGTATGTATGTATTTAAAATTTAGTTTGTAGTCGATATTCGAGGCATACGTTCGATGGCTCGGACTTTCCGATACTAGCCAGTTCGAGCTATAGGTATGAGACCCTGACTTGCTTAAGCCATTGCTTATACTCCCCAATCCATATGTACAAGCAATATCTCTTTCCTTCCCTCTTTTTCCTGTCAACACACTCTAAATCTGCTCGCCTTATTAAACATAGAATTCGAATAATTAAATTTAGGTTTGCCCCTGTACGTAAATCTCATGTTATTTAGGCACACAACCCACAAATCTTCTTCAACTCCTTTTTCTTATCGGCTTAAATTTGTTGAAAAGTATATTGTCATAATCTTATGGAAGTTGAAGCCCACCGTAAAATGATAAAATCGATAAAATGGTCTAGATACATGTATTGAAAATCCACAAAATGTTTGATAAAATATCAATTTTTGTGTTAAATTATGGCGCTAATACGTAAAGTGCAGTTTTCCTGTTGTACTGATAAATATAATTAATCATACCTTCAAATTACCGTTTTACTGCTTTTACGTTTATTGCTCATCATAGCAGATCAAGGTTTTCATGTAAAATGTAACTTATTAAAACGGCCTCGTAAAGTGCTAGAAATCTCTCTTATCTTCGTTTTTTTTTTAATGTATAATGCGTGACTATTTTATAGACTAGACCGATTAGTATGTTTTTTTTTTATTTTAAATACACGATTTTAAAATTGTTTAATAATCTGTATATGTTTTAGATATATATAAAAATACTCTTTAAATGGGTCATAAGATAAGATTGAAAATTACACATGTATTTTAGTTTTAATTTTTAAAAAAGTCAGATGCGAAAATCAGACCAGAAATTAAGCATAAAATGTAATTTTAACAGTTAATGATATAATTAGGTAATATAGGTTTAGATAAATAATAACATTATTTATTAAAAAAAAACTATTATATGCATACCGGACCACCGAGATATTATGCGCATATGTGTATATTATATTTGAGTGGGTGGGAAAATTAGCAGATTCACTGTATCGTATTATATTCATTGTATCGTTATCAAATTTGTTATGACAGGACTTACTAAGACTCGCAATTCAAATGTAATAACATTGTGGTTATTCCTTGAATTTTGTTTATTCATTCATACGTTTTGGGTAAAACCTTAATTTTAATTAATGTTGTTTATTGGTATTAAGTCAAACTAAATTTCGTGAACATACTTAATATTTTGGTAAATATTTTGGCCTTGTAAAATCTACTTCATTTAAACGTAAATTATGTTATTTTATGCAACTTACATATTAAACAGGAATATTGCAAAACAGACATTTATTTTTATTACCTACTTTTTTCTTAAATCATTATTATTATGGCTTACAACGCAAGAAAACGCACGAAAGAAATTTAAAGGGATTACAAAATTATTACTATTATATGTATTTGGTGATCTCTTTGGAGAAACTGATGGGTTGTCTTTGCAATTATGGACGAAGTGGTTACGAAGAATAACAATAGGAAATTTATCCTGAAAGACGGTACGGTGGACATATGACGGGCATGCCACCGTCGTGGTGAGTCTATAAGGCATATTATTACACAGTGATTGTTATTGCATTAGTGAGTATTTACACAGACATAACCAAGTGGCCAGGATAGTACAACAAAATCTTGCCCTTAAATACAATCTTGTGAATTTAAAGGTGCCATATTACAGGTATGTGCCCGATCCAGTTCTCAAAAATGTTAGAGCCACATTGAATTGGGATCAATCTATCATTACTGACAGGACTAATGTTGCCAATAAGCCTGATATAGTGGTGATAGACCGGATTTGTCTGACAAGAATATCGACGTGTGGAAAATCGATTCGGAGATCATGGTTCCGATAGTCATATCCCTCCCTGGCTGTCCTCCTCCCTTTCCCCTACCCTAAGAGGCGGACAGCACTTTTGTGACTCTCGAGTTGCAAGTGTTCATGGGCGGCGGAAGTCACTTACCAACAAGTGCAGGTCACAGTTCACGTTTATCCCCATATACGATATAAATATAAGGTTCCTATCTTTGGAGCCATAACCACTTCTCATAAACACGTTAAAACGTGTCTATGATAATTTATCGGAGAGTTTCTGGTGTAAAATCCTATTGATCGTAAAATCATCACTACGCATAAAGAAAAATAATTTATTTCGTAAGTGACGTTATACAAAAATGTCGAATTAAAGTAAAAGAAAGAAAAAGTAAAACAACAGAAAAAGGCAACAAATTCTCATTCCTCGCACGTCACTTACTGAAATTGGTCAAAGCTCACCATTAATGCTGAATAGGACCGGCAAAGCAATCGCATCACGCCAAATAACGCTGATTTTCAGCGATGATCGTGTGGAGTAGTGTACATATAAATAATATTAATATAATTTTTTTACGTGATGAAATAGATTATTTACCGCTTTTATCAGTGTCAATTTATTCGATGATCTTGAGTGTGTGTCGTGTAGAAATGCGAAACGTTCTTTTAGGTATGATTGAGTGTTAAATAGGAAGGTTGCTAAAGAAGATATTGTAGAGAAAGAGAAGAATGTAGGCATTCTGACGAAGACATATCGGTTACGCAGTTTTCGTGGCAATAGGCAAAAATTTTGTAGTCTGCGCAAGGACCCGGCAGTGGCAAACATTCTACAACTCATCTCCTACAGCTTGTCGCCCCAGTTCAAGCATTTATCAATATACATATATTCCAAGAACCTTGACTTTTTAACTGTATTCGAGGTATGTGCGATAATAGCAAACTTAGGGGATTAAAGACCTTGGACTGCCAATAATAACCTGTGTCTTTCGTGGATTAACCTTGAGTCATGCAGAGCAGGATTTGTTCTATTTGCATATTTTAGCCATATAACTGTTTGCAGTCAAATTATTTAGACTAACCCTACAATATATTTGATCATCTGTACAGGTCGTAGGTAGAAGGAAGGTTCAGATGCATCTATATATATTGAGAGTAATGAGGTATGTTAACGTCAACAGTGCACTTTGGTCTGTAAAAATTAGATGGAAGGGGTATTGCTAAAAGCAATAGCTCGAGCAGATCAGGATCTTGTACCTGTACCGCGTGTACGTAAGAGACCGGAAAGTCCAAGTTAGATAAGCATACACGCTACACAATGTAGATAAGGATAAGTATTGTTTATGATATATACTTTGAAATGCATAAATATTTATGCTTGTACCAATGCTGCCGTATACCAATACTTGTTACGTAGTAAGTGCGTACTTGCTATCTGTAGATCTTATCGCGAAGTCTATGCTGTATTACCTGAGGATTGCAGTATACAATAACATACTTCTGCTTATATTCATATATCTGATAAAAGATATCCGGTAGAAATTACGAGTATTATCGTACACCTTTAACTGAATGCCACAATATTAAAATAATAATATAACTAAAAGAGTGCGATTGTGTATTCGTCACATTTTATTTAGGAGGCTATTGAAGACATTATTAATACAGGTGGTAGGAAGGAGGCAGGTTGTTAGTGATAGATTAAAAACTGCGAAGAATGAAGGAGATAGCACGCCACCCTGCGGTACGCCGGCAGGTGTTGAACGCCTAGAAGAAACGGTGTCTTCAACCTGGACACTGCCGACGACTATACAGGTAGGTAACTATGAAACCAGGCCACCACTCTTGGAGATATATAAAAGTAAAACAAACGTGATGATAAAACATTACTAAACTGTTAGTTGCGATTCGCGATTCTTGCGACACGAGTCTTATTATTCTCATATTTTTACAGAACACGTTCCTATGTATTATGTGTTATATATCTTTCATGGCTATAGAAGACATTATTATGTTTTTAAATTCTGTCAATTGCAAATTACATTTTTTTCAATGATTATTGACTGTAGTACTTATTATAACTTTTTTGGTGGCTCCACATCTATAGAACTGAGCTGTAAAGCAATAAATGCTTCTGAGATGAAATAAAATTATACTGTGTGTTAGTTGAAGGGCTCGGACTACAAGCACCAGCCAGATTGAATTATAGTTATGGGACCCTGCCTTTCTATTATATCTATTGCTTAGATTCTCCAACCCATCTGTATAAGCAATAACATTTTGCTTCCCTTTCTATCCTCCCTATCCTGTTAATATACTCCCAATTTTCATATCTAATTCCCAAAAGTGCCCAGATGATGGCAATAGGCTTGCTCCTATTACATTTATGGTCGGAACAATGTGAGCGTAAATTACCTTAGGTCTAAGCGTATGTATATGTACATGTGTATGTTTATGAGGCCTATGTAAGCTATTTGATAATTAATGAACTTTTTCATTGTATATCATCATCGGCCTATTGCCGTGAATAATTGGACGAAGGCCTCGCTCTAGGAGAAAACTTAATATTATCATTTTATAGCTGAAAAAGACATATAATCCAAACATCATGCAAATGCTTATCAATAGCAAACAATGGTCAAGTTGAATAAAAGAAACTATGTGATTATCAAATTAGCAAACTAATAGACTTTAGGATACTCAATGCGTGCATGCATGAGCAGTAACAGATAGTAGATGTTACAGTATCTAGCATTAGCAATGAATAAATGATTGAGTTTTAAATTGTGAAGAGTCGGTAATAGTAACACCGTAATCAGGATTTACCTATATTAAATACGAACATAGATTTTAAAATGACTTGAACACATTTTTATCAACAATATTTACCTTAAACAGTCTGATTATATTAAGTAACTTTTAATGTTATAATTAAAAAAAAATCATTGAAACCATTATAAAATACTCACTAATACCGTATATCATTAGAATAGGTATGTACTTATCACGAAATACTCAGAGAACCGATGTTACATGATATTCAGCAAGTACCTATTAAAAATTACAATAGTATCGTATGCTGCAGGATAATAAATACAATTATAAGAGACTTAATGGTTTCTACTATAATATTAGATAAGACTACTTACCAGTACTCAAAATAGTGGAACAACACCAATAACTAGAAGTAAATCCAGTAAAAAATTAACATAAACACGAAAAAATATTTTTATATGCTTAGTCGAAACGCAAAAAGACTATTAAACAACCACTTCGCAGTTGCGCGAGCGTCGACTGGCTGGCTGACGGTTGTATTGTAATTACGTCTGTATGTGTATGTGTATAAACGTCCGAGAGTCCGGTGAAACTGCTTATGTGTGCGCACCTTCTTGGAAAGCCCCACGACGCGATTGTTTAAATACATTCTCGGTGCTGTTTAAGGAAATTAAATGTTAAAGAGTTTTTGCATTCTATCTTAACAAATACATTCCTTGCGTTGCGTTGTGTGTTGTGTGATGAAGTTACAACAGAGCTAGTACGTATGATTTGATTAAAAGTGCAGTGATAGAAATTGCAATGTGCAATTGTATAGCAAATGTTTGATCAAGTGATGGGGATATTTTGTCTCTTTCTAACACAAATTGTTGACTGTATTGGTTTTGTGAAGTGAGTCATGCGGTTTGATATTGTTACTTGATTTATTACCAGCTTTTTCCTTGCATAGTTTTTATAAGTATATTTTTTTAATTGTATGTTTACAAACAATTGAACACAGTTTGTGTATGATGATTATTGTTGTACATTATGCTGTGATGAACCTCAGTCCTAATTCACTATATTTTATAAGTAGACTGTACTAATCTTACCTATGGAAGACGAAGAGTGAGCATGATACTCATTTTGCAAGAACTTCTTTTATATAGACAAGTTTACTAATTTTATGGACAACCCAAGCTTGAATAAAACAATTGCATCAAAAGCAGAAATAACATGAAAACATATGTTAATACACACACACACATTTCACGCCTTTCTCCTATCAGGGTAAGCAGAGTAAACAGACTGCCACTTGCTTCTATCCTTACATACATCACGAGCTTCAACCACTGTCACAAGCCCGTTGGTTTCGGGTACTTCTTCCCAGTCCTTTCTTCAGAAAATCACAAATTTGATCGATGTACACTTGCGTGTTCAAACCCTCCCGACATTCGTATTTAAGTTGCCAGCCTTTCGGTTTTTTAAAGGATTCACTTTTTCGAGAGTGCGAACGCTGTCTATCGGGACACTAGGCGCTGCTAGGGATTCCATCTTTTTGTAGTCGAAACACCTAAAAGTCGAACTAAATGCCTCGACAGCTCCTTTTTGGTTAGCGCCGCCAAGGTTTGATTTTTTTTTTTATACTGTAGGGGGGGACAGACGAACAGACGGGTCACCTGATGGTAAGTGGCCACCGTCTATGGACACCGCTGCATGTGTCTATATTTGAAGAAAACTGTAATCCTGGAACCTTCAAGACTAGAGTGAATAGATTTATCTTGGATAGTCGGGCACCATATTTGTCTTGATCGTCACTTTTCATCAAGTGTGTTGGAAGACAAACACCTATTCCAATAACCAATAAAAAATGGCCTTTGAAAAAAGAAAGAGGAAAAGTTGGCTTGAAAAGTTGGCTTTGTATATTAATAGTAGAAATACAGCGATATACTTCGATATAAAACATAAAACGTGGAATGTATTATTATTATAAAGTAAATAAAAAGAACAAAGTCATGTCATCTGACTTTTTTAAACTTGGTTAAATATTTGCATTAGAAAACTGTATTGTTGAAATAGAACAGAATAGATCCAATTTTTTTTTTAATCAATAATAAAGATTGCCAAATGTAGTTGCTACTGCATAATCGTTATTAGTTAGATGAATGCCGTGGTTAGTTAAACGCAATTTGCAAGACACGACTCCACGGATCTAGGTCATCAGACCCCTGGATTCAAAGTCGCATATTAAAATATCTGTAAATATCGGCAATGTGTTTCAGCACTATTACTTTGATGACTTTAATTTATATTGAGGAACTTGTTGGATTGATCTTGGCCATATAGTTTTAGTTATGTTGACCGTTATAGTTTAAGCCGGTTTGCTTAGATATAAATATAAGTGCTGTAATGAACAAATTAGAACCATACAGTTTTCCCTCATAAGAACGTTGTTTGCAAGGGAATTGCCCTTAAGAAAATGTGTAGAACGTGTGAAAATATCGTCAAATTTGTCAAGAGGCGCCCACCTCTTGACAAATTTGAAGATATTTTGAGAGCCTTTAATATGTCATAAACTAAACTCTTCTTGCCATAGTTGCTAGTACAGGTTTACCTACTGTTATTAAGGGGAGTACACGTACTGCTCCGGAAGTTTTTTTTGAACTGCTCTCCATATAATGTCTTCTAGCTCAAAGATAGTAATCCCTTATACTTAGCGGTGCTCTCGACACGGATCCGTAGAATGGTATAAAGACCACAATATAATTAAGCAATAGGAACTTGGGTACAAATTAGAAAGAAGTACAGTTTTGTAAACTTTCCAGTGGGTGGGATAAATGCGTGTGGGCGAAACAAACTCCACTTTTTGCTCTGCCTAACTACAATAAAAGTGGCAACATTTCCTTAAACTTCGTTTTGAAAATTTTTCATATTTAATAACAAGTAGCTACCACCATCGATGCTTTTAATTGAACCTATTAAAATCCCAACGGTGAAGGCTTCTAGGAATGACTAAGGACATCATAGGTGTGCTCTCTTCGACTGCTGCTATACTTATTAAGAGCCCGAATGGTTTTATTGCATGGTGCAGGATTTTGGTAATTCAATTTGCTCATTTAATAAATCATTTCATTTTAGTACTGTTCCTATCACCAAACTGATTATAATATTATGATCGTCTTATTAACTTTGTAATTCTTTCAATACGTTTTTATTTTTAAATGTTTGCAATGTGTGGAAACACGGACACTTCAATGTGATGTCTCTCACAAATCTTCAACAGTCTAGTGTATGTAATTGTTGGCGTTTTTTTACAATTTACAAACCACTATTTATATACATATATACACTATTATTTTGCTCGTGTAGGGAGACTACACGAGCAAAATAGTAAAGAGACTTATAGAAAACATTTCCAATATAAATAGTAACAAATTTAAATTTTGTAGTTCTATTTAAAAATAGTTTTGACGTATTTACTCGACGCGTTCCAGGAAATTAACAATTAATGTAATCAAGTTACGTCACTCATGCGTTAAACTTTGAATATGTCAATATATAAGGAAAAGAATTTATTTAACCAAATTTCCGTTATAATGATTTTGTTTTAAAAGTGTAAACAAGCCTCTGCCAGGAGTAACTACGCTTTTAAAAGTTGTGACGGGCTTGAAACAGAAAAGTTTTAGTGATATATCCATCTAGATAAATAGTTAAATAAAATTAACTAGTTTCTATCTAATTAAAGGTATGTAGGGAATTTCTTTAATATTTTTTTCTTTAATATTCTATCGTATATACGGCAGGTATGGGGGCTGTCGTACTATAACTTAAGTATCTACTCAGGTAGGACAAAGGTTCTGTCAGATATAGTTAAAAATATATTTCATTTACTTTTTCTTTCTTTCTTCATTTTCATTTATCAAACCCAATAACTTCTGAATCTGAAGCTCTTAATCCGAGGAAAATTTATTTTTTTATGTTCATCAATAATCTTTTAACAGATAAATTAAACTTAGATTTCGTTACTAACTGGTTTTAAATTATTTATATTTTATGTTGGTTGTTGGTTTACTTAAATGTGCCTTTATCTCAGGAACAGTAGTTGTACTGCTTTACTTACTATGATTTGTTTCATTGAAATAAATAATGTAACGAACACCGCAGGCTGCGATTTATTTCTTTTCACGTATGTATATATTTATTTATTTTGACTTCATGCACATATTGTACAAAGGCGGACTTAATGCCTCAGGCATTCTCTCAAAGTCGACCTTGGGGTGTAGCAGAAATAAATGGTAGTAGGTGCAAATAGGTGAAGAGAGGTACCAGTTTAATTATTAAAATATGAGCTAATTATATACATTACTTTCACACATCATATACTAATATACTATATACCTATATACATATATAAATAAATACAAACAAAAGTCTAGTAAATATGTACTAACGCTGTGACATTTCTGCCAACTCATTATACAGGAGGTCACGTACCCTCCTCTTCAAAATAAAGCGGTTAGTGGACATCCTGATTTCAAATGGTAGTGCATTCCAGAGTAGGACTTATTGGACATAGAAGGAAAAGTTCACAAAGTCAGAGCTATGAGGGGGACATAAAAGAAGATTGTTGTGAGTGATTTCTATCGTGATTTGACGATAGAAAAAGAAGGTAGGGAGTTAAATAAGATGGTGGAGACGAAGACTTAAGAAAAGAGAAGAGGGGAGTTAATGCTCGTAGATTTCGGCGTTGGCGAATAGGAAGTCATTTGACCTCGGAGCGTAAAGCAGACACGTGGTCATACTTGCGAAGATTGAAAATAAATCGAATGCAGTTCTTAAGAAGACGGTCTAGTTTGTTGAGAAGGTCTACATCCAGGTATATAATTACCTATGTACAAAACTTATAACCGATATAAATGAAATAAAATAAGGTGGTTAACACATTACCATGATATAGATAGACAAACTCTTTATTGTACAACAAAGAAGGTAATAACACACAGATTCTATATATTTCATATGTATACAATCTATGTAATTTCTTCTATGTAAAATCTTACCAAGCTGAAGTGTGTGTAGAATCTGCGACGTTATCGCAGTTTGCAGTCTCTTCCAGGCAACTATTGTATGGAAAAACTCCATTCGACTACTTTTTCGACTTTTTTTTTTAATTTTACTTCTTTCATTTGCACATACGTGATCCAACTACAATTTTACTGCGTGAAAGATAAAAAGGGAGAAATAGTGGCCTGGGCCATCCTAATCTTTTTCAGTTTTCATCTTGACTATTCATTCCCTTTTTTATGTGCAGAAGTCCTCACTGGTACCACTTTAAAGGTTAATTTCAGTGGTAGAGCCATGCTTAGGCAGAAAACCGGTTGTGAAGTAACGCTTGCGTTGCATTTCCCCGAATTGAGTGAGGTTTCCGGGGGCCCATTTCCCCCTCCCCCCTTTTCTCTCCCCTCATCTCCTTTTTTCCATCTCCTCATCCCTCCTCTCTTCTTTCCGCTCCCTGCATGCCCCATCCCTTATCACCCTCAAAGGGGGGCCGCGCACTTGCGACTGTTGAGTTGCAAGTGTCCATGGACGGCGGTGTCACTTACCACAGGTTGACCCGTCTGTTCGTCTGTCCCCCTATAGTATAAAAATAATAATAATAATAATTGATGACGCGTTTACGTTAAGTCAAGGTATGCCCTGGAAGCATTACCACTCAACCCCCGATAGACTTCACCTCAAGTACGTTATTCTGCATCGAATTATATGTGGGGGTTTTAAACGTCAAAGAAAGGAGTCCACTCGCATTTATGATTACTACGCCTTTCCTGCATTATGCGAAAACACCCTATAAAAGATTAAGCGGCAAACTTCCCTACACCAGCTGAGTGCGAGTTCGAGTTTTTGCTTATATTCCTCAATACATCCCTAGAAACAATGTGTATGATACCCATCCTGGGTTCTATCTTCCTTTTCCCTATCAATTTTCCCATAAAATTTTTAAAATGCTCAGATGAAGGGAATAGGTTTGTCCCTTGTTACTTTGGTGGGATTGCATTATGGTAAGCAAACTGTGAGAGGTTATTACACCTTTATTTTTTTTTTTAACGTGTGGAAACTCCCTCGGGCCGTCATCCCACCGGGGTTTTCGGTGGAACGGTGTGTCGGAATCGGACCGACTAAAACCACACGGTGTGCCATCCTGCGCCTAAAATAGGAGGAATCCGGGAACAGCTTTGGTAAGACATCCGGACCCCTCCTAGCGCCTGTTGCCCGCAACAGCGCGGGCACTACCTTCTGGTAACTCTCAATTAGGCAACGTCCAGACACACCAAGACGTCGCCTCCTCGCGGCTGGCCATATGGCGGATGGAGGGGAAAACCCGTCCCGACCACCCGCGGCCACACTCAGGGCGGCATGAGGCGGTAAGCGCGCCACCGCCGCCCGGTTCGCCGGCGGCGAGTTGGGTGGAGATCGTCCTCCCGGGCCCGCTCCGCCGCTTCCTTCTGCGAGATAACCTCCTCACAGAAGGTTGCGACCGCGATGAAATTCCTGTCGCTACCGGCCATGGAGCGTATGACGGCCGGTAGCGAGAGATCCTCTCCGATGACTGTAGTGAGGACCCGACGTTGCGCCGCCCAAGCGGGGCAGTCTGCGAGCGTATGTTGAGCCGAGTCCTCACTGCAGTCGCAGTGGTGGCAGGCGGGACTCAATTCTCTCCTAGCGACCGAGTGCAGGTACCTTCCGAAGCAGCCGTACCCGGAAAGAACCTGCGTCAATCGGAAAGAAAGAGTCCCGTGCTGCCGCTCTGCCCATTCGACGATGACCGGCTGGAGCGCCTCCACGGTGGCAAAGCCAGCACGTGGAGCCCCCAGCCGGGACGACCAATGAGCTATCGTGGCTCGACGGCTTCACGCCACTCGCGTACCTCTTCGGGCGGGGGCCGTCTGCCACTACCCGCCCGGAACTCAGCCACCCGTCGATAAACTTCGGCGAGCACTTCCGCCTCCAAATCCCACGGGGGAGTTCCGGCCAACGCGCACGCCGCCTCCGTCGACACGGTGCGATAACCACGTATGGCTCTAACCGCCATAACCCTCTGAGGGCGCCAAAGGCGTGCCCTATTCTGGGCGGTTAGAGCCCCCGCCCACACCGGTGCACCGTACAGTGCCATTGACCGGACAACCCCCGTGTACAGCCGTCTTGTAGCGACGCTGGGTCCACCCAAGTTGGGTAAAAGGCGCCCAAGAGCGGACGCAGCGCCAACCAGCTTTGGAGCAAGCTGCCGAAAGTGCTCGTCGAAGAGCCACCTCCCGTCACGGATCAGGCCCAGATATTTAATGTGGGCCCGAACCGGTACAAGGACCGAGTTGACCATGATTGAGGCCTGGCGCCTCAATGGGGGCGGACCACGACGGGGCCCATGAGTGGTTATTACACCTCTGCCAACCCATTCGAGTTACAAGCCCGAAGGAATGTATTGACGTAAGATTTGGTATAGATCAAATCGGTGTTTAAGTTACGGAGCTTTCAAACAAAAAAAAACATTAATATAGACAAATGAAAATTAAATTGAAATTTCTGCTTGCAATGACAAAATAAAAGCTTTTTTACCGCGCATATGATTTTTTACACGAAACCTAAACCAAAAATCAATTATTTTAATATCTGTCTGTCTGTTTGTCAGGTGATATCTATAATATTTCTTTTTATGTATAATTAGAGTTCCAAGTAGTGTGGTATAAATACATATTAACATAATAAGTATTTTCTTCTCTGGAGAGCTTCCCCATTTCAATACCAAGCCTCTTACGATCTCATCACGTGTCCGAGTGTTTTCTGTCATTGTTAAAATGTAGCCTTAATTTAACAAAGAATCGCAATATCAGATAATGACTACCTCAGTTGGTTTGAAAAAATATAGGTGGTTACCGGAGTACTTTTTTTATGTATACCATGCCTACCATAGTGACTCCACTTTGCCTGATGGCAAGCAATTAGTAGAGTCTAAGAGTGGTGGTCACCATCCTTATTGCATGTCTAGTCCATGTAGTATGGTGACCCACAGTATGGCGGCCTGGTGAGATGTTTTTTCACGCCCAGCTTAAAGGGATCAAAGTGGTAGGGAAACGCGTGCGCTGATAGTAAATTCCAGGCTATCACCGATCGGCACGGGTAAGAAGAGCCAAACCATTTAGTTCGGGATCAAATCTTAAATGATATTGTGCACTCTTGTTGTACTTTGTGAGATTCTTTTATTGATATTAATGTTATTTATTTATCTTAGAAAATATAAACAGGAACGTAAGAAACAGCTCTATAGTTATTATTAAATTATAAAATATAATTAAATTATATAAAATATAAATGGCGAAATGTGTTGCTGAACGCAGACCTCGATAAAGGTTGGTCCGATTGATATCTTTCTTTATAAATTATAATATTCGTCAGTTGATAACTGTCGGTTCAGTTAGTTTTCAATAAATAAGGATTAATTATCTCTTTTATAATTTACACACGTAGGTACGGACTGACCCCTTATTGAGGAAGTGGGCATCTGAGACTCTTCTGCCTACCCGTTAACCCCCCAAGAATACGGGCGTGAGTGTAGGTATATACGTTTTACTTTGTAATATTTATCAGTTTTTGGATCTTCGCATACGCTAACAACTTCTATTAATCCTAATAGTACCTAGTACAAAGCGTTAAAACGCCCTCTGTTCCCATTCGTTTAATGAACCTCATTTACATAGCTTCTTAAAACGAATAAATGCATTCTAATTTTTGTTTTAAGCCAGCTTTCGCCTGCAGCTTGCCTCGCATTATATTAACTTTTCATTCCTTATTTTCTGTATAAAAGGTACCTTTCGATCTTCTCTTGAAGATCATTGAACATTCAATGACGATCTTTGAGTGGTACGGCGACTGCGCAACGTATAAAATATTACTAAACATATATTTTACTCATTTTATTTATAGCAGAGTAGAATAAGTCCACTCCATCTATTCCCGAGATTCTCTTGAAAAGGTGACTAAGGAATCGGACTGTTATCTATCAGACAGTGATAATGCAGTCATTCAGTACCCGGTTGAGGGTAACAGGCTTACCTCCTATTACGGTGGTGGGACCAGGTTCTAATGTGCAAACTATGAGTGTTTACTACACTTTCACTCACCCGTTCAATGATGCAGACTACGGTTATGTAATAATTAAAATATACATATGTGTAAGGGAAACAATACCGTGCAAAGTATTAAAAATAATAATTGTAACAGAATTAATATTCATATAATGTTTGTATTGTAAAGTGAGGCAGAAACGTGTGAACGAATTCGTTCTCATACCAAAAATCAACATGCAACGAATGAGCGAAGCTTTACAAATAATATATGTGAACAGTTGTATGTATGTATGTATGTGCGTACTGTGTGTACCTTTCTCATGACACCGTATCACATAATATGTTTTGGTAGTAGTACCTTCTGAAACAGCTATGGTAAGCCGAGAAATATTTGAGGATTACGATATTAAATATATGCTTTTTATGGTATATGGGACAAACGAGTAAAAGGGTCACCTGATGATAAATGACTTCCGCCGCCCATTAATACTTTCAAGTCACAAGAGTGCTGTGCGCCTCTTAGGGTAGGAGAAAGTGAAGAGGTAAAGGGAGAAGCATAAAGAGGGAAAGGGAGAGGCAGGAGGGGAAAGAGGGTAGGTTTAATGGGGGATGTGCCTCCAGTAAACTTACTCATTCGGACACAACAAAAACATACAAACAGTGGCCAAAAAGAACACCCAGACTCGGAACTACTAATAGTGAATCACACAAATCTGTCCTTTGTGGAAATCGAACCCACAACCTATGGCACATTAATTAGTATAGTATCACAAAAAAGGACAAAAAGGCCAGACGAAATAATGTATAATTTTCATTAAATGTATGTGTATTCAACTAGTAGTTCACACTAACCGCACCTAGATTAGTGCAGACATCAGAATCGATTGCCACCAGGTGGCTTCGTTGCTGCATTATATATCAATACATATGCCGACCACCTTCTGAATATTATATGCGAGTTCAAATGACCACCTTGCAGGCAGCAACATTGAATAACCATTTATTTATACATGGCTGTCAGCAAAAGGAAAAGCAATTTTATAATAACAGAAATTGTATTTTTCACTTTGTTAACTTACTGCATATATATATTTACAGTATATATTTATACAGTCAGAGCCCGATATATGGCAGTAAGCTTGCCTCCTATTACGTAATTATTATATGATTTTTTATTATGCGATAAGAGGCAGACAAGCAATCGGGTCACCTGATGGTAAGTGACACAACACCTTCAACTCAAAAGTGCGTTGCCGGCCTTTTAGGTAGAAGTACGCTCTAATCTTGAAGGTTTGAAGGTCGTATCGGTCCGGAAATACGGCATGCGACAATTTAATCCACAGGCTGGTTGTGCGACGCAAAAAGCTTTTGGAGGTGGTGGAGTGCTAATCGTCCAGGTGATGGGGATGTCCAGATGTTTTTCGTTTAAGACGATGCCGGACCTGCGGCCTGACAATTGCCTGCCGAACAATTCCTCTGAACACTCCCCATGATTCAAGCTATAGAGTGTAGTTGGGAGTATATTGAGATTGGCAAATGTATGCGTTTGATACTCCTTTGACTACCCCCCAGGGATATATTGTTAAGTGTATGTGTGTATATTTAAAGGAAAAAAGCAAAACTGTTTACTATCCGATTTCGTTTGTTTTTTTTTTTGAGCTAGCAACTCCAAGATCTTATTAAAAAATGGTCAAAACAACAGTTATAGTTAATGTTAGCGTTACGTAAGCTATAAATTAAAAAGAAAGTCCTAAGTCTTAAGAAAGAAAGAGAGAAAAAGAACAAAATGTTTCTAATAAGGCGTAATATTTACTTGTCAAGTTAGGAAAGATAGGAATAAATTTTTAAGGTTGTGTGGGTATTGTCAGTGAATTCCTTGAAAACTCAATATACTACTATTCTGAACTTCTCAGAATCATCGTTAAACAATAAACCCATTGTACGATAACCTGATCAGAAAACCCAAAAAGTAGGTCAATGTACAGGCAATAATCATAAAGGACTTTTCTCATACAGCTGCATACTACAGATGAGACATAAAATGTTTGCCGGCCTTGTTTATAAATTATGTTTCATTAACCTGGACCTATGAGGAGTGACCTCTTTTCCAAAACCTACGCTTTACCATGAAGGCTTTTCTAATATATTGGATACAATAAATACATTTACCGTCCACGATACCTGGAATGATAGCTTAGGAGTGGTCTACGAGGGTCAGACCATTAAAGATATAAACTGAATTAATTTAGGGCGTTGAAGATCACGGCGCATGGTTCACTTTAAGGACATACATTATCAGCAGTAAATTAATAATGTCAGCAAAAAAAAAACATATATGAATGCAAATGAAAACGGACTTCTATTTATCACATTTTTACATTCATGGAACACTAACAAGATTGCAGATAAATAATTTACCTTATTAACACGTTTATAGGACTCTGATTGGAATGCTCTATTATGTTTTTAATCTTAAAGATTAAAGTATTACTTTAGTTAAATCATGTCTGTTTCAGGACTATAATATTTTCTCGATTAAGTGAGGATTTAACACCGGCCGCGCTAACATTTCTCGGGTAAACGTCATCGAAAGCCGATCCAAACTTGTGTCTGAAATCGAAACTTCTTTATCCAAAGTTTCAGATTGGGGTCGACTTAACTTAGTCCAATTTAACCCCACAAAGACACAGGTTTGCGCGTTCACCGCTAAAAAGATGCCATTGGTCGTATCACCTCAATTTGAGAGCACTTCCCTAACTGCATCAGCCAGTATCGGAATCCTTGGCGTCGATATATCAAGCGAAGTCCAGTTTCGCGGTCACTTAGAGAGTAAGGCCATATTAGCCTCGAAGAAGCTTGGTGTGCTAAACAGATCGAGACAGTATTTTACTCCGGCCCACCGCCTGCAACTTTATAAGGCGCAGGTTCGGCCGCACATGGAATACTGTTCTCATCTCTATGCAGGTGCACCCCAGTACCAACTTCTGCCTCTTGACCGCATTCAACGGAGAGCGACTCGCATCATCGACTGCCAAGATATTTCTGATCGACTTGACACCTTGGCGTTGCGTAGAGATGTAGCTTCACTCTGCATCCTCTATCGCTTGTATCATGGGGAGTGTTCAGAGGAATTGTTCGGACTTATACCGGCTGCTGGTTTCCGCCATCGTCCTACGCGACAAAATATCCATCCCCATCACCTGGACGATTGGCACTCCACCACTGTGCGCTTCTCGAGAAGCTTTTTGCCTCGCACAACCAGCTTATGGAACAAATTGTCGCCTGCCGTATTTCCGAACCGATACGACCTTCAAACCTTCAAGAAGAGAGCGTACCTCTACCTAAAAGGCCGGCAACGCACTTGTGACTCTTGAGTTGCGGGTGTCCATGGGCGGCGGTAGTCACTTACCATCAGGTGACCCGTCTGCTCGTTTGCCCCCTATCGCATAAAAAAAAAAAAAAAAAAAAAAAAAAATTATCAGGTAGTAGAGCCACGCTGATTTATTCAGCAGGAATGGGCCGGCTCGACCGGGGCAGTACTACCCTCTCACAGAATACCAGCCTAAAGTGACAACATTCGTGGTGTCGCCTTTCGCTGGTGAGTGAGAGACCGGAGGCCCACATCGATGCAGGGGTGACAGTTATCGTGGTATGTGTGTGAGCAGTGGAGTGCTGTAGAGTCATTGTGAGGGTGGCGTGGATCGAACCGTCGGCCAGGGAGACCCGTAGAAACGGTGGTGCCGCTGGCCGTCCGCGGCATAGAGAGGGGCCCAACCACGGCTAACCACCCTGGGAGGCTGCCCCGTCAGGTCGCGCATAATCCACGGAGTGGCTCGTCGTGCCGGTTGGTGACCGGATGGTGGGACCCGGCGACCACTTCCGGGAGGGTACGGGGGCCCTTCCGTCCGGCGGTTCGGTCACCGTCATGCTTCACCGATACATGATGACACAGCATTTTTAGTCTCAGTTTACATTGCCACGATGACTGTCATGCCTTTTACGCCCCCTTCCTCTTCTATCATGGCAGCACAAAAAAAGAAAAGTGGTCCTACAGCGGCATCCTCCTCTCCCACCAACCCGCTTTTTGAGGTGGAGTTCACTAACATACGTGGACTCCATGCAAACCTCAGCGCCGTACACCAACACCTCGAGACGGCTCGGCCGGCCATGCTCTTTCTCACGGAGACACAAATACGCCGCCCTGCCGACACGGCATATCTCCACTATCCCGGCTACGTGCTTGAGGAGTGCTTCCTCGCAAGGGCTGGAGTGTGCCTTTTCATCAGGGCGGATGTTTGTTGTCGCCGTCTGCACTGCCTAGAAGACACATCCTTCTCCATCCTTTGGCTCCACGTGGATTTTGGCTCTACGAGCCGGATTTACGTGTGCCTCTATCGCTCCCATTCCGGAGACTCCGAGACAACTCGACTCTTTGACCACCTGAGTCAAGCAGCGGATAAAGCGCAGGAGCAGTTTCCGACCGCCGAACTGGTGTTTTTGGGAGATTTTAACGCCCACCATGAGTCCTGGCTGGGATCTTCCAAAACTGACCACGCTGGTCGAACTGCCCACGCATTTGCTCTCACGCATGACCTTACCCAACTGGTACTCCAGCCCACCAGGATACCAGACATAACGGGTCAAGCGCCCTCTTTGCTGGACCTACTGCTGACGAATCACCCAGCGCAGTACAGCGTATCGGTTCTCGCCCCTCTGGGATCCTCCGACCACTGCCTGGTGTCGACCTCAGTGCCTCTAGTTACGCCTCCACGACCTGTGGTAACAAGGCGGCGGTTATGGCACTACTCGTCAGCAGACTGGGATGGAATGCGGGAATATTTTGCATCCATCCCGTGGGCTCAACGCTGCTTTAAAGATAGGGATCTGTCGCAAAGTGTGTCTGCCGTGACTGACGAAATCACTGTCGGTATGGAGTATTATATCCCCTACAGTGAAGTCGCCAGCACGAAGACCCGTCCCTGGTTCAATCGCGAGTGCATCCGGGCCGTTGCTCAAAAGCAGTCGGCCTACCGCGCATGGATCAGGGCCCGCGCACATTGTGACCCAGACATTGATCGCCTAAAAGCAGCACTAAACAGAGCCACTAGGGAATGCAAGAGGGCTTACATCAGAGCAGATGCCCAGCGCATTGCACGGTTTGGTCAAGAACTCGTCGCGTACCCTACGGGTAGCCGTAAGTTTTGGCGATTGGCCAAAGCCGTGCAGTCCAACTATTGCCAACCTTCGCTGCCGCCGTTGAACTACCCTGACGGATCACTGGCCCACGAGCCGCAAGAGAAAGCGAATCTACTAGCTGACCTCTTTGCGGCTAACTCCCGAATCGATGACCGTTGCGCGCACACGCCCACCATTGCGTCCTGCGACTCCGCAATGCGGGATATTCGCATCCGGCAGAGGGATGTCCGTGCGGAGCTTCGGTCACTCGATGTCCGGAAAGCCAGTGGACCCGATGGTATTCCGGCGGTGGTTCTTAAGAACTGTGCACCTGAGTTGTCTCCCGTACTAACGCGCTTGTATCGCCTGTCCTATTCCTCAGGAATTGTTCCGGAGGCCTGGAGAGAAGCGAATGTTCAACCCATTCCCAAAAAAGGCGACCGCTCCGATCCAGCCAATTACCGACCTATAGCCGTCACTTCCATACTCTGTAAGGTGTTCGAGCGGATCATCAACACCCAACTAATCCGCCACCTAGAGGATCACTCCTTGTTAAATGATCGGCAATATGGTTTTCGGCCGAACCGATCCACGGGTGATCTTCTAGCGTACGTCACACACCTTTGGGGTGAGGCTATGGATAGGCATGGGGAGTCCTTGGCCATCAGCCTCGACATTGCCAAGGCCTTCGATAGGGTGTGGCACCGCTCGCTTCTCTCCAAACTTCCTGCATTTGGTCTGCCACCTAAACTCTGCAACTGGGTTGCTGCCTTCCTCGAAAAGCGCCGCATTAGGGTTCTCTGCGACGGCGCGGCCTCAGACTTCCACGAGGTAAGCGCTGGTGTACCTCAGGGCTCCGTCCTATCGCCTACGCTGTTTCTTCTGCATATCAATGACATGTTGGCCCTTGGCAATATACATTGTTATGCAGACGACAGTACAGTGCACGGGCGATATTTCGGGCATCCTACTGCCAAGCTGGCAGACGTTGAGGAAAAACGACAGGAGCTTGTCGCTGAGCTCGACCGGGTCTTGAGCCGCATTTCCCAATGGGGCTGTGAGAATCTGGTCGAGTTCGGCGCCAAGAAAACACAAGCGTGTGTGTTCTCTAACAAAAAGTCTCCATTCCTTCCCCTTCCTACTCTTCAGAGCACTCAACTGCCACTGCAGGATAGGCTTAGTATTCTGGGTATGGATATTTGCCGGGATCTCAATCCGCGCGATTACATCGAGAGTGTCACTAAGGCGGCCTCGCGTAAGCTCGGCGTTTTGAACAAGGTGAGACGGTTCTTCTCGCCCGAGCAACTGTGTCTTTTGTACAAGACCCAGGTTCGCTCCTGCGTGGAGTACTGCTCTCATCTCTGGGACGGCTATGCGCAGTATTTGCTTGACGCTCTCGATCGGTTGCAGCGGCGCGCAGTCCGCATTATCGACTGTCCTGAGATCACCCAGTCTCTTGAGCCTCTGCAGTTGCGAAGAGATGTCGCCTCTATGGCAGTCCTCTATCGCCTACATCACGGGGAGTGTTCTGATGAGCTCTTCCAATTGGTCCCACCTTCTCCCTTCCTCTACAGGACTACACGTGCTGGCCTGAGGAGTCACCGTTTGTGCGTCGAAAATATACGTACCCGAACTAAACGGTTTGGCTCTTCTTTCTTGTGCCGATCGGTAAAAGCCTGGAATTCTCTACCAGCGCACGTGTTTCCTTCCCACTATGATCCCGGGTCTTTTAAGCGGGGCGTGAAAAAGCATCTCACCAGGCCGCCATAGTGTGGGTCACCATGCTGCATTGACTACACATGCAATGAGGATGGTGACCACCACTCTTTGACTCCACCTATTGCTTTCCATCAGGCAAAGTGGAGTCACTATGGTAGGCTAATATAAAAAAAAAAAAAAAAAAAAAAAAGGATCATTCCAATATTACCATTTATTTCTTTGGTTATAGGTACACATACTGACTAGTTAATTAGTTTGATTTAGAAGCGTTTAGAAAACACCGTTATTAAAAATATAATGATTATTTAGGTAGGCTACATTTTGTGTTTATAGATAAATAAGTAGGTATACACAATAAGTAGGTACCCATATGTCATAGCAGAAACCCATATCATATTAAATAATTTTAATAATGTATAGCCATTATGACTCGGGATGATATGTAAGGATTCTAACCACATATGTATGTTACTTCCAAATCTGATCAGACAATTAGAACTTAAAGTTTAATAAAGAACTGACATACATACATGAACCATCAAGTAGTTAAAGTCGTGAGGGAGATTTAATAGTAGCGAAAATTAAATCACACAATGTATGTTAATAAAATGATATATTACGTCAAATATTACTGTCACTGCGATTGTGTTTAGTTGAATAAGTGGTCGTTATATGCAAGGTGCTGCGACCATCTCATCCAACAAAAACCTATGAGAATACGTTTATTTGACATATAATAATGTTTTTAAATGCCTAATAAATTTGAAAGTAGGCAACTTGTTTATGTTACATATTTTTAAGGAGAACCTCTCTTTAATTTTGACAAATAATAAGACAATGATAAATGAGAGTAGAGTCTAATGTTTATTAGAAAAAAAATGTGTTTTAGTTAATCATGTAACTTTATTTTATAACCTCTAATGCCGTAACCCTAGCCGACAAGGGTGTCGCTTATATCAGATGAATCTGCTATTTATACAATGTATCGGTGGAGACGATAATTCAACTAAGTTGTTTCATTTATATATAGTGTATTAATTACTTAACTTAGTAGAATGGTCGTCAAATCAGTTTTTTTTTTACAGAGATAGCTGTAGAGAGGATTGGTGTTTAATATATGTATACATAATTAATATTAATATGTATATGAAGTTTCTACAACTGCAACAAAAATGTGTCAAGGCGTTGACGCATATGAACTCATAGACTATGTCGAGAGCCATTAGACGATGTTTTCGTCTTTCGTCGGACTATTGACTTCTCTATTATAAAATAAAAATCCAAAAATACTATTTATAGATATACATTTCAAGAGGCATTTTTGGCTATTTCCTTTTTATTAAATTATCTATTAAAAGATGATTAATTAAGTTAAAAATATTAAAATATTTTCGTTACTTTTCTAGCTAGGTTAAAAAGACTATATTTTTCAGCTTACTTTTTTATCGCTAAATGTACTTCTTTTAAAGAAGAGTTAGTCATTGTGGATATAAGCGTTTTATATCATGTTATTCCCGTTATACGTGCATAACGGGAACAACATGATATAAAACGCTTATATCCACAATGACTAACGTATTGGGAGCCATATTTAATTAGATGCCAATGCAGACCCTGCAAACCGTATAATACACGTTCAATTTCAGAATTGTAATTTATGATTATCACAATGTGTGGTCTCACTGAAAACGGTTTTTGCATTTATTCGTTTACAATTTTGTGATCAAACATAAACAAATATTTGTGTGATGAGTATGATCATTTGTTCTGTGTCTGGGTGTAATTTATCTATAAGATGAAGTATATAAGTAGTGATTATCAGCTGTCTGGTAACCATAGTACAAGCTCTGCTTAGTTTGAGATCAGACGGCCGTGTGTGAGATGTGTCAAGTTGTTATTATTTTTATTAATATCTATTGTAAGAGGTTCTGTTTACTTATTCTTTTTAGTTTCGGTTTTAAGTAGTATAATCATGATAACTTGGTTTACATTTTCCCTTCTTCTGTATCTAAGAAGTGAAAAGACTAATCTTCTTAATTTGAAATTTGAAGTGAAATTTAGCGACCCAACTGTTGCCATACTTCCATCCTACAGTAGAAGACGGTAAAAAAAAGACGGTAAAAACTCCTTTTTGCGACTGAGGTATCAATAAACATACATACATAATCGGTAACGTATGAATTTAATAGAAATTGCAGATAATAAACAATAATACCATTACAGTATGCAATGATAATATAATACGAATACCTAGTATTTGCACAATCTAGTATTTTTTTTACCTTAAGTTCTAAAACCTCCGCTATCACTGCCGACCTCCCTTTTTTGATTCATTGAGAGTTCTGATTAATGTGTTTGAATAGAGCTGGATATGATTAGCAATCAGTAAGCAAGTGCTACTATATTGACGGCACTAAATATAACCTAAAAGTGCATCATTTATAGACGTAATTAAGATTACCCTGCTTGTAGGTCATATTATTGTTTTAGTTAAAATTTGTTTAAAGATAAATGAACATACCATAACATTTTGGATAAGTCCTCTTTCGTAATTTAACTTCACAATCTGCTTTGAAAGAAGATCTATAATTTAAATTTATTAACAGTGTATTACATAAGAATATTTTATCCATTTTTATAACCACGTAAGAATTTCCATTCGTAGGCCCTGGTAATTCTCCAACTACCAGGGCCTGACTCGACCCGTAGAATTACCTCGACCGGTAGACAAACAATGTTTGCATTGTATTGCTGAATGAGTGTGAATATCTGAGGAACAAGTGCCCCTCTCTTCTTTCCCATCCCTCATTCCCCATTTCCTCTGTCCGTCCCCTCCCCCTTCTCGCCTTTCTCAACTCTTTTCTTTTCTCGACTCTTGAGTTGTAGGTGTCATCGGGTGGCGGTGAGACGGCTATGAAGTGCCATGATTTGTTAAATTATTGAATCACTATTCCTAAATTAGTTTTAGTATTTTAAAAAACAAGGAATGGCAATGGAAATAAACGGATCAAACGGTAGAACGGAAACGGCGTCAATAACAAAAATACCTGGTAAGTATATATGTAGGGTTTAAGTGCCTGAACTTATATATATTATAATATAGCATGAGACTTGTAATATAGTTATAGTGCGTATTCTGTTAAAATAAAAATATTTAATTAAAAACGTCATCAGATGTTTGAAACGTGGCATCGACGTGCCACACTGACAGGCCAAATGTCATATGACAATGACATGACTGTTTTTAACTATAATTTTGGTTTTATTTTGTAACGTAATTCGTTTTATGAGTGTTTTGGTAAATAAAATAATTTTCTTTTATTTCTTTTTCTTCTTATATTGCTAATACGGATAGATTGGGAAGTGTAAACAAAAGGCAAACGATGACGTCTCGGTCACATTCCTGTAACTCTAACTGGCTGTAGCCGGGAGGTCCGAGCTCTCTACTCAAGCTTCTTTATATAAATAAGCCTCCCAAAATGACTCTATTCCACACTTATGGATTCTAACAAATTTAAATTGTAACAAATTGAAATATAGTCCATTACTACTTATGTTATCTCCGTATAAATATTAATAGGTATATGTACAATGTCATTGATAATAATGTCAAACAGAGATGCTCCATAAATAGTGAATCCAAAAATCTTATACAACTTACACTAGATATTGCAGATGTCACGCCTATATCCTCAGGGATGGTCAGCTGAGGTGTATCTAACATCCACGTCTTGCCAAAAATAAGTAACGTTAAGTCAACTGAAAGTATATATACTTACTTTAAAGTATATATACTATACTTTTCATTGATTGAACTCTGATTTAAAAAGTAAGTAATTTAAAATCAAGTATTTTCTTCTAAGTGTCTTAGTGCGTGGGTAGTTAATGTAATTCGCTCTTTGCTAATTACTCGGCATAGACTGTGTGTCGCTTCCAAAGGGAATTAGGTCCAGCCTACCTAGAGGCGTAAAATTGCTCTAATGTCGGTATTACGTGTGATGAAAACAAGGAGAAAGGAGATTGCTTAAGATTTTATTTTATTTCATTTCTTGATTTTAACAACCATTTCATAAAGAATATACTAAAAAAACATATTTCAAATAATTAGGTATAATAATCGCACACACGGCACACGTGGCACACGGCGACTTCTTACTCTCTCTTGATATTCACTATAAAAATATCAAAATATTTATAAAATACTTGCAATAACATATAGTAAGCATATATTTACAATAATCAGTATTTATAAAGACAACTAACTATTCTTTTCTTGTTAATGTCGTGTGGTTCACGGTGTAGTAGAATAGGGCCGCCCAATCTCTTCCCGGTGGTGTCGTAAAAGGTGACTGAGGGACTCTTCTGTTATCTATCAAACAGTGTGTATACAGACATGCAGTGACCGGTTGACGGCCATAGGCTTGCCCCCTATTACATTAGTAGGACCAAATTGTAATAGGCAATATGTGGGTGTTTAACACACCTCTGCCTACCCCTTAGGGAATACACGCGTGAGCGTATGTATGTATGTTGTTTTTTGAAAGCATGCAAGGTATTAGCAGTCTGGAAATGGTCGATTGAGCAAATTATGTAAAGCATTGTTAACCGATTTCAAAAAGGTCGATATTCTCAATCGGACTGAATCATTTTGAATACAGAAAATATGATAGCAACACGAGCTTAAGCAGGATTGCTGAAACAAGTATATTGTTACTTGTAATGTATGTTTGTCTCTTTCACGTTAAATTTGACCCGCTTCCCTGTATCTGATTGAGTAGACATTTTACATACCCCTTCAGTTCTGCTGCTGCTGCATCCTTATAAACAGCATAACCTGATTATATATACTCTAAAAGCTTAAAATTCTCTAAAAACATAAAATATTAAAATTAATATTGCTAAATTGTAGGTAATCGTCTCTAAAAATATCACTAACGTGCCTTAATGATTGATCAACTTGAATTCTATTACTGGGAGTTTCCACTTTGCGTAAGAAATATTGGCGTGTTGGAAACGGCAAGTACTTTGAAACAATTTTAATTGGCTCATGAATATTCATACACGTGTACGAGTGTTATTAAAACACGTGAGCTCACGATATGGCGTAGCACTTTCCAACACATTGTGGTGACAGTGTTATGCTAAATAATTAGTAGCTGCAAAAAAATTAAATTACTTTTATAAACCTGCATCAAATATATTTTAAATATAGATGAGTAAAGTTTATCTAATGGGTTGTAACCACAAACCAAAAAATATATAGACGGACCTTTCGTGAACAGAGTTCTATTGAGTGACGCGTACACGCTAAGCCTGAAATATTGCCATCCTCAAACTGTTTACCCCATTTTAATATAATATGCTTGTATAAAACATATTTTACTTAAGAGACATAGGAAAAAAAAAATATTTTGAACTTAAAATCTTTTGTTTAAATATAAATAATAAAAAAAAATGTTTGTGATTTGTGCGTTTTCACTAATATTGTCTATTGCAATACGTAACAAGATCTAGGTGCTCTAAATAGATAAGATTAAATGAATCAGTGTTAGTAATAATAAAATTGCCAGTGAATACTTTATGTGACACTTTGCACAGGACTTTACAAATATTTTGAACAGTTCTAAGATATTCAAATCTTGTTTTTTTTTAATTGTTGTTACGATAAGAAACTGAACTGACACTGAAATAATCATCGTGCTATTGTATTGCCAAAAATCGAAGTTTCCAACAAACCTTGAAACCTTTCCAAGTTCATTAAGTAGTTAATTGACAACCAATTTATTTCTAAATACATAGCCAGTAAACAATCTTTTCATTGCCAACGATTTAGATAACATACAATTGAGGAAATAAAAATTACTTTTTGTATGAAATTACTAGTAAAATGACAAACATAAAAAGAATAAAATAGAAAATAATTCTTGTATTTAAGATTTAACAAGACAAATATTTATAAACCACGAAAAATTTAATTTCTTAATACATTAAGTTTTTAGTAATCATTAAAGTACACATTACTTTGGTAGTGAATACATTGTACCCCCTTCCCACGGAGCTCCTTCGTTGCGTCACTCCAATTAAGGGACTAACAGTAATCTTTATTCTGTGGTCTATATTCACGTACCTTTTTTAAAATGTTTTTTTTTTTTGAATTAGTACAAGCTGATAACTTGATTAAAATATATAAAAACCCATAATTAGTACAACTGCAGTATAAGTATCTGTAGACATTCAAAAAACGGCTCTGGTACATTTCTATCACAACTCTTGTTTGTGTAAAAGTTCAGCCTAATGTCATTGAATGTTTGTTAGAGATATCGTTATAGTGGAGGATTAATTCTAACTTTAAATTTAATATTTAAAAAGTTGTATATGTATGTATCTGTAACGTGTCATAGTTGGAGTGTTTTACTTTTAATAATATAATTGCTGCTTCCTATACTACAGTATATATTATTGAGTATGAGCCCTATCTACGTGTAGAAGGTATGATGGGGCCACGCCAGGTCGAGAATATTTTATTATTGAAGATTCCCCTTCAAAGCTAACTTACATAATTTAAAAAAGGAATACAGATTGCTGTATTTGCGTACTAGAAAACGTTTGAAAAAGGAATGTAGGCTAATACTTGGTAATTAATTAATGGTAATTTACCATCTCAAAGTTTAAGTTTTGTCGATACTGTTTAAGGGTTCCATGTAATTGGAAGCTTGCTGTAAAGATGATTGAATTTAATATCAGTAGATGCTATATTCAATATTAGTAAAGTATTGTATCTAAACCTTACAAACACGGTTTACAATCTATTATGCTATTAGAAAATAACATAACTCTTCTTTCTTCTTTTTTTTTTGTTAAGATTCTTCCGAATTGTTTGGGTAACTTTAAAAAAAAAAAACTCGGTATTATTTCCTTGTCACAGGATGTTTACAAATATATTAAAAAAAAAGACACAAAGAATATGCAGAGTCGTGACAGTTATTTGCGGGTCACACAATTTTTTTCATACTCAGAGTTCACTAATCATTAGCCAAACAAGCAAGTTTGATGGCGATCTAAAACTCATTTTCGCTTTCAATTAATTCTTGATCTATATAAAAAGGACAAGTCATCATTTACTTTTAAAATAAGTAGGTAACCGACTTAAAAAGCTGTATCCTTAATCCTTTAGTTTTCCATTTAATAATTTCTTATTTGCTTTTAGCTTTTTTTTTTTTTTTTTTTTTTTTTTTTTTTACGTGTGGAAACCCCCTCGGGCCGTCATCCCACCGGGGCTTTCGATGAGACGGTGTGTCGGAATCGGACCGACTAAAACCACACGGTGTGCCATACTACGCCTAAAATAGGAGAAATCTGGGAACAGCTTCATTACGACATCCGGATCCCTCCTAGCGCCTGCCAATCACGGGCACCACCTTCTTTCAACTCTCAATTTGGCGGCGTCTAGGCACACCAGGACGTCACCTCCTCGCGGCTGGTCACTATAGCGGGTGGCGGGGAAAACCCGTCCCAACCACCCGCGACCACACTCAGGGCGGCATGAGGCGCTGGTAAGCGCGTCTACGCCGCCCAGTTCGCCGGCGGCGAATTGGGTCCGAGCGGAGATCGTCCTCCCGGGCCCGCTCCGCCGCCTCCTTCTGCGAGATGACCTCCTCACAGAAGGTTGCGACCGCGGTAAAATTCCTGTCACTACTGGCCATGGAGCGTATGACGGCCGGTAGTGACAGATCCTCTCCCATTACTGCAGTGAGGGCCCGACGCTGCGCCGCCCAAGACGGGCAATCCGCGAGCGTATGCTGGGCCGAGTCCTCACTGCAGTCGCAGTGATGGCAGACGGGACTCAATTCCCTCCTAGCGACCGAGTGCAAGTACTTTCCGAAGCAGCCGTGCCCGGAGAGAACCTGCGTCAGTCGGAAGGAAAGGGTTCCGTGCTGCCGCCCTGCCCACTCGACGATGACCGGCTGGAGCGCCTCCACGGTGGATAAGCCAGCACGTGGAGCCTCCAGCCGGGACGACCAATGAGCCATCGTGGCTCGGCGAGCGGTCTCACGCCACTCGCGTACCTCTTCGGGCGGGGGCCGATTGCCGCTACCCGCCCGGAAATCAGTCGTCCGCCGATAAACTTCGGCGAGCACTTCCGCCTCCAAGTCCCACGGAGGAGTTCCGGCCAATGCGCACGCCGCCTCCGTCGACACGGTGCGGTAGCCACGTATGGCTCTAACTGCCATGACCCTCTGAGGGCGCCAGAGGCGTGCCCTATTCTGGGCGGTCAGAGCCTCCGCCCACACCGGTGCACCGTATAGTGCCATTGAGCGGACAACCCCCGTGTACAGCCGTCTTGTGGCGATGCTGGGCCCACACAAGTTGGGCAAGAGTCGCCCAAGGGCGGACGCAGTGCCGATCAACTTTGGAGCCAGCTGCAGAAAGTGCTCGTCGAAGCGCCATCTTCCGTCGAGGATCAGGCCCAGATATCGTATGTGGGCCCGAACCGGTACGAGGATCGAGTTGACCATTATGGAGGCGTTAGGGGGTGGACCTCGACGGGGCCCATGAAATAGAAGGGCCTCCGTCTTATCCAGGGCCACCCGCAACCCTAGCGCCTCGATCCGCTCGACCACCAGTGAGGCTCCTCTGGTGGCCAAGCGCGCCGCCTCTTGAAAGTTTGACCCCCGGGCTGTAACCAGAGTGTCATCGGCGTAACAGATTACGCCTAGCCCAGGGGGGAAGTCACCTCGAAGGGCCCAGTCGTATCCCATGTTCCACAGGAGTGGTCCAAGGACAGACCCCTGCGGAACACCGCACGACATGGGCCGACGACTCAAATTTCCCTCTCTATCCTCGTACATGACGGTACGCTCCTCCAAATAGTCTGCCACCAGCTGCCTCAGGTACTGGGGCACCCCGTGATAAAGTAGCGCTTCCCTGATGCAGCTGAATGGCAGACTATTAAATGCGTTGGCGATGTCCAAAGACACCGCCAACAGCACGCCGCCACAGCTCACTGCCTCTTCGGTCACGGCCCTCAGACGCATGACAGCACCGATCGTCGAACGCCCCGCTCGAAAACCAAATTGGGCGTCCGACAAGTCTGGACCAACCTCGCCCAGGTGCCGGACGATGCGGGCAGAGAGGACCCTCTCAAACAATTTACCCGCCTCGTCCAGCAATACAATGGGCCTGTAGGCCGCGACCGAGTCCGTAGGCCGTCCCGGCTTCTTTAAAAGAACCAGCTTCCCGCTCTTCCAGCATTCAGGGAAGCATCCAGACGCCAAGCATGCGTCGAACACTCCCCTGAGGCGGTCCGACATGTGGTTGAGGGCTAGGGCCAATATTCGGGCAGGAATCCCATCCAGTCCTGGGGCGGTGTTCTTAGAACGGATTCGAAGGACAGCCGCCCCTACCTCTGCCTCTGTGACGGGTGGAATATGTTCCTCCTCGAACTCCCCGTCGTCTACGGCCGAGGGGGCCATTGACGGGGGCGAGTGGTCCACCCGTTGCGGGAAAAGGCCCTCAACCACTTCCTGCAGGAAGCTGGACTGGAGAGTCTCAGTAAGGGGGGGCCCGGCGCGCGGAGCTTTTGTTGCGCCGCACGATATGGGCGACCCCAGGGATCACGATTGAGACCCTCCAGCATCTCCTTTCTTTTCTCCTCTTTGGCGCGGCAAATGGCCAGCTTCAGAGTTTTCCGTGCTTCTCGGTACTCCTCATGAAGCCGGTCCTCTTCCCCATCTTCGCGGTGACGCCGACGGCTGCGGGTGTAGGACCTCCGGTAACGAATGCAAGCCACGCGGAGATCCGACAACTCCTGGGACCACCAGTAGACCTCCTTCCTTGGAGGCCGACTACCTCGAATGCTGAAAATGCTGTCGCACGCACGTATTGGTGGTGCCTCTGTTTAGAAGACAGAGGCCCACTGATGTCGCCCACTCTTCTACAGCGCCACCCCGTGCGTCCGTCCTGGGGGATCCCCATGCAACGGACTTAGCGTTAAAATCCCCCAGCACTAAGACGTGCCCAGACGCTAGTCGCCGTATCGAGGTCTCCAAGTTGTTGAGGAAGATCTCGAAATCGCTCAGACTCCGGTTGGGGGAGAAGTAGACACCGTATATGGTGATACCCCCCCATTCAGCAGCAACATATCCAGTACCCTTGTCTTTCAGCGACAAGGGCGGGGAATGAGCCGCCGTGGAGCAAACGACTGCCACGGAGTCGTCCCAGTCACTAAGCCAATTTGGACGGGAAGGAACGAAATAAGGCTCCGCGGCTACGGCTACACCGATAGACCACTCCGCCATGCTTTGCAGGAAAAGGTCCTGTGCACTGGCGCAGTGGTTTAGGTTCGTCTGGACAAGGAGGCTAGAGACTTGGTCCATTATTGGATTGTCTCTACAGCCTCCTCCATGGGCGACGGTGACGACGCACGATTCACATCGGAGGCAGCCTGGGCCGATTGGCTAGCCTCCGAAGCTTGCGGAGATGCGCGAGGAGGTTTACAGACAACCTGCCCCATCTGGTGATTGGCGGGTAAGTTACCCGCCGCACACGCTGGGCAGTGAGGGGCAGCCGAACATGCCGCCGCCTTGTGCCCCGGTCGACCGCAGCGGAAGCAGAGTCCACTGCAGTCAAAACAACTTTTGCACTTGATACGGGTGTGCCCCGCCCCCAGACATTTGTAGCACCTCGTCGGTCTCGTAGCCAGTATAGTGACCCTGGCATTTACGAAACCGACAAGGATCCTACCGGCATCGCCTAGACTTTTGGCGGTTGCCACGGGGCAGCTGAGCCACACTGCACCAAGACCTCCTTGACCGGGGCGGATGGTGCCGATCCTAATATTATCCGAGACGCAACCCGTTTTCTGTTGGATTGCTACTCGGACAGCCTCGACAGTCACGGAGTCATCCAAGCCCGATATGCGCATCTCCGCACACTTTGTGGGCCTGGCGATCCTTATTCCATCCGTTTCTGAGAACACTCCCCGCAGCTTTTCCGCGAAAACATCTGCCGTCTTCGTGCCCTCAGCCCCGGGGAACTCGAGAGCTCGAGCCCCTGTCTGGGCGAGGCGTAAGCGAACACCTGCGCTCCCGAATTCAGAGGTAAGACAGTCTCGGGCCTTTTTGAAGACGGCAGCGTAAGAGACTCCCCTATTTGCCGCCTCTGGCAGCACCGTAACAACTACAGCTGCTGACTTCGGCGGTTGGAGCTTCCGGGTCTTTTTGGTGGATACTGATCCTGACGGGGCTTGGGGCGTTGAAAGAGTGCTCTCAGCCTTCTTCTTTCTTGCCCGGGACTTCTTTTTACTACCCTCCATTTTTTTCCAACCGTCATTAGAAGGGCCAGAAGTGGAGGGGACAGATTCCGAGGAGCCTGGCTCAGGTCCAACATTTGAACGCAATTGAGATGCTCTTGTCCCTTTAGGGGCCAGAGAGGGAAGTGGAGGAAAGTTTTCCGCCACTTTGGTTGGGGCCCTAGAGGGTTTCCCGGCCTTTCATGCTGGCGCCGACGTTGCTGCCGCATAAGTTGCAGTGACGCGGCCACCAGAAACGGGGAGCGGCTCTGATGTGGCCTTTGGCTTATTCACGGCCAGTGGCGGCCGAATCGTGGGTGCCGGAGGCAGCCTTGCCTCAAGTCCCGCCAGGCGCCCGTCCATCAGACGCCACACGGCATCAGTAATATGCCGCAAGTGAGCATCAGAAACGGGGGAGTGGGTGGGGGTTAAGCCAGGTAGCTGTGCACCCGGATTCGACTGCTGAGGGCTATTAGTGCGAGCTCCTGCCCGAAATTGGGCAAATTGAGCACTCAGCTCTGCAACCTGCTCCGTCAGGCGTTTGTTTGCATCTGTCAGTCGGTCGTTCGACTCTTGAAGGCGTAATACGTCCTCCAAGAGGCTTTCCATTGCCCCCGACACAGCGGAAGAGGAGTCCTTCAGGGCCCTAACAAAAGAGCCCTTCAGATTAGTGGATTTGGTGGCGACTTTCTGGATGATCGCCACCGCCGCGCTCGTCCTCTCCTTTAAAGCTACCGGTGTAGAAGGGACAGAACCCCTCTCATCCGGCACACGGATCTTCAAAAGGAGATCCGCGATCTCCTCCTCCGCAACAACTTCGCCCTCGGCACGCGTCCGAGCGTAATCTTGCGCCCTATAAAAGACGGAACCCGAGGCGGCCGAGATTGGCGTGCGCGACCTCCCACGTCTGCTGCTCGCCACCTTCGGTGGCAACATTTCTTGCGACGTGTCGACCTCCTCATCTCGGCCTCTCTTGCGACTTTCTATGTCGCGAGGTTCTAGCTCCATCTCTTCAGACGAGTCAGCAACTGAACTGGCCGCCCTGGATCGAACTCGTTGTGATACCCTTCTGCTCCCAGAAGATGGAGTGACTTCTGGGAGCTCCTGCGATATAGGCTTTCCAAGTAGAATATCCTCGTTTTTAGACGAGATATCGCCCGCCTTACTACTCTTCTCCTTCACTTTCTCCTTCTTTTCTTCGTCTTTAGTTTTTTTGATTTTATTTAGCTTATCCATTGTATATCCCGCGAGTAGGGGAGAACTAAAGGTCCACCCGGGCAGAGATCCCCAATACCCGGGTAAGCGTAGATTTATGCCCAACCGAGGGGTCCGCAGGTGCCCCGGCTGGGAGTGCGCTCGCGACTGAACCACCCATCAGCCATGCATCCCATGGTCACGCACCAGAACACAGGATTCGGGGTAATTTTTTATAGAGGTATTCTTCCTCACAGTCCGGGCGTTGAAGCCAAGACCCTCGCCCCCGATCAGAGCCGCGAGACTTAAACACGACACTCCTTTCGGGATTACGATATGCCAACGGTGGCATCGAGACGAATCTCCAAATGCCTGCTCGGTGGCAGTGCGAGTGCACGCCGAGCCCGTCCTCTTTCTCCACTGTGGACAGCGGAGAAACTCCTCCCCATGGAGGGGTCCCACTTGGTGATTTTTTATTGAGGTTTCCTTCCTCACAGCTCCGAAGAGCAAAGAGCCAACAGAGGAATCAGCATAAAAGCCCGCTCTGTATGGCCAAGCCTCGACTTTCTTGTCGAAGAAAAGGCCACCTCTTCCCGCCAGAAGATTAGCCGTTGGCGACAATGCCCTCCTCAAAAGTAGAGGAGGAGAAGGCTGCGTCGTCGCCAACGTTGCCCAGGGTGCACCACGTGGAGGTTTTCTAGCCCGCACCCCTATTTGCTTTTAGCTGACCCAACCTATAGAACCATTAAATAATTTACAAAAATCTGTCTGTCTGCGTGTCTGTCCGTGTGGCATCAGGCTTTATCCCATGAAACGTGATGGTAAGACAGTTGAAATGTTCAGATGATATATTTCTGTTGCCGATATAACAACAAATACTAAAAAAACAGAATAAAATAAATATTTGAGAGTTCTTACAACGAACTCGATTTTTTGCTCGTTTTAACTCGATATTGATAACAGTAACAGGTAGACGCTTGAAATATTCACAGAATATTTAGTTATATATTCACTTTAAAAATAAACATTTAAATTAAAATAAAACAATTATTTAAGAGGGGCTAACATACAAGAAACGTGATTTTTTGGCCGTTTTTAAAGAAAAACAAAAGTTTTTATAGAAGGAACCCTTCGTGCGCGAGTCCGACTCTCATTTGGGCGGTTTCATTTATTTTAAATGGGATCAAGCTAGAAGCATACTCATCCAAAGAAAGAAAGGATTTTCCTACTTGGTTAATAAGTGACGGAGTTATGCCGTAACAAACGTAAAAAATAACACAAATGAGTTGAGAACCTGCTCCTTTTAAAGTCTGTTAAACACAGATGAGAACCACTTTCTAAAATTTATCATTTTTTTTAATGTGTAGTAGACTTTTATTATTTTTTTATTTCAATTTGTTAAAACTGTTTCGAAAAGCTAATGCTTTCTAGATTATATGTTGACTTGTCATTTACGGACACTTTATATAATGACAGTTCGGATAATAGGTACAGGTGAATGAAATCAAACAAAACTCATTGGATTATGGTTTTCCTAATGTCAACCTCAGGATTTTATCAATTACAATCAATATACATTGATACAGTAAAACAACAGTAAAACAAGGCTTATTATGATCTAAACCTCTGAGAGTTTTTATGTTTAATAAAGCCCCCCGGCTTTACAAACTTTCAATCACACAAACAAAAACAAACGGAATTGAACCTACGACTGGTTCAGCAGTCAGGGTCACTAACCACTAGTCCTACAGGCTCGCCTGATTCTATTTCTTCTTAACATTTCTTATTTTCAACCGACTTCCAAAAAGGAGTAGGTTCTCAATTTGACTGTATTTTTTTTTTTTTTTAATATTTTTTACCTCGAACTGAACTGAACCAATTTTCATGTTCTTTTTTATTTGAAAGCTGGTGCTTTCCGTGTTGTCCCATTTCGATTTGGTCTAGTTTTGACTACGGCATTCATGAGAAAACCATAAAGTCTTAGATTTTATGATAGATGCATTGAAGTCGGTTATCTACTTTTTTATTAACGGGAATTATGTAGAGTCACATTATACAATGTTTTCATGGGGTCGGTTTTCAGACTAATTGTGTTTAACATAAGTGATCACCGGGACTTTCCTGAAATAATACAATATTTAATGTCATTGTTATTTGTGTGTGCTGTGCTGTCTGGATGGGATCTATGAGATAGTAAATATACAGTTCTACAGTGCTATTAGAACTATTAATTAAGGTGGCATTTAATACACTTCTGCTTACCCCTTTGATGTGAATTTAAGAGTGATTAACACGAAGCAAGCTTAGTTTACAGTGAAACTTAATGTCACCGGCTTTCATTTTGCTCTTATTCTAGAAACATATTCCAACACCTTATAGCTAACACCATCTCTTAATTTAATAAAAATATTTTTGCTGGCTGAAGTCAGAAACATCAACATTTTTTACGTTAAGAAAAACTTTCATACTTTCATACAGCACCACTTTTGTAGTAAAATATATAGCTAAGTGTTATGCAAAACGCATATAACGCAAGAGTGCCAAGTAGTGTTCTAGTGTTAGTACTGTCGACAGGAAAAGTGTTCTACTTATTATATCATAGATCGGCATATAGGTAGCAAAGAAAGTTTAAAGTTTCATAGTATTTATTATGAAATCTCAGTCAGAATCGTAAGCCTGTTAGATTAATTCTAAAGTTTAAAATATAAAAGAAGACTTGTTTTTATATAGTAACAAGACTTATTGTAAAAAAATTAACATTTCAATTATAGTATAAAATCCATAAAATATGTTTATTTCAGTTATTTAAAATTTAAGTTGTAGATCACTTAGCGTCACCACAACTATAGGTTGCCTTGTCAAATGTGAAATTAATATTAAAAAGATAAAATAATTAAATACCAAACGTTTCCAAATGGTTGAACCTTGTGAGAAGAAATCGGGCAAACAAACTCATGGCCACTGTTAAATTAACATTACAATATTCCGTATACAACATATACTATTAAATGCTATTTAGGTTGCTAAAAGTAAATAAACTTTTTTTTTTCTTTCTTTAAAAGACAGCTACAGCAGAATTAATTCCTGTGTCGCGGGGGACTTTAAAATCTATTATATTGTACCGATTATTTGAAATAGCCTGTGAATCTCTAACAGTTTAATCCAAAGCGCTTCTATCTTCCATGTAATCCACCACTGAGTAATAATAACTAATAACCTTTAAAGCACAAATTTTGTTTTACTGTAGACTTAAATTTATTTAGACTTAAAGTTTGTATATTATCAGGGATTTTATTAGATAGAAACGACTTGTTCGTTTTTTGGAGCCTGGAGGCAGGTACAACAAAATTATGTTTATTACGTGTGTTATAGAGTGTTTATCACTTTTTTAAATAAAGTGACCTTTATTTTTCAAGTAAAATAATTTTAATATAAAAGTAAAATAATTTTTCATAGATATACTGACATGCCACTGTCATTATGTTTTATTTCCATGAATTTTTGCCTCAGCGAATAACGATTACCTAAATTATAAATTGCTCCTATAGCTCTCTTCTGCAGCACAAAGACAGACTGAATATCATAGGCATTGCCCCACAGTAATATAGCATACTACATAATACTATGATAATAAGAAAAGTAGACTAATCGGGCTTTTCAATATCAGTCAGTTCACGATTTTTTCTAACTGCGTATGCTATTCGACAATTTTTCAATATGTGGGTATGTGTAATTTATCAATAAGTATGTGAATATTTTTTTTTTTTTTAAATAAGTAAACTATTGAACATAAATAATATGGACCCGTAAAATCACTTAGACTTGTGTTTTTACACAAACATTTTTAATTCACTCACTAATGGGTAGGAAATACATGATGCAAACTTCCAGTATTTGTGTATAATCTATGATGCAAACCGTTTATACTTGCTTTTTTAAATTAGGATCGGATAGTAATCGAATGTCCATTAGGAACTTGAGTTTTAATAAGTTTAAACATCATTTCAAGTGTTCATTTGATGGGCGGAAGTCACTTTGGGTGACCCAGGTTAGATGTATGTATTTTATATATTATTCGTATTGTACTTACAAGTATCTGTTGGGTAGTTAATCCCGCAGTAATAAACCTGTTACGGAGCTATATGGTTATTTTATTACGTACAGACACACTATCACCTCTTTAGTTAAAAGCATTTTAACACCGATGAATTCTCATGTACCACAATCTAGATTTACTTAATAGATAATAATTAAGTATTTGTGTTAAGAGAATATCTCTGATGATGCTTTATATAAAAATATCATCTTTTTCCTCAAGTTTTGCTGTCATTGTATTACAAACTTGCGGTTTAGTCAATATATCTCATTCTTATACAGTTTGGACACGATATAATCAATCCATGATATACATATAAGTATATGATGATATACATATATGTATATCATGGATGCATAAACAAAAGACTGAAGTTGTTGCTCTAATGACAACAATGGAGTTAAGGAACCGCAAAATGCGTTACACAACGTCATTTAACTTACGTAATGTGTAAATGACTACTTACCTGATAATATTGCTCCAACAATGAGTGACGTCATTTTAGGAATTAAAATACCATTGTTCTCACATGATGGTTGTTCTATTATATGGAGTATTTAATATCTTGAGGATATAACAAGTAAGCTGTTAATCATAAATAAAGAGATTGTTGAAATAGTTATGCACATCGGTGCTTAAATATGACACAAAAATCTGTAATTTATAAGAGAGTCGTACAATCAAATGGTCCAGCATTTTAAAAAGATAAATCTATTGCAAAGTTGTTCTGTTCTTCCAGTCAAAGAAGAATATATGAATATAAGTTAAGGATACAAATACAATATTTCGACTAGCGTTTCACTCAGGGGCTGGATATGAAATGCGTATTTTAACACTTTTGTGGGTGAGTGTACGTTTACACTGCATATGAGCTAAAGTTCTGAGTAGGTACAACATTGTCGCGGGAATTCTTAGAAGCGCAACCCAAGAAATGCAAAATATAACCTTGTTTCTACTCACCCACTTTTATTACGAAATAGGTGACATATTTTTGTGCCCAGAGTTAATGTTTCATATGCATACCTTATAAGAAATTAAGAGAACATTTTGTTTGTAGTATTCGCCCACAATGCTTTAAATGTTTTTTTTATATAAATATTTACACACTAGTCAGGTGTCTAAATAAAACTATTGTAAAAAATGTGTGTGCTATTTTGAAATATCGGTTTCTTTAGTTATTATAATAAAAAGAACTTCAGACATCCCACACATGGCCGTCTGATCCCAAACTAAACAGAGCTTGTAATATGGTAACCAGACTGCTGATAAACATACTTATATTTCTGAAGACATACATATGCAATATGCAAGCGGCGGTAGCGTGATGGCTGAGGCGTCGGACTTGCAATCAAGTTGTTGCGGGTTGAAACCCCACCCGTCCGTCGTAAACCCACCCCTAACACAAGCATTTAGCTTAGCTAGGAGGGTTGACAAGAATACCAGTAATGTGATGAAATTCTATATCATAATAATCCTGAAACGTATCAAATAAGACCAAGATTCTACTCGTTACATTTAAAATATATAAAAATCGCGTTGGCGTCATCAAAAGCTAGTGAAATTCCCACTGTTGCAAGGTAACTCCGTCCAGCAGTGAAAGGCGATAGGCTTATGATTCATTGAGTGACGGCACCTTATGCATAAAAACTATTTAAAGAAAGGCAAGCCTAAAGTAAAATGACAATTAATCTACTCTAAAATGATTTTACTCTTCATTCGCAATGCCTGTCTACAAAACATACAAAATTTAAAACTGATATATGTATTGTTGTACAATGATAAACTACGTCACCGCAGTTGGAACAAACTTCAGGGGTTTAATAACAGGTACCTTTGTAAGTAATTAAAACTTGCTGGTTATACACTCTGTCAGCAGAGGGCGCTAGTTTTCAACTGTAATTTAGTACCACGTTAGAGGTAGCTTGACACTTGAGGTGGCTTGTTTCCAGTTGAATGTCACACAGGAATCTGAATTAAGTTTGAAAGCTCTCCTATCCATTTTGCTTTTTTTATACTTTCTAAAATTCGAAACATGTGAAAGGATGTTCCAAAGGAATCGAGGATGGTGAGACTGGGTGTCACTGTATAACTTTGTGTTTCACAACCTGATTGAGCAGGGGGTACACAGCGCAGGCGAATGAGGGGGTCTTCTGCCTCCGGTACCGTCACTCACTTGGCAATACAATGCAAGCATTGTTTGCCTACTGATTTTCTGTAAAGCCGTGGTATTACTCCCGTTGAGAAACCCATTCGTGCCTAAGCCAGGCTCTCCTGAATTTGAAATAGGCAAAGTGTCAGTATCTTATGATGTTATTACAATTAAATCGTTATAATATTTTGTCTGTAGCAATAATTTAATGAAAAGCATCGCAGTATGAACACGGTATCAATCGGCCAGGTGGTTTCAAACGATAAATAATTGAGAAGCCGGTGGAAGACAGGCGGTCGATAGCATTCTGAATAAATTGCAATGATTGTTGATACTTTATAAGCGGACGACTGAACTTAAATGACCCGATATCTACATTTGTAATATTTATAATGTTGTTATACCGATGTTACAATGAATATTAACAAGGTGACTTTAGTACCTCTACATATATAGCACATTAGTTAATTACGAAATACGGAGGATTGGAGTGCGACAGAGGTACTAATCCCCCATTGGACCACACCCACACTTACATGCATGCAAGTATTGTTTGTCTACCGATTTTCTGTGAGGCCTTGGTATAACTCTGGTCGAGCTGGCTCTTCGTGGCTAGGCATGGCTCTCCCACGGTGACGGTGAATTAAAGATGGGAAAATTAGGTGGATATTAAAAGCGAAAGATAAGTGCAAGGGAGGGCAAGGGGATAGATTGGGAAGTCAAAGCAAAATCTCTAGGATCTTAGTAGTATCTTAGTAGTTAGTTTAAGAACCTCTCTACTATACCCAGAAAGTATTTCGAAAAAAAAGGCCTTTCTACATACACTTATAACCTTAATATTATAATATTTATTACCTGTCCGTTTTTCTTCATAAATACCTATATTTTATTCTCTATAGAATACCTTCACAGGTATTAAAACATTAATTAAAAAGGTAAGTCATAACTCACTCTCAGCTTGTCATTAATAGTGACTGATGGGATTGCCTTCATAATTATTATTTTGTAATGGATGATAGCTGTAATCAATCTTTAAGAAGATACAATGGAGATAGTACAGTTTATAGTCAATCTTATTTTTATAACTTTTATTAATTATTTTTATGTGTAAAAATTATTTGAATTATATACACAAAAGTTTAATTGACATTCTTTCAAAATCTAATAACTGAAGAATTTATATAACTAAGTTGCAATTTTTTTTTGAGAACTCAATATTAAACAGTGAACTGCAGAAGGCTAATTGGCGTCATTTGACACAGTTACAAACTTTTCAAACAACAGCTATCAAAAGTCAAATTAATTTGAGTGGCCTGTTAGTCTAATTATCTAGTGGTTTGTAAGCCTGATTGCTGAGCCAGAGGTCATGGGTTCGATTCCCGCACGGGACAAAACAATTGTTGTCCCGAGTTTGTGTATTCTTTGTTCCCGTTGTTTGTAAGTTGTTGAAGTCTCCTGCGATACAGGGGCCATTCCTAATGCTGCAGTAGCCTTTTTAAAGAAAATAATATAAAGCTAAAAATATTATATAAAATAAAATAAAGCTAACTCGTCTGTTTCTTAGTTTATATACATATTTAAAATACATAAAATTGATCTGACAATATCTAGTCAATCTACGATAGCCTATGTTTTCATTACATAATATAAGTATAGACTCACAGTATCTTCAATAAAGCTGGAGGGCCCGCGCTGATCTATGAGAATATCAACGTCTACTAGAGCAATAGTCTTTCGTTTTAAGATTGAAGTATTTTCCTTCTACCGGGGAAGGTAAAAACCACGAAAAGAAAAAACTTTACGTTAGCAAAGAAAAGCATTCAAGTTGTATCCTTAAATCCTTATTATTTATTTCTCCTTCCAATTCCTCATTAGACGTATAATCACATAACTTGAGACAAGCGTTCATAATCAAAAAAACTAAATTCTAAATTTTTATTCATTAGAATATGGCATAAACAACAGATTAAATGCCACTCACATTCGATTATAAATTTTTAATCACACTAAAATCTAGGATCCATGATTTTAAAAGAATAGAATTGAAGCGAACGGAATCCCAGGAGACATTGATTAAAGCAAAACGAGGTTCAAAAGATAGCAGGTAGCGGTAGTTGGATATTTTTTTTAAGAATACTTGTTTGTACATCTAAATCAACAAATTTGAAATTTGTTCAGCTTGTGCATTTTTTGTAGCAAGCATGGGCTAAGAGATGATATGTTTGCAATTATTTACAAATATCAATTATATCCTCGATATGCATTGTCATCATCGACATCATCATCCTATCGCCTATCCACTATTGGACGTAGCCCTAAACTGGTTAGATATGCAATATACGGTTGCATAGACGTCATAAAAAGATAAAACGTTTTTGACAGTTCAAGGAAAATTACATTAATAGTCAGACCCCAAAGTCACAAACAGAACCGGTTCAAACATGGCTTTGTTTCTTAACAATAGATAAATTTGCAAAATATATATTTACAGGGAATATTGTTACCACTTACGAAAGAAAGATTTTAAGAACATTTATTAGCGTGAGGGCTGCACGATAAATCTAGCGCGTCAATCGACTGATTCTTTTTGTTAAATGGCAACTTTTATGTTAGTCTTACTAGATTACCTGAGTCTTCGACGCCGTAAAACGCATCTGCTTGTCCGTCACGAGCAGTATTTTTTCTAAATTATTTGACTGGCCTGTTGGTCCAGTGGTTAGTAGTTCTGACTGCTTAGCAAGAAGTCGTGGATTGGATTCCCACAATGGACAAAAAAATGTAAACTACATACTATTATTCAAAGTCTTGGTGTTATTTGTGTCCGTAATTTATATATCTGTAAAGTTCCCCATAACACAGGAAGCATTCTTAATACGATAGTTGTTATTTCTTTATAAAAAATGATAGAAATGTAAATATGTAGTACATATCCTAAGTATTTGCAAAATTTCATTACAATCAGTTAAGCATTGGACCCACTTCCGCATTAATGGATAGATAAAAAATATTTTGATATATATACTGACTTGTTTTAAATAAAATAGTGTTATAAATCAGAAGAGGAGGAGAGAAAAATTTAAAGCATCACACGAGGCGACACTAAAGTAATTTTATTTTTACAAACTAATATTCACCAAAAATACAATACAATACACCACACGAATTCTTATTTTGAGCGGTATTCTCCTTCCTCAAGTGACGATGATAACGTGAGAGTTTTAAAAAGGTGCGGTCGTTTTAACACTATTCCTGAAATAATATATTTTTAGAAACCAGGAGTGAGGATTAAATAAAAAACAAAAACAAGTTGGAGGTAGGCTAACCTCAGTTCTATATTTTTCTTATTACAATTAAAACACTAAACAGTTTACATCAAACGATTTTATAATTCGAAATATGATTACAGGTAATTCACTAAATACATAACAGATCAACAGTTAAACAATAAAGAAATAGATTTACAACGAAATAAGATTAAACAACAAAATATGGCTGACGTATGTCGCACGACCCATCAAGACACGTCCTTACCGAGCGCTGCGCGAATAGCAAGAGGGCGAACATAGTCAAACACCGTGTCTTTATTGGTCCGCACTGCATAGTGTATTAGTAAAGTAGGGAACATCTAATAATATATTAAATAATGTATTCTTTCTTTAACCATTGTTTGAAGTTAATCAGAAATTATTATATCGGACTATATGTAGTCTGACATAATATATGTATATATATATAACTTAACAGAAAAAAATTCAGAGTGGAAATCGCTTTATCTTATATTTTGAAGTCACAATCGAAAAAACTGAGTGAAGGAAAGAATTTTCTAGCAAGTATTTTCCATTTCTCATGACAGTTACACGCGTAAATTGTGATTGATTATGTATGGAGTTACGAGCACCTAACTCGTTTAGAAAAACGACACGCTTTTTAGAAGTAATAAGATTAAATTTATGTCAACATAATTCAGTTACAACTTGAAAAATAGACTATTTTTTATATTAGTCTAATGTAGAAGATCAAGCACAGTATACCTACATACATATGTGCTGATACTTAATAACATGCCACACATATATTCAGTACACTGATATTTTATTTATAATGACATTAATGACCCCTGTAAGTAAATAATAAAATGAAAAAGCTATTGAAGCATAGGTCCCGCTCCCTGGTAAATAGTTAATCCGTTTCGGTATTATATTTTCCTGTATATTTCTATAAATTAATGTAATACTGAAATCTTTTTTTTTTTTTTTTTTTTTTTATGCGATAGGGGGCAAACGAGCAGACGGGTCACCTGATGGTAAGTGACTACCGCCGCCCATGGACACCCGCAACTCAAGAGTCACAAGTGCGTTGCCGGCCTTTGGGTTCAATCAATAAACTTTTATTCTATTCTATCCATATTAAAAATTGTATATTGAGAAGATAATAGTAGGAGGAAATCAAGATCAGGATCAGGACATTAATATATATATATTGACATTTTGACGTATCGTTCAGTCAGTATCAAGTCTCGTCACTATTTGAACATAAAAGCCCCTTTGTTATTGCAAATATAGTATGGTGACAACCCTATTTAAGTATTTTATTAATAACTTCAACAGAAATCCGGTATACTAAATGAACCTTAATAATAAACAAGGATGGTCAAACTACATGCCATTGCGTACAATTGATGTATTCAGCTGCAGTGTCATACGGACGCTGCGCACCACATCCGCCGGACGTGGCTTGTCATTTCCGGTTACAGAGGGTTGCATGATGCAGACGATATTGTAAACACCCTGTACGTAAGTAAAAGATTTCAAGATTTGCATTTTATACGAGCTGCTTTTAAATAAAACGAATAAAATGTAAGATTCCTTCAAAACTTTTTCATTTTAAGATATTTTCCTCAATCCCTTTTTTTAACGCATGAAGCAAGAAACTAATCGATAAACACGGTATTCCAGGTAACTAAGGGCAGGGATTAGGGTATAGGGCCTAGGTGTGACTTCCCTTGACACTCGATCACGTCCTGTCCACAAAACAGGCAATCAAAAAATCGATGGAAGCTGCTTCCCTTTCCAGTTACAAGCGTATTTTTGTCAAACCTAAAATGAGTTCAAAACTAATCTTTTTAATGATATAATCAAAATTAGGTTCTAGCTAGTTACATCTTTTGTTTAATTTTAATTATAAAAAAAAATGCGGACTACAGTTTTTATTAAAATACATAGTGCATCAAATAAGCGTACTGTTAACATATATCTAAAAGAACTAGGCACTTAAACAAGACATATGCTTTATGTGCAAATGAGAGCATATAAAAAGACAAAAGTAATACTGTTTGAAATAACAATACAAATATAGTTTTAGGTTCGACCCTAACTATTGTGAGTCTAGGTATTACTCATGTCCGTTAATTGTACCACTAAAGTTCAGATTTAGTATCAGTGAAACTGGCAAGAATAGAGATACCGTAATATCAGGTAAACCACCGAAGTTAGATACATAATTATAATCTTCATACTTTAGAAACAAACTAATAAACTAGAACACATATCAAGCAGGAGTTGTTAACAGCTGAACTACATTTAAGCTCTATATATAGATTGATTGACATCAATAAATTAATTTCTCAAGGATTGTCAGTCTGACTAGACTAGCTAGACGCCTGAAGACTCAACCGATAGACAGCGCATCTGAAATGTACTGACTTGTTCATTTCTGCACGTTCTGCATGTCTTGGTCCTATTACGAATGATAACATGGGGAAGATAATTAATTTCTATGAAAATTTTATTTTTTCTCTTCCGGGAGGGAGAACAGCAATCTTGACATGATTTTATGAATAGTTATATATGTATGTACCAATTTGTGAATAAACTAAAGAACATCTCTCCCCTCGCTCATACATAATTTTATTTAAAGTTTTTAAAGTTTTTTAAATATCAATAATGCCTAAAACACTGGAGACTTTATTCTTGGCCATTCTCATAAGAAAATTATTAGAGAAAGAAGTCTAGGAAAAAAGATATGGGATTTGGAATATTTCAAGTTCAGGTACTAATATATTGACAATGACATTTGTTTGACATGTTACACTCACAAAAAAACCTATTTTGCTGTTAAAAACGACATTAGGAATTAAACATATGGAGACACAATCACTGTGAGAGAAAAAAAAAACTCGAAACTACAACCTGTACAAAAACAACCTGTAAGGCGTTAAGGTAAAGGCTAGCGTAAAAAAAAGGTAAGCTGAATTTCTTTTTATTTATTTTATGAAGAAGGTTTAAGTTCAGCGGTGGACTGCAAAAGGCTATTACTGATTGATTGACTTTATTACATTTAGAAAACTACATCGTTCGGCTTTTTATTTATTCGTCGGCAGCATCATCGTTTATGAAAATTGTGTTGAGGAACTCTGCAGGTGCAGATATATATATGACCTTCATGTCTGGTCCATCTGAAATACCAAATAATTGTCATGGTTTTATTTTATTTTATTATTATGTTTGCAACTAATAAACCCAACATCTTTGTACACAAATTTATTTATTTTAAATTACAAAATCAAAAAAAAAATTTTTAAGTATACAAAATCAAATTATTTCTCAACTATATAAGCACCGTCGTTTTCTATCAACTGTCGCCAACGCGCTGGCAGAGACATCATGCCTTAATCGTAGAAGTTTTTAGGCTTTTGATCAAAAAATGTGGTAAGGTCTCTTTAGAGCTGGTTTTCATTTTTAATTTTTTTATCTGCTAGGGCTAGAGAACTAAATAGGTGATAATCTGAGGGCATAATGTCTGGAGAGTACGGTGGGTGAGGAAGGACAGCCCAGCTAAGCGAAAGTAATTTTTAACGAGTCGCTTTTGCTACATGTGGTCGAGCACTATCGTGCAAAAAGTATACTTTATTTTGCTTTTTAGGTGATCTCGCTGCTACTTTATCCAGTTGGTCCCAATAAATATTGACCGTGATTGTAGTTTTAGATGGCAACAGCTCCCAGTATATAATGCCGTTTATTCCCCGCCACACACTTAAAACACAGGTACCACAGATTTTGGCGTCGACGCCTTGGACCTGGAGTAGCAGGAGGCTACTCCAGGACCAAGGCGCTTACGCGAAAAATTTATGTACATAGCCCACTTTTGATCCCCCGTAATTACATCCCTTAGCCACTCAGTGGTACAATGATAACTAAGTAGTTTCATGCACACGTTAACCTCTTCTGAAGTTGAAACGGCGTCAACTCATATGGCAACCAAACTGAATATTTCCAGGTCTTGTCTAAAGCGTGGAGTTGTTTTTCTACTGCAGTATGAGAACACTGAAGCTGCTCTGCCCTGCCTATTGTAGGACGTCGTCCTGGATTAGGTTCATCAGATAGGTTATAATTTCCATCCTTAAATCTTCTGAACCAATGTTTAGTGGTATCTTAAAAGAGCACGCCTTGGTCCATCGTTGCATATATATTGCGAACTGCTTCAGTCGCTTTTCGACCTAATCGAAATTCGTGAAGTAAAAGCAGCCGAAATTCTCTACGAGAAATATCCATAATTTACTGTAGTTTTACTATTCGAGATCCAGTTGTCAACTGATCTGACATACAACTCTTGCTTTATTTATATACTACTCCAAGAAATTCGAGATAGTTCTATAACGTTTTAGAAACTGATCGAAAAAAGTGGCGGGTTTATTAGTTGCCAACCTAATATAATATTGGGGGACAGTGATGGTAAGTGACAACCGCCGTCCATAGCAAGATGCTATGGACGGTGGCAAAACAAGAGTGCTAAGTGCGCTGCCCGCTTTGAGTATGATGAGGGGTGGGTGGAAAACGGGGAGAGGAAAGAAGAGAGAGGGTGATGAAGAGATAAGAAAGAGAAAAGTGGGGATGCGGGGAAAGAAAAGAGGAGAGGGGGAGTTGGGTCTCCGGAAACCTCACTAATATTAGGTAAATTTTTCTGCAGGGCCGTGGTATCACTTGAAAGCATGGCTCTACCACTATTATTTAGCGCAGCAGCTTACAAAGCAAAACAAATCCAAACACTAAAGCACAATCTTAGTCCAAATACACTGGAAAAATTTCGTCACTTAGGCAATCGGAGTCCTTGGGAACGTTCGAAACACGGAACGAAAATATCAAAGTCCAATTAACATGTAATCCAGGTCGAATAACACATGTCGAATGCACAAAACCCTGATCGTACTTCAATACACAAGGCAGGAAGCAATGGTCGCCGAACCGATTTTTTCGTAGTAAAATATCGTAACTATATTCTATTTATTTAATGTTTCAAAAATAATTACTAATTATGTTGCTTAGTCACATCATACAAATCCAAAGTCCAATCCATCACTCAGGTTTTTAAACTCTTAAGTGTTCGATGAATATATTTCTGTATTGTTCTTTATATATTTCCCTTCCTTTTCTTTGTTTATTAATTAGGTTTACCAAAAATTGCTTATACCAATAAATTTTAAATATACACAATCCGGAATACGTTGATTGTAGTAATCCCTTACAGGTAAACACAGCTTGCATAATTTAATGGTTAGACTAAAAGAGCTAAGATTGAACAATATTAATAACATAAGAGTAAAATAATAACAAAACAGTAAAATGACAACTGCAAAAGGCAATAACTGAATAGTAAAAATGAGAATGTATCACATAAGTTGTGGCTTTAAGGCCCATCATGGAGGATTGGCTGTGGAGGCGGCATGGTGCTCTCTCCTACCGGCTACAAAGGTGCTCACTCGACTTGGCTCTACTCGGATGCTTTGGCAAGTATCTGTGTCTCAAAAGACCTAATGTTAGTGGAGTGCTCTGCGTGTGTTTACTTCTAAGGCCCCCTGAGGTTTTAGTCGGTTCAAATCCGACAGACCATCTTACCATTGACTCCGGTAAAGTGACGACCCGTGGAGGTTTCTACACCATTAAAACATTTATATATCTATGTATACTTATAATATACTTGAAACAAATTTTTGTCATACTGGTCACATCTATCGAATTATAATGCATATAATAGGGTCCTAGAAGGTATGTATTTTAAGTAATTGTAATAGTCAAGCAACCATATTGAAGTCAAGCACTTCATTATGATTTCAAGATAAGCTAAGCAAATCTATCATTATACGATTTATTTTGTGTTGAAAGATGTTGCCAATTCCAGCTAATGTTTATATCACTGAAGTGAGATTTTTGTTATGCTAAAAAACGAGCAAATGGGTCACCAAATGGTAATTGACTAACGCTGCCCATAGATACCTGCAATTATAGAGTCGCAATACTGACCTTCTAACAGAAAACACCTGTGCTCCTTTTTTTTTAATTTTCCTGGAATGGTTACATCTATTACGAAGTCTTTATGCGTTAAAAATATGCTTAAATTAAAATACAATTTTGTGTCAAAATATCAAGACCATCGACCGGCTAATTCTCTACCGATTATTTTGGATCACCTGAACCCTCAGTCTGAATATCTAAATAGACACGGTACATTACATTACTTCTATACATCAGGTGGATTAAAATGCAGTAATAACATTGCAGTCTGCAGGCATTAGTAGTCTTAAAAGACGACATTTTAGAAGGAGATTATCCTCATTCAGACTGCTTTAATGTTAAGTAGTGGCCGTTAAGATTTTATTATACATTTCATTATACTAGAAATGTCTTCTTTAATAAGGTCGATTTTTATGAAGTAAAAATAATGCTTTTTGGTATTGGGTTTTCAATTAAGTCTATGGACATACGTTTACTAATTTCTAGCGATGGTCTCAAATACTTTCACACCTTTCTTACAATGACATCTGATATCTGTCAAACAAATTACAACAGGGGCTGGTAAAAGAGTCTGCCGATACAACTCGCCTCGAAAACAACACTTTTTTTGATACCATAAATCGAAATCCACCGATACACCGAAATAACTAGAAATACTAAATGCTTCTGATTGTGAGCTATGCTGTAATCTTATAGTTAGAAACTTAGAAAATTATTTACTCTATGGTCTTTGTATTGTTTTCGCGACGGCGACGATAGACAATGATTAACTGTCCACACTTACAGTATCGTTATGTTACGGTTTATTAGTACGAAAAAAGTAAATTTTAGATACCCCTTTGAATATAGGTTGCATAAAGTTCACTGTCCATTCTTCCACCTGAAATAGATACGGACTATAACAAAAGTATGTTTCTGTCAGCAGCCCCTGTCCATGCCAATGTACAATGTAGTTTAAATGTAACTCAGATTTTATTTTTCAAGTTCTTTAATTTTTACAAAGATTTTGTAGATAGGTAATTAAAATGATTTTTATTTTAATATCTGCAGAAAAAAAATGAAAATAAATATGGAAAAATGTTATCTGTGAATACTCGATGTTACAGAAAAGTTTATTAAAATTTGATCAGCATTATAATTATGGTATACTCGTATTATACATGGTCGGTAAGGATATTAACAAAATTTACTAATTGTAAGTCTCATTAAAATTTATTCGCTACGTAATAAGGTATACGATTTTCGTAAAATAGAATTCCCTTTCTGAATAAAGAATAAAAATATTAATTATGTCCTAAAAGATGAAATTATTTAAAAATCTCGCATTACTTAATCCTATAATAATTAATATAATTATTCGCCAAATGGTTAACTCTCATTTTAATGAAAAACAGAATTGTTTATAAAGCCGATAACACTAAGAAGAGCTTTACTGAATTTTAATTTGGACAATCTCGCAATCTCAAAAGAAGATTAAAGTAGGAGAAAAGGCTCTTTGCTAATTAAAAAGTCAAATTTAAAGGAGGAAAAATATGACAAACATTTCTTAGCAGTAAACCAATTTGGTATGAAATTGTTTGGGTACCTATGTTTTTTGAGTACATTCTCTACGAAATTAACACTATAGCATAATACGAGTTTGGCGTGTATAGGCCGGATCGACCGGAATATTACCACGGCCTCACAAAAAACCGGCTGTTAAACTATGCTTGCATTGTGTAACCGAGTGAGTGAGGTTACCAAAGGTCCAACCAACTTTCTCTCCCCTCTTTTTCCTCCCTTTTTATTGAGTTAAGTGTATTATAATTTTTAAACAGTAATTTCTTAACACAAACGTGGAGTTTAATTAGAGGGATCGGATTTCCCGTCAAGGTTCGGCCGCATATGGAAAACTATTCTCATTTCCTTGTAGGGGCAGCCCCAGTACTTATTTCTCCACCTGCAAATAATCTTCGACAGCGAACGATAAGAATCATCGACAGCTAGGATATGGCTTGACTCCTTGGCGTTGCGTAGAGAAGGAACTTCTCTCTGCATTTCTATCGCTTGTATCATGGGGAGTGCTCTGAGGAATTGTTCGACCTTATACCGGCCGCAGGTTTCCGCCATTGTCCAACGCAACCAAACTACTATCCCCGTCACCTGTGTAATTTGCAGTCCATCAAAGTGAGCTTCTCCAGAAGCTTTTTTTTTTTAACGTGTGGAAACCCCCTCGGACCGTCATCCCACCGGGGTTTTCAGTGGAGCGGTGTGTCGGAATCGGACCGACTAAAACCACACGATGTGCCATGCTGCGCTTAAAATAAGAGGAATCCGGGAACAGCTTTAGTAAGACATCCGGACCCCTCCTAGCGCTTTTGCCCGCAAAAGCGCGGGCACCACCTTCTGGTAACTCTCAATTAGGCAACGTCCAGGCACACCAGAACGTCGCCTCCTCGCGGCTGGCCTTTATAGCGGGTGGAGGGAAAAATCCGTCCCGACCACCCACAGCCACACTCAGGGCGGCATGAGGCGCAAGTAAGCGCGCCTCCGCCGCCCTGAGTGTGCGCCTGAGCCCGGCGGCGAATTAGGTCCGAGTGGAGATCGTCCTCCCGGGCCCGTTCCGCCGCCTCCTTCTGCGAGATGACCTCTTCGCAGAAGGTTGCGACCGCGGTAAAATTCCTGTCGCTACCGGCCATTGAGCGCATGACGGCCGGTAGCGAGAGATCCTCTCCGATGACTGCAGTGAGGACCCGACGCTGCGCCGCCCAACCCGGGCAATCCGCAAGCGTATGTTGGGCCGAGTCCTCACTGCAGTCGCAGTGGTGGCAGACGGGACTCAATTCCCTCCTAGCGACCGAATGCAGGTACTTTCCGAAGCAGCCGTGCCCGGAAAGAACCTGCGTCAGTCGAAAGGAAATGGTCCCGTGCTGCCGCCCTGCCCACTCGGCGATGACCGGCTGGAGCGCCTCCACGGTGGCTAAGCACGTGGAGCCTCCAGCCGGAACGACCACCGAGCCATAGTGGCTCGGCGAGCGGCCTCACGCCACTCGCGTACGTCTTCGGGCGGGGGCGCCCGACGCTCGATTGACACCAGAAGCAGCCTGGGTCGATTGTCTAGCTCCGGATGTTTGCTGAGAAGCGCGGGGTGGCTCGCAGAATTTTAAAATAAAAAAGAATGGTTCTAGAAAATACACATTTTAATCAAGAAAACGGCACGGCAGAAAGGCAGCGACAAAAGTGGCGACTGAATTCCCTCCACTCCCCCCTCCGTCCGTTCCATCTGGTGCTGAAGCTAAAGGCTTGAAGGCGGCCGACATTGTTGCTGAGCAGTTGCGGAGTATTTTTCATGAAACGGATGATGTCAGGATCGCCAGGCCTGCTAAGTGCGCTGAGCTGCGCCTTTCGACCGGGACACAAAGCGGCTGATTTTTCCGCCGCCGCTCACAGCCCTGTGTGTGCGGCGGGTAATCTTCCCGCCAATCATCAGATGGGGCACGGGGGCTGCAAGCCACCCCGCGAAAAAAAAATCTTGATTTTTAACATATAAGCCTTATTTTGAAACTGTCAATTCAAACTTAAAATTGATCTATATAGCTAATATTTAGAGAGAGCTGACTTGAAACAAACTATAGGTATTTCATACGAAGGGCACGCCACAATTGTGGCGGTAAGGCCCGTTATGGAGGAGTGGCTGGAGAGGCGACATGGTAGCCTCTCCTACCGGATGACGCAGGTACTTACCGGACATGGCTGCTTCGGGAAGTACCTGTATCGAATAGGCCGGGAGCCAACGTCTGTGTGTCACCACTGCGGGAGCTGCCGCGAGGATACCGCACTTCACACACTTGTGGAGTGCTCTGCGTGGATGCAGCAGCGCGTAGACCTCGCGACGGCTATAGGTGGGGGTGGCCTCTCGGTGGAGACCATGATTGTGTCTATGGTCTTGAACGAGAGCGCATGGGATTCCGACGCCTCGTTTTGCGAGGAGGTGATGCTCGCCAAAGAGGCGGCGGAAAGGATAAGGGAGAGAACTAGTACTCTCCCGACCCGCAGGAGACGCACCAGACGCCGGAGAGAACAAGCTGATTTCCGGCCTCCATAAGCGCTGGCCTGGGGGTGATGGACTGGGTTATCCAAAGCCCTAGCAGAAGCAGGCCCAAGGCGGCGGCGCCGTGCTCGCGCCTCTTTAAAATGATGACCGATACACGATAGTGGGGTCGTCTGTTATTCAACAGACGGCTAGGTCTGCCGGGGTGCACAGGGTTTTTCTTTTAAGGGTACACCTGAGGTTCCGGCAATAAGACTCTGTGACGGAACACCGTGTGGTTTTAGTCGGTTCGAGTCCGACATACCACCTCACCTTTTAGCCCGGTGAGGTGACGACCCGTGGGGGTCTCCACACGTAAAAAAAAAAAAAAAAAAGGTTATTTTATACGAAGGATTGTTGGTGGCGCATCTAGATTTTTCCGAAAAAATAATCTTTGAAAAATTAAAATGTTTTTCAAACAAAATTCAAAACACTCAATGAACTATAATAACTCGGTATAAATACCTACAGTGAGCTGCAATCGGAACTGTGACGATATCAGCCAGCAGATGTTAAAGACAAATTGTTATCGATATACGATTTATATTCCTTTTATTCATACTGTCAGTGTGCCGTGTGTTTTTGTAATTTACCCATCTCCAGCCACTGTTATTGATCAGCATAGTGTTGGTTATAAAATGAAAGCACAAATTTTATGTAACTGGGAATTCCTATACCTATAACCTAAAGCATAATTTGCAGCAGTACAGGAGTCCTAAACATTGATATTATTTTATACTACAAACTAAACTCAAGCTTGCGGAGAGCAAACTCCAGGGAGGGTCAGGAAACCAAACACGTAAATATAATTTATTATGACAGTGGCTATCGTACTGACTTAGATATAAGTTAGAATTTTCCCCAAAATAGCAATAAGAGATTTTGGTAACAGAATATATGCATATGGTAACAGAATATATGCATATAAATAAAATATGGGGATATTCCCTTCCCTTCTTCGAGATATATCAGCACCTGAACAGACTTCTTTGTTGCAAAGCTTGACAAGCTTGACAAAGAACCAGGGGCAGATATAATATGTAGTTTTTATATTGATTTCATAGTATAGAAAACTCAAAAATTATAAAACAATCAATAAGTAAAATACATCTTTAACTCGCTTAGTTTTTCTTCAAAAAGACCAATATTGCAGAAGTTGGATTCGAAAATTTTGCATGTGATTTGGCAGATTACACCGGTAAAGCGATACAAGTGTTCTTAAAGCATTGAACAAAAATAGTATTATAAGCAGAAAGTGACACACGAGGTACACGATTTTATAGAATTTCTTTACAATGTAGATAATCTATATCGGGAATAGGCCCGCTCATATATGAAAAAATGAATCTACAAAGTTTCTAAAATATAAACAAATTTAAAATCGGAATCACATTGACAGTTTAAATGTGTAAAAGTTAACGTTAACAAACGAAGTCGTATTAGTGAGATAGTAGCCAGTAGCGTAAAATAGAAATATTTGAAAATCGAAGTAATTTTATTTGCAACTGTCCTTCACATTCTTCCACAGTGTCCAGTGCCTACTTCCACTATAATTGGCCTGCTCCTGGACACGGTGGGACTTGTTAAGTCCGTAGTTCTGTTGCATGATTTTTTGATTTTTTTATACTTGTTGACTTGTAAAACCAAAAAAACTTTAAATTACTATCCTCCTTTCCTACCAATATACTCCAAACTTTCTTATTCCTCATATCACGTAAAATATGCTTGTTAATTACACTTCTGTCTGCCCCTTCGAGGATGCGGGCTTGAGCATATGTATTTAAGTATGTATGGAAAATAAGAGGGATGCTTAAGAAACACATTCAACACAAAGATTTTTGGAGATTATGAACAATCTCTTAGCTAATATTGATGTATGCCTTTAATCTGAATATTTTTCTTTAAGAGTTGCGTTGCATTTGTGTGTAAGCTACCGCCTATAGGTGGTAGCTGTACGCAACACAGGACTGAGTAGATATACGACACAACGAGGCCCTTTATGGGAAAATATAAAATGATGATAAGACCTTGTCATTATAATTTTTAATAAAGAATATTACAAAAGGACCCTTGTCAATTAGATAACCGGGCCCTGTCTAGTTACTGGACCAGTTTTCTCTATCAATTTCATTTATCCTCTATCGGCAATCATAACTTGAACCTTCTAACATATAAGTTTCATTTGAATTTTTTAGAATTTTATGTGTCTCGGTATGTTGGTTTTCTGGTCAGTTCATAAGTCTTTGCGAATAGTGAGGGCTTGTCAACCTGTGCGAAATATTGCAAACGACCTGTACAGAGCCGTATATTTTATTGTTTTCCGGTACTATATTATCCTACTTTGTCATGGTACAGTAATTGCGGAGCCATGGTACAGGCTTGATTAAAATCTTCAATTTTACTAAAAGGTTTTGCTAGTTTTCAATGTAGTTTCTCGTAAAAAAAATGTTAACTATTGTTTCACTTTAAAAAGTAGGTACCTAATTATAACTATGTATAGCATTATTCACTAAAGAACTAAAAAAAACAGAAGACAAAAGAGAACTTTAGAAGACAACATTTCGATAGACAATTCCAATTAAAGTGAGTCGAGAGTGTTTACAAACTCCGCAGTCGTTTTTTTAATACTGGCGGTGTTAGTCCTACCAAGGGTTGAGCCCTTGGTAGGACTAACACCGCCAGTTATCAATGTAAATATGTATAATATATATATTAGTTTGCACAACTCTTTAGGAAATTGTGAAAGGGATGTCAATGTGTATTTGTACTTCTATTATATGCTATTTCTATTAAATTCTTTCTTTTTAAATAATTTCCATTAAAGCTTACAAAGCTTTTCCTACCACACTCCCACCCCATTTATTTTGACAATAGGAAAACTAGAAGAAATATATACTCATAATCCTTTGTATTGTAATTTTCTTCTTTGAATTCCTGATTCACGAATCAATCAGGAACGTGTCTGGTACGATCAACACGGGTTCATTAATAGCGGTTAGAAGAACGTCTATACGTGTTTGAGTCGGCGACCGGTCGGATTTGCTCGAATCGTAGGCTAATCCCTAGCCAAAGTGACGCTTCTAGCTGAGAAAACTCTCGTTATGGTTTTCGGATTAAATACGTTTATAAAAGATCAGCCATTTTCTACTGGTAACTTTTAAGTGAAACGTGCTGAAATACAAAAAGAAACATGAGATATTCCTAAATTTAAAGAATACCTACCAAAATCAACTCAACTTACCTCAAGCTGTTCGAAATGGGACTGATACAAAACAAATATTAAAATGACATCAAAAAAAATCTGTTGGAAAGCGTTTTATACTAAAAAAATAACATTATTTCAAACACAATACAAGTAGATAATAACCATATGAGTATCTAGCATATTGTATATAATTAACTCAGGGCACTCAAAACTTTTCTACGCACGATTAGAGTGCTAAATAACAAAGGGACCCAAATCTACAAGATAAATAGACTTTAAATTTATTATATATGATTATGACTCACTTATGTCATACACAACAACGACAACGCCTTTAACTATACATTATTAATTCCGATTTTTTTACTCAATGTGAGAATTAACCACTCTCATAAAATCATGAAAATATAGCTGTTCAATTTACACTTTCTCTTATAAGTAGCTTTTTGAATAACATTACATACATACATTCAAGGCTTTATATGGGTAGGTGTTTCAAAGGCCCTCTTTTAGCCAATCACAATTTAGTCGAACTCACGTAACAGAGCGCAAGCTTATTGCAATTATCCGAGTACAGTATAACTGTATCTATGTAATAGTATTATAATTGAAAAAGATGTTACATGTTATATCTCTGTTATTCGCACGTACTAGCCGTACTTACTGCCGTTGCATATACTTATTTGAAATATTAGTAAGATAAACAGACTGTGTTGTCATCTTTCTGTTGATAAAATGAGGCCTAACGCGTCGTCCTTACCTAGTATAGCGTCAAAACTGTCGTGATTTTATCTGTTATCAAGTACTGGCTTATGGACCGGCCTCTGAGCTCAAATCCTTCGTTGTCGCCTGTGACCACGACTCGGTAGACGCTCAAATATTATGCAAACGCATACTATAAACATGCATATCTGTAAATAGATTGTAAATAATAAATATAATAAACTTATTTATATCGTTCTATTTTTATAATATAGTGGACATACGAACAGACGGGTCATCTGATGGCAAGTGACAACTGCCGTCCATGGATATCTGCAACTTAAGGGTCGTAAGTGCACTGCCCGCCTTTGAGGGTGTTGAATGGGGGGAGAATGCGGTGAGGGGAAAAAATAGAGTGGGTATGAGGAGATGGGAAAGAGGAGAGGAGGGTGAGGGGAGGGGAAAGAGAGGGAGGGGAGGAGTTATGGCTCCGGAACCCTCAATAATTTCGGCAAAAAAGAGTGCATAATCAGATGGTTTAACCCCAAGAAAAGTTTGCAACTCAGTGTAGAGCATACATTGTAATGATTGAATTTATGTAGACAAAAACATAGGTGATTTATAGCAACTTATTAATTCCATAAAGCAATTATTGAAATTCCTACTGTTAAAGAGTTTTGACAAAACATTATGTATATACATATAACATATAAAAGGCATAATAAATCCAAACAAAAAGAATCTTACAAGCTTTGTTTAGCTTAAAACTATAATGGTCATTGGAAAATACTTACATTTCCTCTTGCCTGTTATGACTTATTATTTAAAAAAGAAAAACATATATAGTATAACTGATATTTTTTAAACCTACATTTTTTAAAAAGGATTGAGTATTACATTAAAAGCGGTTTAGGCAACCCTCATTGACATCGGCATCATGGCCATTCATTATTGTGAATAATTAAAAATCATATTTACGAAAATTTAAGTTCAATTTAAAAACAGTAAGTAGGTATGTTTTTTGTAACTATTCAGAAATCTGTTCTTTTAAGCTTATCTGTCTGCATTGTCTGACAGCCCTAATGCTTACTTAATACTCGGACAGTTACTATGGACATTATGCAACAAGATTTTACCACTAAAATCCTGTGAAGTTGTAAAAGCTCACTAATGATTCGTCATTTGTGTAAGTGCCTCGGCTTACGACGCGACGCAGTGGTCGCGCCATTAAGCATATTAAGGTCTATTACTTCTTGATAAAGTTCGCTCATAACCACAAAGTTTACATTCGTGTATGGTTTTAGGGAGAGTATACAAAAGCACCCAACCCACGGTTTCCCAGCATCTCAGCGAGCCTTACTCTTTCACGAGGTGTCCATGTCTGTTAAGCGATATTTTTAGTTATGCTTACAACAAGAAGGGAAGAATTAGATGTTAATTTTGATTGTCATTCTTGGTTTTATTTTTTATATAGGTTAAGCAATTTCTCCGCCAATAGTTCAACGATTTTTTAAATTTTATGCTTCTGCGATGGTCTCATTGTAACCAGATCAGGAAAAGATCACGGGTTACCAATGAGTTTTTAGTATTATTGTATATTATTAGCTTGTTTAGTATCTTTCTTAGAAGATGGGGCAGCTGGTCTGTCGGAGCACGGATGAATCAAACTATTTACTAACTAATACTACATTTAAAACCGATCCGTGAAATTCAAATGTATGTCTACAGTCCCCTTTACTGAAAACATGAGCATTTAAATAGAGCAACAGCGTTATCTAATGTTTATTTTTGTTATTCGCCTTAGCTTCAAGCTACCTTCTTGTTTAATAGTGATTTATATAAACAAACAGTAAAGAGCAAACGTCTTAAGTGTATAGGGTTGTCACGCCTATTTAGTGTAGACATAACAAAGGTTTCACTACCCTGCCTATGCCTTTTATTTAGAATTATCAAACTACCCATCGTTTAATGATTTATTCAGCATCAGATATACATTGTATCATAAATAATAAGGTTTCGTTAATTTAGGTTGGTTTAGGTTGTTTTTTATGTGTAGGCACCAACGAGCGGGTCACTTGATGGTGAGCGACTACCGCCACCTGTGTAAACCGCCACGTGTATACCCGCAACTCAATTTAGAGTTAGAGATGCCCCGAAATATGAAATATAATATAAATAAACAAAGCATTTAGATAAAAGTACTACGTAATAGTAATATAACGATTTAGGTACGAACATAACCATCTACTTTCCGAGAAGTTGTGCTGGCCCCATAACGAACATCGAGCCTAAAGATAAGTGCTGTCATTATGTCGGTACCATACAAACTAAGTATTATGCGAGTGCACTATTTACTTCTTCATTCATTGGACAACTATGCTATTTCGGGAATGAAGTATAAAACAAATATCACATTATGAATCTGTGTAGCCTCGCAAAATGATTTGGACATGGTTTGTTTTGCAAAACTCAAAGTATAAACGCCGAATCTTTTCGCTGAATTGATAGACAGAGGTGTATTGAACATTTAGGATAGTATACGATTAGGATTTTGTCCCGCTGACGTAATATTACGTGTACCAGATTTTTTTAAATATTTTACACAATAGCTCGGCAATGTGTGTTGTATTCTTTAAAGGCTTGTACATTTTTTAATCGTCAAAAATTACAGGGACTAACGACGGAAAATATTGATGACGCAATGTTGTAATCTTAAAGTAATCTTTAAGTGTTATTTTGTTTAATTATAAGTAAAGTAACTATTGCAATAGGTTTGGAGAGTAAATATTTCGATCAAATACTGAGTAACATTCATTCATTCGTTTTCTTTAAGTTAATTTACCCACATCTTTGTCCATATTGAAAGAAACTGGCTACTGTAGGTGTTTAACCTTGTTCGCGGTAATACAACAAACAAATAAGCCAGTAAATTCCCTTATTCGCAAATTTAGTAGAATTAAACAAGACTTTACGTTAATTTGCTCATCATATGCAGGTATCCGTATGCGGTGGCTATCACTTCCCATCAAGTGCACCGTCTGTTCTTCTGTCCTCCTATATCATAAAAACAAAAGTAATCGCTAAAGGAAACTTATTCTTTGTTATCTATAAAGGGTTTTTCAACAAGAACTTTGTTTTTTAAAACAAAATAAAACAAATAATTTTGATGTAGATCATTCAAATTATTATTGTATCGCAAAGAGAAAGGTTTGGCAATTATGCATGAAAAGTGATATCTGACAAATGGCCACCACGACCACGCTTGCAGATGTCGATTCTTTCATCAACATTTTTTATCACTTTTTGGCAAAATGGCGAGTCTATTTATTAAGCAATATACCTAAAACAGATTTTATGACACCTTTGTATAGAAAAGATATCCTTCTTATAGTTATTTTCACTGAAAGATATAATGTGAAGAAAACAATTAATAAAGTGAATCGATCATTGTTCTTAATGAATCTCTAGATGTACAAACATTTTCGTTCATTACGAAAAGGTCCAGAACAAACATAATTTATATCATTATCCATCCATTACCTAAATGGTTTTGATCATTAACCCAATATCATAATACGGACGCCTAGAGTGACAAAAACTATCCATAAATGTCTGGAATATTATTTATCACTTGAGAAAAGAGGATAATATGAAATTGTCACGTAAGAGCGACTTATTCTCTTTACATATAATCGTGAAATTCGTAACCGATAATTATGACCCCTTTTCGAATACTTTCTCAACGAAGTGTACAGTCAGCTCATCCGACTATCGCCCCTTGCCACAACGTTTGGCAGACAGCCGTGGTAAAGGTGACCTAGTTTTCATATTATTCGATACGCTTTAGAGTGGCAGATGTCTGAGTCATGTCACTGACTATTATATATTGAAACGAGTGTGATTATATTGATGTGCTTATGTATGGAGGCTTGTTGAATATTTTTCTTGCTCTCTATAACCAATTCTGGAAGGAAATCTATCTATGTTGGCGATATGAAGTGTATTACTTAATGTAACTTCGGTTACATAAATGATGTTGAAAGTGGAATAAATACATTTCTTATTTCAAAAGGCAGAATTTCATAACACATAAAATAAACATTGATATAACGAAAATTTAATAAGCAATTTTTCAACTGCTTACTTTATTTAGAAAATAAGAAATTGTAGATCAAGTTCAGCATTTAAAAATTAACTTGTCGATCTCTGATAAAGTACTGTCTTTTCTTAGATTATGTTTGCATAAGTAATTGAACGCTTAGCTCAGAAGAACAATCCCCTCTTATTTTACTACTTCATTTATCGGTGGTAAATAGGCAAAGCATTTTGTATGCAAGGTAATTAGTTAGTTTCTATGAAATGGCTTGTTGGGTTTTTAGTTCTTCTCGTTAGGTGAGTTGTGTTTGTTTTAACTAGCGAGGAACTATATATTTTAAATTTGATTTGAATCTGCGGTAAAGTGTATATTATATATATTATAAATGTACGTGGTAGAGCCATGCTGAGGCATGAATGGGCCGGCTCGACCGGTGCGATACCACGGCCTCACCGCAAACCGGTTGTGAAGTAACGCTTGCGTTGCATTTCCCCGAAATGAGTGAGGTTTCCAGAGGCCCAAATTCCCCCACACCCCCTAATGATAGCGCTGTTAACAAATAGGATACCCCAGGGGGGGTACCAGCGCTAGCGTTGGAAATTCCCCCCTGGACGTCCACCCTCAGTACGGAATATACCTGAGCGTGGACGCCCAGGCTGCCCCTCGTACTCTGGGGGGGGGGCTCAACTGCGCTCTCAAAATCTGCTCGGGGCAAGAGAAGGCATACCATGGCACCCCCTGTCACATTTACCGTGGATTTTTGTAACATCAGGGCTTACATTTTAACCTCGACACTGTCCACCACCACCTGAAGACAGCAAAGCCGGCCTTGCTCTTTTTAACCGAGACGCAGATATCGTCTCCAGCGGACACATCCTACCTCTGCTACCCTGGAACACTCCTTTGTTCCTAAGGCTGGTGTATGCGTGTACGTTAGATTTGATATCACTTCTCGCCGCCTCGGCAATCTTGAAGGTAGGGACCTCTCCATCTTATGGCTACGTGTAGACTGCGACGACCATCCCCTCATCTACGTTTGCCTCTAGAGGTCCCATAGCGGTGATGCCGAAACGGACCGACTCATCGACCACGTCCAAATGGCTACAGACTCAGTGCTCCAGCAGATCCCATCCGCAGAGATCGTGATTCTTGGCGACTTTAACGCCCATCACGCCGAATGGCTTGGTTCGCGCAAAACCGATCATGCGGGAAGATCTGTTCACGATTTCGCCTATGCATATGGCTTGACGCAGCTGCTAACAACGACACTTGCTGCAACGTTCACTTGCTGCGGCTGCGAGTTACAGGCAGTCGCCGCGTATGGCACTATAGGTCAGCCGACTGGGATGGAATGCGAACATTCTTTGCATCCCACCCATGGAGATAGGTTTGCGTCTTGCCGGATGATCCCAATGTCGTTGCCGACTCTGTCGCGGAGGTTGTGCTTCAGGGTATGGAACTTTTCATTCCGTTCTCCATGATCCCCACAGGTGGCAAGTCCCAGCCCTGGTTTGGTCGAACCTGCAAAGCGGCGTCCCGCTGAAAGCAGGAATGTTACCAAGCATGGGCTAATGCAGCGACAGCACGGGATGTAAAGACTAGCACATTAAAGAAGCAATTTAACTTTGCCTCCAGGTCCCTCAAAACAGTAATTGCTGAGGCGAAGTCGGCTCACATCGGCAGAAATGGCGAGAGACTAGTGAGTCTCATTCTGGTCTCTTGCCAAAGCTTTCCTGGGGAACTTTTGTAAGACCTTCCACCTCTGCATATAGGAGATAATTCGTTGGCCCATGACGCTAAAGAAAAAGCCGATCTTCTGGGCAAACTCTTTGCGTTCAACTCGACCCTAGACGGCGGGGGGTAATCCGGTTTACACAAAGGGCAGTTCGTAAAGCGTTTCTTTCAATCGACGTTCTTAAGTCGAGTGGGCCCGATAGAATCGCTCCTATCATGCTGAAGACGTGTGCTCCAGAGTTGGCACCGGTTTTAACGCGCCTTTATCGGCATTCCTACTCTCTTAGCGTAGTCCCGAACTAAAGGAAGAGAGCTCTAGTGCACCCAATCCCTAAAAAAGGAGATCGCTCGGATCCGTCCAACTACAGACCCATAGCCATCACCTCCTTGTTCTCCAAGATAATGGAATTCATTATTAGCTGCCAGCTCCTCCGGTACTTAGAAGACCATCAGCTCCTCAATGATCTACAAACTCTTAAATAAATTCCTAACACGTGTTGATATTAAAACCAACTCACTAAAAAGAGTTCAAAATCGAAGAGTAAAAGAAGACAAAAACCAAAGTGAGAAACAATACAGTAATTATGAATCCCTTATAATATCAAAGTGCCGAGGTGTATTCTGCATTAACAATGCAAAGCACGGATATCCCGGACTCAATGAGGACTAATTGCCAGGATCAGGTGGAAATGCTGGGAATTCAAACGTTACCATTTTTCTTACCTTTTTGTTTAAATTTTATTACTGTCGTTTGATTTTTGAACTTTGTTTTACATAAATTTTCATAGTGTATTTTTTATTGCAGTATTCTATATAAACCCGACATTTGTTAAAAAACCGACAACAGCTGTAGTCGTTGGTTAAACTTTCCAATGCAAGAAATTTCGAAAATACTCTACTTGGGAGATTAAGAGAGTCAGTTTCTTAGATGTTTAGCCAATTAAAGACACATTAAGTGGATAAGATTGTGTTATAAAAACTTAGTGCAAATTATAACCTCAAATCACAAGTAGGAAAAATACAAAATAATCTCAACAAATCGACATTGTTGAATAACGCCATCTAGCGATCAATAGCAAAATTATATGAGAACAATCTATATTGGAAAATAACTTATCTGATAACCAGGAGAAAACCTATTTATAAAGCTCTAAACTAGACCACTAACATCGTTGCGCCAGTAGCCAATAGAGGGCAACAGCAGTATGGGAGATATTGTTAAAATTTTACAAGTCATACAAGATGATCTATCGAAACAAAGACAAAATATTAAAGAATCTATTAACAACAGTATAGATGAAAAAATCAACCTCATCGAAACCAAAAATAAACAGCTGAAAATGAATATTGAACACCAGTAAAAAACCATTAACTTCATAGAAAAACAGGCTAGAAGAAAAAATGTATTTTCCTTCGGGATTGAAGAAAAGGCTTTGACAATTTACTTTCTATAATCTTGGATGTAATAAACAATATTTTGGAAATATCTTGTCAGAAATGGGAATGGGAATAGAAAATGCAAATAGAATGGGAAAATACTCTAAGAAAGTAAGACGAGTAATGGTTACATACACTAAAATCAGCAAGAAAATATAATAACTGAAAATTTTAAAATAGCTTATTTATACATAAAGACAAACATAAAGACTTACAGAAAGAACTTGATCGCGAGCGAAAGGCAAATAAGAGAGTGGCTCTGCACTATGACAAAATCCTCACAAAATGGACTAAGGAAGGGATTATACATGCTTCTAAAAAAAAAAGTCACAAACTGTAACAAGCTTTTTACGCCGATCGCAACTGAACCCAAACAACCAAACATCGGCAAACGAAGAAACCCAAAAAATATAATTAGTGCCTCTTCTACCTCTTTACGTTTGCAGCATGAATAATAGATCGACAAAACGTTTCACAGAGTGGGTACCAAGGGACAGGAAAAGGAGAAAAGGGAGACCTGGTTAAAGAAGGAGAGACATTTTCAGCCACAGATGTGGTAACCGCTGGATGCAAATGGCTCGGGAAAGAGGTGTTTGGAAAGGTTTAGGGGAGGCCTACGCCCCAGAGCCGACTACTACTAGCATAATAGAATAATTATTACTTTGTTTGCATACACTTATTTATATACACATATACCTAGATAGAGAAATATAGATTTAAATTAGTTTGTAGAGATATATAGCTATGTAGTAATATAGAAACAGTCATGAAGAAAAAAAAGTAAATAAATAAATAGGAAGTAAATGAAGGCTATTTTTATTTTAATTTTATTTTTTATTTTTAATGTTATCAAGAAATTGTATACCTCTTTTACCTACTTATTTAGGATACGTATTTTGATGTAAATGACTATACTATTTTTGAAGTCTGAGAATCCTCCTTCTAATATTGTAAGACCTACAATCGCATCAAGTTTAAGGCGAACATTTAATCTTGAAATTGTTCAATACTTAGTTCAAATTCAAAATAGAGAAAGGTGACCTTGCGATCACATGTATGTTATTCTTATAACAGAGACAGTTTAAAGTACTGTTGCGAATCCTGAATGATTCATTTATAAATATGCCATTTTTGGAACACTCTCCATATCACGGAATTAATTATTATATCAACGTATTATCTGTATAATTATATCAGAATTTACTATCACAAGACTGATGTATTTGGTAAATCTGATGTAGTAAGAACAGTTATGCGTATATTAAATTGTGGAGTGATTTATACTCTCAACTTCGAGGATAGATTACGAACACGTTCGTGTTGCACCTATGTATGTATATGTATTTATGACTGTGTTGGAAGTCTGACAAATGGATGTAACGCCACTGCCTCTGGAGACAAAACTAACAGTTTATAAATTCTTGTGTTTAGATGTCGAACATGCATTTGCCGCTTGTGTTAATATATTCAACAATTAATAGACGTTAGGGATAGTTATTTGTGTTTTGGCTTAATATATACACATAGGGACGTCACGACAGTGGTGTCTAATTAAGCAACCTGCTTACCCTTAAACTAGTGGGTGAAAATACTAGAGTTTGTATGAGATTCTAGCTAAGGTTTTAAAAGCGGTGTTTTAGCTCTGTTTCCCGCTGCCTCTCTAAAGAACTGATGAAGTCGTAGTTATACTGAAAGAAGGAGGGTAGGATTATAAAAAGGTGACATTCTTCAACGTCTAAAAGTAAAAGTAAAAAATTCCAGCTATTAGTAACTGCTACTCTTAAAGAAATATCGATTCATGTCAAAATGGATGGATGGATTTTGAAAATATGTATCTCTTCATCCAATTTTACTAAACATTTTAGAGGATTAACCATAAATAACACAGTGTCACAAGTCCCTAAGCAGCTTTGTAATTTCATCTTCATATACACAGCCAGACTCAGTTATTCTAAATCTAATTATTGTAAAGATTTCAAGGGGTCTTTATTAACCCCAAGAAGTCTCAAAGGACCCTAACACGTTATATTAAGTTATACAAATCCCCGAAGACTGCTAGTCGATTATTAAGTTAATTTCAAGTACGAAATGCAATTAGAAGTTTGTTTTCGATTAGTTACGTAATTAAACTAACGTTTTCGATAAAGCAGTTATTTAATGTCGAATAAATTGTTCAGTAAATCAAATTAAAAAGCAATGGTGATCACTTTAAAACTTCAAAGGTAAAAGTGCCTGTAATTTAATATACATATTTTAAATTTTACAAAAGCACGTTAGGACCCGATTACGCGACGGCAAAGGGGATTTAATGTTAACCCGTATATTTTTTTTATTATTATACCTTAGTAATATTAATTAAAAAAATATTTAGACTGTTAAATTCTTTTGGTTTGTTCATATAAATTTATGTTCACTTTTCTTGGAAAACTGGCTTTGTATGTTAATTGCAATCATCAGGGACAACAGACATGTCAGGTTGTAGAATTTTGTCATTATATGTTCATATAGATATTAGAAATAATTGACAACCAGATTTAAATGAAATTTCGAAGGTCGCACATACACGTTTAAAATAAATTACACATACATTTCACATAATATGTACATTGCCCGCTTCACGAAATGTTAATTGAAGTATGCAACCTTAAGCTAAAAAAACATAAGCATGATATAATGTAGAATATAACACAGGTATACAAAAAATATACTAGAGGTTTATTCGCTAGGTACTGCTATATGTTACAAGGCGTAATAGTTATTTTGTCTATCTCTCGAGAAGAGCAGGTACTCTACCTCTGGGTACGTATATGTAAATGAAGTTTTTATGATGACCAGTTCAGTAGTTCCGTTCCAAGTAAACTTACTTGCATATATTTCTATAATATGGCTATTAGGAATGAAGAACTAGTTTCTAGAATGTGTTTGAATTAAAGGGCTTGGTTGAGATGTGTTTAATAAGTGGTCTAGTTTAGAGCTTTGTAGATAGTTTTTCTCCTGGTTATCAGATAACGTTATTTTTCAATGTAGATTGTTCACAGATAATTTTGCTATTGATCGCTAGATTTGTTGAGATGATTTTGTATTTTTCTTACATGTGATTTGAGGTTATAATTTGCACTAAATTTTTATACCACAGCTCTATCCACTTAATCTATCTTTAATTGGCTAAACATCGAAATTGAGAAGGTTAGTTACCTTCTCAATTTCCCAAGTGTAGAATTTTCCAAATTTCTTGTATTGGAAAGTTTAACCAACGATTACAGCTGTTGTCGGTTTTTTAACCAATTTCGGGTTTTATATAGAACTCGCACTATGTATTACATTTATCCAGTGAGTTCGTTTGTATTTTCACACAATTAACTTTATTTTAAATCTAATTGTTTACTGTTGTACTTTAAAACACAATATGATAGCGGATCAGATGTACACACGAGCATAGTAGCGCCCTCTCTCCCTTACGTTATTGTTCATTAAGTTACTGCAATTAAAAAATACACTATAAAAAATTATGTGAAACAAGCAGTTCAAAAATCTAATAAGTTCAAAAAATAATAGAATATAAATAAAAAGGTAATAAAAATGGTAACGTTTGAATTCCCAGCATTTCCACCTGATCCTGGCAATTAGTCCTCATTGAGTCCGGGATATCCGTGCTTTGCATTGTTAATGCAGAATACACCTCGGCACTTTGATATTATAAGGGATTCATAATTACTGTATTGTTTCTCACTTTGGTTTTTGTCTTCTTTTACTCTTCGATTTTGAACTCTTTTTAGTGAGTTGGTTTTAATATCAACACGTGTTAGGAATTTATTTAAGAGGGTTTATATTTAGAGTTAAATGACAAAACTGGGCAGTCGTTGAAGAGATTAAATAGTTTCCATAGGATAACGTTTTATACATCGGTAGTAAAACAAGACAACATTAGACTACTAGAAAGAGTGGTTGTTTGTCTTTTATACCTCAAGTAGTTTAGTATCCTATCCAATAAGTATGTCCAATCATTTCACTTACTAATATAAATATGAAAGTTAAGATGGATAGATGTTTGTTACTCATGCAGAGCGGTTATATATATAGCGGTTATACATGCCAGAGCGGTTGGTCGGATCTGAATAAAATTTGACGCAAAAACGACGATGACGGACGTTTGACGGTTCAAAATTTCCCCGCGAATGAAGTACAAGGAAGGCAATAGTTAGTAAATAGATAACGTAGATAGTAAGAAAGAAAGATCAATCAGCAATCTCTTCCATGCAACCTTAGTATGGATCAAAATTATTCGGAAAGACATTGGTATTTGGAGGTGTATATCAAACACAAAAAAAAACTATATTAAGTACTGCTTGTTTGCTTTAATAGTATATAAATATTCTATACGTTTATTCTATTACCAATACTAAAGGTAAATGCACATAATATGACTCAAGATCGTGGTAGGGTCATGCTTAGGCAGGAATGGTCTGTCTCCACCTGTGCTATACCACAGCCTCTAAAAAACCGAGTGAGGTTTCAGAATCGAGAACTAAAATTTTCATTATAAACTGCCGTTAAGAAATGTACAGAATGCTTAGAAGGCAAAACAGTTAAGTGAATCAGTGCACGTACATATCTCGTTCAGTAATTAAGTTTTAGATGTAATTAAAACTTGCTCAAGACAATATCTAGACTAATTAAGTTACAGTTACTAACCAATGAATGTCAGATCGATGTATTGAACCTTTAACTAAGAATTTATGTGCAACTATTTTGTCTATAAACCAATATCTTTTGTCACAGTTCCAAAGTTAGATGGAAATCAAGTGATACATCTAAAACTATTGCTAATAATGTAAGCGTTGTGTCCACTAAGCTAGAGGAAGAAGGGACAATTGGAACCTAAAATACAAATTTGACGAGTCTGTGGTCTAGGGCTTAGTGACCCTGACCTGACTGCCGGTCGTGGATTCGACGCCTAGACAAACATTTGTGTGATCCACAAATAGTTGTAGCGAGTCTGGGTATTCTTTGTGCCCGTTGATTTAATGTTTGTAAAGCCCAACGCGACACAGGAATTATTCCGAATGTGGGAATGGGTATTATTTTTTTAAGAGAAGAGAAGAGAAATAAGTTACAATGTTGAGTTCAAAGGAAAAGTGATAAGTTCCAAATTTTAAATAGGATAAATAACATTTCTATCAACGCAACGGTTTTAAAATATATACATATATAGATATGTGTGTATATCGAAGTACGTTTGTATAAGTATATATTATAAGTTACTTAAAATGTTAATAGTAAATATCAAAATAGTAGTAGTAAATCGTTTACATACGACAATATCCGTATCAAGGTTGCCTGAAAAAAATCGCCGTTGTCATAACACCGCAATAGTTGTACTTAATCATTTGTAACATGTTTTAGTTACTGTATTCTACTTGATACCATAATTTCCTGCTTTTTCTTGTAATAAGTCTTACAGAAATTTATCCCGTATTAATCGCCTCATTATAATTTATATCGGAGTAAATTATTAAGTGCTTACTAGGGCCCTGAGAGTATAGGACTGTATCGAACAGTGACGTAAGTTATAACGATCTCTTTAATGAAACAAGACGTCATTCTTCTTCTAAAATTCCTGAATATGAAATGCCCCAAAGCACACAAATTTTTAGTACAATACGATAAACACTAAAGAGGCGGTGAAAGAAAACTAACCATTTAATACTACTTTAATGCAAAATTCAAATCAAATTTAAAATATATAGTTCCTCGCTAGTTAAAACAAACACAACTCACCTAATGAGAAGAACTAAAAACCCAACAAGCCATATTATAGAAACTAACTAATTACCTTGCATACAAAATGATTTGCATATTTACTACCGATAAAAGTAGTAGTAAAATAAGAGGGGATTGTTAACATAATCTAAGAAAAGGCAGTTCTTTATCAGAGATCGACAAGTTAGTTTGTAAATGCTGAAGTTGATCTACATTTTTTTATTTTCTAAATAAAGTAAGCAGTTGAAAAATTGGTAATTTAATTTTTGTTATATCAATGTTTTTGCTGTGTATTTTATGTTTTTTGAAATGTATTTATTCCACTTTCAACATCGTTTGTGTAACAAAAGTTACATTAAGTAATACCCTTGATATCGGCACCAAAATATAATAGATTTCCTTCCAAAAATGGTTATAAAGAGCAAGAAAAATATTCAACAAGCCTCCATACATAAGCACATCAATATAATCACACTCTTTTCAATATATAATAGTCGGTGCCATGACTCAGACATCTGCCACTCTAAAGCGTATCGAATAATATGAAAACTGGGTCACCTTTACCACGGCTGTCGGCAGACTGCCAAACGTTGTGGCAAGTGGCGATAGTCGGATGAGCTGACTGTACACCTCGTTGAGAATGTATTCAAAAAGGGGTCATAATTATCGGTTACGAATTTCACGATTTTATGTAAAGAGAATAAGTCGCTCTTACGTTACAATTTCATATTATCCTCTTTTCTCAAGTGATAAATAATATTCCAGACATTTATGGATAGTTTTTGTCACTCTAGGCGTCCGTATTATGATATTGGGTTAATGATCAAAACCATTTAGGTAATGGATGGATAATGATATAAATTATGTTTGTTCTGGACCTTTTCGTAATGAACGAAAATGTTTGTACATCTAGAGATTCATTAAGAACAATGATCGATTCACTTTATTCATTGTTTTCTTCACATTATATATCTTGCTGGATCGTGAAAATTTATATCTAATATATAATATGGTATTTGGTATTCGATTTATTTCACCGCTACTTTCAGTGAAAGTAACTATAAGGAAGATATCTTTTCTTTACAAAGATGTCATAAAATCTGCTTTAGAATTAGAAGTCAGGTAATGGATCAAAGGATACGTGATCTCCTGCTCAATGAGTTGGCTTAATTGTCACATTATTTTTTTTTCTCTATCTTCTCTTTTCTTTACGTAAGTATTTCATTATAATGATGATAAATTTTATTATTACTATAATATATATGTAATAATGTGTATAACATTCTTTTTGTATTTATACTACATACTTTTAAACTAGTTCCTTCTTTTCTCCCTTACTCTTCGCACCCACCACTTTTATTTCTGCAACACCCGAAGGTTGACTGGCAGAGAATGCCTAAGGCATTAAGTACGCCTTGTACAGTATGTGCATTAACTTAAATAAAAAATCAAAAAATAATACTCAAATAAACTTACTTTATTCATAATATTTGGTTCTGAGTATTCTGCTAGCTCTGACGTAATGTGGAAGTTTGATCTAACCAGATCGCCAATTGGTGAAGACACGTAAATATGTCTCAATATATATAATCATATCGGTATTAAAAGTTTACTTAGGGACTCACTTCCCATTTATATATTTATATATGCCCAAATAACATAAATATGTTACTTTGATAATAATTCCTGCAAAAATGATTTATTTGTAAATCTGAATAAATAATATATCTTACATCAGAACTTAAATATTAATGGAATACAATAATTTTTATATCTGTATTGAGATTCCCTCAACGCCGGGATTTTACGACGCCCGCAGCGGGTGATGGCCGTCAGGATAATAAGAGGGTACCGCACGGTATCATTCGAAGCGACGAGTCTCCTAGCCGGATCTGCACCGTGGGACCTGGAAGCAAAAGTTCCTGCGGGTTGGCGGGTGCTAGAGAGGGGGCTGCGACCCATGCCTTATGAAAGTCAAGGCATAACGGCCCCAGCTCCTCCACGTCTTATTAGCAGAGTGGAAAGAACAACTTCAACGACCAACCGCAGGGCGCACCACAATTGCGGCGGTAAGGCCCATCATGGAGGATTGGCTAGAGAGGCAATATAGTAGCCTCTCCTACCGGTTGACGATTCTCACCGGACACGGCTGCTTTGGAAGGTATCTGTGTCGTACAGGCCCAACGTCTGCGTGCCATCAATGTGGAGGCTGTCGCGAGGACACTGCACACACTTGTGGGGTGTAAAGCGTGGGCGCATCAGCGCCACAACCTCGTGACGGCTTTAGATGTAGGAAGTCTCTCGATGGAGACCATGGTTGTGTCCATGGTCGAGCTTGAAATAGAAAATTCCAAAACTTTCTATAATTTTATCAGTTTAGTTCAGTGAAAAAGACATTTAATACAAAATATTCTTAAAATACCTCTACTTAATGATTCAAAGTTAAAACCATTGCTTCCTCCAAAATCCCGAGCTAATAGAAAACTCTACAGTTGAATATTTATTGAAATTAATTGTTACCATCGTAAATTATAATAAAGATTATTAAAAATCTTGTAAAATAACTTAACTTCGTGCTTTTCCTTTTAATAAGTCTTACAGAAATTTCATCTCCGGTTATTAATTTCCTCATTGCAATTTATAGGGATGAAATAATTGATCGTAGCCTAGGGCCTGGGAGTATAGGACTCTATCAAACAGTGACGTAAGTGTTTAGAACTTTAATACAATCAGACGAAATTCTTCTTCTAAAATCCCTAAATATAAATTTCACAAGGCACATACATTCTTAGTACCATACGATAAACGTTAAAGAGCTACAAATTCATAATACTCTACCATAAATTGTAAATAACTAATAATCTCAAATAAAAAGGATCTACTCGTCTTACGGATGACAAAATAACTAACAAACTAAGAAGTCATGTTATTTGAATATCTGATAATTAAAAATAAAATTTGTTTGTATACCTCCATACATAGAATGTTAAAGTTAGACTTGTGAAGCAATTAAAATAAAATATTTAAAAAAATACAGTTGTCGACCATTTTGCGCTTTGCGATCTCTTCTAGGCAACAACTGGATGGAGAAGGTAATTATGAATGAGATGGGGAGCTGCAATTTGCAGTTCAATGTTTCCTGAGTGTGATGTAGGTAAGGCTATTGTTATATACAAACTCATATAAATAAACAAACATATACATATATTATTACACATACATAGATTATATAAAATACAATACCAAATGCAGAAAAAAGAGATAGGTTTGGCCCTGCAAATTACTTGTCCGCAAAATTATAGAAAGTTTTGGAATTTTCTATTTCAAGCTCTCCGATGATCTTCGGAACTTTGTATTAATTAACAATTTGAAGAGTTATTTAAAAAAAAAAGAGTTTTTTTTTTAAAGGCAACTCCCGCACTAGCATTATATCCTGTGTCGCAGGGGACTTTACAAACATTCAAGCAACTGACACAAAGAACACTTAACACAACAATTTGAGGATTACACAAAGTGTTGTCCCTCCCGTGCGGCTCCCATCGAACCCACACGCTCGGCGCGGCAGCGTTGTGGCGAGGTGACCAATTAACCGCTACGCCATCCGTGCAGTCAAATGTTGGGATTAAAGAATATATTGTATAATAGTGAAAGTATATAAATTTTTCGGCGAAGACGAAAGGGTAACCAGTTGATCTTATTCCGATATTCGGAAATATGGTCAAATTTGTTATGCAAAAGTTTCGAAGCCGCTCAACCTCATCAAATTGGTCCTCAGTGAGATCAGGATAGCTGGAATCTGCATAATTAAGGATTTGAAGAAAAAGGGGCAAGCGCAATTTTTTTAGTACTAGGTATTAAGTTACGCCACCTTCTTAAAGATCCTGCAGAAGCAAACAATTTCGCACTTACTTCTTGTAGTTGCGGACCAAGGGACAAGATTTATCAATATTAATTCCGAGATTTTTTAATGTTTGATATAGTAATTAAAGCCCCATCGCAGAATATTTGGGGCTTATGTGACCAACCGTTTTGAGATAAAGTCCTAGTGCTACCGATAAACGTAGCTTGAGTTTTAGATGGTATCTATATATTATGGTGTCACAATAGCACTTAGTTTTTTGATAATCATAAGAGATACAGATACATAAATAAGTTTTATTATTATTATATAAGTAGACAGACGACAGATGGGACATCTGCTTGTAAGTGACAAGCACTGCCCTAGCACCTATAACTCAAGAGTTTTAAGTACTTGGCCCGCCTTTGGCTGTGATGAGGGGAGGGGACGGAGGATAGGGTAGCTGAGAGATAACAAATTGGTGAGCGGGATGATAGGGTACCAAATAAGAGAGGGGAGTTCGGCCTCCGGAACCTTCACTAACTCGGAAATATAATGCAAGCGTTGTTTGTCTACTGGTTTTCTGTGAGGCCATGGTAATTCTCTTCTTTTCTATGTTTGTTACCTCATAACTTTCGACTGGGTGAACCGATTTTGATGTTTTTTTTTTTTATTTGAAAGCTGATGCTTCCCGTGTTGTCCCATTTTGTTCAGTTCTGATAATGGCATCCATGACAAAACCATATAAATCTCAAATTTTATTGAAGTCGGTTGTCTACTCTTTAAAAGTGGCTTATTTTCCATTGAATACGGTTATAAAAGTATCAAGTCCTGTGGCACCATGCATATTACCGATATAATTATTTTTTCAATGTAATATCTACAATGATACAATGGAATCAGATTTCACAATCACGAGACTGTATTAATTCTGATATAGCAAAGAAAGCTTATGCTTATATTAAACTGTAGAGTGATTTAAACTCGGAACTTCGAGGATAGATTACGAAGCCGTTCGTGTTGCACCTATGCATGTACATGTATTTATGACTGTGTTGGAAGTCTGACAAATGGATGCAATGCAAATGCCTATGGTGACTCAGCAGTTTAGAATTTCTTGTATCTAAAACTCGAACAGGGTATTGCAGTTCGTGTTAATGTATACGTAAAATGTTAGACGTTCTTACCATACATACATACGCGTAAGCAGAGGAATAATGAAGACCTAAGTCATTTAGAATTTGATCCAACCAACGTCACGGGGGGCAAGTCTATTGCCACTATCCGCACAGTGTACGACTTTATATATACTTTATATAATACTGTCTGTCTGTCTGATAATATCAACTACCGTGAAGACTTAAGAGGTTCATCTAGAAAAGAAAGTCCTGCATCCGTTATGAGCTAGGAGAGATAGAGAGTTATTTATATTATCGCTTAATATATATTATGTACCTAATGGGATCACGACAGGGATATCAAGTTAGGCAAGTTCCTTACCCTTAAAAACGCATGATCAAAACTAAAGCCCTATTTTAAAGAGTTTCCCGCTAATTCGGTGCGGTGGCTCTTTTTACCGCTGTGCCTCAAAAGAGCAGATGAACTCGTAGTTATATTGAATGAGAAATGGTATAGTTTCAAAACTGTTGAAATATATCGTCTAAGTCACTCGCCTTTTTATTTAAGCGCCACACTTGACAGATAACTACTTCTTCGAAGTTAGCAGCCAACATAAAAATGAGGAACCTCGACAAATTGCACCGCAATCTGATATGAATCTCACCCTACACTTCAGTATTAATCATAAATAACACAGTGTTCAGATTCCCTAAGCAGCTTTGTAATTTCATTATACTGTACACAGCTAGACTCAGTCATTCTTAATCTAATTATTGTAAAGATTTCTAATACGTTATATTAAGTTATACGAATCTCGAAGACTGGCAGTCGATTATTAATTTCAAGTACGAAATGCAATTAGAAGCTTGTTTTCTATGAATTATGTTATTAAACTAATGTTTTTGATAAATCGTTTATTTAAGGTCTAAAAAATTGTTTAGTAAATCAAATTAAAAAGAAATGGTGATCACTTTAAACCTTCAAAGGTTAAAGTGTCTATAATTGAATTTAGTTATTTTAAAATTTTACAAATGTACATAAGAAACTGCTTACGAGACAAAAAGGAGGTTTCTTAAATATAAAAATATTTTAACGTTAAATTATTTTTTTACTATTTTACTCTTTAAGTTTGTTCAAGAGACTTTTTTTACTATTTCTAGAAAACCTCCTCTCCTTGGGTGAATTGCAATCATCACGGACATCAGATTTGTCAGATTGTATACTTTCAATCTTCAGCTTAAAAAAATTAGTATAAGATACATATGAGTATGTTAACAGCATAACACATGTACGAGTTCTCATCTCTACGCAGGTGCACCCCAGTACCAGCTTCTCCCTCTTGACCGAATTCAACGGAGAACGACTCGCATCATCGACTGCCGAGATATTTCTGATCGGCTTGACACCTTGGCGTTGCGTAGAGATGTAGCTTCACTCTGCATCCTCTATCACTTGTATCATGGGGAGTGTTCAGAGGAATTGTTCGGACTAATACCGGCTGCAGGTTTCCTGCATAGTCCTACGCGACAAAATATCCATCCCCACCACCTGGACGATTGGCACTCCACCACTGTGCGGTTCTCCAGAAGCTTTTTGCCTCGCACAACCAGCCTATGGAACAAATTGGCGCCTGCCGTATTTCCGAACCGATACGACCTTCAAACCTTCAAGAAAAGAGCGTACTCCTACCTAAAAAGCTGGCAAAGCACTTGTGACTCTTGAGTTGCGGGTGTCCATGGGCGGCAGAAGTCACTTAAAAAAAAAACGAGTATAACAATAAAGTTCGATTTGCTACGTATTTCGATCAATATCCAGAATCAAAATGTTGACAACATTTCTGCAGCTCTGGGATAAATAAACTGAATTAGGGAGACACAGTACAGTATACAGACTCCCTGTACCAATTGGGAGCAGTCGTTGGAAATTTTTATAATCTCACTAGTTATATTGTAAACTGACGGAGTTCCCAATGTTACGCTGATACATATATATTTAAGATAAGAAGAAGACGTCCTTGTGAGTGCTTCATCTCATAGATGAAAATAAACAAAATAAGAAAAATATTAGAAGGTACAATAACAATTTTGAACCTAATACTATCATCACACAACATAAAATACGTAAAGAAAAGTTACACTTGATACGATAATTTAAGACGACGTTTATTGTCTAGACGATCTGCGTGATTCAGATTTATAGCGCGGATGAATATATTCGTATTCAACGTTACGTAACGTAGACGAATGATTTCACTGGAATACCCTTCCTGAAACAAATATTAGTATTAAACTAAAATTTATATTTTCAGCTTTGTACATTATCTTCGGTACTCCCAATTAAAATACAACATTTCAATGTTCCTTTTATTTCAATTGAGTAAGTAGTGTATTTAAAAAATACGTAAGTAATGTTCTATGCCTTTGCTGTGCCAAATTCATACAGATACTTTTGGGTAATATTCATTTGAGCTTCAAACTTCGTGATGTGTCCATGTTTCTTATCATCATTCGTCTGCTCGTTTGTCCCCTTATGCCATAAAAAAGTAAGCCGCCTCAACATTATTTTTTATTTTCTGTCATCGTACTTATTTTAAAATAGCTTCTGACTTAGTTGACTATTCTTGTTCATTAAAATGTTACTCCGTTTAAACAATTTGGTATAAATTTTACTGTGTAGTTTTCAGTAAGCCAACTTAACGTCATTGTACACAACTTAAAGTAGGCTTAAGTAAGATTCTAGTCTACATTTCATTAATGTAATACAAGTAAATGTATATGATCTCCAGCGGATAGACTAGGCCTTTCAGAGATAACGCAGTTTAACACAGATTATAGTAACAAAACTTATGTTCAGACAAGCTTATAGGAGAATGCAATATTCGACTAAAGTAACGACTTTGTGATATGAAAAGATTGATACCTAATAGATACGAGTTTTACGAGAAGTGACCATAGAGACCAAAGAGTACTTAGTGGTACATACATGAGTTATTTGATGCACATGTTTATTCTGATTTTATCCTCAGAGGTACGTTAAAAAAAAACAGTGGCCATATTTTTTTTTAATTTTTGTACATTTTATGAAAGTTTAGCGCGAACTTGTGGTTGTTTTGTTTTGAATTATTCCTGTTTGTGCCTGAAACCTTGTTAACTGTTAATACTTTAAACAACACCTATTATAAAAATAAAAAGTAAATGGAATGAATCGCTATTGAATGAAGCGCTATCCAATAAATACGATATTTTTAATGTAAGATTTTGATGACTCAGGTGAGGCACAAATTAATAATGGTGAAAACAAAAGAGCGGGTTTCCGAATATCTTAGATTCAGGTTCCAATTAAAAGTTGATCCTTTGTTACAGACCAACTGAGGCGATAAAATGGACCACCCTGTTGTTACTAATCAAAGAAGGCATTCTTTTAGATGTTGAACAAAGAAATATCAAAGAAAAAAATGTTTGTCAATAGTATCGATTGCAAATATTTATGAGATATTACGGCTCCTACGCTGCAGGTTTGCATTTCACAAAATACAGTGGCGGAAATCATTGTATATTCAGTCATATAAACAATTTTAAATGTCTAAATGTGTGTCTAAAATGTCTTAAGCTGTAAATAATAGAATAGTTAGAGATTTTAAAATGCGAACTGAATGCACACTGTTAAACAAACAAAAAAAAAATGAAAATATTTCTTGATAGTTTTCTAATTGTAGTAAAGTGATTAAAGTGTATAAAAAGATAGCTTTCCCAATAGTCACTCATTTGTTGCCTAATTTTCCTGGGAATGCCTAGAGTAGAGGGGATTTAAAAATTGCATAATTGCAAATTAAGGTTGTTGGTGGTGCCTGCTACACATTTTTTTTTCCTGTGGAAACCCCCACGTGTCATCAGCTCACCGGAGCTGGCGGTGAAATGGTATGTCGGACTAGAACCGACTGGAACTATATCTCGCTGTGGAGAGTGTTAGGTTTTGCATTCCCTGTCTATGGCAATACGTAAAGCTTAACGGTGGATTTTCCTACCTCAGTTACTATTGAAAATAATTGTATCGTACAATTAAAACCTTATATAATATAAAAAACGAGCGCAATGACGAATAAGCGCAAGTACAAATAAAAATAATATTATATGTTAAAATTAATGAAAAGGAACTTGCGATCTTTGATATCGATACAGTTTTATGCGCACCGCTCAGTCCTCTTATTTATACTGCGATCGGGACCCAGATCACGTCCGTATCCGGTCCTTTATCACGATTCATTGCTGATAGATTGCAATTACCAATTTAACCCCAGATTGCTTTAGTATCTTCTATTTAAATTCATAATTCATAATTATTACATAACGCTGTTTATATAAAAACATATTAAATCTAAAATTAAATTTAGAGATTCAATCTATTAAAAAAAAGAACAAAAATGTAAAAATGTGAAGCCGATGGAATTGTTCCTCATATCCAAAAGAGTCATACCTGATTCCAGTAGCTATTGCGGAATAGATGATTGTGTCAGATCATGGTAGATGTTATGAAAGTTGTACAAACTTCTGCTGAGCGGAAAGGCAAAAGGGTAGTCAAAATTATGGGTAACTCTATATTTAGCCAAACTTTATTCAGAAACAAAACAAAACAAACCACACTTTATAATTAGCATGATGCACTCACTGTATTTTGTTTACTTTTTTCACTGTATTTTGTTTATTTCTTTTTGACTGATAGAGAACACAAAGTTATAGATCTGTGCACAATAAACATTTATGTGAACAAAAGTTCCAGTAACATTGTATTACTTTCCAACTATGGACGAAGAGAGCATGCTCCCGAGCAGCTCTCAATGTAATTGGCCTTTTGTCACTAGTACTGCATTCTTCTAATTGCTATCTTTGTTATTGCGTGAGTTGCGTTTATATTGCCTACTAGCTGTAAATCCGGTTGATTTATATTTAGTTGTGCTGTAATTAGAACGAGAACTTACTAAATCTGAGAAGAAATGGTAGTCTACATTTGTTATTATCATACTATTAGTAGAAATTAATTTTAATTAGTCTCCGTTGAAGGACATCCTTCTCGAGAACCATCAGTTAGTTTGCTTCGAACACATTGAAACTCATTAAACCAGTTGTAAATATATATTAATAGTATAAGGCTTTGTAATGAAATGCTAATCGAAGTCTATCGCACCATTGATGTTGAGTAAGACCGCAACGAAAGTCGTTGAATGAAAATGTTCTCTAGCCAAATCCATTTCAATGCATGATAGACACTTTCTAAATTGCCGCCGAATTTGTGAAAACAAATGCATATGTATTTATTTGACATCTACAGATTTCCATTGAGCTCCTAATTCGAAATTTAGATAAAGTGTTTATCTGCTGCTTTTCTTACATGCCTATTCTAAAAACTTTTAGTGTGACTCAAGTAAATAATATGAACAAAATAAAAATACATATACACATAAATACCTAAACTCTTATACTAGCGAAGTGATTTTTCATGCCAACTCATTGGGAAAGACATCTTGTACTTTCTTCTTGAATATAAAACGGTTTGTGGACACCCTGATTTCAAGAGGGTAACCTGATCAAATCACTGATGAACAGGAGGGGTGTTATGAGTCTGAAGTATCTGTATGTCTTTCGCACCATAGCACCTGAATTTTTTTAATTACTGAACTTAGAATTTTATAGTTGTTCTGCTGATTTATAACTATCGATATATATATGCAATAAACCGTCCAGTTAGCCGATGCACATAGGCCGATGCATAATTTATTCTACATACTGAAATACATCGTTGCCACCGATACAGTCTGCCTATAACACGGTCCGTTTATTCGAACCATGTATGTTGTGGCAAAATTAGTCACTAGTCCCACGGGGCCTTGCAATATTCATAGGCACACAAAACTCGCGGCTCGAACTTTGACCGTCAAGTTATAAGCGAGGTAGTATTTAATAAGTGCTATTTTACGTGGCGCAATTTATACTTGTCTTTATATATTAGTGGCTTTATTACGTTCCTTAAATTTATTTTAAGCCGATTTCCAACTAAACTGTGAAAGTTCTTTAACAGTGGTAGAGCCGTAGAGTAGTGCGATACCGCGGCCTCACAGAAAATCGGTTGTACAGTAACGCTTGCGTTGCACTTCCCCGAAATTAGTGAGGTTTCCTAATTAGTGAGGCCCAACTCCCCCTCTCCTCTTTCCTCTCCCCTCTTCCCGCCTCTCCTCTTTCCCATCTCCTCATCCCAACTCTCTTCTTTCCCCTCTCCGCATTCCCCTCTCCCTCATCACCCTCAAAAGCGGGCAGCGCACTTACGACTTTCGAGTTGCAGGTGTCCGCAGTTCTGACTTACCGTCAGGTGACCCGTCTGTTCGACTGTGACAGTGTGAAAACCTCTTGATGACAAATTTCCCAAAAAATATTGCTGGTATTTTTTTGTACTGTTAACCGTTAAGTGCCTATCAAGCAGATATATACACACGCATCACTCATACCTGTATCCTCAAAGTTTTAGGCAGAGGCGTTATCAACGCCCACAGTTTGTCGACCACAATCTAGTCCCATCCACATAAAAGAGTTAGAATGGAAAAATTTAAGTCAATTGAAATCGAAAGAGAGGATGGAAAGCCAAAGAAAAGTATATATACTTAAACGGATAGATTGGGGTGTATAGTAACTTCGTTTACCAATAAAAACTATAAAGAAAGAAAAACAAGAAACCCGACTACGTTCAATATCTGCCATCTTTATTAAATTAATTGAAGAACTGAAAAGATAGAAACAGGATTTTAATTTGAATATTTTATTTTGGTTTTGAATGATCTTAGTTGACAGTGTTTACACACGCTGTCGGAGGCATCTGCTCACTCCAAGATTTTGTTGCTCTACCTATATCACCAACCAAATTATGAGAAGAGAGCGTGTTATGCCTTCGACAACGTTTATGAACATTCGGGTGTGAACAATTGACGAAGTCGGGTTGTTTTAAATATTTTCTATTTGTTTATTTTTTTTTAAATTTTTATGTACCCAGTGTCACTCTCACGACTAAAATGAATCTATTGAAACCACTCAATAAAAATACGACAAGCCGTTTAGGCTCTAAGGCGTGCCAAAGAAAAATACATACACACATGCATACACTCGAAAAACATACCCCCCCCACCTTCTTTCGCAGTCGCGTTAAAAGATGGGTGATATAAGTTTGACTTATCTATCTGTAAGTGTATTTTTTTATATTACGGTAAGTGACTACTGAACCGTGGGTTTGCTTTGGACATCTTAGATGCTAAGGGTTTTTAAATTAATGAACCGACGTTGATGCGGTTCAAGGCCAAGCTAGTTTAACTAACTTAAATACAGTTTCACTAGTTACGAAGTACTTATAATAATATTAATTATAGATAATTTGCACACGGCAAACTGAGCCTGGACTATGGTAACCAAATTGCTGATAAACACACTTGTGTGTCCTCTTTGCGGAACTCAGTAGTCAGGATCGCTTAAAACTAGGTATACAGGACGTTCAAATATTCTTATCTTCATTAGAGGGCCCTGAATACGTTGGCGCCGTATGCGATCATATCACCTCATAGCACCTCTCAAAACTGTTTCCTCTTACGCCTTGATGTCACTCGTATCACCAGTAATTTGAATGTCATTCGAGATAACGCGCGCACACATCAGTTTGATTGCGGCACGTCAAATGCGATGCACTATCTTGAATTGTTGATGTACCAATGGTTTTGACTGAATTTTTAGTACCTGAAATATACCGATACTAAATTTATAATGACGCATTCGTAGTTAAATGTACGCTGTGTTATTTTATTAATGATATTTAATATGTAACGTATGTAGATGTACTTGCTTTTTTTTGTCTATGTAGTCTATGCAAGAAAAGGGGTTATGTCCATGACGTATGAGGTCTTCTTATTGAAGTGATTTTTTTTTATGTGCGTTGAATACTTTTTGGCTGAACAAAAATCATGGAACTCGCGTCATCGTCATCGAACGCTTTCCATGAACTATATGTATACTGTGTACAATCTAATAACTCGACGATACAATTCACAAGTTACTTAGTTTTCACTTCTATCGGCAGTCCCCAAAGACTGCCCGTATATTGTTTTTCTGATGATGATGATGGTGTTTCTTTGTCACGTCCTGGAGCCTAGACGGTATTTTTATCTTAATAGTAGGAGTGACATAACGTAAATAAAACAGTGACTCTTGAGTTGCAAGTGTTCATGGGCGACGGAAGCAACTTACCAACAGGTGACCCGGTGCTCGTTTGTCCTTTTATATAATAAAAGAAAAAAAAAAAGATACAACATCAGCAAATAAAGAGGGGAACCTTATAATGCGGTTGGTTTTATATTTTATTTAACAAATTTTACTTGTCTTTAAGTTAACGTTATACTTTCATACAAAGTTGTTAGTGGATTTGTTTCATTCTTAACTTTAAATTCGTGTAAAGAATTTAATTAATAATGATTTGAATTAATCATAAAATTATTTCGATATAACAAAATAAAGCACATATACGTTCTGTGAAAATGAAGCCTATTTGAAAAATAAAGGTCACATATCACGGCTTTATATTTGAAAGAAGGGTACGCGATCTCCTTCATAATGAATTGGCAGAATTGTCGCAGCGTTAGCGTGATTCGATGAATGAATGTTGACACTTATATTGTATTTGTATCTATATGTGTATGTGTGTTTATTTATATGTATTTGCATACTTGTGTGTTTATACTGGTATATTATATTTGAGTAATCCAGTCCAATCACATCAATTCATATCACATCATTGTACACCTACTTATAATATTACCTTTATAATATACATATATATATCAATTTCCCTCACTTACGCGTTTTTGCACCTACCACTCTTATCTCTGCAACACCCCAAGATTGACTGGCAGAGAATGTCTTAGGCATTAGTCCGCCTGTGTACGATATGTACATAAAGATTAAAATAAATAATAAATACATAAATATCAATTCAAAATCATATATTAAAACGAGTATATAATCATTAGCATTCCAGAAATCAGACATCTACTGATAATTAATAGAAGTGGTTTAATTAAAACAGTTACAATGTCGTATCATAAACATATGGTTTATGAAAAGTTACAGCACTGACGAAATAATGTGCTGTACATTTTCATGTGCTGTTCATCACTGCTTAAAAATCCAACAGCTCCCAAAAAAAAGTTAATAGTCGTTTATTAAAAATAGTTTAAGAGCCTAAAATTCTATAGGCCGTTATTCGGTGTTCATAGGAACTGTGTATTGCAGATTTTATAGAAATTTAGTAAAATGTAAAAAAATATATATACATATGAGATATTATAATTGATAACTCAGATGTCGAAATCCATCAACCCGTTTAGGCCCTAGGCGACGGCATGTTTTTCTGTAACGCAGAAAAACATCATACATACATATAATTTATCTAACATACATACAACCCTCTTTCTTGCACGGTGGGGTAAAAATAAATGATCAAGTGTCAAATAAGTCGAACAGCGACACACTGAGGTACCAATGCAATGAAACTTAACAGTTTATTTGCGACGTGTTTGCTGCACAAATACTATTTTGTGAACGTGACCCACCGGTCCAAGCGGAGCTTGCATCATTCTATACTAGTCCATTTATTAAATTGTTGTATTTTTTATAACCCTAAGTGAAATTGAAATGGAGTGTGGTAAGTAATATGGAATTTTCTGGAACAAATAAAAATATTGAAAGATTTGAACTAAGTTTACTGTAGTGTGTGAAATATATTCCAAGGAGGATATTATGTTATTAAATTATCTTTAACATGAATATCTATTAACAAACTTTTGTGAGGAATATCCAAATATTTTTTTTGTAATCATTATATATGACGATTCTCTGCCGCAATGGGCATGTGGGCGGCCTTTCAACTAATAGACGCATGTGGGCGGCCATGCTTTTAAGTTTTATTAAAGCTTTCAAAATGTGAACTGTTTACTAAAAACAAGCGCGCTAGACTCGATATTTTAAAACTCGAGCATGTTTCGATAAGTAAGTACGTAAGTTTTTCAATATCCCTGCTTGGCGAGTAATTGTGTTTAACAGAATTTTTAGTGTTCGTTTCAATATTATTTCTTCAAAGAAATTTAATATAAGCGCCAGTCATGTGGGGACTACATAAAATGAGCTTGAAAAATTAATAACCAACTTTTCCGTTAAAAATTTGCGTCGGCCATGTAGTACGTTGTTATTAATTTGAATAGAATGTGTATCGTGCACATTATAAGAGGCATAGAATGCACTTTAATGGTGGTAGTATAAAATCTGAGAGGTGAGGTGTTATAAAAAGTAAGTTGATTTTTTCACAGATCACGGATTTTCATTATTTTTTCGTTATATTCTCATCGTCTTCAACATGATGACATGATGACCCTGTTGTGGTTTCACACGATGAAAAAGACTAAGGTTTGCTATACTATTTTTATATACAATTTTTATTGTAATTTTGACAATTTTTATCACGATTATATACTATATTATTCTGAATTACATATGTGTAGATACCCATCACGAATACGAATACGGTTTTCATATTATTTGACCTTGTAGTCAAATATTTGACATCGCAGTAACAAATGTGTGGTTATAAAAGATTTAATTAGAATTCAAACTAGACTAACACATTCACAAATCGTTTATATTTTCTTGTATAACTACTAGAAGATAAAATAAAACGGAAATAAACTTAATTAGCACTAGCATGAAACGCTATGTATTATTTAGTTATTTAATCACGCCTCAACGGGGCCCAAATATTGATAAATTTGCATAGCTATGTACAAATCCTCTACTTGACACACAGACAGAGACAGGCCTAGTCATCAAATAAGTCAACATTCCTCGTTTGTGAATGTCCTCTGTCTGTCAAACTTTAAAAGTCGCTCAAATTGGGAAAACTATTCCCATTTGCTAACGGTATTAGGTTTTAAAAAGGCATTAAAAGTGTTTGATGGTTGTATAACGTAAGAATAAAACATAAGGTTTATTGTACAAATTTCCATAGACTAAAATGAATGCTCATAATATACAAATTAGTGGGTTTAGTTGTTACTGATTTGCTGTTTCTAAGTCTCCAGTCTCTATGTGAATATTTTTGTTTTGACTTTTATCACGACCTTTTTGTTTTTCTGAGTTCGTTAACGATTACCACTAGCTGCAATGGCTAGCATCAATTATCTTAAAGGTAAAGATTTTGGTGGATTTCTAAAAATGGTCACCCATCCACTATCGCTACATGAAGATATTACTCGATATTGCTTAACCACATTGTTAATTTAAACGTATAGCTTTGTAAATAATAGACACATATAACTATTCTTACTTTTGTATACGTCTCTAAGCTAATATTAAAAAGTCTTATTTATAAATATTAACATGTCCATAGGCGGTGGTAGTCACTTACCATCAGGTGATCTGACTGGTAGTTTGCCCTCTATACCATAAAATAATGCTGACCTCCGAATTGTGAGTATAGATAAGACTATCTAAATCATCACTTTTTATGTGCCATAAATCTATCGCTATCTACAGGCAGCGGTGGATGGAAAACAAATAGAAAATTATAGTACAGTCAGTTACAAAAGTAACTAAACGTATTTAATTAAAAATAATAATATTCATATTCATATGAACATATATGCACATTACCATCAAACGTAAAATTAAGTCACACGTAACAGAGAAGAGTATTTAAATAAAAAAACTGTACCTCAGAAACCGCCATCCTGTATTTAACAGCGCTAGGCCTGCCCAAAGTCAAACAACAAGTTTTATTATATGGTCGGGCGGACGATGAGTGACAAAACCGGTTCTGCGGTGCAAATGCTTCTCGCAGTTATTAGATTGTATAGATTAAGTTAATCGCTTATACCGAAACTGTCATGTTCTGAAACGTTAATCATGCTTATTTAAATTAAAAATAAAATTATCTTTAGTAGTTTAGTTATACATATATACACATTGTACTTATGCTTTCATAGCCAATGTGGAGTTTTTGATTGGATTTTTGATTTTGTTTATATTGTATGTTATGTAGATTATGTAGTGATAAGTTGGTATAACATCTTTCAACTCACTGGTGTACAGGTTAAATTCGAATGAATTTGTGTAGCAGCAGCTATGCATAATATAAAATACTATTAATGGCAAATAAAGAAAAACCACATTCAGAAACGGTCCTAGTAGCAACATGATATACTCCGGGATTAGAACTTGAGATTTGTTTCAACGGAAACACAATAAAAAACAAGTACCTGTAAAACTCGTCTCGTCTCGTGTTTATGTCTGACTGTACTAGATCGACCCTTTGTTCATAAACTAGATGTCGTAGTAACATTTGCACCTGGTTTACATAACTTAAGTTGATTGAGTGACTGCTGAATCTTCATCAACGATATCGTAAAGTGAGCCCACCTCGCTTTACGATATCATTCATGAAGTACCCATACTTAACAGGCGACAAAGATATAAATAGTTAGTGTATCGGTAGTCAATACTCGGAACGAGTATTGATACGGCGGTAGAGCCATGCTTAGGCACGAATGGGCCGGCTCGACGGCAACGGCTGGAAAAGAACAGTACTATTTGAATTTAATTTAATTATAATGATTAATCTACCTATTTATACAAAATTATGCTCTAAACTTCTTTCCAAAAAAATGTTGATTGCTCAAACATGCACTGGAATTATCTACTGAATGCAGTCAGATAACGGTTTTGTATTCAAACGGTTCGTTCAAATAGTTCTCCCTCGCATTGTTTGTTCACTACTTTTTCTCATCGCAATGATCAAAGGAGTCCTTAAATGAGTTTTTCGAGTACTGCTGGTTGTTCAACGCTATCTGCAAAACGAATTATTTTCACAATTTAATCCTTAGGTGCTTTTATTCTCGTTTTAATCGGATTTTACCTTTTTGACAATGTTGTTGAGAGTTGAAAGATACGCATTTGTGAATTGGATTGTGCAAAGGAAAGAGGACTAGGTATGTTTAAAGTGATTATTGGAAAATGTTTTTCATCTAATGTCATATTTAAAAATTAAAGGTCACATGGTAAAGAAAACATGTTTATCGGAATTAAAAAAAAAGATGGTTTTAAACTCAGCAAAGAAGGTTTGATATGCTTTATTCTCTTTTAGAGGGTTGACTGTTTATGTATTTAAAACGACTGATTTAAAAAGTTTACTTACTTCTGTATTCCGCTCTTTATTATTGTACAGCATAATGTTTAAAGCTCTCTTATTTCTAGAACGTTTTCCTTGTCGAAAAACCACACAAGATACAATACATTCTCATTACCCAAAAGGATAGCCCTTCGGCCTATAAACCGCTGTAGAAAGCGTGTTCCTCTTGTCCGCTATAAACGGCTGTCACAATTCAGATTGTCTCATTCATATTTTATTCATGTGTTGCCCCGACAATAGCCCCATGCTACTATTGACATTATGTATACGTACACAACATGTATTATAATAAAGGAACACCCACAAACACCCCAAAGTATTATATTATTAGCTTTGTAAATAAACGGATTTTTCAGTTGTGTAAAACGATAATAACTTTTTACATCTCACACACAGCAGTCTGATCCCAAACTAAGCAGAGCTTGTACTATGGTAACCAGACAGGTGATAAACATACTTATATACTTGTAAATACATACATGTTATAGATAAATTACACACAGACACAGAAGAAATAAAAGTGCTCATCACACAAATATTTGTCCTGGGAGGGAATCGAACCCACGACCTCTGGTTAGCCGTCAGGGTCACTAACCACTAGACCAACAGGCCAGTCTATTTACAATGTGTTTTCTTTACTTAGGTACTTACTTAAGGTGACAGACGTTATATTCAACTTAAGGAAAAAACATTGCCTTAGTAAAATCTACTCTCTCTTTTCTCTGTCTTTCTCTCTCTCATTCTCCGTCTCTCTAAAGTCGGTTGCACTCATGTCAGAGTGTGTCATTCGGCTTCTATCGATCGTATTTCTGAGAGTCTCGAGAAGCTTTGTGGCAAAGGAGTCCTTGAATTGGGCATAAAGTAATTAAATAAATTATCTGGAAATATAATTTACAAAGTTAAATGTAAATATTTGTATAATTATATTTTTTTTTTATTTTTGATTAGGAATTAACTGGTTCAAAGGATGTGGCAGACAGTGATGAGACCTAGGCTCAAGAATTTGTAATTTATCGACATTTACATACATACCTAAGCTAACGGCTGTATCCCCTAAGGGGTAGGCAGAGGAGTATCATCGACATAGTACTATTTAGTACAATAACCTTATATCAAAACGTTATACTCAGAATTCGAAATGCAACTGAAGCATCTTGAAAATCCCGATTTACATCATTTTTATACCTATTTGCAATTTTAATATTGATGATTTATGCATAAATAATAATAAACAATTTAATAATCTACAATAATTTGATAAATGTGAAAGTAACTTTAAATTTCTGTCAATATGTCCGTCTGTTACCTAATAGTATTATAAATGTGAAAGTACGTTTGGTTATTTTTATTACTGTTTGACAATTGGCGAAGAAATCGGTTAATATACATAAAATAAAGATACATACCGTCGAACATTGAACCTTTTTTGAAGTTGTTTAAAAAGTATTAACCGAAGAACTTGAAGTATTAAAATTCGCAAAGTTCGCAAAACTAAAGACGAATTCTATTTAAAGTTTCCACGTTCATAACAAATATTTTTACTTTCAAATATAATTTTTCACAAAACGAACTTCACACATCTTTGGTATTTATTGCGCTGTCTGGTTTAAATTCGACAAATGTGTAAATTTCGCCAACATAAACTCACTTTGCCCAGTGCACGTGCAGCAGTGCTCCTGGTTGTGTTGCAAAAGATTGTCTTGAGAAAACGTGTCCAGGGAAGCGATGTTTAGTGTTAAACTGACATTAATAACTTTTATGGCAAAATTGATATACGCTTACACTGTAGAAGTTGAAGAAGAGATAGATTATGATAAAAAAAGAATAATAATATTTTAGTATAAGAGCGAATTTAAGCTTGTTGTTTGTTACGTTTTCAAGTATTAACTACTGAAGATCAAGATGTATACAGAAAATGACATGAGGTACCTTTCGTCCTGAAAAACATTAAATAAAATACGCCAGATAGAAACCGGGACTTCATCTTTAATCATCAACTCAGCGGCACATCTCATTCCTAACCCTTAATGATTTTAATAGTCAGTGATAACAGCTATAAGTAATTATTATAGTTTAACAAATTATTCACGTAGTGTATTAAACTTTTTAAAATAAAAAAAAACAAAGGAGCCCAAACTCGACAGCTTAACAAGTAACCTTTGAAGGGTTTTAGTATCCGCCTCCTAGCTCGCTCATTAGATCCGCTCTGTGTTGTAATATTGTTGTATGGTCCCCCAAACTAAATATACGATACGAACTCTGACATCTCCAATAAAAGTGTGCTAACTTATGAGAAAGTGAACAAATACAAACAAATTTGTCCCCTATATAAATAATGACAATAAAGCAGCTGAATTGACATTTGTACGCAGCCATTGAAGTATTCTCTCACAACCAAAAGAAACCCATACTCACGAATTCGTTCAACAATATCACACTAAAACAGATATCTTCAGATATCCTCGACGAATTTACATAAAATATTTACTGCTAAAAGGTAGCCAAAAGCAGAATAAACCGAAATATCGGCTCCCGTACGTAAATAACTTCTATTTTACTGGTTTTGGAGTTGCAAAACACGCATAGCGAATGCTTAATACTGCTGGTAAAACTGGCAAAAATTGTGTTTGTCACAATTGATGTGTATTTAAGATTTTGCACGCACGAGTTGTGCTGCGTAAAAGTCATTTTAACATGTGAGTTGTGTCTGTGATAAAGGCTCTTTGGTTTCTACGTTGATGTGATTTATTTAGGTTTTGTTTGATTATCTCCGGTATTTTGGATACATTTTTTTAAAGATTACAAAACAATGATTATTATAAAACCATAATGAATAATTGATTACAATGATAAAGTAAAGACGAGCGAGGATTGATGACAGTAGAAATAGACAATTTAATTCTATCTATGTACACACATACATACACTCATGCCAATGTTTCCTAACCCACAACCTTGAACAACCCTCTTTTTTTGAAGAGTTTAAAGTTGTTTTGTCTTATTTCTTTTCTTAAGCTTTTTCTTCATCCTATATCAGACAACATACCTACAAACAAACACTCAGTACAGGCCCTTACGTAATAACCAATAGGTTAACCTTTGGCATGCTGTCGCATAAACTACAGTCTAATCCATTTTATATAAAACGAAGGCCACAACAAGTATATAACACGATAATATCAAAAAACTTTTTTTTTATGCGATAGAGGCAAACGAACAGTCGGGTCACCTGATGTTAAGTGTAAGGCAACTCAAGAGTCACAAGTGCGTAGCCTTCCTTTTAGGTAGGAGTACGCTTTTTTCTTGAAGGTTTAAATATCAAATTAATAAATGAATACATCATACCTGAGTCTCGACACAACGACGAACTATTGGCGTAGGTCAAACCCACTCACTGCATATATTGGTACGTATTTGGATTATTTTCTATGTTTCCGTGTGTATCATGTAGGTATTGTATTTAGAAATAAAAAAATGTGTGTGTTTGACGCAGAATGTCCCAGAAAATAGTACACTTACTTTAACTATTTAATAAATACATCTCTCTCTCAGCAAGTTATTGTCTGGTAAAGTTAGGACGGTGCTATGAATATACTATGATGAACTGTGTTTTGATTGGGATTGTAAATCTTACTTATTTTTTTGTTTTGGCATTATTCAATCTGCTATTGAGAAAATCCATAAAACCTAACTATAAAATAAAATAAGAGTTCCATTTTCTGGGATACGCAAATTACATGTTTATAGGTTTAGTTAGCGGTCTATGTATTTCCAGAATATTATTTTATGTTTTTTTTTTTTTTAATAAAACATACCGTTCACTATATTGTCTTTTTTTCTCATTAAATATGAATGAGAAAATTACAAAAATATATAGTTCGTCTAATATCGGGTAAAGTGGTTAGGGTGCCGATATAAACATACAAACTGCCCTATGTACTCATCCATTTTCCAATACAAAGGTTCTCTGGAAGAAATCGCAACCAGCGATAAGACCGACGATTGCACAAGCAATCTGTATTTTTTTTATAATGTATCTTTTCTATCGTGTACAATAAAGAATATCGTTTGTGTTGTCCTTATTGGCTATATGTACATATATGAATTCTTCCATCCAAACAGGTGATAACAGCAATCGAACGCGTGGAGCTCGATGGCCAATTGTTTGCGCAATGCGCTCAAGGGTGCTCGAGATCTTCATTCGACAGATACAACAGAGTGCCGTCAATTTGTGTAGTGATGCTGTGATTCTGAGTGTTTTTACATTCAAGTGACTTAGTACTGTTTGTAGGATAACCATATTGATATAGACTCTTGAGAAATGTACTGAAGTAGGAAATATTATTTAGAGACAGTTAGAAGCCATTTCAGTTGTGGTCCTTATATACATATGACGCAACAGTACAGAATATAAAAAAGGTAAAAGTTATTATCAATAACTATTATCTTTAACATTGCTATCTGTAAATTATACTCAGACAAAACAAATGATCGTGCTCATCACACAAATATTTGTCCAGGGTGGGAATCGAACACACAACCTCTACTTAGCAGTCAGGATCGCTAACCGCTAGACCAACAGGCTAGACAACATTAATAACTTGAAACATTGTACACACGGCCGTCTTATCCATACTAAGCAGAGATTTGACTAAGTTATGTTTAGTAAGTAATCGTTAAAAGAAAATTTAAACAGTGGTAGAGCCATGCTCAGGCACGAATAAGCCGACTCGACCCGTGCGATACCACGGCCTCACTAAAACCCTTGGTGAAGCAACGTTTGCATTGCCATTCCTCGAAATTTGTGAGGTTACCGGAGGCCCCTCTCACCTCCCCGCATCTCCCCATCCGTCATAACCTTTAAGGCGCACTTATGACTCTTGAGGTGCAGCTGTCCATAGATGACGGTAGTCACCTACCATCAGGTGACCTGTCTGTTCGTCTATCCCCCTTTATTATAAAAAAAATGTATGTATTTATCTATACCGATAATTACATAAGTTCAGAACAAATGATCATGCTCATCTCACAACTATTAGTTCTGGGTAGGAATCGAACCCTCGATAAACAAGGGAGACAAACCTAGATATCATAGACGATGGTTCCTTATGGTAGGGTTTCCGGAGCTCAGAACAAGAACCTCTCCGTTGTTGCTAATGTTATCAATACCAATATATTACATTATTTTTATATTTATTTAGATATACGGTTATACTTACGTGTGTATTTCGGGGATGCCCGACTAGTTTCGGTCCCTACAGGAGACCTTTTTGAAGGAGTAAGTCGTCCAGCCGCCACAGTAACAAAGAAAGAAAGAAAGAATGAAAGAAAATATATTTATTTTGTACTCACAAGGCAAGGATAACAATTTCATCAGACGTTAGTGCCAACAAGTACCACTATATGAGACAAAAATGGCCGTTAGCTCAGCTTTGTGCTACCTCGTAAGAAGCAGCGCTGGTATTATGCTAACACCTAGTGAATGTTACGGACAGAGAGCCATCTTATTAGTATATATATATACATATATATATATATATATATATATATATATATATATATATATATATATATATATATATATATATATATATATATATGTAAGAGTGAGTGAGAGAGAAAGAGTAGGTACAAAGAGTATTCATAACCAGCTTTATCAATTCATACTAAATTACAGATTATGTAAATGACATTATTATGTGTAATTGTGTATATTTAAAATATACTACTTATCCGAAAATAAACTAAGAACATGATTTCTAGCGTATTCGTGTTATATGCAGAGACTAAACAAAACGTCATGTCATTCCTATTTAATCTGTGCCCCATACGCGGGGTTTTCAGTAGTTCTAAACAAGAGAAAACTGAGAAAGTAAAAGTTTTCAAATTAGGTAAAAGGCAAACGTTTATCCCCGGCAGAGTGAACGGTTAATGGAAATTTAATAATCCTTTCCTATATAATAGTATACAGTAGACTTAATTATTGAGTGTTATATGTATAAATAGTCATTGTGAATTTGAAGTAACACAGTACTGGAAACTAGTCGGAATACACATCCCCGAAATACATACATGAGTAAAACCGTATATTTAAATAAATATTAGGTTGGCAACTAATAAACCCGCCACTTTTTTCGATCATTTTCTAAAACGTTATATAGAACTATCTCGAATTTCTTGGAGTAGTATATAAATAAAGCAAGTTTTGTATGTCAGATCAGTTGACACCTGGATCTCGAATAGTAAAACTACAGTAAATTATGGATATTTGTCGTAGAGAACTTCGGCTGCTTTTACTTCACGAATTTCACTTAGGTCGAAAAGCGACTGAAGCAGTGCGCAATATACATATGTGCCACGATGAGCAAAGGCATGCTCTCTTACGATCCCACCAAACATTGGTTCAGAAGATTTAAGGATGTCCTTTTTGGTGAATTATGACTTTTTTTTTATACTATAGGGGGACAGACAAACAGACGGGTCACCTGATGGTAAGTGACAACCGCCGTCCATGGACACCCGCATCTTAAGAGTCGCAAGTGCGCTGCCCGCCTTTGAGGGTGGTGAGGGATGGGGGATGTAGGGAGCGGAAAGAAGAGAGGGGGGTGAGGAGAAAGGAGATGAGGGGAGAGGAAAGGGGAGAGGGGGAGTTGGGCCTCCGGAAACCTCACTCATTTCGGGGAAATGCAACGCAAGCGTTACTTCACAACCGGTTTTCTGTGAGGTCGTGGTATCGCACCGGTCAAGCCGGCCCGTTCGTGCCTAAGCATGGCTCTACCACTGTTAAACCTATCTGATGAACCTCATCCAGGACGACCTCCTACAATAGATGTAGATGAGTTAGAATATCATATGATATATATATATCATGTCATAGCTATGGATCCCAGGTTTACTTCACGTTGTCTGGCAGAAAGCAGTACAAAGACAACTCCACGCTTTAGAAAAGACCTGAAAATATTCAGTTTGGTTGCCACATGAGTTGACGCCGTTTCAACTTCAGAAGAGAGCTAACGTATGCATGGCACTACTTAGTTATCATCGTACCACTGAGTGGCTAAGGGATGTAATTACGGGGGATGAAAAGTGGGTTATATACATAAATTTTTCGCGTAAGCGCCAGTGGCTTGGACCTAGAGAAGCAGGAGTACCGACGCCAAAATCTGACAAGAGTAAAAAAGTTATTTTAAGTGTGTGGTGGGAAATAAACGGAATTATATACTGGGAGCTGTTGCCATCTAACACTACTATCACTGCCAATATTTATTGTGACCAACTGGATAAAGTAGCAGTGAGATTACCGAAAAATCAAAATAAAGTATACTTGAAAAAATACTTTTGATTCGCTGGGCTGACCTTCCTCGCCCATCGTACTCTCCAGACATTATGCCCTCAGATTATCGTCTATTTTGTTCTCTAGCCCAGTACTTAGCAGATAAAAAAATTAAAAATGAAGACCAGCTTAAAATTGACTATACCACCTTTTTTGATCAAAAGCCTAAAAACCTTATTTATGACATTGGAAGGCATTATGTCTTTTCCAGCGCGTTGGCAACAGGTGATAGAAAACGACGGTGCTTATAAAGTTGAGAAATAATTTGATAGTATATACTTAAAAACAAAAATTGTGTACAAATATGGCGGGTTTATTAGTTGCCAACCTAATATGAATCTAATTCACGAAAGTTTTTATTCTAACAGTTATATTAGTTTATATTGTAAAGTAGAGTAGATTAACAATTTCAATAATCAATATTATTATTGATTAATTTTGTAGATTTAGTTTAAGAGCATAATATAATATATCCTATATACTATTGTAGTCTTTGATAAAATTACACTCGCGACAGTTCAGAGGGTAAATTAAAATACAGACGGTACTAGTAGTGGTAGTAGTGGTAATTTTTACTAATGCACAATTGTGTATTTATCATTTTCTCTTATACTGCTTAGTATAGTAAACAAAGCCATCCCTATAAGCATGAAATTTAATAAGATCTCAGCTGGCAACACTTTTGGTAGACTACACAGAAGTGTATGCAAGATTGCATGCACACATGCACACAAAAAACATCCATCATCAGTATTTGTCAGTGCATTTCCGCTTTGAAGCAGGGCCAAAATAACATGTTAGTTTTAAAGATTGTAGCAGTTTTAGCGAGCGAAATATGCCGAAACCATTACATGCATTCTAAAAAGTATTCCGTTTTCAGATAGATATTCATACAAACGAGCGGCTAGTGGCAACGAGAACTAAATTGCTTTATTGTTGGAAAGTCAGTGTCTGTGAAAATAACTGTTGGCAGTTACTGGTGAAGTTATATTGTTGTAATATACGGCTGAGAAGGACTGCCAGCATGTATAACAGTAGGTTGGGTGGAGAAACTAACACGTTGGAAAAACAAAAAGGTTTGATCATTTGATTCTATCAATAGTCATAGCGTATGTCTCTGTGCTCTGCGCTTCTATATTGTCCAGCAGTTGACAACGACAAGGCGATGATCATAATTATGAATAGTCATAACTTTCAGGACAATTGTAGAAAAAATAAATGTAAAATATTTATATAACCAAAATACCACAATTAGTAATCAGTACTCTAAAATAATTAGTAATTCTAATTATGTCTCTTAAATAAATAAATATACACATTACCACGAGACAGGGCTAACACCCATTTATAGCAGGGCCCGAGCGAATTTCTTTTATGTACTGATGTTTTTTTGCAGTCAAATGTACAAAAAAAATTGGTTTTCGCGTTGGACGTTTCTTTAAGATACAAATATTTTTATACGTTCTTATCACTAATACAGTACATTTTCCCTGAAAATTGGTCATCTGTTAAGTTTATGAATGAGTACAAATCTATACATATACCGCAATGAATTCAACACCATCATAACGATCTGATTGATAGCTGGGCACTGTTAGCTGCGTCAACAGCTTGCAGTTTTATTTCTAAATTCTACTTTCAATTTGTGAATAGTAAATTATTTTAAATGCAATTGGTACTAGTAAAAATCCTTAATTGTAGTCAGAAGAAAGATAAATCATTTTGTATAGGTGGTCTTTTGATCTTATTAAAGAACATTACTGTGTTAAAATACCATCATCATTATTTCAGACACAGAACGTCCACTGCTGGACCTACTTCTAGCCTATGCGTGTGTGCGTGCTAGTGCATCCACTCAAAATAAACAGTATATTTTAAGTGGATGCACTAGGACGCACACACACTTTTGACTACAGACGGCTTTCTTCTGATGACTTTGCATTTACTCTCGTATTTTTTGGCACTAATGCTTGTAATTACAATCAGTAGCAATGTAGTTGTTCATACATACGCTCAGTCGTCTTTCACGATATCTACGGAAAGAGATGCGATTTCTACTGAGCAGTACTAGATTAACACCGCTAAACTGAACATCACCTATTTAGTCATGCAATTATCGCGGTAGCGAAATAACACTCATTATTATTAAGTCTGTCGATGAAGTGTACCTCAAATTGGTTATCTAAATATTTTTAGGATATATTAGCTAGAGAGTGATATGATGACTACTTAGGGGGAAATTCGAAAGCTACACAGTTACAAACAAGCCAAATCTTGGGCCAAACAACGTGTTTCCCTTTCACTTTGATCCCGGGTCTTTCAGTCAAGTCACCATGGTGCATTGACTACACTAAGGGTGGTGCTTATTGCAAGTAACTCAACTCATCTGGGAACCATACTATTTTAACCAATTGTGTGACTTCTCCGTGCACTCGGACGTTAGCCAACATTATTTTCTCTTTCAAATTTCCTCCATTTTTTAACAATTAAGGTGTTATACGGCCAGTTTGTATGAGTTAGTACATAATGAGATTTCTTATTTTAAACTTGTGTAGAAGTGAGTCAAGTTACGAAAGCAAAATATATTGCAAGTGATACTTCAACAGAAATAGGTCCTTTCTTTCGACTTTATTGCCTTTACTTTAATAGTTTGCTAAAAGGTTTCCCCACAATAGTCACTAGTAGGCCTACTTAGAACATTATCCTCTTCAAATACTGAGATATTGTGATATTTTGCAAAGAAAAGGGACGTCGGGACCATTCAACCGGGAAATGGTTGAGGGGATGTTGTTTATTTCATAGCAGTGTTTCTTTCTACCGCTTTTGTATTCAAGACTTGTGGCGACTTACAAGATTTTAAGACCATTTGCTATGTATTGTATCCGACCTAAATACATACAAATCACATGAAAACTCTAAATAAATCTTACTGTTAATTAATGTGTAGTGCATGTTATTAAATTGTTTTGATCTGAGATAAATAAGAAAAATCTGATATCCTAATCCATTATTAACTTTTTCTATCATTTTTTTGCTGACGTTGTTTAGAATACACATTGTCACTACTAATATCACGAACGTTTTAATTACTTCTCACATGTCACTTGGACATGTGTAGTAGCCCTGGGCTAGAAAAATAAAAGTACATACAAACATACATACACATATATGTATATATTTAGGAACTTACATACCCTCGCAAAAAAAGACACTCCTTCTAGCGCAGTCGGGTAAAAAGCTAAGAAGATTTGACAAATAATATAACCTTCACACACAGCTTTAGAAAAATACATACTTTTATACCGAGATAAAAAACATAAAACGCCCTACGCAATCTAATATCCCTATGAGCATAAAATGAAGACACATCAGCCAATTCTCTTTCTAACATAATAATACGAGCTATAAAACAGTGTTTAAACCAAGTTATTTATATTCTCCAAGCGGCGGCTTCTGCATAATTCTTATATATTCCTGGTTGTGCAAGACCAAGTCTGAGGGTAAACGAATTTGCTTCACATAAAGTAACTCTCACGTTTGAATTTCCGCAGATGTCAACCACATGTTTGGTGTAACATTGCCAACAAAGCTGTTTATTTGTGAACCGTAGTCTATTTTATACTGTACCTGAATAATACAGCAAATGTGGAAATTATTAATATTATTATTAAAAGCTAATAAAAAGATTTGTCATAGCTATTTTGTTTTTTGTACAAATAAACAGTTGGGTCACGTGATTATAAGTGTTGTAATCTCACTTCCCACAACGTGTTTCACAGCCAGTTTTGTGAGGCTATGAGCCTCATTACGTAGCCATATGAGCCTCATTACGTGCCTGAGCAAGGCTCTCTTTATAGGGTAGTGTAATACAATACATATATGAATAAATGAGAATCAAAAATCGGGCAAATAATAGTTTGTTTATCATTTATAGCATCATTTACATTTTCATTATTGGTCATACGTCTTGACTGCTACACCACTAGACGTGTTGTGACGTGCTTTCATCTTAGTTACATTAAAGTTCAAAAACGAAACTTCAGAAGCATAAGTGTACTCTAAACCGCATCATTGCAAATAGCCCTGACTAAAAACGTAGCTCTCTGTAATAATAATAGGAAAAGCTGTATTATACATTTAAACTAAGACAAAGGAATGGTCGTATTTGTTCAAAGAAAAAACATAACCAGTTTCAACCTAATACTAGTTAAAATTGCATTTTAAAACTCCTTTATTATTGTGTGTTAATTACTGATAAAACTTATATATATAGGTACATATTACTATGGAATATAGTTAATAAAAAATAACAATGTGTGGACACATGTTAGGTAGGAGAGTCACTACATATCGGCGGAAATAAATAATATATCAACAGTTGTAAATAAGAGAATCATGAAATATGAAATACTAGTCTTTATAGATTGAGCCTGTATATGAGAAGAATCTAAATTTATATACCATATCTTTTATTTTACGTTTTTGACACAGTTTTTTTAAGTTTAGGTATGACTAGACCCACTGCAGGTTTACTGTTCGATGGCTCTCGATATAGCTTCACTGTGCAGCGGATATTGTCTGGCCGATACGGGAAAGCAACCGTGCGTTAGTGGCAACATCTATGCGCATGGTACGTATGAGGTACGTCTATTAATTGTGAGCTGAGTTGTGTTCTGTAGTCTAATTGTTCGGCATCTTATCACGGCATCACCACAAAGTGCCTAAAATAAGCATAAGCTGACCATCCAATGAAAACACTTGAAAATCATAGCGATTTACTAAAAACCAGCCACGACCGTTCTTAATGTGTAGTAGCTACGAAAACACATGATATCTTCAACCTTGCCACTTAAAACCTAACTCAGATAGTTTGAGGCATGTACTGCCAGTTTTCCTCGAACCCAAATTAAGGTATTTGTACCTGTGCCTTCAGGAATTTTCTTTTAGGTATAACGAGATTCCTTTAAGATAACGATATTTTGTAGATATAGTATATTAATTTAGAGACCTCACAATTTCAGCCTAAGAATATATTAATGGGAAGTTGCTGATTAAAGAAAGGTACACTGATGTTTACAAACGAAGTTCTCTTCGATACCGAACTGCAAAACGAAGTTTTCTTTAATGATGAAACATGTACATATACCTATATTAAATACTTGAAGATCTTGACTAATACAGGTCTCGTGTCGTCGAGTTCTTTGTATGTGTTTAAAATTACATAAATTATCGTAGTAGAGCCATGCTTAGGCACGAATGGGCCGGCTCAACCGGTGTAATACCACGGCCTCGCGGAAAACCTCCTTGCGTTGTATTTCTACGAAATTGGTCAGGTTTCATGAGGCCCGACTTCCCCTTTTCTCTTTCCCCTCCCCCCGCTCCTCATCACCATAATTGGGCTAAGCTGAGTGTATGTGTATGTTGAATGTTTCGGTAGTATATTGAAATCTATGTCGAATGCCATTGTTACTGATTGACAAAAAAAAAACAATCTAAGTTAAAGGAACAAGAAAAAAACAAGAAAACAAAATATTAAGGAGATGTGGTAACTGTCGTCTACTATATTATAAGTAGAAATGACATAAACCATATACAAAAAAAATAAGGTATGTGACAAGCCTAGAATAAAAAAATTGCTAATTACGTGGCAACCCTGATACATGACAACAAAATTATACACAAACAACATATCTATAATTATTTTCAAAGTATGTGGGTTCTCTACTACTAAAAGTGCTGACCAAACAAGGTGACAACCCTACAGGTTGACTATAAAAAAATAGTGAAGGCGAATGAGTACCAGCCTTATATAAATTAAAAAATAAATCTATGTTTTAACAGATTTAAATAACACCTACAAACAAAAAACGAAGGGTATGCGAGGTTCATAAGGCATCCTTTATTTAATTTTTAGATACAAATTTCATTGGTTAAGGTGTCGGAGTCGCGAGTTTGACTCAAGATACCAATACCGGTAACTAGGAATTAATTTTCCATTTTTTTCCAAAAAACAAAACTCCAATTATGAATGCACTTGCACACACACAAAATAAAACAGTAAAACTTTCATTATTATAGACAAACCTTAATACGTTAAAGGAATAATAATAATAACTTCAGACATCTCACACACGGCCATCTGATCCCAAAGTAAGCAGAGCTTATACTACGGTAACCAGGGTGCTAAAAATATATATACTTAAATATTTCTTAATACATACAGCATACATAGATACATACATATCTACTCTCCAATGTGATTTGGCTCATTTTGCTTGTTTTAACGACTAGAATGTCCGATTGGTTCACAGTACATTATAGATACGTTTCACAATATTAGGTTGGTGCATCCGTGAAGAATGTATAGAATGGAACTGACGAGATTGCATTTATTCCGTGTAAATTATATTGGGGCTTACCCGGATTGAATTCTCCCGGGCATTAACCCAGTTTTCGTCAGGAACATTTTAACGGTTTCAATGGTTTTAAGTAAAGATTAAATTATATGCGTCGTAAAAGCATTTTAATACTAAAATGGATAGATAGATACTCTGTATTGTACATGTAAGGTATTAAGGAAAGCAGATAATAATAAGTGAGTACAAATGGCGGTCTTATCAAAATCTGTGATATCTTCCAGACAACCCGATGGACTATACATTAAAGTATTAGGAAAGGTAGATATTTTGACAGTTCTATTTTTAAGTATTTTTTTGCTTTTCATCTGGATTCTATTGATTTCCAAGCTAATCTAATTTATTTGTTTATTATCATTTCATCCCTAAACTACTCGATCGTTTATCACGAGAAAAATGGAATATTTTTCATACAGACAAAGTTTTTGCTACCAATAATTATTTGAAGGGAGTGACACATTCTATATTAACAAGAGAGAGGCCAAGGGCAAAAGCTATTATATTATAAAAAAACAAAGCTTCTCTTTTTATTTCTTTATAGATAAGGTGTAAGGCCCATATATTTTGCAATTATTCACAAAACACTACAATCTTTGTCATTTCAGATTTACAAAACAGAATACAACACAACAATTTCTGATAGTGTCTTGTCTCAAATTGAGTCTGGTATAATACTACATATAAAACAGCATGGTCCTCAGTGATAAAAGAGCGGAGAGCTGAGTAAACCGCATTATACTACAAAAATAACTAGCTATTACACACCGAAATAGCGAGTCTCAAAACTTGTTGAGATTAAACGAGATTGTAGTTTAATAAATTTGAACATTAAGCTTTAAGACGCTGTACATTATCGTCAGTGTTCATAATAAGTTTTTTGTCCGACTTCAAAAAATAGGTTCCCGATTCGGTTCTATATATTTTTTTATGGTTAGTAAAGGAGAGCTCCGTGAAGTATAAAAAGACATGGAAAATAATTTCTTCAGAGTAAACTGTTGTTTGGTCCCCCTGAAATTTTAAGAAATTATTTAAATCCAAAGGTGGAAGAGATGAAGAATACAGCTTGTTACGACTTATAATGAATATGTATATATGTTAACCGACTTATGCCTATAGGTACTTTTTGAAGTTAACAAGTAAAATTGTTAACAAATTACGAAACCCAACTGCACTATAATCGTCCACCTTTTGTTTACTGATTTAATCTTGAAATGTAAAAACGAATAAGAAAAAGTACTCAAAGGCCTTTCAAATGACAACTTAAATGTCGAAATTTATCAAGCAGTGTAGGTTGCCGTATAGGTCTAGGTCGTGACAAGGAAGCAACATTCATACACACATGAAAATCGTAACTCTCCTTCCCGCAGAAGGGTAATGGCCAAGAGGCCATTACCCTTCTGCAACCTAAGAAGGTTGCCTACCCTAAAACGGGCTTAACTATTTTACATATTGCATAAATACTTTGTGACAAATTAATGTAATATAATTTTAATTCACACCATGATGTCAAACAAAAGTCTAAGCTAAAGCATGCTAATATAAAATGTATGTTGTTTAACATATGATGGAGTGAACCCTAGTGCACTGCCATCCTAAACGTGAACCTATTCGCAGTAACATATGCATTTGGCTTAGGTCAACATGAATACTAGTAATTTGTGAAGCACATAACAATATTTATTTCTTTCTTAAAAAAAAGGTGTATTAGAATATTTATAAAATGACAATCTTTGCTTTCTATCTATCTTTGTTGACCTTTTAAAAAGTTTTTTATATATTTTTAGAAGAAAATGATACTATAGACATATTACAAAATATCTCCTACCATGAAACTCGAACTTATCAAGTAAATTTAATAACATAGGTATATTACGCAACACAAAATTGTTCTTCATACGCCCTTTGAGTCTGACTTTGGAATTAAAACACCCACAATGTAACGCCTATTTCAGAACAAATTAAATTTCTGCACAAATTGGAATACTGAAATAAATACATACACTCACTAAGTCCTAGAATCGGGTTACAGGATCATTTTAAACAGCTCTCCTTATATTGACGAGTATAATTCTATTGTCGTAATTTTGCAAACATACCTCCTGTGTTTAATTTTTTTAACAATTGGTATTGATACTTATTCCAACACTAGGCTAAAACCTGTATTTATGGAAACAGTGCTCAGACACAGTTAACCTCAAATATTCGAAATAGGTTAAGCAGAAACAAAAATTAAATCATTCAGTCAGTCATTTTGTTTATTCGCCCAAGAAGTTATTAAAAGAGAATTTAAATGTGGCCAGCAGCAGTGCGTGTTCAATGTGTGTATGTTGTGTGTTTGTATGTGTGTGTATTGTGTAGCAACTGAAATTTGGAAGGGTAAAAAGACTTGCATATGAAATATACTATCAAAAACCAAACACTTATATTTATTTAGTATAATTATATATAATTTTAAATAAATAATAACAAACAAAAAGCAAATTGACACACTAAGGGACAATAAACAAAAATAAAAAATACGATACTGATGAAGTGGACCGATTCGGTGGGTGGACTGTTATCTACCGCATAGTATATGTATAGTGTGTAGATATATACAGGCCTATTAACAAAATTATAATTTGCACAAGTAGGCGTGCCTCGCCATCCCCTTCGGGGATATAAGCATGAGTGTATGTATGTATATAACGGTAAATTATTTAATCTAATGATATTTTCTATTGGGTCTAATGATTTACTTATTTTAAAAATAATATCATTTGTATATACATTTCAAATTAAATGTGTTCGTTTTTTTTTTGGAGGTTTTGCACTGTTTGTCTTGTGACTATAAGGACTATTTAATCAGCTCTTTTTTTTTTTTTTTTTCGTGTGGAAACCCCCTCGGGCCGTCATTCCACCCGGGTTTTCGGTGGAACGGTGTGTCGGAATCGAACCGACTAAAACCACACGGTGTGCCTTACTGCGCTTAAAATAGGAGGAATCCGGGAACAGCTTTATTAAGACATCCGGACCCCTCCTAGCGCCTGCCCGCACTATGCGGGCACCACCTGCGGGTAACCTATCAATAAGGCGGCGTCCAGACACACGCGGACGTCACCCCCTCGCGGCTAGCTATATGGCGGATGGAGGGGAAAACCCGTCCCGACCACCCGCAGCCACACTCAGGGCGGCATGAGGCGCTGGTAAGCGCGTCTCCGCCGCCCGGTTCGCCGGCGGCGAATTGGGTCCGAGTGGAGATTATCCTCCCGGGCCCGCTCCGCCGCCTCCTTCCGTGAGATGACCTCCTCACAGAAGGCTGCGACCGCGGTAAAATTCCTGTCACTGACGACCATGGAGCGTATGATGGCCGGCAGTGACAGATCCTCTCCAATGACTGCAGTGAGGGCCCGACGCTGCGTCGCCCAAGCGGGGCAATCTGCGAGCGTATGCTGGGCCGAGTCCTCACTACAGTCGCAGTGGTGACAGGCGGGACTCAATTCTCTCCTAGCGACCGAGTGCAGGTACTTTCCGAAGCAACCGTGCCCGGAAAGAACCTGCGTTAGTCGGAAAGAAAGGGTCCCGTGCTGCCGCCCTGCCCACTCGACGATGACCGGCTGGAGCGCCTCCACGGTGGCTAAGCCAGCACGTGGAGCCTCCAGCCGGGACGACCAACGTGACTCGGCGAGCGGCCTCACGCCACTCGCGTACCTCTTCGGGCGGGGGTCGATTGCCACTACCCGCCCGGAAATCAGTCGTCCGCCGATATACTTCGGCGAGCACTTCCGCCTCCAAGTCCCACGGGGGAGTTCCGGCCAACGCGCACGCCGCCTCCGTCGACACGGTGCGGTAACCGCGTATAGCTCTAACCGCCATGACCCTCTGAGGGCGCCAGAGGCGTGCCCTATTCTGGGCGGTCAGAGCTTCCGCCCACACCGGTGCACCGTATAGTGCCATTGACCGGACAACCCCCGTGTACAGCCGTCTTGTTGCGACGCTGGGTCCACCCAAGTTGGGCAAAAGTCGCCCAAGGGCGGACGTAGCGGCGACCAGCTTTGGAGCAAGCTGCCGGAAGTGCTCGTCGAAGAGCCACCTCCCGTCAAGGATCAGGCCCAGATATTTAATGTGGGCCCGAACCGGTACGAGGACCGAGTTGACCATGATGGCAGCGCCAGCGGGTGGACCACGACGGGGACCATGAAATAAAAGGGCCTCCGTCTTGTCCAGGGCCACCCGCAAGCCTAGCGCCTCGATGCGCTGGACCACCAGTGAGGCTCCCCTGGTGGCCAGACGCGCCGCCTCCTGAAAGTTCGATCCATGGGCTGTGACCAGAGTGTCATCGGCGTAACAGATTACGCCCAGCCCGGGGGGGAAGTCACCACGAAGAGCCCAGTCGTACCCCATGTTCCACAGGAGTGGTCCAAGGACAGACCCCTGCGGAACACCGCACGACATGGGCCGATGACATAGGATTCCATCTCGGTCCTCGTACATGACGGTACGCTCCTCTAAATAGTCTGCCACTAGTCGCATCAGGTACTGTGGCACTCCGTGATAGCGGAGAGCTTCCCTAATGCAACTGAATGGCAGACTATTGAATGCGTTGACGATGTCCAACGACACCGCCAACAGTACGCCGCCACAGCTCACAGCCTCCTCGGTCACGGCTCTCAGACGCATTACAGCTCCTATCGTCGAACGACCTGCTCGGAAACCGAATTGGGCGTCCGACAAATCGGGGCCAACCTCATCCAGGTGCCGGACGATGCGGGCAGAGAGTACCCTCTCAAACAGTTTACGTACCGCCTCGTCCAGCAGCACAATGGGCCTGTAGGCCGCGACCGAGTCGGCCGGCCGTCCCGGCTTCCTTAAAAGCACCAGCTTCCCGCTTTTCCAGCAATCAGGGAAGCGCCCGGACACTAAGCTAGCGTCGAACACCTCCCTGAGGCGGTCTGCCATGTGATCAAGGGCCAGGGCCAACACTCGGGCAGGAATCCCGTCTGGCCCGGGGGCGGTGTTCTTGGAGCGGATCCGTAGAACAGCCGCCCCTATCTCCGCCTCCGTGATGGGTAGAGCATCCTCCACCCCGAACTCCCCGTTGTCTCCAGCCAAAGGGGCCATCGATGGGGGTGAGTGCTCCACTCGTCGCGAAAAAAGACCCTCAACCACTTCCTGCAGGAAGCTGGGCTGGAGAGTCTCCGTAAGGAGGGGGCCCAGCGCGCGGAGCTTTTGTTGCGCCGCACGATATGGGCGACCCCAGGGGTCACGATTGAGACCCTCCAGCATCTCCTTTCTTTTCTCTTCTTTGGCGCGGCAAATGGCCAGCTTTAGAGTTTTCCGGGCCTCTCGGTACTCCTCTTGCAGCTGGTCCTCTTCTCCTTCTTCGCGGTGACGCCGACGACTGCGCGTGTAGGATCTCCGGGCACGAATACAAGCCGCGCGGAGATCCGCCAACTCCTGGGACCACCAGTAGACCTCCTTCCTTGGAGGCCGACGACCTTGAACGCGGGGCATGGCCACATCGCAGATCTGCGTGTTCGCATCACGAAAGTGGCCTGCCCCTATGTCTACCTCCCCGGTTGGAGGCTGCAGAGACAGCCAAGAGTGAATTATGGCTGCCTCTTCCAGTAGATCCCGGTCTAGCTTCGAAATAGACCACCGCGGAAAGCGGGAAGAACACCGCGCCATGTGACCCCTTCTGGGGTCCTGGGTACGGGAGAGCTCAAATCGGATATAAACGTGATCCGAGAGCGTCTCAACCTCTTCCAGGACACGCCAGTCCCTTACTCGTGCGGCAAGAGCAGGGGTAGCGAACGAAAGGTCCACTATCGACCCCCCCTGCTGTCGCACACACGTGTTGGTGGTGCCTCTGTTTAGGAGACAGAGGCCCACCGATGTTGCCCACTCTTGTACAGCGTCGCCCCGTGCGTCCGTCCTGGGGGAACCCCACTCAACGGACTTAGCGTTGAAGTCCCCCAGCACTAAAACGTGCCCAGACGCTAGTCGCCGTATCGAGGTCTCCAGGTTATTGAGAAAAACCTCGAAATCGCTCAGACTCCGGTTAGGGGAGAAGTAGATACCATATATGGTGATCCCCCCCCACTCAGCGGCAACATATCCAGTACCCTTGTCTCTTAGCGACAAGGGCGGGGAATGAGCCGCTGTGGAGCCGACGACTGCCACGGAGCCGTCCCGGTCACCCAGCCAGTTTGGACGGGGAGGAACGTAATAAGGCTCCGCAGCTACGGCGACACCAATCGACCACTCCGCCATGGTTTGCAGGAAGAGGTCCTGCGCACCGGCACAGTGGTTTAGGTTCGTCTGGACAAGGAGGCTGGAGACTTGGTCCATTATTGGATCGTCTCTACAGCCTCCTCCATGGGCGACGGCAACGAAGCACGATTAGCATCGGAGGCGGCCTTGGCCGATTGGCTAGCCACCGATGCTTGCGGAAAAGTGCGGGGAGGTTTGCATCCCCCCTGCCCCATCTGGTGATTGGCGGGCAGATTACCCGCCGCACATGCCGGACAGTGAGGGGCGGCGGAACATTCTGCCGCTCTGTGCCCCGGTTGACCGCAGCGGAAGCAGAGTCCGCTGCAGTCAAAGCAACTTTCGCACTTGACGCGGGTGTGTCCCGACCCGAGGCATTTGAAACACCTCATCGGTCTCGCCGCCAGGATTGTGACTCTGGCATTCACGAAACCGATGAGGATCTTGCCGGCATCACCCAAAATTTTGGCTGATGAAACGGGACAACTGGCCCACACCGCGCCAAGACCACCCGGACCGGGGCGGATGGCACCGACTCTGATGATGTCCGCGTTGCACTCCGTCTTCTCTTGAATAGCAACACGAACATCCTCCACCGTCACAGAGTCGTCCAGGCCCAGGATAATATGTATGTATTTAGAAATATATAAGTATGTTTATCAGCAATCTGTTTATCACACGGCCGTGTTGGACATGTGTTAAGTTAATGTTATTATTAAACAGCCTAAAATATTTAGTTTGTAAGAAAAAGATAAATTTTTAGTAAAGTATTTTACAGATTTGGTTATATATATTATTTATATATGTATATATTCCGTATTTAAGTAAATTCATATTTTTATTTAAGTGTCATGATAAACCATTAACCAACTTTTAAGTTCATATATTAAATATAATTTTAGTTTAGGTTTAGATCGAGTGCATAACCCTTTATGCTGTGGCACTTATAAGGTAATCGGGATCAGTTACTCTATTGCCTGCCGTGTAGTAGTTGGACTCATTTAACATTTTATTCCGCCTTTTTAAAGTACGACCCATATAACAGAACATGACAAACTGTTAGCAAGACATAGTATGCATAATTACCAAATTAAAACAATTTAACACACATTTTATAATACATAGTTGTAATATTTAATCGAATAAGAAGGCGGGAAAGATTGGTTCAGGACAAAACGGAAAGTGCCTTTTACCCAACTGCGCATGAAGTAGTGTTATGTTTTTCGAGTTTATATCTGTATATTTTTTTGAGAGGCCCTATAATCTAGACGGCTTGATGGATTTCGACATTTGAGGCCTGAAATGCGACTTTGACACCATCCGACGCTGCAAAAACTCCCCGCAGCTTCTCCGCAACGACGTCCGCCGTCTTTGCCCCTTCAGCACCTGGAAACTCCAAAACTCGAGCCCCCGTCTGGGCAAGGCGCAGCCTCACACCTGAGGCCCCGAATTCGCCACCGAGGCTATCCCGGACCTTCTTAAAAACCGCCGCGTAGGATAGCCCAGTGGTCGCCGCCTCCGGCAACACGGTGACAACCACAGCCGCCGTTTTGGGCGCCTGCAATTTGTTTGCCTTCTTTGTGGCAGTGACTGCCACCGACGTATTCTGAGGCGCAGAGGCTGCACTTTTGGTGGCCTTCTTGTAACTCTTTCGGGACCTCTTCTTCTTACCCCCCTCAACTTTCTGCCATCCATCACTGGAGGGGGAAGACGTTGAGGGAACAGGGACAGACTTAGCATCAGTGGTAGCGCTAGGGACGCTTTTACCTCGTCCTGGACACCTTTGTGTCTGGCTGCCTGGTCCAGGTCTAGGAGAGGTGAGCGGAGGGAACTCTGACCTTGACCCCGTACCAGTCCTAGCCGCGTTTCAAGTCCTCGGTGCGGTGGCAGGCGCTGACGCAGACGCAGCTGCCGCGTAGGAAATTGCGACGCTGCCACCTGAGACCGGGAGCGGCTTCGGAGCCGATGTGGCCTTGGGTTTTCCCGCTGCAAGCGGTGGCCTAATAATTGGAGCTGGAGGCAGTCTTGCCTCTAGCCCCGCGAGGCGTCCGTCCATCATCCTCCACACTGCTTCAATGATTTTACGCAGGTGGGAATCCGGCACTTCAGACACCTCGGAGGGCGCTGGAGTGGAGGTTGGTTGCTGCGAAACCTGGCTCCGACGCCCAGAGCTATCTGACTGAGCCCGGAATTGGGCAAACTGTGCACTCAGTTCGGCCACCTGTTCCGTGAGACGGTCATTTGCCGCCTGGAGACGCGCCACATCCCCAGTGAGTGTTTCGACGACCACCGAGACGGCGGAGGAAGAGTCCTTCAGGGCTTTTACAAAGGTGCCCTTTAGTTTGGTGGACTTGGTGGCCACCTTGTTTATAATAGCCACTGCCGCCGTCGCCGTTTCCTTCAAAGCCACGGGTGTTAGAGGGACGGTACCTATTTCTACCGGTGGACAGATTTTAAGTAGGAGATCGGCGATCTCCTCCTCGGCGACGATTTCTCCTTCTGCACGTACTCGCGCGTACTCACCCGCCCTGGAGAAGGCAGAACTTGCCAAAGACCTCTTTGCTGCTAGCTACTTTGGGAGGAAGCATTTCTGTGGATGTTTCAGGTTCCTCGTCCATCGAGCGACCACGCTTCCTGGTCTCGATATCGCGAGGCTCAAGCATCATCTCCGAGTCGGCATTCGAGCGTAGTCTTTCCAACCTGCGACTGCTCCCAGAAGCCAGAGTTACTTCTGGGAGCTCCACTGACATAGGCATCTCCAATAAGACTTCTTCGTCGTTTGACGAGGTGTCGTCCGCTTTCTTCTTCCTTATATTTTCCCTCTTCTTCACATTCTCCTTCTTTTTTTCTTCAGTTGGTTTTTTGTTTTGGTTATTTATTGTTTCCATAATAAGACCCACGAGAGGGGGAGAACTATAGGTCGACCCGGGCAGAGATCCCCCATTACCCGGGTAAGCGTAAATTTATACCCAACCGAGGGGTCCGCAGTTACCCCGGCTGGGAGTGCGCTTGCGACTGAACCACCCATCAGCCATGCATCCCATGGTCACGCACCAGAACACAGGATTCGGGGTAATTTTTTATAGAGGTTTTCTACCTCGCAGTCCAGGCGGCTAAGCCAAGACCCTCGCCCCCGATCAAAGCCACGAGACTCCTTTCGGGATTACGATATGCCGACGGTGGCATCGAGATAAAATCACCAGATGCCTGCTCGGTGGCAGTGTGAGTGCACGCCGAGCCCGTACTCGTTCCTCCGCTGTGGACAGCGGAGCAACTCTGTGTGACCCTTGGAAGGGTCCCACAGGGTATCCTGTTTCGTCTGGAGTCTCCCCCTGGGCCAACCTCTATGTACAGAAGACAGATGTTAACTCTACCTAGCGAAGACAAGCCGAACTACGTAGCAACGACACTGATGAAGTAATACGAAAATCTGAACGACGAAAATAAAGTTTTCGCAGCGATTAGTATATACGACTTCCCAACATCAACCGTGGGCCGCGGTCCGCCAGGCATGATCACCTCGCCTGCTTAGAGGGTCCTCCCTTTGTGTTGGAGGGACACCCGTTTCTTCAAAACTTTCTTATTTGTGATTAACCTTTTTTGTAATATAAAAGCAATATATTGTGACACTCATGTATTTCATTAATGAAATTTCTCAAAATATTGAGCAAATTAATACATATTTGGCGTGTTTCATGAAAACAGTCGCCCAAATTGTGGTAGAAATATGTAATTATGTTTGTTGAAACCTCATAACACGTTTTTGATTACATAACTTTTACTATTGCAGTATTCAGAAGAAATGCATTAACATTCCACGGTAAGTCTGCCTTTGGTGTTTTATTTGTTAGTAATTATAGTTGTTGTTGAATTTACTTATGTTTTAAATGCTTTGATTAAGTATAGCCCATAATTCAACATTTCTACACAAAATTATATGTAAATTAATATAAAAACAAATATCAACGACAGTTTTAGTATATAACTGATATATGCTAAAATTTGATTTCTATCGTTGATCTAATATTATAATGATTGATCCATACATTAAGCCATGGACGGTGATGAACGATAAAAAAATGATATGTATTGGTGATTACAAAAAATAAGAGTGCTTCTTTTCACATCTATTGTTTTTCCAATGTTGACCAAAGTATAACAGAATAAATTTAAATGCAGCTACCAACCAACTTTATAGAGCTTAAATAACCGTCTATATTGCGCTACGATACTATGTGACACTACTCATTCATGCCTTTACTTTAATTTTACTTTATAAAGTGTACAAACTGAAGCGCCTATCATGAAAAATTGTAATGAGCTGTATTTTTTATCAATTAGGGATGGTATTCCATAGTACCACTATCTTGAACTTATAATGAAAACAAACACGAAACATACTCTTCTTCTCTTCTCCTCAACTTAAAAAAAAAATCAGTTCATAAATGACGAAGTTATATAGTAATAAAATAAAATAAAAACATAGTACCGAATTAATAACCTCCTACTTCTTAAAGTCGGTTAGTAAAATATTATATCTTTATAATCCTTTCATTTGAATTCGTTAGATAGAAAGACAATACAATTAAAATCATCGCAGATATCTAGAATCCAAACTGCAACAGTCTTATCCTCTGGTATCGATTCTACGATCCATTCGATAATTTGCTCACGTCCCGATTCCATTACAATTGTATCGGATCCGAGCAGAAACTTGTACTGACAACCTTAGCTCCTCAAATTTTGATTCGATTATCTTTCAAGCTAAGATAACTTAGATAACATTGTTTTTAGAAATCGAAGAAGCTGTGAGATATGTAAATATTGCATTTTTATAAACAATTCTATGCTTCTTTTCCAAATCCTTGAAGTTTTTAAACATAATATTAGTAGCGTACCGTGCTTCTTTTTAATAAAAAACATCGCTTACGGGTTAACTATAATAAAAAATCAAGCAATTTTACTTTAGTAATTTTAGTAAAAAAAATCTAGCTTGACATGTTGCAACAAGGTCGATACAAACATATGTATATACATAAATATCCCAAAAAAAACATAAATACATCCCCCCTATATCTCTGATGGGTTTGGCAGAAGCGTCTCAAAACCCCACCTTTGGCCAACAATAATTTAGTTCCACTTGTCGTATTTATTACCGTCATCCAGGCACGGTTAGACTGTATAAATAGTGTCAGACACTACAGGCACTACAAACTGGCAACTAAGAGATCGGTCTCTTATTTACCAGTTAGTTCTTATACGAGTATAATAATTTACTGTAGGTAATATTATACATGCTGTTTGGTAGCATGAACAATCACGAAAACAAAGAGAGGCGGTAATACTAATGATACCTTTGAAGAATGGTTAGAAAAAAGTCGACCCCTGTCTGTTTCTCTAATAAATATATCATAATGTCCTGAAGGTGAACTATAAGAAAATCCACGAGTTTTCACAAAATATCATCTTTCTACGAAGTACACAGTGATTGTTACACCTTCTATACTATAATACTCCTTAAGAAAATATGTTACTATGCATCGCACTCATGAATTACTTAAGCCTTTCTCAGATCCTAATTGATTTACTCAATCAATTCTACAAGTGGATCAAATTCTAACTTCCATTTGAGACTATACTTGAACTCTCGGTATCTCCTAATCCATATTATATTGATGAATCTAGTGCCTATTCAAGATGTCTATTGACTTAAATCCGATATTACCCTTGTAGATATCAATTTATAATATATCGCGTCACTAAATAATATTGAAATTCCATTCGTATTACAGTTCATCAAGCCAAACAAATTTGTAACTTAAATATTCTCTTACTGTGCTTTCTAATTCTAATAATGTTAGAACGATATCGGTGTTTGCTTGACTCAGCATTTTCATCTTGTACTACTCAACAATTTGTGTTAGCTATGGTTAGTTTTCTTTATCTGTAGCCATTACATTAGTGAATTGTGTACGTGCCTACAGCACAATGAAGACGTATGAGGGATTTTACGTTTGCATAACAAATACCATGGGTTTGTTTGTAATTAAGACTAATTGCCGACCTCCTTCGAGATCGCAAGACAAGTTACGAGAGAAGAATCTTAATGAAGTAAGTATGCTACGTAAAGATTGAGTGACGGTGTTAGCCGGGATTAAATCATTGAACCGAATGGATGGATTAGATGTTGATGAAATGGAACATATAGTCAAAGTGGACTAGGTTAATGCATACACACGCCCATGCCACCACTGAAGAGGAAAGCAGAGGCGTACATTAATGCTGACATTTTGCCGACTACAAATTAGTCCCACTTACGTAATGGGTGGCAAGCCTACTTTTTTATAAGATAGGGGCAAACGTGCAGATGGGTCACCTAATGGTAAGTGACTACCGCAGTCCATGGACACCCGCAACTCAAGAGTTTTCAAGTGCGTTGCCGGCCTTTTAGGTAGGAGTACGCTCTTTTCTTGAAGGTTTGAGGGCAGTGTGGGTCTGGAAATACGGCAGGCGACAATTAATAATAAGATAGAAAACTTAGAGAATATTGTAAATGAAAAGAAGGATAGCTAGGCAATATCTATAACTCGAACTGGCTGGAGTTGGAATTCCGAGCCCTCTAGGTTTATCTTCATGACAATTTTGTCATAACAGTGTAAGTTTCATTGATCACTACTTGACAATGCTTGAGATTGACTTACCTTTTTTACATTCGTACATACATACGCTCGCCTCTATCCCCTAAGGGGTAGGCAGAATTGTATCTCATTTTGCAAACAAAAATTTGCTCCCACTAACGAATTGTATTTTATGTTCTCTTAACATATTGTAAAACTTAAATACATATTGAATGGGTGACTGATTTTATTATAATAAAATGATTAAAAAATTTTAGATGGTTTTGTTATTGGTATGTATAACATAGCCAATAACATAGCCAATTTTCCGCTATAAAACCGAACAATAACTTGCCAAATGGAATAAAAAAAACTTGCACCATTTAAATTATTTTAAATATCTTGCAACTAAGTCTCAAAAATATATAAAAAAAAATTAAAACCCGACTGCTTTATTTACTACCTATGTTATACGATATGTACCTCCCACTATTGAGACGATTCAAATGATAACTCACATATCGATATCCATCAACCCTTGTAAGCTCTAGGTCGTGACAAAAAACATTATACATACACACATTCTGGAAAATAAAATAAAATGTAGTCATTTATTGTCTTCATTTCCAGCAAAAAAAAAACAGTTTTCACTATTGTTAGTAGCTATTATTGTTTATATCTGCTTTTGTTCATTAACAGTACCACCTCATTAAAACGGACTCTACCGTTTTTCATGTTCTACCTATACATGTTTATTAGTGCTAAAGCGTGTCGGTAAGTAATGTAATTTTCTTTATTTGACACTTGTTTAAGAGAATAATAGAAAAAAAGAAAACAATCATTTATTCTGACATTTACATAACGGCACATAATTGTTACAATTAAGTAAAAACCATAAGCAATTATAATGCCCTGTGCGATGCCAGAGAAGGCATATATCTCAGCATATTGCTCCAACCCGGTTCGGCAGCGCTGGTGTTATGATAGGGCCCGCGCCCGGGTGACATCACTAGCCTATTTTATATATTTATAAAAGTAACCATAAACAACTAAAATTATATCATCAAAAACATCAGTCTAAAAAGTGACAGTAGGCAATATTATATAAATAAAAGAAATAATAATAAAATATACATATACACAATAAACATAATAAAATAACTTTATAAAATATTAGAAAACTAAAGCCATAACGACAATGCGGTCAAGGCTAAATTTTGGGCTACATCAACAATTTTGTCATTGACACGATAAGAAGAAAAACCTATTTTGGTACACATAGCTTTTAGGTTCCTAATCGTTCGTCTGTATCCTCTGTATCAGTTGTTTCGGTGATGCCCAACTAGTTTAGGACCCAACGGGGGACCTTTATCAAGGGGTGGAGTGACGGTTAGCGATAATGTGATACTAGTAGCAGCACCTGTCATTTGGCATAGTAGTAAATAAGAACATTTTTGTTAGGTGTTTCTTTAAAAAAATAGAGAATATATTTAAAAAATTACGAACATCATCTTTAAATATGCCGTGGGTTCGATAGCATTTTAATTTTCACTGAGACCTTTTTACATACCCATTCTATTTTGTGAAAGGTTAATTAAGAATAGTATACTTTGGCTGGCCAGTCTATCTAGTGGTTCGTGATCTGGAATTCAATTTGCACACGGGACAAAAATTTGTGACATTCACAAATAGTTGTCAACGTTCTTTTCGTTGTTTCGGTGTTTGTAAAGTTCCCCGAAACCTAAAACTGGAGTGGTCTTTCTACAAAGGAAACGTATTTATTTAGCCTATATTTTCTACTCTGCTAACTTAATGTAATAATCTGCATTAAGGGCTTTAAAATAACCCTCTCTACGTCTATGAACTATTATCTCAGTAAAATTAAAGGCACTGAATGATAATCTTGATCTAAATCCTAGTATGTATAATTATTTATACGTTTCTACTCGAAAATTTGCCTTACAAACTCCTCTAGATCTCATAGTGTAAAGTTTCATTAGGTACTGAGATTAAACTGTATAATTTCCAGACACGGCATTAAAGAGAATAAGTTGTCAGTTTAATTGTTGAACTCCAGAGACACCCCTTTCTTACTCGGAGACTTGTAGACCAAGTCGGCTTTCTTAAAGGTTAGTTTGATCCGAGTGTGTAAATCTGTATAATACAATGCATGCATTATTATGTAATAAGGGCTTGATCCTGGTTATAATAGGACCATTGAAAAATAAAGTTTGCCTTGATCTTAAGGCGGCTATTCACACGATATAATGAAAAATAGAACCCAAAACACCATTTGTTGTAAATTGTGAAGTTGTTATTGTCTAAAGTTTGCTAACTGGTTTTTAAACTGTTGAGGTAGTGAATAGGCACACTTCCCTGCTAGTGATCAATGGACACTAGTATCGATAAACGCCTGATTTTGAGCGTTTTCGGCCCCATGAACGTTAAAAAAGCGCAACGCTCAAAACTCATTGTGATCACGGTTTACAGGTTTTATTTTTTTTTTTATTCCGAGGAAGATTATGACATCGTTGATTAAAATACATCATTCTATTTACCTTCTTTTTTATAATATTCTGTATAATTATTATTACACATATAGAGACTAATTAGCACAATACATTTCTTATGGAGTATATATGGTCAAATTTTACATTATAATTTTATCAAAATATGAGCGATTTGCATGTCATACATACTTGAAACCTTAATATATGTATATTAAGTACACAAGTTAAAAAATACAATTTTTGTTTAAGAGATGTTGTAGACCCTCACTTGTAGACTCGTCTACATGCAGACGAGTGACCTGATGATAAACGACTACCGCAGCCAATTACGCTCGATGGAGTACATCAGATTCGATAAAATAAAACATTTTATTGAATAGACATTATTTTATATCCTGGTCGTATTCAGGTTTATATTTCAATGTATATTATAGGTTAATAATTCAATGGTACTTCAAAATGTGTTCTGCAACGTCAGTGAATAGTAGAGTGCATATAATTTTTACACAGCTTCAGAATATACTCGTACTATAAGATAACAACATAATTGGAATTGTAATATAATTTAAAAATAAGACTTCAAGTTTTTTGTAACATAATTTAGCAATTGTAATATAATTTAAATAGAAGGTTCAGCAATCTGCTATAGCAAGCATTTCGACAAGCCTATGTCCAGAGTGGACTAAAAACAGGCAATTAGCAAATTTGGAGAGGTGTTATAACGGGAGCGGAAAGAGGAGAGAGGGAGTTGGGCCTCCGGAAACTTCAATGATTTCAGAGAAATGCAACACACGCATTGCTTGACAACAGGTTTATCGCACCGGTCAAGTTAGCCCATTTGTACCTAAGCATTGCTCTACCACGATAACGTGAAATGTAATGTAAGTATAATGTTAGTGTAAATATATTGTTAGGAATCAGAAGTGAAGGTATTTCAAAAAAATATTAGACGTCACAGGAAGTGACGTTTTTTTATTTATCACAACTAAAAAAAACTTTGTAATTGAAATAAATACAAGAAACAAAACTTGAACCAATAGTTTAATCACAGTTCACACTATATTTGCACAATAATAACAGTTAATAGAAATAAATAATCAAGAACAATACGAATTCTTGAGATGTTGCCTCACACAAAGTGAACTTGTAACTTTTATATTTTTTTATTTTTTGTGTGATGTATGTTTGTTGGCCGCAGATGGCCTCGACAACCTTGCACGGGCTTACGGTGAGCGCTGAGGGCTCTCAACTGGTATGAACTTGTAACAATGCGCGATCTCCTTTTATACTGTTTTCTACATAATCATATTGTCTATCAATATATATAATGAAAATGTAAATATATGTAATTGTTATATAGTAATATAAAAATTAGAATTTGGTCAAACTACCACAAAAGGGGCAAGCCTATTGCGAATTTCCTGGCACTGTATGACTATATATACATATGTACATGGACTGATAGATGCCAGGCCGATCCTTAAGTAGCCTTTTTCTACCTACCCAGAACCACACGGTTATATGTAATGTAGCTTTCTCAAAACCACTTTAACACATTCAATATTATTATTATTATTTAGTAATCATTCTAACCGTAACAAAACATAACAAGTTTGTGAATAAAAAAATAGAAATTACGTAAATTATCTCGTTAAACTGAAGGTAATCAAAAATTAATTACTGTTGCCAAAACATAAATTACCAATTTGAGATGCGTCATGTCTGTTTTACGATCACTCTTAAAATTTCATAAGCCTCCACTTTATCTAGCGTTAAATGACCTAATTTATTTTTTATATATTATAGCTATGGTTCTAAGTAAGTACGCATGTATATCTATGCCACGCGGTGTATACGCCAAAAACTATAGTTACATACTGTGAAGAAGACCACGCTCCAAACTCTTGGGTTGTGATAAGCGTTAATGCACCAGCTTCTTGACTCTATGTCTTCTTATATTTTGGCTTATAAAAAATATAACTTTTTTTCTACTTTTAAAAATTATTATTTTATTAATAATTCCTGTCTCGTAGAGGGCTTTTAAATGTTTCAAAAGACCCCACGAGACAGGAATAATTAACTGACACACGTACATAATACCCAGATACGGGATAAATATTTGTGAGTCACACAATTTTTGTCCAGTGTGGGAATCAAATCCACGACTTCTATACTATCTGACTGAAAAGCAAGACTCACTAACCATTAGAAAAACAGACCAGGCATTATTGATTAACATTGGAGATATACACATATTAGAACACGTGTTAAAAGTTCTAAAAGTTTAATGGAATCATTTCCATATCTTCTGTTTTCATTAAAAAATTTAAAAATTGGATTACCAGTTAAACTAACAAAGTTTGCTTTTTTAATTAAATTCCTCCTATAAAAGGAATGTTCATATAATTTAGCACTAATTAAGAGTCTTTGTGTGTCTGTGTGTTTCATTCGCTTGGTCGCCGGTCGCGGTTGGATCGAAAACTTTTCTAGTTTCACACCGAGAGGAATTGGATTAAACTGGCAACGAGCTTTACGAATCGGATTATTTGTCGCTGCCCGATTGGTCGGATGCACTTCTCGCCATTTGTATTAAAATAAATTATTTCCAAGTTTTGAATGAAACTTTTATTATCTATACATTTAATATAAGCTTAGTTTATTTAGGTTGACGTCAAAATTAGGGACGGTGACGGTGATTGGAAACAGAAGATTTATTGATTGATAGCTACACTGAGGGCTAGAACCTCTATGCGTCATTAAGGGTGATGAGTTCTATAAAAGTACGTAGCGTTCTACCGTTCTAATGGCTGCTGGTTAAGTCTATTGCTGTAGGCCATTAAAAAGAAATCACATGAAATACAAAAATGTTTTCATAATATAAACATTTTTTTTTGTGACTTCCCGACACGATCCAGTGTGAGCGACCCTGAAGTGCTTCGTATATATGTATGTAGCTTATATTCCCCAATCCATCGGTATGAGCCATTTCCTTCCTTTCTATCCGCCCCCTCCCTATATTAATATATAAAATATATATGTATGAAGTCATAAAGCTGTATGAAAAGTCATTTATTCACAGGTTCCTGTAATGTTTTCTTATGATCTAGTAGCATTTATCTTATCAAAGAAAAAACTACGACATCAAGTCTACGACAAAAAAACTGTTATAGTCAATACAAAATAATTCTACACAAGGCAGAAGAACAAAAAAGCTTTTGCAATATATCTCAAGAACTCTCGAAGTGCAGTGGGTGTTGGTTGACTGGCTGTTACAAATATTGCAGCCATTAGAATTCAGCAAGACATAGAGTCTTGAACTTTAAGACCAATATCTTTCTTTCTATATTGCGGTTACGTACAAAACAATTTTATCATTATTGTAAGTAAGCATTTACTTAAAAAAACTAAAAATTTATTATACACATATCAGACAGAAAAAAATTACCCTAACGATTTCACAGATACAATAATTTGTCGGCAAGTGGAGCGAATGCTCATTGTATTCCCGGGGCGAGATAAATTTGCATTCTCGCTGTATATTAGAATAACGGACTGGCCAAAAGGGGTGAGCAGTAAAACAATTGTTATTATGAGAACTAGCACCCGATGCGCCCGCAACTAAATTCTAGTTCGTGTCCATTGGCAAGGTAAAGCGACTTTTATAAGTTATTAAGTTTTTATATTGTTGTAATTGTAAGACTATTAACTTTCGAAAAAGTCAATAGAATATATTTAAAGCATATATATATATGCCTGTAACTCCTAACCGTTGGGTAGTTATAACTTACACTATCAGCTTAGCAACATGAGACACACATATCTTAATAGATTAGAAAGTATACTTTGATAAATTATTGTTACTACCTATAACATTTTTGATGAGATTTCCATGAGATCCCATCATCAAATCCCGACTTGGTTACAATAGGACCACCGCAGGAGTTTAGATATATACTCTTGTGAACAAATTTGTATTGGTATCTATAACTGTGTGCATTAGCAAAGTTATGCCGTGATAGTGATTTAATAGCCGATGGATGTGGTAGAATTCCAGTTGCAAATCCTAACAGTGATACTGATATTCTAGTGATATTTGAGTTAATTTCCTAGAAACTTGTCAAACTCCACACAAATGTAAACATTATAAAAAAAAAAAAAGATTAATGTCATTAAAAACCTTTTAAGAGTGTTTAAATTTTTATCCTATAATCTGGAAGCCCTGAGTTAACGAAGTCGTTAACTATTTAATTAAATTAAATATAATCGTTAACTACATATAATTCAGAGTTTATTTTATCTAAAAGAAAGAAGAAGAAAGAAAGAAAGAAAATGTATATATTTTGTACTCACACAAATGCAAGGTAAAGATATAATGTTATATATTTGAGCTAAGAAGTACATCTGTATGAGACAAATTATGAAGTAGCCCTGGTAATATGCTAACAACTAGTGAATATCATCAGAGAGCCATCGTTCGGTCCAATAATTGTAGGCTGAGGCACGCCTGTATCCTTTAAGTGGTAAACACCCACATTTTGAAAATCAGAATTTGGTCATACTACCACAACAGGCGACAAACCTATTACGGATATCCGGGCACTGTATGACTGTATATATATATATATATACAGTCATATATATTAACTGATAGATAACAGGTCGTAGCCTTATTTTACCCACCCAGAACCACACGGTTATATGTAATATGTCTTTCTCGAATCAGTAGTTGAATCCTGATATGATGTTTTGTTATGATCTTATTATTCCTTTAACTTCAAGGGCGTGGTAGAGTAGCAGAGTAGTAAATTATGTAGTACATCTTATACATTAAAATTTAACAATCACATTACATCATAATTTCACCGCAAATGTCGTAACACAATGAATACTTATTTATGCATTGAAGTGCATGGGTAAGAATAGCTAACTATATCAACATCGGACTGGTACTCTAACCGGAAACATTAGTATATATTTAAAATATCTTTTCACAATTTGTTATAAAGCAGCCGAGTGAACAGATTAAATGTTTGTAGTCCTAACTCATTCGGTTTATTTTTAAAAAGATAGCCTTTCGTTTTATCTTTCTTTGAATTACGATATTGTTCTTAGAAATTATTGTACGGCCTAATTTATAATTAATTATTCGTTAGATAAAATTTTAGTCCTATGTTCCATCATTTCTACTATACTACTTCGAAAGTATTCGAAAGTTTTAATTAGGCTTCCTTCGCGGACATTGGCGCGAGTTTGGAGATTTGCGTTAGTTTTGTTTTTCAACTAATTAGACAGGCCAGTAAAAATGTTAGGCAACCTTACTGAGGAAACCAACACAAATTTACATACATTGAATATAAGAAAATAAACGGATACCTTTTATTTATAACAATGTAAACTTAAAACATATAGTAAGTTAATTTAAAATATTTTATGTGTCCTGCAGATATCATCAACCGCTCAAACAAAATAACTGTGAAGAATGAATGCCCTCCTAGTAATAAAGAAAATGACAAATTTTCATTAAATGAAAATAATATTAAAGTCCACAAAATAAGCCTCCTTACCCTTAATAACTCAACTCGTACCTAAGTATCAACTCTGGCCAGACGAAGTAGGCAACAAGCATAAATTCCAGCGAGAGTCGGCCAAGATTTTAATTTAACTTAAGCCATTCTTCTTAATTTGTTGGTAGAATTTTTAAAACAAACTTTGTAGCTATCAACAGTTAGACAGACGAACAATTGTTGTTTTACACCTTTATATATGGTTTCTGTTATTGTCACTAGATGGTACTTTGAGTTTAAGTTGTTTTTGGTTTCGTGTTTGTAATAAAGAAAAAGTGGGAGGATCCCTTTCCTTTGTGTTAGTTACGAAATTAATTTATTCTGACAGTTACATACTTTTAAATTTGAGATTAAAATTTATGAATACGGGTTTTAGGGTTCAGTGAAGTGAAGTGGCTTTCTGTCACGTAAATAGGACCAAGTATATTTTTAAATCTGAGTGTTATATCTGTTACACAGTGTGTACAGAACAAAAGAAGAGAAAATAGTTTAATTAATTTTGTTCCAGATATGTGTGTGTATATAAGTGAATACACACATTCCTTTAGAACAAAAAAAAAAACAGTTTAAAATACACATTCATTTATGTGTGTAATTTTTGAATAAATTACTGCCATGTTTGCCTATTGTATTTGATATCAATACTATAATCAATCTCTGTGCTAATTTTCGTTTAGGTCCGTTCATACGTTCTGGCATGATTAATTTACAGACATATGTACATTCGTACATACATCCAAACTTTCGAATATATAAAAGTAAGACCATTAATGCTTAACCGCCTTATATACCGATTACTGCTAATAGTGTCTCTAAGTATTAGGACATTATATACATACATATGTACATACAATTATATTAAATAAATTGCAACGTCAAATATGGCATTCGATTATAATTAAAGAGAATAAAGAAACATTTACATTTGACGAAAACTAAAAAGAGAAACATAATAATAAAAAAATAGGGATACTTCAAATTTTCTTAGTCACGAATGGCACGGCGGTCACATAGGTATACGACCTTGACTTACTCAAGCTATTGCTAAAAAAACTCCCCTATCCATCCGTACAAGCAATATTCCTTTCCCTCCCTTTCTACCACCCGTTCCAGTCAATATAGCTCAACTTATTTCATCTAATTCCCAAAATTTCCCGCATGACGGCAATAAGCTCGTACCCTATGACGTAAATAAGCCTGCCCCCTATGACGTAAATAAGCCTGCAACCTATGACGTAAATGGGACTAAAGTAGGATAAGCAAAATGTGGGCGTTAATTACGTCTCTGCCTACCCTTTCAGGGATACAGCAGTGAGTGTACATACAATGTTTAAAAAAAATGTATGAAAGATATTGTTGTACTACGTCATTGAATTGCATTTAATTCTAAATAATACATATTTTCCCTGTCTGCACCGGCCTTCGCCAACCGATAGGGCTTACTTCACCCAGATTCACCAACCATCTAGTCCAAACCAACCTAAATCCTAATTATTATTCCGTTTCAAAATTATCCCTACACTTTGGCGGAAAGCAATACCAAAAAATATCATTCTATTACCAAAAAATCTTGAACCAAACACTTCCGAATCACTTTAGACCTATATCTATTCTTCCCTTCCTTTCCAAAGTGCTAGAATCATGTGTGCACAAACAGCTATCTGATTTCATTTACAAAAATAACCCTATAAGCCCATAACAGTCTGTCTGCGAAAGACGCAAAAGACACAGTCTTGGTCCTTGGCTTTCATGTCATGATATACTCCTATCCATCCTTTCCTATCTTATGATCTCGCCTGAGGCACTGGAATGGTTTTCATCCTATGTTCAGGGACGCCAGCAGTCCGTTCGTGTTGACAACCTCTCTTCGAGCTGGTGCGATGCAGCAACAGCGATTGACTTGACCTTGAAACTATTGAAAACCGATCTAATAGGTTTGGATTATCAGTGAACCCGACAAAATACCATGCCATTATGATCGATAGTCCGGTGAGTAAAATGTGCTTTGAGATTACTATAACTGTTGGCCAATCAGTGAAAGACTTAGGCTTATGTCTGTAACTAACCTAAGTTAGAAGATAACCGGAACCCTCAGAGCAATATACCTAAGAAACATCCCCTAAACCAAAACTAAGAGTAACAAAGACGATTAGAGGATCTCTCATCTATCTGATCAGGTAAGGGTACCTGATCTATCATCTGATCGTCTATGGTGATGTGTGATATTATGACCTGGATGAAGATCTTCTCCATAAGTAAGTAGGAAGATTTAATATTAACTCAATGCAGTTAATCTTCAATGTCCGTGAATATGATCATATTTATAATAACATTTTAAAAATGCGTGCACTCACTAATCTTTCCTTTTAATCCTTAATTTCTATCTACCCCTGCTTATTTAACCCCAAAAGTTCCATCTCTTATGCAATAATCATGAAGGAAACCTCCGTTCATCAAGCAACCTTCTTCTATTTTCCCCTCTCAGACCACTGGGTTTATTGGTTTTTCTTTTCCAGTTAAATCTGGACTGACCCAATTCGTCCATAGTAATCATTTCGTGTGTTTTTCCTTCTTTAGTAATTTAAATTCGAGTGCTTGTTCTATTTATAAGGAACTGGCTTAACGACACTTATCGTGACTAAAGGGCGTGGTAAATCTGCCAGCCTCCTGGGTTTGTGTATAGTCCCTATTTTTATTTGATTAATATTTTGTTTTAGGATTTTTATAGATAGGATTCAAATTTAAACATCAAGGGATCGCTATTGCAAACAAATAACTATAGAGGTAGTTTTTTAATTAAAATATAAAGAAAAAAATATTGACGCGACTCCACAATCTTGACTGAATCAACGCGGTTAATACTTAAAATTACGGAACCACAGCAACACCATAAGCACCACAACAATTTATCAGTGTTCCGATTTGCAGTATTTGACTGCATATTTTTTATGTACTTTTGCTTACAACTTCAATTCACTTTCTCGTGTCTTCGTTGCAAAGTAACGGCCTATTCCACAAACAGGTGTTCATCACTTTGTTAAAACTCAAGAGCAATTTTAAACAACTGCAGTTGAAGTAAGAAAGCATTAAATTCTAATTTAGCTACCCCCGCTCATATTTACAGCCGAATTTATAAATTGCTTAAAACTTACATTTTTACGAGTTCGTCTTTCTGTTCATGAAAATATTTTTTCATTAGGATTGTTTACCGTATCAAATCTACAAAAGTTTTTTAAGTTGAATTGCATTCTAGGCATCATGCATTGTGAAGTCTGGCCCCAAACTCATAGGGACTTCCGCTGCTCTATCGCGGCTGCTCCCTAATTAAAGGGATCCCGACACGCCCTGTAGGAGACTCTATGTCGGAATCGTGCGGTCAATGGCCCTTTACGGGGCCCCAATATAGGCGGAGAACCTGGCGGCCCTCAATGCCGGTATTTTACGGCGCCCGCAGCAGGTGATGGCCGTCAGGATTATAAGAGGATAATGCACGATGTCATTCGATCTGCACCATGGGACCTGGAAGTGAAAGTCCTTGCATCACTTTACAATTGGCGCAAGGGGGCGCTGGAAAGGGGGTTGTGCCTTGTGAAATCGAGGCGCAACGGTCCCAGCTGCGGCAGGTCTTATTAGTAGAGTGGATAAAACGACTTGAGCGACCGAGCGCAGGCCGGCAGAAAAGAGGCGGCCAAGGTCTGCATGGGTTCCTGGAAGCATCCCTTCTTGGGTATATCCAGGTCCATTGCAATAGACCCACTTATGACGGAACACCGTGTGGTTTTAGTCGGTTCGAGTCACACATATTCCACTTCACCGTCAGCTCCGGTGAGGTGAAGACCCGTGGGGGTTTCCACACGTAAAAAAAAGGCATCATGCATTGTAGGTACTCAGCCGTTTGATGAAACAGTTTCTTTTATAATTTTTAATACAATAGACTAAAGAATTTTATAGTTTTAAGGCTGCAGTAGCTATAGTAACATTTCATTACTGTAACCATTAAGGAAAACTAGTAGTTATTTCATTTATTTGTTGCCGATAAGTCCATCCAAAGGTGCTCCAAAGAAGCTTCAAAAATCTGTTCCAAAAAGACTGACACAATAACAATTGATTCTGCCAACCCATCACATATTACCGTTCCAAACTACGGGCTCCGCTAGTTAAAGATAAAAGGGCACCATTTTTACAACTTTTACGCACGCACGTAAGTACTCAGTTACACAAATACATTTCAAAAGATACAGTAAGATATGATTCTAATAAAAGTAAGAGGGAATTATCGTTTTATATTGCGAAAAACTCTTAAGAGTATTGCGGGGGTCACACTGAATCATATGATATAGAAGCCTGTTAATATTTTTATTACTTTTCAAATCAGTCTCATGTCGCATACCATGAAACGATTACCTAAAGCAATAAGCATTATTTTTTCGGAAACTCTTCCAAGCCTATTTCAAACACAAGCACGGGTCTTTTGGGGTCATAAAACGAATATTTCATAAAAATCACAAATGCCAGGTCGGGACTGTAAATAGGATGACTTCTACAATGATTGTTGCGAAATGACCTGTCCAGCCAAAGAACGAGGCAATCATCCATTTCCCTTGACTTCTGTCCTTCTTTACTTTTGTCGGCAAATCTTCGAATGGAAATATCCATTGCACAGATTGTCTTTTGGTTCGGGTTCTTAACAATATATACACCTTTCTTTACCTGTGACGATATCATATATAGCATTTCAGTCACCTCCATCATACATTTCAAGTGTTATCCATGTACAATTATAGTTTATTATTATTAAATAATTTTGTCGATGTCCGGATTTTTTTTTTATGCGATAGGGGGCAAACGAGCAGACGGGTCACCTGATGGTAAGTGACTACCGCCGCCCATGGGCACCCGCAATCGTCCAGGTGATAGGGATGGATATTTTGTTGCGTAGGACGATGGCGGAAACCAGCAGCCGGTATAAGTCCGAACAATTCCTCTGAACACTCCCCATGATACAAGCGATAGAGGATGCAGAGTGAAGCTACATCTTTACGCAACGCCAAGGTGTTGCGTAGAGATGTAGCTTCGATCAGAAATATCTTGGCAGTCGATGATGCGAGTCGCTCTCCGTTGAATGCGGTCAAGAGGGAGAAGTTGGTACTGGGGTGCATCTGCATTTAGATGAGAACAGTATTCCATGTGCGGCCGAACCTGCGCCTTATAAAGTTGCAGGCGGTGGGCCGGGGTAAAATACTGTCTCGATCGAAATACACTCACTTACTATCAGGTAACCCGTCTGTTTGTCTATGCCATTATATTTAAAAAAAATACAAATATATCCTTATACTATGTATTACACATATTATTTAGTTACGTAAATTTAGGTTCTTTCCTAAATAAAAATCTACTAGTTAACTTCAATTTTCAAACTTGCTGAATTTAATTACGCAAGAGTGTGGAACTTTAGAGCAAGAAGTCGTGAGGTACCGACATACACTAACTGCTGTGTTTGCTACTTTAAAGTATTAAAGTGACGCAATTCAAGAGATGGCAGCGGCATAGGAAATTATTAATTAGATACGGCGGATATTATACATAACTTGAGCTGTTTGTGTTTTAGATACGAATAAGTATCTATTACATAAATGTAAAGAGGTAGATAATCCTTTTAGGGTACCAACAAGTAAACTTATTAAAAATATATATAAAAAAAAAGACTTTTAAAACGAAATTTTCTCATTTTTTTGCTGACGTTATATTAAAGCCTTTGTCTTTGCCTTATACCCCTGCCACTATTAATGCCATTCGAATGACATGTCACATGACAAGATCCCTAAAGCTTTTATGGCTCTACGGTGTGACAATGAAATATTATTCATACGTACATAAATACAAGCATGCATACATATGTCCATACTCTAAAAAAGCATAACCTTCCTTCTTGCGCTATCGGGTAAAAATATGATTCAATAATGAATACATTAGAAACGTTTCTGCAGTTAGGGGCTTGATCGCGCTCTGCGATATTTTAACCTTTGATGAAGTGCTTGACATTGACATCAAAATATGTCCGAGGCACAGAAATCGTAATAATAAGACATACATAAATGTCTTATTATTACGATTTCTATGGTCCGAGGCTTCATTGTGAACTTTTTATTGAAGTTTAATAATCATGATATATGAAACGGCGGGGAAAGCTAAATCCTCATACAGCTCTGCCGAGATGATCAAGCTCAGTGCGCCATTAGGAGAGTGCCTAAGAAGCAGGATGCTCCGCCACCACGATAACATTCCAGTTCACTCCGCCAGACGGACTATTGAATATTTGTCTGTCTAACATGTGGAGTCATCCTATTTACAGTCCCGACCTGGCATTTGTGATTTTTATGAAATATTCGTTTTATGACCCCAAATGAAAAAGGCTTGGAAGAGTTTTCGAAAAAATAATGCTTATTGCTTCAGGTAATCGTTTCATGGTATGCGACGGTGCTTAGAAAGGAACGGAGACTGATTTGAAAAGGAATAAAAATATTAACAGGCTTCTATATCATATGATTCAGTGTGACCCCCGCAATACTCTGAAGAGTTTTTCACAATATAAAACGATAATTCCCTCTTTCTTTTATTAGAATCATATCTTACTGTATCTTGTGAAATGTATTTGTGTAACTGAGTACTTACATGCGTGCGTAAAGTTGTAAAAATGGTGCCCTTTTATCTTTAACTAGCGGAGCCCGTAATTTGGAACGGTAATATGTTATGGGTTGGCAGAATCAATTGTTATTGTGTCAGTCTTTTTGAAACAGATTTTTTAAGCTTTTTTGGAGCACCTTTGGATGGACTTATCGGCAACAAATAAATGAAATAACTACTAGTTTTCCTTAATGGTTACAGTAATTAAATGTTACTATAGCTACTGCAGCCTTAAAACTATTAAATTCTTTAAATTTTTATACGCTAGTTTGTGTACTTTCAGTTTGTAATAATAATCATTTGGTCTAGTGACTAGTGACCCTGACTGCTAAAACGGAGGTCGTGGGTTCGATTGCCACACGGGACAAAAATTTGTGTGATACACAAATAGTTGCCTTCAGTTTGGGTGTTCTTTGTGTCCGTTGATTGAACGTTTGTAAAGCCCCCGCGATTTTATGCTATTTATAAAATGTTATCAGCCTTTCATCGTTCACTCTTGTACGTTCATTTTTCTTTCTTTTTTACACAAACTTCACACCTTTATTCATATTTGTATAAATGTCGATTTAGTAGTAACAGAGTTGAAAACTCTCATGACCCACTCCACACAGACCCAGTTCATTGGCTACTGGCCTCCATCTGTTAGTAAAAACGAACGTACAAATTGCTAACACGCTTATAATTGTAACTTTTTAGGCAAAGAAGCTACAACTTACTATGCTCTAATGTATAATTTATTTTAGTTTTTACCTAAAAATAGATATTACTCACATTAAGAAAATAAAATTGTTAGAAAATCATTCCAAAAACTTAAATTACTGTACAAAACCCTAATTAAAGCAAGCAGACGCTCTCTGTTTACAAGAATTGGGATATACGGGCACTTCAACCTAGCTTCTTAGAGCTACTACAGTATCAGTCCCGTTTCCTTATCCGAGAATTACCCCAGGTTCCCGTCCATTTTCATTCTACAAGTGATGAACACATTGCATTGCATTGAATTGCAATTTCTAAAAAATAGTTTTCTTGTTTGATAAGGCACATTGTATTGCATGTGCAGACTTTAGGCATCAATTTTAAATTTTATTAACGTGCCCTTACGTTAATAAAATTTAAAATTGCTTCACGTAATATCCATTAATTACGTGAAGCAATTTTGGTGATTTTTCTCCGTCTCCCCGTGGTGAAACGTCGTGGGATTTAGCTCGACCCCTCCGTCTCAAGTGAGATTTTACTAAATTCATATTTTTATTTAAATAAGTTAAGTTAACCTGGGTTTCATTGCGTTTTTCTTTTAAATGTTGGTTTATTCTTTTTAGAATTTTTCAATGAACGTAGTCTAGAATCACAGTCAAAAATCGAATACTAAATTGCTTAAGCAGGAAATACTAAAATTCGTAAAGGAATAGTCATTTCAATGCATCCCACGGAAACTCGCGTATAATCTCTCTCTCAATAATGCGAGAGTTGTTTTTTTATTTAGGTGTATGAAATCATTTATTTTAAATATTTGTTTATATTCAACAAAACAGATATTGAAAATAAATGATTTCTGATAAAAATGAAAGAAAATAATACAAGCAGTTAAATAATAATTCATTTAATTCCTGAGTTTTATTTAAAAAATATTTGTTCTTATTATAGAAGCAATCCTTATTAATACCGTCATGGTTGACATGTCTGACCCTTCACTAATGGCCTATTAATTGAGCAGTAATTAACGACGATAAATAAATAATTTGCGGATTTCTTTTTTTAATATTAATTTTGGAATTAGGTATTCGTAATATGATAATGTACTTACATTAACTATGAGTTAACTTCGATTAATAATACATTATATCATATCAATAAATACACAAACACACGTCCTTTGTTGGGTTATACAGACACAAAAAAAACTGACATAGACTACAGAGACAACAGTGTTGAGACGCATGCTAAATTTGCTTTTACTCTGACATACAGGTTCTAAATTTCGATTTTTGTTCAAGTTCTTTAGGCAAAAAAAAAAAATACCAACGCCTATTTGTTACTTAACCTTCGCCTTCGTCGCGTACATATCGAACTCTACAAACTTAGGAAGTACTTACTGCAAGATAATCAATAAAAACAAATAGGTACTTTACCATTGTTTAGCATTGCATTTGTTATTGTAACTTTTGACAAATGGAAATGTTCTGTATAAATCCTTAGTACCACTCGACTAACTTTTCTTTTTGCCAATATTTTACATCATTTATAATATTACTGTGACAGCTATAAGAGACAAAAGTAAACCCATTTGTTTATCATGTGTTCGCAAAGGCGTATTGTCGTGGGACCTCGGGGCAGACAGGCGTTCGAATTTTCAACCTGATCGTCAATGTTTGCATAGGACGGAATTGGATTACAAGATTATTGTCCACATATATGCACGCTTGCTTTGTTGATGGATAAGCAGAGATTGAATTAGGTATACATATATATTATACAAAAAAGAACGCTCTGCAGTCGCATTACTAGGGTTATAAAGAATTGAATGTATAAACTAATTTAGGATTCAATTGCGGGTTAAAATATCTGAACTCTTACCAAAGATTGTTACTTCATAATGATACACTAAACTTTTTACTGTTAACACTAAAGACTGCAACCCACAAAGGTTTTAAAGTAGAGTTTATCCTAAGTTTATAAAGCTTCAAGTGACGTGATATTAAACACTTAATGTACCGCATGATGAGGTAATGTTGACTCGTAAAACAACATTGTGGAGCACGTGAAGCTAGGAATCAGAACTTGTATTAATGCATGCAATGCATGCACCTCCATTATGCAGGTGAAAGTCACTATAAATACAGCTAGAGACACAAATCGCTTTAAAGGTAGGGTTTAAGGGTTATTTAATTTAATTAGAATATTAATAGTTAGTAAGCATAATTAAAATAAACTATAACTACCCTTTTAACAAACTTCTGAGGTAAGATAAGACGAGTAGGAATTAAGACTGGTAAAGATGTATGAAGATATTAGAATCATATACTCGAGAACAATGAATCCGCGTCTCATAAACATGTTAGAGATCTTTCCAAGCATGTTCGATCAGGTTAAAGTCCTAATACGACCAGTATGAAGTGGAGCGAAAATTGGACTCCAATAGATCACATATTCACTCAGAACTTTTTCCACGTATCTTTCGCTATTTAAAGATGCGTTTTTTATAAGCACCAGCTTAGTGCGCCACTCTTAACATGACACACCAACTGTGACATCCCGTAAAATCCTTTATCCGGGTCCGGTAGTGCTGCTTTTACAAGATGTAGGAGTGTTCAAACTCTGATGAACCGATTTCCCAACCGAATAAGTGAAATTGGTCAATGGAAAGCTCGCTCTCACTGCTACAAAAACCAACTTTTTTTAGAAGAGAATTTATTTTAGAGAAAGGAGCAGGATTCATAAAAAATGTAGATAAAGATACACACGCTTGTAAATTCGAAGGGGAGGGCAGAGGCATATAAAACGTCCACATTTTTTCCTGTAATAATGGCCAAGCCTAATGCCGTTAACCAACCAACACTTTGGAAATGAATTGAGAAATCAAAAGTATATTGAAAATGCAGTAAGCAGTCACACAAAGGATACTGAAGAGATTGCGTCTTAACGATTAGCTCTTTGTTTGTATATATTTCTTTTATGAAAAAAATATGTACATTGACTCTAGAGAACTGTACTAATGCTTTTCCACATTTAGGCTCCCTCAAATACACCATGGCCTTATAGAAAACCGATTATGAATCAACGCTGCCTATGTCTTTTACCGAGTGAGTTGAGTTATCGGTAGCCCAGCCACCCCTCAAAAGAGACCAATGCATTGAAAAATTTGAGTTGAAGGTGTCCATGATCGGCGCTAGTCACTTACCAACAGATGACCAGTCTGCTCGTTTGCCCCTTATATCATAAAATAAAAGAAAATTAGATTAGTGTACAAATCTCTTAGATAATACACTCACACTGAAATCCCTACCACTTATTTGGCAATTACATCTCAAACCAACCTTGCCGCATCAAATCCACGTAAACCTTCTTCATAGTTCACGAACAATTTGCATTACAATGTAAACTTTACTGTATTGTGAAGTGTAACTTGAAACTCGTAACTTATCGTGCTCGTAAACTGAAGTTTCATATTTAGATTGTAATTAAAATTGTATATTGAAATTTTGTAAACATAACGTATGACAATATTAGGGAAATGAGATTTAAATGAATTTCTTTTATTACTAGACTCATGTACTGATTAAATCTATAAAATAATTATTTAATGTATACACTAAATAATAACAAAATATATAATACATTCTACATAGATATTCTACATACATTCTACATAGGGGTGCATAACCGAAACGTATCAAAGTAACTGGATTTGTGATTATATCATCTAAGAACTTTAAAAAGAAGGAAACAATGAAAATATTTTACTATGCGTTTGTTCATAGTCACCTAGAACACGCGTTTCAGGTATGGAACCCATGTTGTAGTATCTACACGGATTGTATTGAAAAAAATAAAAGAAAATTTACCCACTTCTATACGTTTAAATTTAAACTATATCTAGACTACACAGAGCGTTGTAAAAAATTACATCTATTGCTGCTGCATCTTAGACGGGATATTTCTGATGTTAGCTTTTTAATGAGGATCACGCAGGACATTGTTGACAGTCCGTCCAGTCTTCTCCTCGGCAAGATAACTCTTACAACTCCCTCACGAAGACTAAGGAAACCAACACCTCTTCACATCCCAAACAGCCTCACTCAATATAGAAAAAAATTGCTTCTTTCCGCGCTCTTGATTTTTTTTTTTTTTTTTTTATACTATAGGGGGACAGACGAACAGACGGGTCACCTGATGGTAAGTGACACCGCCGTCCATGGACACTTGCAACTCAAGAGTCGCGCTGCCCGCCTTTGAAGGTGATGAGGGATGGGGGGTGCCGGCGATCGGAAAGAAGAGAGGAGGGATGAGGAGATGGAAAAAAGGAGAAAGGAGATGAGGGGAGAGAAGGGGGGAGGGGGAATTGGGCCTCCGGAAACCTCACTCAATTCGGGGAAATGCAACGCAAGCGTTACTTCACAACCGGTTTTCTGTGAGGCAGTGGTATCGCACCGGTCGAGCCGGCCCATTCGTGCCTAAGCATGGCTCTACCACTGAAACTCTTGATGATCGCATTTAATGATCTTTAATTTGGACAACCGCTTTGAGATAATCGCAGGTAGTATAAGAGCCACTGAGAGTAAACTCACTAGAGATTTCATGAACAGTTGAAAGATTTCAACCTATCTATCTATATTATACACAATATAGATAGATAGGTTAAAATCTATCGTTAGACGAGTTTAAGCATTTTGACTTTAAATGTGGAAGCTTGTAATTGGCATATGCTACTACGTATTTCAGTGTAATACTGTTTAAGCCGTAAGTTTCCCAAATAAAATAAAAAATAAGTAACACATACATACATTCACTCACGTATGTATCCCGAAGGGGTAAGCAGAGGTGTATTCAACATCCACACTTTGCCAATTAGATACATGTCCCACTAACATAACACTTTTGCAAGTACTTCATGAATATTAATAAGAGTCGTCATAATCACAATTTAAGTAAATAATCAATTTCATTACGTACTTGCGTACTGATGAGCCATAGATATTCCCCACAATCATCTTATCTATTATTTACCTCTTATTGGTTTTGCGAATAACTTTAACAAATTTATTTGCCAGCTTTGATCCTAATATTCGGAATATGATGATAAATGTGATACGTTGAAGTTCTTCTTGTATCTTCAGGAATTTCTTTTGTGCGTTGCTGTTGTTCTACACCATGCTGACTTGTCCCTTTTCCTGGCTAGCTGAAGATTTCTTCCTATAGTAGTTTATTCAGATGCTACTGGATTGGATCTCACAAATTTTCGTCCGGTATGGGAATCGAACCAGCGACATCCGGTTCAGCAGTCAGGGTCACTAACCACTAGTCCAACAGCCAATTTCTTCATTTTCACTTATCTTTTGTTTCAACGGTCTATCAACACGTTGGTTTCTTTGTTGTCACACCTAGACGTAATCTATCACAGCATTCAGTCCGGTGAACATGGATGTATAAAAATATTACAATTCGTACTCTGCCTCTGTGGTACGGATGTGACACACCTGATGTTTTCCTTGATTTATTTAACATGCGTTATTATTCTTATTAAGTTGTTCCGGAAACTAGTTCAGGAGCTGAGTATTTAGTATCTTGCCGAAAATTGGTACATAATCCCAATAAGACAGCTGCTGATTCTTTAGTCCAATTAACCGTGTTCATTCTTGTCATTAATGGTGCTTTCATCGTTCTATGTAGTTTTTCCGCTTTTGGATTTTACTTGATATGGTGTAGTGCATATCTTCGTAATACCCAATAATTTAACAACATTTCTGAATATCTAGTCGGGGCATCAAAATCGGGTGATCCAACCTTCATATACCACTCTGGCAACAGGTACAGCAGTAATATCAACAGTCAATCATTGCTATTATATACCTACTATTTTGTAAAGTTGGTATAGGTCCAACTTTATCGACAATCTTCTTGGTGGTATAAATTTTCCGAGCGGTGATTTCGTGTGACGATGTACTTTTGATAGCTGATACTGCAAACATGATTCGCACATCTTGATGATATCTTTATTCATATTCATAGATAGAAATACCACACTAAATATCGACTTTTTCATATCGTAACTGTGTCTGTGTCTCGTAACCATTGATATTTTGACGATTTCTTTAAATCTTTATTATTTTAGCTCATTGTCATATTCTTGATAATCCTTTTATTTCGTGCCACTCAATTACTTGAGCTAAAGATATTGTTTCGATAATTCGAGACAAGGCGTCAGCAACTATATTGTCTTGTAACTACAATATGAGAGGTAGCCGTCGCTTTGTGCATGTGTATATGTTTGCCTAAGTGACCACTAAACTGGACTATGCAAATAGCAAAAGCATCGAGAGAAGCAGTTCAAGGAAACAAAAAAGCATCACATGTTACTGGCAGTTTATTCTATTATGCCGGATGCCGTACATAATCTCCATAAAAGTAGAAAATATAGATATTTAATATAAACAACCTTTACACATGAACTGAGCTGTAACCTTAAAGAAAACCAAGCAAGCATGAATAAAACACACCATCTAATATCGGGTAGTGTTCCGAAAAAAGAATTGTTGAAATAAAATAATCAAACCAACCGGAGGGAACTATAAGGGTCAATAGCATTAAGCCTTCCAAAGTCCGTATCCAAATAGATTTAGGGCCGCATTTGCACAAAGCAAACTTTAAACAAGTAGTTGCTTATTTCCATATTTGTTACAGTATGTTATATAAGAAGAGTCTCAGACAGTTTTCGGCAGTGATTTGGGTGTTTGCACAAAAATCAATTACGGGTCCTAAATATATTGTTTCGATGACTCGAGACAAGGCGTCGGCAACTACATTGTCTTGCCTGCTAAAATCAAAGGTTTAGTCTGTATATGTATAAATTGTAAATACACAGTATTCAATTACTTCCCAAAAATGTTGGACTGCCATATAAACCACTTACAGTACTCGGTCGTAGGTAGAATAATTGGTCTGTGTGTCACACAAAAACTTTCAGAAGAAAGCGACAGGTTTCCAATTTTATTTTTACTCGTTGTTTTAGCACAACGCCAACATTTTAAACTAGCATCCTTTTCAACTATCCACTTTCACTCTCGATATTATAGATGTTGCTATCTTATCGAGAGTGATATTTGAATACTTAAATTCTTGGCTCTCTTTTCTCGGCTTATACGTAAATGACTTTTTTATCGTGTTGTACCCCACGGGTCATTGGCCTCATCGGACTATGTGTAAGTAAGTGGTATGTCAGTTCATCTTCTGCGGGACAGGAGAGCAAAACTATTAAAGCTGTTTCTAACCAACATGACCATGTCACAATATGAGAGGTAGCCGTCGTGAGGTTGAGGCGTTGGTGCGACCACGTTATGCACTCCACTAAAGTGTGGAGTGCAGTGTTCTCACGACAGCTTAGCTGATTGAATTATAATACTTATAGGTTTAATTATTTATTTTGTACCTTAAAATCAGTGTAAACTCCTATGTCAGTGACATTTGTAGTTGATAACCACAATATCAAGTACTTAACGGCTTGTTCTTAAGATATTCTTTACAATTTCTGTATAACAATTCTATTCTCTCAGTCGTAACGTAAGAAAGTTACTAAACAAGCCAAGATTTTATCTAAATGAGTACAATAAAGCCAGGTCTACACAAGAGAATTAGATGAAACAAACAAGGTTAATTCAACTAGTGTGTACATTACGTGTGTTGTTTCGCCAACTAAGAAATAAACTAAATAATCGAAAGATAAATCTACTAATTACAGATAGAACATATTGCTACTGGAAAATCGTTCCTAGCAATTCAGGTCTTGTTTATATGTATGTATGTCAACTAGACTGTGATAGCTATCCTGAGGACGATAGGATAAACTGAAAGCATTTGCTGGACCCAGAGGCATGCGTGCTAAGATCTAATTAAGATCTAGTTATGTCTTACTAGTTAAGTTAGGTTCTAGGTATTAGATGCTAAGTCCTATAAACTACGAAAAGTTAGCTAGTAGATAAAGTGATTTCACTCTCGCCCAGTCTTTGATCTTTTTATTTTTATATTATTGAAAGCTCGTTTAAGCAGACAGATCACGTGATGGTAAGTGATTACCGCTATTCATGGACACCTGCAACTGAGGAACTGCAAGTGCGTTGCCGGCTTTTGATGGGGGTAAGTAAGTTGAAAGTAATCTCTTTTCTTGAAGTTTAAAGTTCAATTTGGTCCGGAAATCATTTGTGCCATAGAATGGTTGTACGAGACAACGTAGTTTAAAGTGAATCACACAGTGGTGGACTACAATTTGCAATTTTTCAAATGGGGATAGAAATTTTTCGCCCTGAACAGTAGCGGGAAGCTGTTGCCGGTTCAAATTTCAACTATTCTTTAAACTTGCGACCATCCAATTATATGTGAATTTTGAGAACAGTTTTAGGATGCCAAAATACAAGTTTTTACGTGGTAATATACTGGGTATGGCGATTTTCCGAAGTGAATATATTGAATATATAATGACTGGACTAGTAATCGATTATTCGCGTCGCTCTCCATTGAGTGTCCAGAGGTGGAATTTGGTACTAGGGTGTCCAGGGGTGGAATTTGGTATTCTGTTCCATGTAGAGAGTATGGAACAGAATTCCATATGCTTAATAAAGTTGTATGCGGTAGACCGAAGTGAAATACTGTCTGGATCTGTTCAGCACAACAAGCTTGTGCTTGTGCTTATACATGTGTATATGTTTGCCTAAGTGACCACGAAACTGGACTATGCAAATAGCAGAAGCATCGAGAGAAACAGTTCAGGAACACAAAAGCATCACATTTTACTGGCAGTTTATTCTATTATGCCGGATGCCGTACATAATCTCCATAAAAGTAGAAAATATAGATATTTAACATAAACAACCTTTACACATGAACTGACGTGTAACCTTAAAGAATACCAAACAACCATAAATAAAACACACCGTCTAATATCGGGTAGTGTTCCGAAAAAAAAATTGTTGATATAAATTAATCAAACCAACCGGAGGGAACTATAAGGGTCAATAACATTAACTTTCCAAAGTCAGACAGACGAACAGACGGGTCACCTGATATTAAGTGACAACCTCCGTCCATGGACACCTGCAACTCGAGAGTCGTAAGTGCGCTGCCCGCCTTTGAGGATGAAGAGGGTTGGATGGACGGGGAAGGGGAAAGAAGGGAGGGGGATAAGGAGAAGGGGGAGTTGGGCCTTCAGAAACCTCACTCATTTCGGGGAAATGAAACGCAAGCGTTACTTCACAACCTGTTTTCTGTGAGGCATTTAAAGAACGGATACAAAATTCAGATGTAAGCTGCTTGGAATGTAATTTTAAATAAAGATTCAATTGCTAACGTTTATAAATGTATGCTTAACATTTATTGTACCTACTAAACACAGCAACTGTATTAGAGCCCTGTTGTCGTATTTAAAAACCCTGCTATTAAGGTTTCTGATCAACATATTGAATAATTTCATTTACCAACTATTGTAATCTGGCATATAACTGAATAGAATAACAGTATGTAGACAGTCCTACAGGTACCGGTTGACGGCAATAGGCTTTTCCCCTATTACATTAGTAAGACCAAATTCTAATTGACAAAATGTGGGTGGTTAGCACACCTCTGCTTACCCCTTACATACAGCTGTGAGCGTATGTATGTATATACATATGTATGTAACCGTAGTGATTTTGTTACAAATCTCATTTTATGGTTTTTCTATTATTGAGAGCGACAACAGATCATATGGTTTGAAAATTAAGACTCTTCTAACTTATCTGTCGAAATAGATACACATGTAATACTCGTTAGAAATTTTGTTAAACCATATCACGTAGTCAGCTTCAATTAACCATGTGCCTACGTACCCGTAGTGTTTCAAAATCTTTCAACACAACAACAGACTTAACATAATTAGGTGATTGTTAACGTAAGAAAGAACTAATCACCTCGCAGCCAACGTATCTACACGTAAACTTCATTATTATCTTACTTATAATTTGGTCAGCAAAGAACAAAGTATATGCTTACTGAGAACACTGCCATAGGTAAAACCATTATATTACTTTCGCCAGTACACACATCCTTTACCTAAGAAAGTATCTATATACTACAAAGCTTGGTTTCCTGACGGCTGACCAAAAGGTAACGGGATGGAATTGATAATATTATTACCTTAACATTTTGTCTTTTTTTTATGTATATAGTTGTTTGTACGTTCATTCGACAAGACCTGATCAGTTTCACGCAACAAAAAAAGATTATATAAAAAAATCCAAATTTTAACTTCAGTAAAGAATTTGGTCAAAATACTTATATGTAGGTTTTGTTAATTGTGTAGCTATATTAAATATTACCCATTTTTATTTAACAGTTGTATTAACAATAACGTTACAATGTTTCAAGTTTGGCACTTCAAGCTACCCATCAGTATATAGTATAGTCCATCGACAGTTGCCCGATAAGACCGCCCGACTTTGGTGTGCTATAAAGTATATTCTCTCTATCTGGCTTAAATTAGTTGTTATTGTGTGTGAAAGTGCGCGAGTTAAACGTTTATTTTTCTGTGAGGCCGTGGTATTACTGCAGTCGAGCAGGCTCATTCGTGCTTAAGGATCGGTACTCACTCTCCCACGGTAAGTACTCTGTTTTTATTTACAAATGATAAGTTTAGAGTCACCAGAATTAAATGGAAATTGAATAAGGTCAGTAGAACTATGTTAGTACCTTGTAGGAACATCTTAAATTACGAAAAAGATTGCTAAAACATTGTTCGATAATAAACCTAGAGAACATAAATATACATGTATCAGATTATATCCGTAATCAGTACGGTTACAAGGGGGGAATAATCTCATTATATTACCAGCGCTCAGGTGTGGCTTGTTTCATAATTAAATATTGTCATTAAGCCATCACGTATTCTCTTCTAATGGAGTTAAAAAGAGGTTAACTTGGAGTTTGAGAGTAACAAAATAAGGAACTAAGAAATCATTATTTTTTTAATTCTATAATTAACCGCTCAACTCTTAGGTTTCGTAGGGTAATGTTCTATACCCTATGTCCCTATATTATTCTTCTTTGAATACTTTATCCAATACAAAAAAATAATCCTACGGGTACTTCATGAGCGCGAGTAAACAAACAAAACAGTCTTAAACTTCATTATATTAGATAGAGAATAGATATAAAACAATATTAAACGGTTTTATTATATTCAACACATTAAAAACCAAAAGTGATGTAAAGTGAAAGTGAAGAAAAAAAAAAGTGATAAAAAAAACTCGTTTTTACGCACAGGTAAAGGTGTACAAGGTTTTAATCGCGCACTTACAATCGACCACACATTGGGTTTATTGAATACTAGCTATGCGTATGTGAGCGTATGTAGTGTACGCGCAAATTTTTTTTAAAAAAAGTAACCAGATACGTATATACATATATACGATAAATAACCAGACACGTTAAGTCGTTCAGGCGTGATCGAATAATTACCATATATCCGAATGATTTTAAACTTTCGAGATTTGTATACATAATTAAAAGTTATTTAATGCGGGTCTTTAAACTGGTGGTCAGGAACACGATGCTTAAGCCTACGCTAGTGAGCTCGTGACTACAGCCGGTGTAACTCGGTCGAAACTACGAGCAATAACAGGTATAGGTAAAAACAGGTATTTATACCTTAAATACATACGCGATTAAGACCCGCACAATATATCTTTTAAACACTCATACTCGTATACGAACTTCGATTATGAAGTAAATTAATAATGGCAGTAATATTAAAAAGAAATCTAAAGAGATTGAATAAAGTTTAGATAGCAAGTATAAAGATATTGTGTCTAACTAAAAGCATACACTATTAACATATTTCTAAAGGCACCTTTAGTTACTTTTTATAAATAAGAAAATGTTGAATGTCCTTTAGGTTGGGTAATGTAGCTGAAGTAATGCCCACATTTGGTAGATCACATGTATACCTTGTATTTTATTTATATATTCTTCCTAGCGTTGGTATTAGGGGCACAGTATCTCTCTATTCAAGGCATGGGTACAGGTAGAAAATAGATTTATGTATGCCAGTCATGTACATTACAGCCGTGTCATTGAGTGACAATAAATTAATGAATTCAGAAGCATGAATATTCCATTTTATATACATAGAGTAGATTACTTTACAGTGGTAGAGCCATGCTTAGGCACGAATGGGCCGGCTCGACCCGTGCGATACTACGGCCTCACAGAAAACCGGTTGTGAAGTAACGTTTGTGTTGCGTTTCCATGAGTGAGGTTTCCGGATTCCTAACTCCCCATCTCCTTTTTCCTCTCCATACACCCTTTCCTCTTTCCCATCGCCTCATCCCCCCACGCTTCTTTTCCCTCCCCGCATCCCCCTATACCCTTAAAGGCAGGCAGCGCACTCACTACTCTTGAGTTGCAGGTGTCCATGGATGACGATTGTCACTTACCATCAGATGACCCGTCTGTTCGTCTGTCCCGAAAATGGTTAATAAGCCCGTCTGTTCGTCTATCCCCCTATAGAATAAATAAAAAATACTGAATGGTAATTAGCTATGAAGTAGCTAATGGTATTAGTAGTAAAGAATGCGTGTTATTATTTCTTACAAAAGGCTTCACCTGCGTTTTTGGTCCCTGCGGCTTCACCTACGTGAATATGTTACCACACCTAACCAATATGTTGATAAAAAGTTACATATTTTTCCCCAGCCTTACTTTTTGCATTTATAATATTAGTTTAAATGTGGAATATATTTAAACATAAAAAAAAATGAAATCGGTTCAGAATCCGTCATTTCATCCGCTTTTCAGAAGCTATGAGGCCACACAAACCCTCCTTATTTAAGCGTGCAAAACATCTCTTTGAACCTCGAAGGTAGAAAATTAACAGTTTCGAAATGCAAAGCTTTACGTGTTAGTTCCTTTTCAATTAACTATGAACAAAGGAAATGAAAAACAAGGAAAATTATAATTTTATGTGGAATTTTAATTAAAGTCTTACAGAAATATTTTATCTTCCGGATCTACATCTTTTATAATCATTGATGGGATTTTCTTATATAAAATCTAATAAAGTTTAAGGTACTATAAACCCGCCAAATTGTGAAGAAAGCAATCGGTTCTTAAATTCTCCTTGTTTTTTTTTTTAAAGAACTCCCGTATTAGGAACAATAGCTGTGTCGCGGGGAGCTTTACAAACATTTAATCAACGGTCACAAATAACAACCAGACTCGGGGAAACGATGTGGATCACACATTTTTATGTCCCGTGTAGGAATCGAACCCACGACTTCCACCTCCGTTCAGCAGTCACAGTCACTAACCCTTAGACCGACAGACTGGTCAGCGCGTGTTTTGGGTAGAATAACAATATAGGCTGCTAGCTTCCGGCCTCAGCTTCGCCTACGTCTTTCGCCAGAGTTTAAAAGTACATTTTAATCTAGATCACTTCAGCCTTATAAACATTAAACGATAAGCGACAGATAAATTGATAGCGTTACTTTTGTATTATAATGGTATCTATAGATAAAACATACCCTAGGGGCGAAGCAGGGACATTTATGATCCCGTTCTTGTCACGCATTTGAAACTGCAGGACACGGCCTGTGTAATATAAATGTTATAAAAAATCGATCATTCAATTAGACCACTGTAGTCCACTGCTTTACATTAGTCTCTGCCGATGCTCGCCGTAGCACCCAGTTCCCCGCCTTCCACATCCAATCGATGCCACCTCCAAATATGCTTTTGAGTAATGAGATCTAAGGGCAGACGCCTTAGTCTCCTTTGTGTGTATGTTTTCTATCATATAGTATGTATGTACAGTCCTGTAGTCTCCGGGATGCGGGAATAGGCTTACCCCCTATTGTGTTAGTGGCACCAAATTCTAATTGGCAAAATGTGGGTGTTTAACACATCTCTGCCTACCACCTTAAGAAATATAGAGCGTTTGTATGTGTATATATAAGATTCCTAAAAAATATATTCTTTTAAATAAAATCATAAACCCTTTTTCCTTGAAAGATAAAACTGATTTGATACTTGAATCTGTTATGCTGAAGTGAATCACATACACTTGATGTCCCTTTAGCGATTTTAAACGTATCTTTGTTATTAGTCACACCAATTAGCAAAACAAATACTATATTCATGCGTAATTTGGCGACCTATTTTTTCTATATCCTGCCTTATCTTTCTTTACCAATCTCCGTATAGATAGAAAGAGAGGGTATACGGAAAACAGCTATTTACTTTATGCAGCTTTACGGCGTTATTATCTCATTCTATTACGGACTACTACCTGAACAAATAACCAAACAAATCCAAAGAAACAGCATGTAAAAAGTTTGGCGAGTCATTCGAAGTGAGCTCATCAATCATATTATAGTGTGTATACGTATTTCACCGTAGGAAAGCCGTACTTAGGCACGAATAGGCCGGCTGGACCGGAGTTATACCACACCCTCACAGAAAACCGGTAGATCAACAATGCTTGCATTGTATTGCCCAGCGAGTAAGGGTTCCCAACTCCCCCTCTTTGCTTTCCTCTCCCCTCATTACACTCAAAGACGGGCAGCGCTCGTGTCCATAGATTTTGGTTGTCACTTACCATCAGGTGACCCGTCTGTTCGACTGTCACCCTATATCATAAAAAAATATTGTCGAAAATTAACTAGGAAGTTTACACTTCACCATAGGTTGTAAATATTACATCACTTCTCCTAAATAAGAGTTACACCATCTCTCACTATCCTAAATAAGAGTTACACTATCTCTATTATATAACAAAGTTCGTTCCCAATTCTCTACATAGTAACAAAATTTATACGTTTTGTAACTCGATTTGTGACATCTAGACGTATCTAAATGAAATTTATGTGAGCTCTGCCATTGTAGCTCTTACGACTGTCATTATTTATCAATACTTTTGGTATGTATGTATGTAGCTACGGCTTTTCTTTCAATTGCTAAGATAAAATATAGTAAGACAAAAGCATTCAGTGAAAAGTTAAACTAAATATACTTATAACTATCCCATCATCTCAAAGAATATGACGGTGTAGTTCAATACCACATATATATATATGTATATTTATATTATAGGGAGACAAACGAACAGACGAGTCACCTTATAGTGACAACCGCCGTCTATAGACACCTGCAACTCGAGAGTCGTAAGTGCTCTGCGTTGCCCGCCTTTGAGAGTGATGAGGGATGAGGGTATACGGTGTTGCTTCACATCCGGTTTTCTGGTCGAGCCAGCCCATTCGTGCATAAGTATGGCTCTACCACGTAAATATTACTATCCTGATTTAGAGTATTCCAATTAAAGATACGGTACTTCACCTTCTATAAAGGACTTGCACCTACCTGTCTATAATTCCCTTAGAAACAGTGTGATATTACATTACAGTGTGAGAAATACATAGTCCACTCGCCCACAATCGTATCCTGAAAGTACGCTTCATATGAGCGACTAGTCGAAGTATGTTTTCTCGTGACATTTAGCTTCTAGCAATAAATACTTCTTTGTTAGTCATAAACTCTTTTTAACTTCAAAAAGGGAGAAAGTTCTGTATTGAACTGTTGTGTATGTTTATGTATATGTGATAAGCAGCTGTCGAACGATTTTAAATTTTTGTTTGAAAGTGTATGTGGAACCCTCATATTTTATAGGAACGAACAATGTTTTTACTATACTTTCTGAAGCTAGGATTTTAGGCTTAGGATATTTGCGTATCATGTAGCTGAGCCATTGGTAGAAGGTACAACTCCTTAACGGTTAGAAGTTAGAAGATAAGTTTTAAATTGCGTTATGTTACGAATGGGTCTTAAAATTGCATTTATTTACACGGTGTGTCATGATTGAAGGCGATCATATATTGCATTTAAACATTGCGAACGTGTCCTTTTAGATTTGTCTACGTTTCTGATACCTGATACGTTATTAAGTCACTCTGCTCTCACACTGCTGTTTCAAAATTTATTTATATAGTCGTCCGTTTGCACATACCTTGGGTATGGAGATTCGCAGAACTTTCGGGTCAGGCTCAAGGGGCGTGTGTTAATTGTCACTACAGCCTCTCACAATACTTTGATGCGTGTAGTTTTAGTTATACAGCCCTGTAAATAGGCCAATAGAGGAACACTGAAATTGACGTCATAAAGATGGTAGGAATTGACTGTAAGGAAGTTTGTACAATTTCAGGGTTACCTTTTATGTTTGTTAGTAAAATATAATTATTGTTTGTTTATCACGGTGAAAAATACTTTTTGACTACACGTCAAAAATTTTCAAATATTGAATTCAAATTTGCAATTTCAAATATTGTCTTTGAGCATATGGTATAAATTATGGTTATAATCACCTGTACCAATCGTTTCACTAATGTTTAACAAAAAACGAATGACAAATGATAATCTTAAAAACAAACATTATAAATCGAATCATTTGACAGACATTTTACTTTATTAGCAAAAAAAATTCTTTATACTTTAGCGTTTGACAAAATACAGATTTCACAAATTTACTTTAGAAATATTTCAAAAATTAAAATATTCATTTGATGAAGTACTTCTTTCGTCTTTGCGATTTTACACAGTGGCAACAGAAACGGGCATAGGGTACCTTTTATCCAGGTAAGAACGATTAGAGGCGGAAGAATGCAATTGCGATTCTCGCTCCCCCGACCATGGGCAAGAAGAGGAACACCGGGGTGGTTTTTAGTCGGTAAGAGTCCGACAGACCCCTTCGTCCACCCCAATGGGCGAAGGACATCCATGAGGATCTTCCACCCCGTAAACAAAAAAAAAAAAAAAAAAAGGTAAGAACGATTAAATCCTGTTTGTCTATATCCTTATAAACCGCCTGATAACTTCTATCAGATATTGCATTCCACGCATAAAGTCACCTTTAATTAATCCTAAGTAAAAAGGGACCGATAATCTAATATTCCCTAGAGGTCGGTAATCAAATGGCGTGGATTAGTTCCTCACCTGAGAGGACGGAGTTTATATATATATTATATGCATTACACAACAGTTAACAAGATCGTTAGAACATTTGGCTTTCATAACCATTTACGGTAAAGTCCGATCGTTTGTGCAATGAAATACCGAGCCTTTAAAATTATGGTCAGGCAACATTATCTGTCGCTAATGTTATTTACGGGATTTCTTTATAAAACTATATTATCTCAACTGAAGACCTGTATACATTTGGTAACGTACATACATATATATATATATCTGCCTATATGTATAAATATTTGTCTTTAACCAGAATAGTACGGCATCAACTAATGGTTCTTTGAATAATTTGTTATTATATATCCATACTTGGTCCTCTGGTAGAGATGCTTTTAGCGATAAAACCACCCATTATACTCTAATTTGTAAGATTAAATTGTTTTTAAGTAGGGAAGTAGAGTTGTACCTTTGGTACCTTCACTCACGCCGCAATATTGTATTGTCTAGTGATTGCAAGCATTGTTTATCTACCGGTTTTTTTGTGAGGCCGTGTTATTACACCAGTCGAGCCCATTCGTGCATAAGCATAGCTCTATAACGAGAATACTTATATATTATTATTATATTGTGTCTGCTCGTTTGCCCCCTATCGCATAAAAAAATATACCAATTTGTATCATTGAAATAAGTGTTATGGAACCATACCTGTAGGTTTTGATTTACCTACAAAATATTCAAATTTGTTTAATTTTTGGGCTTTACTGGCCATACCATTTGATTGCCATGACTTCAAAGTTTGGTTTTTTACAGCTTTATGTGATATGTATTTTGGCGCGTTCCAGATAACAACGTCCTTGTCAGACAGACAGAGAAGCGGACAACCGAGTGATCTATTAGGGTTCCTTTTTTTTTTTTCTTCTAAGGAACGGCACCCTAAAAAAAAAGTTTGCCTAAACTTCAGCCAAATTCAATATACATATTTTAACACAAATGTTTTCAATATTTGTTATAACTCACGTCTTAATTATTAGACTTATTTTCTTGCTTTGATGATGATTTGTTTATCTACCGACCAACTACACCTTCTTGTAACAGCTTGCATAAAATGTATTTAACTACTACCTTTTCTTAAAGATCTACGATCTAAGATACGCCACCAACTTCTTTGGAATTAAATACCTATAGTTTCGTTTCAGCCCTCTCGTACGAAACATTATTTGTATAGACTAAATTTAAGGTTAAATTGATAGTTCCGAAAATAAATTATTTATTTAAAAACACGAATTCTCCAAAAACTTGATTGCTTTACGTTATTCGCCCTAAAATATAAACGTACATTTCTGAAACAACCTGTATTTATATATGTACATATCTTTGGTCTAGAATCTAAGGGAAAATTATATTCATCTGACGAATGCCTCTAGTAAACTAAGCGACGTATAATATGCCCCAGAACAAAAAAAAAATTAAGTTAAAAAGCCTGACATAACGTGACTCAGTCATCTGGGAACAATTTATGGGACGCGCTGTTGCGTTGTAAATATCATTCGCTTATCATTTTATGGTTCAACGATTTGAAGCTGACGATGACCGCAGGCTTTGGCACTCATTGTTTTGATTGTTGGCAATGTTTTTCCAATATTAATTTTCGTCGGAAAGAACTAGCCCAAGCAAAATTGAAAAAAAAAAATAGAAAGCTACTACATTCAATTAAAATAGAATTCCCTATGTCTCTCCTAGTATAAAGACGATTCAGAGATACCTCACAACGTAGTTACTGTTCAGTTCTCGGTCTTAGAAGACGAAATCCATTAAAAAGAAAAGCACCTTTTGCAAACTCAGATATAAAAAATATTTTTAAATAACTTTGTTTCTCTAAATATAACACGTTGCATGGGCGAGCGCTGTGTTATGTATATACTGAAAACGTGTTTATTAAATATATTTTTAATATATAATTTAATAAAATTAATATATAATGTAATCTCAAGATAAGCGAAAATAATTGCCATTGTTACAATAACATAACTTTACACCCAGTAACTCAGCTAGCCGCTGTGCCATCAGACCATTGATCTATGAGCCTGTTGGTCTAGTGGTTTATAACTCGGACTGCTGAGCTCGTAGTGGGTGTTGTTCACAACGGGATAAATAGTTGTCCCGAGTTTAGGTGTTCTTTGTTTGTATTTTTGTAAAGTCCCCCTCGACAGAGGAATAATAGAGCGTAAGTAAAACAAATCTACACTTCCAATGTTTTATCCTCAATCTTCAATCGGGTGAAGCCAACTTTCAAGTCAGATTTTATAATTACTAGCTGTGTCCGCGACTTAGTTTTTACTTTTTTATACTATAGGGGGAAAGACGAACAGACGGGTCACCTGATGGTAAGTGACACCGACGTCCATGGACACTTGCAACTCAAGAGTCACAAGTGCGCTGCCCACCTTTGAGGGTGATGAGGGATTGGGGATGCAGGGAGCGGAAAGAGGAGAGGAGGGATGAGGAAATCGAAAAAAGGAGAAAGGAGATGAGGGGAGAGAAAAGGGGGAGGGGGAATGGGGCCTCCGGAAACCACACTCAATTCGGGGAAATGCAACGCAAGCGTTACTTCACAACCGGTTTTCTGTGAGGCCGTGGTATTGCACCGGTCGAGCCGGCCCATTCGTGCCTAAGCATGGCTCTACCACTGAAAGCTTCTAAGTCACAAAATGACAGTATGTGGCATATAATAAGCATGGTAAAAGATAACTTGAAAAAACAGGCTTCACATGTTTTATACTATAGTTGCAATGATGCTATTTTGAGCTTATACACAACATTATTTTGTTTACTTACGAGTCACAACATTGGATATTCACCTTAATAATAAACACGACTATGCAATTAATTTCTTAAAATATACATATGTAAGTATATTCCATATTTTGATACAATAACTTGAATGTAAAACGTTTGTTTATTATTACTTACGCAACGCAGACGTTACCTTAACACTCATTGTGAAAGGTACAGGATTAAAGTTATAATACGAATAGTATAGATCATCGGTTCCATAGTCTTTTGTATAGACCACTACAGTTTTGCATTATTATCTAAATAATTCTTCTATTGAATAAAAAAATATTTTGTATTTATGCATCAATATATATAATCATATATACAATCGATATTATTAGGCATCCTCTGATGTTGTTTTGGTACGTCTCTTTTGTTTATAAACGTTATTCCCATGTTGAACAATGTCCAATCTTTCAACTTCCAATCTGCTTGTTGATATTTGACGAAGTAGAAAGAACGAATTCTTTTGTTTTGTGGCAATTGACATTGATGATATTTCGCGGCGCGGCAGCGTGGTGGCGAGGTGACCACTGAAACCGCTACGCCATCTGTGCAGTCTAATATAAATTTAAATTGGGCACTTTCCTACAGTCATATAAATGTGTAATAAACGTTTTTGACACTGTAATAAAATATTTAAAAAATAAATAGGTACATAATTAAACAAATAAAAAAACCCATATGCATTATAAACTTCCACTTTTTTCGCTGTCGTCTATACTTCTATTCTCACTATTAAAAATCAAAATCAATGAAGTTTTAAATTCATAAACGCCAAATTATAGGTAACACGACATCTATTAGTATATTAGAACTAGTGTAGTTTTGAAGAAATATAAGCTATTGAGTAATAGATGGCATTGTATTATGTAGATATAACAATAGCAAAAAAATATTTTTGTTTACACAGAACAAAACGTAGTCTAAATTTTACACGAAATTACACACTATATTCCTGAATAATAAGTTTCTACGCTTAATTTGTGCAGGTTAGGTGATACGCGTACAATAAAAACGTCTCTTCAGATTAATTACACATAGATATAAAACTCTTTATTTTTACACCATTCTTACAGTAAAATATAATACATGTTATACACGTGTCAAATATATAATATACAAATGGCGGCCTTATTGCTATATGCAATCTCTTCCAGGCAACCTTAATCCTTGGATCATAATCATTCGGAAAGGCAGAGGTATATATTAAATATACAGATATCTTATGTCGTTAGTTAAGTATGTATATTTTGTACGTGTATGTAAGAGTGTATGTTTTTGGCCGTCTTTAGTCTGAATTCTGTATATTTAACAATTTATCAATTCTAAGAACAACTACTTTCTGTGCATAATCATAGGCCATCTGGTAGAGCAAGCCTTAGGCATCATGTCCATCTGGTTCTGCAAATAGTTTTAAACAAATAATTAAATGCTTGAAAAAAAAAATTACACACTATTAAACCGTCATGACATATGACTTTAGCATGATTCAGAAAGCTTAAAATTAATGTTATTTGTATTATCTTCATAGACTGACTTCAAAAACACAGATTGTGAAAAGAAGTCCAAACAGGTATGCTTAGCCCACACATCTTCGTGTGAATAGGGTAGCTATGTCCGGACATGTCCTACCCATGTCTCAATGTGCCTAAGGGAATTCCAGCCATCCAACCTGTCATGGGTTTTAAACATGTTCAATGTTGTTTAAACATTACAATACCTTTATCTACTAGAGTACTAATTTTTGTTTCTGTGGTTTTTAATATGTTATTTGCTTCCATTTACGGATTATAATATTTGATAGTGATTTTTTAACAGCAATAGGTAACGAGAAATAAAATAAGCTATTTGCTATAAAAGCTACTGTCAATGAAGGACCATCTACATAAATTGTTTTCCAGATAAAAAAAAACGCATTCAAGTCCGTCAATCCATTGAGGAGTTACGATCTTTCATACAGACACACTAGCAGGGAGATTGACAGTCTTACATACATACATATATGTATATGGATACAAGTTTCACTTATGTGGCCACCTTTTTAATACTTTTTTTTATATTTTCACCATCAATTTGCTAAGTTTCCTCTGTAATATAATCACGTTTAACATTAATAGTTGTAATAATAATAACGTTATTATTTTTTTAAAGTTTAATTGTGCATCTCATGTTAACCATTCCTAAACAATTACAGAGCATCAATGGTTGTCTGTAAGAGATCGCAGACTGCGATAAGACCGCAAATAGAGATCTATTTAAGTCTAATATTCAAGATGACTGGTGAATATATAATGAATATGCGTTAACGATATATTTAAAAGGTTTTTTTGTGTATGTTTATGATTCAAATCGTTATAGGTAACAGTATCAGTGTCGGTTAAACGTCTTCTCTCAAACTGACTTACGTTTTTTAAATAATTCATAAGACCCGCTTATGAAATATGCTTAAATCACTTTTTATTCACCAATATTACAATACCAAATTGTAAGTTTTAAAAAAAGTTGTAACCCTTCCAAACATGTCTATAAGAGTTACAATTTTCTTTTAGTAAACGACGACTCTTTTTTAACCCAATGGTTCTACAATATTGTTTTCGATAGTTTTAAAGATTTTTCTTGTTTTTTTTTTCCTTACTCTTTACTTCATCACCACAATTCATTTATAATGCAAATAATTTTACTAAACCGCGTGATACTTCAATATTAATCTCATATAACATCTCTTGCGGGGCGGCTGAGCTCGGCAGCATATGCTGTCAGAAAGATAAGACAGTTAACAAATGTAGAAAACGCGCGTTTGGTCAATTCTCTCAAATTTCTCTCATTCAAAACTCCATAGGACAATTTTGAGTCTAGACAAAATCAAACTGGTTGCTAATTGTATTGTATAAGGAATTGTATTTTTGTAACATTGATTTACACGATTATTTTAACTCATACACTGATTTATTACTTGTTTGTTAATGTGTGAGCACCATGTATCATAAAATTAATTTCTCGGTCGTGGCTTCGCTTTAATTCTTTTTACCTATTTCGGTATAGTGATTTTGTTCTGGGTGAGTTGTTTTCACACATAATTTTATTTATATATAATGATTGTATTTACAAAACATTTTAAAAGAGTAACGGTGGAATTTCTTGCTCATTCTCCTCCATACGAAACTAAATTTTGGAAGGGGCGACTGGAATCAATTCTATCTAAATGTAAATGTTGTTTTTTTATTTACTAACGTATTTGAAAAAAATAAATAAAAAAACAGTATTTTATGTATTACTACGTAGGTATATTACTTAAAAACAAGTTACTAATTATTAACAATAAAAAAAACAAATACCCATAGGAGAGCCATGCTCAGCTTCCGTGGGAGAGCTAAATCTATTCAGGCAATAAGAAGTTGGTAATAAAATAAACAGACATACATGAACCGTAAAAATATTACGCTCCTTTTTTCTGCTATGGTGTAAAAAAGCCAGAAAGGAAGATAATCTGTACCCTCTCGCTCGGTACCCTCTTTTGTAGCGGTAGAGATTTGATCGCTTCCATACCCTCTCTAATATCACCAGTTGCTTTAACGAGTGCAGTAACGATGCCGTGACCGGGTCTGAAGCCAGATTGAACAGGACTTAGGAGATTATTCTTTAAGATAAATTGAGAGAGTTTAAACTGTGTATGTAGACAGAGGGAGGGGTTCCAGAGTCAGGATAAAAATTAATAATATGAGCAATTATTTGAAGGCCGTGATCCAGGACATTAGCAGTCAGCCTATTTCATAACAACTCTAAATTTCTGAATGCATAAATGAATACACGTTTATGAGTCTATTTATACTGTTCCTACAGAATATTAAATAATAAATACATAATGAAATGCAAATAAACAATTTCACATTCCCAAAACATGAATAAATATTGTTCCCTATTGTATAGCCCCGCTAAATTATTGCCGCTTCTAAAAATTAATTATACTCTATGTCTGTTTTATGACTATCCTGTTGAGTTTACAAGCCTCATAATATAAATATTAATTATTCACTAAGTTATTACTGAACTCAACTTCTTTTTAGTAGCTCCATCTTAATCTAACTACAAGTATAAAACAAAATCTTCTAAGTTGAATTTAACAACCTTCTAACTCTCGTACTAATTGGAATCTTTTGCAAACATATGTATATGTAATAATGATAGCAGTATTGCAACTTCGCAATGACAAACGAATTATAGTTAAGATTGGTTTATTACTAGGCTCATAAACTGACTAAAAAAAAGAAAATTTTGATTTATATGAATAACGACAAAGCATATACATTGTACATAGAGGGCGCGCAGAGTCATAACGTATCAAAGTATCATGTGCGCATAATCTATTTCAATACTTACATATATGCGCAATGATGGCTAGTAATAACAGCATAAAAATAAGGGTCCATCGAGCTGATTTGATAATCATATGAGTAGGAGGAGTAAACTCTTTAATTTAGTAATTATGTGTTTTCTGTTATATGTTCTTGAAGCTCTATTATGTTGGTGTCAAAGTCCATTATATAACCTTGTTGTTTATTAAAAAAAAAATCTCTTTCTGTCTTGGTACACATTACTAGTAAACAAACTGATAGGTATCATGTCATACATATTATACTTACTCTTCAACATTTTCTTAGTATATAATAAAAAATACTTTAGTAACAAAATGTCAGATTGAAACAGTCATACAGTGTCTATTCTTACCTTATTATACTGAGCTCCAGTGAACATGTCCCCAGGTAGAACTATTCTATTTGCGGCTGACAACCAGAGGTCGCGGTGAAAAATATTGCAAATTCAATTTCTGAGCGTCAGAAAGGACGCTGACAACACAGATAGAGGATCCATGAATATCTAGATACGACACTCTTAGAACTTACTGATTAAAGCAAGCCTTTTAAAGCGCGGTGGAATTATATATAGGTAAATATTTTTAGACGGTGTCTCCTCACTGTAGAGCAAAGTCAGCAATCACCTCGTTTCTCTACTGCGACTGGTCACCACACTTTTCAGAAGCAGTCCAAAAATGTGTGCCATGCTTTGGTTTTCAAGACGTATTTCTTTCGGTTTTTAAATATAAGTAATTGTGAATTTAATTTGCGAGCTACCATTTACATACATTCATTTTTGGTTTGGAAAAGTGACTGTGGCTGAATTAAAAATCCATTACCTTTTTTTTTTTTAACGTGTGGAAGCCCCCTCGGGCCTTCACCCCACCGGGGTTTTCGGTGGAATGGTGTGTCGGAATCGGATCGACTAAAACCACACGGTGTGCCATCCTGCGCCTAAAATAGGAGGAATCCGGGAACAGCTGTGGTTGTGGTTAGACATCCGGACCCCAATACCAAATACCTTAAGCTAAGGTTTAGTAAAGAAGCAATGGATAACTCAAGAAGAGTTCTCTAATTATAAACGATGATGAATCAATACATGATTCATACAAAAAGAATACCTGACTTAGTATATTTAGATTGGTTCTAGGGCTTTGGCCGGTCTATTCAAGACGTTTTGCATTACACAGTGGCTGGGGTAACAATAATTCCCCGCGCTAAACTAACTCAACGACTTTTTGAATTATATTCAACCTACCTATACTTATTTATTTTATAACGTTTACAAGTAGTTTAACAACATTGACATCATATATGAGGCATAGAATTGATTGACGTACATTTTACTGCACGACTTTAAGCTATTTTTAACAGACGTCACAAAAGTACTAAGTTCGACTGCATTTTTATGTTTTTTGTTCGAACAATGGTAGAGCTTTTTTCCATCTCCTCACCCCCTCTCTTCTTTCCCCTATCCGTATCTACTCATCCCTCATCACCCTTAAAGGCGGGCAGCACACTTACGATTCTCGAGTTGCAAGTGTCCATGAACGGTGGTTGTAACTTACCATCAGGTGACCCGTCCGTTCGTCTGTGCCCCTACAATATAAAAAAGTACGTTTATGGATTTCTAAGCCAATTTATTTTAATTATTTTTCTTTGAAACAGTATAATCCTGCTGTAGTCCCGTTGCAGGGTAATCGAGGGAAACCAACAACCATGTTTGTGTTTTTCATGTTGAGTTGATGGTGGAAAGTATACCTCCTTGGTGGTTAGAAGTTAGGGGATATTTGTGAAAATCAAGTTACTTTATGAATGAGTCTTTAAATTACACGTTTAGACCATTCGTGTATTCTTTCAATTCACATTCAGTAAGTTGATGTTGGAAGGTACGACTCCCATTCCCATCCATAAACAAGTATGCTGCGAGAAGCTAAAATAATATATAGAAAAGAAGATAATAGAAGCTAAATACGCTAATAAAAAAATGATGTGTAACAATTTCTTTGTATGCCAGTATGTCTGTGCTGGTCGACAAAATGCAATTATTAAAAATTTATTAAATAAATAACTGGTGGATTGAAGCACGTTTTGAAATTATTTACCAGACTGTATATATACAGTTCTACAGTGCCCTGATGGCGGCAGCAGGCCTGCCCCTATTACATAAGTGAGACTAAATTATAGTAGGCAAAAGTGGGCGTATGCAAAGCCTCGGCTTACCCCTTTAGGGATAGAAGCGTGAGTTTATGTATGTTTGTAATTTCAACTGGATTGAGCCCTTCTGGCGTGATTGCGTAACTACCAAAATATACTGGTTACCATTATCGCGTTTTTTTCCGTTTTAGGCACCGGCTTCTTAACCATAGCTTACACTTACACCGGCTTCTTTACAAAACTTATTCGTATTTTCTCTGGTGTACCATCATCAAATCGTAATAGTATTCAAGTAGTATACCCTCTTGAATAAAAATAATTCACTTTAAAAAAGTAGACAACCGAATTGATTCTTATATGGTTTTTCTCATTGATGCCGTTGTCAGAACTGGACTGAATTGAAATGGGACCTCACAGGAAGCACCAGCTTTCAAATTAAAAAAAAAAAAAACAAAATCGGTTCACCCATAAAACCATAAAAGTGGTAGGTTCTAATATCTATATATCTATAAATATGGTATTTAATATCTCTCTTGTTAAGTCTAAGACATAACAAGAGAGATATTAAATATACAAAAAACTGTTATACACGATATTTCATAAATTTTGAAGTAAGATAAAAATTGCGTATGCGTAATATAATTTAGGGAAAATAATAACATAAACATGAAGTTTAAGACTTATATGGTTTTCTCATGGATGTCATTGTCAGAACTGGACCACACGGGAAGCACCAGCTTTCAAATAAAAAAAGTATCAAAATCGGTTCACCCAGTCGAAAGTTCTGAGGTAACAAACATGAGTCGAATTGAGAACCTCCTTCTTTTTTGAAGTCGTTTGAAAATAAGCAGTCATTTGTTCACTGGTTCACTATTGTTTACTCGTATCCCATCACAGTTGTTACTACTTAAAATTAAGTTTTTGTTGGATCACTTTCTCGAATATTCATACTGTAAGGGGAAGTGTATGTATATGACTAACAGACCACATTTAGATTTGAGTGCTGACAGTCAAAACGCAAATGTAAGGAGTGTTTATAGACACGTTTCTCGTTTACAACCATAGTACTAGGAAGATAGATGCTGTAATAGGCTACCATTACTTACGTAGAGCTGCTAGATTTCTTTGTTCTTACAGCTTGTGTCAACCCTTGTTGTACTGTCGTAAAAGAATACCAGAAGGTTTCCGTCACCGGTAGATCTGTTCACGATAGCTCAAACTGTGTGCAACTTAAAAGCTACCCAGCTTTTTTTATATAAGCCGACAATAATGACTCCACTCTGCCTGATGGAAAGCAACTAGTGGAGTCTAAGAGTGGTGGTCACCATCCTCATTGCAAGTGTAGTCAATACAGAATAAAAGCCGCTTAAAAGACCCGGATCAAAGTTGGTAAGGATACACGTGCGCTGGTAGTGAATTCCAGGCTTTAACCGATCGGTACAGAAAGAAACAGCCGCACCGTTTAGGTTCGGGATTGTATATTTTCCACTCTCAAACAGTGACTCCTCAGACCAGCACATGTTGACGTGTACAAAAAAAGGGAGAAAATGGGACCAATTGGAAGAGCTCGTCAGTACAGTCTCCGTGATGTAGGCGATAAAGGACTGCCATTTTATATAAAAACTAGCTTATGTCTTATGTCGATATAAATTAGTCTGTTTCCTTCTTCAGGGTTCGAAGTATCAGCATACTAATTTTTATCCAAATTAGTGCAGCCTTAGGTGTCAAAAGTTACAGATAGTTCAAAAGTTACAAATGAATATAAAATGGTATTGGAGTATTTCAATTTAATTGTAAATAAAAATAACTTATGTGATGCTTCACATAACGATGAATTGTGACATTTTATTCTCTTTAAATATACTATCCTTCAATAAAGATTATCTGAATAGTCAGACAAAATAATAGATGGAATTCGGGTCATTTCTTAAAAAAATTAAGCATCTTCCTTAACAGTTGAGGAAATAAAAATCATCTCAGATGAAAATATATAGAAATATGTTATAAAATTTCTCAAAACATGAGTCGATAAATAAAAAAAACGACTATTTTGCGACAACTTTAATGTCAATATAACTTACTTGAATACATGTTACTTTCCTCGAATAAACCTTTTGCGGAACAAACGCAGATTGATGGTGTTTCGACTTCCATTATAGTTCAGATATTGGCTCGCGAACACTACGACCAAGTTTGATGTGAAGCGTTGCAAACGCTTAGAACTTGGCCTGAACTGAATAGACTACTTCCCTTTACATATTAAATCATTTTAGGTTTAGATTTTGTTTTTATAATTAATATCTATATAATACATGTGAAAGTAACTGCCTAACTGTTAAATATGTGAAGCGCTATTACACTAATTAATTATTAAGATTTAATATTAGAAAACGGTAGTTTTTAAATGTATATTAATTTTAAAAAGACCACATATTCACAAGTTATTACAATACGAGACTTAGAACACTGGGTAAAACTTCAGCTCCACTTAGTAAAAAAATAACTCCTCTATTATTTTAATACCTTCTGTTAGTATCCAATAGAAAAAGTAAGCAAGCAAGCACGTCATCAATTCAAAACAACGACATCTGACATTCTAATTTTAAAAGCTAAAACTAAAGAGCAGCTTTAATCCATATTAACACATAACACGTGTGTTACAAACGCTTTTATATAAGACACCAATAGCGCTTCAATTTGCCGATACAATGTCTATTGTGCGCTGCATCATCTGATTCGGAGCGCTGTTATATTATTATGTAGCAATTTTGGGCCAACCAAAATCTTTGAAATCATTTAGGAGAGCGCTTGAGACGTTTTACTATATAGATGAAATAGAAGTTCCAAATTTTTGGAAATAATGATAAGTTGCAGTCAACTGATATGCCTCTCCCAAAGTACCGCCTTTTACAGCTAGTTGAGGATGATAGCTGGCTTCCTCAGGTGTGTCTACCTACAGTTATGTACCTAATAAAAATTACTTCATGTATAAAAATAGTTTACGAATTATTAGTTAGTAAGCGGGAGATGAGTGTTTAAAATGTGCTTGGAATAAATTAATGATGAGGTGAAGCGAGATGAGTTTCAGTAAAATAAGGTCACATAAGGTGAGCTAAGATATAAATACATACATTTATAACGTTAGGGGTAGATTGTTCGGACCTCACGGGTACAACCAGGTCGAGTTTAAGGTACGAGACCTTGACGTCCTCGAGTAACTAACAACTTTCCCAATTATCCATATAAGCAATGTCCCTTTCCTTCCATTGCGTTCTCAACTTTTCCCTTTAAATATGCATTCTATTTGACCATCTATTACTAAAATGCCAGGATGATGGCAAAAAAGTAGCCCCTATCACGTTAATGGGAACCATCTCCCTCTGGGGTATAATCGTGTAGAATTAAAATGATATAGTGGACCAGACGGCCAGACAATCTCTTGGCCGTCTTTTTTATTCAAATGATTCAAATATTTTGTTTTTGTATATCTGATTTTACTGTCTTATTTCTTTACAATGTTTAAAGCGTTGATGTGAACTCCTAACGCTTCAGCGGAACATTTCTGCCTTGATTGTACCTCGCACGATTATTTTGCTCACACCCATAAATCCCTTTGATATTCTGTAGGTATTTGATGTGTTTACAGAGCGCCGTATCACCAAAATTGAATACGTTATAATCAAAGGGCGTACTAAAAAAATGCCTTCATTTTCACTCAGGAAATTGTCTGTATCAAAAAATATATTTTTTGAAACACGCTTTCGTATATTCTTCAAAGGATTTTATGTGAAATTCATTACTTTTATATGTAGAATATACCTGAGCTTTTAATCATTGTAAGGAAAAAGAGAAAGTATAGAACTATAAAAACTACGAAAAAAAAAGGATTTACTTATCCTACGAAAATGAACTACCACACATTACTATATTATTCAGTATTTTTTTGCTAAGAAAACGGTTGCAAAATTATAAATATATACATATATATTAAAAACAGCTATTTCTTATACTCCCCAATGCATCTGTATAACCAATATCCCTTTCTTGCCCTTTTTATCCTCCCTTCCCTGTCATATACTAAAAAAACAGTGGCAGAGGCATGCTTAGGCACGAATGGGCCGGCTCGACCGGTGCGATACCTCACCGTCACACTCACCTCAACCGTTGTGAAGTAACGCTTGCGTTGCATTATTCCGAAATGAGTGAGGTTTTCGGAAGCTCAACCCTACCCCTCTCTACTTTCCTCTCCCCTCATTCCCCCTCTCCTCATCCCCCCTCTATTCTTTCCCTTCCCTGCATCCCTCATCACCCTTAAAGGCGGGCAGCGCACTTACGACTCTTGAGTTGCAGGTGTCCATGGATGGCGGTTGTCGCTTACCGTCAGGTGACCCGTCTGTTCGTCTGTTCCCCATAGTATAAAAAAAATATCTAATTCCCAAAAGTGCCCGGATGACAGCAATAGGCTTGCCTCCAATTATGTAAATGGGACTTAATTATAATCGGCAAAATGTGGGCCTTAATTACGCTTCTGCCTACCAGTTCGGGCGTGAGTGATGCGTATGAGTAGAGGGCTCAGACTCTCGGACATCAGCCTGATCAATTTGTATGCTACCCTGACATCGTCCCGTCCCCCATCACCCTTAAATTCTGGCAGCGAATTACGAATCTTGAGTTGCAGGTGTCCATGGACGGCGGTTTTCACTTACCATCAGGTGACCCGTCTGTTTGACTATAAACAAATTAAATGTCAGGAAATCGAAAGATAAATTAACTAGATGTTGATTTTTTGTTTAAAATTAACCACTTAATTTTGCTTTCTCTTTTGTCTTTTATTAACATCTGCATTGTCAGACGTATACTTGTTCTTATTATTTAAGTAATACAAGACTAACTATACATTTCCATTAATCCGAATTCCAGTACAAACTGACGAGATGGAGCAAAGGAAGCGCTTTGAACGGAAGCTGCCATCTGCGCTCACTGCACCAAGACTTTGTATTTCGGCTCTCATCATAAATTGAATATCAAATTCTCAGTTATCACTGGAGATATTTATTTACTTAGTATTCATTGGTTCAGGTTTATACCTAACAAACATTTGATAATATTGTTCTCAATTAGCTTATTTAGGCGTGTTTGAATGTATAATTTTTTGAATGTAGTTTGTAAGTACCTTTATCTCATTACTTATCAGCATTTGACATAGACTTGTTTATTACTTTGTTTCTGTAAGTATATTATGTATTCTTGTTTTTTATTGTACATCTTTTATAAACATAAAATACGGGAAAATAAACATTTTACAAATAATTCGGAATAACAATCGGGGGCTTATCACACACGGCGATTTCTTACATACGGATTCAGTTCTGTTATAATAAGTGACATGTAGATATATAACAAGAACAACATTGTTCACACATTTTTTACATCGTTCTATTATAACGTATTTTATGGAAATCTAAGCGCTATTGTGGGGAAACAATTTCTCCTTATTTTCCCGCAGTTTTTTCGTAACGTGAGGAGACTTTCAAAGTGTCGGTATTGTTCGGGGCTAAACTGAAAATCCGCTTGGTTGAGCGACAAGGTGGCGTAAACAACATGCGGACGTGTGCTGTGGCTGTATGGGATCGTATTTCATATAGGTGTTTTACTTTGTTGTTACTTATACTGTTTTGAACAACATAACGTGTTTTATATCCATGGGAATGGAAGCCAGATCAAATTTTATCTGAAAGTAGTATTTATATTGAACACAAACGGGGCGTGTGAGCGTGAGTTTACATACATGTCTGTACAAACCGGAACCAATACACAAGACTATTATGGGAACCCTTAACCTGTACAGTTTATGCTGTTAAACATTTAAAAATATAATTATATCATTGTTTGTTATTTTTTAGAAGACAATTCCCGCATTAGGAATAATTCATGTGTTGCTCTACAAACATTCAATCAACGGACACAAAGAACCACATGACTCGGGACTACTATTTGGGGATCACACAAATGTTTTATGATTATGATGTATTGATTCGGTTTTATGATGTAATTCATTAAACTACACGTATATCAGTGTGTTTTTTCCTCAAACTGGCCAAGCTGGCCATAATAAGGTAAAATCATCTTTCAAGGAACAAGTATTGAAATAATTTTACTAAAGTGTTACTTTCTGTAAACCATCTTTTGAAATCATAATTCCGTTTCCTCTCCCCCTCACCCCCCCCCCTTCCTCTTTCCCATCTCCTAATCCGACGGCTCTTTTATCCCCTACCCGCATCCCCCTATCTCTCATCACCCTCAAAGGCAGGCAGCGCATTTACGACACTTAAGTTGCAGGTGTCCATGGACGGAGGTTGTCACTTACCATCAGTTGAGTATACTATAGGGACACAGACGAACAGACGGGTCGTCTGTGTCCCTATAGTATACAAAAAAGAAAGTATTGACGTGATGTGATTTCTGGACTTTGTGTACTACTTTCAACAAAAACTACTTTACCTTTGACAAGAAAAATAAAAAATGGCTTTTACGTCTTATTTTAGGTTTAACAGGGACTCTTTATTTACAGAAGGATTTTTAAATTTGAAAATCAGCCAGTCACCTTGAAGTCTGTAATCCATTACACGCAGAAATGAGACTGATGTGCGACAGATGATCTCCTTCGGAATGAATCCTCGAGCGTTCACGCATCGTGACAATGACAAATGTGGCGCGCACTCTCTTGCCTTAATTTCGGTCTTAAAGCTTAAAGAGATGAACAAAGCTCTAGAGGAGAGTTGGGCTCTCAAAGATAAGCTAATGGTTGACTTAACTACCGAAGAAAAAATCACAGTTGACTTTCGGAAGTAACCTGTTTGACTTTTGTAGATGCCCTGTTAAGTATACGGTAATTTTAACAAGTACGTATCACTTATTACCAAACAAGGGCTAACAAACTGTTACTTTTAAATGACATGTGTTGAAAAGAAAGAAATTGACACGTCGATAATTTGGGAAGTTTAGCATATTTTGATAAAACCGTTAACAAATAATTTAGACACTAATCATTCTGTTAATTCCTAGAAGGACATAAAGTTAGAGTCAAGACTAAATAGGTATATATTTTATATAATCAATCTAGGTTGATAACTTTTTAACGTTTGACTGCATGGATGGCGTAGCGGTTTAAGTGGTCACCTCGCCACTACGCTGCCGCGCCGAATGTTGTGGGTTCGATCCCCACACAGGACATCACTTTGTGTAATTCTCAAATGGTTTTTCTGAGTCTGGGTGTTCTTTGTGTCCGTTTCTTGAATGTTTGTAAACTCCCTCGCTACACAGGAATTTATCTTCGTAAAAAATAAAAACTAAAAACTTTGACTTCTAGTTACAGTAACTGGTCAATTCCTGTAAACTATTTGCATGCTATTTATCTTTACTTCTTAAATTAGGATATCTTAACTTAATTCTTTTGTCGAACTTCGTGGCCACATCCTCAAGGGGCAGACTCCTACAAATATAGAATCATTGTAAAAAGGTAAACGCTTTCAAATACACCTCTCGACTACGGAGTGGTTAAAGCAAATGTACGAAATACACAGTTTAACAGAGCCTTGTTCACATAAACTCAATCAAGTTTACATAATTATTTTTATATATATATTTAATTCAAGTGTGAAATACAAGTAAAGTAACTATAACTTGTGGATCACACAATTTGTGTCCTATGTGGGAATCGAATAAACGACCTGCTCATCAGTCAGCGTCACTAGCCACTAGACCAACAGGCCAGTCGATATTCTACCTATTTATATAATATAATAATAATAAGTTAAATATTTTACAGTTTTTTTTATGGAAAATGACATAACGCTAAAGATTAGATTTTAAAGTCAAGTCTTAAATTCACCCGAAAATTCTGTAATATTATCTGAGTAAGATAAGATTTTAAACTACGTAAATTTTTACTAGATATTAGGCGTGGGGCCAAGCTTTACCTCGGGGCACAGATAAGTTGCCCGAATAACTCCTTTGCACGTACTTGGTTGGCGGCAAAAGATTTCTTGAGCTCCGCATCAAAAGCTTACGTACATAATTATTTAATACTTGAGGTTTTGCTTTGCTAAGTCGAAATATGTGTCTACCTAATAACTAAATAAACGTATACTGTATATATTATACAAACACACAAAGTCTATAAATCCCAATATGCCAATATGCAGTAGGTATATAAAGTATTGCAAAAATATTTAAAAAACCTAATTAAGATGCATACTTACTATTACAGTTGTCTCCACTACCGAGATCCATGGGAGAGCCATGCATAGGCACCAATAAGTGGACTCGACTGGACTAATACTACAGCCACAAAGAAAATCCGTAGACAAACAATCCTTGTATTGTACTACCAAGTGTGACTCTATCCCCTCCCTTCATCCCCCCTGCATGAAAAAAACTGTATGCCGGTGCTAAGCTTTTTGACATTGCATTAAGTGTGACAACAGAATTAAATCACTCTTTACTGTTAAAAAAAAAATCGTTTATCTACTTTAACAAAAGCACATAACCGGCTTTAATGCGCCTGTTCCATTCCTTTGCGCAATACTTTAAATCGTAAGAACGTGCGATTTTAAAACTTATTCGTAATTTACTTAGAATACCAGGTATCCCATGATCAAATCCTGAATTGGTTACCTTGCTGCAATGGAAAAATCGTACTTTTACGGAAAAAAAAACGTGAGGCACTCGGGGACTGCCGCGGTAAAGCTTTTGCATAGCATTTTTATCAACTTATGTAATTATAATTATTTATTTATTTTTTATTTATTCAGTATTTTTCTTCTTTGATATTACTTCAAGTTACACTTTTTGAGCGTGTTGACCGACAAGAAAACATTTTTTTTTCTTTCTTTTATTGAAGTTAATATCGTTTAAAATATTTTTATTATCTTACAATACATGTAGGTTATTCAGGATTTTTTATCGTTGAAACTATAGGTTTATGGTAACTGAAATAAGAAACATATATGATAGATACCTAAACACCTATATACTTTCTCACAAACAGCTGCTTACGTATTCGTCCTATTTCGGAGCAGCTCGTCTCGATCCTTGCGAGCTTCGTACAGTCGTACCATATACATACACGTTAAGCGAACACTCGGCCGAGCTACATGGTAGGCGGAGTATGCGGTGTTAGGTTTTTTCGTTACGGAATTTTTGGATTCGGTCGCCGCGCTCAAAGCCCGCGATAAAAGCTATGCAATAGCTTAATACTTCAAAATAATTTTACAATTGTCGGAGAAATCGCTTAATATACATAAAAATATATAGATACAGTCGAACATAGCACGTCCTCCTTTTTTGGAGTCAGTTAAAAAACGTCCATTACTATAAAAAATAATTTCAATGTGATGCTGCTTCTATAGAAATTTACCTAAAACGAAATTGGTATTTGATCGGTATAATCTCAGAAACTAAATTTGAATGTTATTTAGCTTTAGATCATCTGGAACACAAGGGTGTGTTACTGGCAATCGAACGTCAAGCCACACTACTGGAGTATATAAAATAGATAAAGTAATTTGTCCATTGACGTTCAACATGAAGTCGAATAACAAATATGAATTCATTTTCATTCCAGAATTTATAACATTCTTATAATAAAATTATTTTGAAAAGAGTAATGCTCAGAGGCTTTCGCTAACCAATTGAGCTCAATAAACTTTTAAAAGGGACTGATTATAAAAATGACTTGAGAGCACAAATGCTCTTTATAAACGTTAAATAATGAATAATTCCGTTTGAGAGCTCCGTTTGTAAGGAACCTCCGTGAATAATTTATTGAAAGAAAGGCTTTTGAATTTGTATATTTGTACGTTAGCGACTCTAAGATTATATTTTAAATTTGAAAGTATGACTCTTTCATTCTTTTTTTTTGGCATAAAAACAGGTTATTTTCTTAAGGCTACAATAGTGTCACTTAAGTTACGTAAAACCTGAATAAATATAACCCGGCTTTGGTGTAAGAATAGATGTAACAAGCTGGTACATCCCAGCACCAGCCAGTTCGAGTTATAGATATGCGATCGTGACATGCTGGAGCTATTGCATATACTCCCCAATCCATCTATATAAGCAATATCCATTTCCATCCCTTTCTATCCTCCCTTTCCTGTCAATATACTCCAAATTTTCCCATCTAATTCCCAAATGTGCTAAGTAAACGGGACTGAATTTTACTGAAACCAACAAGAATCTAATTACATAAAATTCATATTTTCTAAGAACAGGGTTTTTATGTTCAATTATTTTTTAATAATAATTTCCTGTTTCAGTTTTTTTTAAATATTGGCTCGGGCTGAATCTTCTATTTACTATCTTATATAAAAGTGTTTGTAGTAAGTTATACAAATAAAACTACAATTTTCTCTAACACAAACTTACATACATAAGAAATATAAGTTCTACTGTCATTAAACTTTCATGGAAGCCTCCCAGTTGCATGATTGGTTTCGTTAACATGGGAATGTGACTCATATACGGCTTACTTTACTCATAAACATTTATTTGATTTTCGTTACCATATTTTAAAATTAGAATGCCTCGTAAAATTATACGTACCGTATTAATCAGCGCCATCCATTCAAATGTTTTAATATTTCCTACTGACATACGAATTTTATTGCCCTCGGAACAATGCCATTTATGTAGCAAATATTAAGGGCTTTTGGTGGAATCCCTTAGGGTTTTGTCGCATGTTGTAATTATTGATTTAAGCCAGTATTACATAACATGTTTATCGAGATAACAAATGTTTGTCATGATTCTAATTTAACGCCAAAGGGATGTTGGTTGAACCAGTAAATTAGGCTCAATTATCGTGTCATTGGTTGTGTTTGAATGTTGACACTGGTGCAGCTCTGATATACATTTAATTGGACGATATTGACTACTTGTCGTATATAATTGAAGTAATTAATATATTTATGGTTGTTATGATATAATGAGATTGGTTTTATCATCATCATATAGTAGATTATTGCCACTCTTTTTCTTTCGACACTGACGTCGTAAAAGGTGACGTAGGGATCGGACTATTCCTGAATCTATCATACACATATACAGCCATACAGTGCCCGAATGACGCCAACAGTCTTGCCCCTATTACGTATTTCTTTTTTGAAACGCATACTAACAACGTGGGTCACCCATTACTAAATATGTAAGAGACGCTTCTGCCAACCACTCAGAGACGCAGGCTTGGGTGTATGTACATTTAAAAAAAAAAGCGAACAAAATATCATTTATTAAGAGGAGGTATTCCAACTTGTCTTTAAAACGATTAATTGATTTAAGACGAGTAATTTGCCCAAATAGGCAAATTAATTCAATTCCAGTTAAAAGTAAAAACGTCTAAGTAAAAAGGCTTCTTGCAAAAGTTACTTTTCTTCAAATATTATATAAACTGGTCTTTACGCATGCCACTTAAAACGTTCTATAACCTAATAGTAAAAAAAGATAAACTAAAACAACAGACAGTTAAAAAGTTAGTTCAGTCAGATGAATGAAACTGTTCGTATTATTCTAAAAACTTTCACAAATTTGTAAAAGTATTTAACTATCCTTCGAACTAAGAATATCGACAAACGTTGTTTACCTTCCATATATTTTTCAGCAAGCAATGGAGGGAAGAAATGAATGGTTTGAAGTTTTCAAATTTTTATTATTTCTTTCGTAGGATCGAAAATTGTCCAACCTCTAAAATAAGAAACTAATTGAATAAGAAGTGTCACATCTATCCAAAAGATAATTATATCGGCAGAAGTAGATTGTATTAAATAAGCAAAACCATCAGTTCGCAATCATTTACTTTTAATTAAAGTTATTCCTCGTTTTTTTTTTTTAATTTATAATGAAGGTCCCTTTTTTCTTTAAAAATATGTAACGCAAAAATCATTATAGTAAAAAATCGGAACTCATTAAAACAGTTAGTGTTATAAAGCAAAGCAAGTAGATTCGTGTATTGTATAGTTTTACTAGAAAAAGAAATTAAAATATATTTTGAGAGGTGTATTGGACTTAATAAAGACGTGGTAAAAACATTAAATATCCCAGGTTCCAAAAATCTCCCCTTTATTATATTCTGTCATGACTTCTTCCAACCAATAATGACAAATCGATGCTTTTGCAAACAATGCAAACGGTACAATCCGCATAATATTACGAACGGATACAGAACTCTTTACAAGTAAGTTAAACTTAAAAATAAATTGATAATTCAAATTTCCCAAAGAATTTAAATTGTGCCAGGAACGTAAAATACGTTTTAAGTAAAGGTAGTGTTCATTTTATTTTCAAACTAACTGACCCAAATTATCCTCCATCCAAACTTCTGGATTTGCACTTCAAACCGAGCACGCCTATTAAGTTCCGTATCAAACATCTCCTTCATCCCTCTCACACTTTTAGTGTGTGAGTGAGAGAATAACAAAAGTTTCCACTCGATCACAGGGATATGAGTGCTGAAACAATTCGAGATAAAAGGTTGGTTGGAACTTGAAAACACTTTTGTTTTTATGGGACTCATTGTGCAAACAAAGATAGTGTGAATTGTAAATGTTATTGTATTGTTCGATGAATTGAAATTCGATTCTTTAGAAGTCGTTCATTTTCATACGATTTAATATTACTTAATAATAAAAAAAATATCAGTGTTTATACTAGTATATGATCTGTCTATATTTTCTATCCTCTGTATAGCTAGCTATAAAGCAAAGATGTATTAGTATTTTTTTTATAATCGTTATAACAAACAAACTATTACCACTACTATCAAATGCACTTTTCCTGAATGGTTATATACCTTTTAGTTTTATTACAAAGATAAATAAATTCATAATTCGCCATCAAAATTGCTTGGCGAATAGCAAACTAAACAGGGTCAGACCAGAAGTAATCAACGCGGGCGTGAAGCCGGGCAAATAACATTAGCTTTATATGTATATAGATTTATGAGACAGCGACACGGGAAAGACATTTAGGATAATACGTGTCCTGTAGCGTATATTTTTAATTTTATTTTAAATGCCGAATGAGCGTTTATTATGTGAAGAATGGAACGTTTGAATTAAAAAAAAATGTTTTAATATTTAGATTTTTTTTATGTATTTTTACTGTCTAAAACAGCAAATTACTAAAATATATTACTTAGCATCAAAATTACTATTTTAAATTAATAATAATATAGTTTATTCAATCAGCAAGAGTAGACCGTAACAATATATTAGTCAGTCTTCGTATTGACAGCGAGCACAGCGAGTGTGTTTAAAACCCTGGGTTATAACCCAGCACCAGTTATCTTCCAGTTTCACAAATATGATTATTTTCACTTTGGTTAGTTGATTTACAATTTGCCCTGATATTCTTACAGTAATAGAATATACGTGAATATAAGTGAATAGAATATACGTGAGAATAGAATATGCGTGTGTGAAGTTCACTAGTTGAAGTTCATATAGAATTAGAATACTTGAATACTAGAATTTTAAACCTTATGGGTGTATTTACGTGCCTGTGCTTCTGTAGGCATGTGTCTGTGGGGATGTGTGTGTGAGTGTGAAGTTCACTAGTTTTGGGGGATGAAGAAGAACTTCTGTCTCTTCGTAGGAGAGGTTTAGAAGATAGCATGCTGCTATGTTTTTAACTCATATTAAGCTTTGTTGTGAATTTTAAGAATTTTATTAACTTTGTTTTATAACAAGCGTCCAAGAAAGAGAGGATGTTTTGCAAGTTGTAGTTCGTGGAATCTTGAATCTACACTTATAGTGTATTTTTTTTTTTTTTTTTTTATACTAAAGGGGGCAGACGAACAGACGGGTCACCTGATGGTAAGTGACAACCGCCGTCCATGGACACCCGCTTCTCAGGAGTCGCAAGTGCGCTGCCCGCCTTTGAGGGGGATGAGGGATGGGGGATGCAGGGAGCGGAGAGAAGAGAGGGGGATGAGGATAAAGGTGATGAGGGGAGAGGAAAGGGGAGAGGGGGGGTTGGGCCTCCGGAAACCTCACTCATTTCGGGGAAATGCAACGCACGCGTTACTTCACAACCGGCTTTCTGTAAGGCCGTGGTATCGCACCGGTCGAGCCGGCCCATTCGTGCCTAAGCATGGCTCTACCACTGTTTTTATGTATTTGAGTGGATGAGTTTGTGGTCGTGTCTGTATCAGAGTAGGCATATTGTTGTATTAGCACTATTTGGAGAATGAAAATTTGACTCGAGAACGCGAAATTCGAGAGACTTTTGGTAGATAATCTATCAGGTAAAACATTGCATAACTTTAACATTAAGTATATATTTTTTAATTTATAGACAGAAAGAAAATATATTTATTTTGTATTTACACAAACTCAAACCAATTTATAAAATATTAGTACTAACGAGTACATCTGTATGAGACAAGAATGGCCGTTAGCTCAGCTTTGTGCTACTTCCTAAGAAGCAGCGCTGGTATTTTTTTTTTTCTATATATCTCTTTGGTGCTTCTCACAATACTATCCTAGAGCCGTCTGTGAAGATCTTAATGTTGGAGACCAAATAAAAAGCAGAGTGTAATTAACGCTGGTATATATTGTTTCAAGTAGGTACAACTGTTGAAAGCGGTGATCGCCATCGAGTCAGTAAAGTGAGTATTCGGATCATGGTCGGTGGTCGTTTTATAAGGTGTGGGAGATTTTGCGCGCCCCTCCTTACTCACCTGCTCCGCGCCGCGATGTCGAGGATTCACATTTGATTCTTGACATATTCTCAGCACCGTCTAATACCACCTTCTAGTTTCCTCTATTGCCCCCTGGGCTACGAGTACTTTGTTGATGTTACCTTAAACCTATATAAAATTTATAAAAAATATTAATTTAAACCTACAGTCCTTAATACCTTCAGGGAATCAGATGTCAAATTGAATGCTTAACGTACTACCTTCTCTATATCATCTCGATTTTCTTGTTATAAATATTATAAATATAAATAGCCAGTATTAGCGAGTCGGTACGAATTGTTTATTTCTATTTGTATGTACATTTAAATTACATTATTAAATACATTCGTATGTGTAAAAAAAAGCGGTATCAATTACAGGGACCAAGCTACCAGTGGTTAGGGCTCCAGAGACAGAAACCTCCTCACAATGAAGATTTTCTTTTTAATAGGACAAATCCCGCATTAGGAATAATTCCTGTGTCACGGGGCTTCACATTACTGTCACCATTTTGTAAGTTTACCTACTCTAGAAAGACTGTACAAAAATAACTATACTGTACATTAAAAAGGAAAGTACAAGTTGGAATGTACTTATTCCAAGGTCGAATATGTATGTATTTACTAATATCACAGCACTTCAAGTTAAAATAATGCCGTTAAAATTCAATTAACGCGCACAGAATTAAAAATCCAAGTTAACTCTCCGAACGTAGGTGTCGATTTTGCAACACAGCCTAATCACACTTAACCCTGACGCTACCGTAGTTTGATACGTCGTAACATTTTTACAGCTACCGATCACAGTCGCATTGGGTTGTAACCGGACCTATCGCCCATTGCCAATAAACCTTCGCATGCGAGGATTTCAATGAAGACCTACACATATTGACCCTTATTGCAATCTAAACGGAATTTCTCGTTCTTCAACAAGCGGTATCATCGTTCGATGAACGGTCTAACCCATTTAATGTGATACCAATTTCTAGAGAATTCTCCTAGCAGTTATACTTCAATACTGTTGACCATTGATGGCCGTCTCTTTGATATTGTGTAATAATCGAAATCTTCTCAAACACGTAAGCCTTAGAACTGTTGTTTGATACGTGATAGTTGCATGATATATTTTGTTAAACTATATTTATCTCAGTGAATTATGATTATGAATATTATAGAACTGTTACTGTTATAAAATTGAAATGTAAAAATTTGAGATAGATGTATATAGAGCCAAGTCCAAAATGACAAATACACTGCCTACGTAGTATATAGTGTCATATGACCCGATATACCAATGGGACAATTATACACCAATTTATCTGCATAGTGGAGCGATTCAAAAAAGAAGATAAAATGTCACTACCATTATTAAGAAAACTCAAATGACACCTCATACTTGAAAATTGACAAAGCTCGAGGCTACATATGGTCATAATGAAACGAACATACGCACATAATTTGCAAACATGAGCTCGAAAAACATTACCCTTTCTTCGGGTATGTCGAGTAAAAACAGAATAAGTAAACTTGGGACTGTCGGAGAAAGTTATTACTACAAATTCAAAATGTTCTATTTATTTTTAACTAGATGTAAGATATTTACAACAATTCATCTCCGTGCCATAATTTAGTAGCAAACATTTTTAATACCTTTAATTATATTAGTTTTCTATATTATATAGTGGGAGAACCGGTTGTGAAGCAACGCTTGCATTGCATTTCGCAGAAATCAGTGAGGTTTCCGGAATCTCCTCGTCTCCTCATCGACCTTTCCTGTTTCTCCTCATCCCTACTCTCCGTTTTCTGTCTGTCCCCTATATTAAAAAAAAAGGATAAATAATCACTTAATTATGAAAGCAAGAGACTTTTATCTTCGACATGATCCGATCCGATTGATCATCTAAACTGAACAAAACTGAAAAAATCTTAAACTGTTTTATACAAAAAGGAACCGCTTGTCTGTGTATGAATCTATCAAAAACTGTACTCATATATCGAAAGACATTAAAGCTTAGAGCTTTCTCTAACATTTTTTTTTTAAAGTAAGAGAGTGGCTGAATATTTGTTTATACTTCAGTTTAACCATATTCGCTAACTAGATCACCCGTTATTTAAGACGGGCTCTTAATTCGATACATTATGAGTTGCAACGCCAGTTGATTGGGGCTTAACAGTAGCTAAACCCCGGTCTAACATCCGTAGTCATTAATTCAACCCCAGCATTCATTAACGGGTTAAATTGGAATATAAAATAGTGTCCCCGAGACACAGTGTTCTAAATTTGTTGTCATTTGGATTTGGAATTAGAACATAGTAGACATAAAGTTGTAACTTCCTTCATAGTTAAGGCTTCGATCAATGATATTATATAAAAAAGGTAGATATCGCACTGCTGCGAGCTAATTGTTGAAGAGAAATGTAGACAATTGTCGTGATTTGATTACCAATGACTTACCAACGTGATTTAGTATTATCAGAATGCAATAGTTCTGTGTAAAGAAGATGTAAAGACTATGGTTCCAAAGAAATAAGAATGAAGGAGTTACATGCCACGAGTAAAGATTTATAAGTACGTAATATTTGTATTTTGTCATGTTTTGTGTTATCCATTTACTGAAATTATTAAATGAAATCCCGTATTATTAAAGTCACGGCAAAAAAAGACATAGAATATAATTGCAACGGCAGTGCGACAAGGACAAATAACGAGCGCGTGAGTCATAGATAACCAAACAGAAGGGATATCGTAGGCACAATAGGTACATAGCCTCCGCGGCTTCTGTACCGTCTAATTAAATCTAATTAGCTTTTTTTATTTCATAGATATGCTCATATTATTGCCACGTAACTTCACTTCTCAAAATTCATACATACATAATGTACACACATACATACACTCGTGCCTGTACCCCCAAAGGGTTAGGTAGCAGAGGCGTAATTGACCACATTTTATAAAACCATTTAAAACCCGAATGACGGCAAACCTATTGCCGTGATCCAGGCACTTTTGGGTATTCGATGGGAAAATTAGAGTATATTGAAAGGATAGGTAGGATAGAAAAAGAAGGAACAATATTGCTTGTACAGATGATGAGCAGAAAATAATTTAAAAAAAAACAAAAAATAATTTTAATTTGAATACTGAATACTGAACAAAACTACTAAAACTACAACAAAAAATATTATTTATATTCTAAGAACTTTTTGATTCACCTCCATCTGTGCATATTTATTACAGTATAGAGATTATATAATACAGTATATAACACATACTGCGTTTATGGGAGACATACATATTTTGATTGAAAACAAATCGATAGTAATTTTCAATCAGAAGCTATAAATAAACATACAGATTGCGATATTCAATGTCTTATCTTTATCAATTCTGACTATTCTATAACTTACTGTATACTTCTTGTGCAACTCACAAAAGATCTCGATCTCACTATCTCTTTCTGTACCATGCATTCCGCATTATCTTTCACATTCTCCATTTAATGTATGTATACATTTATAAATAATTACGTCATGTCATACATCAACAGTAACCGGACGCCGTTCAATATGAAAGTAACCTATATTTCTTTAAATATTATTGTTTACGATTCTATGTAGATGTAGACCGTTGTCGTCACCGCTTTTTCGGACCTTGACAGTTTTGAACAGAAGGTTAAGTTTTAGAATTCGATCTCGTAGGAAGACGTCACCTTTGTGACTGTTAACATAAACGACTTTCACAGCAAATAACCGAATGTTATAAAATACATCAATAAGTTAGTAACAAATATTGCTCAGAGCCAAATTCCCAACCAAATCTAATTAATCCAAACAAGTCTATAAAACGATAACACGCAAGTGTAATCAAGTTACAGAGATCTCGTTTATTTAACGCGTAGATTAACAAACAAAAGTAAGAACATTCAGATCACTGAAGACCATCGACTGACTCTTGGCTAATCAAAAGTTGTGCCCAAAGCGCCGGCGGATCTCAGTTTACCAAACTAACTACAACTTGCGATTAGTTCGTGTATTGTTCGCCCGCTTTGCCTATTGATTGATGTGTCTACAGCTGTAGGTGCAATTTATTTGATTGGAAACAGTATATTGTCTATGGTATATTTTTTTAGAAAAATTGTTTGATAAAATCTATATAATACGAATTTGTAAATATAACACACTGTCCTCTTTATTTACCTTCATTGGTTACCACCGCTGTGAAAATCATCACTTACTAAGATGATCACGAGCCTGGCAAGGCATGTTAAATTTAACATATTTGTGTATCTAGTGTACCTTAATATGCTTGTAAAGATTTCTTAAAAAAAAACTAACCCAAATTTACCAAAATAATAACGTTTCAGAAAACCTTTTAAAGCATACATAATATTAACCTATCAAAGAAACAGTGAATTATTGGGTCAGTTTACTAACATCGGCTATATATTGTACCATATTGAAATTCAATTATTTTTATTTATTAAACTTAAATTTCATTCATGGCATGGCAATATAATAATTCAAATAAATTGACATCACAATGAACGAAACTAAAATAATAAAATCAAAACATATTTTTATGTCATTTAATTAAGGTACCCCATTTTAACGTTACAGTAAAGATTAGAAGTCGCTGCAGTAAAAAGTAGAATCGATTTTATGTGAAATTGCGATTGGACCAAATAAGTCAGATCTGCTGTATTCGCAGGATGCGTAAAAATGATCTCTAAACTCATAAAATATATTGCTATACACACCAATACTACTATACTAACGCAAACACCACAAATTTTTAAAAGTAGAACGTACTAAATTCATAGCAAAAACAGAAAAGATCGTTTGGTCGAACATCACTGGGCACCCGACGTTTTAGCGCGAAATTCGCATTTCGAACGAAACGCTTTATTGCGCGTCACTTTGATGTGTCACTTCCTCGTGATTGCTGCGTTCCAATTCGAATTTTAAAATGTTCGCACAAACAGATTGCATGATTTTGATGTCGTTGTCTATATCTGTGTACAGCGTGAGAATTCCTTGTGCATAGTAAACTTCACACCATCTGCTAAACAAGCAAACTCTAAAAAAACGTGTACCAGTAGGCCATTTTTATTAATAATTTGTTTAGTCTGGTGTTTGAAAACAAAAACGTTTGAAACACCAGATTGATTTAAAAAGTTAGATTCCAAATAATGCTAAATATAAAGAAATGTTCAATTTGTTACAGACCTAATAACAGAATTATTAGATTTTTGTGGGTTAACAAATGTATCGTCGGTCCGGCGATTTTAAAATATTGATAAATTTGCTTATATTGTAACGTAATGCATTTACCAAAATACTAATATTTTGCCTATTGATAATTTTTCTGTGTGTAATTATATAATTTAACTACATTTTTACATGCTAGTTATTCTTTTATGAATCCGAAAAAAACTAAAATAATTAAATCAGAAGCTGAATGTATACTAAAAAGTATATTAGTAGAGTAAAGGATTTCTAGTAACTAAACTGTAAATCGAATTTTAAATAAAGAACATTTGGTAATACAAAAACCAATATAACACTTCCTAAATACACATAAAACCTCAAACGCAGACACGCGCTACGGACTCACTTAGCTTACGTCCTCGGTACGAACGTGGTCAGTTATTATTTTTTACTACAAAGCGCTCGTATTTCGTGGGGACGGACAGTGGACGGTTCATTAGAAACTCGTCAGGATTCCACTCGTGTGCTCAGCTTAATTCTGTTAACTATTTTTGTGCCCAAGACTTAAACGAAATTTTCACAAGTGCCAAGGCTCGGTGTCGGAAATATTAAGTTTCATTTATATCTCTGCTAGTTCTTTTTCTGTAAACGATTTAATGTTTGAGACTTATAAGATTTTTAATAAAACTTTATTATTATTACGGACTATGCTTTTGAGTTTGAAAATAGAATAGAGAAATTTTAATTTTAATTGTTACGATATATGAAATAGTATATGCTGTGTAGACTTTTGTGTAGTTTTTTTTACCGATTTACAAGTAACATATTTTTGTGATAACATTTTGTTTTGTTTTAATAAAATCTAAATTAAATTAATTCAGACTTACGCCGATATTCCTGAACGCCAGACTATTGCCAAACGTAATTTAAGGGATTATATTTAATATATTTGGCAATAAGTGGGCATCTGCCTTTTTATTATTTATGAAACAATTTACTTTACAAAAAATCTAAAATACAACAAATATCGAAACAAATTAAAAAAGTTTAATAGTAATATTTTATACTTTATATTTATACTGAGAGATCTCACTCGCTAACGTACGCTGCGTAGCTTGCCGTTTCTAAAGTGCTTTTCATAGTAACCACATAAGTAAAGAACCATGTGGTAGTAGGTGTTTGCGCTTATACAATTACAGTTCAGGTTATATTGGACATTCACACATAAATACATGTGTCTCTGAAGGGGTAAGCACAGAATCAAATATTTTTCCTACTATTATATAATTTAGTCTCTTGTATAATAATCTTGTATAATAGTTTTCAAGATATTGCCGTCAACCGGGCACTCTATGAACCGTATACATATCATTGAATAAATAACGCTTCCAGCCCGTAGTCACCTTTTATCATTGATATAGAACAGAACATTTAAAACTCGATATTTCAAGCCAGATCTTGATTAACAAACGATTTCTAGGAATATAAATTACCGAAGCTAAGATAAATATTTTGTGGAGAATCAAGAGGAAAATAAAATGTACGTACATTGTAATAGGCAGCCTTTACGGATGAAGGAAAATAAAGAGCATACATTGTCAGCTAAGCTGTATGCGTGCACATGTGTATCGGCACGTGCCGTCGCTAACAATGAGTGAGTGACCAGCTGTGGCTAAATATATCATCACTGAAGTTTAAGCTTTGAAAGACTGCCATACGCCAATTAGTTATACGATAAACTAAAACAGAATTTAACCGTCTTTTGGTACTTAATTTTTTGAATTTGTTGTGTTTTTTTTTAACATGTTTATGATTGAGTACTTAGTATTGTCAGTTAATCTGTTTTTACACTACTATATTTTACAAGCCTTCACTCGCCTTAGTTTTTTTTTTTTTTTTTTTTTTATACTATAGGGGGACAGACGAACAGGCGGGTCACCTGATGGTAAGTGACACCGCCGTCCATGAACACTTGCACCTCAAGAGTCGCAAGTGCGCTGCCCGCCTTTGAGGGTGATGAGGGATGGGGAATGCAGGGAGCGGAAACAAGAGAGAAGGGATAAGGAGATGGGCAAGAGGAGAAAGAAGATGAGGGGAGAGAAAAGGGGGGAGGGGGAAGTGGGCCTCCGGAGACCTCACTCAATTCGGGGAAATGCAACGCAAGCGTTACTTCACAACCGGTTTTCTGTGAGGCCGTGGTATCGCACCGGTCGAGCCGGCCCATTCGTGCCTAAGCATGGCTCTACCACTCTAACTCTAGTGTTATCTTTTCATACTTAGTTACCTCGCCAGTATACAAGTTTGAAAGACGTGCGTTTGATAGTTTATTTATACACGATTTTACAGTATCTTATATGGGTATTAGAAAGATAATGTACAAAGATCATACTTATTGCTAAAAGCAATTATGCGGGCTAAAATGATGCGGGCAGTGGTAATTGAAAGTGCATTTCTATTTGAAAACTACTTTTAATGAAATTTAAAATATACATATAATTTATAACAAACTTATCACTTTGCCACATACAATAATACAGAAATAATTTAGTAAATGAGATAAATAATATTCCTAAACAATTTTCTCAAAACTGGCCATTGATTGCGGTCGACAATTGTTACGTCGAAATAAACGAAAAGCTTCGATAATAAATCTTTCGAACCTTTACGTTTGTGGAATGCGTTAAAAAAAATTATGGTATGCAATGGCATCTAGAGTGTCAAATCTTCGGATAAAATTAGACAGTTGTCACGTGTGTCACTGAGGAACATAAACCGTTCATTAAGATTAAAAATGGCAGGTAGGGCTAAACAAGATGTGATGTAGTAACAAAATGGTATGATGCTGAGTAGTTAAATGAAAAAAAAAAAACAATCTCAAATTCGAATCTATTACATTTTTAGTAGACATGAATTTTGGTTCAGTATTATTGTGTTCAATACGTAAATACTATTATTCTTAGCCGTTTATGTAGAATTTTGTTGTATTACCTTCCCTTTCTCTCTCAAAATACTCCAAATTTTAACATTTAATTCCTGTATAATTCCTAATGCTACACGTTTTCGGTTATAGAGTTGCCCCCTATGACATTAATGGGACCAAATGCTAATTTTAATTGGCTAAATGCGGGTGTTTAATACACATCTGCTTATCTGTTCCTGAACACAGGAATGACCGTATGTATGTATATGTAAACATATAAGAATAGAGAGAGACGTGCCATGTAACGTATACTATGGTAAGATTTTAAGTAAACGAATTCCTCATATTGGTTTTTTGTACGGTTTTCCTAGTATATTAGGATTATTTTAACTTGCGTGATGCAGTTAACGAAGAAGCCGCCACCAGCCTATTCGAATTAACTGTTTAATTATTTTGAAATTCGGATAAATTGGAGAGTAAAACAATAGTTCAAGGTTCAAGAAGGGTATACCACCCTGACTTGCTTGAGCTATTATTTTACTCCCCAATTTATCCGTATAAATAATATAATTTTCCTACCTTTGCTATCCTCCCTTTCATTAAAAATTCAAATCTTAGAAACTGAAAGAAAAAAAAAAACAAAATAATTTGTTAAGAAATCTTTGCCGAAACTAGGAAAAATATTTTGCTGAGAAAAATATGTATTTTTAAAATTAATTTTAGTATTCATTTTTTTTTCAAGCTAAAGCAACGTGTGGCTAATGTTTAGCCACAAAAACACAACAATTCGACGGTGATAATACGACGTCGGCGACATTCCAACTACGGAATGTATATACAAAGTTTTACCGGTCAATGAAACAAAAGACGTGACCCGTCTTCTCGCTTCTTTATTCATGTTATATTTATGCTATAACATAAATAAAGAAAACAAAGCCTTATGAATTATAGTTGAATATCAAACAAAAAGCTATCTCTATTTTTTTAATTCATCTATATCTTATTCCTATGGTACAAGCGCTTTTACATTTGCAGAGCCCCACACCGTATCTTGTCTCTTCAATCGATGCCTGTTTAAATCGCATCTAAAGCTGACTACAACATGAACACAACGCCAACCATTTAACATGTCAACCAAGAGTCACGGGCAATAACAAGCCGGGCCCGTTCCATTCCACAGCCCACTGCATCACGAATATTGGAGTAATCCAAATGTTACTAGTATAATACTGTCAAATTGCGAAGCGTTACCCGTTATAGTTGTTGCTACAGCGGCAGTGTGCCGTAAATTAGCCGGATTATTTCACAGATATTGCCAGCTTACAGTTGTTAGTCGGACAATAGTGTATGTTAAGGTAAAAATACGAAGGCTATGCTATTCTCTTGTTACGTATAATTGTTTAGAATGTTTTAAGATGCTATTAATTTCCAGGATAACACACAACTCCACAGACGGGAACCTCTTCACAATACGGGCCGTGTCGAGGAGACCTACCTTCTGCATTATTATTATTATTATGTTTTAATTTATGAGCTCTATATTTTTTCAGACAGACATACATATGTATACACAAACAGGTAGGGGTTAAATAATGATAAACAATGATATAATGTGATTCTCCCGACATGTTAAGGCCATATAATTTCTTGTGCCTCCCAACAATTCCAACATGTGTGGACCCAAAGTATTTCATAATGAGGTGGTACTATGTCGAAATAAATACTTTTTTACAGCGTAAACTGAGGAAAAAGTATTTTCGTACATATCATATTATATGGTATTCATAAAAATTAATATACATATGTTTGAAAGTTTCGAAATCCTATGGAAGTCGTTAGCGAAAGTAGCAAAAGTTGTTCGCTATAACGATAATCGTTATGGATACCGTCGTTAAAGAGTCTTTGCAAGCAGAAAAGTCTGATTTACGAATATGTGTTTTTGCTATTTCCAATAAATATCTATTTTTTTTATTGATGGTCGATTTTGCAGTTTTTTCGTAGCTAAGTTCTGGAATGTTCCTATCAGTTTTCATCTGCTTTCAGCGTTTAAGTATGTACATACATATGTGACTTTATTTATTCTTACAAAACTTTAGATTACTGGACGGATTTGAATGTATGAAGTACCTATAGTTCTATAGTTGTTTTTTTTTTATTAATATGATATAGACGGACAGACGAACAGAGGGGTCAACCGATGGCCACCTATGGGCACCTCCAAAGTAATAAGTTCGTTTCCCGCCTTAGAAGTGATGAAGTTGAGCATGAGGGCAGGGCAGAGGCGAGAGGCTGAGGGGAGGGAAAAGAAGGAAGGGGGTATGAGGGGACGGGAAAAATTACCTTATCGTAGTACCCAAAAAAGTATTGTAATGTATTTAGGGTTCATGTATCTATTAAGTAAGTTTTTATTCGGTCATAACTTCTTATTTTCTGAACAGATGTACATATATGTTTTGGATATCGGTAAATAGCTTAAATCATTCCGAATGAGACTGGCTGTCCATAATTTGAATAATTGACTTTTAAAAAAGTATAAAATCGTCACCAATGCGCCTTTCCAATACCTTTCAGCAATACGTTAAATCGTTTGAAAATTGCAAGTTAAAAATTTATTCCCTAGTATCCCATGATCAAATCCTGATTTTGATACAACCACCGCAGGTGAATACTCATTTGAATAAAAAAGTAATTTTAAAAATCACTCTACCATTGGCGAAGAAATCATACATAAAAAAGATTTTTTGAAGTAAATTAAACACGAATTTAATTAAAAACGAATCATCTTTGTCATTTTTTTTGCAGTTAGAGGCTAAGGCTTACACGTAGAACTTACATTCAACATTTTGTGAGTTTTAACTCCCACAATGCTACAACGCCGTGCCTGCATGAAAAGGTAGCTTTTATAATTTGAAAGAAAAAATAACAAGAAAAGTTCTGTTAGATTTAGTTACTAGTGCAATATGTTATTAATTTCCTTTATAATTCTTTATTTTTTAGAAATGAAATTAACCTTATAAACTAACCTTAAAAAGTAATATTAGTAGTTAGTGGTGGTTACATTACGTGTACATTTTATATTTAAAAGTAATGGGGCTCCATTCAAATGTTATCCTACATATAATATATAAGTAATGTTAGTGAAATATTTACTAAAAAAATTAAAAAATTACTAAAATTTACTATTCCTAGATATAACTATCAACTTACTTTAGATTACAACCTCCTTCACAAGCTATTTCACAAACAGAAAGATACATTATCGAGAAAATACGAACATTACCGATGGCAATAAAATTGCAATAACATGTTTGGGAAGCCATCCCAAAACATGTATCTCCGTGGTGGTTGGAAGTGAGCCAGGGCATCCATCACTGCAAGCCGCGCTTTTTATCTAATTATTACGAACTGCGATAAACATGATAACGCTTAATGTACGTAATATGTTGTAATATTTAGATAACCATGAAAGCTGGGTGCAGTAATTGGATCGTTATAAGTTTCTAGGCTAGTCTATTAAAATATTTCAAATCGCAAGTCTTGGTGTCACAGCATGATAATATTACAGCTGGAGTACCTACACTGGTTTCAAAAGTTGGTGAAATGTTGGCCCGTTTTTTTTTTAATAATGGTGGTGGCTATTTTAGCAAATAAGCAGAAATTTAAGCTACATTAATATCATACACTAGGCCACAATCGTGGCGTAAGACCCGTTATGGAGTAGTAGAGGCAACATGGTAGCCTCTCCTACTGGATGACGCAGTTACTTACCGGACATGGCTGCTTCGGGGAGTACCTGTGTCAAATAGGCCGGGAGCCAACGTTCACATCACTGCATGGGCTACCGCGAGCAGCGACACTCAAGTGAAAGCAGTAGCGTGTAGACTTCGCGACGGTCATAGGTGTGGGTAGGCTCTCGTTGGAGACCATAATAACTGTCACCTCGTTTTGCGAGGAGGTGATGCTCACCAAGGAAGTGGCGGGATGGAAACGATAGAGGTCTAATACTCTCCTATCCCGCAGAAGACGCACGGCGATATCTAATTTCCGGCCTCCAAAGCGCTGGCCTAAGGGCGATAGATTTGGCTATCCGCCTCTCCAGCAGAAGCAGCCCAAGAGCTTAGAAGTTACACCACAGCGGGTGGTCATCTGTTGCTGAATAGTCGGCCAGGTCTGCCGAGTTACACAGGAATTTCATTTCAAGGAATTTCCTATGAGACCCCGGCAATAAGTCTATATGATGGAACACTGTATGGTTTTAGTAGGTTCGAGTCCGACATACCACCCTACCCGGTTCAGGAGGATAATGACCATAGGGGTTTCCACACGTTAAAAAAAATACATTAGTTAACATAGAAGAATTTGGATATCCACTTTATGACACGATAACCAGCCTGCTGAACAAATTGACTTCTTCTTACGCTCATTTTTTCACCCTTAGATAGCACGAATGGTATAGCGGTTTAAGTGGTTACCTCGCCACCATGTTATCGCGACTAGTCGATCCCCGCACGGGAAAAAACTTTGTGTAATCCTCAAATTGTTGTTCTGAGTCTGGGTGTTCTTTTTATCCGTTGTTTGAATCTTTGTAAAGTCCACCGCGACACAGGAATTAATCCTAGTACGGAAGCTGTCTTTTGAAATAAAAAAAAATGATCTATTTTCTTCAAATTGGATACAAAAGACCTGTCTTTTTAACACTTTTTTCAAAAGTTTATAAACAGGTCTGACAGAAATTATTATTTTCACTACGAAGTTAGGAGATTTCTGGAAGACAGTAAAAAAAATGCCTTTACGACAAAGAAATACTTTTGTCTTGTTGCTATTATATTTATTTATCTAATCATAAATTGATCGAATCGATTTAACTGAAAAGGAATTATCAATCCTTGATTTACCAACATGTAACAACAATAAAACCAATCCTTACCATAGCCCCGAACTCATTTCTTTATTCTACATTGTTCGCACCAACGTAACTGAATACATTCACGCACGGGGTATAAATTAGAGCCATTTTTGGTATTTCTTTTCTCCTCAAAGATAATGGACCTCCCTCTGGTGGGAGATAACGAATCTCCACGGGATCCGTCCCGGCAAATTGTTCGGAGGCCACAGAATAAAGGTTCTTTATCACTAAATCGAAAACATTACAACGTAAAACGCTTAACGAGAGGTTTTTGAATACTCTCAGGAGTAAACGATTGTTTCAATGGGTACTTGAGTAGAATTTGTTAAGAGATGCTATTTATTTATATGAATAAAGGATCACTTAAGTTAACCCCCTACACAAAAGGGTACGTAATAAGTTTAACATTTTTTCTTGGTTTTTTTTTTTTTTTTTGTTGGTACACCATATAAAGTCGCCCTAACTATACAAAGCGTTCAAATATAGTATCGCGTATTTCTTAGTTAAATAAACCAAAATGTACTAGTAATTAAATAATTTTAATGTTATACAAATGGTGACCGCTATGATGCTGGCACTCTTCTTATCTGGATCGTATTGCTTTCTTCGATATTGCTGCAATTCCTAACCTGATATTTACTGACCTGATTCTCATAAACCAGTACCTGCATACGAAATAGTCAAGCAGGCTACGGTCAGGGCTTCTGGAAGGCCAGTTGATGTTATCTCTACGTGAACTCTACTCTATTCTTTATGGACACCTTTTATTATCCAATATAGGCTCTGTGAGGGTACTGAGTAATTTTAATTTAACTTAAATTTTGACAACTGAAGTCAAACTTTTTATATATAATGAAAAGTTTTAAAACCTGATTAACTGTGAAAATCTGTATAGCCGTGTTTGACACAGACATCACTGTTATTTATATAAACACAAGAATATCGAAGGTTCTTAAAGTGTACATTACTCTAAGGCCCGGGGTTCGAGTCCTACACGGGACAGAAATTTGTGTAATCCACAAATACTTGTCTCGCTCTGGGTGTTCTTTGTATAAGTTGTTCGTATGTTGGTACATACACTCACGCCTGTGTTAACGAAGAAGTAGGCAAAAACGTAATTAACTCGAACATATAGCCGATAACAGTTTAGTCCAAATTAAGTAATCTAATATGCAAAGGGCTTCCTTGCTGTAAGCCCTTTGCACTATATATTGACAGGAAAAGAAGAATGGCAATGGAAGGTAAGGGAACTTGCTTATACAGATGGATTAAGGAGTATAAGCAATAACTCAAGCAGGTCAGGGTCGCATATCTATAACTTGAACTGGCTGGTATAATATTTACTTTCAGCAACCAGTCCGTCCGTGACATAATTTGATGAAGTTTATTAATAGAAGATACTATATTTTTAAATCTAGTGTACTGTAATATTAATAAGTTAATTTAATGTAATATTTACAACAAGGATGAAACCATATATCATGTTTAAAGTAATCATATAATGTTATGAAATTATAAACTTTAAATATTAATTTTACATGCCGTACATGCGGTGAGACATGCTGTGCTTATTTAATTATTTAAACATTTTTGTTACCGTGTTCCTAGATAATAAAGATTATTATTATTTTTAATTCGTCTTCGACCCCTACCGGCAATCCCACTGACGTTCGATTTATTTCGTTTGTTTCTTTATAGAGTATATGGCAAATTTGTTTTGTAATTCGTATAGCTCACTCATTCTTTTCACGTGCCCAAAACACCCTAGAATACCTTTTCAATTTTTGTCACTACGCCCTCATATATTACACATTGCTTCCTAGTATGTACATTATTTTTTTTATCTACCAATCGTACTCCACACATACTTCGTGTGATCTCATTTTAACAGCATTTATTTTACTTTCATTGTATTTTTGCCATACACAACTCTCTCTACAATACAATAATTAAACAATGTAGTAATAGTTATAAATATATTATACCTACGTATTTAACACAGGTGAGCCAACAGATTTATAGGAAAATGTGATTTTATTTATACCACTTTATTTTAACACTATTACTAATAATTTATAGCTGCTAGAAAGGAATTTGATATAAATATTATTATTAAGATTATAAAAATAATACGAAATAAATTTCTTATAGTTTCCTATAGTAAGGATAATCAAAATAAATACAATAATAATATTTTTTTTTATGTGATAGGGGGCGAACGAGCAGACGGGTCACCTGATGGTAAATGACTACCGCCGCCCGTGGGCACCTACAACTCAAGAGTCACAAGTAGAAGGCCTTTTAGGTAGGATTATCGGTCTTGAAATACGGCTGGCGACAATTTGTTTTTTTATACCAAATTCCCTATTAAGTAGTTAAAATTCAAATACTAATAAAATGGTATAAAGACTTAAAATCTATACCACATTCCCGAGCTTATTCACCAAGCGATGTAACGGGTTACGTTCAGCACTGACGGGCTGCCTTCGAGAAATCTCGCCCGGAATCCAATTAGTTAGCACCCAGAACTGACTATCGCGGCTTGGCTAAAACTGACGCCATTATACTTGTAAATATTCCCAACGCTATGGTCAATGAATTCTTGAGACTATGCCAATATGTCTGTTTGCTTATCGCTCGACCATCAGTAAATAGGTAGTCAATATTCTCAGCGCCAAACTATCGGGTTCAATTACATTACTGCACAAACTTACTTCAGTTATCTTCTATATTCAAGTGCAAGTTTATTTCAAAACAATCCCAACCAGAAAACAATTTTAAAATTTTGGACACAGAGGATTATACCGTATTGTATACAAAGTGACTAATTTTGTTACATACAGAAAATCAAGCGTCATCAAGTCAGTCATCAGTCAACTGTGATAGATAAGATTCTTAACCCTTCGACCCGTTGACTTGTTTCAAACCCCAGTCGATTTTTTGGATACTCACGTGAACAAAATAAGTTACCGGCAGCTTATTTCGATAGTTAAATTATATACTACTTTAGTTCATATAATATATTGAATAAATTTCCTCTACTTGTGTTTAAAGAATTTAAAAGGGTCAGAAACAAGTCCTATATATGTTACTTAACGCTTCCTTAATTATATTATTATTATATTTTTCTTTAGTATTTATTGTCTATAAAAATATAGCTCAAATATCTACCTTTTGAACGTGCCTAGCTTAGCGCCAAACATTTATTACCAAAATGTTTTTCGATCCAGTGTTGTTCGGTCCATCCAATACCGTGGACCATATCCCTAGCGTTCCTCAGGGACCGAATATTGTACCTATATGATATGATAGGGTACCTCATATGCGATCGAATTTGGGCTCGGAGGTGTATTATCGGTGTTCTTATTTGGTGGAGTATGGAGATGCTTACATGAAATTGTTTTTGTATAAGTTAGGAACGTATTTGCAGGTAAGCGAACTGGCTGGCCTTATTGTAAGCTGTAGAGGTTAGCTTTATGTATAACTAGCTTTTGCCCGCGAATTCATTGGCGTAGAATTGGACACTTAAGTATCTTTGGGTTTTATACGAGTATGAATATCATTATACATGTAGTAGAGACTTGAACTTTGTAGAAAGTGAAACATTATCTCACCGAATGGTTCAGGTTATTATGTTATTACTTGAGAGACAATAATTCTTCACGAAGAAGCGATATTTATCTTACAACGCTGTCGATGTAAGATAAATATCGCAATGTAATACCTAAAGCGTTCCATAATATGAAGTGATCACAAAGAAGTAACCCACATATCAAAACAATTTAAAAAACGAATTTTCTGATAGACGCATTGAAGTCGGTTGTCTCCTTTTTTAAAACGAATTATTTAAACCCACATTTACAGTGTGTTAGTAAGTGTTATTATTCAAGAAAAAAATGTACGTCATTTCAAAAACGTGGACAAAAAACTTTTCGCATTTAAAACCAGTGCTTTTTAAAACCGCTAGTTAGATGCACGTGGCCGACATAGAGTAGTTTAGCGGAAGAGAGCGTTTCCCTGTAGCAGTGCTGTAAAGAAAGATTTTTACGGTTTAGGGGGGTAAAGGTGGGGAAAGACGTATATCCTTATTTGCTAGTACGTGACCGCAACCTTGCATCCTAAAAGGTTTTGTGCGGTGAATCACAGAGGAATTTACTGTTAAGTATGTTAAGTAGCTTAATAGAGTATATAGTCTTTTTTACTAGCATTATTTGTGTGTATATTTGTTTTCAGAAAAAAATATTTTTGCCTTCGAATAATTATTCGACCGCTCCTAAAATGTAAATGATAACATTTTCAACTTGTATAATTATTTTATTAAATAAAACTCAACAATGATTTCACAAATAACATAAAATTAAATAATATCTCCTTACGGCTAAAGAATCATGCACATATTTTACCGTTATCTGTAGAACAGAAACTTTATGAAACACACCTTTGATTTTTTGTAATTATTAGCTGTAATTAAACAAATGAGATATATTCAGGCTTAGTAAATTATTAAAGCAAAATGTGCACAAACGAATGAACATAAAACGTCATTTAATAAAAAAAGACGCAATGTACCAAAAGTACAACTACTGTTATTTTTTAATTAAATACATTTTTATGAAAATAAAAACTATTTACTTCATTTGAATCTCAACCTCACAATAAAAACAAAAGGTAATTTGAAATTGGAACGATGAATATTTTGCATCTTTTAAAAATAATTTAATTTCGTTGCTGAAATTGCAAATAGAGTTTTGTAAACAAGCAAATTATTATTCTTAATTCTGAAACATATAAATGCAAATAGTAATACCAAAAATCTAAATTTTGTTAAAGTGACATACAAAAGTAAAACTGCAATGCTGTGTAGTTTTATGTTATGTCAAAAAGACTAGCGACAAATTATCTCCATTGACTAGGTAAGAACAAGTCACTCATTGATACGCAAATCGATGTGGTTCTATAACAATCGCAAAATGAATCATATATACCTATATTCCGATATTGACATAGAAAAGATGATTAAAATAGAATAGTTATCACAAAATCACGCCGCCACTTTTAATAATTAAAAGAAATAGTGATTACAGACAATAAATATAGTATATCATGCATTTAGTAGGTATTAAGGCCCGTGTATTAATGTGGTTGTACATTATTTAGAAATGAAAATTAATAACATAAAATATAGAAATATTCTAGCTTAAATTTATACAATCGATTCGTTTGTAAATACTGCATCACTATTACTTAATGTTAATTCTAATGAATTTAAGGTGAGTGGAGCGTTACAACAGTATATGGTATAAAAGAATTTATTTATTTCTTTGCAATTATCTTTTTTCTTAACTAATTGGGTAATTCATAAAATAAAGAAAGAACAGCTGTTCCGCCAACGTTTGTGTCATTAGAATTCCACTTTTTCTTATAATGTCACTTCCTCAATAATCACTATGAATTCAGTCAACAGAATTTTAGGATTATATGGAAGGAATTTCTTTATACAAAATGTCATCACGTTCTTCATTAATGTATGTATATAATTTAATATTTCTTACAAATGATGCTTTTATCTTATAATAATTTAAGAAAAGGCTTAAATAAAATCTTATTATATCATTCTCTTTAACAGTGACTTCTTCATTTTTTTTTGAATCTTCTCTCGTCGAGTTTATTCGAAATCTTCCGCTTCAAAGAAGTTAAGATTGACATCGAATATTTCGTAAATCGTCACTTGTCTAATTCAATGTGATGAAATTCAGTATGGCTTTATTTTAAAATTTACAAACAGTTTTTCTATAATGGTCTAATATTTCTTTAGTTTTCAGTTCCTGTGATCCATTGCAGGTATTTGAATGACCGGGACTGGAGCGGGCTAGCGCGGGCTTCTCTATATACGCGTTGTTGGTAGGGGGTCGGTTGCTCTCTGAAATGTAAAGGAAGCACAATTACTAACTATAAACTAAATGTGTAGTGTTTAAAAATAATTTGAAAAATTATTCGACTCATGTAAAACATGATTCATTATAGAACGGAAAGTAGTCTGACAGTAACAGACATCATTCTATATCATCATACCTGTACAATGTTGCTTGTAGGTTCCTTTTATCATCATGAAATTGATAGCAAAAAAAAACAAGTGCATAGTACTCTTTCTCTCCCTTAATAGAGTAGTTATCTTTCTAATTATGACCTTTTGGTTGTTATGTTTATTTTTTAAAACTATTTGACTATAAGTTAATATAAAAATATGCGAGAGATACTTAGAAAACAGAGAAAAAATTAATATTTTATTTAAATGGTATATTTTCTTGGTATCTTCTACTAAAAATTCTTACCTTAGATCTTAATTTTTACTGTTTATGAAGAACTAAAACTATAATATAATTAGATTAACATACCTTGGTTCGACAGAGGCACGACTATGATAAGCAGGCACGTTAGGGTTGTGGTAGCCTCCGTGCACTGGCGTAGTCAACGTGTGAGTCTGCACCGGCGGATGTTCCGCTGGGGGCTGGTAGTTGTTCGGGTTGTACCTATCCACTGACACACCCCGAACCCTATCCGTGACCTTACCCTCCGTGCCTACTCCTATAGTACTCAGCGGCCTTCTACGACCTAAAGTATTTGTTTTCGGCCATTCTTGAGATACGAATTCTGACTCGAAGCTTCTCTCGCGGTTTGACTGTGGTCTTAAAGTTTGACTCCACGTCGGCGTTGGAGTATATGTCGATGACGGAGTTTTTGCATATTTAGATTCTACTTCCCATGGCGGTTTGATGTTAGTTTGCTCTACAGTTTGAGTTTGAGACGTTTTTTCTGTGAATTCTCTAAGTTCCTTACGCCACTGAGGCTCTACTGTTTCGGATGGCTCATTGTTGTCGTAGTAATACTGTGGAGATGGGTCAGGTTGTGGCTGGAACTTCGTCTCAGTGGGAATATAGGTCGATTCGGGCACAGTGATATATCGTCTTTCATATTCACTGTAGTAGGTCTTACGTCCAGGATGTCTCGGAACTTCCACAACTGGCTTTACAAAAGATTGATTAGGTGCTGGAGGTGCATAAGCGATAGGAGCGGGTTTCGTAAACTTGGCCGGGGCTGGAGTTGGTTTCCAGCCGTGAGAAGGAGTAGGACTGAAGGCTGTTGATTGAGCTTCTTCATAGTACTTTTCTGAAGTGTTATTTACAGAGGTGTAGCTAGAATCTTGTTCCCATGGAGGAGGAACGTAACCTGTTGAGTATTGTGTGATAGAATTGAGGGTACTTTTCTGATAGTTTTGTGTTGTCTCTTTATCTAAATAAGAGTATGGAGTAGGAGACGCTTCGACTGTACTTGATACCCAAGTTGGATTAGGAGTATATGAGTTGTAATTGTTAACGGTTGTTTTGTCACTTAGCGGCTCAGAATAAGATGATTGGTATTGTGGTTGAGGTGTAGCAGCTTTTTGGAATTGGGGCTGTGGTGTGGTACCTCGTTGGAATTGTGGCAATGGTGTAGTGCCTCGTTGGAATTGCGGCTGGGGGGGAGGTGGTTGGTATTGTGCTTGGTACTGTGGTTGAGGTTGAGGCGGATATTGCTGTTGAGGCTGGTACTGCTGCTGAGGTTGAGGAGATTTTGGCTGAGTAAATAATGCACCCGTATTAGTTGGGTTAGAAGTGACGTTGTTATATAAAACGTTTGGAGACTGTTTAGTTTGTTGGTACCACTGCTGGTTAGTAATTGTACTTGGCTTAACGTTGCTAACAGTTAGAATTTCTGATTGAGGTTCACTTTGATATTGGGTCTGTTCATAATTTTGGTTGCTATATTGATATATATCTGAGGGCATTTGTCGTTCCATGCTCAGTCTTTCTAAAAGTAAACTGTGGCGTCTTTCTGTCGCTGGTTCAGGAGGATATACGGGCTGATAAGGTCTAGAAGGCATAGGAGATGCAGAAAACCTCTCAATACTCGGAGGTGGGAAGTATGTTTTTACAGTAGGAATACCTTGCTGGGTTAAATTTTCATAATTCTGGTCTAGTATTTTTGTAGTACGATTAACAGTCACAATGTTTTCGATTTTGTTATATTCTGTCTGTTTACTTAGTCCTCCTGAAGGATCTATTGTACTTCTTATGATTTCAGTATTTTCAGTATGCGTTTTTGTAATTATGGGTGTTATTCCAATGGGTTTAATTTCAATGTCTTCTACTTTATCCAATGGTATGGAAGGTTCTCTAATGGGAATCTTAAATTCTGCTGGTTTTTCTTCAGATATATCTTCTTTTATCTTTAATGTCGGTTCTTCAGATTTTTGTATATGTACGGGTATAACATGTTCTATATCTTCTGCTTTTGATTCATTAGTAACTGCTTCAGAAATAGTCTCTTCTTCTGCTTTAACTTCCTCAGCGGGTTCTTTGATGCAATCTTCTTCTATCTTTTCAACAGTTTTCTCAACGTCAGTCTTTTCTTCTAATTGGACCTCTTGGTTTTCTTCCTCAGCTTCTTCATATTCTTCTTCATCATCTTTATTATTAGTTTCTTTTACTGTTTCGTGTTCAGATTCCTCTTTTTTTTGCAGTTCTTCTTTGACTACTGTTTGAACTTCTTCTTGCTCTACGTCTTCAGCATCTTCTATTACTTCTTCCTCCTCTTCTTCTTCTTCTTCTTCTTCAACAGGTGTAGACTCAATTTTAGCTTCAGGAGTCGCTTGCTTTTTTAATACAATTATTACTGGTTCAGCTTCGTCCACCTTAACTTCTTCTTCAACTTCTTCAACTTCTTCGTCTTCTTCTTCTTGTTCAACTGTCTCAGATTGTTCTGGTTTTGGAGACTCATGTATGATTGCAATTTTATTTATTACTGTCGTTTCAGATCTTTCTCCGGTTTTAGAAACACTGTCATTTTCTTTTGGTGCAGGTGTCTTCTCTGTAATTGTCACTGTTTCTATCTCCCCAGTATCTTCTTCATTATTTACTTCTTGAATAACTTCCTGAGCTTCTTCTTCTTCCTCCTCTTCTACGATTTCTTCTTCCGATTCTTCATCTTTGGGTATTATTGTAGTTTCCTTTCTTGTTTTTATTTCAGTGCGACCATCAATGGTTGTCTTCGTGATAGTAGTTTTAACTTCTTCTATAGTTCCGTCTGGTAGTGTCTTCCTCTCTACTTCCACTTTTGTTTCAGTTTTGGCCCCTGATTTTTTTGTAGGTAACTTGACAGTCATTTCAGCTTCATTATTTGTGTCTCCATTCTCGTTTCCATTATGTTCTTGAACTTTATTTTCTTTCGTAACTTGTTTCTTTACTACTTCGACTTCTCTCTGAAAAAGTAATATATGAGTGTTATAATATATACTCTCGGTTTTTTTAATTTAATTTAAGAGCTTGTTAGAACAAATAAAAAATTAGTGTAATTTTCTGTTCTTAAGATGAATTATTATTATAACACACACGACACAAACTTACTAAGTATTAGTATGTTCCTATACTTCCTTAAGGTTGTATAGTAAATATATGTAACAAACAATGTAAATAATTATATAAATATAGATATAGTAAGTGTACAGTAATTTTATTTGAACCTGTTCATTATCAGTATCTGCATTGTCTTCTACAAGTTTTGTTATTATATGAGTAGCAGTCTCTTCCTCGGCTGAATTCACTTTTACTTCATCAAACGGATTTACTATTACATCTTCTATCGCATCTACTGTCTGGTTGATACTAGCCGCTAGAATGTTATTTTCAACAACTGTATCTTTTCCTTCCCATGTCTTCAAGTTAGAAAATTTTTCAGTAATAGGTGCATTATAAAATTTTGGAATACGGAAAAACTCGGGTTCGGTGCTATTTTGTGAAAATACTGATGATGGATCAGACTCAATCGTAAGTGCAAGAGGAACTGCAGATGTCATTAACGGTACCAGATCCTGCGAAGGCATTGGTTCTGCTACCGTTGTAGATACAAATGTGGATTGGTAAGGAGATGAGTACAGATTTGTACTTGAAGGAACTGTATATCTATCATTTTCATAGTTTAGATTTGTGGCATTATAATCTTTATTACACGTGTTATTGGCATATTCATTCAAACACACTCGTCTGTCATTGTTTGTAGGCAGCAAATACGTAAGTCTATTTTTATGATTGTCTTCGATTAATCGTTCATTGTTTACAGCTGTCGGTGGTATCGGTTTATAAATTGACGTTTCACGGGGATCCGGATTACTTCTGGATCGTAATAACGTTTTTGGATTTGCTGGCATAGCAGGAAATACTTGGACTGGTAAACAATTGTAATTTGGGAGAGGCACTGATACTGCGGGAGTGGCTGATGGAACTACTGGGTGTACTGATATTTCTGGGACCCCTGGGTTCATAGCGTTCCTCATTAGTCGTTGCGCCATTCGTTGGGACTTGATCTCGGAAAGATTGATCCCGCCTGGGGTGTAAGTAAATGGCTTGCGATCCCGGCTCATAGCGCTATGTAAAGCTGACGGTGGATTCATCTCGCTGAAATAAGTTTTCTCAGGTTATTTCTACTGGACCACTGTCATCATAAAGTTTACGTGCTTTTATATAACTATATATATCATATTTATTAAATTTTAAAGACATTGTAGGCGTTTTGGCAAATCGTCAAAAAAATGAAATATGTACACGATACTCACAAGGTGTGATGTTCTCAATAAAAAATAATATTTACTTCCTGCGTTGCAGCAAATTACAGAACTTGGAACCGTATTTGTTTATCCAGTCAACACTGTTAGAATATGTCACTGAAATTATCACATTGGTCGTAAATCAAATTACATTTCACAACTTCGAATGAAGACAGATCACTTATTTTTGTGACTAAACATGCAGATATTAATCTGGTCGCAGCGGTTAAATATAGCACTTGTGTAGTAAATGAGCCGGTACATTTGAATCTGGGAGGTGTTACGCGCGGTCGGCGCGTGCGCCGCCTGCCGCCTACTGCCGTCTGCTCAGCTGCCGCCATGTATTTTGGGCCCGACCCCAATAACGGGCGCCTCGTCTACAATTTGTCTTAAGCAAATCGTCAAAACAAAATTCGGAATACTTCCGACAGTTTCGCGATTATTATTTATTGCTTACTACTCCTCCATTCATCCACTATGCAACTCGCTTTACGTCATATCTCATTTACACCGTTCCGAATGCAGCTATCGCTGACGGATACAGGTATCTGCAGCTATGGTTCATGCATTTTTTGCCAACTGACAATATGACATTATTAGGTTTTTTTTCCTATTCCTTTTTGTAGTGTTTGAAGACAGGAAAATTGATTACTGGTTTTTAATATTCCTCTATTTTTCGCCACACTGCTTTGTACAATCGATCTTATTTTGTTCTACTAAAGCCGCAAGAATCTCTATGATGACCATCTGCATTGGAGAGAACATTCTGAAGTTCTATGTTTAAAGTACAATATTTATTTAAATGTGGCTTTATCCTAAGATTTACAGCAGACAGCGGTTATTCGTCCAGATATCACCGAGCTATTAATGTTGGCTACCAACCAAAACTTGCGGGTTCGACATTGCTTACATTCACTACTGAATCAAATGATATTCAAACATTTTCGTATTTTGATCCTACTATCACTGTATAAACCTACTTCAAAATATTGAATTACATTTATTACATTAGTTGTTTAATTAAATTGGTTACTGGCGTTTTTAACTTTCGTCTTTTAGTTCAATGTTTTATTTCAGCTATATACGCTTAATACTATATAATTTGTTTGAAGCTTCATATATAAAGTTGGGAGCTAACTTCCAGTCGTTTGGTCATGCATGGGCTGGAGGAAGTAAAACAGAGACAATTTTACTGTTCTTAAAGAGTTGTCAAATAAAAGCAACATAAATCCAGAGGCTTTAATGGTGAGTTTCATGTTGGCAATAAAGTTTAGAGCTTTAAGTGGTATGCTGTTAACTTAAACCCCGGAGATTCATAGGATCTAATAAAGAATTATTTGAAAGGACTGGTAATCTAAAACTATAAAAAATGGTTGCTTTTTATTTCAGAATATTTAATTACTTAAGTTATATAAAAATTATTAATTTTATTTTTTTTTTATTTTTTTGTGAATTTTGCTGATTTAAACAGAGAAGGTAAAATAACTTGTGCTTGAAGGCACAAAAAAATATAAAGCATTAGGTACCTACCTTACAAATGTATAAATAAATATCTACCACGATTCCAGACTCCTTGCGGGTACAAAATTTGCAATGATGTGTCAAACTTTTGGATTTGAAATAGATTCAAATATCTCACAAACTCATAAATACGCAGAAACTTTACCAAGTTAAAGAGATTTTTTTACAATTAATATACATATAAACTCCAAATTCTAATTCAAACTTTCTCTTTTTGTATATTTTTAAACATATTCATATAATTATTTAATATACCGGCATGTATACGAGTTCATTCGATATTCCAAATGCAAATAATAATATTTGTTTTGTACGCTTTTACTACTCAACCGATCGTCATGAAAATTCGCACACCGGTTGTCAGGGATACAGTACATACAGGTAAGAAAGTGAGGTACCTATGATCCAGAAACAAATTACAGTTTCCGAGGGATGGAAAGAAATGCGTACGAGCTAAGCCACCGGCAAAATCCAGTCTTATAAAACCTTAACATAGATCGTTAAAATATTAGACATATATGTATACTCCTAAATATAGTTAATAGAACTCTGAGAGTCACTTATTTATAAACAGAAGCAGCACAGTACATATCCCTATCTAGCTTAGACCCTAACGTTCTAAATAAGCTGTTACAAAAAATTGTATTCATATTTTAGCATCATACATACTCAGCAGGGTGAATAACGCGAGACTTTCAATTTATCCTGTAAGCCGATATCGTTCTGATATTTCAACAAGCTCTACTCAAAAACCTGAGAGAAATATTGTTCAGTGACAGGCAGGTAATTTCAGTTGATACCACGAGAATTTTCCTATCTCTTTTCAATATTTATGAGTAACGCGTAATCTGCGTCCCGTGGGAGTCCGATGTTCGCATCTGTCCTGTACCTCTGAATATGGTTGGATAATAAAAAACAAATATGGAACTGCATATTTGATGTACATTATGTACAATGTGTTGTTATATTGTTACATCACAGTCAAGATCATATTGAAATTTATTATATGTATATATTCTTTGGGTAACATAAAAATCTCATCTGTGATCTCAATAGTCATTAACGTGGTGATTTCAACGCCTGGAGCAGTTTAGAAGACTCGGTAGTTATGACACAGAGCTTGTCCATCATCATTCGCAACTCTGTACATTCTACCTTTAACCTCTCATATAAATATTTATACCAGGTCATTAATCTGTTACCAATAATATCGGCTCAGGTATACAGTTACAAAAGCACATTTGTAAAAAAAGTTGACCTGAGTAATACTACGGCCTCACACAATACTGGTGTGAAGCAAGCTACCACCACCAGTGTGTTTACCGATTGCGGTAGTCGGAACCCAACCTCTCTCATTTCCCTTCTACCGTGCTAACCCCCTTCCCCTCCAAGGCCGACAGTGTACTACCTACTTTCGAACTGCAGGTGTCCTTGAGTGGCAGTAATCACGTGACCCGTCTTGTTGTTTGCCTTATAGCATAAAATGGAAGGAAATCTTTAATTTTTATCTTTTTGTAACGTACGGACATCATAGGCTTTCTATCATCTATTTATATACTTTACGGAATTAAAACAGTGTCATTGTATCACTAATGTTATTACAGGCTACCTTTACGAATGTACTTTCACTGGAGCTTTCAATTCATAGTCAGCAACGTTCGTTTGCGGTCTGCCAGGGACTCATTACTCGATTCGTACATACACACGTCCTCGAAACGTTGTGTGCCTTTGGGCATCGTTCGTGACACTACTGAACTCGGACTGGAAACGGAACAATTGTGATTTTGCTATGTAACCACTACCAGAAACTTTGATGTAGTGTAGTCTACATAGTGGAGAAACATACATACATCATTTTATTTAGTTTCTACACTCGAGTAAGTATTCTGACCAAAAGTGTGATTACATACTTCTCTACACAAACGCTTCTATCCCCGAAGGGGTTGTTACCCCACAAACAGCGTCTCCAACGATCACTTTTGACAATACTGAATAAGTGTCACGGAATAGGGGGGCAAGCCTACTGCCATCATCCGATCACTTTATGTCTGTATAGCTTAGTCACCTTTTACACTACAACTACGGGAATATATAAAGTGACCCTATTTGACTCCGCCGAGAACTACACTGCTACTAATAATTATGATCGAAATATTAACAACAGCCAGGTACACTGCTCCTCTGTAAATAACACTTAGCCTTAATAGAAATAACAAATTAAACTAATATAAATTTCCTCATGTTTTCACTTTATGGATATTGTGAAAGTTTGAACTTCATTTCTTGAATTTTCAGAGATGAAAAACTCAATTAATGGGTAGAGTTAAAGTAGAAAACTTTTCCGATGTATACACTTCTTAAGAACCCAATTTGCATTGTTAATTAAAAAGGTTTTTTTTTTCTAAATTGAAAATTACGAGTACCTTTGATAACGATGAAACTTACTTTCACAGAAAGAGTTATGTTGGAAACATTAAATGTTTGCTCTGAAAAATATAAGCAGAGAATGGGTTGTTAAATATAGTTAGTTTTATTTTTGTATGTGGTATTCATATCTAATAAGAAACAAACGGTTTTACTCATGAGTGTGTTTCGGGTATGCCCGATTTGTTTCGGATCCCAATCAGGGCCTTTATTAAGGGGTGAAGCGACTCTCCATGTTAATATCAGGTGCTTCACGCGTTTGTTAGTTTTGTTTTGTATTGATTCATGCAGTTACTTTATTTAATATTCTTAAGATCCCCTTATACCTTGCCAATTAGTTTGGTTTTGACTGTGAAAACATTTTACTAACATGTCTTTGACTATACTTATATAATATATATATATATGTATATATATATGCCAGTGTTTAAAATTCGAACAATTTCATTCAATAAAATGATGATTCATGTAAATCGTTCAAGCACACACGTGATTGGCAAGAGTACAAAAATGAGGAATTATGTAGTTTGCTTCTCGTATGTTAAAACAAAGTCATAACAATTCTTACTTTAACTTCCGTCTTCACTGATTCTTCTTTAGTCGCCATTCTGTAAAAAAGGGAAATATAAGTCTCATTTTTTAAATAGTAGATTAAAAACCTACAATCAATTCATTGTGTTAATTTTTTTAACTTCTAGTCGTATTTATATTCACATAGACTGTAGGATAGATTACGATCTAATCCGTTAGTCGCCTATCCCACGGGAAGAGCGTTGTCAAATCAAATCATCTTTCTATGCATATTTCTATTAGTGGCTGCATCTGGTAAAAATACCAGAAATGTGGCAACAGAAATCAAACCATTACATTTTTATTCATGTAGTTCCTTAAAAAGTTAAGGGTGGGGTTGTCAAAGCGGTATGAGATTTAAGTTTGGCATCAATCCAGTGGTGCCAATGTTGCGACGATCCATAAAACAGATAACTGACATAGCCAAGCTGTTACTATGCACCTACAGCGGTACCAGCCGCCTATAGTTACCCGCATACTACCTGAGTATTACTCGAGATTATTAGTTGAGTGTCAACCCTATTCACATCCATACGTTTAAGCACAGTTTTCTTATGCACTTACTTGAAATCCAAATATTATCCTGTATGTATCACATATCTTAGAAAGCTCTAAAGCCTCCTACATTTTTTTAATAGATGAAAACAAAGAGCTCTGAAGATAAGACATCATTAATCCAACTGGGTTTACGAAAAGAAACTTTATAAAATTAAAAAGGACTACAGACAATTAAGAGCCACTAATAAACCAAAGAGAAAATTCCTCAATATTTATCTTCCCAAAATACTCCTTTACATCTAAGATATATGTTGAGCTAAAAGTTAAACAAATATAACGCTAATACTGTTACTAAACGGATCGACCTATTTCGGCCTGTTTGTGTATAATATTGGGTAATACCTTGGCTATAAATATGATAGGTTTGGTATGGTATAATTGGCTCTGCCATACTAACAATCAGTTGCTATTTCATTTGGATAAGGCGATTTATGTCTGAATGTCGGATTAATCCTGTTTATATTAAACGTGTAGGAGTGTAATGAAAGCTGTTCTTTAAACTAAAAGAACAGTATAAAACGATGCAACTTATTTTATTAGGGTATTAAAGGGTGTTTACTTCTATCATGTTTGACTTATCGTTACATTTTTAGTTGGACCAATAAATTCGAGACTTAGTGCAATATAGCCATCGCTCAGATGTCGATGTTATGCAGAGATGAGTAGTACTTTATTTAATTTTATTTAACACTTGCTGCAGATATATGAGACTAATGCCGCAGGTTTTAGTTATTAGTAACCTTCACCTCAAGTAAAAAAAAAAAAGTACTATTTTAGTATAGCAGAATACTGTTTCTGAGTCAATTCATAATCTAATGTTAGTTCAATCACAATTCAATCTCAGTGTCAAATAAATACGAGTGTTCAACTCGTCGAGGCCAATCGATGTTATGCAGAAATCAGCAGAACTTTATTTTATTTTATTTAACACTTGCTATAGACATATCGCCATAGGCGGCCTTAGCACCGTAGGCAATTTCTACCAGGTAAACTTTAGGTGACACAGAGCGAGGCAGCCTAATTTCTAGCGGGAGTGCATTCCAGAGGGTTACAGCTTGGCCAGGTTGAAAAAAGAATAAACTATATTGGAATTATGTAAAGAACAAAAAAGGAGAAGATTACTTTAAGAGTGGAAATTCCTGGGATGGTTAGAGGATAATTGAAATAGGAGACTAGAGAAGGAAGAACACCATGATCAACGCCCTTTGGTCTTAAGGGTAACCAAGACCAATTGGTTGCGATAAGTAGATACATGATCGTACCAGCGCCAGTTGAATATGAATCGAATGCAACTTTATTTTCTGTTCAATATATCATGACGTCTGCTGCGTGTCAATTGATCAATCTCATTATCATTAACGTACATATGTTGTATTGGAAAATAACCCTGTAATACTGCAGCTTACCGTTCAGTATTTTTTTCACAGCTCAAATTAGGTAATTTGTTCTAATACTTTTTTTACAAATTATCTTTATAATCTACTTAAATATGTCATGAGATCGTACTTTCAGCACTGTGATGTCTTCGTCTTTCTATGAGCAGAACCATCAGACACTCATGGGAGGTAACGTTTTCACAATGCGCCAGTAACATTATTAGTATTGCAGTGTTTATTATGCACTTGTAACTTCTTTCTATAAGGTCAACCATGTAATTATTTCCCAACTTTTTAATAACTAATATACAGGACCGTGCTAACAGGCATTCGGTTTTATTTAAAATTAAAAATAATTAGAGAATATAAATGTGTTACATACATGAACCTTGATATCATTACACGCGTGCAAACATTTCCAGTTCAATGAAAAAATACCCTACTTTGTGTGTCCGCAAAGAAATAACTAAAAAAATTGCTGTATACTACTACTACATTGAAAAACTATTATATGCTAATCCTGTAATGGATATATTGCACCATTAGCAGTCATATAAATTCTATATTAAGCTTAAAAGAAATTGAGAGTATGTAGGTCATATGAATACGTGTTTATGCAATTATTTATTTACGACTACCTGTGCATTGCGCGGCTTTACTCGCTTGTACATAGTTATGCGGAACCCTAATTGTTTTTTCAGAAATAAAAGATTTAAAACTACTTTTATGATACTCAATATAGCCAATAGCTCAAGCAAGTCAGGGTGGCATACCTATAACTCGAACTGTTTGGTGCCAGGATGTCCTCTAACTATAACATAACATACATATTCTAATAAGTGAAGTAAAAAAAATCTTCTCAATATTTCAACTTAGATGAGGTTACTAGATAACAATGATGTATGTATGTATAATAGCTAAAATTAATTGAATAATAAAAACTGTACAGCTGAGTACTAAGATAAGTTAAACTTTTGAAAGTATCAAATTAAATAAATGGAAGTAACAAGTGACTGGCCTGTTGGTCTAGCGGTTATTGATCTTGACTGCTGAGCCAGAGGTCGTAGGTTTGATTTCCACACTGGACTAACATTAGTGTGATCTACAAATAGTTATTCTGAGTTAAGTGTTTATTGTACCCATTGTTTGTATGTTTGTCAAGCCCCCGAGATCCAGGAAACATTCATAACCCGGAAGTTGTTTCTTTTATAATAGTAAACTATTTAAAAAATATGAAACCCGACGCCATCTTAAACTTTTATCATTATTAAGTCGATAAAAGACTTACTTATCACAATCCATCAAACTAGTTTCTACGGCGTTACAGAGAAAAGTCATATGTACTACATACGAGTAAACTAAAAAGATATAAATATGACAAAAATAAAATCACACCTAATTTCTAAATAAATAATATCTATAATTAATATGAGAATGAAAATAAATTACAATCAAATTAGTTACAAAAGAAAACATATTTTTATGCTTTGGTGTGTGTAAAACCCTAGAACAATATTTTTTTGCGTAAGTGTGCGTAAAAACTTCTAATAACGAGTATGCACTCGTTGTACATATGTATAAATACGACAGTAAGAATTCTTGTAGGCGGAAGACTAACAATTTATGCTAAAATTAGATATTTATTGCTGATTTGTTTACTGAAGCTGTAAACTTTAATGTTCCAGTTTATCGCCGGTTATTATAGATTTAGATAAATGAGCCGTGACGTCGGCAATAAACTGTATGAACGGTTATTATGGTAAAAATATACAATCATCATATCGACACAGGATCAGATTTGTTTTGCTTTATAATATTTATAGATAAAAAGAAATTACATATTGTTTAAAAATAAAATAATAAATAATTTACTTAACTTTATTTAATAATTTACTTTACAGGCCTAAATTATCTTAGATTATTTTAGATTGTTCATTAAATTATATACTTTTGTATACATAACTTAACTGAACTGAAAAAACAAAATAAATTTAAAACTTACAGTCGAACTTAATACAAGAACTTAGAGGGGCCTCAGCTGAAAGTCAGGGCTACAATTACTTTTGCAGTATTATACTGAGCTGTGGCCTATTTGTCACACAATACCATACCGAGCATAGCACTAGATGTTTATTATACTATATACTACGTATATTAATGACACCTTTTCTTCTTTCTTTTTAACAGACAACAGACATTAACACTTCGTCAGGCAGGGTATGTACGTACATATTCTCACAGATTTCTCTCTTCGGGATTGGTAGAGACAACTACCCGCCACTTATCTTTACATATATATGTATATAACTACCTCCAATTCATTCCATATTAAAACTGCAGTTCAAAATTGTAAGGTATTGCTTTTTAAATAACCACTTTTTCTAACCTTTTTTTTTAACGAGTAATTGATGGGCAGCAGTATAATAAAATAAAAAAGTGAGAACCGAGACACTTTTTCCTCCCCCATTTTCGCCGGAACTTTATACGGAGATTAACGATCGAATTTTGACCTTTGATGACCACTAGTTAGAATATCTTTCTGAAATAAGAGAGTGCCGCACCACTTTGCAAACAATTATTTTTTTTACTTATAGTATGAAAAATAAAGCCAAGTTTAGAGTTTACAGCAAGGCCAGCCTTTGTGTAAGTGCCTATACGACACGGGTTGTGGTGTATTTTAATTCACCCACTGTTCTGCATGTTCATTCTAAATGTGCTCATTTCAGCTTTCTGTGTGTGTTTAGTTAAACCATTTATTCTGATTATTATTGATTAGCCTACTGTTGAGCCCCTTAGTTGTTCCGAATCTGGGTGTTCTTTGTGTCCATTATAATCATGTATCTTTTTAAAGTCCCCCGTGACACAGCATTTATTCTTGGTGTAGGTGTTGACTTTTTAAAGACAAAATAAATAAATTAACCTCTGTATCTTTAAACATAAGGCTCCTGTTCAAGACCAAACAAAACAGTTTAAATTTTTGTAAAGAAATAATTAATACAGAATCTATCGATTTAAATGAGTAATAACCATGTATGTGAAATTACATAATGATTAAATGTAATTCAAACGAAAAGCTTTCTAAATCTAAACAAATTCACTGCACAATGTGGTTGCTACGTTTTGCCTCCACGGCTCGTAAACGTAAAGTACGTACTTCCATTTAAAAGGTTAGAGTACAAAAGACTAACGTTCTGCCTCCACAATCTACCAAGCTATTACAACTAAAACTTGTAAGTAGCTAACTAGTTAGTAACTTTAAAGAATTCGCATGTTGAAATAAAATGTGTCAAATCTATACTTATTTACGAGTTCTTTTGTAATGCTAATTTCGGAAATTGCCGGACGGATTCGAAAAAGCATGTTTATATTAGATGGAGTACTCAACGAGAAATATATAGGGTACTAAAAACCCCCTACAATCCCTAAGATCGAAGCAGTGACCATAAACGCAGATATAACTGTAGGGAACGGCTAGTTATTTATAAAAAAATTACAGTTTTTTTATTAAAACGGACTGAACTCTATGACTTTTTTATGTTGTTTTAGTTTTTAATTCATGTGAGTTGATTTTTATATTCAACCGATATTCACTAACAGACAGGTCCTAAAACATCCCGTCCATCAAAATTTTATATGAACCAGTTAAAAAAAAAACAAAGCTGCGAGCTATTTGAAAAGTATAAAAACCTGAACTCCATTGCAAAAATACGTTGCTGAAGACCAGTAAACAGGATACAACGTGTGAACAAGTTCATATTATGCTCATAAATGTATTAGCTGAGCGATTGTCTGGCCCCGGGTGAGGTTAATGCGTCTTGATTTATGGGATTCCTCCACCGAACCTAGAAGATTCTATATAATGAATTGGATTACGATTGGCAGTTTTAAAACGTTATTGAAGGAGGAATCACATTCAATTTGTTCAAAATAAAGATTGTGTGTTTGATGATTGCATGTGTCTGCTATGATTTAAGTGCTTATATCATGATATTTTTATTGTTTTTATGTAAATTATACCTTTATAAATTAATTCAAAATTTTTGTTTTTGTGTGCAGTAAAAATTACGTTTATTTCAGACTCAGACTTCTAAACAGGAATGTGAATTGCGACTGTGAAATCTAGAATAAATCTAGAATAATCTAAATGAAGTCTTAGATTTTTTTAATGTATTATTTAGATTATGTCTAATAGTAAGTCTTAGATTATATCTAAGTAAGGTATACCTGGAAAACTATTCACACAACGTCTCTTAAATCTATACATATAGATGTTGACTGTTGACTAAATTTTTGGACTTGTATAAATTCAAACAAAAAATTTGTAACATTCTTTCATCGTTATTTTATTTATGGAAGAATAAGCTTTCCATAAAGTAATTGATGTGGCTAAGCTAAAAATATGTATCATTGTTATAATTAAAAAAACGTAAATAAAAAAGTGTATAAGTATTAATTTCTTTTTTGTTTTACCTAAAACCAGACACCTTTTATTAGAATCTTCTAAACCGTAAATTTTTGTATAGCCTATGTAAATATGTGGTGATGACGAATGAGTTTAGGAATTATTGCCTTCATGACCTCTTTTTACATTTCCTTTGGTACTGTTTGAACAAAAAAATAACTGTATTTTATATCAAGGTTCAAAAACTAGTAAAAACAATATCATCGTTCATCAGGAAAAATATTAGACATCAATCCAACATCCGACCGTTAACCCCATTTAAATATTATCTAGCTTTCATACGTATACAACTTAACTGAAAGCTTCTTATCATAATAAACTATTTTTTGTGCTAGAAAAAGAATCTAAAAATAGATTGGCGAGCGCTGGTATAAATCGCAAACGTAGTGAATCGCAGTATTTTATAACTCAGATGACAAGCAGGCGATTTGCAGCACTTTTTGCTTTGGTTTTAAAAGATAACGTTGATAAAATATGGCTCAAGGATACTGCAAGGAAATATCCTTCGCTGCGCTTGTTTGCGGCGGATAGGGAGGCAGTAACTTGTACCAAATAATGTCATGCTTTGCGGAAAAATCTCGCAGCTTGAAAGGCAAATTCTGTTCGGCGTATTAGACTCGGTGCCTTCTTGCATAACACGTTACGCTATGCTACGCCGGTGTTAACTAAGCTTTTGTTTGATATTTATACTGATTTTAAACTATATATTTAAATAAAATCTTAGTTATATTTGAAATTGACTCAAACGATCAATTTATATATTCTGTTTTAAAAAAGTTGGCGTAATGGATATCCTTCCTTTATTTCATTATATATTATATATATTTATGTAACATTTAAGATAATCAACCTTTTTTTTTTTACTTGTGAAAACCCCCACCGGTCTTCACCTCACCGGTGCTGACATTGAAGTGGTATGTCTGACACGAACCGACTAAAACCACACGGTGTTCCGTCTTAAGTGGGTCTATTGCAAGGGACCTGGGTATAATACCACACCATGGAATATAGGGGGCGTAGCCCCCCCTCTAGTTTGAGAGGCATGCGTGGAACACGTCACGCCACCGGCTCAGGCCTGCTTCTGCTAGGGTACGGGCAGCCCTACCCGTTACCCCCAGGCCAGCGCTCATGGAGCCCGGAGATCGTTGTGTACTCTCCAGCGCCTGATGCGTCTTCTGCGGGACGGGTGATTATTTTGTCTCTCCCGTATCCTCTCCACCGCCTAAGCAGCCGTGTCCGAAGAGTGTCTGATAATTAACTTAGAGTTAATTCTTGAGATTTCTGTCCCACGGATTTTTCTACGTCGGTATGGAAAACGTATTTTATGCATATGAAACCGACTACAACTTTTGTGTATTAGCAATTGAATCTCAATTCGGTATTTAAAAAAAACAGATTATAATTCAAAAATAGATTATAAAACAAAAAATTATAATTTATTCACAAATCCGTCATTCAGTTATAATTTATTTTCAGCGTTTAGTTCGACTTTTAGGTAATATAGTAATATATTATTAGATTACGATTCATTTAGATATAATAGAAATACTCGTACAAATAATTAATGGTTTATGACCATTTGTTATATTTCTGTTTGAAATTGTGTTTAAAAGTATTTTACGGGAATTAAAGCACTGTATTCCTAAAATATCAATAAAATACTTGAATTCAGATTTAATCTTTCACTGGCAGATATTTCTATAGTTAATCCTATTTCGATAAGGTAATCCGACTATTTCATTCATTTATTGCAGTTGAATTCTAATTTTTTAAGAACATTACCTAGTCTAAAAATCCTGCTAACATGTAGAGTTAAGTGTCTAAATAGATAAAATGTTCATTGTAGGGAAAATCTCTTTGATCAACTTAATCATAACCTGAACATAAGGTACAATAAGTTAATGTCAGGTTTTAGAGATAGTAACGTAGCTAATGAGTAAGTAACAAAAATATTTTTTAGACAATAGTTACTCTTCTGTTCTCAGGCAATGACAATATAATAGTTAAACCCTTTACCACAGCAATTTATTTACTCTACTTACCAGATTAACACACTATCATGCCTTGTTTTGCATGCCTGATGGCCGATTATGGTTTAGAACAAATTATATATTGTACTTAACTGTTCTTAATACCTATAAAAAATAACTACCGCCGCCCATGGACACCCGCAACTCAAGAGTCACAAGTGCGTTGCCGGCCTTTTAGGTAGAGGTACGCTCTCTTCTTGAAGGTTTGAAGGTCGTATCGGTTCGGAAACACGGCAGGCGATAATTTGTTCCATAAGCTGGTTATGCGAGTGCCAATCGTCCAGGTGATGGGGATGGATATTTTGTCGCGTAGGACGATGGCGGAAACCAGCAGCCGGTATAAGTCCGAACAATTCCTCTGAACACTCCCCATGATACAAGCGATAGAGGATGCAGAGTGAAGCTACATCTCTACGCAACGCCAAGGTGTCAATCAGAAATATCGATAATAAGAGAGATAATAAGAATGCGGTCAAGAGGGAGAAGTTGGTACTGGGGTGCACCTGCATAGAGATGAGAACAGTATTCCAAGCTTCTTCGAGGCTGATATGGCCTTACTTACTGACTTCAAGTGTTCGGGTGGATTATATTTGTGTATATACCGGGATATACCGGGATGTTGGTATCGACACAGATCACCTTCGAGTCATCAGTCAAATACGAGGACTCTTTAATCGATGGCAACAAAGAGTATCCAAACAAGAGACTGTCTTAGAGCGAGTGAAAGTAGAAAAGTTACAGAATGAAAGTGTTCATGAAGAGTTTCCTATAAATTTAAATGATCGGTTTGATGGTATAGATGAAATACAAGAACTGAAAGGTTTGTGGGATACGTTTAAGGATAATGTTGTGAATGTTGATGTTGAAGTATGTGGTTTGGATACCCAAAAGAAGGAGAGGAAGAATGTAGAAGAATAAATGGTTTGATAAGGAAGTGCGGAAGGTTTCATCAGAAAAGAAAAAAACATGGTTGGCCTGGCTAGCAGCAAAAGCTAGCAAGAGAATAGGAAAGGTGACGGATGAATGCGTACAGGGCAAAAGAGAGCTTTACAAGCAGTAAAATTAAAAGTGAAAGTAGTCGTGGATATGAAGAAGAAGGAATTGTCAGACGCCCGAACGACGACGCAGCAAGATCGACAGGAAACTTGCGACGTAGCATTTGCTATCGTCTTCAACATGTTATTCTCGCAGGGTTTGCGAGAAGATGTAAATTCCTGTTTTCAAGCTAATTCAGTTGATAAAGCTTGAAAAAAATAAATAAGATCAGTTTAGTGGTAACAAAGCCAGTTTACATTTATATTACTAATCCAATTATAGTATTGCATGCATATATTATGACATGTAACGACAACAAAGTAATTCCAAGTTAAAATCGTGAAATATTTATCACTTGACACCGCTCCAATATTCGTACATTCCAGATTAACTGTGTACATATGCAAGTATAATATAATAGACAGATAATGTGTTATTGTATACGAATCATTTCAGAGTTCTGGCCTTGTGCCACAATACGTTGTACCTAGGTTGCTACCCAAATCAACCGAGCTATAAGTACATTTGCGTGCAAAACTGCTCCAATTTATATTATAATAATAGTATATAACAATTAAAATAGTTTAAAAATTATAAAACCCGCTCTTTCATCATGTGTAATGTATGAATTCTTGAAAGCAAACTAAATGGGCCCAAAATCAATGGTTTTATTATTAACCATTGAGGAGTTTAGTATCCTACCTGCATACTAGATTCATCATCTGACCTACGTCAAACAAATCATATGAGCCAAAGCTTAGGGGGTTTACTAGTAACCATTGAAAGGTTCTAACGTTAGTAATTATACTTTTAAATGATATTCTTAGACATTATAACAAAACACTCTTTAGTATTACGTACTACGTACTTTATTCTAGAATACGGATTGACACGCTTAGATATCTCTGTAAACATATACAGCGTGACCTAGAAAATAGAACACTTTTTTTTTTTTTTTTTTTTTTTTCGTGTGGAAACCCCCTCGGGCCGTCATTTCACCCGGGTTTTCGGTGGAACGGTGTGTCGGAATCGAACCGACTAAAACCACACGGTGTGCCATACTGCGCTTAAAATAGGAGGAATCCGGGAACAGCTTTATTAAGACATCCGGACCCCTCCTAGCGCCTGCTCGCACTATGCGGGCACCACTTGCGGGTAACCTATCAATAAGGCGGCGTCCAGACACACGCGGACGTCACCCCCTCGCGGCTGGCCATACGGCGGATGGAGGGGAAAACCCGTCCCGACCACCCGCAGCAACACTCAGGGCGGCATGAGGCGCTGGTAAGCGCGTCTCCGCCGCCCTGTTCGCCGGCGGCGAATCGGGTCCGAGTGGAGATCATCCTCCCGGGCCCACTCCTCCGCCTCCTTCTGTGAGATGACTTCCTCACAGAAGGCTGCGACCGCGGTAAAACTTCTGTCGCTACCGGCCATCGAGCGTATGATGGCCGGTAGTGACAGATCTTCTCCAATGACTGCAGCGAGGGCCCGACGCTGCGCCGCCCAAGCGGGGCAATCCGCGAGCGTATGCTGGGCCGAGTCCTCACTACAGTCGCAGTGGTGACACACGGGACTCAATTCTCTCCTAGCGACCGAGTGCAGGTACTTTCCGAAGCAACCGTGCCCGGAGAGAACCTGCGTTAGTCGGAAAGAAAGGGTCCCGTGCTGCCGCACTGCCCACTCGACGATGACCGGCTGGAGCGCCTCCACGGTGGCTAAGCCAGCACATGGAGCCTCCAGCCGGGACGACCAACGATCCATAGTGGCTCGGCGAGCGGCCTCACGCCACTCGCGTACCTCTTCGGGCGTGGGTCGATTGCCACTACCCGCCCGGAAATCAGTCGTCCGCCGATATACTTCGGCGAGCACTTCCGCTTCCAAGTCCCACGGGGGAGTTCCGGCCAACGCGCACGATGCCTCCGTCGACACGGTGCGGTAACCACGTATGGCTCTAACCGCCATGACCCTCTGAGGGCGCCAGAGGCGTGCCCCATTCTGGGCGGTCAGAGCTTCCGCCCACACCGGTGCACCGTATAGTGCCATTGACCGGACAACCCCCGTGTACAGCCGTCTTGTTGCGACGCTGGGTCCACCCAAGTTGGGCAAAAGTCGCCCAAGGGCGGACGCAGCGGCGACCAGCTTTGGAGCAAGCTGCCGGAAGTGCTCGTCGAAGAGCCACCTCCCGTCAAGGATCAGGCCCAGATATTTAATGTGGGCCTGAACCGGTACGAGGACCGAGTTGACCATGATGGCGGCGCCAGCGGGTGGACCACGACGGGGACCATGAAATAAAAGGGCCTCCGTCTTGTCCAGGGCCACCCGCAAGCCCAGCGCCTCGATGCGCCGGACCACCAGTGAGGCTCCTCTGGTGGCCAGGTGCGCCGCCTCTTGAAAGTTCATTCCCCGGGCCGTGACTAACGTGTCATCAGCATAACAAATTACGCCCAGCCCAGGGGGGAAATCGCCTCGAAGGGCCCAGTCGTACCCCATGTTCCACAAGAGTGGTCCAAGGACAGACCCCTGCGGAACACCACACGACATGAGCCGACGACCCAGATTCCCCTCTCGATCCTCGTACATGACGGTACGCTCCTCTAAATAGTCTGCCACTAGCCGCACCAGGTACTGTGGCACTCCGTGATAGCGGAGTGCTTCCCTTATACAACTGAATGGCAGACTATTGAATGCGTTGGCGATGTCCAATGACACCGCCAACAGTACGCCGCCACATCTTACGGCCTCTTCGGTCACGGCTCTCAGACGCAATACAGCACCGATCGTCGAACGACCAGCTCGGAAATAGAAAATAGAACACTTGTTTTAACCACTGAAAATGATGAAAACTTTAGTTACAAAATCAAAAAAATAACTGTATGCATGCATAAATTTCATTAAGTAGATCAAATATGGGTTTATTTCTGAATTATCATTACATGATAATTATATATGTTTGTCAAACGTCAACCTTCAACAAAGTAACATAAGCAATTACCCAAACGATGTTCGTTGTAGGTATAAATCTGTAATTTATTCATTGTTTAAATACCACGTTCTAATAGCTGAGTTTTGAATTATTTGTGAGCTTCGATCGAGACCTGTTTGAAATTCAAATTTTACTTCGTTTTGTCGCCATTAATGTTCTTATAAATATCAAAAGGTTTGGAAATATCTCACTAAATGCGTTACACATAAGTGAAAAACCCATTGTAGACTCGATTTCCGCACATGACTAAAATTAGCGAGAACGAATCTGCGTGTTCTTTGTATCTATTGCAACGTCCCCCAAGACACATTGACACATGAATGATATTGCTCGAGTTGTCTTTTCATTATCAAAATATTGATATATTATGTGTTTGTTTTGTCACAGGCGTGCAGCATCAAAGTCTTAAATAACACATCGTGTTCTAAAGGCGAGTATTATTAATCGTAGTTGTCAAGAGGTAGATATACATAGGTATTCTTTGTTTTTTTTTTAGACAGTTACATATGTACGTCTGGGAAGTTCCACTAGTTTATAACTTTTTTTACAGTTAAGAGAAGCTATTGCTCGAATTAAACCTCCTTGCCTAATTATTATAATTGTTACAAAAACTTCCAAAGGATTTTTTAGTCACCTGTACAAGAACCATGAACACAAACTACACCCAGGACATAATGTTTTATCGCCGCTACACAGCGGTCAGTGCAATTATAAGTGCGTATAGAAATACGAGCAGAATACAGCGCACAGTTCGGGAATTATGCGACCTCGAAAACGTCATACTATTAGTGTTTTATGAGGGAACGTTGAGTTTATTATAAGTTAAAATGTTCTAGTCATCTGCATAAAAAACAAAACGTTACAAAGACTAAGAAAACTACAGTACAGGCCAGCTGTAGAACTCAATTCTACCGTAGGGATTAAAAATGAACTGCTACAATGATCTTTTTGAGTATGCATGATATTGACCCAACAGTGTATGTGTTTATAGTGTCATGTTAATGATATCTTCTTACAGTTTAAAAATAATTTATGATAAAGTTAACGAAATTGCGAGATCCCGAAACGTGCATGTACAATAATTAATACAATCTGTAGGGCTCGGTTTTTGGCAACGAACTTCAAAGAAATTATAAAGAGCGTCTCTTCTACATACTAATTATCCTGTGTCGTTGCTGTAAGCCGTTGTGACAATTAACGCGATCAATTTACGAAAAAATATTTTATAAACAACCTTTTTCAAATTCACGTATGTACTTAAGTATTACACTTTACAGCTTTAGAACAGCTCAGGTAATGTCACGAAGCGATAAGTATCAAAAGCTTGGTAAAAGAAAGTATCTTACTAAATTCTCGCTCTCAAAAACCCCACTCAGAATAATGCATGATAATCGCCCGACGAGCTCTTTATTCATTTCTTTACAGAAACTTACCTGATTCGGTTAGAAGGCTCGGACTCTTCGGCATCAGCCAGTTCGAGTTACAAAGTATGACCTGATTACATTCCACGACCCTCCTGTACAAGCAATGTCCCTTTTCTTCCCTATCCGTCTTCCCTTCCAATATCTATATACTACCAATTTTGTCGATTTGATTTTAATAATGCCCGTATGACTGTCATAGGCTTGCCCCTATTACGTAAGTGGGACAACGTGGCAACGTGAGGGCGCTGTATACACATCTCTAACCCTTCGTAGGTGCAGGTTAGAGTATATATATGTACAAAGTTTATTTTAGAAAATCATTTGTTCTTATAGAAAGCCATTAGTGTAATCACATTGCAAATAGAGGTACGCACACGCTGTTTCTTTTCTACATAAAGCAATACATTTGTTTCTCCTATTCAGCAAAGAAGTGTCATTTTTGTTTATTTTAACTTACATATTTACATTGACGCTCACTTTTTGTAGATTATAATTTGAGTCCCATTTACGTAGCAAGCCTATTGCCGTCATCCGAGCACTTTTGGGAATTAGATGAGAAAATCTGGAGTATATTGGCAGGAAAGGGACGGGAAGAAAGGATAGAAAGGGAATATTGGTTATACAGATGGATTGTATAAAAAACAGCTGTAGCAAGTCAGAGTCGCATACCTATAACTTGAACTGGCTGGTGCCGGCAAGTCCAAGCCCTCTAACTACTTTGTTATTAATTTATTAAAAAAAAAAAAGATTTTATAAATTGTTAAAAGCGATTCAGTTGCTGAATAACAGACGAAAATCCCTTCTAGAACCATTTTATTAGACATTTAGTATCTTTAATCTGTAAACCAGTTATGAAATACGGAATGTCTGGGCTATTAAATAAGTCGTGCGTGCTGACCGGTAGATATGACAGATACGACACTGCTTACAAATAATGGATTCATGATAACTGTTTATACCTATAGTAAATGTCACTATTTAGTTTTCAGATCACGCCTTCCTATTAACGCTTTAGTTTGTCGTTAAGTTGGTATGTTATAATTTATTATGTCTGTTCTTTAGTTTTAACTTCGTAAAATAAATATTACTATTATTATAAATGGGAAATATGGTTCAAAATATTGACGCGGAGAACAGCTAGTCGTTTATATTTTTAAGCGCGTCGTGAGGTTGTGACTTCTACTGAGTGCTGAGTTAAAGTAGAAAACTTGTTTGCGTTTTTTCCAAGTTGTGTATAATATATATGTTTTACAGTAAATATAGAATTTAATCTGATCTACTGGCAGCGCTCTGAATGAATAAAACCTAAAAGTAAAATTTTAACTAACACTTTGAAATGGAATTTTTGCCGAATTTTTTTCATCCGAAGCCGAATATACAATCAGTCTCAGTCATTGAAAACTAATCATATCTAGCTAGCCTGACGTTCAATTTCAGCTTTTAATTTAGGCTTTGCTCACGTGCATGTAAATTTTGTATAGAGGTATCTCTCCAAATAATACAATAGGTGTCATATGGCTTCTTAGATACCCCTTACAGATTACACGTTAGTACATACATACATATACTCACACCTGTTTCCTCGAAGAGGTAGGCAGAAGCGTAATAACGCCCACATTTTGCAGACAATAAATTAGTCCCACTCACGTAAAAGGGGCAATCGTTGCCGTCATCCGGGGTCTTTTGGGCTTAAGTTGGGAAAATTTGGGGCTTATATTGACAAGAAAAAGAGAATAAAAAAGAAAGGAAAGGGATATTGCTTATACAGATGGATTGGGGAGTAAAGGCAATATCAAGCAAGTCAGGGTCGGGTGCCTATAACTTGAAGTGGCTAGCGCCGTTAAGTCCTGATCCTCTAACTAGTCCTCTGTAGTTGCTATTAGGTAGTTAAGACGTGTTAACTCAAACGTAGTTTCTCAGTTATCTAAGTCTTTGGGTTCTGCAGGATTAGTTGCAAATAGTGATTATTTATTTATCTTTAAAAATATAATAAAATTAAGAAACTATTAACAAACATGCCTCGTAAAATTCCTCAGCATCGTCGCCCACTGGTAGAGTTCCTATGAGGCTTGCAACATTACCACGTTCAATAGCAATGCGTAGTGCAAGGAAAAGGCCAACCTTCTGGTCAGTAGAAGTATCGTATGGACATTTAGCTAGTTCCTTATAAATGAAACGAGAAGTCGGAACCCATAACCTTACCGTCTCCACTCCCTACTTCATTTAATTTCATTGAATTAACAGTTGATATATAGTTTTCAATTTGATGACGCCATAGAAGCCTTATAACAATTTGAGAACTTGTCTTTATTTTTAGAGGTACTAATATACCACAAGACAATGACTTTGAGTATCATCGTACGAAGAAAATCGTTCAATGATTCTCATAAGAACTCAGGTATTAGACGTCAGAGAAAAGAATTCCTTTGATCCTCGAAGTCTAAATTACATTGACATCCATTTTATAAATATCTACAGACAGTTGACAGGCCGACCGTTATATGGGTGTCAGTCATCTTTACCAAATATTTGTGCGAAAATAAAAACATCGTACAGAGTTCCGTATACTCTCACCTCGAATACAATACATAACTTATCAGTTCTTAAATATCCGAAAAATCTCCTTTCATACGTTTAGGGAAGCGTTAAAAAGCACTGGATACTTTTGCAACCATTACATTCTGACAATTTACGTCTATACTGAAGAACATGTAACATTTTTGCACCTTTCACTATTTACTCAACCATTTGACTAAAGTAAAAAGATTCTACAACTTGTACCTATGTCATATCACTCAATATTTTTTTTTCTTTAACAGAACCCCATCTTGAATGACAATAACACTCCGTTTACAAAATACAAACTCCAGTAGTCAACTGTTATTGAGGAAACCATACCAAGAACAAAGGAAATTTAAAAATAATATTAAACAAGTAAACCCATGCTGATAAAAGTGTCACTAAAACTGTTTTAGAAAAGTGATCACATTATTAATCGAAACAATATAAGTAAAATATTTCCCAACTCATGTATCGTTTTCATAACAGCGTCTCTAAACCGTGAAAGCGATATATGTATGTACATGCTAATCATTGCAGGAGTGGTGATGACAGATGATATAATAATAACGTATACTTAACTATCAATGAAATAAAATAAACTATGGCAAAGCCAAATACTCTTTAGTTTATGGTAAGCTTAAATTCACTAGATACACTATATAGGAGCTCTGGCATTAAAACTCGGTTAAGAAACGCCGTGTAGGTTTAGGTGTGGGTAACACTCGGTTAAAAAAAAGTATATGACATATCTATTCGTTTGCCTGATGAAGGGTGACAGTTAGCCTGTACCAACGTTCAGTGTAATCTAGTCAAATCATCAGGCAATTAAAACGTAAGTAAGGCATATAAAGAAACTCCCTGCTAATTTTGACAAAATCAAAGTCTTCTCAAAATGTCTAAAAGCCGGCTTTGCTCTAGCCAATGGCATCAATCGGTGGTAATTTTTTTGAGTTGACGACAATACCAAAACGTTAAATATTTTTACTATCACTGCGTCTGTTTAGTTGGCAAGCTGTCTGTTATTATACAACAATGATATTTCTAGAAAGATCGGTCTTTGAAATATGACATGTTTGACATGACTGTCTTTCAGTCATTATTTTTTTTCATTTTCTTTCCGTTTCAAAATTTCTAATTTCATATGCCTATGTTATAGGCATAGATTAAAAACAGAAGAAAACTTGTTTAGTTTATTCTAAATTTTACATAAAACTTTAACTTTGTCACAAACTTTTTAAATATATAAGTTACATAGTTTTATCAAGGCCATTGTGTCTTATGTAACATGTCGTTATTACTAAAATAGTTATTCCATATCTGGGTGTTCTTTGTGTCCGTTGCTTGAATGCTGTTATTTCTAATGCGGGAGTTGTCTTTCTTCTTCTTTTCTTTTCTTCTTCTTCTTTAAGAAAAAAAAAAGAAAACCTACGCCAAAATAGCTACCAAGCATTAAATTTTACACAAAACATACACTCACGCCTGTATCCCCATGAAGGGGTAGGCAGAAGCGTAACTAAAGACCACATTTTGTCGATAATAATTTTGTCTAATTTACATAATCGACTCGCCTGTTACCTCGACGGAAACTGCTGTCGAATTGACGCCATTAAGCGATAGGCCTAAAGATGGGAAAATTTGTGGAAACAGGAAATCGAGAATAGAAGGGGAAAAAGGGATAAGCAATAGCTTAAACAAGTCAGGGTCGCATACCTATAACTCGAACTGGCTGGTGCCGGGAAGTCTGAGTCCTCTAACTGTAGACGTTAGTAAGTAGTAGCAGTAAGTTTTAAGTCGTTTAATGTAGAAACTGCAAAAATTTAAATTTCTTCAACGCAGAACTTATTGCTGCATTACTCATTGCATTGCCATTGAGCTTAGACGACTCAACTGCAAAGAAATCGTTAGAAAGAGAAGAGAAAGAGAAAGAGAAAGAAAGCGTTACTTAGCAAGTGGGGCGGATTCAAGTTAAGCTCAAACATGCCTCAAACATTGTGTAACCATGACTAATATATTCCAAAATGAAATCAAAAGGAATTTCTCCTTGATATGAATTAGTAAATGTATATTTACAGGAAAAGGAGGATAGAATGGGAATAATTAATTTTATTTAACCGACTACGGAACTCCAAACGCCCGAAACAATAAAAAAGCGAGGTAGACGCACTCCATAAGTTCATTACCACTTGGCAATAGACAACTGTCACCTGTACCACCTTACAGCATCTACGTCACTCTGGCCGCCTGCCAAACCGTACCTAAAGATCCATTCTCCATTCACGACGACGACGAATGTACTCGTAATGCATGAAACGAGTAATGATAATGCGGTGTGATTGATGACGCCTTTTACGAGATATTATTAGGCCGAGATATATGTATTTACGTTACAAAGGTAGGTAATGTATCTTAGAAAGGATTTATTTCTTGTAGAATTTGGCTTTTAATGTTATGAATTGTTACATAAATCGTGATTGGTTGTCCTCGGTAATTGTTACTAGCAGCAATAACTAGTAATAGCTAATTGTCGTAGGGTTAGCACACTCGTACACACAGCCACACTCACACACTAACATGTACACACACACGCACATGCACACACACACACACAAACACACACACACACACACACACACACACACACACACACACACACACACACACACACACATACATATTCACACGCAATCACTCACACTCATAATAGTAGTAGGTACATACTCAATAATACTACTCTTTAGATACAGATAGTCATTCATGCACCTCACATGTAAAAAATACACGGTAACTTAACTACGAATTACACGTACCCTAGCACCTAGTTGCTAAGATATAGGAGAGGCTGGCTATCTGTCATACAGGCCCTGCCTAGTACAGAAGTCAGTCTCTCACACAGATTATGACTATTGTGAGATGTATTCATGGACTTTGTATAAATTTAAGAAAGTTAAATTTGGAATACTGAATTTTGTACAAAGAGGGGATTTTTTTTTAAACAATAATTGTTACAAACTTAGTAATAACGTGAGAACAGATATTTTAACTTGTAACCGTCCGTGATGCAGTGCCAAGTGGACGGCAATATGCCTCTATTACCAAACCGACAAAAATATAAGTGTTTAATACAGGCGTGAGCGTATGTATGTATGTAGGCGTCAAGTGTTTGTTGACCTGTCATGATACTGAAACAAGAACAGTTCAAGTACAAGTTATACTGGTCGGTAAAATAAACCAAAATATGCTTAACTTAATGATTATTGGTCGAAACTAGACCACCTAGGTCTAGTCTCAATAAATTGGTAACAAAAAATAACCAAATTTATCCCCCATTTAATAACAATGTCATTCAATCTGAAGATCTCTTAGAACTTTGTTCATCAAACTCCTAAGAAAGTACCCTTAAATATTTATAAGTTCTTACTTAGGACTAAATCCTTATCTTTTGTTTACAAGGACCGGGCTGTAACCGGTCTGAATACTTCTATTATTTACCTTGAGACCTCGTTTTGAAAGAACATTTTTATGTGACATTATTCTGTCAATCTTAATTTTAACTCAGTATTTTATATACAAGATAAAACTTATGAGCAACTTTTTAATTATTAGAATGTCATAAGCTATTTTTGGTTTTTATTTTTTAAAGACATCTTACGTAATAGGATTAACTCCTTTACGAACATTCAAATAACGGAAACAAAGAACACCCAGAACTCAGAACATCAATTTAAAGATTATACAAAGTGTCGTCCCATAAGGGGGTTGAACTCACAACTCTCGGCGCAGCAGTGCAGTGGTGAGGCGACCACTTTAACCACTGCGCCTTCCATGCAGTTATCAAATTGATCCCACATAAGAACAACTATATACGACAATACGCGAAAGAACAATATAGATATTTCATGTAGGGTCACAGCCGGCTTTAATTAATCTACCACACTGTTTATGCTTAAGAAAGACGCTAATAACATGTATATATCTGTCAATACATATTTCTTTTTTAAAGAATAAGCATAAATACTAGCACTTATCCCATATAGACCTATTATGTACCTATACGAGTGTCTAGAATGAATATTTAACATCTAAACGTTAGCTAACTATTTATTGAGATTTCTGGAGATTCTGTTGTCATGAGGTTTTCTCATTCTCTACAGTTTAAAATGACTTACGTCAATGTTATATTTCATCGCTCTGTACACAGCTGCCAAGTTTTACATTTATTACTTTATTAAGATACCCGTAACCTAAAAAAACAATAATATCCGAATCTACGCTATATTGTGTGTCATTTTCTACATTGACACAAAAATATATAATTTTTATTCTTCTAATATAAAAATGTGAGTATTATATGTATACTACTGTTAGTAGAATTACAATATTTAACATACTTTGTAAAACATAGATAAAAGCTAAAACTGTATTTAACGTTATCATTTAACGGTTCTGTTAAAACATATACACATAATGTCAATTAAAAAAATCGCTTTAGTATCTCTACGTAGCAGAATGCAAACCTGGCGAAAAGGTTAGTCAAATCATAGATATGTTATTAAAATCACAGATTGGCACTCCGCACTGTGCGCTTCTCCAGAAGCTTTTTGCACTTTTTGCTTTGCTTTTTGCACAACCAACTTATGGAACAAATTGTCGCCTGCCGTATTTGCGAACCGATACGACCTTCAAACCTTCAAGAAAAGAGCATACTCCTACCTAAAAGGCCGGCAGCGCACATGTGACCCTTGAGTTGCGGGTGTCCATTGGCGGCGGTAGTCACTTACCATCAGGTGACCCGTCTGCTCGTTTGCCCCCTATCGCATAAAAAAAAAGATTAACATCCAAACATAGACCTTGGAGTACGTACATACATATACACTTTTTAAACCATGAACAATAACACGATTGAAATCACAAAAAGGAGCCTAAAATACATGCACACATACAAAATTAAAATTTTGTAATACTTTTTACAGTAGTATTACATAAGTACATATTAAGTTTAGAAATAATAACCTCCTATTTTGAATAGTAATAAATATGAGATACCCAATCATATATCTTACATTCATAGCTATGCTTAACATAGCTTCCTAGCTGCAGAAATACTAAAAGATGCCACAAACATCCTGAAGTCTACCACATCTGTCTGACTACTGACCACTGACCTAATAGGTACATACACTGAACCCTCTAAAAACAAAATTAAGGAAAGGTAAAAACAAAAAGGTCTGGTTGAGTTATCGTATTATTATTCAAATATTGAAAACTTTACAGAGACTAAAGTCAAGATTCATTTGTTTTGTGTCAGAAAACTTTATGAGTTGGCAAACAACTGGAGCATTGAATAAAATCTAAGCCAACTTTACGTAGAGCAAAATGTCAGAAATGCCACTACGATTTTTAGTTAAATAAATATGTAATAGTATAGAACTACAGTCTGTAACTCTTTAGTATTCAAAGCTTTGTAAATTACATATGATGAGAGGTGTACATGTGAAAGAAATAACATATGCATATTTAAAGTAACATGGAGTAAATTGGGTAGATGACTACGCTTACATTAAATTATTTCACTAAATTCATTCAGACAGTGAGATTACTGAAAACAGTTGAAGAAGAAGAAGAAGTTGTTTCTGTTTTACTGTAACGTTTTTAATTCATTTTTTATTCATCGAATTCAATTTAAGATTGAATTATTTGACAATTTGTAGACGAGGCTTTACGCCTATGATGGCCTGACATTCATCTAGTCTATTTCAATAAAAAAGCACTTAAAGAAATAATTTGATACGACTTATTTTTATTGGTGAGATTGGATGAGAAATTGTTTCATTAATGAGCCAATATATGTGTCATTGTGAGTTTTGAAGGAAAAAAGAAGAAAGAAAATAAGACATATATTCATGAACATAAACAAAATAATAATATCTGGTCTATTGGTGTAGTGAGTAGTGGCCCTGACTGCTAAGACAGAGGTCGTGGGTCGGTTCCCACACAGGACAGACATTTGTGTGATGAGCACGAGTATTTGTTTTGTATCTGGATGTAATTTAACTAGAATAAGTGTGTTTATCAGCAGTCTGGGGTAGTACAAGCTCTGCATAGTTTGGAATCAGACGGTCGTGTGTGAGATGTCTGAAGTGATTATAATAATAACAATATACTACATGAACAGCATATACAGGAATTAAAAAACATTTTAAAACAGTTTGTTCTGAAAAGGTGTAAGCATAAAACATTTACAGTAACCGTAAATGTATCTGTCTGAGGCACCTTAGCTACTAAGCGGATGGACCGATTTTGGTTTTGCTTTTTTGTTTGAAAATTTACTAAGGCGAGAGTGTTGCTCTTAAAAATCAACTAAAGGTGATGGAAAATATTCAGGCCACTTTACAAAATAAATGTGAACAAAAAAATAAAGATCGCCAGAACATTTTACATTGACATCTTTGGATTGCAGCCAGAAAAGTGATATAAAATAATTTAATAATGATAAACTCTGTACACCAGTCTAATCATTTGTGCAATATTTTTAAAATCAAAACAGTGAGTTAAGACAGTGTCAAAAATTTTTTGCCAGCTAAAACTGGTAACATTTTATTAATGTAGTGCCAACTTTTTTACAGATATATATTAACATGTTACATGACAACCTGGTTAACAAACCAATAGAGTACAGTGGTACAAAACTGGTTTCGATTCCCGATTACAAACCTTTATTCAAACTTGAAAATTATACAATACAATATTAAAAAATAACTTGTTATAATGCTAAAATAATGTATTATGCGTAACGCTGTATAGGTCCTGATAGCTTTATAGTTGATGGTTTAATTCTAATTAGATCATCAACTATAAACTATTCGCCGTTTTCTCAATTCACGATCACGATGTTTATAGCCTATTTTATTCATCAATTAATACTCTATCTAATGCGAAAAGAATCATCCAAATTTGCCTGATAGTTCTAGAGATTAGTAGTTTAAACAAGCATATAAACTAAAAATCTCTTCATCTTTATAGTTTCAGTATTGATAGCAACAAGAAAAGACGGATAACCTGTTAAGTAAACGTTTTTTTGTTTACTTCTACTGCAAAAGATGTCAGTTCATTATTATTTTCTGCAATGATTCAGTAATTAAAATAGAAGGTAACATCATTTTATTTATGTTTAATACAATGTCCATCACATCGTTCTTATAAAATAACGACGGCAATGGGCTTGCCCCTTACATTATTATAGTTGACAAAATGTTGGCGTTTGATGCGCGTCTAGAGATAGAGTGTGTATATGTATTACGTTTCGTATATATATGTCACAGTAAAATTGTGTACTCCGTCAGTTTATAATACAGTAAGATGATAAACTAACCGTGAGTTAGGTTAGGTAAGAATTGTAATCAAACGATGTTAGATTCAAATTGACGGAGTTCAAATTTTAATGTGACATACATATGTATATAATAAATCTAAATATTGAACAGTCAAGTTTTCCTACAATCAATCAATCGTTAAGCCATCAAATCGCTTCCTTGCCACTATTAGGTCTACACGGAAATACAAACACATACGAAATGTAAACATAAACACAATTCCACGTGCGCCGTATCTTTGCACGGCAACACACCTGTCTGCTCCTACGCACCCGAGGTCAAAGACCCTGCATATAAGATTTCTATTTCATAATATAAATTTGCATGTATGATGTATAGTATAGAGCAATACTAATAAAATACTTTATACCAATGTTGGTAATGAATTTTGCATCGCATGGAACATACGCACGAGACTCTTATGGTGTTGCAATTATCAAAGAGTACGAGTTACGGGTCCTAGATTGGAGACGGAGACTGGTAAAAAGACTTGGTAAAAAGAAGTTAGTACACCGCCCCAGGCAAATGGCCTAACCACCTGGTGAAGAAGGCATGGATAGACTATGGCGCACATTGTTTTTTTTTTTTAGTTAAAGCCTATGTCTAGCAGTGGACTTCGAGAGTCAAATTATTATCTACTAATCATTGTTGTTTTGAGTACCTGGTCGGCCGGAAAATTAATGTTATAGAATTCGTGAAAATATATATGCTTTGTATTTTTGAAGGGCTACTTAGCTAATAATTAAGCTACGTTTAGAGTCTATGTGAGATGAATAAAAAAACAGTTAATGTTTTGCTTAAATTGTCTTTGGGACTACTGTCAGAATGAAAGTGCTGTGACTCTTTACTTTGGGTTCAATAACAATGTAATAAAACAAGATAGTAGCAAGGCATGCTAAAACCCTGGAAATGGGCTCATGTAACAAAACATACACTAGCTTTAATCAATTCAAGTAGATAGGGATATCGGACCGTAATTCTAAATAAAGTAGAAACTGTATACATCGACCGTTCCTTACATGGTTCAACCAGAAAATTGTGTAAAATATGTGAAAAATAGTGTCCTTGGAGTTTCTTATCTGTTCTCCTCCACAGGATCTTCAAATATACCGATGATAATTTTATTTGAAATAAATAATTTTGATTTTGATACAAAATAATCAAATCTAAATGTAAAGAGCTGACTACTAGAGACACAGAAACGATAACACAAATTAAGAAAAATGTGCTTGTACGTTATCACATTGGACATTGTACATACGTATATTTGGATTACCACCATGTTACAAATAAATTGTCTAAATAATTAAAAACTTTCATAAGAACAGAAATCGACCAGGTTTATATTTCCATACTATGGGATGTCTCGTCCAAATATCATCTTACTTCTACAAAGACCTGAAAATTTATACATTTAACTAGAAGTTTTTGTAGAGTTCTAAAACCTCTCGACGTTCTACGTTTCCTTTCAATATACCCCTAATCCCATCTTTAATTCCTGGAGTTTCTGATTGACGGCAATACCTAATGGTATTCCTCCTCCTCCTATTTCATTAGTGGAACCAAAATCTAATTGGCAAAATATGGGAGTTTAAAATACTTCTGCCTACTCCTTCAGTGATAATGTAATGTAATGTATGTAATGTAACTTTAATTATTCTAATATTTATAATACATATAATAGATATTGGTTTTCTTTAAAACTTTACATTTCTACCTCTACGTATCTCATTTACAGATTGTTTAGCGTCTTCAAAATCCTTGGCTAGAAGATATTTTACTATATGCATATTTGTTTCAGTAAAGTTTATAAATTTAGTGTGCTACTATGAGATCACTGACGGTTTGAACCACGGCCGTGGCAGCTAGCCGAAATACGAAGCTTTTTTCTATTACACTGAAAGAAAATAAACTTGAAAGCCATTATACAACATGTGTACACATAAAAAGAGGAATATAAATTTTAGTACGGCTTTAAAGTAGGATTATAAATAAAAAAGATATTTCTTTATTGTATACTAGAATTATTGGGTCAACTTGTAACATAAACCTTATGGCTTTACTGACAATGGAAATATTTTTATATGTTATCAGAAATGTGTGTATGTAATCAGTCTTTATAAACAATTCCAAGGAAATGTTTATATGTATGGTAGAAATCGATGGGATATGTGTGAAATAAATTGTATTGAAGATATTTTTCAGGAAGTGTATACATATCAAAATCACTTCTCGGAAAACGTGATATACACGTAATTTAAAACATTCAAACTTTGTGTGTCATTATAATTTATTTTGTGATGAATTTTGTAACCACTGGTGTCAACGAAATGTTCTAGAATTCATATTACAGACTGCTTAGTTTTGTTAATTCTAAATGGTGTTGTACCTATGTATTAAAAGGTAAATACTCACTTAAATTAATTAGAGGCTAAAAAGGGCTCGGACTGCCTGGCACCAGCCAGTTCGAGTTATATGTGACCCTGACTTGCTCGGGCTATTGCTTATACTCCGCAATCCATCTGTGTAAGTATGTGGGACTTAATTTAGTCTCTGCCTACCCAGTATGTGTGTGTTTGTATGTACATATGTGTGTATGCTCTCTAAAATTTCTTATCACTATAGACAATTCTCTATAAACTACCGTCGAATGAATCAGATTATTAATTAGACTAATAATTGAATGGTTAGTATAACAATTTTGAGTCTTAGGTTTGTAGGCAAACTTTCTTGTTCTTATCTGATATCTCGTTGGAATAAATAATTAAATTGTGTAATTACGTCTATAGTACCATTGAAGTAAAAAGTGTCAACAGAAATCATCTCATATATTAATAATTTAAAAAAAAAATGCGACACACTGAGGACACAAATATCAAAGAAAATGACATAATTTCTGGAAGTATTTTTTTTTATTTAAATATACTACTTTAATTTTTATTAATTTAAAATCATACGTCTAATTAAGCTTGCATGTATATGTTGTAGACTTGATTATTGAAATGAAAATGAAATGAAATTTTTAAATACTTATAAAGATTGACATGAATAAATATTAAATCAACGATAACAGATATCATATTTTAATAGAAGAAAAAGTATAGTATTATTAAAATTCAATTTCACAAGGCGGCTATTTACACAATCTAATAAATCCTACAAAAACATCGCACACATACACATCGACTTTTTACATAAACGAAATAAAACACAGCACACTTTGGAAATACTGCGTGCCACTTATAAGTTTTTGTGTGGAATTTAAAACATAAAAAGAAATTTTAATATGGCTTTCAATTTTTCATTTAACAGACAGGTCCCCTGATGGTAAGTGACTACCGGCGCCCATGGACATCGGCAACTCAAGAGACACAAGTCCGTTGCCGGTCTTTTAGGTAGGAGGAGTACGCTCTTTTCTTGAAGGTTACCATTAAAATCATTACATTCATCAGCTATCCAGTATGTTTTGTTATTTCATTGTACTCTATCATTTTCATTGCTATATATAGTACGTAGGTTAAATATTCTACTAACTTTCTAGTAATATATTTTCAAGCCATCAATCCCTTTTTTGGATTCCCCTTAATTCTTGCACACGTCGCTTGAACTCTTTCCCAGTAGCATTATTGTTATGCATATATGTATGTTTTATTTCACCTAACGGTTCATTTCTAATAAAAGTTCTGACAACTGTTTATCGGCATTTTAAGTCGAAAATCGTGCTGTCCATCATCGCTTAGACACATTAAAATCATAAACATACTTTTAAAATTAAATTATTCATTGATGTTCTACAAAATATATGTTTTCTAAAATTAGATTTGATATTGCAAAATGTCTGCAGACGTAAAACGTTGCAAAATATAGTCGCCTACGCCAACAAATAAAAATATCCTACAATTCTAGAAATTAACGATTTTTTTTCATAATTCCGATTTATAATGAGAACGTCTGACGGAGTTTCAGAATATCATAAAAAATACCAGAGACTATATATTTTGTTAAATTATATTGTAAATGTTTCCTAAAATATGTTTACGTAGAATAACGTTTATAACTTGATCTTGATTTATAATTACTGACACATAACATGCTGACAACATTTCAGTTTGGAAACTTATGATTAGTTCAAAATATGTTCGTACCTATAATAAAAAAATACATAGAGAAAATATTATTAAATAATATTACATATAAAACTAGACGTCAAATTAAAAGAAGACTGCTAAGAAAGCTGAACAATTGTTAAAGTTTTAAAATAATTGTAACCTGATATTATTTTGAATTGTACATAAGTAAAAATATTCTTATATAGTACAAACTTATAAACAAGGATTCAATTTGACATTATTTGAAGGTAACAGAATGGAAGATGGAGAATGAAGTACGTAGAAAAATGATGATAGTCGACGAAAGACAAAGCTCAACCACACCGCGAGTTAGTTCAACAAACAATATCCCCATGCGATTTCCCAGCTGGCGGGCATGTCCGTCACTTCCTCACCCGTTAACATACATCCAAGACATTAATTACTTCCTGTAACATATTCACTGTTACTTACACCACACAGCTAAACTACAAAATTAACTCTGTCACAGTTTTTTAACATTCATTTTCAGCGTGCCAAGAAGTGCGTGCGACCACGTAAACGGAGCGGTCTTCGACGTGAATGAAGCTTTGTTATCCGTATGTATTATAATAATAGTGATAATGACATTGCTTTAGGTGAGACAGGTGTAGGACAAACCTGTGAGCAGTCGTGAGTGGTAGCGCGCCCGCAACGCACGCCTCCAGACCTTCAGACTAGCACTACGCAGTTGCGGCTCGCGGACCGCCTTGGCGAACTCTCCAAACTATTTTTAAACGAATCGCTTATAATTTTATTGTTTAGAGTAAATCCAGAAAGCGACAAGAGCGCGCGACGGTCTCAACACTAATGCCAGCGCAAATGTTTCCAGCTACTCCACCGTTCCCTACACGTTACATTGATAACTAATTCCAGTTTGGAATGTCTTGATATAAACGCGACAATTGAAAGTTTTCCAAGTCCAATGTAACCTTCAATAGATGAACTGTCAAAGCACTAAAGTCAACTTCATCTGTCCTCAATTGATCGGATTTAGACGAAGTCTACATTGAGGCTCCAGAAACGATTGTACTCTGTATTATGATTTTGCATATTTACATTTTATATTAATGAAATTGGAATCAATATGTTTTTGTTAGAATATATCAACGTAGATTTACTCAAATCTTAGCCTAGCTTTTATGCTTAAATAATAGAATATAGTTCGTTATGTAGGTCTTTAGTAGCCAGGCCTGTACTAGTTACAAAAAGTAAAGGACATACGGATATGCGACCTCTGCTTCTGCTGTTTACTGCAGTCTCAGATGAGGAGACTTAGGGTATACCTAACCTTATCTTAACATTTCTTTCCATGCCGATTTTCCTTCTACAAATCTTCTTCTTCATAAAAAATTGTGTTGAATTTACTGTCTTGACGCCTAGACGCTACAGATATACTGGTATGTAGTAGAGTGGATATGTAACATGACGGAACATTAATGGCCTATTGCCGTCATCGGGGCACCACTTCATCCCTTTCCGTGGTTTTCATAATAGGCGGCTAAGGAATCTGCTATCTAAACCAATATATGTATTCATTATAATAATAATAAATATATTAATAAAAATTTATTATTAACAAGTTCTTAAACTTATGCATAAAACAAGATGTATACTTCTAAATATATATACTTACATATATGTTTTTTTGAGTAAAATGTAAGTATATATATTTTACTCAAAAAAACATCAGATTTCGAAAGCATCTCAAACTAAACATTCGAATGGCGCGATCATAAATTTATTTGCGTTTAATCTACTGTTCAAGTAATATTATGTTGATCACAAACATGTCCTGTGCATCTACAAGGTGTTTGATCAATATATATGAACCGTAACCTCAAACATGTGTATGATCAGATTAATCAACATTTGGGATATGCTTAACAAAGTAATAATATGCCTTTAAACTTATTACTCTGATTATTCTCATATTCGAAAGATGAATCTGGTGTTGAATAGAGTGTTCATTAACGAATAATAAAGGCAACAAAACATCATATGACGACGATAAAGAAAGGTGAAACGACAGGTGATTAGAAGGACTAATAAGTAATAAAGGCATAAACATGATTAGTTGTATTTTTTAATACATACACATAGAAACAGTCAGACCAATCCACATAAAATATTCTTGCTTACACATATTTGCACTAAACAGGAATTGAAGCTGAAGTGAGAGCTCTTACTTTGCCGACCTCTCATTTATTTTAACGATAATGAGTGTCTTAATAAAGCTTATTCAAGCTTCAAAGTAGACAGCTGAAATTATCTAATTGAAAATAAAATTATTATTTTAACTTACATAATAATGTATCTGCGTATTTCGTGCGAGTGGATACCACGAAGTGTTTACAACCGATTCAAACCGACTAAAACAAAACATTGCCCACGGCATTTGACGTTTTTTTTATGCTGCGCTTTACCCACTGTACCGATTATCGAAGTTAACTTTTTAACTAACGTATTAACGATTACCGAATCTAACTTGTAGAGTAACTGTGCCCACCTATAGTACTACATTTTAAGCTTTAATACTCACACATTTCACGTAGTTATGTAAAGGGTTATAAAAAAGGTTATAGATAATTTAAATTCACCTTCAATTATTATTTATCAATCACCATTTTCATATTTTTTACACATTTTCATACGCTTTAAACGTAATCGGTTTTGGCATTTATATGCTAACAATACACAATGTCTCTGTTGTGTAATATTATCTATGTAACTGGCATATAGTTTTTTCTTTTTTCAGACGTTTTTGCCGAAATTTTATAAAATTTGGCAATATCTCCTGCTACATTTGGCTTATTGCACGTCCTAAAACATGTGACTTTAGTGTCACATGTTTCGGAACATGTGATACCTAGCTTTTGTTTTATCGTTTTTTTGCTTTTGGTTTTATGTAATCTCATTTTACAATTAAGGCCTCAAACTACAAATTTAAATTGCATTGGTTGTACATTACACTGTACGTAACGAATTTAAATGATTTCTTATTTGTAGAAATAATATTGCATATATCATCGCCAGAAGTCTGACATTCAAATATATCAAACATAATTTGTATTGTCTAACAAACAGCAAACTGATATTTATACTAAAACCTATGTGAAATAAGCAGACAAAAACACATTTATCTGAAATAAACATGTCAAATGGATAGTAAACACTATTGAAAGTTTATAAAAGCACTTTCAGCAATTAAATCAATCATGAAAACCTTTGTGGCGCATTTCTATAGAACTGTAGCAACAAAACCAGTAGGGTTGGATTTCCACTCGATGAAAATACTTGTAACGACGATAATATTTGCTCTCGGTGTTCCCAAGTAATATGTAAGTATCTACAGAAATCATTTATGTATTTATGTTTTTCCGTAAAATTTACCTGCGTTGTTGTTTACTTCTCAACTCCTAAGAGTCATAGCCAGATGTTTTGCCTTTGCCTATGCGACGAGTATTCAATACAGAAAAAAAAAAACCAAATCTAAATCTGACTAGTACTTACAGAGATCAGCTCGTTAAAACAAGTAAAAAATCTCACTGAACTTCATTATGATAGTATAGATTACATTAACAATGCGTCTATTGCAATATGTATAATCATTTTGTTTTAAACTGCCTAACCTTTTTGTATACAAACACTATTACTTGAATACCTGCTTAATCATCACTAACTTCAATAAAATTGAACACAATATTCAATAATAAATCAATAAACAGACTTTGTTGAGATTGACTGTTGGAACACTTTTAAATATTCATCTGATACAATGCTCAATACTGACTAAAAGCTACAGTTTGCCCGCAAAACTACAAACATAGAATAATAAAATCGTCACGCCATTTCACACCTTTTGAACCAGTTTTTGACAGGCTTGCTTGTTTTGTACTCGACAGGCCATTTTTAGATACTTGTGTACCAAAAATGTTCATCTCGTTTTGCACATGACAATTGTTATACAAACATTATAGTGCAATTAACCTTTTAAAATATTTTTTGTTTGAAATCTCTCACAGGTCGTCACCTGACTAGGGTAAGGTGAGTAAGGTGGTACTTCAGACTCGAACAGACTAAAACCACACAGTGTTCTTTTTTTTTTATTATGGGTCTTATGGCCGGTGCCGCAGGTGACCCTAGAAAGATTATTTATATACCCTTTATACTCCGGCAAACCGTTTGAAACTAAAAACGATATACCTTTTCATTGCACGTTCTAATAGCCATCGTAGTTTTGTTTAGTTTAATCACTTTCAGGCAGATATTTTCTATAGTTTCATAGGCTGATTTGCAATCGTCAAATGTACAATATACAGTGCCCGGATGACTGTAATAGGCTTGCCCCTAATTCCTTAAGTGGGACAAGTTATGGTTAGCAATTAGTGGGCGTTTGAAACGCCTGTGCTTACCCCGTGAGATATAGGTGGAAATGTATGTGCCTATGGATTTTAGTGTTTTTTATGTAATATACCGCAAAATGCAGACATGTACAAGATGGTTGTGTCTACTGCCGCCCAATGGACACCTGCAACTCATTATGATCTACGTCTTTTATGAGATTACTTCTATAGGGGTGTCAATAAGAATAAACTCTTTGGAAAGAGGGCTTGGTTACTACGCTTCCAAAAACTGTTGTAACTATAAAGCAACGCACAACAGCTACAGCTACAGCTACATTTTGTACTATAGGACCTTTGGTAGATAGTCATCCGATAAATTGTTGGAATCTGTGGTATTTATAGAACACCTACAATAAAATAATTCTTTGTGTGATGTAAAACTTGTATTGTGATCACCGCTTTTTGGACATAACAAAAACGAACGAAAACATAATTCTATTAATAATTTTTGAACCTATTGAGCGGTTTTCTAGGCTGCAGTATAACGTCAAGCCCCTGTCATTTATTATTTCTTCTGTCTTCCATTTTACAATTCAATATCAAATGGCTAAGCTAATAAGTTAAGTCCCCTTTACTATATATACGTTTATACATACATTTATACCGCTCATATTTGTTCACAAACAAACGTAGTTTAGGTGATCTAAGGCTGCCTAAACTATTCGGTACTAGTCTGGCTCTTACCACAGAGGTCAAGTATCTAGGAGTCATACTTGACAGCAAACTCCTATGGAATAGACACCTAGATGCAAAACTTAATAAAGCCTGCATTATCTTCTACCAATGCAAGTAGCTCCTCGGCAAAGCCGGGGGTCTCTCACCAAAAATCACTTTATCGCTTTATAAAGCGGTAATAAGGCGGTATAAGCGGCAATAATCACGTACGGTGCTATTGCTTGGTAGCAGAGAACTGAGCTTAGCACGGTTAAAAACAGGTTGCAGCAATTCCAGAGACTCGTTTGTACGGCCGTCACTGGATGCATGCGAACAACCCCTACTGCCGCCCTTGAGGTGGCTCTCGATCTAGCACCACTAGACCTGTACATACAACAGGAGGCAGCTATGGCAACAACAAAAATATATGAATAACCAAGAGGGTCCACATTCCAATATCTGGAATCAACTAGTTGGCTACCAACCTCTGATAGCTGCCCCGTGTGACAGGATTCCTAAACAATCATCATCATCATATGATCATCATCTTCGAAAGAAGGTACAGTATAGAACTACAGGAAAACGATAGTGATCATTCTGGCATAAATGAAGTCCGGATATACACGGACGGCTCCAAGATGGGGTCAGGTACTGGAGCCGGAGTGTACTCACTAGACCTAAACATAAAAATATCGCTGGCACTGGGGGAACACATTTCGATTTTTCAGTGCGAATGTGTTGCGCTAATATACGCAGCCCACGCAGCTATGTCAAGAGGCATCAAGAAGGACAACATCCGCATACTGTCAGATAGTATGGCGGTACTAAGGGCCCTAATGGGCAACACCATGAACTCCGGTCTCATCTATGAATGCCACCAATCGCTAGAACGCCTAGCCTCGGTGAACGGGGTACTTATACAATAGATCAGGGGGCACAGCAACTCACTCGGTAACGATGCCGCCGACGAGCTAGCAAGGAAGGGATCCACAACACCAGTGGCAGGCCCTACCACACTCCTGCCACTACCCTTCAACCTATATCGCTCCTGGGTAAGGCAAAGGACTCGAGAAGCACACAATAGCCGATGGATTAACACACCTGACTGCAGGCAATCCAAACTGGTATTAACAGAAATATCACCACGTTTATCGCGTAGACTCATCAGTCTTCACAGAACGGACATCCGAATAGTGGTCGGTAGCATTACAGGCCATTTGGCTCTGAACTGACACCTATTCGTCATTAACGCGACCGATAGCCCCCAATGCAGGGGTTGTCTAAGCGCGGAGGAAACGGCAGCCCACGTCATCCTGGAATGCGAGGGCGTGGCTGCACAACGGGCAGAAATCCTCGCAGGCGCGAGGACGCTCCTAGAAGCCTGTGAACGCCCCAGGAGACTTCTGCGCTTCTGGAAGGAGCTAGGCTCTCTCAACTAGTCAGCCTCCTGAACGCATAATGGATCGAACTTGAGGCTAAATGCGGAAACTGAGCCCTTTACCATTACCATTACCATTATTATCGCTCACATTTATATCGCTATATCGCTTTATACATCTATTTCTACCGATTTTCGGGCAGTAGACAGCTCACCTGATTTATTATAAATATACATTATTTATAATAAATCAGGTGAGCTGTCTACTGTCCGAAATTATATAGAATTAATTATAAATATACATTACATTACTTGTCTATTAGAGTTAGTCGTTATTTAGACTAAGCCTAATAATAGCTAGAACTTCTCCGGTACCATATAGGTTATACTACAATTCATGCGTATATTTACTTCTAACGAACTATGTTCATCTCGTACAAAGTCGGATTAATTCGGTCGCAAGGTCGAATCCAAGGTTTATGGGATCTCGTTAATTTATACTTTTTTAATATAAACTGAACTTTGTTTACGCAGTAGTAACAAATATATTTTTATAATAAGTGCATTGGAAGAAACACAGCACTAGAAAGTTTGTATACCATTGAGGTCGCAAACAAACTTGTGTTCAACAACAACCTGTCTAAGAACATGACCGTAAGCTATGTTGTACATAAGTACATATAAGATGTATAACTCATCCGGTGCTAACAACAGTGTTTGTATATACTGGCTGTGCAAGGAACTCAGGAATAATATAATGTTACGAAAGTTCAATAGAGTTCTGACTTATTAAAATATTAATAATCTTTTACATTCAAAATCGTATTAGTAAAAGTGAAGATGAGAGTGTATTTATTTGATGATATTTTTCAGTATATTTTCCTATTAATTGAAAAATACCTTTTCGGTTTCTAGGTTTTACAATCTACTGAAAGAAAGAAAATGATTATTGTTTATTATAAAAGTTAATGTTTCCTGCAGCTAGCGAGAACAACTCACTGGAGATCTTTGCTTAAGAGATGTAGCGTACATCGCGTATATTGCGAAATTTACAGAATAGAAAGACGAACAGACGGGTCACCTGATAGTAAGTGACAACCGCCATCCATGGACACCTCCAACTCAAGAGTCGTTAGTGCGCTGCCCACCTTTGAGGATGATGTGATAGGGGATGCGGGGAGGGGAAAGAAGAGGGGGTTGAGGAGATGGGAAAGAGGAGAGAGGATGAGATGAGAGGAAAGGGGCGACAGGGAGTTGGGGCTCCGGAAACCTCATTCACATCGGGAAAATGCAACGCAAGCGTTAATTCACAACCGCGAACACGCAAATTCGTTCATAAGCATGGCTCTTCCATTGTTTCATAATTTCTGACATATGTACAATTAATTTATATTTATAATTGTTATTATGATTAGTTGTTAAATATATATAATTATATGTATATAATAAAAAATATATAATTTAATATAATGCCTTATAAGTTTGCAATATTGTATGGGAGTTTTCCTGTATATTGTAATTGTACCAAAAGTGATATGGTCGTGGGTTCGATTGCCAAACGGGACAATAATTTGTTTGTTTAAATTACGAGAATGTGTCCTGAGTCTATGCTTTCTTTGTGTCCGTTGTTTGTTTGATTATGAAGTCTTCCATGATACAGAAATTAATAACGAAGGTCCTTTAAAAAAAACGGAAGTGACATGCATTACCAATAATCATCATATATTCTTATTTTATTTTGGATCAGTGCATTGTGGAATATTACAATACGTATGAGTATTGCTGAATATTAATTTATTATATAGGAAATAAGTACATATATTGGGAAAAGGGAAGAAGGTGGAACGAGGAAACTGGGTTAAGGATACTGCAGTAGGTCGAAGATGCCAGGACTAAATACAAGTATCTCACCCCTGTTTTTAAAGAGGCCACTACGAACATTAACTAATCACTATATTATCAAACATTCATATAAAAACATATTATTTTAATACTTCAACACGTAGCTCTATGGAGCCGTAGACTTTATTTACGTAGACCTCATGTAGCATGCTTCGTAGCAAAAGTTACGAATTCCTATTTTGAGACCCACGCTACATCTTACTAGACTGGCAAGAACACTTGCACCACTATCAGGCTACCTACTATACAATTAATTCAAATAAAACTTTTAAATTTTAAGTTGGTATAACTTTATACGCCAACACAAAGAATCAGTCCATCGGGGTTGTCATTGTTGAGTATTAAAATTCGTTACAACATTAGTCTAAAACTCTTCCCGCTGCTGTCGAAAAGGCGACTAACAGATTTTACCGTTATTTATTTGACAATATATAAATGTAGTCATACAGTGCCCTTCTTACTCTCCATTTAATAGTAATATACACTAAAAATCGTTTAGACGTCTCGTTAGTCACCTAGTTTTTTGTTTTATTCGAAATACTCTTTTCATGGTGGTGCTTATGCAGTGGTATATGTAACTAAATCAAGATTCGATCGTACAATGCCAGGGAAATCAGGAATAAGTTTGTTAGTTGCATGTTTTTACGATTGAAAGTATTGTCGAAAGTATAGAGCATTTAAGGCGGTTAACAAATTATTTAAAACTCAATTTTATGTGTAGCAATATCTTATTAAGAATATAGTAATATGTCTACAATAATAACATAACAGAATCGACGCCTGCGTATCGATTTCACGACTTCATAGAACAGCCTCCGATAGCCACGGCTTGAAGGCTTACTGAGGAACTTTACGTCTCTTAATAGCTCTCTTTAAGCTTTAGTTTGAGCATCAAGTTTATTGTTCAACGAATAAGATTGTGTGCAGGCCTTTATACTGTAGGAAGATAGACTTTCTTCCTAAAATATAATAATAATAATAATTACTATAATTTAATTTTGAACCGTATATTTTACCAGGATAAAATGTAGCCTTAGTGCTATTAGAGACTATAATCTATTCTTGTGTAATGTTTCATTCAGATCCGTTCAGCCACTCTGGTGTGACTGAGTACCAAACATACATACATACTTTACATAATTTATGCCTATGTCTAGCAGTGGACTGTAGTATGCTTATTGATTGGATGATTGAGTAGTAAGGGATAGTAAGATTACTTTCAAGATATTTTTACTAGTGGAAAAACACTCTGCCGAAATCCTTCTGAAGAACATAGATGTTTTTTTTTTATATACTGTTGTGATATTGTGACCATACACCCATGATAGTGCCGTTTTAATTTTAACATTGTTAAAATTTAATTTTATGTGGCAATGTAACGCCTGACAGTGACAGAGGGGCCCATTCCGGCCTGAAACAAGCCTAACATGCCAAAACACACGTGGGTATGCTTATGCAAGATTTAAAATTATGTAAGTGTAGTATAAAATACATACATACATAAACTCACGTCGGCCCCTTCTTAAGTCGGGGTATTCAGAGACCACAGCCCGCTACTCGCTTATATCCATACATTCATCAATAACTTTCTTTACTACTAAACCTTTCACACAAGCCTGAAAAATATAATATATTTAATTATGTTTTTGAGCCGTTTGGGTGGAGACGCTAAGGTCATGGAGTCTGAGTGCTCGTTCCATTTATAAGGAACTAGCTAAACGACTGACCAGAAAGCTGGCCTGTGCCTTGCACAGCGGAAAAGCATTGCCGTTCAACGTGATAATGATGAAATTTTACGATGCTTGTTTGTGAGTAGTCGATTTTTATTTTATTATGTTTTTCTTTTTAGTTTTAGTTAAATCTAAATACTCCTTTATTCTTTTTAATTGTTTTAGAAAAGCTTAAAAAATATACTGAATAAAAAAATCTATAAGACTCTTATATTGTATTTAAAGTTATAAGTTTAAATGTGAACTTTTATCTGAGTACATTTGTCACCATAAAAGAAAACACATCTAAAAGCCACATTACAAAACTTCTTCACAGTCACGGTTTCATTTTATTAAAAGATTTGTAATACAGTTTGTATTCACCATCGCGATGTTTGTTCCAACCGCCGACATACGTAAAATACTCAGTTTTATTATTAAGCGAGATCCCTTGTGTTTGCAGTTTGAAATATTTTATAAAATCTTGAATAAACTGAAAATATTTATGTGTAAGTATGCCTTTTATTCTTTACAGAGAGGTCAATTTTCGTAATACTACACATACTATTTAACATATGTATCAAAATGCTACACATATTAGTCACTAGCGCCCTCCCCACAGTTTCACTTGCATTCATGGCTACTGCTCTGCTACATATAACATTAATGTTTTTTTTTTAAAAACAAACAAAAATCCCTTAAGTTTCATTATATTAAGTAGTATTAACAACAATTTGCAAAAATTATTTTTCCATATTTCCAAAAGCGATTAGGTAGATAACGACGGGTAATTTCCATCTTCTAATTATAGGAAGTTACTGTCTAAATGCTGCCAAATTTATTGTTTATAAAAGTATAAAATTAGTAATTTTTCATAATTTTGGAAGTTTAGGAAGTACTCGCATATTTAAGTATCGCATATTGCAGTGCGTGCCTGACAGTGGTGTTATCGGCTCTCAAATAAGTCCCATTTTCATAAATATTTATATTATTATACACAACACCAATAGTGAGGCTACAAATGAATGAATTTGAAAGTGAAACATGCTCGTTAATAAATAAGAGATGAAAGTTTAACTAAAATACATATTTTTAATATAAAAAGAAAGACATCAGTAAACTCGATAATGAATATTAATTTCTAATCTATCGTGTCACCCTTGCTTAGGTTGAGGCGCACAGGCGATAATATATTTTTTTAAACAAAAACATTACGTATGTATTTTACGTATATATGTATATACGTACGTAGCTCCTTCTTGTTCAGTCGGGTAAAGATTAGGAAACTATTGTTTAGTAGTGAATGTACCTAAAAAGTCAGTAGCCCTAAGGCGATTATAAAGGCATAAATAAACTGTCTTATCGTTGAGTTTTTTTCATAATAAATCTTATCATATAAACCACTCACTACACTTTCTGGTGAGGTTTACTCTCAAACTCGTATAATAAATATATACAGCAGATAAATTAGTTTATAAGAGCATCCCAGTGGTCTACATTGTTAACAATATTTTTCAATTTATTTATTTGACTCAACAACAATTGATTCCACTGACAATAACATATATTGCATCGAATAGATATATAACCCAGTGATATATAATACAGTGTGTAACACGTAAGAACACCATGCAATACTTAATTGTTGAAAGGTGTTAAATACTTCAACATATCTAGTGAAAAATTGTAATTCATAAATTACCATTTTTGTACTAATTACATTTAATTCTAACTTAGAATCTTATTTTCGTAAGCTTCCTTCTTAGGGTATACCCGGGTCCTCTATGGGTCTGTTACCCATTCGTTATAGAACACCGTGCGATTTTAGTCGGTTCGAGTCCAACACACCACTTCACTGTTAGCTCCGATCAGATTTTTGGCAAAAATAGTGATTAAAATACAGTCTGGTATCATTTCAAAACTAACTATAACAAAAAAAGTAATGTAAGTTTTTTTTTGCACAGAAAATACTAGCAATACAGTCCTTTTATGGCTTAAAATCTGCTAATCATTACCATACTACAATTTTTTATAGGAGGCAAATGGGTCAAACCCAATGATAACTCTTTCATTTCTACACGCGTGCAGTGTGACGCCGTACTTTTCGCTTATGGTTGGCTGTACTCGCTCGTAATACGTATTTTCTTCTAAGAAATAATGACACAAACATTAGAGAATGTTGTTTGTCCATCAGTTTTCATACTTATGGTGTGACCTAATTCGTGTTTATGTCTTGTAAACAAGGATTGTTTGTATAATAAGACGGAAGTTAGAAGGGGTTTTAAAGTTTATTCGATTTACAGTTTGTATAACAACATAGTGTTTTGAATTACGAGTACGTGTGCCGTTTTTGAACATAGGATAGGAAAACTTACATAGTTTGATAAGTATTTGATAGGTAATAATGAAATTTTAAAACGTTGTTTATATCTTAGAATTGAGGCTAGCATAGAGTAAAATAGCTTTTTTATGGTAAAGGTTTGGCCCCTTAAGGGTGAGCAGACGGGTCACCTGATGGTAATACTGTCGCCCATGAACACCTGCAACTTCAAAGTTACAAGTACTTTGTGGGCCCTTGAGATCCAGAGAGAAAAGAGCGCTGGCTCACTCAATTGGCGAAACACAATAAAAACTTTTCTTCCCAACCGGCGTAAGGTAAGTCACACATACCTGGTATTACCTACTTTACTCTCGCACGACCCACGCGAGGTCTTAAGAAAAGTCTTCTATTATGCCCCAGTCATTCTTCTGCTGGTGTCAATTTCCCTTTTTCATTTCCTCATCTGGAACGCCCTGCCGCAGGAAATCCGGATGTCACCAAGTCGCCTATCTTTTAAAACAAGGGTTCATGCTCTTCTCGTCCGTAACCTGGCAGAGTCATCAGGATACTAGAACCATATAACTATGTATATCTTTATATATAGTTATACATTACTTTGAAAGGTTTTTCTCCTCTTACATACTATCGCCACTTACATCATCTTAAATGCATTTTAAATACAAAACTAACAAATGACAAATAAAAGAAAGCAACATCAGATGTTAATCGTTATTACCGCTGTGGACACTGTAATGTTCTAAGGACTTGTTAATATGCTATATAAAGAGCGGTGCGAAATATTGAACGAAGAGGAAAGAAAAATAGGCCTAACGCCCCCTACAACTAGTTTTACACTTGCCAATCCATCCTTATGAGATCTGTCCCTTTCATTGCATTCGCTTGTTATTAACTTTCCCATTCAATGTATTCTCCATTTAACTATCTTTAATTCCCAAAATGCCCGGTTGACGGTTGACCGGTATTCTTGCCCTCTTAAGGTGAATTTAAGTTTCTGTTATGTGGGTGTTTAATACGCCTACCCTTCAGGAACAGAGACGTTAGTGTATGTATGTTGGTATGTAAAAGACAGAGAATAAAAACATACATACATACCTATGAATGTAAGCTCACGCTTTTCTCCCTTCGGGATAGGAAGGGATTAAAACCCATCCCTTGCTTTATCCTTAAATACAATACGAGCTTCAATTTTAGGAAAATTAAAAATCCTACATATAAATATTTTTATCAGACATTTTGTTTTCATAATAGTTTTAGTATACCATGAAAATGTTTATCAGTTTTACATTTATAAGAAAAGAGAGTATCGAGAGTAGTACAATTATGCGGTCAATGAGCTTGTTTGAGATTCAGACCCGATATAAAAAATCTGGAATGTTGACACATATAGGATGTACGAATAGTATATCATCGAGTTTTTCTAGTGCAAAACATCGAAAATTGTGTTATCAAATTGTGTCCTATATAAATTTAATTATAAATTATTCTAAATAATATACAATTTTTAATTTCTTCTTATTCGTACCTGTTTTGCAATACAGTTACCAGAAAAGTTATTTAGCATGTAACTTTCATAGCATTTTTGTGTTGGTTATTTAATTAAATAATATAAATATTTAATAAAATATTTAAAATAATGGTCTTGGGATGTCAGCCTTATATTTGCATAGTATAAAAAAATCTTTAAATATTGGTATAATCTACATGCTTGAAATTTCACATTAATGTTCCGCTACAAAAAAACATATTTGGCAATGAACTGCATCTTTTTTGTTTAAACCAAAACCAATTTACTCTGAAATAAATTACCACTTACTAGTTACGAAATGTTCGTGCATTAAACAAAGAATTTTAAATACAATGTCGCTGTGACAACCTAACAAATGATTGTTTTCATTTCTATCTTGCTCTCTGAAACTCGTGAAAGTTCACCCCTGTGCGCGTGGGCATCGCACGATCTATCAGCGTCGTCGCCAAGGTCGAGCGCAGTTCGAACAGCGGGATATTTCGAGATCCATTGCGCAACTAAAACTCGCACGCGCCGAATCGACTTTTCAAATCTCTGTTCAACTTTTCCAACTAATTAGCTTTGATTCTTCCTCCTCTTTCGCGCGTCATCGTTTACGCTTCAAAAATATATTGGTGTATCTCATTTCCTTTGCATTCATTATAAATGTTTCTATTCAATTCATCGTAAACATTTGAAATCCTTTTAGCAGACACTTTGGACCGTGGACGTAAAAGAAATCTTTATTTAATTCTTATTTCTGCCTACTCATTGTAATGTTGGAGGTTTTTTTAATTGTTTCAAGCTTGATTGATGAAAAATTCACAGGGAATTATTAATATTTTAGACATTAATTTATCCATTAGACCTTGATTCCGTTTGTAGATAGTCCGTGCTCTTACATTATAAAAGTTCTTTATACAGAGTACAAATTGGACATTCTAGATTAAATATGAATGTACCAAACATTCTTATTTAAATATATAAAAAACGCCAGAACATTTAAAGCCACTGGATTTTCATTTCTTGTTCAACGTTGTTTTCCAAATTTGGTGAGATAGATTCATTTCAGGTCCAAAAGCTAAAGTGCTTATTGGATTATAGCGAATAACAAATTGCGATATCGAACAATTATTCAATTTGATATTGCAATCGAATAGATTTGCATAAATCAGAATTTGAAATTGTTAAAGCTCACTGTACTTTATTTGTGCACTCACAAGTGAAAGTTTATTTTTTATTTTGTGGAGGAACGAGTATTATGTCCCTCCAACACAAAGGGAGGATCCTCCAACCAGGCGAGGTGATCGTGCCTGTCGGGCCTCGACCCAACGGTTGATGTTGGGAAGTCGTATATATATTTATCGCTGGGAGAACTTTATTTTCGTGATTCAGGATCGCACTACGTCATCAGTGTCATTGGTACGTAGTTCGGTTTATCTTCGCTAGATGGAGTTAACATGTGTTTTCCTGTATGTTGAGGTCGCTACATTTTTTTTAATAACCTGGGCAGACAGACACACACAGGTCACTTGATGGTAAGAGACAACCTTCGTCCATGGATACCCACAACTCAAGAGTTGCATCTGCGCTGTCCACCTTTAAGGCAGATGAGGGGTTGGGGGATTCGGGGAAAGTAGAAAGGGTGGAAGAGGGGAGTGGAAAGAGAAGATTGGGAGTTGGACCTCCGGAAACCTCACTAATTTCGTTGCTTCACAACCAATTTTTGGTATTCTGTGGTATCGCACCTGTGCATGTGCATACGTACAAGCCTAAGCATGGGTCTACAACGATAACCGTCCAACTATATAAAAAAATGTTGTATTAAATTATTTATGTTTTGTAGAGCTTTATAGACATAGACTTAAAATGTAAAGTCTTTTGCAATAGCCTAACAAGAGACTATTCACAGGCAGACATTAAAAAGACCGAAGGAAAGGTTTTTCATGAAATTGGTTCTAAAAAAGCAACGACGTATATTATACACATATTAAGAGTGTATAGGGATCAAGTACGTTTTAGAGTATTGCCGCAATGGAGGATTATTATTTTAACTCATTTGGTTCTGTTTGTCGTATTTGATTCTTTGGACTGGATATCACTATTTGAATAAAAAAAAATCTTTAAATTTAAAGTGTGCGTTTTCATAAAAGCACTACAATTTCTGCATCGAAACTGAAAAAAATCGCAATTGCGACGACATCATTTCACACGAGAAGAGAGAATGGGAGCCATCGGCATGTTAAAAGCTGGTTCCAGGCAACGTAATATGGCTGCAGCTGTGGCTCACGTTTTGGACTTAAACATAGGAAGTAAAGTAAGAAGCCAGTCTGGAAGACTACATTTTTTAAATATTAATTGAATATTTTTTTACAGTTAAAATGTACTTTATACCTAGACACTTTATGTATGTGATATGTGTAGATAAACATAATAAAAATACTTTACAGTTATATACTGACTTGAATATAGTTTGAAAAATACTGCCTACATTTTAAACAACAACAGTCAACATTCAGTACTCTAGGAACACCGGATTTAGAAACAAGTTCGTAATGAAAAATAGTTTGTACGAAGTAGCACATGCACTTCTAAAGTTGAATTGAAATATTTAAAATTTACATCCAACATATCTTTGTCCTCTATTTACTATAAAGGACTGTGTGGGTATATCTACCGAAGTAGATTGGAAAACATTGTCAAAGAAGAAAATAGAAAAATACTTTGTTATATGAATGTATCTTGACAGACATGTCCGTACTCTGAGAGCGGGATCGAAATCAGTTCTGGATTTCCGAATTGGTGCAACTGGCGTCGATTGGTCGTTGACGTTGAAGGTTAAGGCCAGTAGCCAATACTCATATCTCGATGTTGAGTTTCAGTGAATAATGAAAAATATCAATAGAATTGAGAACCTACTGGTTTTACAAGTCTTTTAGAAAATGATTATATCATTCTTTAAGTTTATCAATAGATCTTTCACTTGTTTCATTGTAAATTGTATTGTGTCTACAACCAAATGTGTATGTAGGAATAAAACGTATGGTTATCAAGCTAACACACTTTAAATTCTTCTCAGACTTAAAAACTTTACAAGAATATTTTTCTAGTTAACAATCAGTAGCTATAAGTTTTTTGCATCAACAAGCCCTTCGTATGGTCTGTGCTGTATATCTGTGCTGTATATCTGTGCAGTAATTATCTCATATCTTCATGATCACCAAAAAATAACTGTCATACGGACATGAGCTATAGTCTTTTGTACCAATACACGCTTAAAATAGAATGAAGCTTATTAAGTAATAATGTATACAATGAATGACAACAAGTTACTTAAATGGCCTAATTGTCGTAGAGTTAGACGTCTTGAATACATTTTGGCATATAATTGAAAGCAGTAAAAAACTTTTTCAGTATTTGACCTGCGAAGCATGTTCGACAAGTATGGTTTTATTAAACAAGCTTCAGAGATTTACGATTAGAAGCAAAACTAGTATAACATACCAGCGTATCTATTTCGCTAATCAAACTCAAGGATTTTATCGATGTCCGACTACCATCTGTATTTTAATATACCTTCTCTATTGTCGCCAATACTAAGCCTATATTTTCGTATTTACATATTTTGTCAAACCAATAGTGAATTATTGATTCTTATATTTCAACCTACAGGATTGGCATAATACAATACATCTATTATGGAAATTATTATAAAGTTTAGTCTACTTATATAAAATATTTATTTATTTGTTTTTCGGCACAACTGCTAGGTGACTATTTGTTATTTGAAGGCACTTGTAATATTACTGCTGAATTCATTTGTTTATAACGATTGGATAGTTGACAATACTGCTAACAGATATAAAGCCAGAAGTCTGCTCAAGAGTAGTAGAGTAGTAATAAACTGTTTATTTAATTTATTGGTGCCGTTTAATGTGCAATAACAGCATTAGAAACAACAGTAAACAGGTTTAAAGCCAAGGAATTACTTGTACTGACTTTTATGAGGTAAAGAAACAATGTGGACTTAAAGTGTGTCATGGTAGTAGAAAATGATTTTTTATTATATTACATAAAAAAACCTTTTTTTCCTTATTTCCTTAATCCATAATATAAATATTATAAAAAAATTCAAGTCAAATTCGAGTTTTTTAATGGTTAAACTTACATTGTACCTCTAAAATCTCATCATATTATTCTTTATGTATGTCGCTTCCTGCTATCCGTCGTGGTTTCCGTTATTTGAATATTTCTAAAACACCCCGAAGGCAAAGGAATAATTCCTAATGCGGGAGTCGTGCTGTAAAAAGGATTTGATTATACATATTTAAAAGTGTATTGTATCCACCAAACACATATTTTGTGAACTTTGGCTCAGGAAAAGCTAGAGTATAATAAACATCAAGATTTTACTGTTGAACGTTCACACACGTAATGAAATAAACGTCATTTGATTGTGTTTTATCATATTCTTGGCTGGCGTCGTAACATTAAGGTATAAATGTTCAAATTGTGTACAGGCCTAATTACCGCAGCTATATCCGGCGATATTTATGTGTTTACAACACAACACACAACACAACACTCTTAAAAGATAAATTTGTTTCATTTGGTACCAAAATAATAATCCTATCTCAACTAATATATATTATAGTAAGGCCTGCTACTCTTGTGATTAGTGATCAAGCCAGGGGCCCGGGGGTTAATAGTTGTGTGTGGTGGCGATCGGGGTTATGTACATGGTCCAGTACAGGAGTGCGTGAGATTCCGCCTTCTAATTCTGCGAGGCAGTGCATGCCAAGGAAGCGGTGCAAAGGAGACGGGAGAGAACTAGTACTCTTCCTTCCCGCAATAGACCCACCAGGCGCCGGAATGATTTCCGAAATGATTTCCGGCCTCGATGAGCCATAGCCTGGGGGCGACGGACAGCGCTAATACGGACGGCCAAGTCGGTCGGGGTTTACAGGGATTTCCTTTCTAGGGTGCTCCTGAGGCCCCTTCCAGAAGACTCCATTGCAGAACTCTGTATGGTTTTAGTCGGTTCGAGTCCAATATACCCTCTCTCCTTGAGGCCCCAGTGAAGTGATGACCGGAGGGGACCCGGAGACAACACAAAAAAAAAGTCGATAACTTTGTAATAAGCATAAACTGTTTTTCTAGTTTGTAATAGGTAATGTATTCAGAAGTATATAAGAATGTTGATTAGCTGTTTACTAAGCATAGTATAGGCTCTGCTTACATTGAGATCAGACTGCTCTGTGTGAGATGTTAAGGTTACTAGTGATTATTCTATATTTGTTTGTTTGTTACGCTTTCGCGTTTTAACGGACGGACCGATCATATTAAATTTATATTACTTACATGTTGTGTACGGAAAAAAACATGAAGTACTTTCATCTAATGTTATCTATCAATTTTTAAATAATACGAAATACAAAGAGACCTAGAGATTTCCATTATGTCAATATAGTTGTCGTCTTACTTTACCGACTGCTAAGCCAGCAGAAGTCGTGGATTCGACTCCCACCAAGGACAAATATTTGTGTTATGAGCATGATAATTTGTTCTGTGTCTGGGTGTAATTTATCTATAATATGTTTGTATTTAGCAGTATATAAGTATGTTTATCAGCTGTCTGGTTACCACAGTACAAGCTCTGATTAGTTTGGGATCAGACGGCCCCGTGTGTCAAGTTATTTATTTATTTATATTGTCTCAAATATGTTTGAAGGATTCCCAACTAATAGTGCATTTTCTTTTACTGTCATTATGACACTATTTGAGTATAGTTGCGATATGTACATATAAATCACAGTTAAGTCCAGAAAACAAACAAGAATAAATATACAGTGACAAACAGTGATGATATCACTGACAGCGTACTCTACAGCTAAAATACACAGCAATAGTGTAGCTCACAGTTGGAGAGAAAGCTGGTGCGACTAATATTAAACACATAACTCTGGCTGAAAATATACGATACTAAGCTCTCAACAAACAAAGCTCTTCTCTTTATTCCGTTCATTTTGTCCTATTTATAACAGCAACCTACTTTAAGTTGCAGTTTATCGTATGTCATTATATTAAATATGTTATTGCAATTATATGCCTCAGGTTTGGATATTCATAAGGAGGGAACGATAAGCTTTATCTTAAATCTACATTAATATAAATGCGAAAAATGTAAAATATACATATATACAACATACATTATTATAATAAGAAAGTGTGATTTTTATTTATTTGTTTTACCCGAAGGTCATCTTCTTAATAATATGAATAATACTAATAAAAACAGTACAAAACAACACACACAAACAAAATAACATTAGCACATTTTAATAGTAGTAACAATAAGTTTGAACTGAACTTTATAAGCTACATGACTGTCAAGCCAAATCAACATCTTTTAGTAAACGTCAAAATGGTAGGTTTAATGCATGTATGAAATACGTAGTCATGACGTCACGGGACATTCCCTTTTAATATTAATCTGATGAATCCATAATAAATTTAAAACGTGACAGTAAAACAGAACGACAACTGTAAACTATTTTCAGTGACCTTATTGCCCGACTTAGTAAACCAATTTAATTTAAGCATAGTCATCTACCCACTTCAGTGTTACTTATGTCGTCAGACCACTTCAAGGCAAAACGTATACTCGTGCACTAACTAGTTTTTTTAACACGCACTAATATATTAGTGTGGAATCTCTACCATCAGCCATGTGGTTCTCGCTAGAGTTGAATAGAGCCAACCCACCTCTACCCATGGGTGTCGTAAAAGGGGACCAAGTGATTGAACTGTTATTATATTATATTCATACAGAGGCCTGATGACGTCAATAGGCTTGCCCCTAAAGCGTAAGTTGCACAAAATTATAGTTGGCAATGAGTGAGAATTTGAGACTGCCCACCCCTGCTGGTGCCCAAAATCACACAAATTGCTGTCCCATGCCTGAATCGAACCCCCGATCTCCGGTTCAGCAGTCAGGGTCACTAACCACTAGACCAAAATGCACGTCACTATAATAAGAATAAGAATATATGTATCTGACCTCTAAAAATAAAGTAACATAATACGAACGTAATCACCAATACTGCCTAAATTCATCACTAGTTAGTTATGTGATTATAAAAACCGCAACATTTGCGATAAAACCGGCAACGCAAATATCCGGCAATAAAGCGGTATGTATAAACACGTCAATCACGCATAACGCAGGACGAAAGCGTTCAGCAATGCTTATTTAAATTTTATACGAGAGTTCCAATGTTTTTAATTGCACCAATAATAACTGTAATTCTATTTGTATCTTTGTGTAAAGTCTATTTGTGTAAAGTGTTAATTATGTGCAGTTAGAGAATCGCTACTAACCGTCTAAAATTGCACTTGCGAATATATATACATACATATATGGGGAAATCTCCCTTCATCCATTCAGAATAATAGTATATAAAACCATTCATTACTTACTTATTAGGTATGTAACTATAACACGCATTTAATATATTTATTAAAACTAGAGTTCCTCTGTTGATCCTCTCGACCAATAAAGTGTTGATTGTTTTGTTTCATTTAATTGACATTAACAGTAAAGCTTGCCTATTCAGCGTACTGAACAAATTAATTAAGAAGAAACTACTGAAACACAGGAGTAAAAGGTTTAACAGAAGCTCAATAGCTCAAGGGTCGCTGCTAAATAAAACACAAATGACCTAATGACCAACATGAACTTTTTTGTTTTTAATTACTTATCCATAAAGAAACTAATAGCTTCACTGTTTATTTAATTATTTATAGTTTTAAATCTGGTTACTATTTAATATACAAAAACAAAGAAAATAGAAAATCCATAAGTACACTTTTCAGTCTGTACTGATCCATGCTACAAAAAGGTCATCTAAAAAAGGACCAATTAATATTCTTAAAATTCCAATTTCGAATATTAATTTATTATGATTTCAAAGTTTTGAGCACGATGACTTGAATTTTCGTTGTATAGACTTTCCAACTACTCATATATACCTGACAGGTTAAGTTTTCTTTATCGGTGGCGCTGAAACTAAAGAAGATCGGTTGTCAAATATATCCAAATCCAAACCAAATCTACAAATCAACTTATTCGACCTTTTTAAAGAAGTGCGAACATTAAACTTCGTATTAGGAGCAAGGCAAACCTAATGCCATAATCCAGGCATTGTATAACTGTTTATAATACTGTCTGATAGATAACAGTCCGATCCATTTTTCACCGATTACGAAACCCACGGAGAGACATTGAGTGGCCCTATTCCACACTACAGACCCATACTTCTTAATTAATGACTAAAACTGTGTAATGATTAGTAAAATATAATACATACATAATATCACGCCTCTTTCCGGGAGGGTTAGGCAGAGACCACTTCCTTCTATTTGATACGATCCTGACATACCTTTCTCGCTTCTTCAACTTTAATTCCGTTCCTCATACAGGCTCGTCAGTAAAATATAACATCTAGTAAACAAGTTAAAATTATTATTGGGTTACTCATTGGATTGAGAATTCTGAACTAAAAATCTTTTTCACATCCAGCGCATCGTAAGCGATAATGGCACTTTCTTTTATCTATAGAAGAGCCCTTGACGCGAAGGCGAGAGATTCTAGCCTAAGGGCTAAGACCGTTCAGTATTTCGTGTCCCCATAATTAACAAATTAAGTAATATTTTATGACTAACTATTTTTAGGAGAGCAGCAGCATTTTTATTTAGTAAGGAATATAATAGAATAACATTTTAATGAACACCTTTAAACAAAGGAATATACAAAGGACGGCCTTGTCGCATAATGCAATTTCTGGCAGGCCACTTTAGGATGGACAGTAAATTAGTTATTATTATTTGTTCAAGTTCGGCACACCCCTCTGCTGATGACCCCGGCGGACGATAGTCAATGAGGATTTCCCCACTTTAAAAAAAGGATGGATAGGAAGGAAGAAGGGAGAAAAATGCATTTCACTTAAGGGGGATCAAAACGTCAAATTTAAAACTAGGTACTTCATACTATAAGTACATACCACGTATTTAAAGAATACATATCAAGTTTAAACAATTAAATAACCTATATATATATATACATACATACGCTCACGGATAACTCCCCTAAGGGGTAAGCAGAGATGTATTAAAAACCCACATTTTGCCAGTTGAATTTGGTCCCTCTGACGTAATAGGGGACAATCGTAGTCAATCGGGCACTATTGGCTGTATACATACTGTCTGATAGAAAACAGTCCGCTCCTCTGCGGTGATTCTATTCCACTCTATCGAGAACACAACTATATATATATATATATATATGTATATACAGATTCTTTGTATATAAATAAACATACTTACATACAATAAACATATATACATATATACGTACATGATATATGATTCACGCATAATGTATGCAATAATGCACGTCTAATGTATAAATGTAAAGTATTCCATAGCTGTACAGCCTGTACACTAAAAGATCGGTCATAGACCCTGGTTTAATGAGGAGATGCTGCCAGTTCTAGTGATTTCGACGATCTTAATGTTCTAATGCGTGTTTCAGTGAAAACGTTAAAAGTTCCTTAAAATAAGTATAAGTACAGGGATTTAAAAAAATATTATTATGAAGCGTAGTGAGAAATCCCAATTCGTCGTCGATGGAATACTATAAAAATAGATCCCTATTTTTATACTGTAACTAAAACCCACTTGAGCAATTCTAAATTCTGTTAAGTGATCATACTTGCGAAAACCAAATATAAATATAATACAAAATTTTTGAAGCCGTTCAAGCTTATCGAGTTGCTCCTCAGTGATATCAATTTAATTTATTTTTAAATTTTGAATGAAGAACGAAGTTTGTGCAGCAAATACAATATTGCGTACTAAAGTTTAAATAACTCAAGAATGTCGAGTACAGTATTGTCTATGACATTTAGATGAGATTGTATAAATAAAACATGTATCGAATGAGCCAAGATTTGTATTGTTACAAAAGATTTTGTTATTATAATTATGAAAGTTTACTACAGTTATTTCGTTAGAATATCAGTGTGCGAGGTTTGTTCATGATTGATGAGATTTATAGATATCGTTAATTTCTTCTTTGGCAGTAGTTTATTTTTGAATTATCTTTGGTCAGTTTTTGTTGTAAATGCCTATCATTTATTAACAAATAATATTGAAGAAAACACATGCAGAACACATATAAAAGACTTACTGACTTCGAAGTCCCTAGCCTGATGGTAGGGGGTTCGATTGCCACACGGAGCAAAAATATGAGTGATCCATTAATAGTTGAACAGAGTCTGGGTTTCTTTGAGTCCTTTGTTTCTTTTTTTGTAAAGTCCCACGCTACATACGAATTTATTTCTTCTAAAAAAAGAAGTAAATAATATCTTCTTTCCCTACCCCGCATCCCCTATCCCTCATCACCCTTAAAGGCGTAAGTGTCCATGGACGGCAGTTGTCACTTACCATCAGGTGACCCGTCTGTGCGCCAGTCCCCCTATAGTATAAAAAAAGAAGAATAACACTATTTTCACTATACATTTTTAATATTATTGTGTAGTTTTTTTTTGTATTATTGTGGTATTTTTTTAAACTATTTTTGTAACTACTCATACTAAAGGAATTGCTTGTGTGTTTGTTACACATAGGTAGTGTGATCTGGTAATGATTCCGAGCTCCAACTAATGCTACTACTAATTATGTTTGTAAACAATTTATAGAAAAGCAATTAATCTTGATGTGTGAAAAGCAGTTTGTGGTGCTTTGTGGTTTCGTTGAATCGCAATAATAACTGTATTACATAATAATTACCTAAGCCATAACCCTTGATGCTAGGCAGCAGGCGAGACACTACGTCATCGTGGCACTGAAGATAGCATTCGTGAATTATCTTTATAGCTTGTATATAACAATAAATATTTTGAAATTTATCATGAACTGAATAAACTGAAGAAAATATATTATTATTGTGCTTTATGCATCAAAATCATATGCCATCTCTTTATTTAAGAGACAAGTATTGCTATAACTCATTTATTTTTATTGTTGAAGCTATCAAAATATACAAATCACGTGGGTTTAATCGTCTATTTCAAAGATAGTAATAGACAGACAGTATATTAAGAAATTATATCTAACTATCGCAAATAGACTGTGTATGTCAAATCAGGTTACGGCCGGAAACGCACTTGCGATAGTTGAATTGCAGGTGCCCATGGGCGGCGGTAATTACTTACCACGTAACCCATCTATTTGTTAATAGCCTATAATATAAGAAATATAACGGGTGTTTCCAAATTCATTTTATTGTACATTTAGTGTCTCTTCAAAACAATTATACTTTCCCCAGATTGTTTGTTCCGGGACCATGACTTTTTATACATTATAACATTTTGCAAATCGAAATGAAATAAATGTAAGCTTTTAATAAATTATTTTGCAGATATAGCGGTTTGAGTGTTTCGGTACAAATTTTCAAACCATTTTACAATTTGGATAGAAGTACAATGCAATATGCAACAACTGCGGCACAGTACTGAACAGTAATTCGATAACATGTTTTATCAACATTGCGTTGCCCTTGATTTTAGTACAGAAGGTCTGTTTTCATAGCTGAACTAATGACATTGTATACAAATAACCTCGGACACTGATAATGGCCTGTTTACAGCTATTAGCAGCCCATAGTGCAACAAGCAAGCACAATGTGATATTGGCTTACATTTTAAGATACAATAAACTATTGCTGATATAGACGTGTGGATATGAAATGAAAGGAATATATGAACTTATATATTATTCTATTTTTTTTAATGTGTCTTGAAAACGATGCTGAAAAGAAAATGTAAATGATTTTACAATTCGAACCTCATAGTCGTATTTAAAGAGCCAGATAAGTAAGAACACAAATCTCAAATTTTGTTCAGTCACTCTTATACCGGCCGGTCGCGCTAGCCATGAAAGGTATAAAATCAAATGAACTGCCTCTAACGTACATATTTTAACGAATCTGCCATTTGAATATTATAAGACGCTTTAACAGATTTTAATATTTGATTAGTATCAAATTTTAAAAGTCATTTAACAAATCTTATAATTAAATATCTTGTTCACTTATGTAGCCAATGATATGGATGTCTAAAATTTTAAATTGTTTATATGTAAAAGTTTTACTTTTTCGAAAGCAAACATTTATTTTCTACTTTACTATAGTTTCACATTTATACATTTTCTAAATTTTGTTTAACTAAACTGATAAAGAATATAAGTATTATATAAGTAAATATAATACAAAAAACGAAAAAAATAAATATAGGTTATAATAAAATACTTCGGGGGTCACACTGAAAGTATATATAAAATAAAAAACGGAATGATGTATAAGCATGCTAATATTTTTAATGCTTTTCCAAGGTGTCCCCGTTCCTTTCTAAGCACTGTCGTGCGATGGAACCATTGACTGAAGCAGTGAGCTAACTTTCTTAAGGGATCTCTTCCACGCCTTATCAAATGCAATAAATGAAAGTCACAAGGAGCCAGGTCGGTACTGTAAGGAGGATGACTCACTAACTCCACACCTGCGATAGACAAATATTCGATAGTATTTTGATAGATACGAAAAGTAGTGGTGGAGGAGGATCCTGCTCCTTGGACGCTGCTGTCTAAAATTTTCCAAGATCACTGGTAAACAATGACTGACATAACAATCCGCAGTAACAGTCCTTTTAGCTTCTAGAATTATTGTTAGAGAATGAGGCAATCATGTTTTTCCTTTGACTTCTGCCCTTCTTTGCTTTTGTGACCAAACATCCGGATTTCTTCACCTGTGACGAAGTCATATACAGCATTCGAGTCACCTCCGTCATACTTTTGCAAGCATTGAGCGGCACCGTGTATCTTTAAAAAACATACAAACGAATTGAGACTCTTACTTTCATTGAAGCCTGTTTAAAAGTTTTCATTCTACCTTTTTAGTGTTATATCAATGCTGGATAGACACAGGAAAGCAAAATACGCAATTTCAGTTACTTGAATTTCATATTTTTTCCAGCTATTCTGATCTTCTGAACCGATATTGATGGTATTTCTATGGGAACAGTATTACATAAAGTGTATTCTTTCACATAAAAAATCTTTTTATAAATAACGTAATTATTAGGTAATAAACCTAAAAAAAAAATAAGAACGAATTGAGAACCTTTGTTGGTGCTGCAATAGTACCTGTCATAACTGAGTACCTCTTAACCTACTAACCTTAATTTACAGTAGGTATAAAAGAGTAAATTGAAAAACTGGTTTTTAATTACAATATGTACTCTTCTCATCATTTCAGTAGCTCTTTAACTGTCTTACATTAGTTATCTATTAGCAATATCTAAACGTGCAAATACTGATTGGCAGGCTTTACGAGTTGCGGACTTTAAAGCATATCAAAGCTCTTAGCATATCAGATATTAAATTCACTCTATTTTAAAATATGTTGCAATACTTTCTGGACTTGTATTAACTTTTTAGAAAGAGGTTGGATGAAATGTTATTTCAAAGTTTTAAATAGGAAAAAAGAAAAAGTATGCTCATGTTTTTGAGATTGAATGTCAGCCAGCCAGCACTCTTATGCTTTATATATGCTACGGAAAAGAGTCAAAATCAGTCTTACTTACAGCCTACCACAGACTTCAACACTAGGATATGGTATCATATTTTGGGGCAACGCTACAGGTAAGGAAAGAGTATTTATAGTACAAAAGCGTTGCATTAGAGCAACGTGAAAGATTCATAGCACAGATAGCTGTAGCTGCAGCCCACGTTTCAGAAGCCTCAATATACTTACCATGCATTCCTTATATATATATATGAAATTGCCGTCTTCGTCAGACCGAATGTGTCAAATTTATCTCAAGTAGGTAGTTAGCCTACGCAGATCAGACAAACTATTTTAAAAATATACGATCATCATCTGAACATAAAATTACAGAAAGCCTAATGTTATTTAAAAATATACTGTTTTTATTTTTAATAGACTAAACTCATTACTCAGTTAAAGGTTTTTTGAATGATAAACTTAATTATATTTAAAATATAGTATTATTTATTAATAATCATTGACATTCTGCACTATTTATAATTATAACTTTATTATAAGGAATAGTAAATGACATTATATACATTAATATCAAATGTTAATTACTTATTATGGTTATATTTCAATGTATCTTTTTATATTTTTTTATTTTATAATTTTTTATGCCATTAGTGTTAGGACATAAAGATTAATACTGTAACTAGAAATGTAAAACCTTTTGAAACCTGTGTTCACAAATAAATTAAACTGAATTAAATTGAATCCGTGGTTATATATTTGAAAATAAATTATAGGGCCTTTGAGTTTATCATAATGTAGAAGTATGACGACGTTGGACTTTATTGTGGTCCCTGCGAAAAGCGGTTTATGTATGTTACTTGAAATGAGAAACAAAAAGGGTTTCGCTCTCTTGAAATAAATACTTTTATGTTCAAATAATAGTAATAGTATAATAATAAATGATTTATTTCTCTACCACACAGATAAGTTAAGTCAATATTGACCTTCGTTAGAAACTGGTCTCTGCACTAGAAAAATCTATCTCACAGCTTACCAGTCTCCTTGGCAAACAATTATTTAGAACACCTTGTGGAGAGAAGTTTTTTTTTGAGTCAAGATGTAGATCTGTTGTCATCTACATATGTCCTGGCTACGTTTCGGTGACCTCTTCGTGGAAACTGAAGTCTTTATATGTGTAATTACATATGAACTTTTTATACCAAACAGTTATCGAAGACATATTCTCAGGGACGGCATAACTAACATTCGTCTTTCATGTCAAAGAGAAACCTTCAGGCATATAATTGCCGTTTGTTCTCGGCACATTGACATAACCTAGTAGCCAGCGTTATCCATCAGCATCTTAATGTTAAATATAAGCTTGTGGCTGTTGAGTTACCACATTATAGGTACATATGTGCCCGAACACTCGAAGCCACCTCCAAGAACCTTAAAAATTGTCGTGCCACCAAAAACTGATATCGATCTATCATCTCTGACAGGGCTGTTGTTTCTTAGACATGTGGGATGTGGATTCGGCAATCACTGTGCCGGTAATCATATCGAGCCATGTATTGGTGCTATGAGCCTCGACCAACACTTTCGGTGTAAGGGTCTGATGCAGAAGACAGTCCTTACCCTCATCACAATACGTGCCGTACCCTTCCCCCAGTACCCGATGCCGAAGGTACACAATTTTTTATATATAGGTATTTAAATATACTTTGTTTTTTTTTACATTTTAAAATGTAATATGTGCGTTATTAACGATTAATAAGAAGAATTAAAATAATAATACTTTTTATTTTCGTATAGACCCATACCATACCACACTATAACCTAAGTATATATAATATGAAATTTGCTTTGTTTTATTAAAATTATACCCACAAACGTGCAATAGTAAGTCCCACGCAGTAGCAGTTAAGATACCGTACATTGTATTCAATTGTATAAGCAATTTTAATGAAATTCCTGTCTACCGATAAATCTCCAATGTAACAAATAGTTCTGTTCTCAAAATAAACAGTACACGTATGCGTGCAGCTGTTATGTTTATTAAAGATATCGGAATATTTGCATCATTAAACATATGTATGTATATTATAAAGAGTTAAGGACATGCAATACCATGTAGCATTTAATAAACACGGCGAGGTGATGTACGTTATTTACACAATAGAGACGATAAGACATTAGACCATATACATATATGTATGTACATATGTACAAATGTTTCAAATAGGTGTCGTCAAATGTAATTCTGAAACATTCTGTAGAATACACCTTAAAATTTTACAACTTAAACCTAGTCAACTTTGAAAAAAACGATAAACAATAATAATATAAGAGAAAATTAATCTCTTGGAAATGGCGACGACACATACTGACGCAGTAGTACCGATCTTTACCGTTCATTTAGCTAGGAAAAAAAAACAGAGGCGAAGACTGGAACATACATGAATCATTGCGAAAAGTTATCAGATATATTACACATATTGTATTATATTTGTGCTCCTTCAATTTACATACCTCTATATAAGAAAAACAGAGAGACAGATACCGTTTTAACAATATATTTACTAAATAACCACTAACATAAAATCTTGCTGCAACCACTTGCAAAACAAACTCTTGATATAGCTTCCTATATTCTTTGTTCCGTTTCGTGTTTCAGAGCACAACCCTGCATTTTCAGCCGATGAAAAAAGACGGTGGTTCTCAAGCCAACCCGTTTATTTTTTATGCATGACCACACATATATTTTTCTGTACAAAGCCCGTGGTTATTCAGAACCTAATATTTAAAGACATTCTACTTCCAAAGATAAATAAACTACAGAAATACGTAAATCTAAATCTTGGATTCGACCTTAGAGTACAGAATGCATTACAGTAATTCCATAAAGGATTACTCTATCAAGATGTAGTAGCAGTAAATCGAATATTAACCCACACAACAGATTTTTTTTATCAACAATTTAAAAAGTGTCCTTAGATCTCAATAGGGGCATAATACAAGACCCACATATACAAGTGGATAATGAAGAGAAGAAGAAAAGGGAAGACGATTATAACTATTTTTTTAAAGCAACGCTCGCACTATTTAAATAATTTAACGTATTTAATTAATTACTGTATTGTGGGCGACTTAACAAACATTTAAATAATGGACACAAAGAGCACCCGGACTCAGAACAACAATTTAAAGTTTACATAAAGTGTTGTCCCGTGTGGGGATCGAACCCACAACACCACTGACCACTAAACGTGCACTTATAACCGCCTTGATGCATCTTTCCAATTCCTTTGCGCAACTCGATCTTTACGCAATACTTTAAATCGTAATATCGTGTAATTTAAAAACTTATTAGTAATTTCTTTGGTGTAGTATACTCACTCTAATAAAAAAGAATTGACAATTGGTCTACAATTTTGGCGGAGATGCCGCTTAACATACATAACAAAAAAACAAAAAGAACAAAAGATACATACAGCCGATCATAAAACCTCCTTCTTTTTTGAAGTCGATTAAAAATACAAACATATTGATAAATTGTATTTTAAACTACTTGAGTAGTGACAGGTTTATAGCTATATTTGTAAAAGAATTGTTCGTCATTAATGACATTTTAAATTTCACTAAAACATTCCTTTTCTGCAGAACAAAATCAATTTTAAAAACAACGGATCAAAACCTTTCGTTAGCGACATAAAAATAAACGGAATGGATTTATTAATAGGTGAGGGCTTAAATTCCATTTTCAAAATATTTCAGAGCATAACAGTAGAGTTATACAATCAACCCTCGGCGCGCACAATCCGCTCAGAGAGGCTGCGGGTACAGCTATCAGCGTTTTGCGACACTGCAAGCTAGGTAAATTGAGCCTTCGGAAAGCAATCCGATCAATTTGATTGTTTATTCTCGCATCATAACTGCGTGTCGCGTATCAAATATCGTCCTGGGAATAACACACAGTCCCCCCATTTGAAATAGTATTTTGCTTTTATCTTTTCTTTTTCGAAATGTTTAGGAATTCGTGTTTGCTCTTTTAATCCTTCAACAAACGCCAGCCCTTCCAGTATTTTAGAAAAAAGATAGATAAGTGCTATTCGGATAAATTACGGTAGTCGCTTTAATCGGGTTTTTAACAATATTTCATTAAGTAATAATTTAAAAGAAGTAGTAAGGTGTAAATGTGTTAAAAAACTACTACTTCTATTTATCGCAAACTTTAGATATTATTTTAAAGGTCTTTAGGTAGAACTATTATTATACTTACCAAAAGGCACATCACAAGGAAGGACATCTTATTTTCATCCATAACATATTATTTATATCCATAACATATTGCTCCCAATACCAATTAGCGAGTCATAGTTTAGCATCAACACAGACAATGTTAGAGGGATCAATCACCGTTAACATTGGTAATAGTGTCCGATATAATCCTACCCAGTCATGACAATGTTAATTAACGGGACATGAGATCACCCAGAGGAAATGACGACACGATTTGTTGAATACGACATTTCAGAGAATCCATATTGGTTTTACAAATACACATAGACTGAAGTGTATTAAATGTTTTGCTTACTATAATGACACGTAATCCCTTATTAAGATTATTCCCGTTAACCTAACACCTTGGTAATTAGATAGGAAAAATATATATCAAAGAAATTATGTAATAGATAAATAGCTCGAAAATTCTGAAATAACGTTAATATTTTTTACTATTCAATAGATAAACCATTTACATGGCCTCTCTAAAAACAAATATATGAAACGCTTTAAACCATCCCTTTTGCGAAGCACTGTTTTTTTTCATAGTGAAAGTGGAAACGTTGTCACAAAACCTCGGTAAACCTTGCTTACAATGCCTTCGAGGTTTTATGACAACGTTAACGGAATTATAAAAAAAAATAGTGGTCAACACAAATTGTGGCGATATTTAGGTATTGCACACTTTTTTTTAAAGACAACTCTAGGATTAATTCCTGTGTCGCGGGGATCTTACAAACATTCAAACAACAGATACAAAGAACACCCAGACTCAGAACAACAATTTGAGAATGTCCCGTGCGGGGCTCGAGCCCACAACACTAGGCGCGGCGAGCGTGGTGACGAGGTGACCACTAAACTGCTACGCCATCCGTCCGTTTATCATCCGTTTTAATTTGCCTAACGTTTCGACCCTATATCGTTAAAAAAACACTAACTGCTTTTACGATATCGTAAGTTCATTTACATACATTCTACCATTAAAGACGTGAAACAAATGTTCATATTTTTCGACTAAAACGAATCTAACGATCTAAAACTCCAGAGCTAAGCGTAGTGTCCATTCATACATAAAATAAAACCAACATCCACGAAGCATACCAAGTTGTAGTGGGAAGTGTAATTCGTCTACAAAACAAGTACAAAATTACCAACGCAAATGTGTATTAGGAATCTCGGAACAACAACGAGGAGAAAGGCGTTGTATATTCCACATTTGTAAAATATTATGTAACTAGTAACCAACTCTTGAATGCAGTCGAGTTTTAGGTTTTTGAATACATATTATTGTGTATCTTCTCTGCAGACAAGAACCCACTATTCGCAAAGTCGGATGACTATTGTCATTAGAAGTATTCGCTGCCTGTCTAACGAACTAATTAGGTTCTAATAGTAAACACTGCAAAACTGTAAAGTTAATGTTGTGCGACGTAGATAGCCTTATATATGTGAGAGTATATATAAGCACACAACCCACTGGGTTTCTAGTGCTTATAAATTTTGCAATAATTAGCTTAGAAAAAAGTACAACTGATATCAATTCGTCTAATTCAAGACATTTGAAACCGAACTTACTGTTGAGGCAACCGTCACTTAATTTTCCTGTTTAATTTTCATCATACTGAAACATAAAAATATAATAATAAAGATTTATTTTCTTTCGTTAGTTCACGGTAGAGTAAAATAGGCCACTTCAACTCTTCCCAAATGTGTCGTTAAAGGCGACTGAGGGATCGGACTGTTATCTAGCAGACAGTATGTAGAAAGTCATACAGTGTTGGGTTGACGGCCGACTAACGTGATAGGCTTGCCACCAATTAGGTGCGCTAATGAGCCCGAATTATAATCGCCAAAATGTGGATGTTGAATACTCTTCTGCTTACCCCTTAGAGGATACAGGCGTGAGCATATTTATTTTATTCTGCTGACACTATCTCGAAATATTATATCCAGCGTCACTTTTAAAACATTTCAAGCTGTCTAGGCCCTAGGGCGTAACATACTAACATCCTACATAGATACTTCTACACAATTATACATACACTTAAAAAACACAACATAACATTCTGGTGCAGTCAGGTAAAAAAATAATTAAGATTCACACTAAAACCAACATTATCTAATCAATCACAAACATTATGTAGGTACCATCTAATCAATCGCAAACATTATGTACACGACGTTATCTGGTAGGGGTAAGCCATCAAAGATATATTCCGATATTAATTTAGTAGGCCGTGGTCAATAGGGGTAGATTTATGTGCCCCATAATACACGTGAACGGATCAGGGCGCCCGTTAACTCTATCTACAGGACACGTAATTGGGTCCGTTAAGTTTGTCCTTAGGTGGAGCTGGGATGGATAATAGATGGGTAGATAATACTTTGTTTGTACACCATTTTAAAGTATCATACATACATACATATGTAGGTACATGTATCAGAAAGATAATGTACAAAGGTCGGCTTTGTTACTAAACTTTTGACTTATCGTATTTAAAAGACATTTTCTTTACGAGAAGTGCATCAAATCAACATTTCATCAGCTATATTTTGGTGTTTCTAATATCTATCATCATCATACACTATTACACTTCTGCAGCAGATGACGTGGCAATTATAATTTACACGACTTAAAATGTAACTGTGAGTTGTTTTTCATTGCGTAAGAACCACAATTAAATAAATAAAGATTAATTGTTCGTTCTAATAATAAATATCTCACTTGTGTTATTAGCAAGACAAATCTGATATTTCACAGAGAAACTAAAAAAACTTTCATGATAACCTGTTGTGAGGTGAAACTGTACATCCGTTACTTATTTACAATGTACCCGATAAGACAAGCTACAATAACATACATATAAAGTTGTGCGTTTTTCGATGTACAACTTTATCTAATCGAGATAATAGTTGAATATAATTAAACACTTAAAGAAAATGCGTATTCAGTTGCTTCATTTTGTGCATCACAAATTACATACGAGTATATGCGCGTCATAGTACTGCTTGACAGGTATCATTCATTTTATTGCCATTTTTTATTCATATGTTTTACTAGATATGTCATAGTCATACGATATTTGTTTCCCTAAACCATTCCCTCGCTGTGGTTTTGCTAAATTCGCAATTAACACATTAACTGTTCCGTTGCCTGCTGGTCTAGTTGTTAATGATCCTGACTGCTGAGTCAGAGGTCGTGGGTTCGATTCCCAATCGGGATAAAACATTATGTTATCCACGAGTAGTTAGATGTCTACAGAACTAAGAACACCCAGACACTAGTGTCTGGGTGTTTTTAATGTAGGTTTTTGTATATTTGTTAAGTCCCCAAAGGCAGATATGAGTCCTAGTTAGTAGGTGTCTTTAAAAAATCTATAAATACTATCTATAAATGGTTAATGCCTCGTGTCATTTGTATGCGCCATCCTGTAGTTGTACATCTGTAATCACATACACGCGCGAGTTTTCTCGAGAATTTGCGTAACAAACAAAAAAGTTAAATCATCAGATGACGTTATTTTATCGCTCAAAATAAACAGGAGACGAACAAAAATAAGTCTGTGAACATAAGTGAGTATACGTGTCACCCATGAAAGTGGCTCCACTGTTTATGATATAGACTTTTATGACGCAACGATGTAATGGAATTTGAAAAAACCATAGATGTATGTAAGATAATGTTTTAAAAAAATCAATATGGTGTCGACGCCGACGCCGGTTCCCTGGTGAAGTTAGCAGAGGCGTATTAAGTATAATATAATTCAATCCCACTCGTGTAATAGGTCCTACTGATGTCAAAAATTCGGAGTGTATTGATATATATGTATGTATATATATAAATTAACGTTTCATTTAGCTGTCACATAAAGAAACGTGGATAATTTTAAAACCTTTGTAAAAGATCGATTTTTCCAAACCCATGATCAAAGGTAACATTAGCACTGTCTCGTCTTAGCCTTTCCCTAACACCATGTGTAAGGAAGATTGATATTGCTTTTACAGGGTCGCATGCTTATAACTCAACTCTTGTCTGGTGGTCTGATTCCTGTAACAACGTAGTCTTAGTATATCTCTAAAGCATCCAAATCTTTAAAAATAATATGCAATTTTTGATAATGCATAACATATGAATACTACAGACATAGTAAGTACGAGAGAGAAAATACATTATATGTGCATATATGTACGCTTAGGAGATTGTTTTTATTATTGTGCTGTTATTATTGGTGTATCAACAATAAACGAAATAATTACTGATCACAGAGTACATTTATTTATTTCAAAAGTGCAATAGGTCGGTACAGAACAACAAAGAGAGGGTGACTTTTTATCAAGCTAAATTAGTGTCGCTCGCTTCATACTAATGTTATAATCACAGAGTCGCCACAAATATATATATATATATATATAAATTTAACAAAATTCCACGAAGCCAGCACTGTAGCCTCAGCCAACGCAAAGTATATTTTAATAATATTACATTACATCTATAACGCCTTGTACGAGATACACTTAGGCACTCGTAAGTATAATCATAGTTATATCCTTGTATAGAGAAGACCCCGAGAATATCGTGAGGCAAAAAAAAATAATTCTTAATTTTTTAAAAGGCATATAATCAAGACCTTGAAAATAAATGTAATTGAAAGAAGATGGCTTTTATTTAATCATCAATCCATTAAAAATGCTTAACCCATTTCAAAGACAGTGAATGTTGTTTATACATCGGCGGCCTTGAAACAGATCGGAAATTATTAATAATAACATTACCCTCAATGTATATAACCTCAGTTTTGAGGACGTTTTAAATCCGTCATGTCGTTTTGCCAAAATGCTAGATTGTAATTTAATGTTATTTTATTTAAAACCGAAATTAAGAGGAAACTTTTTATGTAAACAAGGGTACGGAAGATAAAATTAGGATAAATCTGTTTCAAAGTTTAGAATATACATTAATAAAAATATAATTTCTCTGTATCAGAGCGTGATTCTATCGGTAGCATAAGACAACTTTGACGTATTCTGTCATTCGAAATATTCGAATATTTTGTCTGTTTCAAGCTCATACTGATATATAAACGTGCAATGCAATTAATAAGTCTTGGTTCTCTGGACTTTCCCTAGATAATCACAAGAGTTTTTCTAATTTTATTTCTAATCTGTCACAGCTAAAATCACTTACGTCCGGAAACAGGTAGACGTTACAGTCATGCATTTAACGATGGAATCAAAAGCTAGTTAAATACTTGAGTAAATAAATAGTAATATAAATAAAAATATCCGTTTGTGAGAAATGTAACAAAAGAGAAAATGATTCTCTAAGTGTTGCAAAATGTAATAAAAGAGAATCCTATATTACTATTTATATACTCGTAGTACTATAAATAATAATATAGGCTTAGTATAGTAATATAATTGATTTATTGATTGATTTCTCACTAATCAAAACAAGAACATTTCATCTAGCTACTACTCGTACGACGTTTTCAGTGTCAGTTCATGTCTGTTACTGTGTCACGGCAGAACGGGTAAACGAATATTTATGAAATTTCGGCACACATATAGATTGTAGCCAGGAATAACATATAGTCTAATTTTAATCTCGAAAAATGTATCGTTTAATATTTCCATAACGAAGTCGCTCTCAACAAAAGATTCGTTATATAGTTCATTTTTCCACACAAGAACTCATTCAGTTACCAAGCTATATTAAACACTTTTGTAGTAATATATACCTACATATGATAACCTCTTGATGAATATATCGAATACAAACATAAGCTTTACACAATGACAAGTTCAACCATTACTCCCTGAAGTGTTCCCTCGAGTGCTTGCAGTTACCGCATAAGTGATTGTCAGTGATCGCTTGAGCTCTCGGAAGTGTTTCATTACAGTGATTCATGATGACTCCTTGTTATTTGATTATGGAAACTGTTTAAATATACAATTCACTTCGGTCAGATTGAGAAACACTAGCTCCCAGCTACAGTACTCGTTCCCACAAGTAATTTTAAAGCAGTAAGTAATGCAGTAAGTAACTATTTAATAAAATGATTTATCTCTAGAGGATCAACTGTAAATAATGTAGGTACTTAAACTCCTTAAAAATCAGACTTTGAATGTAGTTGTAATCAAGAGAGTTTTATTTGTACATTTCTCTGTGGCTGACTTCGTAAACCCTCTTTCTATGTTTGCAATAAGAAGTCTGCAAGATTTATATGAATTAAACTCAATATTATCTTGAAAAGCTTGCATTAGCCTTATATCTACTTAAACCCTCATGACTCTCAAAGGCGGGCAGTGTACTTACGACTCTGGAGTTGGAAGTGTTCATGGGTGGCGGTTGTCACTTAATATCAGGGACCCGTCTGCTCGTTTGCCCTCCTATGCTAAAAAATAAATATTTGTCTACTACCGAGCCAATGTGAAATTAAAAAAAAATAGGATAACTAGATATAACATAACTAATAAATCAGCATTCAGGTCCGAGAAATGTCCCAGTTTATGTCAAAAGAGATATGGTAACATTACGTACAAATGAGAACGAAAAGGCAAGTTCATCAGAGTATAATCTGATACGTGCGTTCATCATACACATAAAACCTGTTTACTACCTAACATACATCTGTTATAAAAGAACTTTTACAACAGCATTTTAGTGCTTCGTCAGGGCTCGTAAATATCCATTACGAGATAAATCAGGGATGACAAAAGTGACCGTAGTTGATAAGGGTGTCTCTTTAATTTGCGAGTTTTCCTTAACACCGAGGACAGGACAGAGTTATGAATTGTTTAGTTTATCCTGTCCCTTTCATGATATTCGTGTCGCGATATAGATACTTTTTATTAATGTATAGTCAAGGTGCAGCAAGGGACATGTAGGATTGATTTTTAGTTTAACTGATTAGGTAGGTATGTACACGTGTACTTAACCCCTGAAGTGACAATATAAAGCAGGGGTGCTCAAACTTGAACTGCTGGCGATCTACCTCAATATTTTTAGACTACTTACGATCGACTTGAGAGGCTGCAAGTATGTATGATGCAGGGTTGTCGTACATACACGATACACCCTACCTACCTAGGTAGGGTGTACCGTAGCATATATAGATATTAGCTTTCCGCACAATTTACATTATCTTAGTCAAGGTTTGGGTTAGGTTTACTTAAGTTCTTCTCTACAATATCAATGAAAAAACTCCTAGTTATTCAAAATTGCGAGTTTATTCGTTGTTACAAAACAAAAGAGTTACATATGGTGTTAAACTCAACTAAGGAGTGGCTTTGGATCTTGAAGCGTGGCACTGCATGTCCTCAGCATACTTTTCATAAGATGGTGCGTAACCACTCAGTGCCAATCGCAAGCATGATGACATATGATCGTCAGTTAGTCGATTGCGATATTTTGACTTAATTATCTTCATTTCAGAAAATGCAGACTCGCACAAGTAAGTTGACCCAAACATTGCCGTCAGTTGAAGGGCGATTTGCCTTAGATTCGGATATTTATCTTCAGATATAAAACACCAGAAATTTGTATCAGCTTTGAGATGTATATCTGATATAATCTGCACCAACTCATTTTCAACAGAACATGAGTTCATATTAAACTGACTTGCTACTTCAGTGGTTAATTCCTCAATGTTTTTACATGAAAAAGGATAACTCATAAATGATGCTATATTTGCCAATTTACTGCAATCATAAAAACGCATTTCGAATTGTCCCAAAATATTTGATAATTCAGCCTCATACGTATCATAATTCAACTGAGGAATCCTTGCTTTCAAAGACGGAAAATGTTTCAGATCCTTTCTTTTCAGTTGATCTATCATAAGTTGCAATTTACTTTTGAATGCGTTTACTGCGCTAATCATCTCAATAATAGTTTTTCCTTTACCTTGAAGCTCCAAGTTAATGGTGTTTAAGTGCATTGTGATGTCAGTCAAAAATGCCAAATCAGTCAGCCATTTTTCGTTTTTCAACATCTCAGTGTCATCACCTCTTTCGTCTAGAAAAGCTGTTATTTCGGGCAATAATTCTTGAAACCTTTCTAGGAATTTTCCGCGACTCAACCACCTGACGTCCGTGTGAAGAACTAAATCAGTGTGTTCAGCTGACTCCCTATCTTCCAACTGCAACTTAAAGAGCCGCCGTTGCAAGCTACGTGCACGGATGGAATTCACAATTTTTGTTGCAATGCCCATAATTTCCTCCGTGTTTAAAACTTTTGAACACAAAACTTGTTGATGTATAATGCAATGGAATGAAAAAAATGAAGGGAATTAGCTCGACACAATGCCACAAAACCGTTCTTGTTTCCAGTCATTGCTAGTGCTCCATCGGTTGTAATGCACACTAATTTATATATTGGTAGCTTGTAGTTTTTTACAAAATTGATGAAAACGTCATATATATCTTCGCCACGGGTCTTCCCCTTCAGAGGAATGATTGTCAAAAATTCTTCCTTAGCCAACATGTCATTGAATACCATCCGAATAAAAATACACAGTTTATCTGCGATGTCCTGACTCATGACTTCAATACGCCTTGTGACAGTCGGACGAGATAACTGAAGTTCTCTAATAGCAGACATGATTTCTGCTTTATTTTTAAAATCTCCAAATAAAGTCTCACCCGCTTCAATAAATGCTTCCTTCACAACCGATCCATCTTCGAATGGTTTCTTGTGTTTCGCCAATATATGAGATATTTTAAATGACGCGATCGTAGCAGCTTTTGATTGTTTGGCTGGTCTTGTGAACATGGTTTGTTCTTTTTTCAAACAAGATATCAAATTACTTACTTTTCGTTTTCTTAATTCACTCTGTGGCGGAAAATCCTTTTCATAGTTTTTATGAACCGTTTTATGATGCCTCTCTAAGTTACCACGCTTAGGTATTGCAACTGACGCACGACAAATAACACAAATGCACTTATCCTTCACCATACAAAAGAAAAATTCTTCCTCCCAATCGTTATTAAAATAATACGTTTTAGATTTCTTCACTGCACTCATTTCGCACTATTTAATAATAAACTTTGTATCGTAGTATCGCCTTCAAGTTACAATTCAGAATGACTCCAATTCCTGCAGGCGCAACATTTATATCGGCGTGAACGAAAGTCTCGAATGTTCCCGTCAAACGCGCCGCCCGAAATGGTCTAGTACAGTCTAGTCTAGAAACAACGCGGCTTTTCTTTGACAAGTACCGCGCGTTCCTTTGATAAAGCCGCCTTTTGCCGCAAGCAGTGTTATTACGTAATATTTTTTTGTAGTTTAGTTACCTACTTATTAAAATTTGTTTTCTTCTCAAGATCTACTCAAAAAGCACTCGCGATCGACTGGTCGATCGCGATCGACCGTTTGAGTACCCCTGATATAAAGCGTGTCTCAGGTGGAAAGCGTAATGTTATAGGTTTTAAATCTTACGTATTCTTTTTTCGTGTAAATATTTAATCCGGTTTTGAGAAAATCCATAAAAACTCACTTTTAACACTGTAACATTCCACTTTTAACATTCCAAATACATTTATGAGAAACGGAGGTGATAATACCTGGAAATTAATACGGTCATAACTTTTACATGGGTCGTTTTTTTCACAATTTTCTTTGCCACTGCATATTAGAAATATATACTTCCATAAAATAAGTGTTCCATTTTCTGCTAATTCCTTTTTTCACTAAAAAAAAATCCTAGGTAACTTTGTTTAATGCCATCTACCGCATTATCTTGGAACTTTGTGCAAAACTGTTTGTGCAAACTTTGTCCAAAGAAAGTAAGAATTCTGAGGGACGACTTACAGGTTCTTTATGGAAGATGAATCCAATACAAACAATATTCAAGTTACCTTTGTAAGTACTTACACAGTATACATTTCTTACATAGCAACAAGCTTATTGCCATCATCCGAGCACTTGACAGGAGAGGTAGGATAGAAAAGAAAGAAACTGGATATAACTTATACAGATGAACTCAAACTGGTTGGTGCCGTGAAGTAAGAACCCTCTACCTTCTTGGGTTCTTAGAAATTAAATGTCTCAAATATTTGTAGAATGTTGGTTGTGAACATTGACGGTATTCAGTATACAATACGGGCGTGTAGCTTAAAATTAGTTAAACATTTAATTATTGGAAGGAGCGACGATAACTATCTTCAAACAGCTAAACAGATTTTTCTTGAAAAATGACTAAAAACATTCTTGATTAGGAAACCTTTTACCAGTTCAGGAGCTATGATGCCATAGACAATTGTGAAACTATATCAATAATAAAAGACATAAGAATGCTAAGTAAGTTATGTCATCTCGATTTTTATAATAATTACTTCATAAACAATTATCAGCTATCTGATAGTTCCGGCTACTTCATAAACTTTGATGGTTTGAATCTTCTTACTATGACACAATTTTAATAAAAATCAATTGTTATTTTGAACCTTTTATTAAAAAATAAATTTTCCCTAATTACTGCAAAATATAAAATCTATTATAATTTTATAACATAAAATATGAATAATAATATCTAAACGTATGTATATATGTATATACTTCGAAAGACCACACTGACTAGATTGCCACACCCCTCGTCTGATTTGTTAAACCAATATTATAGTTAATGTAACTGACTATAATTATACATATTTATAGTAAATTACAGTAAACATATATAACATAGCACCTCTGAGTGGTTTTTTTACAATAAATATAACTTGATAATATATATATACATAGATAAAGATACATATATAAAATATATACAATAAATTAATAAAAATACCATAATATGGTGTACAATAAAGAGATAAATAAATAAATAATAGTAGTATAACGTATATATATTTTACTGAATGCAAAAACATTTATTAAATAAATAAATACACCTCTCCAAATTTATGCATAAAAAATACCCACTCATATATAGTCAGTTACGCTACTAATATAAAACATATTTATTGTTAATTACAATACGCAAATTATTATTTTCTTTTAATAAAAAATATGGAAAATGCCAACCCTTTCGTGAAATACGAATCGTCGGTAATGAGTTAGTCCCAGCAACATGAATCCATTCCAAACATATCAATCATATATAGCAAACATAGATAAATATAAGTACAATAATTTTTAAATACGTATAAATTAAATAGCTTCATTTTAGTATCGATTAGAAAATAAAAGGGAAAATATGTGTGTTAAATAGGAAGTTATTCAAACGAGTTAATATATTATAGTACGATATTGTTATACTTCACTAATACATAACATTCAATAAATATTATATACATTTATTATTAGGTGAATTAGTCTCAGCAAAATATAAGAATAACTCTTAATTTTATAGATCCTAAAATAGTTTTCATAACACTAAAAATAATAAATCATATCTATTATAATTTAACTTATAATCGATTACATCTAGTATTTAACTACATTTATAATTTAATTTATAATAACATTAATAATTCTTTGGTAGGCTAGCTGTATTTATGAGCATTAGTGTAATCACGCATAAGCATAATATTTTGATTTGCAATATTATATAAATACATACGAGTACATATCGCTCGTTTTATACAAAAATAAAATAAAACACATTTTTGTTAATCCTTAATACCATTATCGCTTACTCGCATTGCAATGTTTCGCATTAAATACATTCACATGTATCAATATTATTTATTATAAAAAAAACAAGATTCATTTAAATAAATAAAATTCTATAATTATTTTATACATAATTATCCTAACTTCTAATTTGTTTCGTTTTAAACCGAATTATTACATAATAAATATCGATTGATCATCAAATCGTAATTAATACTTAAATAAGAATTATGCATACCTACACAGCATATAAACATATATTATATATTTACAGAAACTAAAAAATATATAATAATATCTATAAGTGAGTGAAGCCATGATGCTTTTCCATTAACTGGATATTGTCAGAGTCTTCTGTTCCTGTAATGATTTGCAGCACCCTGAATGCCTTGGATTGCCGCGGTGGTCCTTCTTGCGCAAACTTGTGAATGTACACGCTGAAAAAACAATAAGGTTGATGAGTATTTATGACTGTTGTTGTTGTATATTAAAAACCATACGATTACACCGCTTTTAGGAAGCACGCATTTTTTTTTATTTAACATGTCTGTTAATTTCGAAGACCAATGCTTCTGTTAATTTTTAATTGTAAGCCCTAACAAGTATTAGTTTATATTCCTATTTCAATAGTATACATAAGTTGTGAAGAATACAGATTGTAATATAGCTAAATTATACAATGAAAAATAGAAGCAACACTATAAACACTTAGATTTTAATTCGGCTAAGAAGTATGTAACATAGATAGTGATGACTGATGACACAGAATGTCAGAATTAATGAAATATTAAATATCGTGATTTGCCAATTAATTGTGGAATCAGTAACATTAGCAGAATATGATTCGATTAGTTAGAAATTAAAATTAGATCGTGTGGTGAGAGTGCTAAATATAAAGCAAGCGTAACACTGAGTCATCGCGAGAAGCGGTGCAGTAAAAATTGTTTACTTTGGACCAGAAGCTCCTTTAGTACCGCCCACCGAAGCTGAAACGAGGATTTCAATATTGTAACATGATCTGTGCATATTTATTTACCTTTTAATTTGCTCCTTAAAATTGTAAAGAAATATCATAATATTTGCCAAGGTATCATTTTTAATATAGAAAATTATATTAAAGTCTATGTGATTATTATCTTTCTAATTATTATACAAATAAAGTTTATATATTGCATATTAATGAATAAAACAACCATAAGTAGTGCAAGTTTGAAATTTAACAATTATAAATATACCTATTACAATGGCAGCACATTTTAATAACTTTTATCTACGCCAGCCTAAAGGATCTAGAAACTTAAACGAAAGAACAAAAATATTTACCTCTTGTTCGCCCCACCATTACCACCTTCGATCTGAATCGGAATAATCCTAGTCTTTGGCTGCTCTTGGAAACTTCTGTTCAGTGTCGGCAAATCAGTTTGTGGGTTCGGGTCGTCTATCCTCACCAGCTGTGGTGACAAAACTCGCATAATTCGCTGAGTTGGTGGCGAGAAAGGTGTCCGACCATCCTGAGCATTTGGATTTTGATTCATACCAATTGTTATTCTCAGTTGAGGATGATTTTGCTGACCAACGTGTCTGTTATCTCTCGTTTCTGTTGTCGATACCTCCATCTGAATTGGAATTACTCTTGTACCTGGTGAGCCAGGACCGTTGTCCCTTGGCAAGCTCTTGCGGTTTTCTGAAGGCCTGGTAGACCATGCTGGCTGAACCGGTTGCTGGTATTTTGGCGGACTAATAACTTCGCGGACTCCTCTTTGCATCTCATTGCTCTTTTTAATCCACTCTGGTTCTTGATTAGCATCTCTTGGTGGAGTAGTCAACTCTCGCGATTGACTTTTCCTTGATTCCAGTGGTCTTTGGACCCAAGCAGGAGGAGGAGTCTTTGTCTTTTCCTTCTGCGTCTTCACCCAAGGAGGAATAGACTTCGGACTCTCAGGGCAATAGTATACAGGCTCTTCGTTCACGTAAACTACTTCTTTCTGAGGTATATTGTACTCTGGATGTGAATTTTGTTTCCTCGGTGTTACAGGAATGGACATGGTGGATTGATAACGCGGTTGCTCTTGTGTTAGGTTTGGTTTTGACTGAGAAAATGGTTGCTCCTGATGTCTCCAAGGTGTTGAATTATTCTCTTGTACTCGGTTGTTATTAGAATTCTGCGATACCCATGGAGGAGTATATTGTTGTTGCGCTTTATTCTCCTGCTTTAAGGGAGGAACGTACCCATTTTCATTATTTACTACTGAGTTATTTGTTTGATTGACCTTCCATGGTGGAACGTAAGCTAGTTCTTGATTTGAACTTACATTGTTGTATAAAGCTTGCTGGTTCTCTTGCTCTTTCGGATGTCTGTTTAATGTCGCTGTTCTCCAAGGTGCAGAATTAGCTTCAGTTGGAGGACTAGGTTTCGTGTTATTATACGACACGTTATTATTTTGCGACGATCCTACACGAGGGAGAGTGTGAAAAGCGGGACTGGAATTGGCAAGTGGGCTTTGGTTATGGATGTTAGGTGAATATTGCGTTTTATTAGGCGAAAACTTTTGGTTATTGGGTGAATATTGTTGATTAGAGTACTGTTGTGTATTTGGTGAATAATTTCCACGATTGTACTGTGGTGACTGTGGGCTGTTTACACTAGAGGGTGAATCTCTTTTCTCTGGCTGCCTCCAGTTGTTATTTGGGCTAGGTGAGTATGGAGAGCCACTTAAAGTTGGAATTTGACCAGCGTAAGGCTGAGGACTTTTATTGAACTGTGAGTCTTGTCGCTGCAACAGTTCCCTTGTTGGCGGTGAACCTTGAGGAGAAGATGTTTTCTGATTAGCATAATGAGCTTCAGGCCTATAAATGGGACTTTCGGGTTGGTTTTGGTTGCTATAAGAACGTGTAAAGTTATTTTGTGGGGTATAGTTCAGGGGTTGTTGTTGAGTGAAAGAAGAAGGAGGCATTTTCACTGTCAAAGGACTTGGAACTTTTTCGATATACTTTGGTGTTTGTCCAAGTTTTTGTAATTCAGCTTTTTCTGCCTCCCAGTGATATGGACTGTTCGTTTTTCGTAACATTCCGATTGGATTTTCGGGAATAACGATTTCTGGTCGTTCACCGGGGATAATAGGCTTCGGAGATTTTGATTCGGGAACCTGGATGACTATTGGAGGAGGGGGAGGAGGAGGAACCGGCATTTTTGGTGGTGGCGGTGGAGGAGGTACTGGTCCACCTTGAGAATGGTATCCACCATTACTTGGTTGTTGTGCATACTGTGGCTGTTCTTGTTCTTCCCATGAACGCTGGCGGGCCAACCTACGTGCCATACTTGGTGTGCGAATCTGTGACAGGTCGAGACCTCCAGGTGTGTAAGTGAATGGCTTCTTGTCTTTTGTCATCATTGCATTTTGAATACATGCTGGAGGCTCATGGGAGCCCAGTGGCTGAAAATTAAGGAAATGATTATTTTACAAGGGCGTTCTTCTGCAACGAAGTACACGTGTTATTTAAATTTTTGTCTCTTGATTGTGTATCAGATTAGAACCTTCATAAGTGCAATATTACATATGTTTATATATATGTAGTATATCAAATGCAAACGGCAGACACATTATGCCGAATAATTTCGGCAAAACGTGTCTGCCACTTTCACATTTTTAGTACAGAAATGAATACCTACATTGACTTGAGTTCTTCCATAGTTGGGAATTCTGCCGATATGTCCAGCAACGGGTGCAGCTCCGTACCTGGAAACCAGCCAAGTTTTAGGTTATTTTTATATGGACTGACAACGTTATTGACGGTCGCTACCGACGACTATTCTACAGTCTGTCTTAACCTATTCCACTTCGAAGGCTATAAGGAAACCGCTGGACTGTTTATCCGATTATAGTTATTATAAGAGAACATTTTTATAATGGCCATGGCGTACTCTTTTTTATCATTTAACATTTGAGGCATTTTATTATATTTGAAGAACGACCGTTTTAAACTTCAGCACGAATATTTGAACTAGTTTATATTACTGAAATATAAACAAAGTGTTGTTACAATTGTGGGAATGTAAAATTAAACAGTTCTTTCATAAAATTTCTACTGCTTGTACTAAATTACAACGTTTCTTTTTTGGACTGAGCTTCCCCAGGAATCAATATGACTAACAATCGTTGCTTCTTAAATATAAAGGTAAAGTAATATCATATCTTACAACAAGCAGAATCAAATTGTCCATAATGTATTATCTGACATTGTTATAAACATTTATATGAATATTGTAAAGTAATATTGTGTTTATGTATTGTCAATAAACTAAGGTACATATTAGTACATATTGGTCTAATAAAGTTTTGTTGTGTTGTACCATTTTGATTTAATTTACCATCACCAAAGGTGGACTGGCACAGAATGCCTTTAGGCATGATACGTGCATAAAGTGTAATAAATAGAAACAAATAAATCTTACCCGTTCTGAGCCATTTTCTTATATGTAGTAAGCAGTTAGCAGTCCATACAAACAGCCCCTGGAATGAGATCATGTCTTGAGTGAACGTGTAAACATATGTTTTTAGGAAGCGCATGAGGAACTCCATATGTTCAGTCGGCCAAGGTCGCGAGCTATGTGAAAGTCTATTTGTGGATACTGGACTATTATGCTGCAAGTAAAGTTGTTTTACTCAGTTCTGCTGTAAAATATGTAAACAGTTTTTTTATTATTTCAAACAGGTTATAAAACTATTATATGCATCACCTACCCATTTCCCGCAAAAGGGTCGCAGTGTGATGTTTTATCGCCTATATCATTCGTCAATAAATGCTCTACATAATACAACTACTGCTACTGTACTGAGTAGGAATATCTTTAGTTGGAGATACAGTTCAGACAGTTCTTTAGATTTACGTTACGTATGCTAGTATTTTTTTTTTAAGTCTGGTCACCTGATGGTTGGTGACTTTTGCTGCCATTTGCCACTTACAACCCAAAAGTCGCAAACGGGAAATTGAGGAGAGGATAGAGGGGATGGGCAATTTGGTTGGGCCTCCGGTAACCTCACTCACTCTGTCACACAATGCAAGAAATGTTAAACACCCAGTTTTCTGTGGGGCCATGGTAACACTCCGGTCGAGCCGGCCCATACGTGCCAAAGCATGGCTCTCCCACGTTAATTTTACTGAACAATTTAGTATATGTATATACTTAGAGAATGTTTCCTATATGCGTATTTATGTCGGTAAGAGGAGTGATTACTCAGTGTAAGACAAATGACCATAAGGTATGATGCCAGACGATGCCACAAATGGTATGTAATGTTAAGAGAATTTTGGCACTCTCACTATAATGCTATAATTTTAGTGCGTGGCTACTAGCCAGTTTTATATTTAGACGCTAACTGCGCCTTCTATACCTGCGAAACTAATACGAGTATATTGTTATACTTCTGTCAACGTGGTGTTCTTTTTATTTTATGAAATTTATTATGTACATAATGTGCACTAAAAAGTTTCCATTTTGTTTTTTAATTTGAAATTATTAATTTATCCTTTAATACACACCGTCTACTATACGTACTTTTTACTTCTCACAGTGCGATTGTGAAATGGTAGGGCAATATTGCCTCTTACATATGTTTATATGTTATTTTTCTTTTCTAAACAAATAAATAGGGCGAAAATATAAAATGGAGTCACATTAATGTTTCTTCACAAATGTAATAATAAATTCTATGAATAAATTTGGCTGCTACGGGGCAACGGGAAGTGGGTGGGAGACGGCGGACTACATGCCATTAAAATATATTTACTACAGATATTTTGTGTACAATTTGCCTATTATACAAAACCACATTCTAAGAATTAACTATTATTAAGACTATCCATATTCACCATCACACTGCAGTTACTCCCGTACGCCGTATTCCGTTTGAACAACATACGAAAATATCAAGCATGACGGTCTTCAATCCCCGACACGAGACAAAATAGGGATACGAAAAAGACATAGCACCAAATAACAACTACACTTCAATTCAAAGGACGAAGAAGGAATCTGGATACCATGTGACTCATGAATCAGTGGTAGAGCCATGCTTAGGCACGAATGGGCCGGCTCGACCGGTGCGATACCACGGTCTCACAGAAAACCGGTTGTGAAGTAACGCTTGCGTTGCATTTCCCCGAATTGAGTGAGGTTTCCGGAGGCTTCAGTATGTAGTGTAACATATAATCGAAAACAGTGCACATACTGAAATTACATATGTTGCATTTCATCCTGTCTTAATTTATGTTGCTCTATAGCATTACTTTATCTATCAGCAATACAGCGCAGAAGAACCCGATACCGACTGGAATGGAAAGCAGGAAGTAAGGGTTTCATCTTTCTTTCCAGTTTAAAAACGACCACAATCCTAAGAAAGCTTGCGTCAGGCGTGAGGCCGGCCGTAAAAGAAACAATAAAAATTATCTTCGGGACAAGGGTTGGAAGTTGATGATTTTTTGAAAACTTTAGAAATACAAGGCTAGACTTTAAGTGTTCTTCTGTTAAGTGTTCTTCTGACGTTCGCACTTTTGAGGACAATTTTTTAATAAAAAAAAAAACAATTAATTATTTCATGTGGACAGAGCTATATGGGTTTTTTTGTTTTCCATTTTTGTATGTCTTTTCAAACTACTTGTATTACGTTCAGAAACGTCAAGCAGTATTTTCTATATTGTCCGTTGTGAAACTAATACCTTTTTCAGAAAAACTGTTTCCTAGTCACAAGTCGTATCTCAGTAAAGTATGCTAACACGGTTTAAAACTGTTGCTTTTAGGTACATACATATATACATAGATCTGACGACATTGTTTCGTGTTCAAAATTGAGTCAACGCGGTGTTGACATTGAATAAAATAAATTATTTCAGAATATAGCGAATGCGTGGTGACGTGTGTAAGTTTTAAATAAATTTCTGTTTGTAGCGATTACTGAAATAAAACTACTGGTCTACTAAATTGAATATTATAGGGTGCATTCACTTTTTTAATAACTTTACTCATTTATCGCATCGTGATATAATTCTTATAACATGTGTGTGTAAAGGTTTAAGTATTTTCTTAGGTAATAATAAAATTTTACTCAGTGGAGTTCCTGGTAAAATTTGCTGAAATAATTGTCATATTAAGGATCTCTCGAAATGTTTACCGAGGAATATGTACAAAACTGCGCCAACAAATATACATATATTCCACCTAAAGTACAAATGAGTATTATTTGAGTTTGATATTGAGTAGTATTTTTAATCTATATTTATAATTATTTTGTAAGCCGTCGGCCCAGAGGGGTTAAAAAAAGTATAAAGAAAAATACAGTTAACCTAGTGAAGATAATTTCTTTCTAACATTAATCTTATGTATTAGGAGCTCAGCTTGGAATGTGTTTTAAATCAGTTTCAACTACGGTAACATAATTTTTACCCTACCAATGACAATCTTATAATTGTGTAGAACATGTTTAATTACTTTTATAATTATGTTTGATTAACGTTTACATCTGGTACTCAGCACAATTACATATTACTATTATAATTATATAAAGAAAACTCATAGTACCAACCCATTAAGGTTATTCTGGTTCTAAGGAAGATTTGTTCCAACTGGTGTCACTTAAATAAAATAGGACAATTTAATTCAGGACGTAGGGCGTAATTCTTATATTATAAAAATACATTAATTATTAATTATCCACTAGATTTGAAGAATAGACGAATCTCAATTTAATTTTAAAAATTCAAAGCTATTGCTATGTAATTACGTCACGTTCCAGATTTTAGTTAAGTCAAATATTAAATTTCGAACTCACCTGAAAGTTCACATAAAAAAAATCCAAACAGACTTCACAGCACAACAATATTATACCAAATGCGGGCTAGGGTTGTACTTTAAACGTGGGTAGTAGTGATGTGGTGTGGGGGTTCGTAAACACGGCGCGGGTGAGTTGTACCGTTCGTTCGTTCGGAAGTGATGCCGGCCGCCCGGCCAGTAAGGCAACCGCCCGCACTCGCCCGCCGCGCCGTCTACAAATAGTGCCGAGAAAACACAAATGTCTATATCGATATTGTCTGACCCAGAACTGAAGAAAAAGGGATATGTTCAAATGTTTCATCTACTAGTCAGGCTAAATTGACAGATTGATGTATAGATAACAGTCGTATTTTTACAGATACTCTGTACATTGTCGAAGAGCACAAGAAGAAAGAAATAATATTATATACGCTTACTTGATTTTAGGAATATATATATATATATTTGTGCTACACTTCTTGCAAGAAATTGTAAAAGTGATACTGACATTTTAATCGTAATATCTGACTTGTACAGTGAATAAGTTACGACAAAAAAACTTTATTTGAGAACCCAATAAAAGTAAGTAACTCAATAGTAATAAAACAATATACTCTCAATAAAGACATGTGTGCATAGCGCTTCTTTCCAGACCTTTCATACCCCACCTATACCTAATATAATATAAAGAAAATACAGAAAATACAAACTATTCCAAAATAACGTATCTATACCTTTTATACATACAATATTGTTACTCTATTATATACTTATTATCATACTTATTGTACCCAATGTCAATTTGTAAATACATAGTTTAATTAGAATTTGAAAACTTGTATGACTGCATACGTCATATAATTCCTAATGTGTAATAGTAATAAAGTTATGTTAATATCAGTTTCATTGAAGCTATATTTCTGCCAAACAGTTTAAAAAGTCAGTAATTACTAATACATTAATTAATTGTACTCGTTAATGACGAAACAAACATCATTAAATAAAACCCTATTATTACAACTATAAAGTGATGTCAAAATACAATATGAAGTAATGTTTTCTTAATTAATGACTTTGTAAAGTGTGTAGCTCACATATGTATATAGTAGAATATATTTCCCTTTACATGTATAAATTATGATTACGTCAGGAATAAATCTGAACGTGAGGCTTTGCTCAAAGCACTGCAATTAATTTTGGATGTGCAGAAGCATCCACTGTGATGAGATGACCACAACAGTGTATGTTATTTTTTGTGTTTAATTTTAGGTTAAGGTACGACGGGAAAACAAAACCCGAAATACAATAAAAATAACAAACTATAAATTTATGCAGATTACAAATACTGCCTAATAATGCTCTAAATATGTACATAGATAGATATTTAAAGTATTATTACCCTATTTATTATAATATAGAGAGTAATAGAAGTATTACTTTTATTACTTTATGAATTAACTCATACATCGGGAACATAATAAATTATATGGTCGAAGATTTTTCTTCAATTCATCGACAGAATTTTCCTCAACGCGGACGTCTCTATTTCTAACCGCTGAATGTTTTATTTCGGCCATAAGCTGTGAAGTCGCTACTCCTACGACTGCTCTGCTCAATGCCCAGCCTATTAGTCAATGTTTATTAGCGTTTCAATCTGAAGACCTCACCTACGGATTCAAATCCACGACGATCGATCCACTCATCCCAGCCCATCAAATTATATTTTACTTTACAATGTTTTAATAAACGCCAGAGAGCAGGCAGAAAAATGCAAGTGAGAGGAATGTCCACCGTGTCGAGGTTGACAAGGTGGAAAATTCTCTCACTAAAGTCTTAACCACAATTTGCATGTATGTACATTACATACGTCTCTTCTTAATAGTACACACGTAAATGTATAAAACCTTACCCATTCTTAGTTAATGCAAAAAAAAATGTAAAATAGTATTTAAGTTTTCTTGAGAGTCTTCCTATTGTAATTAAGACTGTGACATGCGACTTGGACCATAGGTGTGAACCACGTTGGACCATGGAAGTCCAAAGGTTGATGTTAGAAAGTTATACATACTCGTTTATTGAAATATAATTCTTTTATTTTATTGAATTAGAAGAATTTAAATATAACGGAAATACGGGTTTGTTTTTTTTTTTTTTTTTTTTTTTTTTTTTTATATTAGCCTACCATAGTGACTCCACTTTGCCTGATGAAAGATGAGCAAATACTGCGCATAGCCGTCCCAGAGATGAGAGCAGTACTCCACGCAGGAGCGAACCTGGGTCTTGTACAAAAGACACAGTTGCTCGGGCGAGAAGAACCGTCTCACCTTGTTCAAAACGCCGAGCTTACGCGAGGCCGCCTTAGTGACACTCTCGATGTAATCGCGCGGATTGAGATCCCGGCAAATATCCATACCCAGAATACTAAGCCTATCCTGCAGTGGCAGTTGAGTGCTCTGAAGAGTAGGAAGGGGAAGGAATGGAGACTTTTTATTAGAGAACACACACGCTTGTGTTTTCTTGGCGCTGAACTCGACCAGATTCTCACAGCCCCATTGGGAAATGCGGCTCAAGACCCGGTCGAGCTCAGCGACAAGCTCCTGTCGTTTTTCCTCAACGTCTGCCAGCTTGGCAGTAGGATGCCCAAAATATCGCCCGTGCACTGTACTGTCGTCTGCATAACAATGTATATTGCCAAGGGCCAACATGTCATTGATATGCAGAAGAAACAGCGTAGGCGATAGGACGGAGCCCTGAGGTACACCAGCGCTTACCTCGTGGAAGTCTGAGGCCGCACCGTCGCAGAGAACCCTAATGCGGCGCTTTTCGAGGAAGGCAGCAACCCAGTTGCAGAGTTTAGGTGGCAGACCAAATGCAGGAAGTTTGGAGAGAAGCGAGCGGTGCCACACCCTATCGAAGGCCTTGGCAATGTCGAGGCTGATGGCCAAGGACTCCCCATGCCTATCCATGTTTGTGTAGTATTTACCAATTAATTTGAGTTCTTTTCGTAAGATAAGGATGGACGACGATTAATTTATATACACATAGGAATTTCCTTAAATGCAGGGTTCGTAATTCCGTTTTTTTTTCATATGAATTAAAAGTTTATTGTTTTCTTAGATCTCACATATCCAGCAAAAGAATTCAGTAGTCATTCTCGATTTGAAACAGACCGTTTTTAAGTCGTCAAAAGCGCGCACTCTTATACAGTTTCATACTGAACGTCTAAACGATCCGGTAATTTTCGGAACTTGCCAAGGTCAGCCGTGTGCCTTGACTCCCTACCCCAATATTTTAAACCCAACCATAATCCATCACGGGATGGTTAATTAATCGATTCAATTCCCATATTTCCACAACTTTCGTGAGAATATAGCGATTTCAAGGGGTTTTCACACTTAAAAATAATAGGAACTACTAATATAATAATAGGACTAGCTCCTGATAGTATGCGATATCACCACTGACAGAAGAATTGAGATAACAAAAAAAAACACAGAATAACATAGACCATTAAATTGTTTTAAAATTAATGAAAAACTCCGAACCAAAACCCCTCAATGACGTGACAATAATCATCCAAATTAATGAAATACCTAAGTCTATCCTTCTAAACTGCATTTTATAAACAAGAGTGACTCATTGTGCCTCAATGTCAATAATATTCACGTTCATTAACGATTTCTTATTTGCATAATTTTACCACAAGGCACAAGCGAAACGGAAATACCTGGCATCGAAATATCGCAATGTGACCCTAACTTAAGTGAATCACGCTCAAACTTGATATTTAATCCATTCATTGTTCAATAGTTATAATAGTTAAGTCGATATCTTAACTTTATTCGATAAGTAAATTCTTAGGTGGCCGGTAATCAAGAAACTTGCAACCCCGAGAAAAGTAGAAAAGTGAAATAAAAAAATATAATGAAATGCTATATTTAATCAATCAAAGTACTTCCATTATTATCTATGCACTATCGCCATTTCATAGGTTGTTCATTACTTCCATTGCTGACAAAAGGTTGAAAAAAAGGCGGTTTGGATTGCCTAATCGGAATAGATTTCTTTTTCTTTGCCAGAAATTGTACGAATTCCTAAAAAAAGTTGTAATCTGTTGGAGCAAGGTCCGGGGAGTATGGTCGGTGTCGCAGCTCCTCTAATTTACCGGCCGTCTCTCTTGAAGCATGAGGTCTATCGTTGTCCTAAAGCAGCAATGGGCTAGTGTTAGATTGACCAGTCTCTAGCTAGCTTTTCCATCATAGTTTGTAATTGTTGACAATACAGATCTGCCTTAGTCATCTGGCCCGAAGTGAGGAAACTGTAGTGTATGACACCAGCAATGGTCCACCAAACACTCGACAGTACTTTTTCTGAGTCAACTTTTACTTGTGACAGGATATGGGCCGGTCCTTCTGGATTCAACCAATGTGAGTTACAGATTTCACTTTTCATCACAAGTAATGATACGATTTCAAATTCCCTAGCTATTGTGACGATTGAGTATCTAATGTAACGCAGCACTCAATGCGTGTTTGGTTCTTTTACAGTAATTTCCCAATACACAACATTAATCAATCGCGATGTTTCAGCAGCGCTGATGCCACGGATGAACTCGTATTCGTAAATAACGGGATATTTTATATTTCACTTTTAAATATAGGTTATTTATTATCACTTCAATAACCACAGTTTGAGATTTTATAATTTAGTTGTAGATTTTTAGATTTCTGATCTTGACTCTATGCTGAAACTGATAATAATAATTGTGACAAAGAAAGTAAAGGATTATACTACCATATAAAATTTATAATCTAACCTTAAATAAGTACAGCTTTTCCGACAATAATCATAAATTTATTCACAATTACATGACTAGCTTTTGTCCGAAAGGTATCCCATGGTCTTTTCTTACCAACGTGTATGCCATAAGTTATGATGATCGGTTTGGTAGTAAGAACGTGAAAGTAAACGAACAAGCAAACTTACAAAACTGGTAGACTAACATTGCTTGCATTCTATTGCGGAGTAAGTGAGGGTACCGGAGACCCAACTCCCTCTCTCCCCTTATGCCCCCCTCATCCACCTTTCGCCTTTCCCCTCCCCTTATCCTCCCTCTCGTCTTTCCCCTTCCCACATTACCCTCAAAGCTAGGAACGCACTTACGACTCTTGAGATGTAGGTGTCCATGGGCGGCGGTTGTCATTTACCATCAGGTTAACCGTCTGATCGTCTGTCCGTCAATATAAATATGCCACAGCATTAGTTTCGTGTGGCATAACTGATGACATGTTTAGAAAAACTACAACTTCTCAAAAATTTGTGAAACCTTAACGAATAAATTAGAATTTGAAAATTTTACTTTTAAAATACAGAAAATATTGCCCGGAGCAGTTAGGAAAGCTGTGAAGTAGCACGATCGTAAACTGAAAAACATAAAGGTAAACAGGGTCGGCCTCGGCTAAAAATAAACTATCTAATATTTCGGAATATTCCCTCAGCGTTCCACCTCGCAGACACACTTGTAAATATGTAGATCAACTTTGCTCTACAATATTACATTTCAACGCATTTTCTTACATTTGTTAATAAATCAATATCACATTTCGATGCCTGCTGCAGTAGCTTTAACACAGCAAACATCGAAATGCCTGTATTCCTGTATTATTTTAACAACTATATTTTGGTCCTAAACACGTAATGTGGAGACAAGCCTATAGTCGGTTAAAAAGGACTACCTTGTACATGAAAAGTTATAGCTAGGCAAGAAGGAATGGTGGGAAACCGATGGATTGGGGAGAGTGTACGCATTACCTCGAAAAAGTATTATAATATAATATATTTCTATATTAGCTCGCCATCTGTACTATTCTATAAATATTATTATGATTATATTAATTTATGATCATGCTACTGCCCAAGGGCAGTGAACAATAATCCTAAATGTCAACAAATCAGGCAGATTTCCATACATTAGCATATACGAGTTTATATGTATGTATAATTCCCTCATCCTCCTGTTCCTCTTTTCTCTGCCCTCAACCAACCACTTTCTTTCCTCTGAGTGTAAGGACTAACAGCGCACTTAGGACTCCTGAGTTGAAGGTGTCACTTACCGTCTGGTAGATTTACAAACAAAGTTATTTGCAATAATATTATAACACGATCATAAATCCTATCATTGGTATTTTTTCAGATACTTTATAAATCTCATAACCAGTTTATCCAAGGTGGACATTGATTTGAGGTATATAACAATAAAGTTTTATATCGTTTGTAGGACAATCCAGAAATACATATTTTTAAATTGTTCTGTTGACATACATACTACATAAAATCTGTTTAAAACCTAAATGCAATAAAGTGTCATAATCATGTTACATAAATAAGTTTTTATTTGAAAAGGAGCTTGGAGTGAATGACGGCTGAATTCCGATAAGGATAATTAGAAGTGTAATATTAAGAATACGAGCAACGTAGGTCACACATTACTAGTATTGCGTTAACCCCCCCCAGCTAAGCTAAATGTCTGCGTTAGGGGTGGCTTCGCAACGGTAGTGCATTGGGTGGAGATCGAACCCGCAACCACTTAATCGCAAGTCTGACGCGTTAGCCATGACGCTACCGCCACTGAAATTCTTTGTTTGAATCGCTAATCTCATGATTAGCGATTCAAACAAAAATTCCTTGTTGCATAATCCGCCTTTTGAAAATTCCTTGTTGCATAATTAAGCCCGTTGGTTGACGAATTCTATATGTCATATCACCATGCTATTACAAGGGAGCGGAGCAATAATCATAAATGTCAATAAATCAGGCAAAATGTTTGGTGGTGTTTATAATATATACTTAAACATGTTATAAACACCACCAAACATTTTTTTAAGTTCTGGGTTTTTTTTTTCATAGTATAGGGGAACGAGCAGTTGGGTCACTTAATAGTAAGTGACTTCCACCGCCCATGAACGTGCTCACAAGAATGCTGTCTGAATAGTAGGGTAGGGGAAAGAGGGTAGGGAAAGGGAGGAAGGGAAAGAGGCGAGCGGAAAGAGGGTTGGGCCATTTTTTTTTTTTTTTTTAACGTGTGGAAACCCCCTCGGGCCGTCATCCCACCGGGGTTTTCGGTGGAACGGTGTGTCGGAATCGGACCGACTAAAACCACACGGTGTGCCATACTGCGCCTGTAATAGGAGAAATCCGGGAACAGCTTTGGTAAGACATCCGGACCCCTCCTAGCACCTGTTGCCCGCAAAAGCGCCACCACCCTTGGGTAACTCTCAATTAGATAACGTCCAGGCACACCAGGACGTCGCCTCCTCGCGGCTGGCTATATGGCGGATGGAGGGGAAAACCCGCCCGGCCACACTCAGGGCGGCATGAGGCGCTGGTAAGCGCGCCTACGCCGCCCGGTTCGCCGGCGGCGAATTGGGTCCGAGTGGAGATCGTCCTCCCGGGCCCGCTCCGCCGCCTCCTTCTGCGAGATGACCTCCTCACTGAAGGTTGCGACCGCGGTAAATTCCTGTCGCTACCGGCCATGGAGCGTATGACGGCCGGTAGCGAGAGATCCTCTCCGATGACTGCAGTGAGGACCCGACGCCGCGCCACCCAAGCGGGGCAGTCCGCGAGCGTATGCTGAGCTGAGTCATCACTGCAGTCGCAGTGGTGGCAGGCGGGACTTAATTCCTTCCTAGCGACCGAAAGAGGGTTGGGCCTCCGGGAACTTCACTCACTCGGTCACACAATGCAAGCATTGTTTAACCGGCCGGTTTTCAGCCAGGCCGTTTTAATACTCCGCCTATACGTGCCGAAGAATGGCTCTCCCACGTTAACGTTTTTTCTTTCACTTCATTTCAAAATGCTACCTATTTTATTATAACATTACCTATTAACTTTTGCTAATACTCATCGTGTAAAGGTTAGTTAACCTACCCTCTACATCAACCTCTTTTATATGCGCATATGCCTATATCAAACAGGCATATACTTATATATAATTTTGATGAAGAAATTTAACGCGGGTGAAACCGTGGGGCACAGCTAGAAGCTAATAAAAGTGTAGGTGATCTCTAAAAACAACCTCACTCTGTTTTTTTTTGTAAGAAATTGTAAACAGGGAAATTGGAGGAGGCAATAATGCACAAGAGCATTTCTAGAAATAACACCTTTAAAAAATACAGGTTTCATCCTGCCTAACAAATAATTTAACAAATCAGCTATGAGAAAGCATGATATTCTTAAAATGCTAAAGTACTCTAACAGCTTATCTCACTTCTTAAAATAAGTTAATCGGGTCCAAAGGTAATTTCACTGTAGAAATTACAGGCTTTTGTTTTTCTTTCAAGCAATCATAGACAAATGATGAGAGTCTGGTTAAATATTGAGAGTGTGATACGTTAAGTGATGGCTAGGAGAAGGTTCCTTCTAAAATACTTGGGTGACAGTATTTTTTTTTAGAATAGGCCAGTAAGAAAAGCAGCTGATGAAAATTATATTTAAATTTGGAATAAGGAACTCTTTGGATATCTGTAGATGTGTAATGAATTCACATGTCATTTGTTTCTACCAAATGGCGGCAATTTAAGAAGTGTATATCGAGCGCCCATTTGGATTTGAGTAAAGAAAATTTGAGATCAATGACTTATTCGTCTTTTGTTGTGGTCTTAATCAACAACAATGTCACGATAAACTTGTATATGTATTTCATTATGAAGCCCAGTCTCGTGCTGGTGTTTACAACTGGTTTAATGAGTTTAAATGTGATCGAAGCTAACTCACTGATGATCCTCGAGAAATACGTCCTTCTGCGGTGACTACTGAAGATGACACGAGTACTATGCGGCTAATGATAGAAGGCGATAAAAGGATGACATATCAACAGATTCGGGCAGCTTTAGGCATTGCTATGAGTCAAGTTCAAAAAGTCTTACATGGATATTTCTCTATTTAAAATTTAATTAAGTCCGCCGTTGTACAACGTTGTAGTGCAAATAGTTTTAAATTAATAAATATTTAAGGCGTCAGACAGCTTTGTACTAGATATATGTTATGTATGTATGTATATATACCTCATAATTTGACGGAAAATCAAAAACACCTTCCTTTGGAGTGGTGCCGCTAAATGCTTGAAAAGTGTGATGGAGGTGACTCAAATGCTGTATATGACTTCGTCACAGGTGATGGAAGCTAGATGTTGTTACGAACCCGAAATGAAATAACAATCTGAGCAATGGATGTTCCCATTAGACGGTTTGCCGACAAAAGTAAAGAAGGGCAGCGGTTAAGGGAACAAGGTGATTGCCTCATTCTTTGGACGAACGGGTCATTCTGCACCGATCATTCTAGAAGCTAAAAGGACTTTTACTATAGATTGGTATATCAATCATTGTTTACCAGTTGTCTTGGAAAATGTTAGACAGCATCTCCCAAGAAACAGGATCCTCCTCCACCACGACAACGCCAGACGGACTATCAAATATTTGTTAGTGTATTATCCTTCTTAGAGTCTCGACCTGGCACCTTGAAAGAAAGAAAAAATATTTATTTTGTACTCATACAAGGCAAGGATAACAAATTCATCAGACGTTAGTGCCAACAAGTACCACTGTATGAGACAAAAATGGCCGTTAGCTCAGCTTTGTGCTACCTCGTAAGAAGCAGCGCTGGTATTATGCTAACACCTTGTGACTTTTACTTATTCCCAAAAATAAAAGATACACTTAGAGGAATTATTTTTGATTTTTTTTCATAAATGTGAAAAACAAATAAAAGTTCAAAAAAGTAACACTTTCTAAAAAGCAACACTATTACCTATAAGCATTTTTTTTATAAAATTGTAGGGTGACAGACGAACAGACCAGTCACCTGATGGTAAGTGACAATCGGTGCCCGTGGGTACCTGCAGCTCGAGAGCCGCACGTGCGATGCCCGCCTTTGAGGGTGATGGCTGATGATGGTATGCGGGGAGGTGAAAGAGAGGGGGTTGAGAAGATGGAAAAGGGTGGGGGGTCAGGGAAGAGAAAAAGGAGAGAGGGAGTTGGGCGTCCGGAATGGGAAATGCAACGCAAATGTTGCTTCACAACCGGTTTTCTGTGAGGCCGTGGTATCGCATCGGTCGAACCGGCCCATTCATGCTTAAGCATGGCTGTACCAGGTCAAATTTAAGATTTTAGAAATCCATATTATTTACTAGGTGATACAGAGACGTTTTCCTATAAAAACTTCAATAAATAAAAAATAAATACATCTTACCAAAGATAAGTGTTTTCAGTTTTCTCAAATTGTAAGTTGTTTATAGTCTTTATTAAATACTAAAATAATCGCGTTACGCATTTAGTTTAGTATAGTGTGATATTTGTTTCTAATGTTGCAATTAAATAACAATAGCCTTCATTTAGTAATTGCCCAGATTTCTGTCTAAAATATTAGTTTGAAAATGAACAACAAGCTAAACGATATAACAAGTAGATGAGAAATAAATATATGAAAAAATGTGAGGGCCAGTGTCGAGAACGATTCACAGGTCACACTAAAATAACCATAAGACATTGCTCCAACAATATACACAACTACATTGTGTCTCTGGTCGTGTTCACTATCCGTACTAATAACTATTGCGAAATCACGCGGGGCTCTTCTGTGTTCACTGTTGGAAAGTGTAAATATGCGGTGCTCTCGGTCGATTGGAATGGTGCCGATGCGCGGGAGTGAGTCGCGGAGTATTTATAGTGGAGTGACCAACGATGGGGCGTGATGCAAGTTATAACGAATAAGCGTTGTAATATATAAAACCTATAGTTTACAAATTATTTTCATGCCTCTGCCTTTATGTACATACCTCTATGATTCCGAATACAGTCTGTAAATTGATCGAAACAACGGGAAATTAAAAGCAACTTCTGTAAGATAAGGCACTTGCTCCACAAATGTGAAAACTCGTTCTCTAGATTTTTTGTGTTTTCCATTTCAAACCCAACATTTTATTATATAGCTAAAAGTCATCCATTACACTTCTTAAGTCTAAAAATTATAAAGGTACGGTTTGACACGCCCTCTAAAAACTACTTGAGTTAGGTAATTCTTATTTCTTTAATTTTTACCTAAGAGATTATATTATCTATGACATATAAATATTATAGGTATAAATACCAGACCTTGACTCGGAATACAAAGATTCGATGGGAGGATTAACACGTTTTTATTATTATTTTTATAATTCTCTTTTTCCCCTCTCCCGGACTTAGGTACTCTTATAACTTACGTTATTCATTTTAAAGGACAATTAATTTGAAATAGTCATTTGGTGATCAATAATAATAGTCAAATATAGGTTATTATTAATAATATTGGAGCGCCACCATTGATTAAATAAATCTTTGAATTCTGGACACCTTTAACAAAAAGTTTTTATCCGACTTAAGGGTAGTTTATTGTTATCTTCTGCGAATGGAACAAAAGATACGTTCTAGAAATAAGGAATTCCCACATTGGGAAAAGCCTCTTGTATAATCTTCTATTGTTAAATTTCGAACTAACATTGAATGAAATTGCTTTTTATGAAGAGTTCGGAAACATAACGAGTATACCTCTAAAGGGAAACACACATTAAGAAAAATGATAACATTATTATCTAACATAATTATATCTTATCTCGTGTCCATATGGTATGTAAATAAATATATATTATATTTTTATACAAATATATTTAGTTACACATGTGGAAACACCTTTCTCTCCTCAGGGTAGGCGGAGACGACAGTCCGTCACTTGCTTCTATGGTAACATCACGAGTTTCCTTTACCTTAATTAAACCTTTCATACAAGCTCGTCGGCTTCCAACACTTCTGACCTTCGTTTAAGAACATCACCATTGGATAGGTATATGTTTTGCATGTTTGACTCCTGTCGGCATTTCCATTTCTTTTTTATATTAGCCTACCATAGTGACTCCACTCTGCCTGATGGAAAGCAACAAGTGGAGTCTAAGAGTGGTGGTCACCATCCTCATTGCAAGTGTAGTCAATGTAGCATGGTGACCTACACTATGGCGGCCTGGTGAGATGCTTTTTCACGCTACGCTTAAAAGATCCGGGATCGAAGTGGGAGGGAAACACGTGCGCTTGTAGTGAGTTCCAGGCTTTAACCGATCGGCACAGAAAGGAAGATCCGAACCGTTTAGTTCGAGATCGTATATTTTCCACGTATTTGTCGTGTAGAGAAAAGGAGAAGGTGGGACCAATTGGAAGCGCTCGTCAGAATACTCTGCGTGATGTAGGCGATAGAGGACTGCCATAGAGGCGACATCTCTTCGCAACTGCAAAGGCTCGAGGGACTCGGTGATCTCAGGACAGTGAATAATGCGAACTGCGCGCCGCTGCAACCGATCGAGAGCGTCAAGCAAATACTGCGCATAGCCGTCCCAAACATGAGAGCAATACTCCACGCAGGAGCGAACCTGGCTCTTGTATAAAAGACACAGATGCTCGAGCGAGAAGAACCGTCTCACCTTGTTCAATATACCAAGCTTCCGCGACGCCCCTTACTGACGCTCTCGATGTAATCACGCGGTTTGAGGTCCCGGCAAATGTCCATATCCAGGATACTAAGCCTATTATATATACATATATGTATATGTCGACGCAAAACCAATATACCCACTTTATAATTACTTTTAGTTGCTGTACTTATAATTAAGTGATCAATACTGATAGAATCTTACTTGAAAACTGCAGCTACTAAGTTTGTTTATAAGATTTGAAATAATGAATTATGTTTTGTTGTTCTTCTAGGAATCAAACTATTACTCATTACTTTTTAAATACTGATTATATTAACAAATAATAAACAGCTAAATTAATATCTTGATTTATAAGCCACAGCGGCTTAGTTTTAGATATCTAAATAAAGTTGGTTGGTTGTCAGAGGTTACAAATTAATATTCATTTTAGTTAATTGTAAAATAAATAGCCAGTAGAAAATTCATGTCTTGATTTTTAACAACAATGGGATGTTTATTTATTAATTGTATTTTTTAAGGTAATAAAGTATTGTAATTACTTTATTAACTTAACACGTGATCGGAAACTAAAATTGAAAAATATGAAATGAACTATATTTTAGATGTTTTTAACTATTATCAAAATGTTTCAATAGTGTAATAGCCTAGTAAATGTTTTTATAATTAAACTAGTAATTAATTTATTGATGTAGTAGAATAAGTATCGTGCAAGTGTTAAACATTGTAATGAAAGTGTATTGACTTTACGAAACCATTGTGATTTGCATTAGTTTGTGGTAAAGCATGAGGATTATTCTTCGAGCCGGGCTAGAAGCAACTTGTCTCCAAATACGAGTGAGTAACCTGTAAATATTGTAATATTTCAATTGTTTGTAACTATTATTATAAAGGTGTTTTGTTTAAATGTTTCGTTATTTCTTATCCGAATAATGAGGGTAGGAAAGTTAGCTGAGCTAACTTCAAAAACCCTGCCGGCCTTAACTCCGATATACATATATATATACTATACTTATATACTATACTATACTATACTATACTTGATTTGTCATTTGTTCTGCATTCATTGTTTCTACGTGCCAAACTACCTATATATGTTTTTTCCCCCATCGCGTAGGCACAGACAACAGACCGCTACTTGCTTCATACATAACGAGAGTAGGTACTATTTTTGAAGCCTATCTTTAATTTATTTACCTTTGATCATAATATACGTGTTGATTGAAAACAATGCCCGTGGGTTTATTTGTGCGATTTCTTCTGAAAAGGCTCAACCATTTGGAAACGGACGGCTATTGATCGACACAAAGGCGAAGAAGGTTGTATTTCTTATGTTTTCGCTTTCTTAAATATTACTTTCGACGCAACAATATATTGTTATCCTGACATTTGTGTGTATCCTAAATATTTAGTTCTTGTTTCTCTAAAAAAGTTTGATTTTAAATACTTGATCACAAATTTTATGAAATATAGTAAAATACTGAAACTAACTTTACAGGATAGTCAGTTAATGCACATAATCGTATTAATTCAGCATCAATGTGAATCAAGTCAAAATAGACTTTAGTATCATTTAATAGACATATGACAAGTACCTACCTACTCATGTACTATTTCTATCCCGAAATAACTTATTGCGTCAAAATATCTATGGCGGTCGTGTTCCTCATCGTCAATATCATTTAAAAACACACGCATATCAAATTTAACTACAGTGATGGCGCAGTTTATGTGATCACCTTACCGCGCCGAGCGTTGTGGGTTCGATCCCCGCACAAGACAATGGCATTAACATTAATAAAGATCACGACGAGTCTGGGTGTTCTTTGTGTCCATTATTTTATTGTTTGTAAAGTAGGGACTTTACGCGATACAGGTTTTTTTTTAAAGACAATTCCCGCACTAGGATAAATTCCTGTGTTGCGGGCGACTTTACAAACGTTTCAAGGAACGGTCAGAAAGAATTCCCAGACTCAGCACAACAATTTGAGGATTACGCAAAGTGTTGTCCCGTGCGGAGATCGAACCTACAACATTCGGCGCGGCAGCGTAGTCGCGAGGTGTCCACTTAAATCGCTACGCCATCCGTGCATTCAGATTAATAGTATGGAGTTGACTTTTATGGATAGAGTTGATATTTAAATATATAAATATTTATGGTCATTGGCAACATTTTCACTCGCGTTTAATATCTCTGCCTATATCGTTAACGTCGTAGTGAAATGATACCATAACCGCTATTGAAAATTGGACTATCAAAATAAGGATTATTTTAAATCGACCCGTCGCCTGAATATAGCGCGTTTGGCAAAAAAATGATATTTTAGTTAATTATTTTATAATTAAAATAGATAAATATACAAAGTATCCTTATAAAAGAAAAAGCTACATTATCAAAACTATAAACACTAACCCGCTCATCACTTCGTATATAAATACTCCGTATACAATCGGTATACAAATTTTCCAATAACAATTTAGTCCATCTAACTTATGGGAAACTGAATTGAATGAAATGGAATAGGAAAATTAGGAGTATAATAAAAGGCACAAAATATCCATCCCCATCACTCCATCACTGTGCGCTTCTCCAGTAGCTTTGTGCCTCGCACAACCAGCCTGTAGAACAAATTGTCGCATGCATTATTTCTGGACCGATACGACCTTCTACCTAAACGGCCGGCAACGCACTTGTGACGTCTCCTCGTTTGACCCATAAAAATAGGAAAATTAGGGAAGGCAATAAAAGGATATGGATATTGCTGTTACGGATGGTTTAGGAAGTGTAAGCTATGGCGCGGTCGGGGTCGCATACCTGCAACTGTTGAACTCGAACCACTACGGAAAATAAAACTACAGTTAGAGGAATAACCTTTATATTCATTTCTTTCATAGTTTCACACTTTACTATGCGCTTAAAGGCTAAGTCACACCGTGTGCGGTGTTGTGAAACCCTCCAACTATGAACAAACACAGGTTAGGAGAAAAACAACATTGTAATGTCAAAAAACACATGGCAGTTTCTTAAAATTACGATTCTTATGTATTGCGAGGATGTTGAAAGTTACAAAAATCCTGAAAACATTTTAACTTATATAATTAAATGTTTATTATTTGTTAATATTAGAAATCCAATGCCAATATAATTTTATATAACTACTTCAAAGTTAGGCAACAATTGCTATAAAAGTATTATATACTAAGGATTCTATTGTGCTGTGCAACCAAAAAATATGAGTCACTGTTGATTAAAAAATACACAAAATCAATTCCCTTAGATTGCAACTGGCGATTGGTGATTTATGATCATTGATCAATTTTTTATGTAAAATATTCAGAATGTTTCATACTTTTGTTGAATTCCAAATTTGTTTCTAATTACTGCTTTATTTCAATTCATATTTGAAAATAATAAGAATGTTATGTTACAAATACTGAACTCCTAATATTAACAATGATTGCTGCCAAATTAATTACAAAATGACCATAAACAATAACATCACATCACTTGAATTTAAGACCAATAATATATCTCAAACGGGCACATGACTCAATAAATATGTCGGCGACATAACGTTTCAATAACTTGTTTTGAACAAGATATATTACGCATTGTATTTACAAAAGCTACGTTTAATATGTTCGCAATATGAACAACAAACATTATCATCAACTTTGGATAACTTCGGTATATTTTCCAACAACTGTCTGTTAATGGTTCACTATAAACTTGTACTCGAGAAAATTGTCAAACACCAAAGTGTTTACTCATAACTGTATTATGTAGAATTTGACAAATATCTTTATTATTCAAAACTTTAACATCATTTTAAAAACTTACCACATAATAATATCATCTAAGACCCTTTGAATCCTTTTGATCACTATAAAGAGGTATTTTTGATACACAATTTGTGTGAGAAGCCTTCCGAGAGAAATAAAATAATGATTATAAATTAGTAAGTACCGTCTCGCGATATAATCTTACTTTGTATTGTGAGACTACAGGTCTACAAAAAAAAAATATTCTCAATAAGTTGTACTATTTACAAAACTTGCATAATCCGAATCTTTACAAAAACATTGGTAACAATATTAAAAATTGTAAAATTCCGATGCATAAACTAAATAATAGCATACAATAACAAAAATAATATAATATATTGTGATGATCACTCATTACAAAGTAAAATTTAACATTTCTCAAAACTGATAGTACTTTATGTAAAAACTGCAAGCAATATTCTTCCTCTGTTATAATCAAAATTATAAACACTATATTAGTTTATCTTCAACCAAGGTTGGTGACGCTCATCTAATAAAAAAAATTATGATAAAAAATCGAAAAACTAACAGTAACTGTATAAAATGATTCAACACAAGATAATTATTAATCTGCCAAGTAATAATAATTAAAGCAAATCTTAAGCAAACGACAAAAAATCTCATATACTTTTTTAAAACACCATTAATAAACTTACAACTATAACTAGTTACGATTCCGTACACAAAATATGTCATTTTATTCTTATATCTTAATATCTTATCTACACATTCACCGAAAATAATTATGTTTCATTGGGAAATCTTGACGATAGCCGACGTCGAGCGCGAACGCAACACTTACACATTTTGTTAGCACATCACAGATCATCTATAGATTAGCGAAATTGCATTAACACAACTCCGGCGCTTCGAAATTGTAAAGAATGAATTCTTTTACAAGTCAAACGCTACTATATATTGCATGACTAAGAAAATACATAACATAATCATCACATAAATATAAAAAAAAAGAAGTGTCGTAAACATGATACATGCAATTCCACTAAAGAGGCACATCACACTAACAAAAATACAGCCTTACCACACCGCGCAACTCGCTTTTCTACTTAATAAACATTACAATTATCATAAATTACAATACAACAACTAGCTTACGTAGACGCGACAGTTTAGCTTATTCGATAACAAAAGCTAACTCCTATTTGGCTTCTTTCAAGTTGAACCATATTTATGTCTTGTTTTATCACCTAGGTTTAATATAAAAATGCCTTAATTTGGTATCGCTGTTGATAAATTCACAAATATAAAAGAAATCTACCACCAACTCGTAGCAGCGTCAACACTGATCTTCGACTAACTGAAGTCGTATGATTATTTATTTTTATATAAATACTAATATCTTACATTATTATAACCTTTAGCTCGTTTAGTTCTTGTGAAAAATATTTTACTGAGATCCTTTCAATGTTTCTTTAGTTTGTTCCATCTCAATACTGTTTCATAAATATCTATTAGAATAACTTATTTGTACAGAAACTACTTACTGTTAGTATAAATAAGCACAAGACATAAATTATCAGTTCACCTTTTTAAAATTCGCGAACGATTCACTCTCCACACTATGTGCATAAATTTGTTCCGTAATTTCAACCATAAATATTATAACATAAAAAAAAGTCGGAAGACTAACAAATTTGGAAGACCGTCGGCCAAATACGTAATTTTGACAACAAAATACAATAGAATAATAACTAAATAAATGCTACTTCATATGGCATGTGCTGACACTAGTTGAGAAGCTTGTCACACTACACTATTCGTCAGTTTGATCAATTGAATTGTATTCGTAAATCTGATCTTAGGTTCAGCTTATCGTAGAAATTCCATTGCAACTCATAGACATAACACTTTTCAAAGTTTTTGTCTAGTGTATAATGAGTTTACTCAATGTTACAAACACTATGTATGCTATTAAGAGTAACTTAAAGTTAAAATCTAAATTTAAGATTGCATTTGTTATATAATTGGACTTTATTTACTTTTAGTCATTATTTCACAACCCAATACATCTTAACTTATATACTCTTGCTTATATTTGAAATGTGCAGAAAACAATTAGGAAAAATGGTTATCACTTATGACCACTTAATAACCCATTGAAGGACAAAAACATAGTACAACTTGACAGGCCATTTTCAAATATTTTTCAAGAGCAATACAGATCATGAAAATAATAACTGTTTACGAAATATGTTGTTGTTTTCTAAATAAGACTGTACACTGTACAGACTACATTAAGTCCAAAGGACAATAAAATACACAGAATTATATTTCCAAGTAACAAGAAATAGTAAATAAGTGAGTAACCTATTAAAAGTTGCTTCTCATTTTTCACTAGACATAAACTTTACTTATACAAATATAATCCGTCCGAGGTAGCGTGACAGCGTTAACACATAAAAACACGAACAAATCACAATCACTTTGACATAGTCGTATAGCCGCGACGTGTACAGTCGTCCGTACACTGTGCACTCGTCACTTAGCACTAGTGTGGGTGCGTCGGTGTTCGCTTCAAGGCCTCAAAAGAAGCCGATCAACTCCTACTCGATCGTGCTCCGTGGACCATCGATCGGCATCGTGTGGAGTACCTCGTCTAGGAGTTGCAGCGCCCTGCAAACAATTAATACCATTCCATAAAACAGTTCTTTATCCTCTGTAATTCTGTTAGTTTCTATTACAGAAAATATATATAAAAATATTATAGTAAGCAGTACAAGTAATAATAATAATAAATTATCAATGCAGACTGTACAGGTAAAGATAAAGACAAGTGAACACTAGTCATACACTTCTCTTTACTGTGTCTCTTTTTTATGATATACAGTCGTGGTCAACTAATTAAGGACATTCAAGATAGTGGACAGCAATAACCGGCTATGTACATATAAATATAAAACCCTGTTGATTTCTCAGTAACTATTATTTGCATAATTTGATCCGATTATTATACTATAAATGGCTGTAAATAAAAGATTAAATAAATATAAAAAAGTGTTTAATATCAAAGGTTAACCATGTATTCAATTTAAGGTACAATTCTGTAGCTGGACATTTAATTAAGAACAGTAAAGTAAAATGAAAAATAGAGTTAAACAGAACTAATAATCTGCAGTATTTTAATTTCTTTAACAACTTCATTTTATTACGGGTGTAATCAGTACCCAGTAGCAAAACCTTTGTTAGTAATTACCGCTTGACACCGATGTGGCATAGACATTATCAGTTTCTGACATATTTCAACAGGAATGTTTGCCCATGCCTCACAAAAAGCTTCATTAAGTTCATCTAAAGTTGTGGTACGATAAATGGCAACTTTTTTCTTAATTTCGTGCCAAAGGTGCTCGATTGGGTTGAGGTCGGGGCTATTTGCTGGCCAATCTAGCACTGATACCGACTGTCTGTTAAGAAGCGACTTGACTGAACGGGCTGTATGTTTTGGGTCGTTATCATGCTGAAAAGTCCATATAATAGGAAGATGTTCCTCAGCATAGGGAAGCATAGTTTCTTCTAATATTGCCTTGTATTGATGTTGGTCTAAGTTACCCTGAACTTTCCTCACAGGTCCCACTCCACGTCCAGAAAATGATCCCCACATTTTAATGTTTCCTCCACCATGTTTCACCTGCTTTTTTGTGAATCTTGGATTCATTTCCGCTTTTACAGGACGCCGTACGTATTGCCTTCCATCTGAAGAAATCAAATTAACCTTGGTCTCGTCAGAGAATAATACATGTTGCCATTGGTCGTAGGTCCAATGTCCATATTTACGTGCAAACGCCAAACGTGCATTTCTATGCTCTTTCTTTAACAACGGTACTTTGCGAGCCACTCTTCCGAACAACCCTTCTTCTACCAGACGTCGTCGAACTGTCCTCGCTGATACACTGACTCTTTCGTCTGCCCCAAACACTTCATGTTTAATTAAAATAGAGCCTAGAAACGGATATTTCTTAGCTAACCTGGTTATCATTCTATCTTCTTGCGGAGTTGTTTTTCTCGATCTTTTTTTTCTGGGCACATTTAAAGTTGTGTTATTGCGCCTGAAATGTTGCACTGCATTGCATACCATAGTTTTTGAACAATTTAAATATCCTGCTATCCTTCGGTATGACCAACCACGCTCGACAAACTTCATGATAATTTTTCGTAGTGTTGCATCGCAACTTTTATTTTTGCCCATTGTTCTTCAAAATAACTCTCAAAACTTGAAATTACAAATCTAGATTGCCGCAAAAATTACCACAAAGAATAGGAGAAGAAAGAAAATAATAATTGAGATTCAGATTTTGAAACTAGAACGCAATATCTCAGTGTCCCTAATTAAATGGCCAGCCAGCATTCTTTGAACAAATAGCACTGTGATCATCTATCAGCTATACTGTAAAGAGGTTTAATGTTTAAGAAGTTGTTATTGTTTGTATAATTAGGCACATAAATGACTAATTATACTTACATGTAAAAGATGTGGAATATTGTTTAGACTCGTTGGAAAATAAAAAATAAATTCACAATTTGGATTAACTAGAGAGTGTCCCTAATTAGTTGACCACGACTGTATATAGATTCTAAACGGATATGTCGTTTTCGATTTCGTTTTTTTTTCTCTTTGCAAGGTGACTCGAATCGCAAGTTAGGTTGAGTGTGTTACCTGTGTAGATGCACCTCGACCCAGCAGGGCGTCTCCTTGATGGAAGTGCGCGGGTAGTCGGGCCCCCAGCCTTTCACGAACGACAATCGCACGATGCAGAGCCGCCGCAGGTCGTCCACGCCTATACCCGCTGCCGCTGACAGACCTGAAGTCAACAACCACACTTATAATAATAATAATAATAATATTTATTTGGTCGAATATGGTTACAAAGGTCTTACATTATAAAAGTATTAGTACATTATATTCTGCCTTATCCGGCGTGCAAATGTATTCATTAAAACAATTTAAAAGCTAATTTAAAAAAAACTTCATAATAACACAAAACAAACTTATCATAAATTACCATGTCAATTAGGATTCAGAAAATAAATTAAGTTGGATGTAAAATTAAATTTCAGTTATTTAGAAAGTCATTGATACTATAATAACATTTAGAATTCAGGACCTCTTTTAATGATTTTCTTAGATAGTTAGTGGTAGTCTTTATATTTATTGGGAATTTTATTACAAATTTTAGAGGCTAAGCAGAACACACTTTTCCACATGTATTTGGAAATGCGAATACAATTTATATATATATACAATTTATTGCTATCGCGTCTGCCCCGTTGAACGTGATCAGAGAGTTTAGGAAACAGTTCTGGGTTTGATTTAACAAATATTGCGATCTCTAAAATATACATTGACGGTAGTGTTAGAATTTGATGTTTCATAAAGTATGGTCTACAGCTATCTGTTACATGTAACCCAAACATTGACCTAATGCATCTCTTTTGCATTTTGAATAAAATGTCTCTGTTGGCTATGCTGTAAGCATATAAAGTGCATAAGGAGCACTACTAATTCTCTTTCTCTAATCTAGTTTGCTATCGATAATTAAACCAAGAAACCTAGCATTGTAGAAATTTCATCACTACCCACGCTGTTAGTATTTTTAAGTTGATTGATAATATTAATTAAGTATGTCAACAGTCTCACCGAGCTTGGCGTCAAGAACATTGATCCTTGGTTTGTGTCTATATATGACCCCGGTATTGGTACAATTTTATCAATAATATAATCATTACATTTATTTACAATTATTTTGGAGTTAGTTATAATTTTATCAGCTGTTTTAAAGCAATTTATTGAATCATAAGGTAAATTTATTTTTGAGTTTTGATTATTTGGCCATGTTAATTTATTTTTATTTTGGGATGTTTTTATATTATAGTTATTCTGAGCTTGCTTAGTAAGATTAATATTTTTTCAAATAATTTCGTGTATTTAACACATACACACACATAGTTAATTTTATTTTCCACTGTAGATTTGCATCTGTATTTCAAGAAAAGTTGCCCTTTTTCATGCTGTAGAGCCTAATTCCATGTGTTATCCATTTTGGCTTTTTCTTAACTGATATAGTAATCTTAAAGGGAAACGTATATCATAAAACAGTTTGAATTGATTCATAAATAGTATATACGCTTCATTAGGATTATTGGTTTCAAAAACACCTGAGAATGAAATATTTTTAAGACACTCCCTAAATTTTACCATATTGTCGTTCGCATAATCCCTTTGTATTTTACGAATACTTGACTGTGTAATTGTAGTTGACCGGGCACTTTAATAATTGAGTGGTGTGATCAGACAGTGCTAATTCTATCACTTCAGTCTTACATACACTTTTAAAGTAATGAGCAACATTGTCAATACATGTTTTACCTTGTATTCTAGTGGGTTGTGATATAGCAAGGAGTAAGTTAAAGCTCTGAAGTATATATTTTTGTTACGTTATTATTTTACAAGATATCTATGTTGAGATCGCCACTTTTCATATTTTCTTTTACACATTTCAGATAGCAACTGTTATAATTTTTGAAAAAAAATAAATCCAGTTTTTGGAACTATTATATTATTAAAATTTTATAATATACTAATTCAATTGCGCAACATTCAAATATTCCACTAATGGAAGACAATGCCACTTCTGGTATTTCCTTATAGAGATATCGATATTTCTGATCGACTTGACACCTTGGCGTTGCGTAGAGATGTAGCTTCACTCTGCATCCTCTATCGCTTGTATCATGGCGAGTGTTCAGAGGAATTGTTCGGACTTATACCGGCTGCTGGTTTCCGCCATCGTCCTACGCGACAAAATATCCATCCCCATCACCTGGACGATTGGCACTCCACCACTGTGCGCTTCTCCAGAAGCTTTTTGCCTCGCACAACCAGCTTAATGAACAAATTGTCGCCTGCCGTATTTCCGAACCGATACAACCCTCAAACCTTCAAGAAGAGAGCGTACCTCTACCAAAAAGGCCGGCAACGCACTTGTGACTCTTGAGGTGCGGGTGTCCATGGGCGGCGGTAGTCACTTACCATCAGGTGACCCGTCTGCTCGTTTGCAGGGGGCAATAAAAAAAAAAAAAGAAAAAAAAAAGATAACCTATTCCTACTAGAATACATATACCACCCCTACTATTTGTACGACTAAAACAAGCAGCTAGATAATAATTAGGAATGAATAAATGTTCCTCATAACCTGATTTTATAAAATGTTCAGTGATACATAACATATCAATTGTTTTGTTTTGTTCTGACAACTCTTCTAGGCATACTGATAGCATATCAGTTTTATTTATAAGGCCCACAATGTTTTGGTAAAGTACCGTTATGAATTTATTGACGAAAAAATGTGTCCTGTATGGTGCTCTCATAACTTATATCGTTTTTCTGAACACTTTTGTTGTTTCGGAGTTTCTATATTTATACTGTTTTCCGATTCCATATTGGTTTGTACAGACTTATCTCCTAACATCTTAGTGCCTTTTTCTTGCAGTATTTTCATATATTGTAAATGTATACTTGTAAGTACTGTTTAAAATTTCCTAAACACTTAGGGAAAAAACCCTTTCACGTTTAATTTATGCACGCTTAGTCTTTAAAAATGGAGCTTACTATCTTAATGTGCTTAAAAAATACGATAATGGTTATAGATGGATTGACCACTGGCTAACGTGAGTATAATAGTGTCAAATGATTCATTTTTTAATCGGAAAATTGTCATTTAATAAACATTCTGATATACATAATTCGTAGTGATGTATTTTTTTAGTACAGTCAGTAGTTTAGTTTTTTAGTAACACATATACAAAGAAATATAATATGATGTTTATAATCAAGTGAGAAAAATCTGTTATCTATTTTTATGAGACAAATATGTTCCTATCATCTGGCAGCCCCAATACTTATTACAGTCTGTTATGTAATTAAACAACACTTTATATTTAACGTACGTTATACATATTTCGTAATCGGCACTTTTCTATGTACGTATGTTACGTTAACCAACTATTTGAAACAACCTGCTCTAATAGTATCAAATTAGAGAGAGAGTTTATTTCGGAATAAAGTGGAAGCGGCGTAAACTGTAGGTCCAGATAGTGAAAGAAAGAAGATAGTGACAGAAAGATTACATTGTGGCGACCTCCACATACAGAAAATACTTACATAAACACCATCTAGCCAAGACCAACTTAACTAAGGAACAACCAGGGGCCCAACTCCCCTCTCCTTTTCCTCTCCCCAGAACTCCGCTCCTTTTCCCTTTTTTTTATACTATAGGGGGACAGAAGAACAGACGGGTCACCTGATGGTAAGTGACAACCGCCGTCCATGGGCACTTGCAACACAAGAGTCGCAAGTGCGCTGCCCGCCTTCGAGGGTGATGAGGGATAGGGGGACGAGTCTCTCTTCATCCCCTCTCTTTCCAATTCCCGCATACCCTCATCCCTCATCACCCTCAACGACGGGCAGTGCACTTACGACTCTGGAGTTGCAGGTGTCCCTGGACGGCGGTTATCTGTCCCCCAATTATATAAAAAAAAAAAACAACCACTCTAGTACACAGTAAGATCACATCCAATGACATGACATCCGTTCGTCCACATATGTATTTATACGTTTTCCAAGTAAGAAGAGAGTATTACATTTATTCATAGTAGGGTGTTGCGGCTGTATGTGTCCAGCGACGGCAGCCGCCTGCGCAGCCGCGGCCGCCTGCGCCGTGGCGGCCTGCGACTGCATCTGCCGGTGACACTGGCGCAGGTCGAACACCTGAAATGTACACAACACTACATACTAAACTCACCATCGTCTATACAAATATTTTAAATCATTCATCTAATAATGGGAAGTAGTCGACGTAGATGTGAAAATTTGCAATTAGGAAGAGATCATGTACGTGTTTTTGACTATAACTTGGGTTATATTATTTAACAATTATTTTAACCCTGGTAATCTGTGTGACAGGTTTTCCTACTGCAGATGACAGTCACCTACCAAGGATTATATTGAATATGTATAGTATTGATCACAAGTAACTTAAGTTAATTTTGTGGAAGATAAATAAATTATTATAATTATTATTTTTCACAATTATTAGGGAGCTAACCATGACTACATAAAGAAAAGTATTCGACACGTGTATACTTCCAATAATTTTCTATGGATGCGAAACATTTTGAGAGCCCTGCTAAGGTACGTTTGGGCCGGCTCGACCGAAGTATTACCACGGACTCAAAGAAAACCGACTGTTAAACAATGCTTGCATTGTGTTACCGAATGAGTGAGGTTCCGGAAGTCCAACCCTTTTTCCCTTTCCCTCTTGCTCCTCCTCCCTTTCCCTTTGTCATGACTGCAAATTTTGGTAATTCAGAATGAATAGTTAAATTATTTTTCAAAATTATAATTAATTGTGCAATAACATTTCTCAAAGCCATAAGTAAATCCGTCAACTTTAACTTGACTTATAACTTAACACTAATATTATTACAGATCTAACCATATCATAACATAGCTCAAGAAATACGGGTTTACTTACAAGCTGCAGTCTGTGTATGTGATGGGTATATAAACACAGTTTTTACCTTAATACAAGCAGAAGGGTATATCTTATGCACAGCATCCCCGGGTGCCCTTCCAGCTTCTCTATCTAGGTAGTAAGACTGCACAAACACTGAGTGGTCGGAGAGACAACGTAACCAGACGTCGCCTTCTCCTCGAAGGTCCAACTGCACGCCCTTGCCGATATGGAGTCTGCAAGCAAATAATCCGTCCACTGCTTAACATGGACTACATTAAGAAGTACCTAGTAGTGGATCAAAGCCTGTTGTTTGAATGTCTGTAAGAGTGAAAGAATGAGTGAATTCATTAATTATTATAAAGTTCTGTCTGTGCATTAATTAGCTGGTAAAGTATATTTAACAGAAAATACATTAAAATTTAACTGAACTGACTGTAATGAAAACTGTGATGAGTGTGTGCCTAAAATAAAATTATATACATACGTAAAACATCGACGGGCCTGTTGGTCTAGTGGCTAGTGATCTGGAATGCTGAACCGGAGGTCGTGGGTTCGATTTCCACACGGGACAAAAATTTGTGTGATTCACAAACAGTTGTCCTGAGTCTGGGTGTTCTTTATTTTGTCCTTTCTTCCTGGTTGTTTCTTTATGTTGTGTTTTGTTTTTTTTGTTTTAATGTTTGTAAAGCCACGGCGACACACGAATTAATCCTAATGTCGTAAACGCACGTAACGCAACGTCTTGGTCACACATTACTAGTATTTTTGTTCAAACCCCCAGATAAGCTCAATGTTAATGTTCGAGGTGGGTTCACGACCATAGTGCTCTGGGTGGGGTTCGAACCAGCAACACTTCAACGTTTTGCAGATAGTTAGGTGCTAGAACGCGATCCCGACTGATAATGCTCACCAATAACTTGCGTTAAGTTGCCTTTGGTGAGTACATGATCGAAATGACCACCCTTCAGAGCAGCAACGTTCTGTATTACGTCAGCGTGAATGATATTAACGTACGTCATATATTTATGTATGGACTTATCTTGAGAACAAGTAAATGTTTAATTATTCACGCGTCGACATCCGACTCAGAGACGCAAACAGATACTATATAACACTAGATGTGAAGGGTATTTTTTTATGTTGGTAACACTAGTGTTTTACTGGTTATTGTATAGGTGATGTCTTACCTTGCACGCTCACTTTGTTCTGTCCTGTGAACATTGCTGAGTGCACCTAAACAAAACCTGTTCCCTCCTGAAGGATCTACGTAGCCGTCAACCTAAAAATATTATTGCACAATTAGACATCTTTTTGTATATACCTAATAAAACATAATTCGTGAATATTCCTTTTAGTTTGCTTTTACAACGTTAAGATGCATGTGCATCACACAATAAAAGCTGTCTGTATATGTAACGTAATCAAATTTATCTGGCATATGCAAGAGTTATTTTTTTTTAAGTGTTTTTTTTCTATAGATATGTTTTTTGCATTAAATATAAAATTGATAAATGTGTATAAAAAATTTAAAGCCATAGTTATATATTAGTAGAATCAATATGTACTCACGGTAACATTAGGTCGACTAGACGGCACTTTGAACGTTTCGCCCACTTGCGTGTCCAATTCGAAGTACGCAACAGAACACCAATATTCAGGCGCCGGTTGGCTCGACAGCAAACCTCCTGGGTTCCCATTGTCTAAGAAATAAGTTATACATTAAAATTTACCCTTTTTCCTACACAAATACATCATCATTATCCTTCCTTTAAAAAGAAACTAGTTAGAGTGTAACTAGTTATAAGATACTAATTATAAACAATTTGTATTCATTATAGTTGCGATAATCAAAGAACTCTTTTAATTATTTACATCTGATTAAAAAAAATACGCTCTAGAATGCACTGAAAAAAAAAATGGACTGGAAACCAAATCAGCAATATTTGTTTCGTAATTCCTGTAATGAAGCGGTAAGTCGACTAGAGAAATTATTTAAGTGTTTTTTAAATTTCCGGTACCATTATTTTTTTTTTATGCAATAGAGGGCAAACGAGCAGACGGGTCACCTGGTGGTAAGTGACTACCGCCGCCCATGGACACCCGCAACTCAAGAGTCACAAGTGCGTTGCCGGCCTTTTAGGTAATACTGTTAACATACTGTTACTGTTTACATTAATTAATACTGTTTTCCCACTGATAACAACTTCAACTCTGGTAATGGAAAAAAGTTGAAAATCCAAAAGTACTTTTATTTTGAAGTAACAAGAATCACTAATAAATAATTTAAAAACGAGTAGGACGTCCCTTAATCACCAGTGCAATAAAAGCTTTTATTTGTCTACCAGTTAACCGTGAGACGGTAATTCGGTGAATTCTATTTAAATAAATGTATTTTAATTTAATGTAATTAATTATGTAGTGATATTAAATTGTAATGCAAAAATAATAAATATAATGTAAATTCTATGGGTGAACTGCCTGAAATCAACAATTATTATTATCATTATAACTTCGGTCGAGTAAATCATTTATGCGAAAGTTTATAAACAATTAACATAAATAAGTAAGTTCTTTATTTGTTTAACATGAGTATGTACAGCGCAGCACATTGCATGCGAGATGTACAATGAGTAATATAAGTTCGTCATGTTTAGCCTTTTGCGGCATAAAAGTTTACTTTATTGTGTGAAAATATTATTATAATGAAGGTAACATCATAAATTATAATTGATTATTAAGGTTATTTATTAATCAATTATAATTTATGATAACAAAACTAATAATTTCAATAGTTATAGTGAAAAACAAATGTATGTCACACCAACAGGACATCTGTTCATCATTAGCCAATCGCCGTCCAGTGAGACATCTGTTGGACCAATATAAGTGAGCGAGATGATGAGACAGATGAGATGCGATGACAATATCTGTGGGACTACTACTAAGGTACTAACAGTAGTGGTGGTGGTGATGGGGCGCGTCCAGCGGCGCGGGCGGAGCGGCGGGGGGCGGGGCCAGACTCTGCGTGTACGTCAGCGTGTTGTTGCCCGTCCACGTACCTGCACGTACGAACATCACATGAGACATTGATAATTGGGTAGATGCCTATGCTTACATTAAATTATTTTACCAAGTCGGGCAATAAGATTACTAAGTTTACAATTGTATTTTTGTTATACTATAATGTTTTAATTTATTTTTCATTTATCAAATTAACATTAAAAGGGAATGATTTGACGATAAATACTCGGAAATAATGACTATAAATTTAATACAAATATGAACTAGAAATTTCATTTTTTTTTTTCAGTACAAAGTATTTGATCACGGCGTTTTGTCAATTTTTGTCATAAAGCGACGATTAGAGATAGAAAGATACAATTTCAAATATCAAATACCAGAAACTTTTTGATCGCTCCTCATAATATAAGGCATAACATAATCTCGCTAAAGTAAAAGGGTAAAGCTCCATTACCAGGCTTTGTGACTTTATATAATATATTCTAGTCTAACCTTTGCAGTCGCCCAGATGTAAAATTACACTGTCACCTACATTAATAAGTATTTTGATTCAATAATTAATACAATAATAATAATAATAAATACCAAAATTATTAATAATTGCAGTGGGGTTCTCAGTGGAGTAGAGTAGAGTACTGAGACTACATCCGGTCTCTTCCTGTGTCCGGGTGTAGTAAAAGGACTAAGAGATTGGACTGTTATCTGTCAGACAGTATGTATACAGCCATAAAGTAAATGATTGACGGCAATAGACTTGTTACGTTACCGACCCCTATTCCGTTGTTTCTGGAAGCTTCTTTTAGTTTCTTCTTCTGTTAAGCCCGTAGGAGATACAAGGGAGAACTCTTACCCTGTTGCTGCTGATGTTGTGTGCGATGTGGCAATGGACTTGGCTGTGGTGCCGGACTGCCGTCTGTTGCGAAACCATTCTGTTGGGAGCTTTCACCTGACCCTGGAGATACCGCACCAGCTGCAATGCAGAACAAGTCAAACTATTAAATAAATATTATAAAATCCGACGTCACATTGCACTATTTACCCTCGGTCACTCTCACTATTAAGACTATATAAAGGGCATCTCATATGTCGAAATCCATCAAATCGCGTCAAAAAACATAAATCTTCGTTTTTATGCAGTTGGGTAAAAACAACTTAAATAAATCGAACAAATTTACTTTCCTAAAATTACAAATTTTGTGTTTTTGTATACTTTTAATATATATTCATTTTAGTTTTTTATTTAATATTTTATACACGAAATATACATAGATGGACTTAATGCCAAAGACATTTTCTGTCAGCCTTGAATCCTAATTATAAATAGATATTTTAAAGGTATTTTTGGGGTAGAGGGCTCAGAGCTCCAGACAACAGCCAATTCGAGTTACAGGTGTGCCTGACTTAGTTAGCTATTGTTTACACTTGCCGATACATCTCTAAGCAATATCCATTTTGTTACTTTGCCAAACTACATTTTTTTAAATATTTATTTGCTTAAGTGGCCGATTGATAGGCTTGCCCTTCATAACGCTAATTGGACTAAATTTTAATTTGCTAAATGTGCTTTTGCTACACCTCTGTCTACTCTTTTAGTGATACAGGCATAAGCGTATGAACCAATTTCTAGGTTCAAAGCTGGAATCGAGGTTTTGTTAATACTAGTAATGTAGGTAACATGCTATTGATACTCTTGTAAATTGCTTTGACTAAGCTTTTATATTAAAATAAATTATTTTGTTAAGACAATTAGAGTATACTTACTGGGCAATGTTTGCGCCAATTGAGCTGTATCATTACTGGTTTGTTCTTGGGCGAAGAACGTTGTAGTCGTATTATCGATAAGTTGAGGAGTTGTAGCACCCGGTGACATACTAACCGGCATTGTAGCTAAAAACATTGCATTTAAATTAAAATAAAAAATATATCTAAACAGCATTCACTCCAAGGCAGAACAAAAGTGCAGAAGGAATTCAATTAAAAGCTGTATTTGGTAATGTAAGTGACCTGCCTTGAGAATGCCAATCCGACTCTAATGTATGTGCTAAACTATATAACAATGACTAACACTCAAATCAGAAATAAATAAAAAGTTTGAGTCTAAATGAAAAAAGTGCAAATCAAAATCGAGAAGCTTACAATGATTCATTCGTTTAGGCAGCCACATCTGGCGCGCATCCATTGTATCGGGAGGCTCCAATTTTGGGGCGACTGCACGCTGCTGAGCCATTGCGAGTTGGTGTTGCGGACTCGGTAGTGACATGGGCCTGTTGAGACCAGGGATTTGCGGTGTCGCTGGAGACATTTGGGCGGGTGCTGCCGCTAGACGAGGAGACGCTAACTGCGTAGGGCCTGGCGTCAGCTGAGGCCCAGCTGGCAGTTGCGGAGCTGGCGCCATCTGGGATGGGCCATGAGGCCCTAGCATCTGCGGCCCTGGTGGCGGGTGTCCGAGCGGCGTCATCGACGGCGCAGGAACCCGTAGAGGCGTACGTGGCGCGTGCGTCGGCGAGAACATGTTCGGAACGCCCTCGGGCGCTAACGAAATGCAAAGTAAATCATCATGCAGCAAAAATAAAATTTAGGCTCAATCTACGACACGACTTAAAACATTGACATGAAAACACTTGACTTTACAACAATTTGGAGTTGTTCGCCCCATTTTTAAAATCACAATGAACAGACATTGTTGTGTCGTGAACAGACATAACATTAAAACTACTTCAGAAATTCACAATACGAAAATAAAATAAACACGATAAATTAAGTTCATTGATAAAACTTACTTTGTCCCTGATTAATGATGATATTAGCTGTCTGAAATTGCTGATGATGATGTGGTATCGTTGTGTGATGGTGTCTGGGACTTGTGGCATGATGTTGTATCGTCACCATCTCTCCTGTATCCATATCCATACCATTACCGCTTAGGCCTGCTGTGTATTCATCCTTTACTAACCTACTGGGGCCTGACTGGAGTGTGAGTCCTGATAAATCTGAAAATATTTTGTTGTTTCAAGACAATTCTTCGTAGTTTACTAGGACCTATCTCTTATTGATCTCCGAACTGAACTCAGTTAGGGTTCTCCAAATGTAAACCACAATAGACAAAGAGCGTTAAGCCCAGTCTAGCCACTATTCTAGCCTAGAATACAGGTTTCGAATACAATAGTCAATTCTTATAGTTAATAGTAATAATACTATTTTGAATAATAATACTGACCGATTCCTGGAGAGACAACCCTTTCGTAGTGATAAGGATTTACACACACTGAATCACATTTAAGGTCAAACGCAAATTGACAAAACTTGACATGTTTTAGTTCATTTTTGTGTAAATCAGGCCATCTCCATATACGAGCGTATATTACGTGAGGAAATCCTTTGCGACCAGCCACCTGTAATGGAAGATACGAGATTAAGCGAAGCAGCGATAACAGCGTAAACCAGTCAGTAGCCAAGGGCCGTACCTACAAATGATTTTTTTTAACTCTCTATAGATATTCGTAAATAATAAAAATGTTTAAATAATGGATATGCATAATGTAAATTCAGTAGATAATTTGTGGAGCAGGACACCTGTTTTAGCCCCAAACTACATATGAATATGTATGTATCTGCTAGCGTCAACGTACCGAAAATAATTAAGACCACCTATTAAAATTTATCAATGACAGGAAATATTTTTTTTTTTATTGACGTCGTATTTTAAGTCCTAAGTACGAGTTTCCACATTAAGAAACGAGCGTAGTTTTCGAGAGCTTATCTTATCCCAATAAGTATGCCTATAGATATCCCAGGTAGCTTTCATATGTTATGTTAGTCTTGTGTTATTCTTAGAAGGGAATAGCTACTGCTTAGTTTGTTTATAATACTATCAAGGACAAGAGGTGCCTGACATTTGATTCATTCCCCATAAGCACAATGAAGTCATTCATAGTCTAACTCCTGGGAAATAAATATATACCTAATGGGACATTATCCTACCATAAACAAGTCAAATTCATATACCCTATGTCACTTCAACTAGACTGCAACACATTACAGTTAAAATGAGCACTACTATGGTTTTTGGCCTAACAAATAGGCAGTTGCAAATGTTGTTTGCAATTGCGCCTCGTTTGGAAAGTGATACATATTTCACTTATCCTCTGTGGCACAGAATTTTAATACTTGCAAATAAACTGCAAATGATTTTGTATTATATAATATACAAGATGACTCAGCCTCTGACCAGAGCAAGAGCAGCTAGGTCAATATCAGGCACTTTAAAGCAAGTACTGTTTATCTGTTTGTATTGTTCAGCCTCATAGTTGTATTTTTTTTTTCATGGAATTCAAAAGTTTAAAATTTAGTGGAGAACATATAATTAAATGTATGTGCAAAAAAAAAATATTGAGTATAATATTATAATACAATCATAAATCCTATTATTGGTTTTATTCTATTCAGATACTTTATAATTCTCATAATCAGTTTATCCAAGGTGGACATTGATTTGAGGTATAATCTAACTAAAGTTTTATTTAATTTATAAGAAAATCCAGAAATATATAATTTAATATGTTTCAAAAAAATACTAGCTACATAGGTCAAACAGTATATTCTTGTTAAACCCCCAGCGAAGATAAATGTTTGTGTTAGAGGTGGGCTCACATCAGTAGTGCACTAATGGTGGGGCTTGAATCCGCAACTACTTGATCACTAGTCCATTATGATAGTGCTGCTTTGCCCAAGCATTTCATGGCCACAAGCCCATTGCCGTCATCCACACTCTTTTGAGAATAGGATGAAAAAATTTGGAATATATTTACAGGAAGGGAAGATAGAAAGGGAAGGGAATGGATATTATTTATACAGATGGATCGGGGAGCATGATCAATAGCTCAAGCAAGTGAAGGCTATATACTTACGACTGGAACTGACAGGTGGTGAAAAGTTCAAGCCCTCTAACTAAATGAAATGGTAACCCAAAGCTAATAAACACTAAGTCTATCGAGTATAAGTTTCCTTGTTTGTAAAATTTATATTTAACCTTTTTGCCAAAGTTCTAAATAAATTGAATGACTAGGTTGTGGAAACTGTAGGAAATTTGACAAGGTCTTTTTAGTTATAGATAAATCCAAATCAAATGTTCTATCAGATTAAAGTCAAATTCATTACAGAATAAAACTGTCTTAATATAGTGCTCTACAAGAGGTATCCTTAATAAAACAGTCAATTAGTACACATACCACCATACTTGTGTCATCAAGTATGATGAATATAGTTTAAACAAAATTGATACACTGGAAGTTATTGATTTCTTTTTCATGTTCATATTTTCTATTTTTACTACTAGTACATTTTATTTTTGAAGCAGAATAACATTTTATAAAAATTTAGATGGTTATTTTAAAAGTGTTTTTAATATGTAACATTTTAGAAAACTTCTTAATGATAGGCAAAATGGCATCATAGTTTTCATAGATACCAAAGAACACTAAATACCTGCAATCTGCCATCAAGGGTTCTCTGTATAGTCACACATTTGCTTGGATGAGCCCCATTTGTAGTAATAGCTGTTATCAAAGAGTCTAACTCATCTCTCTTCTCTTTCAGTTTCTTCACAAGGGATTCAATTGCTCTCTTAGAGAACCCTTCACTTTCTCCACCTTGCCTGTGGCACATCAGCGAATGGACAATGCTCAGGCATGCGTCTGCCGATGTCGGTGCTGCGGTGTTCATGGCTAAAATGCAACAAATAAAAATTTTGGTTACAAAAATAAAGGGATAAACCTAGTTCCAGAGATAGAACTGGCTTGTTCGCCTTAAATCAATATGTTTTAAAATAATGTAAATAGTTCATGGGTACAATAACTTTAAAACAATTACATACAATTAATTAATGGCCAAATAATTTCAATCACAATGTAAAATTAAAGGAGCTGTGCAACTAAATGTAAATACCATATCGATTTAAAGTTGCAATTTATAAACCGAAATAGAATTCTAAATTAAGTTTATATCAACTATACGTGCAAATGGGATAGATTAAAACCGAAAATAAAAAAATAATATTCAGAACGTTAATAGATATTAAATGATATCAATGAATTCAATACAATACCTGATTGTAACACCAGATGCACGTTAAGTAAATACAAATAAAAGCATTTAATAGCTCTGATTTTTTTTATTATTATTAAGAATAAATTAACAAAATTAATTCCTTTTATTGTGAGATGAAACCAAAACAGAGAGCGACATTTTGGCGGTCCATAGACATTAAATACACCATAAAGATTAAATCGTTTCTTTTTTTGTATTAATAAGTAAGACAAAAAAAATTAAGTATCGATACTGTAAGATATGAACTGTAACAACAAACTAAACATACTAAAATTTCGACTGTTTGAGTTTTGCAAGTTAAGTTGATCCATAGAGGTAATCCGGACTATTTCGGTCAAATGTTATATGACCGTACTAATGATAATGATGTATTATATTTCTCTCTTAATGTTTAATAGGGTCCTGTTTGTGTGTGGAGACTAAGTGAATACCTCCTTAAAATAAAATTATTCGTTTTTTACAACTACATATATACACAAACGCTTGTATACCGACGAGACGAGTTTGGCAGTAATTTAGTTAAAAGGGGGCATGTTTATTGCCGTCATCCAGTTTGTAAACTCTCCAACTAAAATAAATTTTAGTGTTGAGGTTGCGGAATTTGAGAGTTTCCACTTTTCTAACCTACTAAAAATCTTTTGACAGTTTCTTTCTTTCAAGTATAAATTTTATATTAATTTTATGTGTGAATGATGAAAAAAAAATGGATCAGAGGACTACGACCGAACCGGAACCGAATTATATAATAGTGTAATAGCCATGTTCTTAGTTATTAGAAAGTTTTAAGACCATTTTTAAGTTAATAGAACTGCTTTATATACCCTCTAATATCAATACCTACCATACATTATATAAAAATTACATCAAGAACGTGAAACGAAACGTAATTATCTGTCGAGTTGGGTGATGACAGCGAGCTTTGACAAATTCTGGTTTTTAATTTCTTCAAAAAAGTCAAAAGTGTTAAATATTTAAAATTAATAAATATCCAAAGCAGTTCATTATCAGGAACAGTTATTATTACACTGAAATAACTAAATGTTCGTCGTGGTTTCATAGTTGTAAATAAAGTGGGTGGATTCCAATCGTACTAATAAGCGGATTGTTATTTGTGTCATGCCCGCAAAATCTACGGATTGCGCTGATGATGAAAAGTGGATAAATAATGAAGGGAGTGGATAGTTTAACAGCTGACCGTGAAGGAATGACACACAAACCGATTGTAACATGTAAGTGCTTTTGAATGTCACAAGAATATATTTATTTTGGAGAATAAATAAATATATGTATAATATTGAAATTTTTTCGTAGGCGCAGGAGACTGGAACTTATTCTGCACCCTAGAGGCTCCATTGGTGGCGGCTATACCTCAAGATTCATGTGAATGGAGGCGATCATATGGTCGGGCTACTAAATCTGTTTACCTCGAAGCTTCATTCATTAAATACAATAAAGACAAAGTTTTATCTGAACTGAATCTATTAAAGAAGCCCATACTCCATATTTACTGGACTGACTGTGTGGTTTGTATATTATATTCATAAAAGTCACTATAATATTTGAAATATTTTAAGTGTTATGTTCCTCATTTAATTAATTAGTAATGGTACATTATATATTAATAAAATTGTGTTGTATAAAATAATAGAAGCTTGAAACATTAAAACTGATTTCTAACAGGATATAGAATATTACAAGACAACTCTTAGAGAAGATATAGAGGCATGGCTAAAGCAGCTCGAAAAAAGTGGTGTAACAGATTGGATGGTAGTATTGGTAGAGATTTATGACATACGTAAAACAAACAAATTATTACCAAGGACTACTGTTTTGGATAAAATTAAAGGCGATTTTGGTGTAAAACAGACTGAAGATAGATTTGTAACTGTTATAAATCCAATTAAGTCAGAAGCGAGGAGTGCAGAATCATGGCGCTCATTAGTTGCAAAAATAAGACACTTTATATTGGTGGCTTACAATAAGTCACTTATAAAATTTGAAGAGTATGTGAGAGAGCAGAGGGAGAAGCGTAATGACCCAGACTGGGATTTTTGTACATATTTCATCTTACAGGTATATAACACAATCTTTACTCAGATTATTTGTTTACTGGCTTGCCTACTGGCTTCTCTTACATGCACATGAAATGCTCCTTCTTTAGCAAATATTCATGTTAAATAATCAGCTAAAAATAAGTATAACTATTCCAGAGATATCATAGAGATACCAGCTAGGTACAAGCAGGCAGACACCATTTTTGAACAAGTAGCAATATGCATATTTTATTGCATTTATTAAGTAAAAAGCTGTTATATATAGATAAAGAGTATAGATTTCAATTAAGTTTTACAGCAGATTAATAATTATGTTGCTAAATCATAATATATTAATATTTACAATTTGTTTGAAATTAAATTCAGTTACAAAATATATTATTGCAAACAGTTATTATGTGTTTCATAAGTAATTTAATTAATTTATTTTCAGGAACAACTAGCATTTGTATTAGAAATGCTAGGTTTGTATGATGAGGCTTTAGTTCAATATGATGAACTTGATGCCTTGTTTTCCCAATTTGTGCTCAATTCTAATGTGACAGAGAGTCCAAAATGGCTTGACACATTCAAGCAACCAGTGACATCTTGGCAAGCAGTTCGACTGACTGCCTTAGTTCCACAACAATTAAGAGAGCTAATAATAAAAAGAAAGGCTTCGCTGTTGGATTTCAGGAGCTATTTATTTCAACGTCAAAGTGCCATGTTATTACCTTCTTTTAAACCTTGGGAGGTAAGTTACAGAAAATTTTGATAATTGCACATAAACATATTCACCTGTGTTACTTTTTTAGTTTTAAAAATAGTGCATGTATTAAGAAAATTCATGTCTTATAGATATATTGATAATCAATAAATAATATTGATAAGTGCTGTCAAGTATGAAAATTTTTTTTCAGAGAATTTTTTAAAAGTGATCAATCAGACTATTTAAAATTATTTAGCTAACAAAACATACATGAGTAAACATATTATGCAATGTTATACCAGTGTAAAGATTGTACCTTAAAATTTGCATATCTCGGTAATGACAGGTTACTGTGTGCAGCATCTTATACTTATGTATTCTTACAAAGCTTGGGCTAAACTTAAAACTTCTCTAAATAGATTCAATGAAACTGCTAAATGTGTATTTACGAATGAAATGTCTGGTCAATATGTGTACATGGTCATAATTACTCATTGATTAGTGATGCATGTTATTTTAGAAAATTTAAAATTGTTGGTATAGCTGCATTATATTATGTATTCACTGGCCTGTAATAATGTAGTATAGAGGTTAGTGACTCTGACTGACAAAAACTTGTGTGATCCATAGTTAGTGGTTACGGGTCTGGGTGTTATTTGTGTCCGTTGTATGAATGTTTGTAAAGTCCCCTGCAATACGAATTGATCCTAATGCGGGAATCGTCTTTTTAACAAAACAGAAAATAGATTGCTATAAAATTATTTTTTGTGGTGTACATTATAAATAGACAAACACATAATTAAAATCAGTTGATAACGAGGCCGTATATATAATGGGCTGTCTTATCACTAGAAACAGTGGAGAGAAATAAGCGGAAGATAGTGGCGTACTTCGGAATTTTGAGTATCTAAACAAACATATAAAAAAATATAAACATAAACACAAAATATATACAGATACATATATATTCATATACAACCATGCAAAAACATTAATAGATACATACATATATCTTATATATAAAATTCTCGTGTCACAATGTTAGTTACCATACTCCTGGGCCAATTTTTATGAAATTTTGTGTGCATATCGGGTAAGTCTGAGAATCGGCCAACATCTATTTTTTATCTCCAATTTCTTTTTTTTCTTGGACACAATTTTTGGTTCGCGGGAACACTACTTATGCGTACGAAGTCGCCGGCAACAGCTAGTATATTATAAATATACCTATATACGTGGTAATATTATGTCGAATGAGCAGAGTCCACTGCAGAATGCAAGAAAGTTTTGAATTAATGTCAGGTAATGCTTTAAAATGGCCGATTTAAAGGTACTTAGGCTCTCCAAGTATTATAAGTAACTCACAAAAGAAAATATTTCGTTAGTAAGCTTTTTTAAAACACTTAGGAATTCTGTAATTAAACGCGAGCGCGAGTATTTAAGTAATTAATGTGCCAATTAATATCAATGATGTTTCCAAACATTCATTATTTTTTATACCAAACGGTTTTCACCTTACTGGCATTGTACTGTCTATAATATTGTTTTCCTGTAAATGATCATTTAAAATAGGACATTTTCAATATTACCCTGGAGACTCGCATCCTGGAAGTGCAATAGTTACGGTCAAAGAAAATAGACTAATAAAATTATTACAAAAATATAACATTTGACTGCATTCATAACTTTACCTTATGTCACTCCATCTTGTAACACAATTCTAGTAACACGTCACATGTCGAATCCATCAAGCTGCCTAGACTCTAGGCCCTGACGAAAAAACATATATACAAACATAAACTCGAAAAACATAACCCTCGCGCAGTCTGGTAGTGATGCCCTAACGCTAGTGACTACTGACAGTTTAAAATAAAAAGAAGGCGTCCAGCAAGTCAGAATGTTGTTGTTACTGCTGATTTCTGTTTAAAAAAACAAAAAACCTCCATCCCCATCAACTCGATGATTGGCACTTCACTATTATGCGCCATTCTAGAAGCTTTTTAACAGCCATATTTCCGGACTGATATGACCTGCAAACCTAAAATTCCGACAACGCACTTGCAGGTGTCCAGGGGCAGCGATAGTCGCTTACCATCAGGTGCCCCGTCTGCTCAATTGCCCTATTAAGAAAAAAAAACTACTTAATGCTGAGTTTTCACATACCCGTAACATACACATTATTTTTTCACTATACTGTATCATAGTAATAGTAAATCAGTATAAACACACAATAATTTAGCTCCACAATAATGATATGTTAAACGATACGTGTATAAATTACAAACCAATATTTTACCCATGGTTGACCATCTGTGACGTGTATTCAGTCATTAGTATCAACAATATATGCTGTTATTACTAGTTGTGCTAGGTCAAGTGTGGAGCAATAATGATCTTGTTACGTCAGGGTGGGCTATGATGTCATTGAATATTTTTATTTTTACATACCAACGGAGGGTTTAGGGTTATGTACATATGTATTATTATTATTAGTTGTTTATGTACTATCTCGCTCCCACGAGTAGATTCAACGCAGAGATTCCGCAAATGTCAGGTATCAATTATGTATGTAAGTTTCTTTTTGTTTTATAGAAAGAGAACTCCCGCATTAGATATAATTCCTGTGTCTCGATACGATCTCCGCCGCTTCAACAGTCAGGGTCACTAACCACTATACACTATATATAACTATATAACTTTGTTATTACGTACTATTCTCCCATAACTTCTAAGTGCCCTGACAGATTAGGATTTATGTGTTTATCCTTTTATGTGTTGTTCAATATGACAGCATTTTTTGTAAGAGTACTTGTGATATTTTAATTATATAGTACTAAGTTGACATAGTAGCCAGTGAAAATCTTGTAATCTCAGGAATTTCGTTTTACGTTTAGTTATATAGAGATTTTAATTTTCATAATTTCAAAATGAGCATGGAAAATGTCATGTCTTCTGTATATTCATTTAAAGTTTGTATTAACCGAATTAATTAATTATTTGCGAATACTGATCCTTAAAATATAAATTAGTTTCAGCTAATTATTATTATTATATAAATAGATATATATACAAGCGGATCTGACAGACGTTGTCCTGAAGTTTCAGTATAGATAAATAACCTAGATACCGACTGCAGCGCCATCTGCCGGGCTGATTTGTGAATCTAAAACATTCAGGGCGCCACTCAAATGCATACAAAAAAAACATTCAAATCGGTCCAGCCGTTTAAGAGGAGTTCATTGACATACACACGTACAGTAGAATTATATATATAAAGATATAATACAGAGGGACAGAAGAGAGAGAGAGGAGGGGAGTTGGGGGGCCAGAAACCTAACTAATGCAGGGGAAATGCAATACAAGCGTTGCTTCACAGCCGGCCCATTCGTGTCTAAGCATGGCTCTACCACGATATAAAATATTATACCGTTGCTACCAAGAAGATGAAACTTTAAGCCTTTAAATGTCCTAAGGATCGAATCATAATGTTTGTTACTGTTACAGATTGCCTCCCGTTGTCTATCTACTGTACACAATACTCTAGTAGAGTTACAACTGCTGGGCGCTAGTGCGGTAGAGGGCGCGGCCGCGTGCTGGGCACAGCTCGCGTGTGCTGAGACGCTGAGAGCGTGCGAACGACTTGCAGCCAATAACAACGCACTCGATATGTGTACGGCAATGCAAGCACCGCTACTACATAACGCTAAGGATAAGGTACTTATTTGCCCCTAATTATATATGGTCGCCAGTTAAATCTGTAAAAACAAAAGGTAGACTAGACCTAAAAGGCCGGCTGACATGACCTTAAACAGAGAACTAATGAATTTCAGGTTTCAAGTGTCCTTGCCCCCTATCTCATAAATAAAAATAGACTAAATTTTACTGTAAATTTGACCATTTTATTTATTTTAATAATTTAACAAAAATATAACTAACGCTTTTATAAAACCCAGTAATCTACACTGTTATCTAATTATAGATAAATTGATAGAAAAATAAAAAAACGATTATTCATCAATCCTTCCAATCCGAAAAAAATAATGTCCCGAAGGAAAGCAAAACATAACTTTTATGAGCGAAGAAGCGGGCAAAAGCTAGTAAGTAAATATAAAGAAAAATTGACGCAGTACAATATTTACAGTTTTGTTTTTCTGTTTCAGTTACACGAACTAGGCAAGTTATGTGGGCTCCTCCCAGGCTCACCAGATCCATCATCAGAGCAGCTTCACCTGGTAGTAATGCTGTCAGCTGGTATGGGTGACAGCGAGCCAAATAACCAACATCCCACCCCCACGGACAGGCTAAAGGAAGCGCTGTGCAGTAACACCTGCTTTCAGCAATATTATCTGGAGCTGGCTGAACTGGCGATGGGGACTTACAAGCATATTGGTAGATTGAGGTTTGTAAGTCTAAGTAACCTTATAGACATAGTGAATATGAACAATTTTAGTTATTTTTACTTTCAAGTAATTTGTTTTATCATTCATCATCTTGTTGTCATATCTTCGAGTCGTCGACCCCTCAATCTCTAAAATTGAAAGCATCAACCAGTCGGTCCTACCCGTAACCATACACGGAGCTGAAACGGGGACACCCCAAGTTTAAAGTCGCTGTATGATGGAGCGAGCGTTAGGGTCCCGTTTTTCCCTTGGGCACGGAACCCTAAAAAAGACACAAAAAAATGTTTTCAACCATGTTTTGTATCATCTATTTTATTCCTTCAGGTTCGCTCGTCTAATAGGTCGAGATTTAGCTTCGTTTTACTCAGAGCTGGGAGAAACGGGGAAGGCAGTAGTGTTCCTTATGGATGCCTTACGGTCGTACGAGGAACAAGGGTGGAAAGACCTAGCTGCACAGACCAGACTCGAGCTAGTGGCAGCAGCGAAGAAGATGAATGATGCAGACAGGTATCTATGTTTATATAAAAAGAAAGACCATTAAATATCATTTTTGTGTATTTGTCAAGATTTTAATTCAGTAGTTATTGAAAAGTTTTATAAAGAATATAAGTTTTTTATTATACTATAAACCTATAGTGAACAATTCTGGTCGAAATTCATCAATATAGTTTTTTTTTTTAACTACTACTGACATATTTTTCGTTTAACGTGTTTTGTTCCTATTTGTCTCGTTAACTCCTTCATTTAATAAACACGTTTGTGTTAGGAGTGGGTTCCCAACGACAGTGCACTGAGTAGGAGGTAGGATTCGAACCCACAACCACAACCACATGATCGCTAGTCTGACGCCTTAGCCATTACCGCCACTTACTAATCGCCAAAATATTTGAAAAATAGTGTCCTTGGAGTTTCTTGCTTGTTCGTCTCCATAGAATCGACGTATTGGAACAGGCAACTAGCTTCACGACTGACTTAGATAGACCGACTTCCTCTCTTGACAATTTAAAAATACCAATGATTGGTTCAGTTGAAATAAACTATTTTGAATGACTTATTTAGAGTTTAAATTGTTAGTTGAAAAGTAGCAATACCAAACCATCAAGCATTGGTTCCAAATATAGTAGTTAACCGAAGTTTATGAATTATTTATGAGGTTTCACAAACACTGCACTCTTTCGTTCTATAATTGATACATGTTTATCGGCTAACTGAAATGACTGTAAGCTTTTGCAACTTGGCTGTTTTATTTTCAGATATACAAAGCTCTCAGCAACAATAGCAAGCACCGCCGAATTAGAAATACTAGTCAGAAACTTCTATTTCGAGGAAATGATGAAATGCTTACGAGAAGAGCTATCAAAAAAGGCCGAAACTGTGTTGGCTGAGCTCAATGAATGTTTTAAAATCGTATCTGCAAGCTTAGTGCCTTCAGAAAGAGGAGTATATATCACTGATAATAAAGTTCAATGTCGGTTGACAGTGGTCAGCTTTCTTCCAAAGGACGTGACTTGCAGTAAGGCAGCAATAAGTATAGAGCGTTGTAAGGATGAGAAGGAGAAGAAGCCGGTCAAAGGACATAAGACTGATATAGCTAGCGGTAGTTTAGCGTCGCAAACTAACTCCCCTAAACGGGGGCTTGTGGGAAGTGACAATGAAATTACTAACTTAATTACTAGGTAATATTAGAAGTTAAGTCCCTATTATTAACTTATTATTTAATTTCCCATTAGCTCTTTTAATTCAGTAAGGGTTAGTATCACAATATACACATTGCTTGTTTATTATATAATATTTATTTATTACCCATTTTAATTATTTGATGTATAAAATTGTCTATGGTATGTGTGTATATTCTTACACCATATGTAAGATATATTACACCACAATCTATTAATACCATCTTATCTCGATCCCATGGTTGCCTGTAAGACATTGCCTTAGTTGGCTGCCAATTATACCACCCAAAATTGATGTACTTCTACTCTGTTATTTCACGTGTACAATAAAGAGATTTATTATTGTTTTTATTATGATTTTCTTGTAAATATATTAATGATAGTAATAGATTGATCAATGTTTCTGAAAATATATATTCTGGCCGGAACTTAAATTCGGCCACCCTCTGTCAAACTCAGACAAGTGCTATTACACTCTTGTTTTCTAGTTGCAAATATGTTATGTGCATATACATATTGTTGGTATGGTTTTGTTTTTTTTTTACTCAGATGACAAACAAGTTAACCTAGCTGTTGTGGGATATCAAAGCAATAGAAACTTTTTTGTTTTATTTCAGTATAAGACTGGACGACTTAAAACCTAAAAACCCACTATTAAACCCTTTACAAATTAGTTCACAATTACATTATAAGGAAGATAAGTCACTGCAAAAAGCTACAGTTGACTGCCAAAACCCGAAAGTAACCCTCAAACGCTCAGACAGTTGCAAATATAGAAAACCTTCGGCAACCTCAAGAAGCAGCTACGAAAACTGCTTCGCAGTCGAAGGGTTAACCCTCAAGCCTGGGACGAATGAGTTAACCCTGGATTACTTAGCGAAAAAATGTGGAATGTTTAAACTGGGCCAAATTTCATTATTAGTTGAAGAAAAATTAGAGTTCCTATCTAATGTTTTGAATGGGATAAAGATGGGATTTGACGTGGTTACTCAGGGAGTAAATGTGTATTTAAATAAAGTCGAGCCAAAGAAGGATTTGGTGGCTGGATTGGAACATGCTATGGAATTAGTGGTGACTAGTGGAAGCGCGCATATAGAAGAGGTTAGTACATGATTTTTTATATATATGTCCTTGCATCACACAAATTACTGAACTAATTTATATGAATCTGCCCTTATATGCCCTCGGTGATTACAGTTGAAAACTAGTGTTTTTTTTTTCCTTTTAAACTTCGTCACAGTCTAAGATATTTATAAATTAATAGCTTTTACTTGCGGCTTCGCTCGCATTGAATCCCTTAAATATAGATGGCGTTGAAGTTGCTAGATTTTTGAATTTTTAGACACAATCATATCTGCCAAAATATTGTTTTTGTCCTACGTAAAATATATATATTTTTTTTTAATAAAAAGTTTCCTATGTCTTTCCTAATACCTTTGGGAATGTTTACAAAGATTCATGATAATCGGTTGAGTAGTTTCGGCGTGAAAGCATAACAAACAAACTTACATTCGCATTTATAATATTAGTAGGGATAATCACATGCTCTAGAAATATTTAATTTATTTTTCTACATGCTAATATCTGAAGCGTTTACATCTTACTTATACCGTAGTAGTAAATATGCTTCGAATATAAGAGCTAGTAGTTTTGTCATAACATTCAAAAATATTTTCAGGCACAAAGTCCTAAAATATGCTGTAACTGTACTATAAGTGAGCGCTGGAACATTTATTTATATAGTCTTATATATTATTCTAGAACACAACTATAATTCTCAAAACATCCTCGGGTCTTCTCATCCGCTTTGCCGAAGATGAGTCTGCAATGCTTCGAGAACTTTCCATTAAAGTACCCGCTATGGAACCATTTCAAACATCACGGGTGCCACTTAAATTGTTTGCAACTTTGCAAACGAAAAAAGAAAAGAGCGTGGAACATACGGTAAGTTGAATTTTGTTCTTTATGCTGGGTTAAAATAAGGTCGATTGTATTATCAGTTCACACACATTATATGCCACTTTTTTTTTTAAAGAATACTAGCAACGTGGGTCACACATTACTAGTATTCTTGTTAACCCGCCCAGCTAAGCTAAATGCTAGTGTCAGGGGCGGGGTTAACAACGGTAGTGTACTGGGCGAGGTTTGAACCCGCAACCACTTGATCGCAAGTCCGTGCCTCAGCCATCACTACCGCTACTACTACCGCGTTACTAGTTTTTCTGAATCAACTACATTCTAATAGATTAGATGTTGATGATATCAAAATTAAAAAGAAATGCGATAAAAATTAACTCTGACCAATCGTCATTAGTTGATTTGACAATCATGCTTGATTACCAAGTATCATGCTGGGTGTTTTCATTTTTCAGTATGTTGGTACTAGTTGACGAATCACAGCAATAGCAATTTTAATGCGATAGTTAAAAAAACCTGCTCGTCCACGACATTCTACTTATCTACTGAATTATTTAAATAATAACTTAAACATCTTAACACTCTTTTAGGTATGGTTAACTTGCCCTTGGTGGGAAGCAGTAACAGAAGTTCCCCTACACTTTTGTCCCCCAATGGTGGCAGCTTGGCGTCTCCTGACATCCAACACAAGAAAGTTTATCAACGTCACCCTCAAGTCTAATGTGGTACATTTAGTGCAATTCGCACTGACCGATGCCAAGCTGGAGTGTGATGGAAACACGACAGTCTCAGATTTAAATCCGAAAACTGCTGAACACTTGGTGAGTATATTTAATTATATTATAAAAATAAATGTATATAATAATAACTTCTATATTATCGTTAACTAAAAGCTTCCAACAGTGATCCAATTTTTTTTTCATGTTTAGTTATAAAAAAAAATTAACATTCATGAATTAATTAATTAACTTCAAAATTATATTCTGTAACGGCTCCCTTGTTATGTCAAATAAAACCGGTACCAGATATTTTTTCAATTGGAAAATATATCAAGACACTCTTCAAACCGTTATTGTAAAAAACATACGTTAACGCCATCTAGCGAAATTAAATCCAAATTGCTTTGTTACCAGTGCTACTGTATCGGTTAATGAAAGTTGTCTATATGTATAACTTCCAATATCAGGACATAACCCCTCAACAGTAATGGAACAAATGGAAATTGAAAACTTTACAAAGCAATTTTCGAGATCGTTATTCAAAAAAAAATACTTGATCTTACGCTCCATATTCCAGGTTGTGGCCTCCGATGGTACAACAGCGTCATTTATGTGGGAGCTTCAGCAAGATCCTCTAGTCAAAGCTGGACCCATGAAAGCTAAATTCTCCGTACACTATCGTCCTTTGTCTGTTGAGGGACCGAGCAGGCCGTTCAGCTGTTCCTTCGATATACAGGATTATACAACACTGTTTGTGATTAGAACTAAATTGGAGCCAACTAAGGGCGCTGACTTTTGTAGGGCTTCCCAGATGTGCTGCTTGCAGTTGAGTTTACAGAGGGTAAGTGTATTTTTTTATGATATGACACGGAAAGACGGGTAAGTCCTGATGGTAAGTGCCAACTGCCGCTCACGGACACCTGCAACTCAAGTGTCATAAGTGCGCTGCCCGCCTTTGAGGATGGTGAGGGGAGGAAAAACAGAGGAGAGAAAGTTGATCCTTGGCAATCCTCACTCACTCGGCACTCACTTTGTCTACCGGTTTTCTGTGAGACCGTGATATTACTACGGTCAAGCCTACCCATTCGCGCTTAAGTTGAAGTTACCAGATTTTTTAAATATTAAAAACGAAATACATATTAACTAAAGAACTATATTTTAACACTAAATATGGAAATTGAAATTCGAATTTTACTTTTCTTAACAATTAATATTTCATATTGCTTAGCATTTTAATGTTTTTTTTTTTTATGCGATAGGGGGCAAACGAGCAGACGGGTCACCTGATGGTAGGTGACTACCGCCGCCCATGGACACCCGCAACTCAAGAGTCACAAGTGCGTTGCCGGCCTTTTAGGTAGAAGTACGCTCTTTTCTTGAAGGTTTGAAGGTCGTATCGGTTCGGAAATACGGCAGGCGACAATTTGTTCCATAAGCTGGTTGTGCGAGGCAAAAAGCTTCTGGAGAAGCGCACAGTGGTGGAGTGCCAATCGTTCAGATGATGGGGATGGATATTTTGTCGCGTAGGACGATGGCGGAAACCAGCAGCCGGTATAAGTCCGAACAATTCCTCTGAACACTCGCCATGATACAAGCGATAGAGGATGCAGAGTGAAGCTACATCTCTACGCAACGCCAAGGTGTCAAGTCGATCAGAAATATCTTGGCAGTCGATGATGCGAGTCGCTCTCCGTTGAATGCGGTCAAGAGGGAGAAGTTGGTACTGGGGTGCACCTGCATAGAGATGAGAACAGTATTCCATGTGCGGCCGAACCTGCGCCTTATAAAGTTGCAGGCGGTGGGCCCGAGTAAAATACTGTCTCGATCTGTTTAGCACACCAAGCTTCTTCGACGCTAATATGGCCTTACTCTCTAAGTGACCGCGAAACTGAACTTCGCTTGATATATCGACGCCAAGGATTCCGATACTGGCTGATGAAGTTAGGGAAGTGCTCTAAAATTGAGGTGATACGACCAATGGCATCTTTTTAGCGGTGGTCGCGCAAACCTGTGTCTTCGTGGGGTTAAACTGGACTAGGTTACGTCGACCCCAATCTGAAACTTTTGATAAAGAAGTTTCGATTTCAGACACAAGTTTGGATCGGCTCTGATGATGACGTTTACCCGAGAAATGTTAGCGCGGCCGGTGTAAAGGGTATCACTCGTGCTATCATCTGCATAGCAATGGATGCTGCTAGTCTGCAGCATGTCATTGACATGCAGAAGAAACAGCGTGGTTGATAGCACACAGCCTTGTGGGACACCAGAATTAACAGACTTAATATGACGCCACCTTCATTTTAGACATGTTAAAAGTATCAAAGCTTACCTCTGAAAATGATTTTCATGTAAGATTTAAAATTATTTACATAAGTTTATGTACTTTCTCAATATTTTTTTTTTAACCGAACGTGTCAGGATTAAAAGTGTACTTTGTGCCCGTTCGTTTCTGAGTGATGTTGCGTGCAAGTTGCGAAGTAATGTAAAATTTTGACAGGTACCTTCTTACTACTAGCATAGCAATGGTTAATTCGATTCTTAAATATATTACCGTAGAGTTAGAGCCATGCTTAAGCACGAATGGGCCGGCTTGACCGGTGCGATACCACGGCCTCACAGAAAACCGGTTGTGAAGTAACGCTTGCGTTGCATTTCCCCGAATTGAGTGAGGTTTCCGGAGGCCCAATTCCCCCGCCCCCCTTTTCTCTCCCCTCATCTCCTTTCTCCTTTTTTCCATCTCCGTATCCCTCCTCTCTTCTTTCCGCTCCCTGCATCCCCTATCCCTCATCACCCTCGAAGGCGGGCGCGGGGCTGCGCTACTTGCGACTCTTGACTTGCAAGTGTCCATGGACGGCGGTGTCACTTACCATCAGGTGACCCGTCTGTTCGTCTGTGTGTCTGTTTTTTTTATACTATAGGGGTATAGTATAAAAAAAAAAACATCGTTTATTCAAAATTTCATGATAATCTGTTTTTAGTTAAGATGCGACACGAATAATGCGATTTTGACAATTATAATACTATACTGCAGTAAAACATTAATGATAAACTAATTTAGTAGGTTAACATGTTACAGGTGAACATCGGACATCTCATTAATTTGAATGTTGATATTTTGAGTATTTGTTGGTTTGCGAAGCTATAAAGCACATACCAGATTTCATAATTTAAGACATAGCTCTTATTATCACTTTGAATTGTGCATGTTTCAGGTAAACGAAACAGAATATACTTCGCTTATGTATGAAGTTCTTGCTGACCAGACGATGTGGGCTGTTTTAGGGCGTACCGCAGGTATTTTATTATTAAAACTTCTTTTAAATTCTAAATCTGATGTAGTATAGTCACAGTTAAGTATTCAAGTAAAAAATGCAAATAATTCAGCAGTTACTAGCTGTTCAAAATGGTGCATTTCCCTTATTCCACAGGTGTAATAACAATGGAGTCCAACAGTGCGGAGCCTCAGTCTGTGACACTGGACGTGATGCCGCTGGTTGCTGGCTACCTCCCCCTCCCCACGGTTAGACTGTCCAAATACATCGCTGCTAATACCAAAGGTATGTACATATGTGGCTATTTACATTGATGGTTAAGGACTGGATTATATGCAAAATAAAATGATTGAAATATGCATGCAAATAAGCATGAAAAATATGTAATATATGCATAAAAATCTGTAAAATGAGAAACATTACAGTTTTAAGAAAAGGAAAACAGTGGTAGTTTTTATTTTTTAATTTCTAAATCAACATAAAATTAGTGAATTATTCAATTTTAAATTATCAATACTCAAATGGAAACTTTGTAGACGATACTAATGCACTAAAACAAAAAATGATTTAACATTTTGTAATGCCCGCCTGATTGCCTGTTTAACACCATCTCGGGATAAAATTGAAAATGTTAGTGTTAAATAAAAAGAGTCCAAATGACACAGGTTAAAGTATTGTGCCAGAGCGCAATTGGCTCTCAACACGGAAAACATGCGACGATATAAAGGCCATTGTCTGTTGAAGTGTACTTATCATAACCAACCTAACTTTTGGTCTAGTTTTTAGTGACCTTGAATGCTGAACCGGGTCGGGGATCGACTCCCACACGGGGCAAACATTTGTGTGAGTCACAAATAGTTGGTCCGAGTCTGGGTGTTTTTTGTGTCCGTTAATTGGATGTTTGTAAAGCCCCCAACGACACATGTATTATTCCAAATGCGGAAGTTGTCTTGAGTAAAAAAAGAAATGAAAAATTATACTACTTCTCGTTCAAATGTTTTCAGATCCTAAAAAAGACATCTCAGCCCACCCTCGCCTGGAGCCATTTAGCCCGGGCCAAGTGTATCACGCGGGGAAGGCGAAGCAAGTCCACGTACTACCTCCCATGCCAAAAGAGCATCTTGAACTGATGCCCAACTGAGAGTAAGTGGCTAATTATTTTCTAGAGCTTACCGGAACATTGTACGGGAAGTGGAATTCGCGAGGGTTTTAATTGAGAATACTACTTAAAACTTTTAACATTCAGATACATGTGTATTTACTGTGAGTGACCATTTGTCCATATATTTGGGACATTTCTCCAAAACTTTGCGTACACAACATTACAGCACTTGAGAGGCTTTGCATTTATTGGCAAATATCACACCGTTTTACTTTTTACTTGCAAAACCAGTTTTTTTGTTTTGTATATTAGTATGGTCTGTCGTTCTAGACTTCAGCGTGCACTCCCTAACGTGTTCGCACGTTGTCGGTATATGTATATACCAATATACTTACGTACATATGTCTGTTAGTATAATATTTTCATATTTTTAGTGATCCTTTGACTACAACAGTGACAAGTTGCTAGGTAGGTATTACCCCTGATGTGAATAATGATTCTGCGACGTTATTCATGAGATAATATTTTTTCTTCGTTACGTTAAAAATTTAATTTCAACCTCTGAGCGTGATGAAAAATAAACGTTTGAAGCCACCCACACGTTACGTACCTATTTGGCAATACTGTATTCAAATGACTCTTTTGTTTTAACACGTTTAATAAATATTCGTGGGCTATCCTTTGATGTTACTCTCTGGCAGAAAATAATATATATCGAAACATTTCTCAATAAATTTTAATTAAGTTCGGGCAGAAAATCTACGTGCATCGCCCTAGTAACCGAACTATCTACAATTAAGCATCCGAAGTGTTCAACATTTATTATATTAAAAGCTAACTGTGATTAACTGTCTATAAGGTAATACAATCCTTGCGTATCCCACTACCTTATCTCTATGCAGTGAAAAGCTAGTTATTCCAGAAAAACACTCGAAAAATTATAACAAATAAGTTTAAAAGTGACTGTATATCGATACATAGATTGTGAAATAATACGTCCAATACGTTTTTGTAAGCCTATTATATAATTTCACCAGTTAAATAGCTCAACGAGTTAATTGTATGTGAAGTCATAATTGTTAGTTAAAATCTGATATTGTATATTGGTGTTCGATGTTAGAAACAAACGAATTATGCTTGAATGTAATGACCTCCGCACACTAGCTTGATATGATCGTCTGTTGATTGAATTTGATAATAAGAAACTATAGAATAAACCCTGTTTTGTGCTGTTTTAGCTACATGTATATTTGTAACAAATCAAACTTGTATTTAGCAAGCTGAAAATTTCTTTTAATTTTATTTATTTAAAGCGATGACAAAATTAAGCTAGTGTGATGGAATTTAGAGTATATATAAATTTCCTCAGCAAAACAGCGTAACGGACATTGAAACATACATATCGCCGTTTTAATGCAATTCCGTGTTTATTGTTTGTTCTGAAAGCCAAACCTGCGGTCTCATGTACCAAAATAATGGTAGTTTATTAACCGCTGTATTTGAACGTAAAGGACATTTAACTACAAAAATAAAATATGGATATGTTGTTTTTAAATTTTCGCATCTTCTTTACGTAATAGATTGTAACCCGGGACTTAATGCGATTAAGTTGTTATATCTTATTAGTATAAAAGTTTATAGACGCGTTTCTATAATTGAACGCATTGTAAATCATTACTTTACAGTTGACCTGTCATTTCACCACTTTCTGTCCATTACGCCTTTTGTCACGGAATTTATTAATATATCTGTATCGAAAAATATTATAATCAAAGCTAAAGGTTTATATTTGATCTATAAAATATTTTCTTGTCACTCTTAAAATATAAAAAATAAAAAGTATTAATGTAACTGCTTACGAAACTATGTGGATAAGTCGGACCATCATACATGTGATAACTCATGCTTCTTAAGGTTGTATGTGTATATATAGTAATATTACCTTCGAATACGCATTTTTGTGAGGCATTCTAGCAGCTAGCTGTTTTTGACAAATTCTCATATGTATGTAAGAGATGTAACGCAGAGTAAATATTAAGGACTGTATCACAGAATTAGTACAGAAAGCTCATTTATTAAAGATGCCTTAACAAGTGACTCTCACCTCTACGTAGTAAGGTGCAAACTGGTAATAAATAAAATTGATATTAAAATCCAAAAAAATTGCCTGCTCTGTAAAATACCATAGTGAGTGTAAAATACCATGAGTTAACCTTTATCATCGCCTTTGGCATCAATTTGTGTAGTAACATGGCGGAGTATCTTACTAGACAAACAAACCTAACGGTAATCCCTGATAATATTCGCTCTATATCTCTTTGTATCTGTTAAATATACGGTACAGTACATAGTCATCAATATTGTTAACATTTCAACATAATTTTACAGTTAAATTTACACTTTTTTATAATATAAAATAAGAGAAAGTAAAAGGATGATCTGTAATTTCAATCAAGCTTTAGACAGCGTTTAGCTTTTGATTTTTTAAATATTTATCTTGTTGTTTTGATTACAAACTTTATATTGTTGTGACCCAGAATGTGGCTATATTCATGTGACATTAAAAACCGTGCAGCTGTCAGGGCATGAAGGGCACAATGTGAGATGGGCCACATGTTGTCACAAGCAGCTATTTTTGTGCATTTGACAATCTAAACTGATGTAATTATTAATACTTATTCATAGTTTGGGATCGGACGGCCAACGGCGACGTGTGACGTGTGTGTAGAGGTAAAATTAGTATTATAATTACTTCAATAAATGAGCTGATAGTACATTTTTCTAATCAATTGTAATTGCTTAATAATCTCGATGATGATAAACTAGAAGAATCATGAATGTCTTTGTTGAAATGATTTTTGAGTTTCAGGGTTCAATGAGAAATGATGCCTTCACATTTCGATATCCGTTTGCCTAGTTTTAAAAATTTTAAGAAAACTAAGGAATACATTAATAAATACTTAAGTCAAAATATATTACTTTGGATTATCGAATTCTAAAAAGACATATATACATAGACCATTTTTTTTTAAATGTGGATACAGACTATATTTGAACAAGATTTATTTTCAATGTTTTTGTTTTTGTTTGATTTAGGTTTTCGTTAGTCCTTGTTTATAACAAGGCAAACGGTGTTTGGTGTGTCTAAGGTTTAGGTAACAATACCAAATTTTGTATGGACCTATAATAATATACTTTATTACAGAGCTTTTATTCAGCAATACTACAGGGAATAAAAATCCAACGCTTATGGCGCTCTTACATTCGATATTAGATCTTATAGTAATTGATTCTAGATCTAAAATATACTAGTTATGTGTTAGGAATATGTGTAATATAGACTTATATGACATGTGTATTTGTTATCCCTTTTTTCTTATTTGTATTCTTATCGAAACTATGTTTCGAGATTGGCGGATAATGTTGAAAAAATATCGTGAATGGCGAATTTAAAAGAAAATATTTGTAAGTGCAAAGAGTTAGTAGCATTAATATGTTTTTTTTTTCTATGTTCGCCATAAAATGTTTCGCCACAACGATAAAATCTACCTAGTCTATGTCTTGTCTTACTTCTTGTTAAGTTGTAAATATTGTTCGGTGCTAGAAATATTAAAGATGGATGCACCTTAATCTGTTACTGTTTTCCGCAATATACCTACATATAAAATAATTTTAGTTATCTCTGTATATTATGTTATTATTTTTATTTAAGTTATACGGTGCACATATTTTACATAAGGTACAATGTAATATTTAGTTTCTGTGTGATAATGAAAATTATTATTACATGAAAAACATTGATATATGGTATAAATTACGGAAATTTTGAATAAGATTTATCAAAATAAATGCGCATATAAAGTTGCTTTTAACTGTAAACCAAAATGTAAAATTAAGGTTCCTTTGTGCCTATGTTCAGAAACTTACTGTTACTAAATCAGAAGCCAGAACCAGAACCAGAGCCGGCACTTTAGCTTTTATTTTAATTTCACTTAAAAATATTCTTTATTGTAGCCGGTACGTAACGGCAGCGTGACGATATGTGCACTTAATTTGATACGACTCCATTCTATTAGGTTCATGGCAAAGATCAAAACCTTATAACTATACTGGTTTTGGTCTACTAATTAGAAAATCCAATCAAGAACTATTTATATACTTAATTAAATACAACACGACTATGGTGTATTTAATATGACATAAAGAGTATACTCAGTAGCCGTAATATAAGAAACTGAATAATATTCAAAAATATTGTTTCTTTAATAATTTCAAATGATTCATTACATCGTGTTGTTAATCATGTTTGTCTACTCTTTTCATTATTATCTCAAAACATGTATAGACTAGAATTTTATTACTAATAAAATTCATTTAATTATCGTTTAGTAGTAATTAAGCTCTCACATTGTACATCAAAGGTTTTTTTCTTATAAATGTGTAGCTATGTTTTTTTTTTGTATATAGTTGATAACTAATGATCCAGTTCACATTAACAAGTTGCCTTACAATAATGAAAATTAAGGTATTCCTTTCATACATTTTACAGTGTAAACTGCTGCTGCATATTCAATGTCATTTTTTTGTCTATTAGTTTCGTGAAATATTTTTGTAGATATAGAATCACGGTTCAGGTCACCTATCAAAAGATAATAAAATTTATTTCAAAGGGCATTATCTAACTCACCTCAATTACTTCAAAAAGGACGTATCTAAGCTCGTTTCGATAACTAATTAACAATTTATATTTTAGCCGTCCACATAATTTCTCTTTCATGTAAATCATATTACGCCCTCAACAAAAAATGACGAAATGCATAAAAAAGATCATTCGAAAATGTGTGTCAACGTGTTTCTTTATAAAAATGTAATCTATAAATATAGTAATTTGCATTAAAAACAGATTGAAATAAAATTCTTTGAGATCTCATTCTATAAATATGTTAATATGAACCTGTTTTCTTTCTTACAAGATTCCAGACGATGTACTAATGATTATAAAAATGTTTAATTTTCGTAATTTAAGACAAATAAGTTTGCAATAATTAAATTGTAGCTTAATTATTTTCTTAGTTCCGTGTATATCTCGACAGCATTTTGCATGATAACAACTGGATATTTTTGACCATAAATTGTTAATACCCAATGACGAGAGGTGTTAAATGTAAATCGACATGATATTGTATAACTTGAGATTGTATTTATGTTTCGTACTGTGTTATGTCTAGAACTACGAATATAATGTTTATTGTTAGAATTATTGTCTCATTTCATCAATCCCAAGTTAATTTATCATTTCTAGGCTACTCAGAATCATAATATAAATATCTCTTGCATTTCTGCCGAGGTTGTCCCAGCCAAGACCTGCCCTGCTTCTCGTACTTCTCAAATGTTAGGTGCAAAGTCATGTCGAAGCGATATGCGACCGCAAATAGGAGAGCTCTTCGCAGAACTCATTCATTTCCTCTTCATGAGGTCTATAGCTGTCTCGAGTCACCACAATTCATATATAAACCTGTTCAACAAACCCAAAAAGGCTGGACTTATTAATTATAGATTCAATACCTATTGAGAATCGACGCCATCAAACACTTAATGAACATAGGTGAGTCCTGCCTCTTCAAGATCTGCAGTAATAACATCGAGAGATGAACGGGCCTTCGTCTTTATCCTAAGCGTCGACTAAACGACAAATCACTACCAAAATATGTATGAGGCTAACCGAGGGTTCCGCAAATAAGTGAATTGGAGTGTCAGTCTTAGTAAGCTGAATTTTATCAATTTAAATATTTTTTGGCATGTTTAACTCTTAAACATTGCATATTCATGTTTATAGAGTTTCTATTCTTATAAAATAATGGTATTTAATTAGATTCAACTCAACACGCTGTGGGTGGCATCGTTTATTAATATGTTTCTGTCATTTGTTAGTAATATCGCCTAACCATCGATGTTGGTATTCCTCTCTTTCTATTACCCTACAGCCTACAGATACGGCCTACAGAACCCGGCCAAGTGTGCTGCGATCATTCCTCGTTCAAGCGATTTTATTTTTGTAAGTAGCTCAAGTCCTCAATGACTTTTGATTTTTTTACTGGTATGAGTAAAAGTAAGGAGTAAAAATTATTACTACATTACCCACCTGTACCTATTCACCCATTGTCCATAATTTAATATTTAAATTTACTGCCAGCCTGCAGTTTGCATCAACTGAAATTCTATGTGAAAGTCTGTGCCTGAAAAACACATATATTTTTACAGTTATACTTTAGCAAAATTATAACAATTAATACAGAATATTCATAAAGGAGAAATAAAAACATATACATACCTACTCAAAACAATGGTTATTACACTATTACATACTAGTCTATTCTTAACGACTATTTTTACATGTTAAGAGATGTGAAAAAATGTTATGGGTGAAAAACATTTCACCCAATGCAAATATTTATAACTTCGAAAACAGAAACTGTCCTAGTTTTTATAACTTAAATAAAGATTATGCAATATGTAGAGATGTGTTTAACTGTATATATCATGCAAATTTAAGTGCTTTAAAAAAAATGATACATCTTATACTACAATAATAATTATATTATAATAATATTAATTACTTAATAGTTTAACAAAATTTTGTTTGTGTAAATGAAATTTGAAACTAAATCTCAATATAAAAAATATCACCAGCCGATCCGCGTGGCGTCCCTATATTGAAATATGTATTTTAAATGATTGAGATGTTCATTAATTGTTATACAAAAAAGTATACAGTTCAATAGACTTTTTACTTAGGTTTAGTAGGAAGTTGATTATTAAAATTATCTTAGAAATCATGTGGTGTGCATGTGGTGTGCATGTGGTGCTAGTGTTATTTATGAATGTTAAAATTTTGTTGCAAATTAATCAAATTAGTTGTGAATATGGAGAAATCTTCTCCTTGATCCAGGTCCCCCAATTTTACTCTACTAATGTGGACCAAACATTTTTCTTCTTATTGGTTTGTATATCAACGTTGCTCTTACAGGTGGCGCTTAGCGTAAACCACCAATAAAAATTGTCTTTTCCGTCAAAATCTGCATTATAATTTCCCGTTTAAACCCAAATTAATTTTATATACTATATACTAATTTCATCAGTTATTAGTACCTTCACATATCTGAAAAGATTTATACAAAAGCAAAATTTCAGATGTCAGAAAAGTTATTTAGAAATCTAAATATAAGAGCAGTCCCATCAATCGTCACAGCAGCTTTACCAGTAGCACAAGCTATGTATGAATTGCATTAGCCATCATTGTGAGTAAATCTATTGTATATTTCCATTATGAGTTTTATTACAGAAGTCTTGGCACTGCCAGCTGGACCAGTAAAGAAAACTTGCAGTTTGAAGATAAGATATAATAAATTTTGAAACTGTTGCATATTCATTAAATATTGCATTTTTTTGCAATAGCACCAATTTTGCTAATAGTTACGGGTTGTAACAGCAAAATTGCAATCTTACAATGGTTGTGATAAGGGTCAGATTCGATAATGGCGTGAACTTCGTTTTGTAACTCTTCGCCTTCATCGTCTTCTCTTCCTGTCTTCGAATTTCAGGTCTTCTCAATGTTTAAATTAGATTTCAAACTCTTTTCCGGTTCTAAAATCAAATCCTTGTTGTTTTCATAAATTTGAATGAATTTATTTTCGGCAAGAATGTCATTATCTTCGCTTCTAAAAGGAATGTGTAGCAACACTATCTCTCGTCTATAATCCTTAAATATCTTAGTCATTATATCATAGTAGTAGTATCTGATAATTCTATACATTTTTCTTACACAGCACTCGCCTTTTTTTTTTCAAACTAGGAGCAAACTGAGCTAATGTAACATTTTCTAAAATTTCATACTTATCCAACCAATTCTCTTTCCATATAAACATTTGGAAAGAGAATTGGTTAGACAAGTACAAGTTTAACTCGTTCAATGTTTACTCAATCAAACGGCTATATAGTTGGTATGTAAACCGTTGCTACAGATGCTTAGCCAGTAATTCACACAGTCAATACCAAGCAGCCTCTTGAGCTGGCATTTCTACAGCATGAAGAACATCAATATTTATTTTTTTATGTATATCAACTATATCGAAATCTTGATTTTCATCTGGTTTTGTACCTTGTGTTGTTGTATACAACATTCGTTGTAAATTACTGATGCCTCTATTATGTTTGTTACTTGCAGCACAAACATACTCGTCTTGAAAGATTTGAAAATCCTTGTTTGATTTTAAGCAATGAAATACAAATGGATTAAAAGTATTTTCAGATGGTGCTCTTCTGTAAAGCAGCTTTTGTCGAACAATGGCAGCATGGACAAAGTTGTAATAATGGTTATCAGAATTAATATTATTATGTGTATAAATAACGAAATCATCATAATCAAAATTTCCAAGTCCCTTCTTAGTATTTCATAATGTTTTTTTATACTCCTTAAGGTAGGATCACACCATAGCGGGGTCGCCTCGTTAAAAGGCGGCCAAGTCTGCTGTGGTCACAGGGTTTTCCTTTCTAGGGTATACCTGAGGTCCCGGCTACAAGACGCGATGATGGAACACTGTGTGGTTTTAGTCGGTTCGAGTCCGACATACCACCTTACCGGCCCCGGTAGGGTGATGACCCGTGGGGGTTTCCACACATAAAAAAAAAAAAAAAAAAAGAATGATCAGAATCAGAGTCTAACATTAAAATTACCATTAATGTTTTACAAGATGGTAAAAAAGGTGCTCCAAACATACAATTATTTCTCTTGTTAGGGTCCCTTTTTCTAAAGCATATAAATGTGTGTTTATGTGCAGTTTGATATTTCCTGATGCTTCTGATTTGGATATTGAAACGAATATGTCAACCATTGCAATAAAATTGTTACAGTCACTTAATAAAGCTTCAACAATGTTATTGAGCCATAAAAGTATGTGAGCAAGCCCTCATGGCTTCCATGATGCTGAAATTAACTATTTTAAAATATTTTACTCTATATTGACCAAATGTATTTTCTTTTTTTAGACTGCAAGATTTTCAATAAACAATTTACTATATTATTAAAATAAATTGCACAAGTAACTGCATCTTCCTTTACTAATTCAGATTTATTAACATATGTCATATCTGATAATAATGCATCAGAAATTTCTGCCCATTATTTTTCAAAAAAGCAAGTTTTTTTTTTGTAACATATTATAGTAATACTATCATACCTTTGGTTTACGACAGAAGTTATCAAGTTATCGCTTGAAATTCGCTTGGAAAACTGAATATTACATTTTGCTATTGCACATCTTTATTTTTTTCTCTTTTTCGAAAACAAACATGTCTTATATTTTTTTTTGTGGCTCTAACGCGTTTCGAGAATATATATTCTGAGACTGATTATCATTTTGTTGTTGAATTTGTTTAAATTGAAGACTTTCCTTTTCAAATTTTTTCTTCCGTCTATATTGTTTCATGTATTCACTATGACTTTTTCTACTAAAATAATAAATATATAATGAGAAACATATTTAAATGTTTAAAAATATATATATATTGTAAGACTGTAAACTAATACTGGTCAATTAATAATGATGAGAATAATTACTTATGTTGTTAAGAGTAAATATTAATATTTGTTAATTGGTATCTTACTTAGAAATTTTGTTTTTCTCGTAATAGTTTTTGTTTATTTGTACCCTGCTTTTAACTGTTTTTTTTTCTTTCGGTGTGTTTAATTTTTTTTTCTCACGATATTCTTTACATTTCTGTGCATTGCCTTTTCTTTTTGATATTGCCACAGGTACGTCAATAGTTGATCCTTAAGTTGGTTTGCTATTGTAATTAAAAAAATATGAATTTATGTGTATATACATAGGCTATTGCTGCATTACAACTTATTGCTTGCGTAACCTATTTATTTTTCTATCTCGCTTATCCACTCCAGCACTTTTCCTCTTATCTTTTTCTCTATCACAACACCTATCTTACCTAATCCATGCAGACTGCACATTCACAATATGTAAAAATACAAATAAATAATCACGACCACTTGCTATTCAAATAAATTAATGATATAAAAATAAAAAAATTAATGAATATAATAAATTAAACAAAATAACTAATCAGCATCACCTAAATTCTACATACATCTTAAGTTTTGATAACATGAACTACACACGGTAGGGACTTCTTATCTTCAAAACTATTGACCACTCAGAACAACAAGTTGTAATGTAGTAGGAGTGGCATAACTTAATATAACTTTATAATAAATATCCACTCTAATAATTAACTTTATTTTATCATCACTATCTTCAACTTGTACTAAATCATTTTTACACTCCATTGCATTGAAGAAAAATATGAATATGAAATATGACAAATATGTGTACGTCGATGTGCCCACTGCAAGTTTCAGTCAGTGCAGTGCCATTAGCGATGGCTCGGTGCAGGGAGACCACAAAACACCATTGAGGTGGAAAAAACAATGCAGAACACATATACTGGAAGAATGTCATGTCAACTCCATATACTTTTTTTTTTTTTTTTCTTCTTCTTTATGGCAAGGATGCCGATGTCGACAATTCTGCCAAAGTCAGTCGTGCGCTGGTGTGTGTGTTATTCGAAAGAGATTGGACAGTGAAATTCTGTAAACTCAGCTTTGTTGCATTTCTTGTTTTAGGGTTAGTACACTGAAACAGACATTACAAATACTACATGACCCACTACGCCACACACAATACACGCATATACACATGTAACCACAATGACAAAGTGAAACACAAGGAGTATACATATCAACAATAATCAATACAAACAAGAATCAAATCATACTCTGATATTATTGCGACGGATAAACGTCATAAGGATAAACAGTAAAGGTCGGGAAAAATGGGTTAGAAGGGAAGCAAAGTTTATAGGCAGAGGGATGTTCAGTTTTACTAATTGAACATACAGGTTAGGAGAAAAACAATTTCGGGGGCAATTAAAAAAGATATGTTCTAAAGTACCCTCGTCGAGACCGCATTCGCATAGAGAGGAGTCCCGAACTCGAATTTTATGCAAAAACACTGGAGAACAGCAATGGCCCAAGCGAAGCCGGGAAACTACAGAAATAACAGTTTTTGCGATTTTTTTGTGTTCATAAAACCAGGGTTTTGAAGTAATATTTGGTTGTATCGTATGGTAGTACCTGCCTTTTTTCTTACTAGATTCAGTCCACTGAGACTGCCACGAAGACAACAACAGTTTTTTAGGTAATGAAAGTAGGTCATAGCTTTGGTGACTATAGTGCCTGAGGTCTGTAGATGATGCTGAAATGGCGCTTTTTGCCAGAGAGTCTGCTACTTCATTACCCCTGATGCCAGAGTGGCTTGGGACCCATACTAACTCCAGGGTTATTTGGTTCATGAGACAGCTGAAGAGCAATTTCTTTATTTCCAAAATAATAGGACTGTGCAGTTTGCTCTTGAAGGGGTTTTGTTCTAGGGCCTTAAGACAACTCAGGGAGTCAGTGAAAATAACAGCCTTGTGGATGTTATGTGACTGTATATATTTACAAGCCTCTAGTACAGCTACACATTCCCCTGTATATACTGAGGATTCCTTGGGACATTTGAATTTTAAAATTATTCTAGAATTTTGGTAATATACTGCTGCACCTGTGTCATCCTCCTGTGACAGTTTTGAAGCATCAGTATAGAATCTTTGGAAATCAAGCCATTTTATACTGAAGATGGCATTAAAGGCCATTCCAGCAGAGTTATCGCACTTGGATATGCCAGTGTTAAAAATAATATTTGGTTTGAAGCATAAGATCTCAAACTTGTAATTATATAGAGGAAGTCTTTTAAAACTAATTAGAGGACATTTCAAGTTTTCAAAGGAGTTAAAGGCTTTTATTATTAAGGGCTTAAGTTTGTGCCTCCAATATGGAACTCCATATACAAAAAAAAAAAAAAAAAAAAAAAAAAGTGAGGACAAAAACGATTTCAACGCCATCTCTGTCGTTACCAAAAAAGCTATGAGAGTGGGAAAATTTGAAGTCTTGATTTTTGACAATACATTTAACAGGTGTAAATAATTTTGAAAAAATCATTTCTAGTTTCTACGGGATCTAACAAGGTCGGTTTTCGAAAAACATGGCGATCATATTTTTATAGACTGTTTTTTTTCTCTAGAATTATATTGATATACACGCGAGAGAGAGTCCATAAATAAATAATAATAATAGTTTCTATGGAGAGTAGAGGTTAGGACAACCACCTCCACAGAACACATATACTCCTAGCTGACCATCTCTGAGTCTGTAAATGTCTCCGAAAAAATGCGTTAAATTAGGGTGTCACCATAGTAGCACCAGGGTAAATTTTAAAGTAATTGACATTAATCACAATTGACAACAATCAACTAAAGTGAAAACTTATTTTGGCGCGTTAGACATTTTAGATGGGTACTAGGGTTATTGGGTAATGAATAGCATTTTATTTATGAATTGTATTTTATTAATTATTAGGAACTATAAAATACATTGAATATTCTTTTATGATTTATCAATGAACAATTCGACAACTCTTGTATCATCATCATTATCGTTCGTTCGTTAAAATTATTACAATCTAAAATGTATTTAGGTGACTATTTAATAAAACATGAACATAGCGAATTTGATCACATGATTATAGAATTTATATAATACATAATTTCTGAAACTAGTTTTAGTCGATTCATATTCTAAATGAAGACAAACGGAATGGTATTTATGTGATAAAAAGTTTGTAAATGAGAACATACCATGATTGTTTTCGAAACAGGTTAGACAACTGTTAAAATCTTGGCATTTCAATTCGTCATTGGCCAATTGATTTTAAAGGTTGGCAGTTGACCTAAGATTGTGATTGTGAACTGTCGATCAAAATTAATCAGTTTGTTTGGTCTAAAAAAATATGGTTTTATTTTTATAAATTCAACGTAACCATGAGATAAAAAATATTACACATCAACAAACTTTTGCTATATTAAAAGTGAACAATACAAACACAATGAATGTGGTGCGGGTTATGTTGTGAAAATGCAAAGTGTTACATTCGTATCATTGGATGTCACACGCGATTATAATCTACGAAAAGGGATAGGTGGTCTCTGCAAAGAACCATAACTATTTCACTGTAGATAAGTTACGTGTACGCAGCGGGAATGACAATAATGGCAGTTTCTGTTGGCGAAATTTGCGAAAATACTAAGTTGGCCAGGGAGATGGCTTTGATGGGAAACTATGAGTCGGCACTAGTATACTACGAAGGCACAGTACAAATGATCCACAGGCTGTTAATTACCATTGCAGACCCTACACGCAAATCCAAATGGCAACTCGTGAGTACCACTAAGATGTGTTGTGTTATTCCTCATGTTATTCATCATGTTCTCCACGCTTGCTTACCTTGAATGTGATCATTTCCTTATATGATAAGCAGCTCTAATTAGTACGGCCTTCGATAGGAAGTCGGAAGGCCACTTGCGGCATTCATATGAAAAATCGCCATATATTTGTATATTTGTTTTTTTTTAATTTAGGTTATTTGCCTGCACTTTTTTTTTCCTCTATACAGTTCTGGGTTTCAAGATTTCAGTCTTGTGGGTTGGGTCTAAAGTGAAATACTCACAAGCAAAGTATGCTCATGTTATTTAGATTTTATTTGATATATATCTCACAATAGAACTATGTCCACATGCAAAGGGTTTAGGCTAACATTTGCATGTGACTTTATTATTGTCAATTGTAGTAGCAGTTTTCTTTTAAGAATTCTCAGTATAAGAAGGTAGTCTGCTTATCACGAATGTTGCTGATAAACAATTCTGCTATAAAATGATTTTTTGTTAAAAGTATTTGGTAGATACTAACATTAGCTCAGTTAGTTCCTTATAATGCTAATGATTATGTTTTATAGGTGATATTCCACCTGTAATCAATTGCATTATTCACTATTTTATACCAATGTAGCAGTGAAGTCAGTTGTTGTATTGACATTAAATTTTACTGAAAACCACCTTTGACCTTGATATTTATCTAAAACTCTTAATTGTCATTGTACAACCTCTTATCACTTTTTATGTAACCTTCTTTTAAATTAATGTAGATGTACGATGATTGCCATGATTATTAAAAGTGTTATAGAACTTAATTCTACATTTCAATTCAGAATCTTATAAGCTATAGGCTGGAATACTCACTACTATGAACAATAGCATCATAACTTAGGTTTTTTTTTAAAATAAGAGATTCTTAGAGGTGTAGAATAGGGCCACCCCATATCTTCCTGTTTGTGTTGTAAAAGATGACTGTTGTCTCTCACAAAATATATATACAGTCAGTGCCCGGATAATAGCAATAGCCTTGCTCTGTGAGGTAATCGGGCCTAAACTATGGTTAGCAAATAGTGGGCATATGGGACACCTTTGCTTACCCCTTCCTATACCTATATAGGTGAGAGTAAGTTTGTATTGCTTTAATAACTATTTATATTTAAAATACTGGCAAGGTAAATACTACTAATATGTGGTTAATTATGACTAAGTCAGATTTGTACTAAAATCAGACCACCATAAAATAAGTTATTATTAGGTACTTATTGAGACTAATATGAGTAAATTATTCAGATCAATTAGGTATTATTATATTTACTTTAATTGAAAACCACAATTAAATTGGGCTCAACTATATTCGGTAACACTCAGTAATTGTAGAGTAACTAGTTATTGTCTCCTGCCATAAATAATTATATAAAAATTTGTTTAAAATTCTTATAGTTTTAAGTAGTTTGCAGGTATAATGATCTGGTGAATTGTGTTACTCTTGATAGTATTAGAATTTCTCCAGATTATATTCTTAGAGGGCTTAGACCTCCCAGCAACAGCCAGTTTAAATTATAGGTATGCAACACTCACCTACTTTACATTTTGCTTACAGTCCCCAATTCAATTCCTATAAGTTATATCCTTTTCCTTCAACTGTTCCTTTGTTTCCCTTTCAATAACCTTCCAACTTTCTCATCTTTAGTTCCTTTAGTGCTCAGTTGATCATTATAGGCTTATTCTCTCAGTGGGACCAAATCTTAATTTCACATTTTTTTGGGAAAAGGTATGTGTTTTATACAGGAAAGCCATCTCCTTCAGGGATAGATAATAAATATGTATAGATTTTTAACACAAGCTTATAGTGGATGAATGCTTTGTATCCATAAGTTTTATGATTTTACATAGCTTAAATAGATAAAGAATTGTTTCTTAGTATTCCAAGTAAAAATGTAACAGTTTTAAAGAGGTTGATCTTCAAGCTTGCAGTAAAGCTATATTTCAAGAAGTTCTGTAATAGTCGAAATGATAATCTTTTAACATTACTTTTGGTGGATGTTGAGAGTTCCTAAGGTGATGACAAGTTATTCTGATTATTTTTGCAATTAATTAAGTGAGAGACAAAACACAAATAAGACATCCTTTGGATGAGTCCAGTTTGATAATTAGATTGTTTACTCAAATTTTATTTTGAGCAATCATATTCATTAGCTAACACCAATATGGGTGTACAGTAAAATTCCATTGATGGAGACTGGTGTCTGTAGTAAGAAAACCCGTGTTGTTACAGATCGCCAGTCTCTATCTTGAAACAAACATTGTGCATATTCATTACTGATATGTCTGTCTGTCACCTTATTACTTGTTGCGCCACAATTTGCATTCCTAAAGTTAGTAGAAATATATATATGTTTAATATACTTTAAAATCAGTTTTACCAATACATTGCCTTGTTACTTGGAACCACAACTAAAATGAACTTAATTAAGCAATTCAATTCTGAGAGCTTGTCATAAATTCACTAAATAATGTTCCACTTGTTGATATTCATATCATTAATTTTTCATCTTATATCTGGGTGAAAATAAACCCCAATCATATATCATGCATTTTACGAGTAGTTCTGAGTCATTTGATACAACAGTATTTGTGTAGTTATGTGTTGTGTGTCTCTGTGGACAAAGAATCCTAACATATCAAATGTTGCCTTGTTCACCTGATCTACATATTTACTAACAATTTCCAATGTTTATGGCTTCCTATGCATGTTATTTTTATGTTTAATTTTCTTGTTTTGTTGTTTGATCTGAAAGACTATAATATGTTATATTTTTAAACATCTGTCTGATAACCTGATAGTCAGGATATCAGATTATACTTGCAGTATGATATTTTTTTATTAGCCTCTTTTTCTCAACTAACCAAATAAAGCTTGAATTTTACCTAAGTGATAGATAACAGCAGATTCAGATTAATGCTGTAAATTATTTATTTAGGATATATTAATGATCTTCCCCAATTACTGGATAGCCAAACAAAATCGTTTTCTAAATTTGCTTATAGAATCAATTTTTATGTTGCAAAAGAGACTTATTAGAGCCATTTATAATTATTTATTAGAACTATTTAAGGAGATAAACATTCTGACAGTGCCTTGTCAGTATATTTATAAAATCTGCATCTATTTCCAAAACGATGTGAAAGATATAATTATATTACAGGAGATAGAAATAAATTAGTTCAACCTAAATTTAGATTATCAAAAGTACAATCATCTTTTGTGGGGTACTGTGTTAAACTATATTATAAAATACCTTGCTATATTCTTCATCTAAATGAGAAGAAATAAAAAAAAGTAGATGACAATTTGGCTGACAGAATATTGACAACTTGCTGGTCCTGCTCCACAGACACTGTTGTAAATAACTATGTATTATTTTTTTCTTTATTTTTTTACATTAACTTATTTATTCTTATTATTGCTGGGTTGGCTGCTTTGGGTATGGAACCCAAAATAACAAAATACTCACTAAAACTAATTTAGGGCCACTCTGAAAATAAATAGCATTACTAAGACTCCACTGTCCATTTATTCGTCTGTCGCCAGGCTTTATCTCATGAACCGTGATAGTTAGACAGTTGAAATTTTCACAGATGATGATTTTCTGTTGCCGGTATAACAAAAAATACTAAAAAACCGAATAAAATAAATATTTAAGGGGGCTCCCACATAACAAACGTAATTGTTTTGTTCGTTTTTCCTCGATATTGATAACGGCAACAGATAGACGCTTGAAATATTTACAGAATATATAGTTATATATTCACTTTAAAAATGTTTATTTAAATTAAAATAAAATAAATATTGAAGGGGGGCTAAACATTTTTTTTTGCCGTTTTTATAGATAATAGTAAGGAAACCTTCGTGCGCGAGTCCGACTCGCACTTAGCCGGTTTTCTTTTTGTCTACATAAATAGTCAGAGAAATTCTTCATTGTACAAAAACTAAGAAATTATATAAAAATCTATATTACAATTTATTTCACACATTTGGTATCGACCTATTTACATTTTCTAGTTTTTATTATAATGACGGATTGCATTGCATTTTCGATGACACATACATTAAATTCCGTTTTTAGCAATCTTAACTACAACATACGTACAAGAAGGAATTGAACACAGAACCACGCGGGATAGATAATACATAGATCACAGAATCTAATAAAATCTAATGAAGCGACCATTCAATTGCTGTGTTATATAAAATGTATCTAGAAAGTTATCGTGATATGAATTCGTATGCATGTACTTAATTAGCTTATATGGAGAGGGTTGACAGACTATTGGTCGTCATGTGCACGGGTGGGTGGAATTAATAAGAAAATTACTCACTTTATGGTCACCAACAGAAAGTTATATTTTCTAATTGAACTGCAATTTATCTTTTTCTCATCGTAAGTTTTGTTCTGTTGAAGGTGTTGATGGTTTTTAAAAGGACACGAATGACACGATTTTTTGTAGTTATTGCATTGCTCTTATAAATTGAAGCGCGATGTTATGTAAAGATTGGTTAAGCCCAGATTTTTTCAATCGAACTTATACATCCTGAGAAAAGTGACTGTAACAAACAATTAGGTTTTACAATATTATTAGCATGCCTTTAAAGATTTTGATGATCATAAACTCACACCTGTATCCCCGAAGGGGTAGGTAGAGGTGGATTAAACTCCCACAATTTGACAATTATAATTTGGTCCACTTCGCGTAATACGTAACAAGTTATTGCCGTCAAATGGGTACTTTCGGAATTAAAGAAGTATATTTGAGGATGCTGAAGGGTGGGTTAGAAAGACAGACTCCACGGATGGCGTACGGTTTTAGTGGCTATCTCGCCATACGCTGCCGCACCGAGTGGGCTTCGATCCCCGCACGGGACAACATTTTGTGTAATCCTCAAATTGTTGTTCCGAGTCTGGGTGTTCTTTGTGCCCGTTGTTTGAATATTTGTAGTCCCCCGCGACACAGGAATTAATCCTAATGCGTCTTTTAAAAAGAAAAAAAATATCGCTTGCACGAATGGATTGGAGAGTTAAAACTATAGCTGGAACACGTAGGGTCGCAACCTGTTACTCAAAATACTTTAGCCGGGAAGTCCGCGTCGACTAATAAATATTTTGAATTGTGAGTGTACAGATCACTTTATAACCTTTGGTAACATTAAAGGAAATTAAATACATATTTGTTACTGTTTGCCAGTGCGAATTACCCAGTACCACTATAAGCGCTGCACTAATAAGATACCCGATCGTAAGTTTACTAAAATAATTATTTGTTTGGTCCTCTTTATAACATTCCAATCGCCAAAGAAAGATTTACGTTACCCTATGTATAATGTCAGTCACGCTTACCAGGGATCTCTCAATTAGGCGTATTACCGTGATAATTTAAACAGTTGAGTAAAAAAAAAATATGAATATATGGGTATACATTTAGATTTTTCCTTTCTTAACAGTTTAATTAATTGCCAGTCTATTCCCGTATATTATATAGGGTATAATATTATTGTGTTGGCAATTACTTAAACTGTCGAAAGAAAAATACGTCTAATATGTCTATGCACAATATAAAGTAATATACACATTATTATACGGTTGATTTGATCATAAATGTACTGAGACATTAATTATGATCGCGAAGCTTCTCAGATAAGATGTTTCGTTCATGACGACACCATTAAACATTGTTTTGTTAATATATTTAAATAAAATCTTATATTTAAAATAATACTAAACCGACTCTAGGATATAAATACGTATGATCAATCCGTAAAAGGCGACTAAGACATGGGACTGTTATCTATCAGACAGTATGTATACAGTCATACAGTGCCCAGGTGACTGCTATAGGCTTGCCCTCTATTTCGTAAGTGGTGCTAAATTATGGTTGGCACGAAGGGGCCCTTGAGACGCCTCTGACTACCCCTTCGGGGCTATCTGCGTGAAGGTATGTATGATTAAGTGAATAATCTATGTACGTATGTCGTATACTACCACGCGTTGGGGATTCTAAATAACTACTATTGTTGTTGAGATGAGAACAACTTCAATTAATTAAAAATGTTAATAAGAGTTTAAAGTAATGTTTAAAGTAATTAGTCGTTTATTAGGCTATATTTAAAAATTAAATAACGATGTGAAGGTTGAGGTCACAGCTGTTTACACATTAAGAGGAGATATTTACATACAATACGGTTTAGTCATACAGTGTAAAATGATATTATAACTAACTTTTATTTAAGATTTGAATTGGCATTAGACCAAGCTATTTATACGCTAAGTGTTATGTGCCGGAAACAGATAACATTTTAGTTTACAATTTTCTACTGTAAATAATAAAATATCATTATACCTTTGTATATTTAGATGGCGTCTAAGATAAACTTTTCAGAGTATATCGTCGTGAAATAAAAAAAAACTAAAAAGGTGGTATAAATAAAATTTAAAAACAAAATAATGACCAATATGATACATACATAATTCTTCATCATAAACCTATTACTCCGTCTACTGCTAGACAAAGGCCTCCCCATAACTGCAGACTAGACCTAAGTAAAAAACAAATATTCCAGTAAAATTGTTGCTTTCTATAAGTTTGACACATAAAAGACTTATTATATTGGCACAAACAAAACAATAAAACTTATTGAGCTCATGTATCTGTTACTCACTCATAATGTATATTTTTTACTTCGCAGTCTGAATTCCAATGTCGTTTAATAATAATCACATCACCGTTTTTTTGCACGCAAGATAATGTAATCTGCAGTTTTTCATTATGTACTAATGTGCGTATTTTCAATTAATGAATATTAGACCATAAACACATAATATAAAAAAAATTGTAGCATAGAGGGGCAAACTGATGGTAAGTGACGACCGCTATCCATAGACCAGATCCAGTGTTTAACAAGCGGTTTTCAGTATACCACAAGCCTTTAAAGATTTTTTATTAAAATATAAGATATTTTAAGTATATTGTTTTTACATATTGACTGCAAGACGCCAGAAGGCTTGCATGCTTGCTTACCCATTTTTAATTCTTATTGACAGAACTCCATTTCGTATCTGTACTGCCTTAAGATGCTGCTCTGCTCTTAAACACATTACCATATAAATTCCTTTCTTAAAATAAACTAGCACAACAAGGCGAACATCCTGTATAACACTTAAATAAGGGCATTGTGAAAATATTTATTATTATGAATTGGCCTCAGATCGTTGCAGCTCGTATGTCCTTAAATTAGTAGCGGCGGTCATGATCAATGTAGTGGACTCTTAGTATTTTGCCTCGTAACTGAGCTGAGGCCGCTGGAGACTATAGGATTAGGAGCCTCTATTAACTACTAACACATTAATTTGGCCTTGCCTTGTCAAGTTTAGTAATTTATAAAATTTTCATATAAAAACACGTTTAATATTTCTATTACATTACATTACAATTGCAAGTACAACTTATGGTTTTTTAAATGTCGGCTTTAATTACGCTTCTGCGTACCTCTTTGGGGATACAACCGTCTGTACATACATATATGTAAAACATGTTTAAAAACCTTTATCACAAGAACACAAACTAATAGATATTTAATTGAAATATCGAAAACCAACAACCACTGCTCGAAAACCAACTGCTCTAGTTTGAAATTAAGTTAAGGTAAGATATTTAATTGAAATATCGAAAACCAACAACCACTGCTCGAAAACCAACTGCTCGAGTTTGAAATTAAGTTAAGGGAGGTAAACAGGTACTTCATTCGGTAGCCCCTGTTATACGTGATTAATGTTCTTTTCTTCTGATATATAAAAATGCCCGTGGTTAATTTCCCTAAAACTCAATAACGACATGACTCAATTCAATTTTTATTTTTGTTGTCGTACCCGCTTTAATACGGGACTGGTTAAAAAGTTAGAAAAGAATAAAAATAATCAGCGAGCGAAGCGAACAACTCCTAGTTTTAATAAAATATGATAAAAACGTTCTGTAGTTGACTTAATATACAGAAATAATAAACGACTCAAAACAAGATATTTCAAAACAATACATCCCTTTGATACTGAAATAAATACAAGTAAAATTCTTGTTCTGTGTCCTCGCAATCGATAAAGAAACAAGCAGTTTTTGTAGCAGAGAAATCGGTCGGGCTTTTGTAAGTGGTCGAGTTTCCTTACAAATGATTTAACGAATTCAATATTTAATAATTTCGAATTCGACCTTGACTTGATTTTGACTTGTTTTTTTATTTCCTTGAATTATAATATAGATAAGAAAATTATGTAGTGATTTGCAGCTTCAAGCAACGTTGTCACAGCCTTTTTACGATGGACAAACAGTTAAAATTCACATTATTTCTTCAGAAAATTCAACGATTTTTTAGTTTTGTGGTCCTCGATCATAGCCTAACCCAGCATCTTGGTCACAAATTTTAGTGAATAGATATTGGAAGTTCACACACTTAATATACCTATCTATAATTTATTTGAATGGCCAATGCTATCATGAAACACTGCCTACTAGCAAAAAATATATATTATACACACTGTTCACATGACAAAAACTTTCAGGAGGCGTATAGGCCTATTTTAGAATTATCACTTTTTTATATTATATGGGGACATACAAACAGACGGGTCACCTGATGGTAAATGACAACCGCCGTCCATGGACACCTGCATCTCGAGAGTCCGCAAGTCCGCTGCCGGCCTTTGAGGGTAAACAGGGGGATGAGAAGATGGGAAATATGAATGGTGGATTAGGGGAAGGGAAAGTGGAGAGGGGGTTGGACCGCCGGAAACCACTCATTTCAGGGAAATGCAACGCAAGCTTTGCTTCACAACCGGTTTTCTGTGAGGCTGTGGTATTGCACCGGTCGAGCCGGCCCATTCGTGCCTAAGCATGACTCTACCACAATAAACATTCTGTATATCGATACTCCCACAAGAATATAATGTAACGTGAAACTTGGGCAATAATGTTGAAAAACCAGTCAATCTTTATGAATTCAAGCCATTATGTACCAATATGTAATATAAGAGTATGTACATATGTGCCTTACAGGGTCTGGTCAAACGCCGCTTGATAGTAAAAATTATCCCTAATTGTTTTCTATATTTATTTTTTATGGATAAGATATTTCGTAATAGTGGTTAGTAAGTATTGTTACGTGCTAAAATCGCCTGTCATGATGTCTCTGACTAGAAGTCTTTGTTTGCTCGTGTCTACTTGTTTGTTCTTTGTAATCGCCAAGACATGACCTGCAAAGGCTTATTTATGATAATTTAAGTCATGAGTTCTTTTGAAGTTGCTTTTTATCGGCTTTAAACGTTGCATGGATTAGTTTGTATTACAGGCTCTTTGCAATTTTTTTTCATCACTTATCACTCATATTAGTTTATAAAAAAAACCTAAATGAATCAAGAAAATGTAATAATCATAGTTAAAGTTACACTGTTAAAGTACGAACGACGGTTGGTAAAAACACTGTTCAGATCTTCAAATTCAACAAAATACAGGATTTAAATTAATGAATATCTCCTAGCATAATGAATGATATATCCATTCTACTATTCAACGAAACTTTATTTTTATTGTCTCCCGAAAAACAACACGTTAATCATTAAATCCACGCACATAAATTAGAAACGTTTACATTGAACTTGTTCTGTTGATTCTGAGAATGATCAGCCGGTTTTCAATTGACTCATTTTAACAGGATTTAGTTGGTATCGAAGGAAGAAAGAACTCGCGTTGCAAGATATTTCTTTTAACGTAGTGAATTGACCTGAAGTTTTCCTGTTACTCTTTATAAGGAATTAATAATTAAGGACACAACCTTTTAAAAGTTTTTTATGTTATAAATATAAAACAGAACCCCTTAGCTTAGCATTTCCTTGTTATTGTAGAGGATAGGATAAGGCCCGATTGTATGTCTACAGGTGCATAGGTTTTGCATTATCTCCTCAAATGAAATGAAAATTAAGCCCGAATACAACTTATATACAGTAATGTTTCCTTAACTCAAAGCGCGTATTTTGCGTTGGCGGTATATGATTAAAAGCTATTCACTAGCTAAAGATATTCTAAAACTGTAACCCTAATTACTATATAGACAAAACTGGCCAAAGCGTGTTGCTACATGAATAGATAAATACTAATGAGTTCAAGTTACGATTTTACATGTATAAATACGTATGTAATATGCTAAATCTTTTAAAACCTTTGTTTGACGTGAGTTAAAAATCATTCGTGATTATAAACACGTTCGTCGTTTGGTGACGGTTATTAAAATTATACGGTCTAGGTGTTGGTATTTTTTAATTGTAGAATACGGTAAGGTACTAGTACTAGTACTAGTCGTAACGAGTCTTTTAAGTAAACTTGAACAGACTTTTCAATCTTAGAATGGGGTTATATCGTTTTAGCATCTATAGATCGGTCACTTCACAGTACTCAGTGGACAAAGGCTGGCGCGTGCGCTATGCTCGTGAACTAGTCTGAGATGACTCCGGACTGCCATTACTAAACATATATACTTACTAATAATTATTAGAAATCGCATTCGAATTCGAAATATAAACGAAGTCAGTGATGTATTGTCCACACATTTCATTTGCACTTATGTGTAACATATAAAATAAAATTCTTTAAAATATTTGAGTGTCCTTGAAGTTTATTACCCGTTCTTTTCCATAGGGTCTACGTATTGAAACAGGCAACTAGCTATAAGATTGATTGATATAAGATTGAAGCTTGTCCGACTGACTTCTCTTTACAATTTAAAAATACCTATGATTTTTTTATTGAAATAAACGATTTGTTTTGATTTATGGTTCGATAGTGCTGTACGATTATTATTTACAAACATATTATTTTATGTAGTCGCCGGCATAGTGGAATAGGGCCGCCCCATTTCTTCCCGTGATAGTCATGAAAGGGGACTAGGGGAACCCGGATGGGAGCGTTATCTATCAGACAGTGTATATACAGTGCCCGGATGACGGTAATATCATGTCTCCTATTACGTAAGCGGCACAAAATTCTGTTTGCCTAAAAGTGGGCGTTTAAGACCCCCCTGCCTGCCCATATACATATGTACATTCATAATAGGCGTGATTGTATGTATATTATTTTCAAAATCTAACATTGCTTAAAAATTACTTTGAAGACCTTTCCAGAAAAAGAACTATATAGCCTTAATAACTATACATATATATTTATATCAATTTATCAATAAATCAATCAATACTTCAGTCCAGTGCTGTACATTAACCTTCTACAATGTCACGGGCAATTTGTGCCTTAGCATCTGGTCTCCCGCCTAAATATTTTGATATAAGGAAAAAACATTTTTTTTCTAATGCATAAAACATTGTTTACTGTAACGTGTGTTAGTTTATACATTTTTATATTACCAATAAAAGTCAGAAACGTTTGTTTTCAAGCACGTTTGGGTATATCGAGCTTTATGACCCGGTCCTGAGAAGAACCTTAACCACCTTCTCAAGAATCGTATCTTGATAGTGTATCAAGAGTGCCCATGTTTTAATATCTTTTCCACAAAAATATGGCTTGGTCCTTCATAGCTAACACCTAATTAAACCATCATTGAAGTCGGATAATGCCCATGTAATACTCTACTCACTAATTAGGAAGCTCCTATAGAGCTTTGAGTATACACTCGATCATTCTGTTATTGCTACATTCTGTGTTTGCGAACCGCTTACGATTGTTTTTTTAATTATCTGTTAAAAAATGACCGGTGCGTGTCTTATAGGTTGCAACTCGAAACTCAAATAGTCTAGTCTATAAAACGCTTAAAGTCCTATATATCGCATAATTCATTTCCCGAGATAAAATATTTTGCTGTCGGACAGGATATCTTTGAATTCTTTCCCTTACTACTTTGATCGCCTTTAGCGTGCAAATACTAATTGCGCGGCCAGATGTTTTCTGTCACAAACAGGTTTTATTGTACCTATCAATAGACCCCTCTACCGGTACAGTACACAAGCATTCGACTAAAACCTAGATGCTATTGATGAGTTTTTAAAATTGTATTTAGCTCCACACCTACTTTGTGTCATGCTATCAGCAATTCGGTTCTCTTTTTCACCCACCTTCTGCATTCTAATACCACAATAATATTTAACAACGATTGGCGCGAAAATGAGAAACACGATTAATATTTTACACTAATAACAGATTCATAATTCAAATATAATATTATGGCTTTTTTAATTGCTACAGTATTTATGACCAGTATTTATTTTATGCGACTTCAACTTATATTTTTATCATATCATATTTGAAATATCATCATAGAAGGAAACACTATACTTTCGCTTATGTAAACCACAAACATTCTTCCTTCTTTATAATCTTTTTGCTAGAACATTATTCGCGTGGAATAAGAAACCACACATCAATGATCAATAGTTAAAAAAAAATACTGCACCAGAGATTCTTTGATTATAAAACGATGATTTGAAATGATTAAATATTAATGGAATGGAACGTTAATTGTGCGATGAAATGATAAGAGCTCATTAGACAATTAAATCGTTCACTTTTACTATTTTGTTTAACTACGATGGTTTATGCAGTTCCTAACTTGCATAATTATTGGGTATTGGCTAGCGATTGGAAATGCCAAGGCATGCGGTTTCTGTACCAAGAACGTACGTAGGTATAGTTTAATACGCTACGTTTGTTTCCCGTCTAGATAAGTACTAAGAGATGCCTTCAGTCTCTCCTGTATATTTTGCACCTTTCTATTCATTCTGAGACTTAAATCTTATTTTCTATATAAAAATTAATATAGGGGTATGAATGTATATGTACATATATCTGTTAATATATTTATAAAAAATGCACTTATTATGACCCTGCATAATTAGCGCATTTTTTTATCTACTTAAGTAACTCATTGAATGAAAAACTCAAGCACCGAAATAGATAAGTAAATATGAAGTACATACGTCCTACACAGTCTATCTGCATAATCAGTGAAGACTGGTATTCGTTTTTTAAGAAATACCTGCTATTAGTAAAGTGGGTCGTACTGGGTAAGGCTTAAAACTGCCGCTTCAATATTGATCAATCATGTGTATTCACATATGTATGCATACAACAAACAGCAATACGAGGTTGCTTTAGTACTTAATAATTTACGAATGAACCAATCCGGTACTCCTCTATTCATTACTGAGAATCTTTGAGATTGATATCAGAATTTTATGATCCATGCAAAAGCGTTAGGTAGTAGATTTCTTGCTTCAGATTGGATTAGATCTCATAATCTAATTCAGTGACTGGATAGACGCCAACCGTTTGTTCTATTGTCGAAGTTCCTTGTTTTATAATGTCATGCGTGTGCTGCGTCGGCGTGTCAGAGCGGGCTGAAGTGTTGACGACACGACGATAGGGTCGACGAACGCGGTATATCGGTCGTACACTCACGCCTTTGGGGTATCCAATTATGTACGTGTAACTGTGTCGTTCTGTCAAATTATGCATGCCATTTGCGCCTTTACGCTTAATATTTTAAGCCGTACATCTTATGATTGATATTTCTTAAACCTTTGTGCTGTGTCCTAATGTTCTAATTGTGTATGTAGGTAGTTTTAGTTTTTCTCTATTAAATATCGTTTATATTTCATAATTAAGCGGTGAGTCCTTACAGAAGTCGGTCAAGGTAATTCAGCTCTTATTAGGTGAAAATACCACGTTATGGCGTGTGATGTCGGCCGGATGTTACCCAACCATTTTTAGTTTTTGTGTGGGAAGTGATTAAGATTTTTATAGTGAAACAACATTGTGTGATAATCGTGGTGAGAGATCATATTTTCACTTTTGCGCCCCATCGAGAAAAATCACTCACGTTCGATGTATGTATGCTTTTTATTTTCTCTGATATATGTGCGTATTCGTTACTTATAAGACTTGTGTGATTTATTCGTTTGTTCGGTCAGCATGAGTCGTGATTTGCAATCATTTGTCTGATGATTACTGTGTTCACGTGTTTGAGTTAGTATCGAGAATAAACTAATAATAAAGAAGTTATTAATTACTCAAACGATTATTCAATATCTTTTAAAACTACTACTTTTTGTATATTAATTTTATTGCAGGTACGGGACTTATGATCTGTAATACTAACTCTTAAAATGGTATATTTTTTTTTATTCGGAGCCTAATTCGTCAACAATTTTATTAAACTTGAATGTTTTTTGTTACATATGAACCTAAAAATGTATCTAGGCTCCGAACACTGATGGCTGACTAATTAGTTAAATAGTTACTTTAACTAATTGGTTAAAATATATTTAAACATGTTTCTTTTAAATAACATAAATGTTTATTTATCGATGGATAAGCTCTCTTATGTCGATCATATCTCATCAGCAATTGACCGTTATAAACTATTCTATTGCAGACCAAAAAGATTCTTACTTGTGAACTCCATATTGGATGCGGTCAGTGTTCAGTACAATTTACATTGATATTCAAGGCATTCTGCCTTTCCCGTTATGGCATATTAACAAGAGAACTCGTCACTAATTATGCCCGTGTTATTGCGCCGTCTCTGCAGGCGATTTAAAAAAGAAGTTAAATTAAAAAATATTTCCCATGGGAACCGTATAACAAATTCTATCTACGTGCAGGAATTAAAATTCGAAGCTAACTGCTTTTTTTTTATAGTGAAATGTTTTTTTAATAGGCTGCTATGAAAAAAACATATACATAATTATAAAAAGAACGCAGTTAGCTTCAAATTTTAATTACTGTCTGTAGATAAAATTTCTTATAATATATTATTTACCCTATAAAGACATGCGGCATTCGATTCTACCCTACCTACATATAGATCATTATAGATACTTTAAACATATTATAATTACAATTTGTTTAAAAAAAAACGAGTAAATCGAGCCATAGTTATTCCTTGTCCTATTAAAAATCTACAAATCGTCATAAAAAAAGTAGTTTCTGCCCTCATAAAACAATAATGTTTACATATTTTGATACGGTGCTTTAGATGTTCAGTTTTTGTTTACACCACGTCAACTTTTAGATAAGATTCGAAATTAGGCGTAAACAGATAAAAAGATATTTTCAATAGGGTTGGCAATAGGGTTTTACCCCCTATTCCGTATTTTGACAAAATTATTGGTGCCTCTGCCTTTCGGGGATATAGGCGTGATTATTTGTATGTATGTATAATCACTACTGTTAATCGATATTCTTCACCGATTGTCTATGCTGTATCGAGTAGGGATAGGTAACTACCGTTCAGCAGTACTACTACGAATTGTACAACAAATTTCATTAATTGATTTGATTGCGCTACATAACTTTGTCTGCATTTCTGAATAAGTAAAAGAGGAGTGTCATAATATTGACTTGCGAATGTCGCCCACACAAGCAATTCCAGTTTATTTAATATATCTTCAGGCTATTAAGAGTCCAAGGTTTCTACAGTTCGTTTTTAAAGATTCCAATTCATTTTTTTTGTTTTTGTTTCTTTCTAGTAGCTTTCCTTAGAACGGTGCTTCAGCTTACCATCCAAATAAAAGATTGCTACTGCATTGTTGCTAATGTGACATGTTTGGTCAAAATTTCATTTTCTTGGCAAAACAATTAGTAGTGCTATTCAAGGTAGCAATGCTGGTTAGCCTTCTGACGACATACAAACATTGACAACAACTACTATACAAGGTTTCCTTACAATACTTGTTTCATTTATATATGTTAATGTCATATAAACATATATAAAATCTTTCATATTCTTAGTTTATCATATTAACAAGAGACAATCTAAAAAATAAAGAGAAAGAAATCCCTCTAGTAAGTTTTATGTTTTTGGTATAGTAGGACAAACGGGCAGACGGGTCACCTGTTGGTAAGTGACTTCCGCCGCCCATGAACCTTGTCCGGTATACTCCGGTCGAGCCGGCCCATACGTGCCAAACCATGGCTCAGCCACGTTAGAACAGAAATCTGATTTCGCTTACTCTTGAAAAATTTGTTTTAACTTCTGCCACGTAATCACTATCTGATGTCAATAACATATTTCCCTTTAACACGCACAACCATTATTTAGTGCAAGTAGCTTACCAAAAGTTTGCGATGTTTTTGATAGCTCACCGGCACTTTTGTTAAAACTGACGTTCCGCAAATTGTCGTATTTATCAACTAACTTTGACTATCAACCAAGCTACCGAAAATTTAACTCATTCAGCAAGACAGAATAGTAAATATTAGAAATAATCTTCTTGATAATTCCAAAAAACCCTCTTTAATGTTTAATTCTTGAATACATGCATATACTACCTGTACTTACACTGTAAAATCACCAATTTGCTATATGCAGCTCCCGGTTCTAATCCTCGTTATATGTGATTATTTTCAACATCTATGAACACTGTATGACGAGCTGAGAGTGCAGTTGTTGGAGTCGCGCCGCAACGTTACCTTGCGGCGCGACTCCAACTGCGCGCGTTTGTGGTGCGAGTACTCTGTAATATACATGCTACCTGCATCAGTTATCTTAAAAAATGTAGGGTTAGGTAAAGGAATTTATATATGGACCTATGCAGTCTGCAAATAAATTATATTATTAAAAAAATAGCCTTATTTCAGCAAATTGACAATATTTATTGTATTAAGACTTTTTACGTTTTCATTGTTCAGGTTCAGAAGCAAATGGCGCGGGAGTACGAGCAGTTAAAGGCGACGGTGGCGACATTGCAAATGTTCCAACATGACGGGGAGAAGGCGATTACACCGCTCGCAGGAAGTAAGTGTAACGCTAATATATATTTTTTGAGAGAATATATAATAGGACGAGGGTAACGGTTATTTGTGACATAGTAAATACATACGTAGCTAATAAAAAAGGTTTTAAAATGTAATATAAACTTGAAAACTTTCCTATAAATGTTATACGAGAACAATATATACATATCATATTTATGACATGACTACTTACATTTTTGTAAGATGGTTTGTTTGTTTTTAGGAATAATAACAGCCTAATTGCTATTGAGGACCATCATTATTATGAGTATCACTTCGAAAAATTCTGAATGATACGTCATTAATACATATAAGTTGACCATTAAGTAGCACTGAAGTAGCTAGTGGAAAGCATCAATATTTTTTATAACTTTTGATGTCTTCCTGGAATTCTTTCTCGCAAATAAAAGTAGCCTACATTACTCCTTATAACATTGGCTATCTAGCAGTAAAAGTTCCTCAAAAATTAATCCATCCCGTGCGAAGATTAGCCGGAACAAACCAAAAGACAGACAAAAAAAATACATTTTGGTAATAGTACTGTACTACTACTGTACTGTATAGACACAAATATTCTAAAAGGAACAGTAGTTTTGGGTAATCGATTAATACAATAATACTTAAATATAGTTCACGCAATTCTCAGTAATAGTGTCTTACTTTCCACATAAACCTACTTTAAAGCGGTCATTATCAAACGATCAAAAGTGGATGCCATTATTTCTAGATCAGCTGGAAGTGTAGTAAAATGAACAATAAATTACTTTGTCTGCATATGGCCTAGATCTTTTGTATGCATGGTACAAGTTTATACGGTGGTACTCAAGTGACAATTGCTGTAATTGTTTGTTTAGGTGTAGGGTACATATGATATATATCTACACTAATATTAAACTAAGTGTGCCCCCGGTTTCAGTCAGTTACATTTGATTATACATGTATACCTATTTCATAATTATATAACCAACAGGTTATAATAATGTATGTCCGATTTATTGGTATTTATGATTACTGGTTAAGCTTAATTGAGGTTCAAGGCGAATCTGAAGCGAAAATATTTTTATTTGTTGTTAAAACAAACTGCCTCTTTATAATATTATATATAGAATCTAGTATACTAATAAAATGAAGCCCAAAAGGTTCTTGAACCACAACCAGAGTGACCATAAACGTAGATGAAATTGTGGAAAACGCCTAGTGTAGGATACGAGGATGAGAACGCTTTTAAAAAAATCCTATTAATAAAACGGGTTGTGTTTTGTTAGGTTTTAATCAGGCGTCATATGGCTTTCTCATCGTTGGATTAATTATTTAATATACTATATATGTTCCGCATGGAATAATTCTTGTTCTCTGACACATGTGTTAAATAAGATTGATTAATTAAGACGGGGCCGCGTGGCTTTAATCTTTAATAACTAAAATTGTGATGATTGCAAATTTCACTTATCAATCAATAAATAGTCCAAAGCAGACGAAATTGGCGGGAACCGACCAGGTACTATGGCACACATTGGAGACCTATGTCCAGCAGTAGACTGCAGTAGGCTGATTTGATTGATGTTATATAAATGCTCAGAATAATTTATTTTATTATCGAAATGTAACAATGTAATATTAAGAATAGTTTCGATAAACCATCCGATAATGTAATATCGTGATATTGGTAACATTGAACCATGTAACTATTTCAAATATAATGAAACATGAAATCAGTTCATATCAAAACAATAGAACCAATTTATATTGCAGACAATAATTACTTTGATTCGTATCTTAGTGTTAGTAATTTGGATAGTAGTTACGGGTTGTAGTTTCCTGATTAGTCGATTGTTAATCGATTTAATTTAAATCACATAGCATAAGATAAGAATCATTTTTCTATTTTTCTATTACACGTCTTGTGTAACTGGAAATAATTATCTTAAAATAAGTATACATACATACATACATACATGTGTTATACGTAACTGGAAATAATTATCTTAAAATAAGTATACATACATACATACGTACATACTTACATGTGTGTATGTATGTATGTATACTTATTTTCATCATACATACACACATACATACATATATACACACATGCATAAATAAATACATACATACATACACACATACATACATATATACACACATGCATACATATATACACACATGCATAAATACATACATTCATACACACATAATAAACATATATGCGACCTCTGTAGTCCAACCAGTCCAACAGTCGAGTACCTTTCAATTAAAACTTTTTTTTTTAAATTGGTTCTGGCCAAAATTTGTTTTGGGTTTCAGTCTATACTAATATAATAAAACTAAAAAGTTTTTTGTTTGTTTATTAAACGCGCTTATCTCTGGAATGTCAGATTCATTATGTTTTTTTTGTATTTGATAATAATTATATTTTTTGAGAATAATGTAGGCTATATAATTTGCTATGTGGTTCTTGGTGAAGCGGAATGGAGTCAAGCCATTTCTTCCCGTGGATAAGGGATCGGACTGTTATCTATCAGACTGTATTTCACTGAATGTATACAATCACTATGTGCCCGATTGACGGTAATTGGCTCGCCCCTTAATACGTTAGTGGGACCAAATTCCTAATGGCAAAATGTGGCTGTTTTATACTTCACGCTGCAACCCAACAGCAATGACTATAAACGCAGGGGAATTGCTTGGCTAGTGTTAAATAAGGCAGACGTGGTCTAAAGGAATTATTCACTAAAATTCTGATGTTAAATAAGTGTCGAAATCATTAATTGATGGTTTGGCTCTTTAGTTTTTTATTGCATGTACAATGTACATATATCCTATTGCATATTCTGTGTAACTTGAAATATTTTTTCTTTTTTTAAATCAGCAATGCAGATAGCTCTAAAGGTATAACGCCATAAAAGAAGTTAATGATGCGGGAATGTTAAATATTTCTGTTTTAGCAATTTTAATTGTTTATAGTTGATCTTAATTATTAAAAGAAAAACTTTATTAACTTAAATGCCTAAAAATGTTGTTCCTTAGAAAGAAACTGGACTAAATGTTTAATAATAATTATACAAATATACAATACATACAAAAAGTAATTAATAGAAAATAGAATAGTACAGTCATGTCTAACAACCTACCTTTCGTGGAAGGCTTTCATGGCGTGTGGGTTGATGACACGAATCGTGTCTACACAACCGTAGTTTAATGAACTCCTACAATATAAGTTAAATCGAGGCCATAAACGTAAAAATCTTTTCTGTTCCTGGATTCACTGGTGTCAAGTTTTAAACCATTCTTCAATCCTTTCATGAGTTTACAATTTGTCTTTCTGTATCGCATTCAAGGTCCTTAAGATCGTTGGAGAACTTGGCTTTAAAAATTCCTAAGCATTCTACGACTTTTACGGACAAGTCATTTACAGTGCAAGCTATACGTTTGTGGAATGCATTGCCACTGCCAATCAGACAAGCTCAAACGCTTGCTAGTTTTGAAAAAATATTGAAGGAGCATTTCTTAAATTGCTGACCGATGAGGACTCTGATGCCCGGAATCTAGTGTTTACCTATCTCTCATTATTATATTTTATATAATGTGTAACGTGTAATTACGTACATATGTGTTTAGTGTGTTTATTTGAGTGTTTGTATATAACAATAGTCCTAATTACTTCATACTCAGGTAACTTCGAAGTGCAAATTTCAACTTCCTATCTCACTATTAATCTCCCTTCCATCCAGTGGTTGCCTGGAAGAGATCGCTAATCGCGGTAAGGCCGCCAATTAGTACAGTAGTACAACTTTTATATTTTATTTATTTCATCTTTATAACTTTAGGTCATAAGACTTATACCAATGTGTACAAACTGTAATATTATTGTTTTTTTTTGTACAATAAAGAGTTATCTATCTATCTATCTATCGTCTCTATGTTGTAATTATCACCTCGCTCGGCGTGTGCTTTCTTTTAAGTTTCTTTAAACGTATCGGTACTTAGTATTTTATATATCGAGGGTTTAAATATAAATTTCAACTGGAATGTACTAATATATCAATGCTGAAGAATATTGTTTGTTTGAAAGGGGTAATCTTTGGAACTTCCAGTCAAGTTCTAAATTTTCTTTTTTGTAATGGATAGAGTATTTATTAAAATATAAAATGGGCTATAAAATATCACGCTAGGTCACTTAGGAGCGCAGCAATTACCATTCCTAATTTCAACTTGTGTTTGTTACTCAATCGCGCCAGAACAGATCACGGATCTGGATGAATTTTGACACAGATACCTATAGATATTAGTTTGGAATAGCATGCTTTTTGTCCCGAAAAATGTATGGTTGAATGTTTCCACTGACAGCAGCTATTTTTTTATGTCTTAGTCTGGTACATATCGATGAGCACAGAGGTTTTAAAACAGTCACCAAAACTGTATTTTACAGTCAATTGATTCCAAGACAACCATTTAAAAGTTAGCGAAATATTTGTTATAGTTCTACGTCGTTGCTCACGTCATTTTCTATATTTGATTGTATTTATTTTTAATTTTTTACTATTTATTAAGTTTACATTATATATTGCTTACGTTGGATACATCGGAAAAAAAGGTGTGCGTCCTTCGATAACAAGGTTTTAAGACAAGGAGAAATCAGAAAACTTATCTGAAAGTGCATAAAAAAATTTAAGTTGATATTTTATTAGCAACAGCAATTGAACATTTAAAATTAAGTTTTCTGCTAACAATTTATCTTGGAAGTATCGCAATATGTACGTTACCAACCAAAATTTCAGTAAAAAAAAGTTTTAAAAAGTTTCATGGCATTCATGATAGTAAATTGATATTCTCCATTAAACCCACCCTTTCTAAGTTCAACGTACGTACGTCATTGGGCTCTAAACTAATCGACTATGACCTTAGATTTAAACCATTCTGCGCCGATAATGGCTACCATGTCGTCAATTATGTCACCATTCATGGTCTACAATGGCTACCTATAACTCGCCACTATTGTTTTTATATTTTCATTCTGATTGGGTACTTGTGGCTTTTAAATTATGACTAGGGGATATAGACAGTCTGATTTGTTGTAGATACAGTTTATAACTACCTCTCGCGGTTTTACTTGCTGTAGTATGAAAGTTGTATAAAATTCTGCATTGTTTTCTGGCTTTTGATATCTGTATCTGATATTTCATCAAGTCGACTAATCACATTCATACTAAGGCTTTTAGGGTGCAATTTAACTAAATTTATAACTATAAAAAAATAAAAATAAATATATTATAATATCACATGGCGTCGAGAGGTTTTTGAAATGACATCCTTTATTTCGCCGAAAATAATGGAACATTCCGAAGTTCATATAGCTTGAAAATGTTTCTTCCCAAGACGACCAAGACCATTAGTCCAGTCATTATAGGGGGTTCACTTCGGAAAATCGACATACCCAGTATATTACCATACTATTAAAATACTGGGTAAGTCGATTTTCCTAAATATTCACCTAATTTGGCCTAAGACGACTGGACTACATGCTTCTGCAAATTCTTATCTTGCCAATTATCGACTATGGTGACATGTGCTATTATGACCTAAATGCAGATCATCTCGATAAGTAAGACAGTATTCTTAATAACTGCATACGATTCATCTTTAATCTTCGCAAATACGTTCATGTGTCCTTTTTTCTAGCCCAGCTTAATTGGTTACCTATTCGTCAACGTAGTTTATATTTACTATTCTGAATTTGTGGAGCTATCTTACAACTTGAATTAAGCAATCATGTTAGAAACCTACGCTCTTTTTCAGTAGTCTCCTTATTAGTTATCCCCCCGACTTGGTTTTAAACACCGAGTTTTTTGGCTCTTCCTTCTTCGTATAGTCCATTCTTCTTTGAAATGTGCTTACTCTTGAAATCAGGATGGCTAACAATTTTCATAAACAAGTTTTTTGCATCTTTACATTACCCAAGGTTGACTGGTGGAGAATGCCCTAGGTATTAAGTCCGCCTATCAGAAGAATCAAGAATCCGACCCGTTCCGTGATTGATGAATACCCTATAACAATAGCGATTTCATATTTTTTTTAAACAATACTAATGATGACATTTGCTACTGCTTATGATCAGCATTCTGGTTAAAAGATGCTGAAGTACTTAGTGTGTAACTAATGCCTGCCTGCCTGCAATATTTTTTTTTTTTTATATTATAGGTGGACAGACGAACAGACGGGTACCTGATGGTAAGTGACACCGCCGTCCATGGACACTTGCAACTCAAGAGTCGCAAGTGCGCTGCCCGCCTATGAGGGTGATGAGGAATGGGGAATGCAGGGAGCGGAAAGAAGAGAGGAGGGATGAGGAGATGGAAAAGATGAGGGGAGAGAAAAGGAAGGAGGGGGAAGTGGGCCTCCGGAAACCTCACTCAATTCGGGGAAATGCAACGCAAGCGTTACTTCACAACCGATTTCTGTAAGGCCGTGGTATCGCACCGGTCGAGCCGGCCCATTCGTGCCTAAGTATGGCTCTACCACTGTAATTGCAATTAAGTTACATACACGGTGATGTTGTGTGTAATTTATTTGCATGGTGCAGGACCACTTTACTAAGACACTTCATCTTGCTGCATTTGCTCCGTGCCTGTAGTCCTTGATCTTATGTTTATACATCAAATTTTTGCGTCATGAAAGTTTTCAATTGCCATTCACGAAGAATAGCACGAATTTAGATATAATCTCCACCAATAAAGCACATAAAAAGACTTAAAACTTCCGTATAAAGACGTCGGTTTCTTTTTATCTGTGTTTTTACTGTTTGCTTTAAGTTTTGTAATCATAAACTTGTGTCGTAGGCAATTTAAAGACTACTGATTTGCCTCACAGCAAGCCTGTCTTAGACTCGATGTGAGACTAAGGAGTTATTATGTAACAAAAAATCGATGTACATATTTACATTTAAAACTTTCCTTTTCAACTTGACTACTATCCCACCAACAACATACCATTAGTGGCCTATTTTGCGACATAAATTGAGATATTTCAGAATTTACTGTCTTAATAATTATGATTATTAAGTATTTGATATATTTTACATAAATAAACAATTTTATACAAATGGATATTATATTATTATTTTTAGCTATAATATAAGTCGTCACCTCTTTATACCGCTATTAACGCATTTTTCGTGTATAAATAATAGCTACTAAAGAAACATTTTACAGTTCCAGCTACTATTTTGCCTTTTTTTTATATTTACGCCTGAACTGTACTCTGCGGGATACCATTGTGTTGTTCCGGGTTCGACTAACGGATCGAGTAAATTTCTATAACTCGAACTTATTTTTCTTTAATTCGATACTAAGGTTGATACGCTTTCGTCTCTAAACTACTGAAGCGGTCATCGTACAGGGGTAAGATATAGGACATACATACTTTTCATAAAGAAATAAAAGGGCTGTCCTCGATGGATGGACAAAAACCTTATTTTTCTTTTTAATTAGCTTTCGCCCTCGGCTCGCAATAAAGTTATGTGATAGTACATACATACACTTACGCCAGTATCCGCTAAGAGTTAGACAGAGGCATAAATAAGCCCACATTTGCCATCATAACCTAGTGCCGTCATCTCGGTACTTTTGGGAATAAGATGGGAAGCTTTGGATTGTATTGACTGAAAAAGGAGGATAGAAAAGGATATTGGTTATACAGATGGATTGGGGAGTATAAGCAATAGCTCAAGCAGTCTAGAGTCGCATACCAGCTGTTAAGCAATGCTTGCATTATGTGACCGAGTGAGTGAGGTTACCGGTGGACCAACCCCCTTTCCTGTCCCCTTTTCCCCTCATCCCTTTCCCTTCCTCTTCCCCTCTTCCCCTCCTCCCTTTCCCCTACCTTAAAAGACGGACAGCACTCTTGTGACTCTTGAGTTGCAAGTGTTCATGGGCGATGAAAGTCACTTACCATCAGGTCCAGGTCTTCTCGTTGTCCCCCTATACTTCGGAGACCTCTAAGTCACCTTTCGTGATATGCAGACGAATGTGTATAAAAAGTAAACGATTTCATATAGTCCTTAAGGCTAAGATCAGCGCCAAACAAACTTTTAATACCATTACCTTGTCATACAACAAAATCATTCATTTATGGAGAGAAACTTATTTAATGCCCCCCGCAGGACCTAACATGGATATTCACATCGGCTTTTGGTTTTAAGTACCATTACTTAACTTTGATCTATGGAAATGATACTATTTTAAGCGATTCTCATTCAAGTCTAACCACTTTAATACAAACCTGCTTTTTGCGCGCTCTCGTTCTCTAATCGGGTAATCTTTCACATCGTCCCCCTATTATTAGCAAATGTTAACTTGTGTTGTGTCTACTACCACTAGATATTTTACGTACGCCTACACAAAAACAAAGGCATCATAAGTTGTACGCCATTGTCTGTCAGTGGCATCATGATCATCATATCCTAAACGGGTTTCTTATCAGAACTATTATAAAATAGTAATTTTTTTCGTTACACCGCTGCCTTTATCGTAACCGTATGATTATATGTATGTAAATTGATGTTAGGAAACTCATCAGTCGCGTCGTTGCGCCAACTTCACACTTATAGCCTACGCTTTTTGGCGTACGTAACTTACGTCTAGTGTTCAATCTTCGAATAGTGTAAAAATGATGCATTACAAGTGCCATTAAATTGCTTATTGATTGCACTTTTACTTTCTATTATGCTACTAAGTTTTACTGCTTCCTAAGAATACTATACTGCACGTGTAGATTGTTTGGCAAGGCAATAGTTATTACGGCATCTACTCCCCTTTCACTATTCCGGGGGCGATGTTATGCCTATCAGTGGTATAGGTCGTTGGTCTGCCTTTAGTGAACGTTCATGGCTTTTCGAAGCAGTGAACGGTGTTAGACTTAATAATGACGATTTGACCCTTTTATGTTGATTGGAACACTTTGACACTTTGAAAATCCGTAATCTAATTTCAATCACACCGTAAGCCAAGATGAGATAGGAGACGGAGGTGTATGTTTTTTTTTTATTGGATAAATCGTACGTATAAGATGTTTATAATGAAAATGCTTTGTAATAAGAACGTGAATTTCTGTAATAATAAATCTACTAAACCCATCTAGAAAGGTAATTTATAATCATTCTTGAACTTTATCGACTTGTATATTATGTATATTCAAACTGTGAAAAAAGTATCGACAGGACACAAAAGTCACGGCCTGAGGAAAATGTAGTAGCAATTTATGTATTTCTTATTATAAATTATGAACTTACAACAGAAAAAGACTCAAACGAAACATGTAGCCCACTATTAATGATTCTGACATAGCTAAGTATTTAACTACATAACATACTACTTCCCTACCGAGATATATATTTTTGTTTCTGTATAACTTTACTACCATGTTTTAATTAGACAATCTTCTAAATTAATTTATTTAAAATATCATCGTGTCGCGTTGCTTCGCCCTCGTTTATTTCTATGAACAAAGTTTTTCGGAATCGTAAACGACATGTCCATATGCACATATTAAATAAAACCACACGCAATTTCTAGCAAAAACTTGTAGTAAAAGATATAGATATAGACATAAATAAAAAATATACATGTTGCAATGTAGTTTTTTCAGCAAGAACGTTTCTAATGTTACCTAGATCTATGTGTTTAAACGCACCACTTCAACACTGCGTAATCTACCGTAAATGCCACACAGATAACGGCTTTCCCTTTAACCCATTAAATCACAATAAACTCAACTACGCATCTTAAGCGGTTTTGCTATCGTTATTTTTTTGTAGATAATGAATTTGTTACACGTAGCTTGCGTGTAATTGGTTTAGTTGGGGTAAAAGTATAGAGTTTAATCAGCTTCTTCGATTCGGTAACAGAGCTATGAACTGAAAGTTTTTCTATGTTCTACAAAATATTATCTTTGTCTTTCGTTAGTGATAGTATTATCTATATATATGTATATATATATACTCCTATATATGTCTATATATATATATATACTCTACCTCAGTAGATTCGCGAAAACTCATCTATGCATTTCTTTCTTCTGCCTTTTTATGAATAAACTTTTTACATTCTATTTCTATACGGTGGAGTGACTATGATCATGATATATTTTTTAAAGTTCCTTATTCAAATACGTTTATATGAACGACAATTAAAGCTCTGACTTAGAATTTCTGAGTTGACTAGTGTTTAGACCCAGTTACTATTACCGTGGTTATAGGCTAATAATGCCAGTACCAAATGCAAGTTAATCATTTATACCACAGGAACCATTTGAAACATGTATGCTGTGAAAGTCTTAGTTACAAGACCTTATCTTTTAATATTGATTGACTAAAATGGGTCACGCATAACTAATTCTCTGTTTTCCTGTTAACGTAGAAAAGAAATCGACTTATTTGGATTTCAGTTAATTGACTTCATCTCAGAAATATTAAAGATTGAGAATTGCCATGGAATACGTATCCTACAACTTACCATATATTATACTTTATTTATATTACTTTTTAAGACAAGCGAGTGTTCAATGTAACGCCTGAAAGTTGTCCAACGAGTTTGACTTACAACTTACGAAACAACTATTTGGGCTGGTATATGGAGCGATTCTAGTACTAATTTTAATCATTGCAGTGCATTGCTAAAGTACTTAATAAAATTTAGTTTTACAAAAAACTAAACACGTGAAGTAATAAGTAAAAAATATTTAATTTTAAGACACTGTGCCATGGTGTGATCAGCTACATATTAGATACATACTTCATACTTAACATAAAGTAGATAATAATCAAAAAGTAGTATTTTAATATTTGTAAAATACAGGTAAACAAAAGTTTTCGTGTGACCGCCTCACTGTAGCTTATGGTCACCGCGCTCTCATGTCATGAATGGCAAATATAAACTCTGTTTTCTAAGATGTAACATTTTAATTCCTGAGAATCACCAAGACGCGTCGGACGTTTAGTGTTAAACTGTTCAATAAATGTTCCTTTGAAATTAATGAGCCAATATATATGCCAATATATGAGCCCATAAACCGGTCATGTTAGACTACAAACCTTTGCTCCGTACATCAGACTTATGTTGCATAACGGGAATGTCTCTTCAAATTTCCTGTTGTCCGATTAAGGAAAGTCTTCCCCCCTCCCAACGATAATTTTACTTATACAATACAGTTTCCTGTAGCAACATATTTAGTACGTAGTATATAATATTACGTGTAAAGTGTTGTTTGTGCTGGTGAGTAGAATCCTTATGACTTTTGATCCAATTGTTATACGAGTAAATTCCTGTAAGCGCTTAATCGCTCACCACCAGTTAAGTAGTCGAATTTCGACCATATTTTTTTCATTCAGTCATTGTGTAGACTTTCGTTCCTAGACAGGTTTTTTATGCGATACTGGCATACGAGCAGACGGGTCACTTGATGGTAAGTGACTACCGCCGCCCATGGTCACCCGCAAGATATAGATATATATAGATAGTAGATATATACTTGACGTGTGTGGCTTTTCGAATAATATTCATTTGTTATAAAAATAATAACTACAAACATCTCACACACGAACGTCTGGTCTTCTACTAAGCAGAGCTCGTTATTATTTTTATATGAGGATAAATGTAGCTTTCTTCACTTATATCCTCTTATACAAAAGCGGGCTAGTAACACCACTTATAACGAGTCGAGTTTACGTAGACCGATCCTTGAATCCTTTATTGTCAGATTTCAAAATGCAGAATAAGTGTCGGCAACAATAACTGAAGAACCTAGTTACAAAAACTTAGCTTAATAAATGTTATTAACACGAGTCGTTTACAGAAAATGTTCTTGCGACTGTCGCAACGGTTATTTATAAATAAGTTTGTACCTTATCGCGTATCCGATACCGTTGTAATTGTTCTACACGATTACATAAAATGTAACGTGCACCTGGTAATATTTAAAATTACTAATTATTTAATATTTAAAACTACTACACATGATTCCTGTGTTCGTTCTTCGCCAGCGTTCATATTTTTTTAGTGCTTCTTGTATAGTAAACTTGGCGACAAACTCATTCCATTTTCCTAAAATTGATACATACATACATATGTACATACCTACAGTATCCCCTAAGAAGTAGTCAGAGGTGTATTACATACCTACATTTTGACATATAGAATTTATAGGGGGCAAACCTATTTTCGTCAACCGGGCACTGCATGACTGTATACAATGTATACATATTGTCTGATAGATAACAGTCCAATCCCTTAATCACCTTTTACGACACCACCGGGAAAAGATGGGGGTGGCCCAATTCCACTCCACCATGAACCACACTCATAACCACACCCAAATTGTAACTTACTTTGCAAGTTGATTAGTGGAATCAAAGCTTTAAAAATGGTTCAAATATAGAAAAGAAATATAGGAAGTTTATTCGTTGATACAACATTTTCTATGAACCACTTTGTCTAGGCTATTCCAGTTCATTCCTTGAGTTAATCTCCCAAAGTTTCTTAATCTAACCTACTTTCTTCTTCCCATAGCTTTTCCTCATCATCTTGCAATTGCTGCTTAACTATGACGTATAACATGCCGCAAATATCTAGCTAATGAACCTGCGCTGGTTACAAAGCTTTTTATGCGAATGTACTCATACATACTTTTATGTGAACGTACATAATACAAAGATATTCCTAAACTACTTACACACTAGTACACTGCAAGAATCCTAATAACTGCTTGATTCAAAAACTCCGTACCTCATATTAGCTACATTTTTTAGTCAACACCAAACTTATAACGTATTTCATAGCTAAAAAAGGATCTTAAATAGCTAGTGGGCGAGCTAGGGGTACTCAGAAGTTGTTTACCATTATTTTTGGATAAAATTTGGTTTTAACCTTACCTCGAAGGGTATATAAGTAATCAATTCTATCTATTTATTCCATTTCGACATTTAAGTTTAAGATTTTCAGTATTACTAATTGTATGTACGTAAGCTTAGTATCATATATCAAAGCTGATCGATCGAAAAGGATCCAATTGTATGGTTTCTTCTTTTTATAGCAGAACTTCGTTACTGTATTGGATGACTTTACTAATCCACGTTCGTTATACATTTAATAAATAAAGATACTTAGAGCAGACCACAAAAAATCTAATAAAAACCTTCATGGTCACATAATTAATTTGTAAGCTTTTGCGATTTTCATTCACAATGCTGCAGTCTGTTAATAATAATACATAATCTTACATAGTGTTGAGTTTTTCGTATATGTATGTATAGTCATTGCGACTTTCTTACACTAAAGTATTACTCACGAGATTTGTTTTTGTTACAGACTACGAAGATCTACCAACGAGGGATCAGATGTGGGGCCCCGCGCCGCATGAAATAGACCCAGACATATGGCCGCCGCCCCCTGACAGAGACCCGAACGCATGGCCATCGCCCACCAGTGTTGAACACAAGTAAGTGAAACTTCATATTGATTACATTAATAATTAGACACGGATTTAACTTGTGTTTTGTTCTTTGTGTAAAGTTATTATCGTAATAATATGGCCATGACATTCACCATTTATTTTGCTTCAAATCTGTCGGGAACGCTCTCCTGTGTTCTTTGTCCTAAGTACAGGTGGTCCACTTCAACATTTGATCACATAAAGTTTTAAATATGATTCTATGCTAAGCTTAGTATATAATATAGTCAAAGACGTAATTATTTTTTGTTCATTTTCTGCGTCTTAGCTCAGGACTGAGTCATATTTTCTACACGATAGTGCTAAGTCTGCTAAGACAACACGCTAACAGATTTTGTCATGAACACATTTAACATGTACCTAATTGTGACACGTAAAAACTATGTTTTACAGCTTTGACCGGAAACTTACCCATTGCATTCTAATTTATACAAAAACCCCAAACACTAACATTTTGAAGCTTTTTGCCTCGCACAACCAGCTTATGGAACAAATTGTCGCCTGCCGTATTTCCGAACCGATACGACCTTCAAACCTTCAAGAAGAGAGCGTACCTCTACCTAAAAGGCCGGCAACGCACTTGTGACTCTTGAGTTGCGGGTGTCCATGGGCGGCGGTAGTCACTTACCATCAGGTGACCCGTCTGCTCGTTTGCCCCCTATCGCATAAAAAAAAAAAAAAAAAAAATTCGGCAAAAACAAGACTTGAGAAAAAACAATTTCTAATTGTTTACTCATTTGTTTATGTGCAAGAGCTTTTTGGTTTTAGTATATATGTATGTACACGAATAACAAAGTTATTTAACTGGCCTGTTTGTCTAGTAGCTAGTAATCCTGATTGCTGAGCCAGAGAACCTGGTTTATTGAGGGGACCACAAATAGTTGTCTCTGAATCTGTGTGTTCTTTGTGTCCAATGTTTGTTTTTATTAAATCCCCCCTCTTAGTAATGCAAGAGTTGTTTTCTTTTTAGAGCAGATATTTTCGTTGCCCACTGTACATGGCTAGTTATCATGACCATCTTCTTAGCAAAAACAAAGACAATCTATCCATTCACTCGTACATGAAAACAATGTGTTCTACTAACCATTTACGTTAATTACTGCGGTAACGACCTATTATAAAAGTGATAAGCTATGCACATCTTCGTTTCACTTCGGAAACCTGCGTAGGCTCCGAAGGTTATATTTGCATCGTAAATATCGCACTTTAATGTTCAGGAACAGCTGTTCCATAAATGACAGTTATTCAATTGCAGGTGTTCATTTAAACGACTGTTTTAAAACCTTGACTCCAACATGATATTAAAATTTTCTTTGAACATAATGACAGCTACAGGGATTAATTTTTATTTGTCATGCAATAAGGAATAAGGATGATGTATGTAGCACACGGTGCTAAAACTGCTATGATGGTGTACAATAGATTAAAATAAGTAAGAAGTAAAATATGATTAAAATAATAAGTATAAAAATCATCATTTACGCAAACTCATTTCGATTAGATTTTTTTGATACTTGGGACAGACGTCATTTGTTAGGTAGCAAAAAAACTTTATTTTTTGTACTTCTGTCTGTTAATCTTTGAGAGTGTACAATTATAAGTTTTGTTATACTACCGAAATTCGTTTAGAGCCTAATAAAATCTATGTTCAAGTATTTTAAAGTTTGGTATTTCACAACTTCGCTAGCATTTACCATAAACATTGTAGTATATAGATTTATATTCTGTGACGAAACTGATGTGGGCGACTAATAACCATAAAGTCAATGCAATCTGAATGTAATATATTCTAAACTATTATAAAACTACAATTAACAAAGCTATGTTTTTTTTTTCTTGGGCAAGCAAGTAGACCATCAAATCAATGGCACAATGTGATTAGGCATATACATGTGTATGTACGAGGCATGCCTTTTAAGTTTTGTCGTTTGAAGAAAAAAACAACTAGAACCTTATAGTACTTTTTATTGTTTTTCAAAGTATTCACCACGTAGCTTAATACACTTTTCCATTCGCTTAAACCAGTTATTACATATAACATTTATTCCACTCTAAAGTGGGGGTGTTCAAAATGGCTGACTTGAAAGCGTCGATTGCTTCTTCACCGGACTGGAACCTTTGACCACGAAGACTTCTTAATTTTAGGAAATGTAAAGAAATCGTTAGGGCTTAGGTCAGGGCTGTATGGAGAACGCTCAAGAATTTCTACTTTTTCCTGCTTCAAATACTCAATCGTTTGACGAGCGCTGTGTGATCTTGCGTTGTCGTGGTGTAGGATGATGCGTCGCTTTGACTTAGATTTTCGAAGTTCGGCGATGACTTGTGGTAAACAAACTGTGGTAAACTATTAGGCATGTCCCTGAGATGCCTAATAGAGCCTCTATCTCTCGATACGTCACATGACGATCTTCGAGAATTAGTTGTCTCCCAGCAATGATATTATCTTCAATGAAGGCCGATTTTGGGCGTCCTTCGCGGGATTTGTCACTAACACTAGTATGTCCACGCTGGAATTCTAAATACCAGCGTTCGACAGTCCGCAGAAATGTGGCAGACACAGATGTTAGCTCTTCAAAACACTGAAGCCGTGTCAGGCCTCTTCTAAAGTTGTAGAAAATTATTGCATGAACATTTTCCTTAGAAAGATTCATTTTTGTACGTAACCTGACAGATTCCAATCGACGCTGTGACTAAACAATAGCATTAATCCTAATACTTTAAACTGTTTTGAGATATAAAATTTAAACACATTCGAATATAGAACAGTTCCAAATTCAAAATTGCCGGGAAATACGGAAACGACTGAACTTAAAAGGCATGCCTCGTATAAGGCTGCACGTTTGACATAGTTTGACTTTATTCTTATCGTATAAAGTTGGTATTGATTTGAATGTGTTATATTCACAAGTAATTAACATTTGATTTTCTGATTTAACATTTGATTACTGATTTTCTTAACCAACTTTAAATATTAAATTACTCAACTTGTTATGTGTTGTTAAGGCTTCAATACGTTCTTCCGTGGATAGTTCTTTGAGAATGTCAGATATATCACTCTAAAAGCATCACTAAAGTAGTTATAAAACCTAAAGAGGAAGCCGATTAAAATCGGAAATATTGTTCCAATAAATTCTTCATACGTATCTCAAATACTCAGAACATACACGAGCTATATTGACAAACAAGGGGACAGCTGTAATGAAATTCAAGTATCTGCACTACTCATTTCTTATAATTCCGTGATGTTTGTGAATGTGAATAGCTTACCATGATCTTCGAGTATCATACTCGGTGTTTTATTATTTCTGATCATACACAGGCTCAAGGGCCTGCTTGACCGTCTTGTATTAGATGTCCAAACGAGGACTTAAGTAATCCTACACAATAGACCGTGGATTTTTAATGTTCTTCAATCATATTGAAGTTAAACTGCAAGGGACTGCACACTACATAGCCGGTTCTTGTCTCGGCTTGATGTAGTACCAAGATGTCATAGCTTTTAGCCGTGTCATAGGACGATCAATACTAAGTAAGGTTCTCTACACTACAGAAAAAAGTTTATCATATAAAACAAATGACTAACAGCCTTAAAATTACAAGATACAGGGGGGCAAAACAGCTGACGGGTCACCTGATGGTAAGTGACTACAGCCGCCCGTAGACCCAAAGGAGAGGTTGGGCCTCCTGTAACCTCTTTCAGTTGGTGAAATACACCGAAAGCAATCTCTTCATAACTGGTTGTCTGAAAGGCCGAGGTATTATTCTGGTCGTGCTGGCCCGTAGCCCCGAATCATGGCCCACCCATGTTTATGGTTAAAAAGTCAGACAATTTCATAATAAAGGTTAACCGTTATCAACTGAGATAAAAATCATTTGTTTTCTTACAGAGGACCGCCTACAATGAAATCAGCGCGGGCCAACCCTCGGAATGCACATACACGAAATAATGACCACAAAAAGGCACCAGCTCATCGGAACGCAACCACTTCCCAACGAAAGGCTTCTGACGCGAGGATTCCTAAAATAGGCGCGAATAAAGCACATAGCGGTAAGTGTCTCTTCAATATATGGACGTTTTTGTGTTTTTCCGACTAGTCATACAAAAATGTTCCAGAAAAAGGGCGCCTTAAGTTCGGCTAGAAACCCTATTGTTCAAGCTTTTTTTTTCGGTTTTACCCCAACTATTGTTCGTTATCTTGTCCTGGAATTTTACGCGCATCTTTAGTTACCATGCATCTTTATCATTAGTATTTACGAAGGGCCTTATGACTAGTGTTAGTGACCCTGACTGCTGAACCGGAGGTCGTGGGTTCGATTCCCACGCGGTACAAAAATTTGTGTGATCACATAAATAGTTGTAAGTAAGGCTTGTTTGAAGTTGGCTTCTCTATAGTTATATGCATATCACACTATCTCAAAAACCTAAGACACATACTTATTATCTGTGATTCCACAACATTCATGATATAGCAAGTAGGTATGTTCATACGTATATTAATTGATGTTGCGATCAACATAAACAACTTATTCTAAAGCATTAAATGTATCTATTGCGATACCCATATAGGACCATTTGGCTATAAAACATGTTTTGAATTTACCTACACTGTAATTAATTACCTTTTCTGGACAAGGTTGCATGTCCATTAGTCATCTGCATGTGGAATAACTCAACGAAACAGTCGAATAAAGACTTATAACCCCTGGATAAAATGAACAGGGCACTAAAACCAGCTAAAAGTTAATTCGACAAACGTTAACATTAAAACAATTGTATATTAAACTAATATCATCATGAATAATTGACTTTAAAAAAAATAAAAAAAACTGCCTTAAATGCGCATTGACAATTCCTTTGCGCAATACTTTAAATCGTAAAAAACATGTAATTTAAATACTTTTTTTTTCTATTTCGCTGATGATGACTGATCAATATTAGAAGTTGGGAAAAGCGCACGTGGGGATACGTGCGCTTTTACCAAATTGTATCAGAAAGGCAAAGCCATTTAAATATAACCCATATTTCCCTTGAAATCTTTTCATTAAATTTATATATAGGGGTACAATTTCTGTAATCGCTAGTGTGAAATAACACAAATTCTAATTGTAGGCATTTATTTTTTTACCAAGTATCATCATAAAGAACGTATTTTTCATACCACTTGTCTTTTAATACTTCATACATACATCATACACTCACGCCCGTATGTTCGTAGACAGAGCCGTCTTAAGAGCCCACTTGTTCCTTAACAACAATAATTCTTCATATTCATATAAAAAAATAGTGTAAAAGCATACAAAATTCATGATCTACATTGGGTACGATTTATGCCAGATGAAGGGCTGATAATCTCTGTACTCAGATAGTAGGCAGGAAAATTTATATTTTCTTATTAGATCCATAGCTATAATTTTTTATTTTTATATGTGGATGGACAGATGAACAGACAGGTCACCTGATTGGTTGACCTGCCTGCTTCTCAAGAGTCTTAAGTGCGCTGCCCATCTTAGAGGGGGATGAGAGGAGGGGAAAGAGAAGAGAGGGCAGTTGGGCCTTCGGTACCCTCACTCCCTTGCGAATATAATGTAAGCATTGTTCATCTACCGGTTTTCTTTGAGGCCATGACAGTACTCCGATCGAGCCCACCCATTCGTGCCTTATGCAACATGGCTCTCTCCTCTCACTCATAATTATTTGCTACCAATGCTTGAAATTCCTTTTGGACTAATGGCTATTTCAGTAGCGCACAGAGTTGTTCACAAACTTAAAACGACTTTAATAGTTGACTTTCTATTGCGGTAGCATCGATATGCTAAATTAAGAGATTAATTGGCGGCTTCGTTCGATTTCTCAAAAAGACACAGACCAGCAATTTATGTGAAAGTTATTACACATCACCTTTAAATGATATTTAAATACTATTCTTATTTAGGCATATACAGTACGTGTTATGTAATATACCGTGAAGCCAACAAAGTCTTGATACAACAAAGTGATATGCAATCTAAAATTGAATAATCCAACAATGACTTAAACAGTAAATTGAACATGTTACACATATTAAATGCAGTTTCTTTTTGTGCCTGGCGTAAATACACTGTTATGGTGTATATTTTTTGTTTACTAAATATAGTAAGATTCGAAACCGCACCTAATACAATATAGATATATATACATATGTCTCTACGTAACATTAAAATTAACCATTAGCTAAACAATCAAAGAACATATCAAAGGTTACTTACTGAACATTTTAATGGCAGCCGTACAAATCGGTTAAATTTAATTCTTAACTAAAAATAGACAATATTATAGTACCCTTATAAAAATAAGTAGTAAAGTCTATTATTCTTTTTTATCAATTAAACCCGTTGAGACAATATAATATGTAAATGCGTCCTCAATTAAGGATAGTTATATGCAGTAGAAATGTAGTACTTAGGAATGAGTAGTAGTAAACACTACTTTAAGATTGTACGGAGAAAAGGTCACTAAAACACGAAATGTTAACTAATCCTTCAAATTTGTAGAATCTATCCAGAGTGTAGGGTCGGAATTGCTCGTTCTAACATGTCATCGGTGACTTTGAAAGCTTGTAATTGGCATCTGCTACTACGTATTTTAGTGTAATACTGTTCGTCGTGAGCTTCCCAAATAAAATAAAATAAAATTTAAGCGATTGAGTTTTTGAAGAAAATTTAGATCTTTAGGGACTAGTCGAGCGGCAACGTGTTGTCCTCAAGCGATCGTTTAAAATGGTACGATCACAAAAAGTTCAGCTGCTATCTCTCTAACTTGAATGAGGATTTTCATTCATAATTTCCATCACTTTAGCGATGTTAACTTCAGTAGATGTTGATGGCCGACCAGAGCTAGGCATATTTTCCAACAATTCTCGACCGCTTTTAAATGCACTGTACTCTCACATGTACGAGTTTTTGATAAAGTCGATTCGCCGTATGCTTTCTGTAACATGTTCAGCGACGCTGAATATGAAATTCCATTTGTAACGTAAAATTTGAGACAACCTCTTTGTTCGATGTTTTTATCCATTATAAAAATCACAAAACACTCTTGAGATGATCTTACAAAATCGAGTGCTGAAAACAAACTAAATTACAGATATTGCTCAAACTTCGCGCCAATATAGAAAACAGGTGTGCCAACTTAACTACAAAAAAGAAATATTTGAATTGAATTTGGAATAAGAATTAAATTATCAATTCCCGATGCTTTATTGACACAATGTATACTTTTACTCGGCTTCAAACATGAGACACACCTTTTTAATTAAATACATTTTAACATACCTGTTGTAATATGGATTATGAATAAAATCATGATTATGATTACATATTGATGTAATGTCGCAGCGAAGTTTTTGTTTTTGAGTACAAATCGTGTGTTAGGGAAGTGAACCACGAAGGTCAGTTACAAGTGCTTTAGCGTGAAGTATCGAGATGCGGGCTTGTTGCTATAGAGATAAATAAAGTACATACAGATAACGTCTTGAATATATTAGTCTCTTATCGTATAACATGTTTCCTGTCTATATATGTATGATTTGAAATTTTAACTTGTATCAATAAAATTGCACAAAATGAGAGGTATCACAACCAACCATTGAGTGCAATAGCACTGGATTATTAAATTATAATAACATAATAACACAAATAAGGAGCAAAAGAATAAATTGAAGAGTGTTGGTGTTTGAATAGCAAATTTAAAAAGTTGATTACTAAAAGAAAATATCTACATAATATACCCAGCAGTTGGTCCAGATGTGTTTATATAGATATATTACCAGATTTGTCTTAAAATCCGGTTGGCACCAACGCCGGGAGCGGCTTTGATGTCACTAGAGTGATTGGTTCTAATCTCAAGCGCTTGTTTTGTTGATTTTATAAATAATAAACCTAAGTTGCGCAAAGTCATAATTGCGATTATGAAAAAATGAGGAATCTATCTAATTGATTCCGTGGTTTTCATGGTTATAACAAATATATAGTATATACACCTCTGTCATTTCTATTGAAGTTAAGCCAATCTTGTTCTATATCGCACAATAACGGTAGATTTAAGTAGCCATTACAAACATTGTTAAAAATCACACAGCTTGTGAAAATGAGTCCAAATGTTGATAGGAGTCTTTTCTTACGACGTTGTAAGAAATCAACGTTATTAAAATTATGTGCCACATCTTGAAGGTTTTAAAAGAATACTGTATAGTTACATTGGTAGACCCACAACCGCTTTCGATCAGTATGATGGGCAATAACCTTTTCCTACTGAGGGTACCCTTTCGAAACCGTGTTACTGTGTGTGGACCACAGAGGTAACACGGTTTCAAAGGGGTGTTACTAGTAAATATAGAGTATACAGTGTTATAGAGACTACGCCCACCAAAAGAAAATAATTATGCAACGGCACCTAGTTAATTGTTCAGGAATCGGCTCCAACGATTTTCATGAAATTTTGTATATAGGGGGTTTCGGGGGCGATAAATCTGATCTAGCTAGGTTTCAGTTTTAGAAAACGTCGTTTTATCCGTGTTTTCAGGCCATGAAAAACTGCTACAATATCATTAGTATACGAAGGTAAATTTCGCCACCATCTATAAGGTTGTAATAGATCAGGTGGGAAATAAGGCGGTCCCGTAACCAGATTACCCCGGTTCGAGTCCTGATGATTATTTTATTTAACTTTTTTTTTCGTTGTTTTACACGATTTACCAAAAAATACCGAGCAAAGCTCGGTTATCCAGGTACTATATTTTAAAACATATTATCGTAAAAATGGACGTGCTAATATTCATATTGGCATGTCCATTTTTATAGCATTTCCTTGCTATAAAATCGTACGTGATCTTAGCGTATCTTGATAAAATATTAAAACGCGTCATAGACAATAAAACCTCTGTACAAATAATACAGTAGAGACGGTGTAAATGTCTGTCACGTACTACACAGCTGAGACTGGGCATGACATTGTATTTATCGTTTAGGGTCTGTTGCTTTAAAAACTCATATCATGTACATTTTATTTGGACGAAAAATTTATAGTGTAATTTCTGACTTCCTTACGTTTCTATTTTTAAATAGTTTATTTGATTATTGTCTCATTATTATTGAAAAATATTTTTTTAGCTCTACAACAAACTGAAATATGCCAGAATGATCTTTCAATGTACATATGTTGTAAGGTAAACACGTGTACCCGCAGCATTTATTTTTCAGTAGATCTAGCGTGCTATATATGTATGTTTGGTTATTCTTATAACGACAATCATTAGATTGCATCCTCGCAGGCTACGGTCAAAGCGTATAAAGGTCTTACGCGTAGTGATTTAATCTTAGAAGAAATCATTTAATTACGTTGTTATAGATAGACAGACTGATCTCTAAATAAATAGCATATTGGTTTAACGATTTACTTTAATCTAATAACTGACTTGTATCTATTATACTTACACTGTCGCCTGCATTCCCAAAAAGGCAGGCAGAATCGTTATAAACGCCCAGATTTTGCCGATTATAATTTAGTGCGATATACGTAATACGGGTTGACGTCATACGGGCACTTTTGGAATTTGATTGGGAAATTTGGAGTATGTTGACAGGAGAGGGAAGGAAATGGTTATAGCTTGTAAAGGTTACAGGGTAGTATACCTATAACTCGAACGGGCTGGTGCCGTGAAATCCGCGGCGTCTAATCGAACTACTTTTTAAGATTTAAAATATTCTTAATTTGTGAGTTACCTCTTATCCAATCAAAAATAATACCTTAAACGGAATACATATTCGATTTTTTTTATGCGGTGACCCGTCTGCTCGTTTGCCCCCTATCGCATAAAAAAAAAAAAAAAACGAGCAGACGGGTCAACTGATGGTAAGTGACTACCGCCGCCCATGGACACCCGCAACTCAAGGGTCACAAGTGCGTTGCCGGCCTTTTAGGTAGGAGTACGCTCTTTTCTTTCGATTCGATTATTATTTACTCGACAGGCCTGTTGGTCTGGTCGTTACTGATTGCCTGACTGCTAAGACAGAGGTCGCGGGTTCGACCCACATAGGACAAAAATGTGTGTGGTCCGCAAATACTTGTACCGCGACTGGGTATTCTTGTGTCCTTTGTTTGTATGTTTATAAAGCCCCTGCGATACAGTAATATTGCCTAGTGATTGAGTAGTCTTTTTATAAATGATGTTCTAATTATAAAATAAATTAACATATTACAGCTAAAACCAAGGACAACAGCAATAAAGATCATTCCAGCGGCAAGGATAGACAAGATAGAGACAACAACAATGGCGACACGGATGATGAGAAACACAAAGATGAAGAGAGAAGGTTCGAGCCACCTTCAGCTGCTGATGGTGACCTGGTCGAAGTACTCGGTGAGTTTAAATTGACCTGTATGTGTTTTGTGATTTAGGTATACAGATGAACAGACGGATCCCCTGTCGGTAAGTGACAACCGTTGCCAATGAACACTTGTAACTCAAGAGTCGTGCCCTGTCCACCTTTGAGGGTGAAGGGGGTGGGGACGGAGGAGAGGGGGCATGAGGGATCAGAAAGAGCTGAGAGTGAATGAGGGGAAATGATACAGGAGATAGGGAGTTGGGCCTTCGGTACCCCTCACAGACTCCGCAATACAATCCAAGGATTGTTTGTAGACCGGTTTTCTGTGAGGCCCGGGTATCGCACCGGTGGAGCCGGGCCCATTCGAGCCTAAGCATACCATACATACCCACGGTAATGTTAATAATTATTAATTATACTATAAACAGATCGGTTTTTAATCCTTCGAGTTGAGGAGTTGGTGTTGTCGCATGGCATAATTTGAATTTTCGTGGATTAGAGATTTAGAGCAGGATTAGAGCGATACATATCGTCGCTTAGGTTTTAACACCAGTCATATTTTGAGCAATATACACGCATTTAAACGCACAATATAAACGCATTTCATTCAATTAGCAATCGCGCAAGACGCATCGTTTGACGCATCTAGCACGATTGTTTTTTATTTATTTTTGACAACTGCAACCATCAGAGTCATTAATCACTAGACCAACAGGTCAGTGTCATCAAGTTTTAATAAATGGTGGGTTCAGAGTTGTATAGAAAGTCACAACAACAGTTGTATGTTGTTTAACAAAAGTTGCGCAGTATGTCGTCCGCGGTGTAAGAACTAAAGCGACTTGGTGTTCTACAGAATACATCTAAATTAACTATCTACAATAAGATAATCCAAGTAAAAAGTCAATTCATTGTGATAGAACTCAAGAATATGATGTTAAAAATCCTGAATACCTGAAGAATAATGTAGTTCAGTGACCAATGATGCACACTGTTCCACGTTTCGAACCCTAATGCCACGCATAAGTATATAATGTTGATAGCGTAGTTAACTTGAAACAACTTATGTACGCACTGAGTGGATTATACAGTATGTCTATTAAATTAATGTATAGAGCAATATATTAAAAAAAAAATGTTATGCTGACTATGTATATTTGCACGCCACTCCCATATTTGCAATACATATGTGTGAACACAATTATTAATTGTAAGACCCATTGTATTCCATATTACAGCAAATATATCTATCAACATAAGTACGTACACCTATATCTCCGAAGCGTAAGGCAGAGGCGTACAAACGCCCACATTTTACCAACCATAATGTAGTCACACTTACGTAACAGAGGCAAGCTTATTGACGTCGACCGGGCGCGGACTGTTTATGTCTAATAGATAACAATCCTACGCATTACAAAAATGTACGTGGTAGAGCCATGCTTAGGCACGAATGGGCCGGCTCGACCGGTGCGATACCACGGCCTCACAGAAAACCGGTTGTGAAGTAACGCTTGCGTTGCATTTCCCCGAAATTAGTGCCGTTTCCGGACGCCCAACTCCCCTCTCCTTATTCCTCTCCCCTGAACTCCCGCCCCTTTTCCTATCTCCTCAGCCCCGTCTCTTTTCCCTCCCCGCATACACTCTTCCCTCTTCACCCTCAAAGGCGGACAGCGACCCCCCAGTTCCAGGTGTCCATGGACGGAAGTTGTCACTTACTATCAGATGACCCGTTTGTTCGTCGCCCCCCCCTATAATATATATAAAAATAATTACCAGTTACGACACTTAAAGGCAGGGTGACCCTATTCTCCTTTTCCGTGGAGAACTACACGGTTGACATATGTACGTAGGTACATGAAATATTACTTGTTAATTTACTGCTTCGAATTGTTTTCAGAACGGGACATAGTGCAAAAGAATCCCAACATCAGATGGGACGACATCGCAGACCTCAGAGAGGCCAAACGACTCCTGGAAGAGGCCGTAGTCTTGCCGATGTGGATGCCGGACTTCTTTAAAGTAAGTATTTGTGATGCCAGTGTTAAGCCATGACAAAAATACCACTTTAAATTTTGTAAATAAATCTTAGAAGTTATTGACTTACATATTATAACGCTTGAAGCATTGTACAAAAGTTTATTTTGCAAATTTGATTTGTCTGTTATCCTAGTGGTTCGTGATTCTGACTGCTGAGCCAGAGGGTTCGATTTCAAATAGTGGGAACAAATTTTTATTAGTTATTCTTAGCCTGGGTGTTATACGTGTCCGTTTTTTTAATGTTTTGTGAGAAATATACACACATACAGCATATAAATGTAAGAAACATGAAATAAAATTATTTTTCTATCCTTCTTACCTAAACATGACGAAAGCTATAAGGTACGGTTACAGAGATTTCTCTCTTGAGAACGCGGAACATCCAAGCATACCTCGAATTCTCGTTAAAAAAGGTCAAACAAACACAACAAGAATTCCTATAAATAGAGAATATTATTTAGTAAAGTGACTGTGTAGTAAGTTAAATAAGTTTTGGTTAATTTAATAGGAAAGTAACTTGTCACATCTCTTACACGGCTAGCATAGCTTTTACCAAATATAAACATACTGTTGATAAACACATATATACAGTCGTGGTCAACTAATTAAGGACATTCAAGATAGTGGACAGCAATAACCGGCTATGTACATATAAATATAAAACCCTGTTGATTTCTCAGTAACTATTATTTGCATAATTTGATCCGATTATTATACTATAAATGGCTGTAAATAAAAGATTAAATAAATATAAAAAAGTGTTTAATATCAAAGGTTAACTATGTATTCAATTTAAGGTACAATTCTGTAGCTGGACATTTAATGAAGAACAGTAAAGTAAAATGAAAAATAGAGTTAAACAGAACTAATAATCTGCAGTATTTTAATTTCTTTAACAACTTCATTTTATTACGGGTAAAATCAGTACCCAGTAGCAAAACCTTTGTTAGTAATTACCGCTTGACACCGATGTGGCATAGACATTATCAGTTTCTGACATATTTCAACAGGAATGTTTGCCCATGCCTCACAAAAAGCTTCATTAAGTTCATCTAAAGTTGTGGTACGATAAATGGCAACTTTTTTCTTAATTTCGTGCCAAAGGTGCTCGATTGGGTTGAGGTCGGGGCTATTTGCTGGCCAATCTAGCACTGATACCGACTGTCTGTTAAGAAACGACTTGACTGAACGGGCTGTATGTTTTGGGTCGTTATCATGCTGAAAAGTCCATATAATAGGAAGATGTTCCTCAGCATAGGGAAGCATAGTTTCTTCTAATATTGCCTTGTATTGATGTTGGTCTAAGTTACCCTGAACTTTCCTCACAGGTCCCACTCCACGTCCAGAAAATGATCCCCACATTTTAATGTTTCCTCCGCCATGTTTCACCTGCTTTTTTGTGAATCTTGGATTCATTTCCGCTTTTACAGGACGCCGTACGTATTGCCTTCCATCTGAAGAAATCAAATTAACCTTGGTCTCGTCAGAGAATAATACATGTTGCCATTGGTCGTAGGTCCAATGTCCATATTTACGTGCAAACGAAAACGTGCATTTCTATGCTCTTTCTTTAACAACGGTACTTTGCGAGCCACTCTTCCGAACAACCCTGCTTCTACCAGACGTCGTCGAACTGTCCTCGCTGATACACTGACTCTTTCGTCTGCCCCAAACACTTCATGGTTAATTAAAATAGAGCCTAGAAACGGATCTTTCTTAGCTAACCTGGTTATCATTCTATCTTCTTGCGGAGTTGTTTTTCTCGATCTTTTTTTTCTGGGCACATTTAAAGTTGTGTTATTGCGCCTGAAATGTTGCACTGCATTGCATACCATAGTTTTTGAACAATTTAAATATCCTGCTATCCTTCGGTATGACCAACCACGCTCGACAAACTTCATGATAATTTTTCGTAGTGTTGCATCGCAACTTTTATTTTTGCCCATTGTTCTTCAAAATAACTCTCAAAACTTGAAATTACAAATCTAGATTGCCGCCAAAACTACCACAAAGAATAGGAGAAGAAAGAAAATAATAATTGAGATTCAGATTTTGAAACTAGAACGCAATATCTCAGTGTCCCTAATTAAATGGCCAGCCAGCATTCTTTGAACAAATAGCACTGTGATCATCTATCAGCTATACTGTAAAGAGGTTTAATGTTTAAGAAGTTGTTATTGTTTGTATAATTAGGCACATAAATGACTAATTATACTTACATGTAAAAGATGTGGAATATTGTTTAGACTCGTTGGAAAATAAAAAATAAATTCACAATTTGGATTAACTAGAGAGTGTCCCTAATTAGTTGACCACGACTGTATATATAGATATATATTAGATTTTAATTATAAATATCTATATACATATTATAGAGAAGTTAAATCCAGACAGAATGATCATGCTCATCACACAGTTATTTGTAGTGGGAAGGTACCCAACCCAACAACACTTGGCTGAGTAAGAAGGATCACTAACCACTAGACAAATAGACTATACTACTATCACTAACACTAGATAAAAAGTTATATGAAACAGGTGACCATGCATGCATACATTCACGCTTATATCCCCGAAAGGGTAGCAGAGGCGCATCAAACAACTAATATAATAACCCAACATAACATAGTCCCTCTTACGTAATACCTGTTGCCGTCAACCGGGTACTGTATAAACTATATACATACTATCGGGTAGATAACAGTCCGGTCCCTTAATCGCGTTTGTCGACACCCACGGGAAAAGATGGGGTCACCCACGGGTGGCACTATTCTACTTCTCCGAGAACCACACACGGCTTTAGGTCGTTGAAGTATATTAAATGTTTCTTGAACAGGGCATCAGGCGGCCGTGGAAAGGAGTTCTAATGGTGGGTCCCCCTGGCACCGGTAAGACGATGCTGGCTAAGGCCGTGGCAACTGAATGCGGCACCACTTTCTTCAACGTATCATCTTCTACACTCACATCGAAGTACAGAGGTGAATCCGAGAAACTAGTCCGATTGCTGTTTGAAATGGTACGTATTACTAATACTATATTTGCACTGTGTTGCTTTAAGATTTTTGGATATTTTAGGTTGGTTAAATAATATTTTTTTCCCTGATAAACAGAAGAGTAATTCAGTTTGTAATCTACTTCTGACAAATTTTATTCAGGGCCGTTATGCTGTTTTGCCATTATTAAGTAACATACGTCCATTCAAACTTTTGCGTATATAAAGTATAAGAGAAAGTATTTTTCGTATACATCAAATACCAAATGTAAATTAGTTATTTCTTACTAATCAAAGTTTTGAAGTATAACAGTAGTTTTAAAAATGAGGTTTTGCATTGGCCGTGATCTCTTTCCTCTGTTACTTCGAATTGGTGGTCTGTGTTCATGTTCTCTAAAGAATACTTGCATTATATTTCACCCACTGAATGAGGTTACAGGAGACCCAACCCTTTACTTTATAATCCCACTCGCACATCCCCTATCCACTGTCCCAAAGGCGGACAGCGTACTTTCCACTCTTGAGTTGCAGTTTTCCATGGGTGGCAGTAGTCACGTTTGCTCATTTGCCACCCTATACTGTAAGAAAGCCAAGAGAGGAGATATAATAAATAATAGTTGTAATATTTTGCAGGCAAGATTCTACGCCCCCAGCACGATATTCATCGACGAGATTGACTCTCTGTGTTCGCGGCGCGGCTCCGACAGCGAGCACGAGGCCTCGCGCCGCGTCAAGTCCGAGCTGCTCGTACAGATGGACGGACTCGGCTCGGCCTCTGATGAACCCGCCAAGGTATATATTCGTAATCACTATTTATTTCTCTTTCACGCTTAAATCTGATGCTTTTAATACTAATCATATGTGGGAGACTAGTGTCTGTAGTAGGAAACCCTCACACACACACACACACAGCTTACCAGGATATAGTAAGAGCCACAGAAGATAGTAAATTTTATAAAAGTCTCAGAGGCAATTTTTTGGCATTATCTATACATTCAATGAATTATTAGTGTCTTATAAGGAAAATTAAATAAAAAAAAAAACAATAAAATATTTCTTATTAATCCTATTACTTAGATAAGAAGTAAGAAGGTCCAGTGCCATGTCTGTAATAGCGTAGTTATATAATTTCCAGCTCAGCGATTAAAATACAGAAAAGGAGATCAAAACTCACATAAAACAAGCACTGACATTCTGATAGAGCTACAAAGATTGTCAAACGATTAGGTAGGTATATTAAATACTTTAAATTTATTTATTTATTTCGTATCCTATAATAGATTCTTGAATTGTTTAAAATGGGCCCGGCGCATTAATATACTCAGTCGAATAAAAAAAAATTTGTTCGTCAATTGGCGGAGATAGATAACACTTAACATACATTAACAAAAATATACATAGAACCAGTCGAACACAGAACCTCCTTCTTTTGTGAAGTCAAGATACACAACCTACACGTTTTAAAGTGAGAAATAGAAATGCAATCTACATACATATGTTGTTTCCTATAATACTTTTCTTTTGAGTAATAATATGAGCATTTTCATAATAAATATATGTAAATACATGTAAATACACTACAGCTGACATTTTAAAAGAATCCACATTTTACATCGTATCGAAAATACATTAGCAGTGATTATAATAAATATGACAAGTCTAGTGAAATTTGATTGATTGATTTGAGTTACTTAAAACTTATATGGCCGCAAAGAATAACTCTTAGGGTGTCGAGATACGGGTTTATGCAAAAGCCACTGCCACTGCTACCTATTCATAGCACTTGACCTCTTTTAAGCCTGGTGACAGTTTCACTACTGGACCAGTTATTTATCAACCTGAGCACTGTTGGAGTTTAATTGCCTCAAGAATGGTTGGCATGTTGAGGTTCGTGTAGTTCGTGATTGCTGTGAACCATCTCGTATTGAATTATAGTGCAAGAATATCAACAATAGGCTTGCCTGTATTATGTAAAACTGGATTAAATTATAATCGGCAGAATGTAGGCATTAACGCCTCTACCTACACCTTGGAGGGTACAGGCTTGAGTGTATGTCTCATGTGATTAACATTTAGCACTTTTTATTTTTCATGTTGTACTATACAGTTTTGTTATTATATTCCATATAACATACCATGTATGGCTAACTCTCTAAATAAAAGGATATTGTTTCCAGGTTGTGATGGTATTAGCAGCTACGAATTTCCCCTGGGACATAGACGAGGCACTCCGACGGCGATTAGAGAAGCGCATTTACATCCCACTGCCGACGCAGGAGGGACGCGAGGCTTTGCTGCAGATCAACCTCAGAGAAGTCAAGGTCGATCCCGAGGTAGAACTGCGTGGAATCGCCAAGAAGTTGGAGGGATATTCGGGTGCTGATATCACTAATGTCTGCAGGTTAGTTGATCTTTGATGTCTATAAAAAAAAGGATACAAAAAGTCAAATACAAGAACCTCTTCCTTTTTTGAAGTTAAAATACTAAAAACAGACACCTCAAAACTAATCTTCAAGGGAATACTTAGATTCAAACTCGATATCTTCAGTACCGTCCACATATACACTGGACAGCAAATAAACCGGTATATCCGCTACCTTGGAACCCTGATTCGATTTTCTCAATAAGTATAAAAGTTACAACTATCAAAGTTATACATGCAGAAGGTGCGTTTCATGTCGATTAAAATTACTTTATAATTATTCTAAAATAATTGCAACTCTCATTGTAATTAAGCAACAAACACAATGCTAACTATTTGTTCTGTTTCGACTAGAGCTCGCGATTAGCGTTTTTTTTTTTCTACAATTAGGGTAGTCGGATATTTCATAGTTTTTGTCCATCGTTTGCTCAAAAGCGTATATTTTTGCTAATTTTTCGATCAATAATGCTCTAAGACTTCGATTCAGCAGATCTTCGGTACCACGAGTTTACAGACTGACGATAGATACCTAGAGACTGGAGCATTCGATCGCCGTCCAAATACGGGCAGTCCTAGGAAACATCAGCAGCGGATGATCGTTATATTCCACTTACTGTTCTGTGAAATCGCCGCCTAAATTCAGTTCAAGCCCAATGAAGTCTGCCAGACGAACACCAATTGGTCATAAGTTCAAATACCGTCAGACGGAAACTTGCTGAACACGGAACCTGACTCTCAAAGAGAGCTGAGACGTTAAAGCAGTGGGGAATGTACCCTTCACTGATGAGACCAGGGTGATCTACATGGAAGTAATCAACATCAGAGAGTATATAGTCGCCTTGGAGAACGTTATTCTCAGTGTTGCACCGAGGAAACTGTTACTTATGGAGGAGGATCTGTAATGGTCTGGGGCGGCATCTCCTTAACCGCACATACAGCGCTAGTTTTGATTGAACCGGCCCGTACAGGTGGATTGATATTTCATCGCTATATAACTGAAATCTTTGCAGCCCATGTGGTACCTAACCTAACGCAGGATATATCGGGAAAGATATGCAGATGATGCAAGCACGGCCTCATATTTATTTATTTAACTTAATGCACATCTTCAGTGGTAGAGCCATGCTTAGGCACAAATGGGCCGGCTCGACCGGTGCGATACCACGACCTCACAGAAAACCGGTTGTGAAGTAACGCTTGCGTTGCATTTCCCCGAATTGAGTGAGGTTTCCGGAGGCCCAATTCCCCCGCCCCCCTTTTCTCTCCCCTCATCTCCTTTCTCCTTTTTCCATCACCTCATCCCTCCTCTCTTCTTTCCGCTCCCTGCAATCCCCTATCCCTCATCACCCTCAAAGGCGGGCAGCGCACTTGCGACCCTTGAGTTGCAATATAGTATAAAAAAAAAAAAAAAAAAAAAAAAAAAAAAAAAAAAAAAAAAAAAAAAACCATGTTGTACAAGGCGGACTTAATGACTTAAGCATATTGCATATAGTCATATGGTCACCCAGTGTCTACGCGACGTCGGCATTCGTACGATGGACTGGCCACCTCGAAGCCCGGACTTGAATCCGAGAGAACACTTATGGGATGAGCTGAATGAAAATAAAAGCTGAAGACGAGTGGGATGCAATTCCTCAAGATTTCATCGTCAGACTGGTGAGGTCGATAGACGACGAGGATACTGGCAGTAATTTGAGCAAAGGGAAGGAATACTAAATGCCGCCAAAAACCTTTTTTTATTTAAGTTTTAAGTTGTGAGTTTTATACACATACACACATACATACGCTCACTCCTGTATCCCCTTAGAGGTGGGCACAGGTGTATTAAACACCCACATTTTACCAATAGGAATATGGTCCCACTAACATAGTAGGGGACGAGTCTATTGCCGTCAAACCGGGCACTGTATACATACTGTCTGATAGATAACAGTCCGATCCCTTAGTCGCCTTTTACGACACCACCGTTAAGAGATAGGGTGGCCCTATTCTATTGCACCGTGAACAACGCGGTAAAGTCAGTTATATACTTTTTAAAGAATATCGAATCAGAGTTCCAAGGCAGCGAGTGACCCGGTTTGTTTGCTGTGTCCAGTGTAGTTTAATTATTACGCATTAGTTTATTGATATATTTATAGATCTAAACAGTCTAAATAGTTTTTTTTTTATATTTCAGGGACGCGTCAATGATGTCGATGCGTCGCAAAATAGCCGGCCTCAAGCCTGAACAGATCAAACAACTTGCCAAGGAGGAGCTCGACCTCCCCGTCACTAAACAGGACTTTATGGAAGCGCTCTCAAAGTGCAACAAGTCCGTGTCTAAGGGCGACATTCAGAAATACCTCTCATGGATGGCCGAGTTCGGCTCTTCTTGATTGTTGCATTAACAGTGACTTTAATCATAAATTGTACAGTGTTTAAGCACCTAATGGGGGGCCATACTGAAAATGAAACAATCTCCCAGGTCAAAATTAGACCACACTTTGTATAAAAGCAATGGTCCTCTTATTTCAAGTTCAGTCAAAACTCAACCTAAGAGCTCGTATTCACTAAAACATTATTAAAAAGAAACGTCTAACTACAAATAAAATTTCACGTATAAATCAATGAAATTTTGTTAGTCGTTGACGGCTTTTCCGCTTTTGTGTATATAAGCTCTTAAGTTCCAATGAAATTGGTGTTAACACTTAACATTTTTTTTTCTAAAATATTGCTGCCCAGCAATATTTTAGAAAGAGATGATATAAATAAAAGAATTGCCTTATAAACTCAATCTTAAAAATGTAAGTTAAGGAAGTAACATTCAGACTGTTGCAGTATTAATACGGAAAGTATGAAATGATAGTGGCATATCGAAATTGTTCTTAGTGAGAAGGTTAATCTTTTGTCAGTTTAGTCATACATTCCGGTTTTATTCTAATTGTGTAAATAAGCTTCTATCTAACACTTCTTTGTTAAAGGGGGAAAAAATCACAACTTGAAAACACATACACACAGTTTCACGCTGTTCTCAAGCAGCGGTACTCTTATCCACGTAATGGTGACTGTGTATTTAGAAATGTTTTGTTTAGGTTCTTTAACATAAAAAAATAGGAAAAATTGTCCCTCTGTTGGCGTCATTTAATTATCACAAAACAGTGGGTCGCAAAAAAACCGGAATAACACATATAGTAGTTTTGTATTTTGTCTCGGACATCTGGAGACAAGTGTCCTATATTCTGACCTCAAAAAATACATCTATGTTCTGTAAATTTTTGTCTCGATTTCAACACAATATTAGTGCGGAATTGAGTTTTGCATTGTTATCATAAAAAATCCAGATAAACCTTCCTTTATGGACGCTTTTAGCGTTGATAAGGTGCGAAAACAATTTTATATTATCTGACAGATTTCTAACATTGATTAGATTATTAAACATATTTTTTTTCCTTTATATTTATGAAACGAAAGTGATTCAAATACACCACTTGACATTGAACAGTGCTGACAAAAGTAATATCCATAAACATCTTGGTGCACTCAACCTAATTGGACATTAAACGTTTTGATTAAATAGAGTGAAAAGCAAAACACAACTTCCTTCTTTGTATATATTACTTAATACTAATGTTAATATTGTATTACTTGCATAAATAAATTGGAGCTTAACATTTGCCAGATCTGTCATCACATTACATAATGTTGTCCATAAAACATGGTGATCTTTGTACTTAAATTAGGTTAATTTTGAGATTTTGTTTTACTTAGACTATAGTTTTATGCCATAACTAATTTATGTGTACTTTTATAGATTTTTATTTCACAATGCTATTTACGTTACAATTAAATGATATATGTATTTGGCATTTATATAATAGAATTCGCTCAATTAAAATTAGCCTCTTTGATTTGATTTGATTGAAAAATGTTTACTTTGCGAAATGTTTCTATTAAAAAAATATATTATTTGGAAGTAGCGCCGTCACCACCTCTTTGTTTGTAACTTTTACCATTTATTACGAAAATGTATTGTTAGTGTAGAATAGCAATGGAATCTTGTGTTCATTACAATGTCGGTACCAAGTGTTTCAGGTAAATCATAATGGTCTTAAAACATTGGCGAAGAATAACGATATTTTTGCAAAATAAATTAACAAGTACTGTATAACAAAAACATGAAAATAAATCAATTTTTAAATATGCCAATTTCCCTTTTTTCTTACTTATACCTTGTCTTGCGATCCGTTTATTACTTTTTAAAATCTTATTTTGTTACATAACTAATGATGTTTTGTTATCAGCTTTTACTTATTTACACTCGAGTGGTAAAACAGATCAGATAATATGGTTCCCCTTACTTTAAGCTGTTATGGGTTCCATACGCCAAAGTTATCTGATGTCGATACCCTTAAAATATTCTTTACTGTACACCATTAATACGCAACTAGTATTAATCTTGTAAATCATAGTATAATGGGCTGTCTTATCACTAATAGCGATCTCTTTCAGACAACCTAGAATGAAGATAATAACAAAATTATATAATAAAAACAATAGTTGATGGCGTACGTGATATAGAAGTCAGATATTTATACGTATAAGCAGAGTTGCTTAGTATATATACCGGTATCTAGTAGTATCGTTTTAGATTAGAAGCAGCTTAGATCTATGTAAGGGAATAGAAAAATAATATTACAGCGTAACATAATATTGCTTGACCCTTGTTTTTTAAAAGCTAAGGGTTTCAGCATGCCTTACTTTTTTTTTTTTTTTTTTAACGTGTGGAAACCCCCTCGGGCCGTCATCCCACCGGGGTTTTCAGTGGAACGGTGTGTCGGAATCAGACCGACTAAAACCACACGGTGTGCCATGCTGCGCTTAAAATAGGAGGAATCCGGGAACAGCTTTAGTAAGAGCCTAGCGCTTTTGCCCGCAAAAGTGCGGGCACCACCTTCCGGTAACTCTCAATTAGGCAATGTCCAGGCACACCAGGACGTCGCCTCCTCGCGGCTGGCCTTTATAGCGGGTGGAGGGGAAAACCCGTCCCGACCACCCACAGCCACACTCAGGGCGGCATGAGGCGCAAGTAAGCGCGCCTCCGCCGCCCGGTACGCCGGCGGCGAATTAGGTCCGAGTGGAGATCGTCCTCGCGGGCCCGTTCCACCGCCTCCTTCTGTGAGATGACCTCCTCGCAGAAGGTTGCGACCGCGGTAAAATTCCTGTCGCTACCGGCCATGGAGCGTATGACGGCCGGCAGCAAAGGATCCTCTCCGATGACTGCAGTGAGGACCCGACCCGTGCCCGGAAAGAACCTGCGTCAGTCGAAAGGAAAGGGTCCCGTGCTGCCGCCCTGCCCACTCGACGATGACCGGCTGGAGCGCCTCCACGGTGGCTAAGCCAGCACGTGGAGCCTCCAGCCGGGACGACCAACGAGCCATAGTGACTCGGCGAGCGGCCTCACGCCACTCGCGTACGTCTTCGGGCGGGGGCCGATTGCCGCTACCCGCCCTGAAATCAGTCGTTCGCCGAAATACTTCGGCGAGCACTTCCGCCTCCAAGTCCCACGGGGGAGTACCGGCCAACGCGCACGCCGTTTCCGTCGATACGGTGCGGTAACCGCGTATGGCTCTAACCGCCATGACCCTTTGAGGGCGCCAGAGGCGTGCCCTATTCTGGGCGGTCAGAGCCTCCGCCCACACCGGTGCACCGTATAGTGCCATTGACTGGACAATCCCCGTGTACAGTCGTCTTGTAGCAACGCTGGGTCCACCCAAGTTGGGCAAAAGTCGCCCAAGGGCGGACGCAGCGCCGACCAACCTTGGAGCCAGCTGCAGGAAGTGCTCGTCGAATCGCCATCTTCCGTCGAGGATCAGGCCCAGATATCATATGTGGGCCCGAACCGGCACGAGGATCGAGTTGACCATTATGTAGGCGCCAGGGGGCGGACCTCGACGGGGCCCATGGAATAAAAGGGCCTCCATCTTATCTAAGGCCACCCGCAACCCTAGCGCCTCGATGCGCCCGACCACCAGTGAGGCTCCTCTGGTGGCCAGGCGTGCCGCCTCTTCAAAGTTCGCCACCTGGGCTGTGACCAGTGTGTCATCGGCGTAACAGATTACGCCCAGCCCAGGAGGGAAGTCACCTCGAAGGGCCCAGTCGTAGCCCATGTTCCACAGGAGTGGTCCAAGGACAGACCCCTGCGGAACACCGCACGACATGGGCCGACAACTCAAATTTCCCTCTCGATCCTCGTACACGACGGTATGCTCCTCCAAATAGTCTGCCATCAGCCACTTCAGGTACTGTGGCACCCCGTGTTAGCGGAGCGCTTCCCTGATGCAGCTGAATGGCAGACTATTAAAAGCGTTGGCAATGTCCAAAGACACTGCCAACAACACGCCGCCACAGCTCACTGTTCGCCACACTCACCTGTTCGGTCAGAGCACTTAGGCGCATTACAGCACCGATCGTCGAACGCCCCGCTCGGAAACCAAATTGGGTATCCGACAAATCGGGGCCGACCTCGCTCAGGTGCCGGACGATGCGGGCAGAGAGGATCCTCTCAAACAATTTACCCGCCTCGTTCAACAGCACGATGGGCCTATAGGCCGCGACCGAATCCGTAGGCCGTCCCGGCTTTCTTAAAAGAACCAGCTTCCCGCTCTTCCAGCAGTCAGGGAAGCGTCCAGACGCCAAGCATGCATTGTACACCTCCCTGAGGCGGTCCGACATGTGGTTGAGGGCTAGGGCCAATATTCGGGCAGGGATCCCGTCCAGTCCGGGGGCGGTGTTCTTAGAACGGATTCGAAGGACAGCCGCCCCTATCTCTGCCTCATTGATAGGTGGAACCTCCTCCTCCTCGAAGTCCCCGTCGTCTCCGGCCAAGGGGGCCATCGACGGGGATGAGTGCTCTACCCGTTGCGGGAAAAGGCCCTCAACCACTTCCTGCAGAAAGCTGGGCTTGAGAGTCTCAGTAAGGGGGGGGGCCCAGCGTGCGGAGCTTTTGTTGCGCCGCACGATAAGGGCGACCCCAGGGGTCACGATCGAGACCCTCCAGCATCTCTTTTCTCTTCTCCTCTTTGGCGCGGCAAATGGCCAGCTTCAGAGTTTTCCGTGCCTCTCGGTATTCCTCATGAAGCCGGTCCTCTTCCACTTCATCGCGGTGACGCTGACGGCTGCGGGTGTAGGACCTCCGGGCACGAATGCAGGCCACACGGAGATCCACCTACTCCTGGGACCACCAGTAGACCTCCTTCGTTGGAGGCCGACTTCCTCGAATCCTGGGCATGGCCGCATCGCAGATATGCGTTACCGCATCGCAAAAGCGGCCTGCCCCCATGTCTACCTCCTCGGTCGGAGGCTGTGGAGACAGCCAAGAGTAAATTATGGCTGCCTCCTCCAGTAGATCCCAGTCTAGCTTAGAAATAGCCCACCGCGGAAAGCGGGAAGGATACTACGCCAAGTGACCCCTTCTGGGGTCCTGGGTCCGGGAGAGCTCAAATCGGATATAAAGGTGATCCGAGAGCGTCTCAACCTCTTCTAGGACACACCAGTTCCTTACTCGTGCGGCGAGAGCAGGGGTAGCGAACGAAAGGTCCACTATCGACCCCCCCTGCTGTCGCACGCACGTGTTTGTGGTGCCTCTGTTTAGGACACAGAGGCCCACCGATGTTGCCCACTCCTCAACAGCGTCGTTCCGTGCGTCCGTCCTGGGGGAACCCCACGCAACGGACTTGGCGTTGAAGTCCCCCAGCACTAGAACGTGCCCAGACGCTAGTCGCCGTATCGAGGTTTCCAGGTTATTGAGGAAGACCTCGAAATCGCTCAGACTCCGGTTGGGAGAGAAGTAGACACCATAAATGGTGATCCCCCCCATTCAGCGGCAAAATATCCAAAACCCTTGTCTCTAAGCGACAAGGGCGGGGAATGAGCCGCCGTGGAGCCGATGACTGCCGGTCACCCAACCAGTTTAGACGGTAAGGAACGTAATAGGGCTCCGCAGCTACGGCCACTTCGATCGACCACTCTGCCATGGTTTGCAGTAAAAGGTCCTGCGCACCGGCACAGTGGTTTAGGTTCGTCTGGACAAGGAGGCTGGAGACTTAGTCCATTATTGAACTGTCTCTACAGCCTCCTCCATGGGCGATGGTAGCGACGCACGATTAACACCAGAGGCAGCCTGGGTCGAATGGCTAGCTCCGGATGTTTGCTGAGAAGCGCGGGGTGACTTGCAGCCCCCCTGCCCCATCTGATGATTGGCGGGGAGATTACCCGCCGCACACACAGGGCAGTGAGGGGCGGCGGAACAATCCGCCGCTTTGTGCCCCGGTCGACCGCAGCGAAAGCAGAGTCCGCTGCAGTCAAAACCACTTCCACATTTGACGCGGGTGTGTCCCGAAGCCAGGCATTTAAAACACCTTATCGGTCTCGCCGCCAGAACTGTGACTCTGACGTTCACGAAACCGACAAGGATCTTGCCAGCGTCTCCCAAAATCTTGGCAGATGCTAAGGGACAACTGATCCAAACCGCGCCAAGGCCACCTGGACCGGGGCGAATGGTGCCGACTCTAAGGTTCTCCGCATTGCATCCTGCCCCGAACTCACCACCTAGGCTATCCTGGGCCTTTTTGAAGACAGCCGCGTAGGATAGCCCAACTTTACTCGCTTCCGGCGACACTGTGACTACTACAGCCGCCGTTTTGGGCGCCTGCAGTTTCCGAACCTTTTTGTTTGTCACGGTCGCCGACTGCGATTGTGGTGTAGAGGCTGTTTTCTTGGCAGCCTTCTTAGCGCGCTGTCGAGACTTCGCCCCTCCGGCTACTTGCCACCCATCTTTAGCAGACGTAGAGGGGCCAGGCATAATTTAAGCACCAGGTGGAACGGACGGAGTGGGGAGCGGAGGGAATTCAGTCGCCACTTTGGTCGCCGCCTTCACCGGTCGTCTACGTTTCGGTGTGGATGAAATCAGTGGAGCGGAAGTCACTGCAGCATACGTTACAGTCGCTCGAGCACTCGAAATAGGAAGCACCGTCTTTATTTGCGCGTTCCTAGTCGTATCGGCAGCGAGAGGCGGCCGAACAATGGGGGCTGCAGGTAGCCTTGCCTCCAAACCTGCAAGGCGCCCGTCCATCATCCTCCACACTGCGTCAATAATTTTACGCAGGTGGGAATCTGGAACTTCGGACGGAGTGGGAGAGGGAGCAGCCTGCCGCTCAACCTGACTCAGTCGCTCAGGGCAATCCGCCCGAAATTGGGCAAACTGAGCCCTAAGTTCCGTCATCTGCTCCGTAAGGTGGTCGTTTGCCGCTTGGAGACGCGCTACGTCCCCAATGAGAGATTGGACCACCCCAGAGATAGCAGAGGAGGAGTCTTTCAGGGCTCGAACAAAGGTGCCCTTTAGATTAGTGGACTTGGTGGCCACTTTGTTTATAATTGCCACCGCAACACTAGTCCTCTCTTTCAACGCCACCGGTGTCTGAGAGACGGAACCCCCTTCCACCGGTGAACGGATTTTAAGCAGGAGATCCGCGATCTCCTCCTCCGCAATGATTTCGCCTTCCGCTCGAGCCCGCGCGTACTCTCCCGACCGGGTGAAAGGCGACCTCGGTCTTCCCCTTTGGCTGCTTGCCATCTTGGGAGGAAGCATGGACGGTTCAGGTCCGTCATCCCTCGAAAGACTGCGCTTTCGATTTTCGACGGGTTCCATCGCCATAGAGACGTCCTCTAAGAGAACTTCCTCGTCGTTCGACGAGGTGTCGTCTGCCTTCTTTTTTTTGCTTTTCTCCTTCTTCTTCAAATTCTCCTTCTTTCTTTCTTCAGTTTGTTCTTTGTTATTTAATATTGATGCATCCATTATTATTCCCACGAGTGGGGGAGAACTATAGGTCGACCCGAGCAGAGATCCCCCAATACCCGGACAAGCGTAGATTTATACCATACCATATACAACCGAGGGGTCCGCAGGTGCCTCGGCTGGAAGTGCGCTTGCGACTGAACCACCCATCAGCCATGCATCCCATGGTCACGCACCAGAACACAGGATTCGGGGTAATTTTTTATAGAGGTATTCTTCCTCGCAGTCCGGGCGGTTAAGCCAAGACTCTCGCCCCCGATTAAAGCCGTGAGACTTAACCACGACACTCCTTTCGGGATTACGATATGCCAACGGTGACATCGAGATGAATATCTAAATGCCTGCTCGGTGGCAGTGCGAGTGCACGCCGAGCCCGTCCTCTTTCTCCACTGTTGACAGTGGAGAAACTGCTACCCATAAAGGGGTCCCACTTGTGGCCGATGTAAAGGCCACCTCTTCTCGCCAGAAGATTAGCCGTTGGCGACGACGCCCTCCTGAAAGTAAAGGAGGAGAAGGCTGCGTCGTCGCCAACGTTGCCCAGGGTGCACCACGTGGAGGTTTTCTAGCCGGCACCCCATGCCTTACTTACCTAACTCATTCCACACGGATAGACAAAATCATAAATGATTTCTCGGGGAAGTGGTTGAATTCACCGTCATCCTTGTTGTTAGTTTTCCTGGTGATCGTAAAAAACCTCGTACGAGTGTCTTAAAGGAACTCAAATTGTCATTTTGAATAGGAATGGGCAGGGTTTAACAGAATGTTGTATAGCAAAGTGAGAATATGAGCGTACCCGTGAATACGAATAGGTAACTATGTGAGCTTTTTTCGGAATTCGGCGACATGATCATAGTTACGCAGTTATTTTTTTTTTTTTTTTATACTATAGGGGGACAGACGAACAGACGGGTCACCTGATGGTAAGTGACACCGCCGTCCATGGACACTTGCAACTCAAGAGTCGCAAGTGCGCTGCCCGCCTTTGAGGGTGATGAGGGATGGGGGATGCAGGGAGCGGAAAGAAGAGAGGAGGGATGAGGAGATGGAAAAAAGGAGAAAGGAGATATGGGAGAGAAAAGGGGGGAGGAGGAATTGGGCCTCCGGAAACCTCACTCAATTCGGGAAAATGCAACGCAAGCGTTACTTCACAACCGGTTTTCTGTGAGGCCGTGGTATCGCACCGGTCGAGCCGGCCCATTCGTGCAAAAGCATGGCTCTACCACTGAATAGTCAAATCAAATATGAATCTTATATAAAAGTATTGTAGTTAATATAGTTTATCGAGTTGGTTCTCGGTGAGTTCTGGATAGCTGGCGGCCTCATAATCAAGAATTTGCAAAGGCAGTTTTGGTGACAGTTGGTAAAAAAAATCTTAATCGTTTTAAGGATCCCGCAGAAGCGAATAACTTACTACTTATTTGCTGCATTTGGGGAGCCCACGACAACACTGAGTCAACAAGTATTCCATATTTTTTACTTAATTACTATATTAATGCCATTGAAAGTAATTGGAGGAAAATGGGATCACTCCATCTTTGAGACCTTCCTTCCTTGACTTTACTTGAGTATTTGACAGGTTTATTTTTAGTCCATAGGGTTTGCTCCAAGCACTCGGCCAGATCTTTATTTACGTTACTAATAGCATTTGCAATTTTTGCCAGTGGTGCTTATAAGTATATCTGAAGATCATCTGCGTAAAGGTGGTGGTGGAAAAGAAAGAAGATGATCAGTGATGTAGTTTATAAATAACGCGAAAAGTAAAGGAGTTAAAACGCCACCCTGGGGCACACCAACAAATGTATAACACACAGGACCGCACAGGTATCTACAAAGCCATTCTATCACAATTGAAGATATGTGAAGTAAGTAAGCTATGTTATTCAGAATGTCGAAGTCCACCGAGTTGAAAGCGTTGGCAAAATCTAGTAATGCGAGAACAGTTACGTTTCTACACTCCATGCCACTCCACACACTTTCGCTAGATCACCATTTGTGTGTGTTTGTGCGTTGTGCGTCTCTACACACCTTGTTGCAGTGATTTCGTATTCAAGTGTATCGTTCCCAATTGGAAGAAGTAGATAGGTAACGTAGAACATTTATATTGTTTTTTTCACATTTTAAAACTAACATTACCAGAGAGTCTAGAGACCAACCAAACGCCCAGAAACTTAACTTTATGGATTTGTAGGATGATTTTATTATCAACCTTAATGGAGACAGGCGGAACAAGTCTGTCTCGTAAATACAACGGTGATGCTCTGGGAAGCTGATAAAGACAAGCCATTTAGAAGGAGCCAGGCATATATGTAGCTAACGTCAGTGTTTAGTGTGCCAACAGCCTCTTCCTAAGTTGTAATCGTTGTTTCCATAAAAAGATTACATATGAAGCAAACTAACCTCTCAGGAATACTCAGGTGGCTAATAAGTTTATTCCTAAGCACCGGAAGGAGGACTTATCCAGGAAAACTCCAACCAGAAACTCTTTCTTTAAAATGGAAAGGCGGATGTCAGAAACATAAGCTAAGATAATCCATTGTGTTCCTAAATCTTCATAAACCATACTGAAATGTCTCCCAATAAATTCCTGTTTTCCACAAACCTTTCAAGTTGGTGTTTGGAAGATAGGGCGATTGGTCTGTAGCTATTCCCATCTGACGGGTTTTTGCCTGATTTAAGAATTGCAATTATAGTTTGAGACTTCCACAAAACTGGACCTTTAAAGAGGGTCTTCAAAGAACTTATTAATTAACTCAAGGTAATAGAATTTAAATTTATCAGAGGCATTTTTAATAAATGAGTATGAGATCTCATCCACTCCAGGAGATGAGTCAACTAATCCGTCAAACGCTAGGTGAAGTTTGGAGAGTTTAAAAGGACTACCTAATAAAATTTGAGCCTGAAAGATGTTTTGGAGGGGATGGGAAATTACCACACAAGGGACATTCTATTTGAAAATGCTTCTATCCAGGAAGAAGGGTATTGACTGTCACAGTCACTCACATTTTGTAGACGGAGAAGTTTTTGGCAAATGGTTTCGCTAAAACGAAGCCATCCTTCTTTCTCCTTCTATGTAAGAAGTTTTGCTGTTAAAGGAGCTTTTTTTTTATTTTAATGAAATTTTCATTGGTTATGTCTGCATTATAGATTATTTGTTTTATTTATTTATTTAAAACTTAATACACAAAATGCACACAGGCGGACTTAATGCCAAAGGTATTCTTTGCCAGTCTACCTTAGGATGATGTAGAAATACCTGAAGTAGGTGCATTAAACAGTATTAGCAAATAAATTAAAAGAAATAAGGAATAGGAAATTTGAGTGTATTTCCTGCCTTTATCTGGAACAGTACATTCGGAGTCCTACCAAGCTGCAACCAATCCTATATGTATAATGCCTTGGATGCCTATCCAATTTATTATCACTGTCAGGTGGCCGAGAAAACACAAGCCCTTTCTGGTAAAGGAAATGACGATATGGGAATGGTCACTACCATAACAATGGGCAGCAAGACATTCCAGGGGAAAGTGGGGGCTAACGACGGGGAACAAATAGGTCTACAGCACATTTAGGATTCTAGAAAACATTAATTTACAACTTCTGTTGTTTTCGAATGGGCTGGCTCGACCGGTGCGATACCACGGTCTCACAGAAAACCAGTTGTGAAGTAACGCTTTCATTTCCCCGAAACGAGTTAAGTTTCCGGAGGCCCAACTCCACCTTTCCCTCCCCCCTCCTCATCCTGCCTCTCTTTTCCCTCCCGTATCCCGCCATCCCTCATCCCCCTCAAGGGGGGCAGCGCACTTACTACTCTTGAGTTGAAGGTGTCCAGGACTACGGTAGTAACTTACCATCAGGTGATTCGTCTGTTCGTCTGTAGTATTGTAGTATAGTATTTATGTATATATAAAAAAAAATAGTGCCAATTATAATAATATATAATTGTAGCATGGCACGATAACAAATGTCGAAATTAGACGTAACAGTAAAATAAAATTAATGAAAATCTAGAAACTCAACGAAAAAGTAAAAAAGGATGGTCTGAATGTTACCCAGTTTACAATAGATTATTTTGTAAACTGTATATTTTGTTTTGTTATACCACACTCATGCATGAGTCTACTTACAGTGCTCACAATATTTGAAAAGTAAAAGATAATTACAAAAGTCGTATAATATTAATGGAGTTTGTATCCAATCCATAGAGTATAGTAATATAGATGTCCATATCCAATTCTAGTCAGAGCCAAATAAAACTTCTTTTGATAACATTATGGAATAATAGAATTGGCTGTAATCGACTAAAATGTTAACAAATATGTAAATATAGCCCCTAACCTTAGAGTCTTTATATTTAAAAAAAAATAGTCACTAGCCTTTGATTTGGTATTATTTAGTGTCGATCAAGAAAGTATTGCGTTATAAATCTTAAACTCGTTATTAACTTAGGAAACGACTTAGGAATTGAAAAACCATAGGAAATTGTTTCATTCTTTGGTAGATTAAATACATCAAATTCATTTATTCTCTATACTCTATGTCTTAAAATGGTGAACATTCTTATGTTGGTATTTAAAAGGAACTAGGGACATAATAGCTTCAGCTTTAACCATTAATTAATGTTACTGTAAGACGTTGCAGTTATGATGAATATGAATATTCTTGTAAACGTATGAATAACTTTAACGTATAGTTTAAATTACAAGATATACATCGTTGATAACAATCCAAATTAAAAGTTTTTATCATTTGAAATGAACGTAGCAACAATAGCCTTGGCGCCAGCGGAATATGTCACTAAACAACATGTTTTATGTTGGTACCACTGTAGTAACTACGTGGTCTCAATAGTACGAAAATGTAAACATGCACATAGAATTTTAAGTTAAAATACTTGAATTAGGATATAATTCGCCTACAAATCAAAACAATTGAATATTAAAATTGACCAAACATTAGTAAAACTTAATTTAACTTATCTCTGATTATAATTTTTATAAAAAATATTTTTTGTAACCAGAGTGAACATAGCCAGAAGCGTCGTCAAGCGCAGAATTTCAAGTCCGTAATGGCGGACGCTAATAATTTTGGAAGTTTCGTGATTCTATTGTTCTGTTTTTGAGTATTTTACTTGGTTGCGAGTTTGGGAATGAGTTTAGTCATAAGTGAAAGTATACGGAGTGTTAAAAACGTGATAGTGATATGAAATGTTTAGTTATAGAGTGACAAAAGCGCCTGCTAGATATGTAACCTTTTCCCTAACCTCGTTTACGCCAATGGAGTAGATATGTGATCGATGTGTGTGCGTCGGTGAACGATATTTCGTCCGTTTCGCGTTACAATCTGTGTAAAGTTAAGCGTCTTGTTAGTGATGGAAGTGTCCGCGTCGGGGTTTTGTAATCCGACGCCCGAATCCGATGTAACGTAAGCGAGCCGGTCGATCACTAGAGCGAGTGTAAGCAGGGACGGCCGTTGTCAGCCGAACATGGCTGCGACGCAGGCAGAGACTCAGCGTAGCGAAGCGAACGTTGAGCAGAATCCATCGGAACAGCTCAGTGAATCTCGGAACGCTTTGTTACAAAACGGCACCGACAAGTCCGTCGGGCGCGTTCCGCCCGATGGCGTTGTGAACACAAAGAGCAAATCGCCGATGTCGGCCGATCCGGGGCAGCCACGCGACGGTGGCGACGTGCCCGGTCACGATCGAGGCGGTGAAAGGCCAGTTACAGACCAGTACGGTCAGTATAGATACCCTGAAAGCGCGGATGCCTACTATGCGCCGCGGCCTGGATTTCCCGGCAAACCGCGGCCGCCTCCGCAACAACCGCGTTTTTTCCCTGGACAATCAGTATCGCAGGCGCCCGGCCCCACGCCTACGCTCAACTCGTTATTGCAGTCGAGTGGGGCACCGCCGCACCGATATTCTAATAGTTATGAGCAGCCACCAGCGGGCTATGGCCCGGCCCCTGGTTGGCCGCAGCACAGGCCTATGACGCCTTATAACCCTCAAAGTCCATATAGAAATTCTACGGTAAGTTTACTTTCTTTAATTTAGATATGTAATTCTTTAGCTCAATGTTAGGACCTCATTCTATTAATTCCTAAAGATTACCTTATGTATTGGGAAGTAATAAGTTGGGCAATTTAGATTTCCAAAGTGTAACTAAAGTGTAATTTTAAGATCCACATTATGGAAGCTGAATAAATATTTAGATCTGTTTATTATGTGATTCAGTTTGCACACAGTATTTCTTGATTTACAAAATGTTAATGTTTTATGATCAGTAAGATTTTTTTATTAAATAGTGGTTGTGAGAACAACACTTACAAAATTCTACTATAATTTGTACAAAAATTTACAAATTACATTGCTGGAAGGATAAATATTTCCTATGTTAGTGTATATTTATAATTAGTATTCTCTTTACTCACATTAAATAACATACAAATTTAAGTGGTTTAATATATTTTCTTTATACATATATATATATATATAAAAATAGTAGACCACTGCTATTGGGTATACATAAATCTCACAACTCAAGCCATGTTGAGAAACTGCCTTCTGCATCAGTCTAGTGCACTGAAGGTGTTGATCGAGGCCCTTAGCTATCAATCCATGAGCGGATATGCCTATTGAAACAATGATTGCCAAATCTACATTCCCCATGTCTATAATTCTCATGAGTTGCCGCATCAGAATATTTTATTTATCTATCTTTTTCAACTTTCGACAATCATTGCATGGTGTTCTAATTGGTCTATTGCCACTATATCAGATTTATTGCCAACAATAGACCTATCAGTGATGATAGATAGATCCCAATGCAATGTGACTTGAACATTTTAGAGAACTGGGTCAGGATCATATCTTAAATATGGCACCCCTAACTTCACAAGATTGTATTTAAGGGCAAGTTGTTGATGTATTATCCTGCCCACTTGTTTGTGTCTGTGCAAATACTCTATTGGTTAATTAATATAACTTACAGATATTAAAATTAATCTATAATCTACTAGTCTATCAGGAGTTACTCCTGTTTTATAGTTCTTTACTGTATGATACTTACAAGTCTAGGAAGAAATATGTTGATTAACATAATAATTGTTTCTTAGTTAAGATTACAAAAAAAATATTGGCTATTAGTAACAACAACTCAAATGTTTAGACAGTACTTATGGGAAGGTTTATTGATTCATAAATTTAATTAAAAGATTTTTTGAACTTATTTCTTTGGGTGTGGTTTTTGTTATGTATAGATTAGTCACAAGTTTTGTAACTAGATGAATTTACTCAGTAAATTTGGTTATTCGTTTCTCATAAAAAAAGCACAGTTTAAATAAGCTTTAATATAAGGATTTAGCCACCTCAACAACAACCAACCACAGCTACTCTGGATCGGATTTTACCCAATTTGCTGATTCTAGAATGTACCACAACTAATTAATCTAGCTACTGTTATAGTTCTATTGTATTTCTCTTTCACATATGAGCTGAAAGGTAAAAAAATATCTATGCATATACATATATTGTTATGATATTGTGGCGATTGTGATATTCCTTGGTTGTTTCTTATTTTATGATGGTTATATCTGTACTGTCTGCCTTCTTTTTGTAGGGTAAAAAATCTTATTATGTGATGTTGAAATAGATTATCATAATTTTAATAATTTATATACTTTTTATATTAATATGGAGGCTAATGCTACCCTTACAGTTATATACAGTGTGCTCTACAGCATGCTGTAGTTTGTACAATCTGTATAAACTAACTGCACCTCATGCTATGAAGACAATATTGTTTGTTAAAAAAGCTTATATCGTAAAAAGATTATATATATATTTATTACAATTTAAAATTAATAAATATTTATTAGGAGAGTTGCATAGGGTAGATCCAGAGGATTTGCATTTTAGTTAAGTTGCAGGAGTTGTACTCCTCACAAACTTCTATAGAGGCACCTCTCAAATTAAAGTAAATGTTGACTGTGCCTCTTATATGCTGCTATTGGCGTGATTTAGTTTAATATTTATTCATACAATTAATCTTTTTGACTTCAGTTTTGAAATATTAAATTGTTTTTTTTATTCTATTGTTTTTATGCAAAATGCAAAATATTAAATATGCACCCACCATGATTTGATATTACTGCAGCCAGAATGGTTAGATAATATATTACTTTCAATTATTTATTAGTTTATAATCTTTTTAAAGACCACAAATAATTGCTACCATGAGGGTCTCACAAAGAAACTTTAAATTATAATTCAGTGCATAGTTGTAAGTGAATTAGTAAAGAAAAAGTAAGATGGACCAATTACCTAAATAGAGTACCTGGGGTAGGCCTATGTATGTAAAACTGCAGTAGGCTAATTGACTGATTGATTCACCTTACTATTTTAGTTATATTATGTGTATGATATTTAGGTCTATGGTAGTATTATAATTATTTTGATAGTATACAAATAAGTTAATATTATTGTAAGTGGTGGACCTTGTGGTGAGTATTGTTAAAGGTATTAATCCAGGGGATCCATTTTAAATAAAATGAATATTCTCAATTACTTGACTTGAATTTATTTCTTTATTGTTATCTATATTAAACATTGTTTCTACTGCGCAGTCTGCTTAAACATTATTATCAAAAAAACACTTCCCAAAAGTTTTTTCTTAGATAGTGTTATATAAGAAAAACTTTTACATCACAAATTACACCATCTTAACTCAATGCAATTGATCTGACATTATAACTCTTTTCACCATTTCAAAAACATTTGTCATATATAAAACTCACTTGTAAGCTGCCAGCAATGCAAAGGAGGCTCAATCACATAAAACCTATAAAATTCTCTACCAACAAGTATTGAATGTGATGAGATACCATTAAATACAATTCATTATTTTATTGCAAATAAAGTATTTTATAGCATGAGGATTATATAAACTAAGAATAAAAAAAGTATTTAAGTCGAAGGACCCTCCATCCCTGCCCTGACCTGCTTGAGCTATTTTTGCTTACACTCTTCAACTCTATCCATATAAGTAATATCTGTGTATTGTGCTTACTTTTACCATACTGTCAATATACTCTTGACTATCCAATCTTTCATGAATCATATTAATCATAATTCACTCAATTATATGTTCAAATTAGTCTAGATGTGCCTGTATCTTCCTTCACATATAGCTGATTTTGTAAAATTTATATGAAAGCTGAATTTAATTTTTTGTGCTGATTTTATTTCGATTCTTTTCCTAAAATGAAAGCCACTTTTAAGAAATCGGCTAACTTTGACTGTAATGCCATTAAAATTACCCCATCCACTTCAGAGATTAATAAACAAGAAGTAATTGTAAACATTCCTTTGTATTTATTTGGTAATAAAAATTTGCAAACAATTTTTTTATTCTATATTATATGTGTACTTTAATTATGTTTATATCTATATTATATGTGCACTGTGATTCCAGAGTCTAAATCATATATTTTATCTATTTCCCACTTGGTTGAAAGTTAAAATGAAGATGATGCATTGTTGACACTAATACAAATTAGAACTCAATATTCAATTGAAATAATTAGGAGTAAAAGAAATAAACTAAATAATTATAATGACAAAGCACCTATTCATTATATCAGGGGCTTGTATAAGCTTCTACAATTTTTAGCTTTTGATAAAAAGGGTTATTGACCCCATTGAGTTACAAAATTAATACACAGGATATTGTCTGTTAGTTAGGTACAGTAGTCTATTACAAGGCCTTTTTGAAACTATTAAGTATAAAACATTTTTCAGCATAAAGTAAAATTTTAAATACATATGTACACTGCTTCCATAATTAAAACTTAAGTATGATAATTTATGTTAGCTAAATATTTTACTTGGCGTGTTAACTCATTTGCTTGTAGCAAATTAGATTGCATTAGGGATTAGAACTCAAGATCAAAACCTGGCTCATACTATCCATAAGATTCCTGTTATCTCATTAACCTTTTGACCACCGCGACAATAAAGGAAAGCATGTTCTCTATGCCAAGCAACAAATTCCTTGTTTACGCCTCATTAACATGTCTATCCAAATTTGATAGTAGAAGCTACTTTATTTTAATTTTTTTTTTTTTTATTTAAACAAACACGGGTATGGATATTGACAATTATGTTATTAATTACTATATAACATGGCTAGGTTGTAATCCTCTAAATACACTTCATTTTAAGCATTGTTGGGTCAGTAGCTTTACTGCTTTTTTCAAGGGTCTGTAGGTTGTCATGGGTGTATATAACTAGGACTTGTAAAACACTTATAACAATTTTACTGAACATCCTGTCCTTGAACTGTTATATCCTAATGTGACATGGATTTAAACTACAACTTTTCTGAAGATGATTTCAGTTTTTTAATTGCATGTACCATAACATTAAATTTTTTATCTAGATAATGATGTCATATGTCAGTAGCTAGTTTATAATATCTTAGTGATGCTGCAGCATTTTGATTTTTACTTAAACATATTGGTTAAGAAGCCAATATTTTGATAGAAGTGGTCTGGTGGTACTCATTTTAGACAACACTTCAGCAACTTTAGCTGTCTAACGTTGAGATGAACTTCTAAAGTGCATACTTCATGTTCTAGTTGAGTATTCGAAAGCATCTAGAACGTTTACAAGTTCAACAAAGTTTTGATGATGGGTCAATAAAAGGAAAACTTAGAGCCTAGAATTAGGTTAATACATTCCGTCTTCATGTTGAGAAGTTTCGAAGTACTAAAATTCGTTAATTCTACATTTGAACTCAGTCGTGAATAATTTTACTAAATTTTATTAAGTCATTTCAACAAGAGAATGGGGAACCAAAAACACTCAATTTAGGGATTTTAATTTAACTGAAGTCTTTTTAAAATAAATCTTAACCTGGTTCTAGCTAGGAAATAATTTAAGATGTATGTAACATTTATGTTTATTAAGGAACATACTGTTTTAATCACTACTAGTTTTATATCCCACAGGGGGTTGGGGGTTCGAGGTATTAAGTTGGCACAAGACAATAAGAAAGAGTTGCCCGAAGGTGGTGCCGCGCTGTTGCGGGCATCAGGCGCTAGGAGGGATTCGGATGTCTTAACACAGCTGTTCCCGGATTCCTCCTATGTCAGGCGCAGGATGGCACACCGTGTGGTTTTAGTCGGTCCGATTCCGACACACCGTTCTACCGAAAACCCCGGTGGGATGACGGCCCGAGGGGGTTTCCACACGTTAAAAAAAAAGAATAAGAAAGGACACTGTATTACATACATACCTATATTTATCATATCGCTGTAATTCTGCAATGTGTTCAGCAATATTCCAACAATATCGCTCAACATCTTATGCCAGTTTTTTAACATATTTGTGTGAATAACTTTAGGTTGAAACTAGATGGCGTTATTTTATATTCATACAAGCTGTAGTTTTGCAGTGACAAGTAACTAAAAAACTACACAGAGTGCAATACTAGTTTTTTATCGTATCTTACTTCTTTACCGTTTTTTATTCCTTACAGTTTATCTTGAATTAAAACGTGCCATTAAGAGTCAATCTAAGGTCACACTTATATTCCTAATAGGGGAGTTTCATCTATCAAAATTAAATTGTGAAAGTGTGTTATGTGGATATGTATAGAGTTTTTACAACAAGAAAAACTAATTTAATCGTTTTTTTTTTTATAAAACGACGAGATATATTATATTTACACAATTAAAATCGGATCACGTGATGGAAAACGCCGATCACCACTTTCTTCTTTTGAGTGACGTCATATAGCAAAAACAAGTTTTTGTTTGCAAATAAAAGCGAACAATTGAAATATTTAGTGGCTTTTCATTATAGTTACTCGTAATGTCATTTCTTATTTTAGAAAATTCAATAAAGGGCAGTCACTATGCACGGAACATTTGAAGTTTTTGTTTCTGCTATTATGACGTCACGATAATGGCGGCTACCTTTTTGGCGCGACTATTTATATTTTTAATTTTAAACATATTTTTTGCATAAAATGAATGCAATAAGGATACCAGTTGACTATCGAATCTATGAGAACATTTTAAAACTTATTTACAAAAATGTACAATAGCGATATATAAATACGAATCGAATTTTATGTTAACTCAAGCGCCTAAGTTATATAAGGTACTTCAGAAATTAAAATAGAGCTAGATCCTTGTGACATGAACAACTTGTCTGCCTAAATTTAAAATGAAATGTTAAAGACGACGGAAGTGACGTCGTAGAATTCTAGAATAAACAAAGGAGTATTTTACTATTTTTATTCCCTTTATTTTACAATAGCGATCTATTGCCAGTTGGCAGTCGGCAACATCGTTTCGGATGTCAGACGCTAAATAAAAAAAAATACGTAGAAACAACAAAGCGTGCCCGCCGCTGTTTGTAGCTATAAAAACGAAAGCGCACGTGATAGTGAAAGTTTGATGTGTAGGCAAATATTACTCGCTTCCAGGCGGAGATTTGTGCGTTTGCATCTCAGTTCCAAAACGAGCTAAAGGGTAGTGAAACGCAAGGCTTTATTGACGTTCCGCCTGCCGCTTCCCTATACATACATAATGTAGAAGCATCGTATACGGGATGTGTGTTTGACGGAATCAACGTGAATGGAACTTGACGTGTGACACATGTATATCCCGGTCTAATGGGAAATTTGAAAAACTTTCCCTTTATGTAACGGTTCTACACGTTCGGCTTTTCACCAATAAAATTGTAAAAAAAAGCAGAATTTAACGGTATTATTTCTTGTATGTGGTTGCAAAATGAAAGCTTTCTTTTGCGGATAAATATTATTAAAAAGAAATGTTGAATTTCATATTTCTTTGGTTGTATAGTGTTACTGAATTATTTTAGTTCTTTTTAGAGAAGAAAACTCTAGGCATCTATTAATGGATCACACAAAATTTCGAACCCACTACCTTTTGCAGTTAGGGTCACTAACCACTAGACCAGCAGGAGAGTCATTGTTGCCTACATGTGTTTCCCTCATAATTAGACGTACCATATGAAACTGAAGAATCGATTTTCCTAAGAATACTAATCTGTAATTGATGATCGAAATCATCTTAGTTCTTACATTGCATATAACGTTGTTGTTTGTGGTATTTCACAACCGGCGGCCATAAAACAATGCATCGAGCACGTGCCTGTTTACACTTTCGAGTTCACATTCAAGGTCGTACGCATTTGTAAGGATGTTCCCGTGTAGGCTGCCCATTGAACAAATACCGGTTACGTAACAATGTTACACTTCCCACGATATGCACGTTCTTCCGTCCGTCACGGCCTTTTACAATTAGACGATTTATTACTTATTTTTTTTTTCTTTGTCGCAATCCCGTCCTTTCTTGTCGAGTTTCCGTAAACTTCTAAATATCTCCTGGTAAAGGGTATTCGTGGTATAAAATTTAAAAAAAAAAGTTAAAACCGGTCAACCGTAGTGCAATCTGGGTTGAGCTAGCTCATTAAAAATTCATCGCGATACTTTGTATCGCAGATGGTATTGTCTACTAAATCAGTATAACGTTACGCTGATTATTATGAATGGCTCAAATAAGCAAGCATTGTGGAATTAGTCATTTATCTCGGCATGTTGTTTACCCACAATCGTGTTAGATAGTTGTCGATAAGGAGACACGTGGTTGTGGGGTCGACGACCCGACATACTCGTGCTCGCCGACAGCTCGGTAATAATAATAAAATGTTTCCGTGCGACTGGTTCAAGGGCGAGTCGCTGATATCGGCGCTCGCTATATTTAGATTTAGATGTGTGTGATGTGAATATGTATGTGTTTGTCTTCATACACAATTTGTCTTGCATTTGATATCCTGTATTCGGATGCAAATTCTACATCTGTAAGACTCATCCACTAGGCGCGCGAATGCGATAGAATTAGACAAACTAGAACTCGGTTGGTAGGCATTTGACAGTGGTAGCAATGCTTAGGCACGAGCAACGCTTGCATTTCCCCGAAATTAGTGAAGTTCCAACTCCCTCCCCTCCCATGTCCCCCCTTTCTCATCTCCTCGTCCCCTCCCTCCCTTCTTTCCCATCGCCGCAATGTATAATTATGCTTTTATAATGTATGTTTTGAAATCAATTTGGAAGTATATCTGCCTCAACCAAGTTTCACTGCACATTATGTTCTTGTGCGTGATCTGATCATATATTTAGGATGATGTTTGACATAGGGAGCTAGGATATTTTTTCTACTAGATTTAAAGTGTCCGACTGGGGGAACATAAAAACCCTGTAGATTCTGTAACAAGATTTATAGGGCTGCAGTCAACCAGTTGGTAACGTGTTCAAATAAATAGTCACCCGGTATCCGCGTAACATCATTTGTCAAACTCTAATAATAACCAATCTTATATCCATAAAGTTCAAATTCTGATAAATTTTTATATTTTACAAATGACTAATATCTATTCTATTCTTGTGTTAAGGGATATTCATGACGGAATAACGTGTAGTTAGTTGCAGGCCGAGTTAATTTTGCTCTCACTTTCGCATAGCAATAGCGGTGTACATGAAAACGAGATGAATGGGCCGACGTAGACCGTCCATTCTGAGTTCGTAATATGGATTTCGTAAAATCAATGCCAGTCGTCTCTGACCCTCGTGCCGTCTGATAATCGTGTCATTGTGCTATAGTTGTATAGTGGCTATGGCCTCGATCTACCGCATTGGGTCGTCCGTTTAACTGACATGTATTAAATTTTAAGTAATTTTCATGCCTATTTTGACTTGCGTTTGTAACCATAGCGATATTGAAATCGCCTAATGATAACGTTCATATTATGTGTCCACATGGATGTGTTCTCTCTTCTAATTTCGAATTAAAGAATCACATTTCTCACATTCAGATCATATACGTATGTATGTATTAGACATACTTCGGTAGGCTGAGTCTTACTTAGCGGATACCTATTGGCGAACAAATACGTCACCACTCGTCATGCGGCTTGCATTCATTCATACTGTGTAGAATGTTGTAATGGGGTCGTTAAACCGTGATGACGTCACGTAATTGCCAGCTCCCTTCGCCGGTGGAAATCAAAACGTTGGATTAATAACGAGGGAGGTCTGTGTAGGTCAAGCACATTATCACTTTGGTTTTGTATGCTTGACGAGAGTGACTCACTCTAATTACAACTAATAACCGGTAGATATCATCATTGGCTTACTTTTGCTATAATTAACTTCATAAACGTATTATCTAATTCATTCATTTTATGGTGTAAAACGAAGTAATTAATCCTAAGTCATAAATAACAAAGCGAACTTCAATTCTTGTATAACAGTATTTACGAGCCACATTTTATAAAGTCTACGTTACCCAACATTAATGATGCAAACAGTGTTACGTAATATCTATAAATGTGTGTATGTACTTGTTTGTATGTGAAAAGGGCCATTGCCAAGGACTTCCTACAGAGCGCAGCCTCAAGGTAAACTACTCCCATACCTATTTTCGAACATGTATCTTTTTATGTATGTTTAGATATTAGCTGCAATTAATGTATTGTGCAATTTTTTTCTGCATCATAATCATCCTTAAGTTCTTAGGGTGTTTTGGTAATTTTTTATCAAATAAAACTTGAAAGTAAATAGTTAATATAATGTTTTATAATAAAACTACTGGTGTTTCTTTGTAGGGACATGTCACATATTCCACGCATTGAATACATTCATCGTTTCGTTCACTATCTCTTTGAAGTTATTCTTCAATGCGAAATATTTCGAAAGTGCCATATGCCTAAGTCGTGGTCCCTCTATTTTATTTGTTAGTAAACGAATATAAAATTGATTGAAAAAAGAAAGTATGCATACTTCTAATTTAGTAAGTCTGAATTACTTGAGTTCAAAGATGTTTTGACATCGTCGTTTTTTTGTTTTGAACGTTCCCTTGAATCTTGTCTAAAGAATTAAAAAGCTGGAGTGACGATTTGCGTTTAACCGGTAGGAAAGCCTGGATCAGGAGAGCTGATGATAGAGCTCAGTGGCTTACATTGGGAGAGGCCTATGTACAGCAGTGGATGATATAGGGCTGCTGGTTGTGACGATGATTGACTTCATTACTTTTGCAGCTCTAACCGACAAATAGCCCCGTTGGCGACGGTACACATTCCGGACACTACACAGCTCGCACTTGGTTACTTGATATATCTAAGTAGACTTCATATGTATATCGAACCTAACTTGCATTTTTCCATTTAAAATATGTGCCAGATATGTGTTAAACTTCTTCATATTCCACCTGGTACTGGCTAAAGCCAGACCATTCATGCTAATAAATATATGCAGAGAGCAAACTCAAACTTTGAACCTCTTACGTTATGATCAATGATATAATAATAGACATGATAATATAATATTTAATAATTAGAGTACCTTAAACATGAAACGCAGTAAAATAACCGAGTGTGGAATATTTCAGTAAATAAATGAGACTCGATCCCAAGCGTCGGTTTCCAAGTCGTCAAAGATGCCTTATCCGTGGCGAGGGTGTAAATTCTTTGCAATGTTCGTCAGTAGGTAGTTGCGTACAGCAGGGAGCGTGTCTATACATTGTAGGTATATATCTACATTAAAAGGTCACGACCGCCATTTCTATGTACCTACTCCAGATAGTACGTACCTAAAGGGAGTTCTTTATTGAACCGTCTTGGCTGGGAAAGGGGTCGCCTTATTAGGTCAGTAACACAGTTCGTTTGTTTACGTTCGTAATAATTTGTTGATCGTTTGAGTTGTATCTGTCTTATTCTGGTTTCGTTTTTTCTCTTCTCTTGATTAGATCTTATCCGCGACTTTTTTTGTCTGGTTCTAAAATATAGCCACGGGTCCTTTGTTTATGATTTGTTGATCATTATAGGACACACCTGGACAGGACTAGGACATACTCGGTATCTTTTGGCCTACCCTAGCTACACCGATTGTAGTGGTAAAGTGGTAGTTGGTAGTCTATCCACACTTAGTTTAGAGCCACTCTCACTTATGATGTGTTGATGGGATCCCAAGATTGATTGATTGACGGTACCCAACATTTCGGTTCAAAGTTGTTGGCTTCGCTCCTATCATTCTATACTGAATCATCATCATTGTCATCCTTACAAGTGGCACAGAGAAACTGTATTTTTATTGTATGAACTACCAGTATTCAAAGTATTGTAGTAGATAAATAAATAAATAAATCCAATGATACGTTATGTACCTCAACATTTGCTTCTTTTTTCTTCTTAAAGGGACCTCACATGGTAAGTACAGCCCAACAGGAAATTAGATTATATTTTGTCTAAATGTCGTCAGTGTTAAAACTGGTGTTGTGTTAAGTAGAGACAGTTCAAGAACATCTTAGACAATTACAGTAGCGCTGGGCTGACTGTACATATAAAAATATTTACAGTCAGCCCATATGTACATATGTGTCGACTTGTACTTAATTATTCATAATACATACATATAATATATAAATAAATGTATAAGTTACAAGACATGGAAATAGAATTCATGGCAGTTGTCTGCTCTCGTATGCATTTAACGAGTAAATACGTTTGTATTGAATGATATTCTTGAATGCATGCAAATGTTTACTTGAAGTGTAAGATCGCGGTGCAAGCAACCTGTTGCCCAACCGTCGCTTCATAGTGGCACCTAGTTAGAGTTACCACGAGCTTGACATTCACAAGGGCTCGTGACGGCTCAGACCGAAATAACTTGCTGTAACCAACCGCATAACACGACGTAATGCTCTTTCTATTTATATAGTGTTATAATTAAATACACAGACATTCGTATTTGCCTTCCACTAGTCCGTGACGCCTGATGCTGACGCAATCGTGCGCCTTATCGCTTGCATTAACCACTAATGCAAGGCCTAGTACTTTACTTTGCTACGTATAATATACAATCTCGTAAAGAAAAGAAGGCGTTGCCAAGTTTAGACTGTCTGATGGATGCATAACAAAAAAGAGATTATTTATTAACTTCTTGGTTTTCATACCTAATAAATACATCTTTCTCGTAGGTCATATTGCAAAACTACTTCCATGTAAATGATGTAGCATGTTTCTGGTAGAAATGGTCTCGACAGTAACTTGTTCTTCATTGTCTTCTTTATACAAGGTTTATTTTTACCAAATATTAGAATAGTACATAACAATCTATTCATTCACAGGATATATATTGCAGACACAGCAATTTGTCCATGTCAAGGAAAATAATCTACTATTTGAATGTGTAATGTAAACATTTAATATACACGTGTTATGGAATTGAAAGATTCCTATAAGTGTTATTCAAAGCACGTGTGGTCGGAAGTAGAAACAGATGATTCGATGAATAAGGTTTACGTGCCATTGTTGATACTCGACACGTATAAAAAGTGAACCGGTCAGTGGGCCTTTATCGTTTCTCACAGGAGCGCGATGAAACTGAGATAATAATAATAACGGTAACAGTCAAACTCATTCATTTTCTCTTTTTCTGTTAACAATATAGTTATGGTTGGCCTTTTTTATGTGGGTACGCAAAGGGATAGCCCCGTCGGTGTTTAATATGTAAAGGAAGGCAAGGTTACACGCACACATCTGCGTCCGTCTCTGTGTAGGCAAGATGCGCTTGTAGTGGAGGGAATCCCCAACTTTTTACAAACACAATCAAAGTTATGTAATGTTTGTTCGTATCCGTCGGCGCACACCGACTGCCACTGTTGTTTGTACGAATGCCAATGTTATACATTACAGGCCTCTTGTATTAGTCATAGGTCATTAACATCGCCGTTAAATGGTGTTTACTTTTTATACATAATAATATTGTTTCCTTAACGTTTAAACAATTCGTTTCGGTCTATATAACTTTTTGAGAATTGTGTTACATCTCGCTAATTGTGTGTTAAAAGAACTCTTGTACAAAAAACATGACTTTTTTTGGGTAAGTGCTATTGAGCATTTTCAGCTTCGTTTTTCCTAATGCCAAGATTTGTACTACAGTATTTGGAGGGAGAGTTTTGTTTATTGTTACTTTATTTTACTAAAACAAATTTGCAATCTTACCTTGATAATATCTCAAATGCTGGGCATTAATCAGATCCAAATACAGGCTAAGTAGTAAACGAGTAAGAGAGCGAAAAATAATAGAAATTGAACAAAACTAGGTCAAAATAATACTATATTATACTATATTATATACTAATAACTAGGTGAAAAAATAACTAAGCAAACACCAAGAATTGCATTCATCTTCACAAAATGAGCAAGACAACCTCTTAGGATGGTAATCGAAAGAGGCATCCATACATCTCATCCATTTTCATCCGAAATTCTCACAAATCCTGTATAAATTTGAGGAGTTGATTTGTTGAGTATTGAGATAAACTAAGCTTAGTTTTTCTGTTAAATCTTTTATGACGATGAAAAATTTGTGTTGCATAGCAGTGTTGGCAGGCGGGTCTCCATTCCCTCCTGGCAAATGATTGCAGGTACTTGTCGAAACAATATTTTCTTGGTACACACCAAGGATTTTCTCGATATGTTATAATCAAACTTAGGAGCTAGTCATAGCCGCTCTTAAGTAGACTATTCAAAGCCCAAAACATAATATTTTACTTATCACGTTAATCTAAAAAGTTAACTAGGTTTCCGCGTGACAAAACACATGAAGTGTCACTTATTTTGGGAATAGCCATAAGGCGTTTGTCAAGCATAGGATAAACCAACTCAGAGGCTTTATTTCGATCTTTGTTTATAACAGATATACAATTTATGATAATCCAAAATTTTAGGATTGAAAGTGATTATTGCATGTCTTCTTAGTCCTTATCTAAAGCAGACGTTTGTATACATACGTATGTACATTACCATTATTTTGAGTATTCAAAAAAATATTCGCGTACGATTATGTACATATATTTTGTAAAAGTAAAAAGTTAGGTCTTTTTTCTTAAAAAAAATGTGAAGTATTGATGGAAAAATACATTCTTATAAAGAGTACATGATTTGATTCCATTCATTTACAATGAACGAACCTTTATAGGGTTTTATATTTAACATCCCGCCAGCGCATCCGTGGGATGTTGAATTTTTCACTCAATAAACCGGCTACGTTCGTGCGAAAGCAATCAGTTAGCTATTTCCACGAAATTGGTAGGTAGGTGTGTAGATTTAGAGACTTCGAGTTCTTGCTTTTCAAACACAAGTAAGTATAAGCTAATCATTATTGCTCAGCGGCATGGTAGAAGCTTATAGTTATTCATTGTTCATAATAAGGTTAATGTTTAGGCCGCTGGTAATGACATAATAGCAATGGAAGTGGGTGAATGCAGCCGTGGCGCGAGCTGGATTGGAATCCGGTCACATTCCTAACGGCACTACACACTTACACTGTTTGAAGCATTTCAGGCGCATCGCTATATCTACCATATTACTTACATAAATGATGCTTATTAACTTGGGAGTATCTCGGCAAGATACTTTTATACTAACTATTCCAGTAGTTAAACTAGTCCTCTAACTACGATGCGGTTTTGAGTGTTAATAATCAAAGACACATTTTTTGACTAACCATTTATTTATCCTTATTCGAGAGGCATTTGTACTTTTTTTATTCTTATATTATACCTACACCGTAAAATGTTACGTTACACGTTAGGTTGATAAAATATTACATCAACATTCCTTATTCGTAAAAGGTGTTTAACATTTATGTAGCTGAGACACTTACCAGCTGAATTTGCTACTACTGTTCCCTCACAATTCACATCTTTGTGTAAATATTCCGTCAGTGAGAGTTTCGGTGTCCATACATACAAATAATGTATTTTATAATTTTGTCTACACAAAATTTGTTGTATTAAAATGAAACTCGTTTAGTGAACAGTCTTTTTTATTCATATTATCTGTTATGGATAAAGGTTATTGATTCTTGACCATATGGAGAAATGAGGTTTTAAATATAAATTTATGAAACTTGGCCCTGTGAAACAGGAAGTGTTTTAAAAAATATGAAATCCTTAATAAAATATATATTTACATGTAAGATCAAAAGCCATCCATATAATAGATTATATGAACATCCTATCAGTACATAACTATAAACACAAGTTTTGTATAAGTTCTCAAGACCTGTGCAGTACCTATACTGTGTGTGTAACCAAAACTCCCTTTTCATACACATACATGTGTACATGTGAAGGATCAACAAAAACGTACTTGCTTTCTACACATAAATCGTATTTCTGTTTATTTACCTATAGAAATTTTCTTTACTTGATATACCTAGTTATATTCTATGTTGAAACCATTCTCCACAGCTCGACTGCTTTCCGCGCCAGTTGCTAAAATGAAATACCTTTTACGTTACGTTTCGTTGTGGTTTACATTAGCCTTTCCCGTATATTCAGCCCGCAACCTTAACGATTACAGAGCGGTTTTGTCTGTTTTGGTTTTCCGACTTGCGGTATTAACTGATCCCGGCCTTCACTCGAGACTACAAAAACTCGTCTTTCATACCTTTTTAAATGAACTTTTCATAAGCCTTTTGAAATCGACTTTAAGTCAGTAGGTCACTAAGGTTTCTTCTCGATTTTTAATTGATTTACTTAATATGTTATTAACATTGTGAAGGGGACCTTATCTTTACTCTGTTGGACTTGTTTGATAGTATTTGATCTTCGCTCTGGTATATAGCATAAATGTATATGTAGTATGTGTATTATAAGTTCATATGTGTATGTATGAATGCGTATGAAAGCAAATAGAATAGGTGCGTAGCAGGTGGAGGCAATGCGCGGACTGCGCACCTACCCGCGGGTCAATTACTGCATAAATCAATACGGATGTCGCCCTATGCGGTAGCTCTTTGTTCCAGCCGACTGGAGATACGAGGCCCGTCTCGGCGGCTCCAGCTCTGTCCGGAAAACTCGCTGAGGTATCGCGGGGTCGGATGATTACTTATTAACGTAGGTGGAGGCCGGCAGGCGCGGGCGGGCCGTTTCGAGCTCGTCTCGCGATCGATGCCGAGTCGGCCAATGGCGCGCCGCCGCCCTCTGTCCCCCGCACCCTGCGCAACCCTCACTGCACCCCGCGAATGCCGCACCCCGGCACACCGCCCCCATAAATCATTGAATCCGCCATAAAACACCCCAATGTTCGTAAAAATGTAACTCTAATTGGCGAACACAATTCTCGTATCTCCTAGTCAAACTATATCCGGAAGCCTTCAGGACAAGGCCTTACTTTGGGAGACTTAAAACATTGATCAAAGCGTAATACAGATCTCGACTCGCTCGCTCGTTTGCCTCGTTGGAGAGGGTCTCGTACGAATAATTGAATTTCCATCATAGAACAAAATGAGAGCTGAAAACTGAAGCGGGCGACTTTGTTGGCACAGCGAATTATTTCGGACGTCAATTATTTAGTCACGGTATCTGTCGGAAAATTTATATAACAGTGAAGGAGCATAAATTTTATGAACACATTTGGTTTTATACCTTTAGGGCAAAAAGGTTTTATAACATAATAGAACTTTAGGCTTACTGTTTACGAACATAGTGAAAATTTCGGTATGGAAAGAAAATTTATTTTTATGCTTAGCCTTACCTTTACTTACACTTACGCATTACACATATGTCTATAACTTAAGGTGGAGAAAATAATTGTAAACACGCTAAGAATAAAAATTAATTTTCTTTCTAGAACTACATAAATGTAGTTCTATTTTTATAGACAACTTAATAAATTTATCGTTCATTCCGGATAATAAAAACAAGCATCAAAATGTGTTACATGCAAAATAAGGCAAGTAGTGGTCGTTATTGTGGTGATGTTAATATTAATGTTAACAGAGTAATATGACACTTTGTTTACTATATAGTATATTATATACAACAGTCAAAAATCTTAAAAGTTGTGCTTCAGGACATTTTGTTTTGTTATTACTCACTTTCTATTAATGTCAGATTCAAATTAAGTGCTGTCTTACTGAAAATTAAATTAAGTTGGATGTAGCAACGAAATAGCATACACGATATCTCTTACATCTCTTACAAGTGCATGTTATTTTATTTCTAAACTTATAAATAAACTTATCAATTACTTGTAAAACAAATACATTTTATAAAATGGCTTTTCACAAAATCCCTAAATATATCCTAACATTAGTGTTGTAGAAGTTTGCTAATTTGTCGTGATTTGCAAATTTAACACAAATTACTTAATTGTGTTGATTATTTTTAAAAAATGACATACAGTAACACTACTTAATTATGAAATGTTGTCAGCAGTCGTTCTACCTGCCCTTATTAACCTTTTGTTAATCGTGGATATAGAAAGATACATGGCGACTTCTTATTTATTATAGAGTAGGTCTTGCCTTGCTTATTAAGTCTCAGTTTATTTTAGCTGAGATGGTCCAAATGGCACAGAAATGTGAATAATATATTTTTGAACCGCCCGTAAATAATAATAATATTTATTACAAACTAATCCTAACTCCTTATTGTCATCGATGATGTCAGTCTTCAGCCAGTTTTTCTAGCAACCGTTATTCATAAACTTTCAACCAAGTCGTGTGCATTTTTGCTACACTGGCAAAAATTTATTTGGCTTGGAGCGAACTGAGTCCGGGTGCGTTTGCAGGCATAGGCAGATACCCCACCACATATAGAACCGGGTCGAACGCGCTGCGATTTATAGTCGCGTCATATTAAAATCATGCTCATTACTTTCATAATATAGAAATCTAGGAATTACAAAAATGCGACAAGTAGTTTTGACAGTCCTCATTTTTAACCTAACACTACCCAAAGAATTCTGAAGAGACCAAAACAGGTGAAGGTCTGAAGGTGCAAGGTCAGGATTATATGGTGGATGCATAAATAAATACTTCCCAACCAAGCTCTCTCAATTTTTAGGGTTCCGTACCTCAAAAGGAAAAACGGAACCCTTATAGGATCACTTTGTTGTCCGTCTGTCTGTCTGTCAAGACCCTTTTTCTTAGGAACGCGTGGAGGTATCAAGCTGAAATTCATATTAAATACAGATCTACTATCCCTTGGAGCTGTGAAAAAATCAAACTTCTAAGCCAACGCAATCAAACGATACAGCCGTTTATGCTGCAAATTTTCAACACTCGCAAGGGAATCAAAACCTACAGGGTACTTCCCGTCAACTCAGAATCTTGAAATTTGGTACGAAGCAACGTCTTATAGCACAGATAAAGGAAGGAAAAATTGTGAAAAGCATAAATTTTTAGTTACATCATATAATAAAAATGTTTATAATAATTTTAAACTTACTACCCCTTTTCTTAGAACGCGTAGAGGTATTAAATTAAAATTATGGATTTCATTTAGCAATAAAAATACCATAACTTTTACTTATATACCTACAGGTTTGTACGGAACCCTCGGTGCGTAAGTCCGACTCGCACTTGGCCGGTTTCTTTTTTTGCTAAGTTGCCAAAGATTTGTGTGGCTTTTCTTTTTATCAATTCCTGCCGTTTTTTTTATTTTCTTGCTTAAGTCTTATTAATTATTATCAGTAAAGGTCCAAATTGATAGTTTTGTCTGGCGTTAAAAGCTCATACTAAAACACTGGCCTTCATACACAATCCAACCATACACATAGCATCATCTTATGGCGTGTTAATCGGAGTTTCGCTACAGTCGGTGGAACTTGTCTACCCTTTGACCATGATCTTTTTCTCGTCGTAGGTGATCCACTTTTCATCATTACTGATCAATTTTATCAAGAATGGTTCGGTTTCATATCGTTTCATTAGAGAATTGGACCCATTTTTGCAAACAAGAACCAACCCACAGTTTGAGTGAAATTGAGTTTAGTAAATAGATGGCGCTCAAATCACGCATTCTAGCTTCTCTAAAAAAATGGTTCCTTTTCACCGACTAACAACAGAGATACAACACTGTCACTTGCGGAACCAACCCACTTTGGCCACCTTTTAATAAACTGTAAAGAACTATACGGCATGGTCCCCTAAACACTTATTAAAACTAATTGTTAAACAGACCCATGATCCTTGGTACCTTTTCAACTTAAGCATTTTAATTATGCAAACCATAATTGGTTCCATCTAGCATGCGGAATAATTGCCTGAAAGATATGCGAGGACTACAAGCGGGTCAAAATGTGGCTTCAACAGACAGTGAATTGTTTCTGGAAAACATAATTAGGAAATTACCAACTTATATATCACATTATCGCCGAGCTAAAAGTAACGACGCAAAGTTTCTCACATCGGACATGACTTTACCCAAAATATATAATCTCTATAGTGAAGAAGCTAAATCAGCTGGTCAAAAAGTTCTTTCTTACTCTAAAGTAAGACATGTGTTCGTCACAAAATTTAACTTGCGTACCAAACCCCTTAAAAAAGACACTTGCAACAGATGTGACTTCTATGAAAGTAAAAAGAATCAGGCATCGGAAGAAGAAAAAAGGAAAATCGAAGAAGACCACAAAAAGCATATCGACAAAGCTAAAATTTTACAACAAGAACTCAAAAAAGATATGAAACTGGCAAAAGATGACCCAACTATAGAAACTATTACTTTTGATCTTCAAAAAACGTTGCCTCTTCCGAGGATACCCACAAATATTGTTTTTTATAAAAGACAGCTATGGGTATATAATCTGGGTATCCATACAGGCAGTAATGACCAAGCACATTGTAATGTGTGGGTGGAAGGGGAGGCAGGCAGAGGGTCGCAGGAAGTCGGTTCGTGTTTAATAAAACATATCACAGAAAGATTAAAAGATGGTGTTGAGAGTTTATTCCTCTGGAGTGACTCATGTGGGGGTCAAAATAGAAATATTAAACTGACCCTAATGTTGAAAGCATTATTGAATGATCATCCCACTCTAAAAGAAATACATCATCGATTTTTAGAATCTGGCCACAGTTTTTTACCAAATGACAAGATTTTGGCCGGATAGAGTGCTCTCTTAAACACCAGCAACGATTGTACACCCCAGATGATTACATAGAGATCATGAAAAACTGTAGAAAAATTAAACCAATGATTGTAGACAGGCTTACCAGAGAAGACTTTTTGTCGTCACGCAATTTAGAGACAAAAATCACAAACAGAAAAAAGGCAGTAGATGGATCTAAAATAAGTTGGCTGGATACCAAAGAATTAGTGCTTAAAAAAGAAGAAATGTACTCAATTTTATGAGAAACAATCTGGACGATGAGTTGAAGGAAGTTAGTATAAAGAAAAATATAAGAAGCAGGACCGTGATAACCAAAAGTGATATGGACTTACTTTGGCCTACAGGCAAAGCCATATCTGAGGCTAAGCTATCAGATATAAAAAGTATTCTGCATCTAATACCAAACGACGCAAAAGATTTCTACAAAACCTTGACAAGTTCAGACATAGAAGACGATATCGATGGCTTTACCGGGCCTATCGATTTTGAGGTAGAAGGCGATGATGATAATACTGATGTTTAGTTTTAAGGGTTCTTGCTTCCATTGTTCTGTAATATTGTATTGAAAATGATTAAAAAGTATATTTTATAAGTAATTACTTTTATTTTTAGAAATATCACAACAATTAAATCTTACGTCCATTTTGCAAGTAGGAACTAAGCAACAAAATATGTTTTTGCTAGAAAGAACCAACCGGGTTTTTAACGATTTACTTTATACCATAACTTCATAAAATGTATAAATCTGATATTCCTAGATAGCCTACAGTATGCCACATATGGTCAACAAGTAATCATTCATTAATATACTAAGTATGCATTTTGCACACTTTGTTTACAAAAGTTTCATTTTCTCGAAAGTAATCTGCTGTGGGTTGGTTCTTGTTTGCAAAAATGGGTCCAATTGCAAATGAGTACACGAGTCATTAGGTTTCGTTCAGTGAACTCGTGTGACACCCAAATATCGAGTTTTATTGTATAGCTAAACATTTTCAAATGGGTTTAAACTGGTTTATGGTCAATCCTCCGTTCCTCGGCTATGTCGTAACTAGTAGTATGCCGTAACTTACGTAATCGTACTAACGTAATCTTGCTCCCCTTTTTCAAAAATTGCATCGAGTTTCTCCGTATGAGGACGACAATACAATTGAAAAATGGCGGGATAGTGTTTACTTTGATTTTTTTCCTAATGTCCTATATTTATTGATATTAAAACCATCCAGATACAAACAGTACAAATAAAGAGGTTTTTCTTCAATTTTATACATACAAAATACGAAAAGACTTAATAATAACCTTATGTAGATATCTATGTAAAAATATATAAATAGGTATGCTTATCAGCAATCCGGTTACAAGCAAGACGGCGATGTCTCAAGTTATTATTATTAATATAACTTTCTCCTTGCAACTTACTGCTACATATAAAAAAAAACTATGGATTAGTTCATTAATATTAAAGTTTATCTGAAATGTTTCTATATACATGTTTTTGTTACAGCCGCCTCGGGGCTACGGAGGGCCCCCATACGCGGGAGCCCCAGGCGGTCCACAGCAGCCCCCGGGAGCATATGGCCCGCCAGGCTCATATCCTCAGCGGTATCCACCGCCACCAGGACCACCTGGTGCACCTAACTCAAGACCACCGTTCTCGCCCCATCAGGTTTGTTAAAATAGTAATAGGAACCTTTTCAACATTAGTATGTAACTGTTCTCTATAGCCATCTGATATAAATTGAAAGGTTAAACAGCGTTATGGTCAGAAACGAATAATGCAGTGAACTAGGTACTAACCCCTACCAACAATTGACCTTCAGTTAAAAATTCACCTGATCTATCGATGTATCATTTTCAATATTAAGGATTAAAAATGGGAAATTATGCTTAAAGAACTTACCTGTAACATTTTTTAGGTAGATTTTTAATTTTAATTATGTCACTCGATTCGTTTCATTTAAAAACAAACCTAAAATAAGCCCTCATAGATACATGTATGTAGTATGTACATTTTTTTCTTTCATGCGTAAGAATAAGTTTATTTTAGCAGTGAAGTACTTACATACATATATTGAATAATTCGCCAATTGTGTCAAGTTGTTATCAAGGTTCACCTAAGTCTGCCTTTACACAAATAGAATTATTTAATCTACGTAAAGGTCGACTAGTGATAGTAATGATGGTAAGTCATTTTTCACATACGATTATTAAATTAACCTAAGAGCCGTGACCGATTCTTATAAACAATCTTAATACTTTCTTCATGAAAAAGACACAAAAGAACATAATTCATGGCGAGTAATCCACAGGTGTCCAAAGTTTAGCAACAGAGTCAGTTAAGTTATTTTTATTGGCTCATTTCAAATATCCTTGATATTCTTACTAACTCTGTTAAAACAAATTGTTATTCATTTGCAAAATTACCATTGCATAGTAACATTGAAACCAAAACGAGAAATTACACAATGTAAATTCTTAAGAGCAAGCTCTCTAAATTTTATGTCAGTTTACATTAATATTCTGCAACAGTCACGCATACAATCAAAATGGAACTTTAGGATATGATTTATTGGTTCTTTTTCTAGCTATTTACAAGACAGTTACGTAATTGTAACATTTTCGCTCGATTCATTTTTTATTCCAACATCATGTCTTTTTCTGGGGATTATTCAAATAAAATCAAAGTTAGTGCTCTTTTATGTATAAAATTACCAGTCCAGTTTATATTATTATCCAGTCACAAGATATTTTTCTTCTAAATCAATGATTACTTTAGTTATAAGCAAAATAAGATTTGAGACTTACGCCATTTAGTTTCGTGATCGGACATAACAATATCAAAGAGTGCACACGATATTCAACTTAATTGTCAAAATTGTAACGTTTAGTACAAAACGGCCCATACGGTTTTTAAAAAAGCGCTGTGCGCCGATGTGAGCCTTTATCAGCCTTTTACAGTAATTATAAGGACACCAGAGGAAGCTATGGAGGCGATTTGACTATTAACTATAAATGAAAATTGTATAATAATATTATAAGTAGGTAGGTTATAGGTAGGTAGGTAGTGTATATCAGTTGTAACACCACTACTGCCCATCCAAAGGTTGCCGGAAAAATATGCTATTAGCTATAAGGCCGTCCATTGTGTATTTTCTTGATTATGTATACTTGTTCTGATATTTTCTTTTTTCTATTGCATAATAAAGAGTATTTATTATTATTATTATATGTGCTATGTCTATGTATTATTAGTGCAAGATGAGAATAGCTTAGAAACTGCAAATATATCAGATGCGCCAGTATCAAAGTAAAGAAGGCTAGATTTTAGTAAATTTTGAGTTATGAAATCGTATATATTTTTTGTTTTATCTAGTTTAGATATCGATATCGATAACATCTGTATGGCTTACACAAATGAAAAAAAAAAACAGTCTGATATTTCGAGTACACTTTGGTTGATGACCTTAAATAAAACAAATTACCTAATTTATTATTTTCTTAATCACGTGTGAAAAAATATCGATACCCATCAGTTGGTTTGCGGAGTAAAATCTTAAATCTCATCTTAAATTAATTTTCAAACTTTATCATTCGGACGAATTAATGTTGGTACATACTTATTTTTTAATCTTCATACTAATTTAATAAATAAAACTATAAAACACCGATTTGCATCTGATTTCTAAAAACAGTTTGCCTGTATCTCCCATAGTGTCAGATTACTGCTCTAGTAAGGAAAAAAAATATATGTATATATAATGTTTATGTGTAGTAACTAGCTGTCTATATAGTATGTATAAATACAGATAGTTTTTATACAACACTAACTAATGTTACTTGAAAAACAAAAAAAAGTATAATAAATAAAGGAGCCTCTATACCATCTATGTTCGCTATTCTAAAATCAAAATACATAAAGTTAGAATTTTTGCGTCTACGTTTGGGTCACTCGCGGGACAAGTGTGCAAGGTAAGCTTGCTTGCTTGCTTGGTATGGTAAGCTTGCGTTTAAAAGATTTTAGTGTGCGCTGTTCTTAATCTACATGAAGTCCTGTAGTTAATAATAATTATTCTTTATCCAATTAGTAATAAAAAAATAAATTGATTTCGTTAATATTCTTATTTTCTGGGTGTCAATAATATATTTTAAATAGTACACTATGTTAATTTTATTACATTTAAATAATCTATTTTGTCAAGCTCTTAAAAAATACGAAGGCTAAATAATAAAATATATAATATGAAATTAAAGAGAAAAGTATGGATTTAATAAGAATTTTAAGTAACCAAATTGAATATAAAGAGACAGATGATCAGACGGGTGACCCAATAGTAAGTTACAACCGCCGTCCATGGACACCTGTAACTCAAGATTCGGAAGTGCACTGCCCGCCTATGAAGGTGATGAGGGATGCGGGGAGGGGAAAGAGGAGAGGGGAGTTGACCCTCCGGAAACCTAAGTAATTTTGGGGAAATGCAGTGCAAGTGTTGCTTCACAATGGGTTCACCGGTCGAGCGGGCCCTTCTGGCCTACCACGATAAAAGCCCTATCAAACTTAGGATTCTACCGGTACATACAGTACATCAGCATTTGTTCAGGCATTAAGAAGTAAATTATATTAAGGATGTGTCCTAGAAGACTTGCATGATTTAGTAACTAGCGGCAATAGTTGTCGATTATATTTGGATTTAGGAATAATTCGTGTGTCGCGGGGGCTTTACAAATATTCAATCAACGGACACCAAGAGCACGCAGACTCGAGATTTTTGTTGTTATGGATTTGTAAATCACAAAAATTTTTGTCCCGCGTGGGAATCGAACCCACGATCTCCGGTTCAGCAGTCAGGGTCGCTAACCACTAGACGAAAAGGCCCGTCAATATTTTCTGTTATAAAAAATTTAGTACATTCAAATAATTTAAATACACATTTGGGGAACTTGTAATTCATTACATTAATATTTTCGTGACAAGCCAACCATTTGGATAAACAGTAATAAATTACTTATCGTAAAATGGCACCGCTGATATATTATAGATGCAGGTGTCTGTGCATCACAAACCGCAGATTAATAGTGATTGATGATCATGTATGTATGTACGCACTAGAATACGTGGATAATTACAGAGAGGTCATTGTACTCAAAACACTGATTGGTGGTGATCGCAATTTGGTATTGCAATAGAAGTGTTGTGTATATACATATAGTACTTGTATATTTACTCCTTAGTTAAATAAAACAACCTCATATGTAAAATTCGTTATATGTAATATAAAGCAAAAGAAAAACGCTTATTAGTTTGTTTTATTTGAAATACTTTACAGTTAAATTATACTAAATAAGTCATAGCAAAACAAACATTTTGAAATAGTATTAAGACATATGTAAGCAATTAAAGAAAAGTAATAAAAATACACCATATACTCGTTTTTTATCTTTGCATTCTATTTTTATTCCGTTTTTTTTAAAGGCTGAAATTTACTACATTAAAACTAGTGACTTTCATGTTATCAACTTCATACATTTCGTTTACACATTTTAAATTTCTGGTAATATTTCTTATCATTCAGTAATTGAATTTTTAAAGTTTTTGTCTGTTATCTTTTTTGAGTCACCATGACGATCACTTGATTTGCTTATAGCTAAAAAGATTAAGCGAAGCTATGATTTTAACATACTTGTTAAACAAAGGATGTGTATTTGAAGTAGTCCTCAGTTTCCCGAATATTGACCTGTAATCGTGAAAGAAAAAACTTTTACGTCTCGCTATCCAGTGGTCTGTCTTTCCCCTTGCAGATATCTATAAAATCTTGAAGCAGCATATTTTATCCGCCTTGACACTACATAAATCTTTGCCGTATTTTGCACCCCTATAGGCAAAACAGGTATCAACATTACAATAATTTAAAACTTATCTTTTTACTAGCCCGCTTCGTACAAGGGTAATATACACTTCATGTACTGCGTTCACTAAGTTAAATCAAGAATGACGTCATTACAAGCAATATTCAGTGGGCGACACATTAGTTTCTATGATCCTACTACGTTACAGTAGTATATCAACTTCTTTGAAAGACTTACTCCCTGTAAATCTAAACTAATCTAAATTTAACCTTTCTAAAAAGACACGCACACGAAATAATCTCTAAAAGGATTCTGAAGACATCGCCTTCGAAGAAACGTGTTTACGCTTGCTTTTCGTGTTGGTGGATTCATATTCAAGTCCGAAACTAGAGAGCTGCCTCGAACTGTTTCTCAGAATCGTTGAGCCGACAACATCGGCGCGTCGGAGCCTCATCCACTCACGTGAACATAAACGTTCTATCATTCTTAAGCTCTCTTCGCAGAAATACAACTCTTAAAGCCAAAGGCACAAGTTCTAACTTAGCTTGGATGCTCGAGATACGCTCGAATGACGTAAGCCGCTCTGCGCGCTTGCTGACGTAAGCTCGTTGTGCAACGCAGCCAGAGGTACGTTTGAAGCAGGGCTCTTGGAGCGAACTCGTGTAGAAATCGATGTTTAGAAATAATTCCACTATGAACAAGGCCGTTTTTAAAACATGACTGTACTCAGTTCTGTATTAAAATACACCATCTATTACTCTTTGGTATCCGGTTGTATAATGATAAATAATATCCAAGGCTTCTTTCTTCGACGTATGTTTAGTAAAATTTTAATTGTGTGGCAATTACTTGAATATTTGGTAAACACTAGTGGAATGTTGACATTTAACTAAGGACGATAGTTGATGCCGCGCATAATAATTAGACTATTAATATAAATGCTTTTTTCGATGGCATAGTTTTGAGTTTCTATTAGTTTGTGTTTGTAAATAATAATATCGTTCATTGATAATAAAGGTGTGGACGACCATGTAATTTTGGGTTCCGTAGAACCTTATAGTATTGCCACTTTCATCCGTCTGCCCCCGTAAGCGGTTTAGCTTAGAGACTTTTGGTACTTACTAGGAAGCCCCTTACCCCTCTAACATTTAAACTATTGTCTTAAAAAATCTGCAAAAAAATACGATAAAAATTTAGAAAACCTTTCATAAGTTAGCTTTGTTAGATAGCCACCTAGCTATTAAAATCTACCTACTTGGAAAAGTTCGAACAAAATACAAAATCCGGTTCTCAAAATTACTTTTATGAAATTTTTACTTGTTTGAAACGAATAATAAGTATGTAAAATTATCAATATTAAAAAGAACGTTTTTTTGTCTGTATAAACGTGCAATCTATGGAACTATCTGTTACATTTAAAAGTATTTTTTATTACATATAGCATATTTATTGACCCAAAACATAGGCATAAAGTCAACATCTTCATTAACACCATAAAATCAAATTTTATAAGTACCACTATACCTACACCCACGCGTATATCCCTGAAGAAAAGACCGTAATAAACCAAACTCTTATGAAACAAGGTGGGTAAGAGGCAATTATACTTGTTGTCTACTTAGAAATGTCGTCAGGAAACAAAAAATACTAATTAATTTCGGTGATTTCTTGTCTAATAAGAAGTTTACAATAAAAAAATAGTATAACTATTTGTTTATGTAACCTTCTTATCAAAGTATTTATAGATATTGATGCCTACGATACTGATACTACTAATAATAATCTGGGGAAATATCGTGTCAACAAGGTATGTACTACATAAACTTTATAATTGTATTAAATGGACCTGACCTTTAAACTCTGATGCAGGGGCACTTGTTATAATCTTAGTGTCGTCGTACAAAATACAATAATTTTAAAAAAATTACTGTTCTTGAATGACTTTTTACATACTCCTTAGAGATCACCTTAAACAAAGGTTTTATCACGAATAAGGGGACTATCAAAAACCGTCCAAGCTCCACACTAATAGTGGAGTGAAAATCTTATGCGCGTATTTCTTTAAGAATAATAATAGTCAGTTTTAATAATTAACCATACCGCTTATAATTAAAATATCATTAGATTAAGATCTTCACGTTACTCATTAATTACCTATAATAAACTCCTAATTCAACTCTTTTTTTAACCCATGATGAAACCCAACCACTTATGCGTTTCCGCACACATATACATAACGCCCTATCTAATCGATTACCATTTCTTTACTAATTCTTTTGGGCGTGAACAGCTGCAGCAGCAACACAAATGTCCTATATTTACATATATATTGGTAGTACACCCCACACAAAACAAGCATATAAGTGTAAACAATAAATTAATGAAGCCTGGCATTTGTGCACAATATCTGTTGCAGTCTGAACCAATCTTCGACTTCCCACCTTTCGCCTGCACTACTAATACTTTTAAATAGCTTCTTTTTTAAATCTTAAGATGCTGCCGAGTAATATACACCGCTGTTCCTAACATTAATAAGTTTACAATTCACAAACACAATCAGATAAGCTCGTTATGAAATATCAATGTATCAGTAAGAAGAGCGTTACTGTTTTATTTGTCTACGGTTTACAGTCGTTTTCCACAACACAGCTAATATACAGGTGTTACTGAAAGATGTGGTCTTAGTTAAGACTTAAATATATAGTTGGAATAAGGTAAAGCAGTGTATACGTTGTAAATAAAAACTTAATGCTTTTCTAATGTATCTAAACTATCGCCCTCATGTGTGTTGTAAAATTATATCGAGTTTATTTGACTTCGGTTCCTAGGAGAAAAAAAGAATCCCAGAAATAATATATATAATTTCATTATTTGCCATAAAATATCACGCAACGTGATAAAAGCTGAGACTATCAAACATATTTACCTGCGCAGTACCTAAATATTTATCTAGTTGTTCTTGGCCTAGAATAGTCATCCGTAGAAAATGAGACCCAGCAAAGGTCTGGAAATTTCTGAGAGCATTAGGAGTTGGAAAGTCGCGTCAAGACTATTATATCCCAAGAATATTTATATCGATTCTCTTAATAAACCTTTATCTACTTCTTCTAACTTTAATGATAAAATTAAAGCTAATATTCTTAAACATATTTCTGATATCCCATCTCCTGACTATCCTTCTTTCTTATTTGATCAATTGTCCGCTTGTGATGTTAAAAACCGTACTAGCAATTTTAATTAATGCAGTAGGAACTGACTATCAGTCAGAAACATGAAACTTTATTTGTATTGTTTAGATATCTGATATGTATATAAAAGTATGAAGTACCTAGTTTTAAATTTGATCCTTCCTAAAAAAATTTTTCTCTTCTTTCTACACCTGAACTACCCATATGTTCTTTCTCTTGTCTTTTTCTGTCCATCCTAAGGTTACATGGCACAAATTGCATTTAGTGATAGATACTTTATTGAAAATTTTTGTATAAAAGTGTAAAATAAAGTCTATTCTTTTCTAATCCTACCTATTCTACGTAATATTTCAAATCACTAATTATCGACCAACACGACTTCTGTACTGGTCCACATTATGGACGATATCAGGCTAGACTATCCATATAGTGCAAATATTACAATACTTACACTACTCGATTTTAGCAACGCCTTCAATACTGTAGATTTCCACATTCTGCTTGGTATACTGCAATCTCTTAACATATCTCCAAGGACAGGCGATTGGTTTCAGTTACCTGTCTGGTCGTCGTCAACGTAAACGCATTGAAGACTTGGTTTCTTGATGCAATATTTCTGCTGGTTCAAGTGCTTTTGCCCCTTTTTATCTCAAAGAACGTTTCAAGTTCCTTCAAGACACCAATAATGTCTAAGGTCATCTGAAGTTTTGCAACTGGAGATACCACTGTTGAAGCTGAGCGCTTGTGGAATGCGTTGCCACTTAGCATACGACTTGCGAAATCAATAACAAATTTTAAGAAAATGTTTCATGACTTATTTTTCCTATTAGTTTAATTATTTCAGTATTTTGTATGTGGATATGTGTCTATACATATTACTAGGATAAATAAAGATAATTCAACTTATAAATATACTAATTAAGACGTACACGACTGAATTTGTCAAAATGTTCAAAATTAAAAACAATAGACCACTAACCTAAAAGTTCAACCTTTAAACTAATTTTCATTGATTAAAGTTCATTTGGATAAGAAATAATACAAAGATATGGATAACTTGGTCTGATTTGGTCGACATTTCTATCAACTTTTAAAATGTAAAAAAGTAGTTGTAGTGACTGACATAACTACAATAGTTGGACATATGGTCTCGCGAAGTTTTTTGTAGATATTGATATGTTTTAAAATATTGTAGAACATTTTTTTTGTTGCGATGAAGGACATTTTATGGCTAATTTTTTTTACACCTTTGATTGGTTTTAATAGGGTTTTCTAAAGATATCTAATTTTTCTAGTAATAAATATTGCTTATGTTACTCAGTGATAATGTAGCTTTCTAACGGCATAAGAATTTTTGAAATCGGTCCAATAGTTTTTATGCTTATTCGTTTAAGGTAGTAGAGCCACGCTGATTTATTCAGCAGGAATGGGCCGGCTCGACCGGGGCAATACTACCCTCTCACAGAAAACCAGCCTAAAGTGACAACATTCGTGGTGTCGTCTTTCGCTGGTGAGTGAAAGACCGGAGGCCCATCGATGCAGAGGTGACAGTTATCGTGGTATGTGTGTGAGCAGTGGAGTGCTGTAGAGTCATTGTGAGGGCGGCGTGGATCGAACCGTCGGCAAGGGAGATCCGTAGAAACGGTGGTGCCGCTGGCCTTCTTCGGCCTAGAGAGGGGCCCAACCACGGCTAACCAACCACCCTGGGAGGCTGCCCCGTCAGGTCGCGCATAATCCACGGAGTGGCTCGTCGTGCCGGTTGGTGACCGGATGGTGGGACCCGGCGACCACTTCCGGGAGGGTACGGTCACCGTGATGCTTCACCGATACATGATGACACAGCATTTTTAGTCTCAGTTTACATTGCCACGATGACTGTCATGGCTTTTACGCCCCCTTCCTCTTCTATCATGACAGTACAAAAAAAGAAAAGTGGTCTTACATCGGCATCCTCCTCTCTCACCAACCCGCTTTTTGTGGTAGAGTTCACTAACATACGTGGACTCATGCAAACCTCAGCGCCGTACACCAACACCTCGAGACGGCTCGGCCGGCCATGCTTTTTCTTACGGAGACAAATACGCCGCTCTGCCGACACGGCATATCTCCACTATCCCGGCTACGTGCTCGAGGAGTGCTTCCTCGCAAGGGCTGGAGTGTGCCTTTTCATCAGGGCGGATGTTTTTGTCGCCGTCTGCACTGCCTAGAAGACACATCCTTCTCCATCCTTTGGCTCCACGTGGATTTTGGCTCTACGAGCCGGATTTACGTGTGCCTCTATCGCTCCCATTCCGGAGACTCCGAGACAACTCGACTCTTTGACCACCTGAGTCAAGCAGCGGATAAAGCGCAGGAGCAGTTTCCGACCTCCGAACTGGTGTTTTTGGGAGATTTTAACGCCCACCATGAGTCCTGGCTGGGATCTTCCACAACTGACCACGCTGGTCGAACTGCCCAAGCATTTGCTCTCACGCATGACCAGACATAACGGGTCAGGCGCCCTCTTTGCTGGACCTACTGCTGACGAATCACCCATCGCAGTACAGCGTATCGGTTCTCACCTCTCTGGGATCCTCCGAACACTGCCTGGTGTCGACCTCAGTGCCTCTTGTTACCCCTCCACGACCTGTGGTAACAAGGTGGCGGTTATGGTACTACTCGTCAGCAGACTGGGATGGCATGCGGGAATATTTTGCATCCATCCCGTGGGCTCAACGCTGCTTTAAAGACAGGGATCTGTCGCAAAGTGCGTCTGCCGTGACTGACGAAATCACTGTCAGTATGGAGTATTATATCCCCTACAGTGAATTCGCCAGCACGAAGACCCGTCCCTGGATCAATCGCGAGTGCACCCGTGCCGTTGCTCAAAAGCAGTCGGCCTACCACGCATGAATCAGGGCCCGCGCTCATTGTGACCTAGACATTGATCGCCTAAAAGCAGCACTAAACAGAGCCACTAGGGAATGCAAGAGGGCTTACATCAGAGCAGATGCACAGCGCATTGCACGGTTTGGTCAAGAACTCGTCGCATACCCTACGGGTAGCCGTAAGTTTTGGCGATTGGCTAAAGCCGTGCAGTCCAACTACTGCCAACCTTCGCTGCCGCCGTTGACCTACCCTGACGGATCACTGGCCCACGGGCCGCAAGAGAAAGTAAAACTACTAGCTGACCTCTTTGCTGCTAACTCCCGAATCGACGACCGGTGCGCGCACACCATTGCGTCCTGCGACTCCGCAATGCGGGATATTCGCATCCGGCAGAGGGATGTCCGTGCGGAGCTTCGGTCACTCGATGTCCGGAAAGCCAGTGGACCCGATGGTATTCCGGCGGTGGTTCTTAAGAACTGTGCATCAGAGTTGTCTCCCGTACTGACGCGCTTGTATCGCTTGTCCTATTCCTCCGGAGGCCTGGAGAGAAGCGAATGTTCAACCCATTCCCAAAAAAGGCGACCGCTCCGATCCAGCTAATTAACCGACCTATAGCCGTCACTTCCATACTCTGTAAGGTGGTCGAGCGGATAATCAACACCCAATTAATCCGCCACCTAGAGGATCACTCCTTGTTAAATGATCGGCAATATGGTTTTAGGCCGAACCGATCCACGGGTGATCTTCTAGCGTACGTCACACACCTTTGGGGTGAGGCTATGGATAGGCATGGAGAGTCTTTGGCCATCAGCCTCGACATTGCCAAGGCCTTCGATAGGGTCTGGCACCGCTCGATTCTCTCCAAACTTCCTGCATTTGGTCTGCCACCCAAACTCTGCAACTGGGTTGCTGCCTTCCTCCATAAGCGCCGCATTAGGTTCTCTGCGACGGCGCGGCCTCAGACTTCCAGGAGGTAAGCGCTGGTGTACCTCAGGGCTCCGTCCTATCGCCTACGCTGTTCCTTCTGCATATCAATGACATGTTGGCCCTTGGCAATATACATTGTTATGCAGACGACAGTACAGTACACGGGCGATTTTTCGGACATCCTACTGCCAAGCTGGCAGACGTTGAGGGAAAACGACAGGAGCTTGTCGCTGAGCTCGACCGGGTCTTGAGCCGCATTTCCCAATGGGGCTGTGAGAATCTGGTCGAGTTCAGCGCCAAGAAAACACAAGCGTGTGTTCTCTACCAAAAAGTCTCCATTCCTTCTCCTTCCTACTCTTCAGAGAACTCAACTGCCACTGCAGGATAGGCTTAGTATCCTGGGTATGGATATTTGTCGGGATCTCAATCCGCGCGATTACATCGAGAGTGTCACTAAGGCGGCCTCGCGAAAGCTCGGCGTTTTGAACTAGGTGAGACGGTTCTTCTCGCCCGAGCAACTGTGTCTTTCATACAAGACCCAGGTTCGCTCCTGCTCTCATCTCTGGGACGGCTATGTGCAGTATTTGCTTGACGCTCTCGATCGGTTGCAACGGCGCGCAGTCCGCATTATCGACTGTCCTGAGATCTCTTGAGCCTCTGCAGTTGCGAAGACATGTCGCCTCTATGGCAGTTCTCTATCGCCTACATCACGGGGAGTGTTCTGATGAGCTCTTCCAATTGGTCCCACCTTCTCCCTTCCTCTACAGGACTACACGTGCTGGCCTGAGGAGTCACCGTTTGTGCGTCGAAAATATACGTACCCGAACTAAACGGTTCGACTCTTCTTTCCTGTGCCGGTCGGTAAAAGCCTGGAATTCTCTACCAGCGCACGTGTTTCCTTCCCACTTTGATCCCGGGTCTTTTAAGCGGGGCTTGAAACAGCATCTCACCAGGTCGCCATAGTGTGGGTACCATGCTGCATTGACTAGACATGCAATGAGGATGGTGACCACCACTCTTTGACTCCACCTATTGCTTTCCATCAGGCAAAGTGGAGTCACTATGCTAGGCTGATATATAAAAAAAAAAAAAATACAAATCTTTCCTCTATAATATTAGTGTAGATATGTAGGTATGTACAATTAGAGTATGGCCACAATTGAGGATTATTATTTTAACTTGTTGACTCTTTGTCGTATTTGATTCCCTTTAGTGAATTTCACTATTTAAAAAAAATCTTTAAATTTTAAGAAAAGCACTACCTTTGATCTATCATTTTGGTAACAATGACTGTTAGCGACAAAATTGTCAAATTATTTAATTTAACAGAAGGAAAATGACATTGTTGCTTAAGTTTCGTGACAGACAAATAGTTTTATCGCACATAGATACATACACTTTTTTACCGGAAGAAAGAGTTTGTAATCTGGTCATTGATTACTATTCTCCAACCGTCTTAAAAAAGGAGGTTCTGATTGGTTTTTTTTTTGTGTATTTGTAAAAAAAAACAAGAATCTTACTTGGCTATAACAAGGGCTTAAAATACAATGATCACGTTGGAGGAAACCTCTGTGTGTGCCCAAAAAGTATAAAAAAATATATAAGCCAAGCCAAGAATATAAAACCATACTCACAATTACCTTAAGGTTGGTCAAGATTTTGCTTATTTTCAAGCTTCAAATTTTTGTCAGTAATATACAACCTACCGTAAGTAATTAAAAGATAATAGAAAAGTTTCGTTTTAACTTTAAAATTTGGGAGAGCAGGTCCCGTTAGTTTTTTTGTATAATAAGTAAAAACAATGGATATGGTTAAAAAGTAGTAGCTTATTTGAATACATATATGAACTAAGTATATAGCTCACACGTAGACAGTCTCATCTAAGTTTAGTTGATCTTTTGCCTATAATTTATAAACACGGATACTTAACGAAATAATATAAGTGTTCGGATCAGCTGGCAGTCGTAAATTTCACGGTTCATTTGTGTTTAAAGCAGTGGTGGGGGTGTGTGTCTGATATTGTAAGATGGCAGGGTGTTTCTTGAGTGCGAGTATTGCGGGCTGAGAGATACGGCCCGCATCCGGGTGCAATGAATGCGACGACAGTTTCAAGGGCGCGCCTCAGGTGATGACGTACGCTCACCCCTCCACCCCCAACACAGCTCCCACGGGTGTTCCGGCACCCACCTAATAATGCACGTCTACGCCCTGTCTACCGCGTCCGCACTCGTTGCAACCTTGAGAGCTCTCGGGAATACCCTGAAGGTGACTTAAAAACTCGACAACCACAATAATAATTAAAAAGTTTTTAAAAGTAGAACGAGATATCAATAACACTGACGTAAGCAAGTTTTGCTCAGAAATACATAATGTTAACTATAAAGGTATTGTTATTAACTGATAGTAAAGTTCTGTCAGTCACGCTTTCGGGTTTGTTGTTAGTAACTGTCGCTACAATTAGAGTGCGTAGTTAATATCATGTTGATAGCTCTCTAATTATCATAATAATAGTGGAGGCATACGACGGGGTGGCGGCCCGTCAGCTGAGCGAAAACGAAAGTAAACAGAACTCGGTCAAAGGGTTTGTACTCACCTACCCGCAATATTTATGTGGGTATGGGGGGATATACCCCACACCCGATCCAGTCACCCTCTTGATGGATTGGTTGGCGACTGGCGCGGATGTTCGACTGAAACTCAGCCAAACTCAGTTGTGAGGCATTAGTCTCGATTTCCTGCTATGCTCTGTTCGACAAACTTTTACCGCGAAATTATTATTCAGTGAAAGTTCAAACAGTTCTTTGTATTTTGTTTTGGACGCACCACCCGACCCACCCTCGCCGCCTATATAACTAACTCTGTTCAGTGACGCATCTTTGAAACTTACTTAAATATTTATTTTGGAAATACTTGCACCATACTTCTCTAAGTTATGCTTTAAGTTGTAGCTGGCGTTGCTGGGATCTATTAGTAGTATCATTATTTCATAAATTGTTTCCTCACTTTATAGTAGTGGGAATGACAATAGCCTGTTGTACATTGTCAGATATTGAATAGGTTTCGGCCTTACCAGCAAATGAGCAAATGAGCGTAGCATATCCAATTACGCAACAGCAAGCTTCCCAGTCGGAGCCCATTAAGCGAGAGCCACGCTAAGTTAATTAAAGCGTTGGTCTTTTCACTCAAATTTCTATGCCTTTTCGCTATCAAGCTTAAAGTATCTATTACTAATTAGATCTATTTAGTTTGAACTCCCGACTTCTATAGTAATCCGTTTCAGCCAGTTTTATAAGTTTTTTAAGAAGACCAAGTTGGTAACAGTATCCATAATTGGTATACTAGTTAATGGTGGTTCTGTGCCTCACTCTTGGGGCTCTGACTACAAAAATCAGGAGCAGAAAAACAGTTGCCCTTCTGATTCATATCTAGATGTGACTTTAGCATTTGGTATGTAGACTCTCCGATTTTAATTTACCACGATTTTGCGCCATTATGTTTGTTGGTTGTTGATTACTACTATACGTAGAATAAATGAAAAATTTCGATGTGTATTGCAAGCTTAAAAAAAGAACTCTCGATAACAATCTGATTAACTGATCAGCATGGAATTAGTTATCGAACATATTAGCTATATCGTTATCAAGAACAATAAATACATAACATACAAGAGGCCATGAACTGTTATTGTCGCTCTTATTATTCAATTATCGCCAGCCGCTATGGGAAAACATAAAAAGTGAATGACTCCTCTTGACCTGGATTAGTAAATATCAGGCCATGATCTGCAACCTTGAAACGTGACGCGGAAGCTGGCTGTCGAGTGAAAGCAATTGTGCGATTGACTGGTGCATATAGGACTTATTACATCTGTTGCTAGTTTATGAATTAAACAGTTTGAATTATCTTTAGTATTTTTAAATACTTGCATGTTACCATCTTTATAAATACAGGTGTTACATTGCTTATAAATATATGTAGATCATCGTGGACCCTGTCAAGAGGATGTCAATCACAACTGTTCAGCAGCTTGCCTCAAGCCTTGGGCTTCGGAAATAGCTTCTTACAACTGCGGGAACATGAAACTGCATGTTGGTAGTCGGTTAAATAACATAATAAAGTTTTAGTTTCTCTTTCCAGTAAGGTGATACCCAAAGGTAATTAAAAACAAAATTTTCTTGCGATAACAAATGAATTGACACATCCATTTTCCACAGCATCGGAATCCAACACAGCTTTATAAAAACTTAGCTCTCAACAACACTCAAATCGCTGTATATTTGCTTGTTAACAATAGGCTAGGTACATGTTTTTCTACTAAATGTACAATTAATTGAAGAACGTGTGCATTGCATCAAAACCGCCGGCACAACTGAAATCGTTTAACAATACCGCTTCTACGGCCAATCACGTTACGTCATCCGTTAGTAGTAAAGCTCTTTTGTGCGTTTATTATACATTTAGATTTACATAGGCTAGTACGCGTAGATGCATTTGCAGTGCACTCCTTCGCAAGTAAACGGGTGTGCATAATAGATGCGCGGTCAAGGCCATCAGTGGTCGGCGACCCTGCTCTTGCACGTGCCCGATTGCTTTATAACAACCATGTTCAATGCGCGCTCGCGCGCTTGTGTATGTTGTACACATAATTAATAGTAATTTTAGCGTACTATTTTGTTATGTCTAGTGTTGACATGCGTATATAAAAACGATTTTTACAGTGATAGAGCCATGCTAAGGCACGAATGGGCCAGTTCGACCGGTTCGAAACCACGGCCTCACAGAAAACCGGTTGTGATGCAATTTCTACGAAATTAGTGAGGTTTCCGAAGGGCCCAAATCCCCCTCTCCTATTTCCCCTCCCCTCATCCCCTTCTCCCCCCCCCCCCCCGCATCTCCGCATTCCTCATCGCCTTCAAAGGCGAGCAGCGCACTGACGACTCTGAGTTTCACGTGTCCATGGACGTCGGTTGTCACTTACCATTAGTTGACCTGTCTGTTCGCCTGTATATGGTGTATGGCCTTATTTATAGTGTTAAATTGAGACAAATGCTTTTTACTAACCAGTATTTATTATTTAGTAATATTAGCTTTCTGGGTCGAGGGCAATAAACTTATTAACTATAGCTTCCGAAAGTGTTTAGTCTATAAAGGAATGTAAGTAACAAAAATAGGAATATGAACATTAAAACTATGTATATGAATAGGTACGACAAAAGCGTTATTAATAAATTTCTCCTATATTAGTGCACAGATTATTTTTTACTTCTGTAGTAAATGGCGAGTGCTTCAGTGAAATCAACACACCCACACATTTAATACATAGTTCAATGCATTCGATACTTCAGGAATTAATAGTTTAAAGTTCCAATTTTGAAATTTAAATTTTAATGATATTACATTAAATATCGATCGATCGATAAATTTTGGTATAAAAGTTATAATAATACTTATTCTACGGTTGAAAAAGGAATTCAAAATGTTGATTTTCTTAATAAAAAAACCACAAAAAAAATATTTACGGCTTAATAAACACGCACACTTGCAATAAAATAAAATTAAATTAAGTTTTAAACCTTTTTATTCCCGCGAAAACGCTGTCGGCCATTTTGGTAAAGTAATATTGATAAAAACAAGAGTCGTGTATGTACGACCGGGACTCATTCAACGTTAAAAGCTATAATTATTTGGTGTTTTTTGGGAAAATAATGAATTACAATTGCTAGCGTGTAGTGTCTAGTAGTACAAATACTAGCATTAAGACTCCAGAAAAGTTGATTATCAAAGTGCCAGATGATATCAGTTTTCAAAAATAAAATGCACTGACGAAAAAACACTATTATTACTCCTTGAAGTTAAAGTTGATAGACGTACCTAGCTGTTTACACTGAACTGACAGTTTTTACTATATGACGTAACAACATGGTGGCTCGTGTTTTAGGTCACGTGATATGCATGAATAAAAATTACTACTTTTAATTTTAAAACAATGTGCTTTTATTACTTAAAATCAGAATATTTAAGTATATCTGTACATACAAAAACAGAATATATCGTTTTTATCAAATTTCATAATTCATTTTTCACTACCGAAAGTACCCTATTTTAATAGGTTAAGATAAAACAGAACTTTGCATACATTTAGGTCACTTTTATATGTTTTTTTTTTTGAAGAGCTTTAGTTTTATATAGCAAAAAATAAACATATTTTTTAAAAAGATAAAATAAAGAAATTTTTCATCATCAATCGATTTGCCTATTTTTGTAAAGATTACTGAATAGACCAGCGTTATTTTTATTTTCCTCTATAAATAAATAAAGTCATTTTCCCGCCTTTAGAAGGTAGACTTTTTGAAAAACAATTTCAGTACGGTATGAATTATGGTCCAATATCGACCACTAGGCGATCTCTAGTAATTTTAAAGAAATATTACGAGAAGTAAGATAACTATATTTAAATCTTATTCATTCAATTTTCTACTATTATATATTTTATAAACTATCTTACAAAATTATTAGTCAGCAACTCTACAAATATCTTAGAAGTTCGTGAGTGTATAACATAAAGGTAATTAGAGTGAACGTGCTCGCTATTCTGAGTCACGGCCAAGGACACGGGGCTCTGATTAATTGAGTGTTCCATTTTCAATTGTTACTCGATTCATTATTACACCACCGGTTACATTTGTTCTTTACATATGATGTGTTATTGAGTGTACACTTAGGATTGCAAAAGTTTTGATGTATGACTTGTCAGGAGTTAGAGGATATTCTCAATTATTATTTAGTTATGGAATATTTGCCAAGTCATATATCAGTGTGTTGGTTTATTCAACTGTTGATTTTTCAGTTTCTATTAGAGTAAGTGAAATGTGCAGAAATTTCTTGCTCGTAATAATTTCTAAGAACCTATTTCAAAGAAGAGTAAAAGTAATTGTTTCCATAATTTTTCTACCCTTCAGTATAGTGAGGTATGTCACATTTGTACATTATTATGTTCGCTTGCCCTAGGGTTATGAGCGAGGCGGTTCACCTCAGCCGCCGACACAACCCCCGGGTGCGCCGAGTCCTGGCGCTGCCCAGAGTGCACCCGGCGCAATGTCGCCTACACAAGATTCGCAGCATCCTCCACATATGCCGCCACACGGAGCTCAACCTCCGCTGCATCAGGTATTTTAACATTATTACTGATAGAATAAAATATTTTAAATATATAATACCGATAGGATAATTTTGTATTTAAAACTACCCGTTACAGACTTACGTTGCGTTTAGTCTATTATTATAAAGTGCATATGTATCAAACTGAAGCAGTGGTCTCTTTTGAAAAGACAGATCTCTGGGAATGTTCGCACAGTACCTATTAGATGCCCTCGTCATTTAGCAGTGGCTTGCTGTTCTCATCATTGGGAGTCCTGACATCACCAATACTCTTGAACCCTTGCAGTTGCGTAAAAATGTAGCCTCATTGGCAGTATTCTACCGCCGCTGTCCACGGCGAGTGTTCCGATGAGCCAGTTGATTCAACCCTCTACTCTCTTATTCGGAGTAATACTACACGGACGGGGTGTCATCGTCATCTAGTACATATAATTCCAACAAGAACCAAATGGTTCTGAACTTATTCCTTTGCTGAACTAAAAAAAAGGTGGAACTAATAACCAAACCCACGTGTTCTCCCAAAACTTCACAACCCCATGTCCCTTAAGCAGGACATGAAAAGGCATTTCTTGAGGCCGTCAATCTGGGAACGACCGTTATACCATTAGTATCTATAGTTGCTCCCAATGCTTGGACCTCAATCTAGCTTACCATCAGGCAAGTTGAGGTAATTCTGATTCTGATATATCTATGTATATAAGCTCTTTTACGCGAGTCAACGATATACTTATTATAAACAAATATTTTGTGGATTTGTATGGAGAGAAAAAGAAAAATCAGCCCTAAATACTTCACAAAAATAAGGTTGAGCTGCTTCCCAGTATTATGCTACTATATATACCGTACTATATTAGCCGTTCTCCGGAGCTTCACCTGGCTTTATGCTTTCTGCTCCGCTCTTAAGAGTTGCAGCGTGATGTTTTAGCCTATAGCCTTCCTCAATAAACAGGCTATTTAAAGCAAAAAAAAAATAATAAGTATAAAGATTTTTTCAAAACGAATCAGTATTTCTTGAGTTTAGCGCGTTCAAACAAACAAACTCTTCAGCTTTATTATATTAGTATAGATTAAACACTTTCAACTCCACATAATAAATAGATAAGAAAAATAAACAACGAACAACAACAGCACATATGCTTATTTAGTAACTTTCAAATTATTTTATTCCAACATTCAATCTTCGTAACGTATTCTTGAACTGTAGAGTTTTTCACCCCACGCTTTCTCCATTAGTGGGCTCTTGTGTTACTCATGGGAAACTTGTCTGGCGGCGTGGGTGGTCAGAGGCAAGAATCACATTGATGTGCACCCCATGCCATATTTCATGTAATAGGTATCATAAAAATCGGTACTTCGGGATAACGGGTACTTTCAAGTGTTTTGTTAGCTGTTTTGTTATCTTCTATGAGTAAAAGAACTGAAAATGTATAATTATAATGTTATAATGTTTTGACGAGTGCTATTATGCTAACAATTGAATATGACATATATTCAATTGTTCTATTAAGCACTCGTAAATTGTGTGTGAATCGATTTCGTTGTGGAATATGCGCCTCCACCGAGTTGTACGCTAATTTTACGAATCCTATGGGTTTAAGCGTGACTACTTATCATAATAAAAAATGTCTACGTTAGTCGGTCTACTGTTTGTGAACCTATTCGACTTGCATTGGTAAAAAGAAAAGACCCTGCTATAGGCCATTACAGAAAACTAGTTGTGAAGCAACACTTTGCCGAAATTAGTGAGGTTTCCGGAGGCCCAACTCCCCCCTTTCCTCTTACCCCTCCCGTCGTCCTCCTCTCCTCATCGCCCTTCCCCTCCTCATCCCCCCTTCCTCTTTCCTCTCCCCGCATACCTCAACACTCAAAGGCGGGCAGGGCACTTACGTCTCTTGAATTGCAAGCGTCCATGGACGGCGATTTCCACTTACCATCAGATAAAAAAAAGACCTTTTCGTTTTCTCTAATTTACAAATGAAACTAAAGACATAAAACGACTATGTATAAAAGAAATGGGTACATTATAATAACCTTTTTTTATGAAAGATACGATAGACGGGTCATCTCACAGAATCAATACGAAAGAAAGAACGTTTGTGTGTAGACTTCTTCTTAGGTATAAGGTAATTGTTTACCTTATACCTAAGAACGTAACGTATAGAAATAAAAGATTCGATTGTAATTAATATTTTTAATTTTTAAACGAAACTCGCTTGTCGAGATTTGAATTAAGCTGAGCCAATTCGACACAAATAGGCGATGCAAATGATAGTAGACTGAAAGTTGCTTGAGTCAAATTTAGTTAAATTATTGATGTAGTCAGCAATGTCAGTTTCAGTGAATACATGTAGATTCACAAAATTATACCAATAAACAGTTATTTATTAATCCATCAATGTACAATGTGCAAAGGGTTTGCTTATCCTTAATCCCTGAATGTATTTTATTGTTTAGGAACTTACTTACAGGTTGCTCAAGTAATTAATTAATTAATAAATGTAATCAGTAGACGGTAAAATTATACAAAAATAAAGTAATAGGTATATTGATTCGTAAATATAAAGATAGTGAATATAAATATGTACATACGTATTTTATGTTAATTTCTGTTCTTGGTCTAGCAATAGGTTACTCTCTACGACACTATAGCTCTCTTGTTTTGAATATGTTAAGCGACTTTCTTTGATGACTATACGATTTCTTTGATGACGATGAGTATTCTAAAGGTAATCTGACAACAAAATTCCACGCCTCTACTAATTTGTAAGTCTTCCTCTTCTTGCCAGCCTTAATGTTTCGAAGTATATTGCGGTCGGCGTCTAGTCTAATCCCATTTGGCTAAATATAAGTTTACACCGAATTGACAGCCTTCCGAATCAACGGGGCACCCAAATTTATTAGCATTAAACGGAAATAGAGAAATTTGGATTACATGTTCTTAAATTAAAAATATTAGGTATTTATTAGACTTTTTTTTATTATTACATAGAGGGCAGACGAACAGTCGGACGGTCACCTGATGGGAAGAGCTATTGTTTATTGAAATAGGCCTTTGTCTGCCAATTCACCTGATGGGAAGTGGCGCTGAGTACTATCCAAGAGAGATACCTATGATAGTTCATTCCTAGTTAGTTATAAAACATCGAGATTTCTATTTATTTTTATCTCGTTATTTCTTTTTTCAACATTGAAATAGTTTTATTATCTGTATGTACGTGACCGAAAACGCCAACCACCAGTTTCTCCTCGTGAGTGACGACGTCACTAAAGCAGAAACAAGTTTTTCTTTGTATTGACGTGTGAATTAGGTTTTAAATTATAGTTATTCGTTATTTCATGTTCAGTTTTAGAAAAATCAGTAAAGGTCAGTCAGTCAGTAAATTTGAAGTTTCCTTGTTTATGCTATTATGACGTCACGATAATGGCGCGCAACTTTATGGCGCGAATATTTATACACTCACAGGCACAATTAACCGCCCACCTATATTTTTCGTCACCCTGTTTGTTTATGTTAACTGTGGCTTATCTACTGTTTTGTTTTTAGTTAAGTGGGTACTTTAGCAATAAACTAAACACTTAAAAACCCTTATTTCGACCCTTAAACTTGTATCGCCGAAGCGTTTTAAGAATTTAGTCTCTGTTTGACATTGTTGCAGTAACGTTACATTGATTACATTTCTTGTTCTTGTCTGCTATCGTGTACGAACATTGTTTAATTTGAGTTTTTAGTGTACGATTATTGTTTGTGACTGAAAAAAACGCCACTGGATGCAACTGGTGCTGCTAGGGCAGTGACTTTAGCTGACGCTGGGTATAGCCAACGTCGCATCGCTCGTACGCTTGGTGTACCTCGAACTACAGTGCGGGATGCCATCAGACGCTTTCGTGAGACTGGTTCATACACGAGAAGGCCAGGTCAAGGCCGACATCGGTGCACCTCGGCTCTGGATGACCGCTTTGTTGTCAGTAACGTGCTAAGAAATCGCTTTTGCACCGCTACTGAAGCGCGCACACGTCTGTTTGAGGTGAGAAATGACACGTAAGTGAACATACGATAAGTGAGATACAGCTCGCGGTCCACAGCTGCTTGCACAGCATCGTAGAGCAAGACTTGCCTTTGCACGAGAATATGCTGACTGGACTACGGAACAATGGAAGAACGTACTGTTCTCAGATGAGAGCAGAATAGCCGTAATCGGTCCAGATGGACCATCATGGTTTGGGGAGGTATATCTTACGAGGCTCTTACCGATCTAGTGGTGTTTGATAGAGGGCAGTGTGACTGCTCAAAGATACGTGGAGGAAGTCTTACAAGACCACGTCATAGCTTTCGCACCATTTATTGGTGAAAACTTTAAATTAATGCACGACAATGCTCGATGCCATACCGCAAGATCCGTCACTCATAACCTCGATGAGGTCGGGATTCAAGTTTTGCCATGGCCGTCACGCAGTCCCGATCTTAACCCAATTGAGCACATTTGGGACAACCTAAAAAGACGTATTCGAGCAAGAATATCAGCCCCTGCGACCTTACAAGAAAGAGCTCAAGACGGCTGCGATAGAGGAGTGGCATAATATCCCTCAGTCGGATATTCAAGACCTCGTAGATGGATTGCCAAACCGACTACAATAAGTCATCAGGGCCCGAGGTAGTAATACTCATTATTAAAATTTAAATAAAAAGAAAGCGGACGATTTTTTTTAAAATCAAAGTCATCACATTTTCATGCAAATTTTTTGCAAAATCGATTTTTGGCATATTTTTTATTATTAAACGGTTTTGTTTTAAGCCTTTTGTGATTTTATTTATCCTTAATGGCTGCTTTTAACATAACTTCCATCAAATGTGGTCAAAATTTTCCGACTGAAAATTGAAAGAAATACAAGGTGGGCGGTTAATTGTGCCTGTGAGTGTAGTTTAAATTCTAAACATATTTTTTTTGTATATTATTTTGAGGTAATACCAGTTCACTATCAAACCTAAACGATCACTTTAATAAGATATTTTAAAAATTAGTAGATAAGCCTGTTTTTTTTTTACAACAAGTTTATATATTTGGCGGGCCTGTTAAGTCTAGTGGTAATCTTGATTGCTAAGCCTAAGGTCGTGGATTCGATTCCCACTCGGGACAAGTGGTTGCATGAGATTGTTCTGAGTCCGGGTGTATTATATCTTTAATGCTGTGTGCGAATTGTTTGAGTTTTTTTTATAAGTTGCAATAAAAAAAGCAATTACATTTGTATAAAATATGTTTCTCTGCTAATTATTAAATCCATAAAAAATGTAATATTCGATATTCGCCCGAATAGCATGAAAGAATAAACTGAATAGGCTGAAAACCGAATAGCTGACAATAGCTGAGTATTTAAACTTAAAAAGTAACGGTATAAGTCACATCCATATTTAAAATAATTCAACATGTAACAAAAACTTTGAACCACATGAACAATGTAGTACAAACTTTGAAGAAACTTTGATCTCAAGGCTAATACAATAAGTTTTTGGTACAGGTTCATAGTTTAACTTGCTACTACAAGTTTTCCTAAATAAAGATTTAAGTTATTAATTGTGTTTTACTTACAAATAAATGAAATAAATTCTAATTGAGTGACAATTATAATATAAAAGCGTTAAGTCATGTTAATTATAAATAATGTGTAAAACGCAAAAACTTAACGAAGGCAGTAACGATTTTACTATATATCTCAATGTATCATAGATACTGTATCTATAAATAGGAATATAAGGCAATTTGTTTAGGATAAAAGGAATGACGAGAAAACACACAGACATTTTATAAAAAGCGTAATTCGGTTTATTTGTCCCTAACCGAACCAAACGAATAACAATCAAAGGTCAAAATTGACAAATTATTACACAAATTTAATTTACCTCGGACAAATACGTTTTAACCACTATAAATAGTGGTACCTGACCCGTTCATGAATTGGCTTTATCTACAGTAAAAAACTGGCATCGCAAAAAGTACAATGTGTAGGCGCAGAACAAAACAAGTTTAGAGTAACTGTTAGGACAAGCGACCGACGATCATTGATTGAAACTCCTTGCCTTCATAAATCTTTATGGATTGAAATATTTTTAGGTTTGCCGATACGAATATCTGTATTATATTGTAGGTAATTTTTGAAGTGCATTTTTATTTGTGTAAATGTGTTACAGTTATTATATACATATACATATGTTTATGTAATAATTATTATTAATAAAACTGGTAGATACCCGGTGTGTGCTACAACGATAAAAAAAGGAATGTGCCTAATGCTTTATTTTAGTGGTCTAAAAGCATCTTCGCATTTATTGCCTTTCTAATGAAAACGGTTTGGGTCATATCGGTTGGATGGTTTCAAACATTTTTTGTGTGATATATATATATAATATAGATTACTATTAAATAGGTTTACTACTTTCTTTAGGTTTAGTATTCCTATTCATAAGTGACATACATACTTATAGTTGATAATAACTTTCGACATCTGTCATACCGCCGCCTGATCCCAAACTAAGCCGAAGCCGAGCTTGTACTAAGTTAACCATACTGCTGATAAACATAGTTGTATATTTCTGAATACATGCTTATTACATGTAGATAAATTACGCCCAGTCGCATGACGAGCAGTCATGCTAATCACATAATCATATGTCCTGAACAATTTCGAGCCTATTTTGGAAACGTACAATAATTTGTCAACAAGATCTCAAATGGTACTAGGAAGGAATAAAATTGATATTGTACCTGCCGTACAAATAGATGAACACAGTAGACTGAAAATGTAAACGTTTAACGAGATCAATTTGAAAATGTAATAAAATCAGTATCTACATGAAAACTAAATTTAAATGTTCTTATTATCTTTTGTGTCATTGGATGATGATTATTATTTGTTTTTGACATGTATACAGTTCCTAGGAACAGTAGTGTGTAGTGTGGAATACAATTAATTTTACACATTCCCTATCGATGTTACACAATATGCTTGTCAAAAGCAAAAAAAAAAGTGGATAGCAAGTACCTAATACAGTATTTGCCTGGGTTTATTCGTAACCGCCCGCTTCCATAAATATACATATACATATTATAGTTGCAAATATCAATATAACAGATCCGCTTTAGTGATACGACTAATAATTATTTCGTACATTTCGTTGTAATAAATAGCCAATAAATATTGTCTATTAAGAAAAGACTTAAAATCAAATAATTTTGTTACTTGTGTAATAGAAATTTGCTTTCTGATAAAACAGAGTTTATACATGATCAAAATAAGATACCGCTCGTAATAAGCTTTCTAGCCTATCAAAAAGCTCATTGTATTTTACTCGCACTGTATGAAGCACACTTTGAACGGCCAAGGTAGTTCCAACTAGTAGTTGGTTCATGAACATTTAACGTACTGTCGACTCGGAATTGCAAATTCACTCAATACCGACTGTAAATCCAAATCGGGGAACCCCTTTCACGAACTCACATAAATAGAAACACAAACAGGTTCTTGTCTTTCTTCGTGTTTAGCAGGTGAAAGCAGTTAAGTAAATCATGTTTGTTGAAGTATAGTATTTCTTGATAGTGTAATTAAATTACGTTTATTACATTTTTTAAGGTTATGGGTAAAAGCCCGAATGGTATTTTGAGTTGACCCCACAATACAAATAATCAGACAGTTCATCAGCGTAGTGCCTGCAGTTTCGAATAGGGAGCATGAGCAACGATTTAAACAATTACTATCTCTGATCGCCCAAATACTTGTCCCTTGGGACATTTCTCACTATTATGTGTATTTTCCTCATTTTAGGTATATAAATCGATATTAAATATTTGTAAAAATCTCTAAGTGATCCTATATCACAAGAGATTTTTTGTTGATCCTTCTCAAAGTTTTATAAGTTAAATCATTTTGATCGTCGAGTTAGCGTCCTCGTCGCCGTCACTTCATGTTTGCATTACGTTTATCGCATCGATATCGTGAGTCGCCGGCGGAAATTTTAGATAATTTTGCCAACGCTCTATAGCGAGCTTCATGCTAACGCTTCAAGATACCTAGCGAACAAGATAAAAAAAATGTTGATAAATAAATGCTAACCATTAAGTTTTTTATCTCATTTTTATTTCTTTCATTATTTCTTACAAGTATTTCAGGCTTGTAAAATAATGCTTGGATTTTGTTCACTTAATATTCCAAAATTCACAGTGCCATATCAAATTATATGTATACCTCTGTTATATGATATGAAATTAAAGTAAAATTGCGTTGACTTACAAATATCAAAACATTACTAGTTCCAACACAATTGTGTACTAGAGAGTTCTAAAAAGTGCCACTTATCGCGTGTAGAAGCGGTTACCAAACAAATAAACATATTTTTTTATTTGTAATATTTCTTACACTTTCAGCTGTTGTAGGTGTCAGCAACACAGATACGAATTCGTATAGCTTTAACGAAATGGAACCCACTCTATATGGAAAGTACAGTAATCTACGAAACTCGACGGATGGAACTTTGGCTATGAACTTTACTGTTATCGTTAAACATTAAACTCTTGCCGAATGTAAGGAACCCCTCGTTGGAAACAATTTTAAAAAATTACCATCCTTAACCATAACTATTTCAATAAACTGTCTATGGTCATAGTATACTCCACCTAATGGACGACCTCAACTTTTGTTGTTTTGTTATTCTAATATATATTTATTTTATGTGTAATAAGAATAACTGTAGGTGTGGAATAAGGGTTTGTTTTTCTTACATGTAATATTAATTATATTTCAATGTATACCCTACACGTTTTTTGGGAATGTTGATAATAATTATGCAACTATAAAAGTGAAAGTACATTTGTAGCATAACGTTTCGACTCAGTTCCTAGTTATGTGCCTGCATTTGTGCCTCTATTATTGTACATCAGAGCCCGGTCCCGATAATAGTCCCGAGAGATATCTTAAACTAGAAGTTATAGCGACTTAACTCAATCGATAACTTCGGTAAGGGAATTGTATGTTTATTTCACGGACGATATAGTTTAAAATAGACATGATAAACAAGCAAATTTAAGTTATTTAGTAATATCCTTGTCTTTATTCCAGTATTATTTTTTATGAAAATCTTTTGCGCTTCCCGATTTAGCAGATACGAGATACGATAAATTCGTGGGAAAAATTGTAAGGACAATTAAAAAAGAAATATTTGTTGGATATATAATTTCGTGTCATGACATGCGTGACTTGTTAGATCCATGTCTTGGATGATCGGTTCGTCATAGCCGGTATAGGTATTCGACGTGGAACGCCAACTCCTCTTTGGATCATAGTGCAATTTACATAATATTTCTATGTCCATACTCGGCGATCGCTATGGTTCGCACGTGGTTAGCCTCTTGAGATGTAATGGAGATGTAGCACATGTTTGGCAGCTTTGCATGTGTGCGCACCGAATGCTCTTAACCAGTTGCAAGATTCAATCTTTTAAAAACTTTGCTTCGCATTCCCGATTGTTTACTAAAGTTGATTGTTTTTCTCTTGATTCGTCTTTTGTTAATTTGTGTCTTCTGCCATTTTGAGTGATTATGCGCAAATGGATGGTTTTCTTTAAAGTTACATAGTAAAACTTATATTTACTAGAAAAATGAGATTAGAAACTTTATGTACAAAGTTCAAATACAAGCCACCACCACCACATTTCTATACAAAAAACAGTAACATAATGTAGTGTAATTATCTACTAAACAAAGTCTGACGCAAAAATTCTAACGTGATTATAATCATCTGAGCAAAAATTCTAAAAGCACAGGAGCTTGTACTTGTGTCAATTTTATACCGAGCTCTAGTGCTAAATGCCCGCCAGGCTCAGGCTACAATTTATGCCAACATAAACTTGAACGCACACCGCTCCAGTTTCGGAAAGATGTACTCTGTTTCTCTTCTATACAATGTTCGGGTCTGTTAAAAAAAATATTTAGATAATATTTTACTATTTTTTATAAAGCCACTTTAGCCATTGTTGGTGTCAATTTACTTATTTACGGAGTTTTAGAGCGTTCCACGTACGAACTATGACCACAGTAACAAACGATATAAATCTGTTTGAGGCTTTACTAAGTTCTTGGTGAGCGTCGCTCGTTTAATACTCTACGATGTCAGTAGAGAATTTTGAGAGTCAAGGGCCATTCCAGCATTGTGATCGCTCGTGAGTCGTACGGTCGAAATGAAACGTCGTATCTTATTTTATGATTAGCGGCTCGAAAGCGCTTTGTAATTTTGTTAGTTCCGCCTTTCTGGTGCTGGGGGCGAGCACAGAGAGTGGAGATCGATGCGAGCATTGCGTGCGAGTGCGACAGGGTGAGCGACAGTCGATGCTTGCTCTGTCCCTTTCACTCGAACCGCCTACCAGGCAGCCATGTTGCGCTCGACCTGCGCTCGCCCGACCGCCATTGTAGCATTCGTGGCTAGTGATGTTCACTGACTCACTCGATATTATTGTACGCGCGACTCTCACTGAACGGAATGTTACAACTGGGGATCGTATCGCATAACGAAATTAGATGCTGATATTTCAGTGATGACTAGTAATATTCAACACATCTTAGACAGGGTTACCAATAAATTTATAAAACAATTATTACTTCAAACAAATATAGTTGAACAAATTAGGCTTTTGTAACGAAGCATGTCATTTTTAATAGTTGCTCAGCTTATCAATAGTGAAATATACGATTGTTGACAATATTGAACGAATACTCTACATTAAATCAATTCGGACAATAAGCACTTTAGTATTGAGCTAGAGCTTATAGAGAAGTGCCTTAGTATGTCGATAATGTTGTCGATAAAGAATATCCAGTGTTCTCATACCCGCTGCTCCGGAATTAAAATGTCAGACGTGCGGCAGCGGCAGCGCGGGCTAGCGTGGGGACTTGAGGGGGACGCGGTGTGGAGCGAGAGGGGGTAACGGGCGGCCAGCGTTATTAATAACCATAAGCCAGCAGACGCACGAACGTCCAGAGGGGCCACGCCAGCCGCGCGGTAATGAGGAATCACTAATTATATTTTACTGGACTTTCGTATGAAGGCACCATTAAATACACTAGAGATGTACAAATATCATACAACCAGTACGTACTTGATATAAAGCATGTATCAGGGGTCAGTATTTTACGAGTGACCCTGCAGTTAAAACGTTCACCAATAGTCGATAAATGATACGCAACATTTGCTTTGCAATCACATCGCTTGATAGCTCAACGTGCTGGCTATTGGATCCCGGAACTGGAACAGAATGGCAAGATAATAATAATGGCATGGCTGGCGGGGATATGGTCTGTTTAATATTCCCCCATAGTAGGCGCGCCGGTTGCATGAGACAGTTCTACCCGTTCTCTAGACCTTGTTCGCCTCCTCCAGTAAAAACTCTTTATATTTTATTGTCAAGGAAATATATTTGTCAAAGGCTATGCGATTAATTGCTTGACTTTTCTCAAGTGAGCTTCTGGCCTAAGAAGGTTTTTCTTTTAGGAGTCGGTTTGGCATTAATGTTCGTTTAAATAAGCAAATAAAACATGGCAGTTTTTCTTGGCACCAGCAGTTATGCTAATGAGATATAAGTTTAAATGATCGGTTTCGAATTCACTTGATCATTTTCCCCAAAATTATTATATAGTTTACTTTTGATTCGTGTTTATTCTCGTTATTTTTGTAACCATCCCAACTTGAACGTTTACTAAGAAGCGACTTTACGCTGTCCTTGTTTTTCTCTGTACATAAAGAGCAACTTATCGCTGGCAGCACTCCGCTCTCATAATAACAAACTGCAAATGCTCCGGTTTCTCCGAACTTTAGTATAGCAGTCCCGCTCGCCGTTGGAAACCTGTAAAGCGCTGACGGTGGGGTGTACATTCTCTCCTGCGGCGGAGTCACGGTAGCAGGGCTGTCGGGAATTGCCGACTTGGATAAATTATGCCGCTCGTTCCCCTCTTTTGCAATCTCCGCAAAATAATGCAATTCAATTGTAAAGAGAAGAGAAACTGACATTTGTCTTGTCTTTTGTGAGATTCATCTACTTACTGCAAGTTATTATGATAAAGGTTTATTTTAAATCTTTTGGATGAAATCGTATTTCGTGATGACTTTCTTGGGTGTTGGCAAGATTTATTTAGGACTTGTAAAAAGGGATGACGCAAGGAAAGAGGATGGTACTGCTTTATACTTTGTTAATATTAATGACTGTTCAAACATTATTTAACGCGCCTTTTTATCCCACTCAAGAATCGACATCATTATCATCAACATTCAGCCTATCGCAGTCCACTGCTGGACATAGATATCATACTATTAATTTAAATAGATATGATTCTAAATTGATTAATTATTATTGTTATTAACCTTGTTTTAAAACTAAACTGTTAGGCAGGGCCTCCTAAGAGAGTAAATGAGGTTAAGCCATAGTTCACTTAGCTGGCCTTAGTTTGAATTTCACAAAGTAGAGAGTATTATGGGAAACTCTTAGTTACGTAGATTTATTTGCAATGTTTTGATGTGTGAAAATGAATAGACCTAAACTTCAACAAAATCGAACTAAGGATTCTTAACTTACGGTAAACGTGCCGATATCTCTAAAACTTTTATAACTACTGCTGTTACTATTACTACTACTATGTCGAAAAACCTAACCTAAATAAAAACTTTTCTATGCATTAGCCAAATACTAGTGAATAATAACCAGATATTTCTACAAACACGTCCTTTCTGATAAAGAGATGATACTCTGACCGTTTCACAAGCTTGTGTGCGATTCATTATAAGTTTGAAACTTATTTACCTCCACAGTTACAGTCGACATGCACATTCTGGACGAATTTTAACCAGGTTTGCGGACTTGCGGATTATTCCATTTTTTTGACGGTGCCTCTAGTTGACTGCGGTTTTTCACAAACAATCGGTGTTGCAAATATGTTATAAATCTATTTATTGATGTGAAGTATATCCATGATCGACATGACAATCGTATTTATCATGTAATATAATAAATGTAATGTTTTGCGAATCACTGCTTAGGTTTGTTGGTACTGGCAATGCCAGTTTCTGGCTTATTATATTTTGTTATGGTATTATTTACTTTTTCAATATTTTTTATAGAGTAAAGTTAACAATCTTATGCACTAAGCTCACAATTCGTTATATTTATGCAAGTATGCATGATTTCATTATTATAACCTTAAGTGTTTAGTAGTAGGCCGCTGTTTTTAGTTGGTAAGTCTAGTCTCCGGCTTACAATGGCGCACGAAACTAACTTTCAACTTAAGCTTGAGGACTTTTTGTTATCGTCGCTTGTTTGAAATTGAGATTTAATTCGAATTGCCGCCGACTGAGTTAAACACTTTGTTAGCTCTCTGCGATTTTTGTTTGTGTTATTATATTTTTAAACTTTTCTGCCTTACAGTACCCAAAGAGGCTAGTTAAACCTGGCGCCTGTCTGTCTTAGTTCAGAGATGTCCATTGACGTAACCGGAGTTATTCAAGCGGCACTAGTCATAAGATTATTAATAATATACAATGCAATCATCAATATACATTGCTTGTACAGTTCGAGGCACTCATTACAACATTAATATGACGAAGCTGTGCATTGCGTTATATTACAATTGTCGTCAACATTTATAATGTCCGCTTAATAGGCATCTTGCCAATAATGTACACTTATGAATCCGATATTTTATAACATTGCAATAGATTACATATGTTATACTTTATTTTTAATTCCTACGTGGTTATATTTATTGTTAGATATAACTTGGAACGTTTAGATACAAAAAAAAAGTTTGATATCATAGAAATTTATGTCTCCATTAATTAACACTACTTATTAATTGTTATATTGCGGAAGTGAAGTCATATTGAAACAAAAATATTATATATATACATATTATTTTTTGGCACGTAAGATATTTAAGTTTTTTAATTAAAATTAAGCTTATGCCACTTTTATTTTACAGGGGTATCCACCACCACCGAGGCCTCCTCAACCATCCACCCCAAACGCACACGATCCAGATTCGGTAAGTGATCAAAACTAAACTATATAGGTGTATTTTAATACAACAAATGCTACGAAAGCTTATCCCTAAGTAAGCAAACTATATTTACTACTTTAAAATTAGTAATATCTTTTCTCTATTGTTATGTTTTGGCACCTACCACTTTTAAACTTAAAAAGTGGTAGGTGCCAAAACATAGTAATAGCCAGGTAACCTTAAACAACTGGCAGAGAATGCTTAAAGCATCAAGTCTGCCTTGCACAATATGTGCATGAAGTTTAATAACAAACATATTATTAAACGTGACTATTGATGGTTTAAGCTGACCTGATCGTCTAATATATAATCAATCAACGCGTCTCTCGCCCAAGTCAGAGATTAGAGAGAGATTAAAAAATACACAACTCTATTAATAGATATGGGCTCATATACCCGTAGAGTTCTTCTCATTCGTCATTGCATAATATTTAAGTTTTTCTTCGAATTAATAAGTATTTCTTCGAAATAATAAATATTAAATTAAGGTGGTATTTTGTATTTATACAGACATCACATTCACACACGCAGTTCTCCTCGACATTACACTGTGGTGTGTCGTACACTAATGGCAGAATAATGTAGGCAGCTGGTCACGTAAAGAACAAATTACAATGACGGCTTCCGCATGTAATGAAGCTACATATACTTGTTCAGATAGTACATTTATTTTTAAATTATCTTTTAATTTTGATTTCTTTTCTTTACTTATTTTCCAAATCCCTTGAATATTTATGAAAGATATAGTCGTACTTACGTACGTTACGATACGTACTTTTTTTTAATTTTAATTTATACTGTCCTTTTTGGTTTACCTTAACAGGCATTCAAACCGACATGCAATAATAGAACTTTTGCTTTGCCCCTATATGTCAGCTCGATGTAAAATGATCTTTGGTATCTGACTTGTGCTCTCCTTAAATTAAGTGTCAAATGAAAACATTAACGTTTGGCACTGCAGACTTAGCGTATTTTTTTCGACAACACAAACATCTATATTACTAACTGCTTAAATTTGAAACAAATATAAACTTTAGCAGGCATTAGAAGTAAACTTGTATTATACGGCTTATAGTTTGTTTTCACATAGTAGTCCGCAATCCCCACAGCACGCGGATCAGCATAGAACGCTTATAAACCTACGTTTTATGTGTGGGTGTAATAAATAGATTTTTATTTAGACACTTCATTTCGCAACTGAAAAATGAAAGCAATTTCCTTCGACATAACATAAGTAAACGGAGGAAATAAAGACGCCTTCACTGCAGTATTTGTTATTTATAGACATATTCATAATTAATTTCTTGTTTACAATTTGAACACAGTTTATTTTTACTCGTGTGAACGCTAGATTTGCGTGGGTGGACTGTTTGTTTTAAGTATTATTAGGCCATTCCGATGTTTGATGTAGATGCATCATATATTCATGGATGTTTGTTCACTACTAGCTAATGTGTTTGCGAGGATTGAGACTTGCTTATCGACGACGGCGTGCTTACATAACGACTTTGTGATAAAAAGAATCGTTTACAACGGACGTTGGAGCGCATTTGGGTATAAAATATGACTTATACTGAAATGTTATCACGACTCGAAACTTGCTCCGCCAAAGGAAGATGGTAAAATGTTGACCAGTGTATATAGACTTGTTGTTAAGGACAAATAAGTAAGTGTTCTAACTTGTTTCATTATTCGTAAATATCTATTTTCTGTCCATCAAATGAACATATTAAACATTTTAGTTTTATTCTAAAATAAGCTAAAAGGATATTGTTTGTACGGAGAGATTTCGGAGTGTTAGCTATCGCTCAAGCAAGGTAAGTGCAAAATATAGCCAAACCATCTAAGTTAGAAATATAACTAGCAATGTTGGTACTTATAACGAGTGCCTGATAGAAATTATATCTTTTTTTTTTTTTTTATTTCGTTACAAAGATCCTTATATCTAATATATATTTTATGATTTGAATGTATGCTTAATCTAAATAAAGTAATACATGCTTAAAATGTTCAACCCTAAAACTGTACAGATAGAGCGGGGTTGTTTGATGTTGATTGATACCGTTAGGCGGGGCGCATTGTCTCTCTGACTCGCCCGGGGGAACCCAAATGAGTAAAATTATTAAACCGGCGCCCGTACCGCGATGTGACGCTTTTGTAATGAATGTACCGAGTGCTCTGAGCCATCCGAAAACGAGGGGAGCTTGAAAACTCGCTGCTCCTATCAATTGTAACAACAACCCGAGCTCCGGCCCTCGACCCTTCTTATCCACCCGCTTCTTATTGTCAAATTTTTATTAGGGAATTTTGAAATCACAATGATTGCGATTTTTTTGTTGTTCGTTCAAAGGATCAGCTGATCCACTTGTTTAATAGTATATGTCAGATGAACAGAAATTAATCATGCTATGGACATTTTTATAGACATGATGCTGTCTTTTCTTTTTATGTATTTTTTTTTTCGTATGTAATGTTTGTTATTAAGTCGTGTTTTTCATTGAAGGAATTGAAATTAAAATATGTATAATATGAACTTTTCCACAACCAATCTACACTAACCTCACGTGGTTGAAGAAATAAAAACAAAATGTTCCCTACAAACATTTCCCTATAAAATTTATCACTTGTCAGTTAAATGTCAAGCATTTACTGAGATGTTGAACACAAAAGCCAGTAAGAAATTATTCACTGTGAGTCGCGAGCATTCAACGTTTGCTGGCTACGTGAAGGGTTCTAATTCGAATTATTTATTTATGCAACTTTACGTTGGCAATGCGAAGTCGGTTCTGGAGAAAGGCGCCGCTTCACTCCAATGACTGAATAAAGAAGTGCACTGTAAAAATATTCTTTTACAATTCCATATCGCAGTTCCCTGTGTGAAGTTATATTCGATATTGTATTGTCAAAATTCTAATGGTATAGATCGTTATGTGTCCATTACACAGTAAATATTGATAATGTGTCTCGTATTTAAATAAATTGTTTTCTTATTCAGCACTACAACAGAAAATTTAAAACGTTTTTTTTTTAATATTATAGGGGGCAGACGAACAGACGGGTCACCTGATGCTAAGTGATAACCGCCGTCCATGGACACCTGTAACTCAAAGAGTCGTAAGAGCGGTGCCGCTGTCCCTCTTCATTCCTCTTCACCCTAAAAGGAGTCCTTTTAGGGTGAAGAGGGATGAGGGTATGCGGGGAGGGGAAAGATTACATATTCGTGCCATTGCAATCGTTTTTGAAGGGAAATCTTAAGAATTATTTAAAGAAGTTTAAAGAAAATTTGGACTGCGTTGCCTATCAAACGGTTGAGTTGTGTTTTGTTTGTTACACACTCTTTTTAATAATACTTACTTCAATATAGCCAAACCTTATCTACCCTACTTTATAAGGTTTTAGAACTTACACTGAAATAGTATTTAAGTAAGAACATATGATACCTAGCTCTGAAGTTACATTATCATATACCTATATACCATATATTATCATATACCTCTACTTCAGAGCTAACATAGATTCATAATTAGATAGTTTGTTTGTCTCAACATCAGTGAAATAGATTTTTTTATTCAGAAGGGAATAATAAAGTTCTGAGCTACAATACAAGGTGTCATGTATAACTATCATGAATGACCTCGTTGTAAAAGTCTATCCTAAAAATGTAAAAGTATGCATTACTTTTACATTTTTAGGAGCGAAATATTCAAGTAAAAAAAGCGAGAGGCAGGAGCAGGGTTGCTCGCCCGCTGCATGTTCATAATAAACGAGATTGAGTAGGGCGGTGTACTGTAGTCTCAAATGAATGACGGTAACAGTGTGGAGCGTAATCAGCCGACAGGCGACGTGCATCGCATGTAAAAACAAAGCAAATACATTTTACTCCGAATTTACAGACAAGGACACCGAAAGATGCCTAAAAAAATTATTATACTTAACTAGTGCGACTCCTCACAATAATATTTCAGAACGAAATGATGTTTTCATAAACTTTATTTTTATTGTTGCTCTGTGCATTTGAAATTCAAATACCTACTTTCTAGATGTATAAAATGGGTATGTTTTCACAAATATAAATAACTAACAACGCCTGCCGCAAACGTAAGAATAAGATCCTCAGTATCCGCACAAAGCCTACTTATTCTAAACTTTTTGACTGGCCTATAAGTCTAACGGTTAGTGACCCTGACTGCTAAGCCAGAGATCGTGGGTTCGATTCCCACCCAGGACAATTTTTTGTGTGATGAGCATGATCGTTTGTTCTGTGTCTGGGAGTAATTTATCTATAATATGTATGTATTAAGAAGCGTATAAGTATATTTATCAGCTGCCTGGTTACCATAGTATACAAGCTCTGCTTAGTTTGGGATTAGACGGCCGTGTGTGAGATGTGTCAAGTTATTATTACTTTCCTCAACGTAAGTGCATACATATATTACGTTATGATTTTTGACGACGAAATTTAAAAACCGACTGATTATGGATCACTCAAAATTGAATTGTTTTATTATTAGTTATATATTTCTTAAATTAGCCTACCATAGTGGGAGTCACTATGGTAGGCTAATATAAAAAGCTTTGCCTGATGGAAAGTAATAAGTGGAGTGGAGTGGAGTGGTGGTCACCATCCCCATTGGATGTCTAGTCAATGCAGCATGGTGACCCACACTATGGCGACCTGGTGAGATGCTTTTTCACGCCCCGCTTAAAATACCCGGGATCAAAGTGGGAAGGAAACACGTGCGCTGATAGTGAATTCCAGGCTTTCACCAATCGGCACAGGAAAGAAGAGTCAAACCGTATAGTTCGGGTACGTATGTTTTCGACTCTCAAACGGTGACTCCTCGGCCAGCACGTGTAGTCCTGTAGAGGAAGGGAGAAGGTGGGACCAATTGGAAGAGCTCGTCAGAACACTCTCCGTGATGTAGGCGATAGAGGACTGCCATAGAGGCGACATTTCTTCGCAACTGCAGAGGCTGACTGGGTGACCTCAGGACAGTCGATAATGCGGACTGCGCGTCGCTATATTAAATACTCTTAAAATTAAAAAAAACACTGTCCTGATAAAGATACTAACTTCATCTGTTTAATAGCCTAGCATCAAGCATTTTTCTCTCATTCCTCCACCATTCATAAAATTTAACACTATAGGAGTGCTGCTATACCTACATAGGTTTTTTTTCCATTACTAATAAAGCATTCATTATAAAATCAGTAGCATTCCTAGATAAATCTTGTCAAGCTTGACCTTTTTTTTTAAGTAGTCAGTATGCATGCACGAGTTTACATTTTAATTGAAAAAGCCGCGGGTGCTACATAATCCGTCCGTGGTGCGCCTCTAGCGCTCAAATTCAACGGAGCTCTCTATTTACTTTTGTTCCCTCCGTCCTTTACTCATTCCTGTTGACACAAACTACTATCTTAATAATAGTACCAGTTTATGAAGAAGTAAATATCATATAATCATGTAAATATATATGTATTGTATCTATATGGATACTTTTCTATAGATACAATATATTTCATTTTTATACCTACGATACTGATTGGAATACTGCTATTTGAATACCACGTTTAATTAAATGTTCGCTATTCCAGGCAACAAATAATATATTTTTCATTGATAAAATTTTATCGCGGATGTATATTTTATTTAGTCGTTTGGACAGATGGATGGAGTGGCCGCATTCGGCTCGAATGTAATTATTGCGGTCCGATTTCGATAATGCGCCGCGAGGCCGGTCGTGAACAAAATGCGGTCGGTCACTCGTTTTGTTGCATTTTAATTATTTATACGACTCACAGAACAGATAAAGCCTTTCTGTGTTATTTCAATTTTGCATTACGCGAATTTCAAATATGATTCCATATTGTAGGTAATCAATCACATGTCGGAATTATGAACCGCATACATTATTTATGAGAACAATGTAATTTATTTTAAAAAATAAAATAGTTTCGGATGTGGTAGAATCTATTTTTGTTTATGAGATACTACAATTGCTATCTGAAGGGTGTGTATAAAAAGATTTACCCCAATTACAAGACCCGCAGGTCGGATGAGCAGTTTAATCGGGCTGTAAAAACAGCAGATCGCGCGGTAACGAGGCAGTAAACTGGACCGGGCGGCGCGGCGTCGGCGGCGTCCTATAACCTTCCTGATACCCGTGCACTAAAACACTGCTCGATTTGCGTACCTATTCGAGTCGCATGTCGAACCCCGATACACGTATCACTAAAATATTTAAGGCAGACTGGACAGAGAAGGTATAGCTAACATTATCGATACCAACATTTTACGATATCACACTGGTGTAGTTATATTATACTTGAGAATAAAAATGTGTTGAGAGCCTCGGAACAATCATCTGTCGGTACTTAGTAATTTTTAAATGAAAGATTTGTGCTTTCCTAAACTAAGTGTCACGGACTTCTAATAAAAAAATATCAGAATGGTCAAATCCAATTAACTACCGGCTTTAAGTGAAGTGCCCATCCGGCCAAATTGATTTTTGCTACACTAGGAACTAGGCCTTTCGTTACATGCATTGCAAACACACTACACCCTACAAAGAGGATTAGAGACGTTATCTACATATCTAAGAAGAGAAAAATATATAGTCGATTTTTAATCATTTACTGAGATTTTTACTAAGACTTATCCTAGTAATGTTTTAGAAAAATTAAGGGAAAACGGAGAATGAAATTTGTTCTTGACAAAAAAAACTAAATTTATAATCGTACTTAAACATACGCATATTATATATATGTATACTATATTATTTATAACAAAAACAATCAGGTTATTTCGATCAATTGAAAAAAGGACGCACAAGCAAAGCACTTTATGAGAGTGTGAACCAGATACCATAAAAATATGACAGTACTTCACAAGCGGTTAGGGATTACACTACATTAGGAAACCGACTTGACCACTAAATGAAAAATGTTCCGTGTTCCAGCTATCTGTTCCGTGCTGTGTCGCAACCACACAAAAGCGGTTACTTCGTCAACTTTATGTTCTTAAGAAACCGTTTATATTTATATATTTTCGTACCCTATACCTGATTAAACATACTTTTACCGACTTCCGTCGTTATTCATCATCATAAAGTAACGATATTACCAATAACGATTAGATGTAACGAGTTATGTCTGTAATATGGCTATTACGTAAACCATAACTTTTCTATGCAGGTATAAGATACGCTTACATAGTCACACATAAATATATGCATAAATATACATATAAACATTATAAATTTATACGGATATATAATAAATATATACATAATACTACCACCAAGTATTGTTACACAGAAATATAGTGCTCTTTTACTAATTTATTAAAATTAGTCGAAGGTTGTGCACGTCTGATGGTCAATGGCAATTCATTCCAAAGATGAACAGCTTTCACTGTAAATGACTTGTCCATAAATTTTGTGGTATGTATCGGCATTTTTAACATGAGATTCTCCGATGATCTCAGACACCTTGAATGGGAGTCGTGCAGAAATTCAAAACGTTTTTTGAGATATGGTTGAACAGAATATTATAGAGAAGTGATAGGATATGAGTATTCCGGCGAAGGCGTATAGGTAATAACCACTTAGTTTAATCCGGTATTCAGAGAAGTTATTCTACACATTATATTTATTCAATATATGTTATAGTTATTCAATATATTTGCGTAGTCCAAAGATGAACCTGATACAGAAATTTTGAAGTCGCTTAAGCTTATCAAGTTTGTCCTCGGTGATATCTGGATAGTTGGAGTCCTCATAATTAAGAATAGTAAAAATAAGGGATTCTGCAAATGCAATTTTTGTGGCAACAGGTAGAAAGTTACGCAGTCTTCTAAGATACTTCCTACTTACTTATTTCCCGTAATTGTGTACCCCAGGATAGGTCTTTGTCAATATATTTTCCAAGATTTTTAACCGTGTCTTAGAATGGAACGTGTTTCTGCTGTCTTTACAATTATCATCATCATCATTCAGCTTATCGCTATCCACTGCTAGACGCCGCCAAATTGGCCTCTTCAAACGTTCGCAATAACACCCAGTCCTCTGGTTGGGCTACCACACGAATGAGCTGGGACAGACTGGATGTTATACCATATAACATGTAAATTCTTGTACAAATTAACCCACAAACATTGCATTGGTAAATATTCTTCTTTTTGACTCCACTCGGTTAGTGTAGAATAACAGGACATGCAAATAAACCGTGTTGTGTTTACTTAGAGTTTGAAACCTAAGACTTCGTTGACCGAAACTGTTGGCATATTTGCGAAAATTCGCTCACACAAAGTTGCAGAAGTAATTGGAAGTGAGTATAATAATTCAATACTATGTCAACTATAACACAGATTATCTGCTTAGGAATTAAAATATAAATGTTTTATTTAGTCTCATACTTACTGTATGGTCTGTATATTCATAATTTTTGTAGCCAACCATTTCATGAAGTCCATTAGACCTAACAAGCTGTAATTTATTTATGAGAATTAGGCGCTTGATTTTTTATATCGATGAAGGGTCTAGACAGACAGACTGGCGGTTCGGGAACATAGTGTTGCATTTAATGTTGTATTTCACGTTTTGAGGAACGAAACTATAAAACAACATTCCACACATTGTTTTTTCTCAGAATCCATGAGTTTTTACTTTCATATCTTTAGTGTGAAGGCTCATTTCATATCACACTACACACTAACACTTTGATATCGGCATACGAAATGTGAAAATAACCTCAAACCCGTGTAAGAAAACTTAAGGTCTAGTTTTCTCTACCGTTTGTAATGTAATTCAATAGGTTTGTTCTCAGTCAATAGAATACTTGAATAAGCCGAGTTCGTATCGTATCGTAGACCTTTACTGCATCGTTATTACGTTACAATATGCGGATGTGTGTTGTACATGTTTGTCGTAAAAGCGACCGTGTCGTTTTATAGCGACAACCCAGTCAGTCCTGAGAACGGGGTCGAGCAGCCACCGTGTTGGGTGGTCGTAATGTAACATATTTTTTTATTCGTCTGAAGTGTAAACAAAATACTATAGCAAAAAATTTATATGGGTAGCATTTCTTAAGGTTAAGGTTTATAATTTAGGCTAAGCGTTAGTCTAGTTTGATACAACGAAATTAATAACAGTAGAAAAGATCATTAAGTTACTGAATACTGTAAAAAAAAAGATAATTTAAACAAACATACATACATACATCACGCCTGTATCCCTAAGGGTTAGGCAGAGGTGTATTAAACACCCACATTTTACCAATTAAAATTTGGTCCCTCTAACCTAATAAACACAAACATATCATTAATTTCAATTTAAGAGGAATTATCGTACTTTAGATTTAAAGTTAATTGGCGTAAGAATATCTTTAATTCTAAGTTACTGTTTTTCAAGACACGGTGTCGCGCTTTCATATTATTCTATCTTCTATTCTTATACCTATCTTTAATTACTTTGAAAACATACCGTAACTTAATTTAGTATCTTAGTTCACATACTTTGGTCTAAATGTATTTAAACTGTATTAATTCAAATTTTAAAGTTCAAAATAATTATACGCTTTTTACACTGTTAACCCCAAGAGGTTAAAAAATAGGGCATTAAAATCTAAATATAAGGCTAAGACTAAAAATATCAATGCACGTCGCATTGATTGATATTAGACCTTAGTGCCAAAAAATGGCGTTTTGTTATCTGCTGTATCCTTTGTACCTAACCTTAAGACAATAGGACCCATGAAGGCATGAAGTGGTATAATTTACTTGGCCTAAGATTTACTATAATAAATTTAAATAGAATACGTTTTATACATATACAATATATACACCTCTGTGTGTATAATAACAGTAAGTAATATGACAGCAAACAAGTCAGCTTTGATCTTGTTACATCCCAGTACATGTTGGTTATTGTAATCGTGACGACATTGACCTCGCGACCCTATGACGTTACGAGTGACATTGCGCGACCATCAATCACTGGCTGTTTTGTGACGTTTTGCGAGCTACTCCATCGCTACTTGTTACCGTACCGCTGTCTTTATTAACCTGGATTATTTTACCCAATTCAACATAACAATTATTTATTATCTCTCATTTACTGTCGTTCATCAGTTATCAATACTACTGTAAACTTAGTTTTCATTTCTTGCAAAATAATTGTAAACAATTGTAATTGATCGTTCAACGAATAATTAATGTTTCAAATTACAATTATTTAGCTGTCGTGTTTTGTTCCACAGCTATGTTGTTACCCTTTTAGAAGAATTTATAAAATGTTATAAACAAGACGTAAAACAAAAAAGTTATTCAGATCTCGTATTTGCTCCCCGGGCCCTAATGACTGCTACCATTTAAAGGATGAGATTCACAATCTTGTGTTGTGGGATGTAATATCTCTTTAATAACTGTTTTTAGCTGGCCAAGCGTCTCCGGAGCAGGATCTCTCACTCTGACTCGTCTCTTCAACTAATCCATAAGTGTTCGATTCATATCCGGGCTTCTTGCTGGCCAACCCATAACCGTAATACTGACTTATTAATACATCACTTATGTTGTATGAGCCCTGGCATTGTCCGTCATTAAAATGAATTCTTCGCCAATAAAATGTGTGTTGGGTACCACGTGACGCTCCAGGCGCTCTTCGATGTAACGTGATCCATTTAATGTCGGTAAGCGAGATCCAGATACAAAAGCAAGTTAGGTTTTCCATCGGTGCTTATGCCTCCCCGAACCGTTCATGAACCGCCACCGTAACCGACTCTTTCTTCAATGCATTACAGCAACAACAAAACACTCTCCCTCTCTCCGATACACCTTCTTTCTACCTTCATTACCATACAGCATCATCATCTTAATCTCATCAGAAAAGAGAGCTTAGCTTCACTGAACTACTACCGTCAACTTTGGGCCATTAGCTGGATTATGAGGTTTCAGGCCACGCTCCGCTAAACTTCTTCTAATAGTAGCTCACAGTCAATCCTCGAACCTCACGAAACCGCTGCTTCAGTGGAATATAGTTAAAGTGAGGATTTCTTAGAAAAACTGACGTAATATACCCGACATCTTGCCCAGGCGTGACTCGATATCTACCAGATCCTGGACTGCGAGTAAATATACCTCGATAACGTTGATACTCTATTGACAGCAGAGAGGCTAAGATGCAATCCAGAAACCACAACACGCCTGATACCCTGAATCTAGCAACGCCACGACTTGGACGGTATCCATATTTGTTAGGTAAAAAGTCTTTGCTAGGATGTCAGAGAGCTTAATTAACTACTAAATTAACAATCACAATAAAAAAACGTGGATTTTTTTCAAAAATATCCCTTGTTTTCTTTCTTTTTTTCCTCCTTCTTTCTTCTTCTCTTTTTTTCCTCTAGTCCTCTTTTTTTTTTAAATGCCTCCTAAATACTAATTGCAATACTGTTTCTTTTTTTGGATGACAAGTATTTTTAAGAAAATCATTTGTCAGCTAGGTATCTGCTCGAGACTTGCAAAACTTGCGCAGATCTGATCTCTGATATTGACTCGGCGTAACTAGTAGTCATATGATAATGCTTGGCTTACCTGGATTAACTTGTCATCATCCGTATAAAATATATATTTCGTTCTAGTGCGTAATTCAATCAATGTAAATGTTAAGTTAATAGTTTTATTACTTTATAAAAACTGTATTGCTTTAGTTTTTAGTTATGTCAATTAATATCAATATTTGAATAACTAATTGATTTTCTGCTGCTCTTTCGTTACATGTGTACTTTTGTCACTATAGCTTAATTTCTAAGAAATATTTGTATTGTTATTTACATAACTTTTAAAAATTCAAACATGAAAGTGATACGATTGTCAAAGTGCATGTTAATCAAATCACAAAATTGCCTTTGAGACGATACTATTGATCACGGAAGGTGTGCAACGGTGTTGCATCAAGTAAGCAGCTTTGTGAATTGAAGTGTGCAAACTGTGATGTCATCTGATTTCGATGGGCGGGCACGGCACGGACTCTACCTCTTATTCATGAGCGCTACTTCAAACATTTCGTGCTTACCTAGCATTACTACATACATCATATTCTCAATACTCGTACATTACACTAAGCACTTTTTTAACCTTAAGGTTAAGTTTTGTTAATATAAGGGTCATTACAAAGGTATTTTGGAGAATCAACCTGTCTCCGATCTACGTCGCATAACGCATTATTATTCTGAATTTATTTAAAGATGGCCCCTTCCTGTTGGCAGTCATCCAACGGGGATACCCCAACATTTACCAGACGATTTAATAATTATGAACTTTTATGTGGGTTAATGTACGTGCATACTCGTGTTTGTATTTGTATTCATTCTAAAGATATACTGACGTTGAACGAGCTCCGTTACATATTTTAGGTGAACGACATGTTTCACACATTTCCATCATTGAGTTAGTAGTTTACAGAATGTTGAAACGCAATGTGTAAGCACTAGTAAGAAAGCGAGAGTCCTAAGTTTCTAGGCGGTAAGTTCTGTGCGTCTACGCTGCTCAAGAGAAATTTCTATATTATTTTTGTCCAAAGTATTTAAGAATCTCCCTAAAACCTAAACATCAACATTGAGTAGTTTTAATAACATTCATTGTAAAAACGCGTAGTATATTCTATTTACCTTTACTACAACTCGGCATGTTTGAATTCATTCATATGTAAAACAATGTTACGTGAAATGTTAATGTATATCATTATATGTATTATGACGTTGAAGTGACGCTTTACGTCGGTTCTAATAAAAGACTTTCATAAGGAATATCCCTAAAATTTACGTTTACCATTTATATTAGTAACCGAATGCCAAATTCGAGATTAAATTCTATTAAATCGAATGACGAATCTCGTAGGTCAGTTTACCACTTGTTTAAGTAATGTCAGCTGTATTCGGGATCCCAAATGTTACGCAATCGATGTTTCATTAAATTCATTATCGTGTCAATACTCCGTACTCGGGTGCCGACCTCTCCTATACATATACAAATATGTAGCAACGAAGACTGAAGGCGTTCATGAGCGGGGGATGCCTCCAGATAATAAATAACGAGTGCAACGATTGCGACCGCCGGCCTGGGGATAAGGGGGTCCGGGGAGGGCCCGACCATTTTAATGTCCCGGCGCCAGACTTTATATTAAACATTCGACCTTGGCAGTGGCCTACATCGACACCGGGACACGCACACACGCCCACCTCTCGTCACGAAAAGAAAAGTTCATTCAATGTTTCGGCATTTCTCAACGCTATAAATAATATCCGTGACGTGTTTACTCATCTAGCACGCTGTTTAAATCGTCTTATCTCTTTTGTGTTACAGATACGATGACGTCGAGGCCGGTTTTTGTGTCGCTTTTGCCTAATATGTACAAGTCATTTTATTTTGGTTTTGAAACTGGCAATTTAAGTTTATTATGTGTTTGTTTAATTCCCAATTAAGGAATTTTCTTGCCCTTGCATTGTTGATTTTACTCAGATTCCAAAGATTTTATCCACCTGTCATCTATTTAGCATAGTTCACACCAACATTTCTTCTTTAAGCAAGCAAATTCCTTCTTTTCTTGGAGCCTAGACAAGCTTCCATTTTTTTTATATTTTCTTCGTTTATATATATTGTCGTCTATATAAATATATATTAATGATCAGCCTTGTCAGTAGTAAAATTCTGACAGAATTAGTTCGCCACATTTTGGACGAAAAAAAAAACTATATATTATTATATGTCTACAGTGAGTTGATTTAAAACGTACTCTGCTAGTTTACCGTATCTTTGGACGGGTAAGATTGTCTTAATATTTTGCTCAAAATGGCTCATCCTATTTTTTTGTTGTTCAAATTATTTTTTATATACAATATGCAAGGACAGACGAACAGACGGGTCACCTGATGGTAGGTGATAACCGCCGTCCATGGATTCCTGCAAGTCAAGAGTCGTAAGTGAGGTGGTGCGCACAACCGGTTTTACTGTGAGGCCGTGGTATCGCACCGATTGATCCGCGGACCATTCGTGCCTGAGCATGGCTCTACCACGATAATTTTGTCATCCCAGTGTTGGATACAATTTCACAGTACGTATTTCACAAATCTGTTCATCTGAACAAAGATTTAAATAAGTTTAGGAATTAAAATCTTTTTAGAATCTTTAGTGAGGAAAAAACTTTAAAGGATATCTTACGTTATCTTTTTGATACTATTCGACATAACATGAGAATCTGAATGTATGTATGTATGAGGTCTAATAAGGCTTGATTGCTACTATACCTTTTGAGAAATAAATAAAAAACCAAAATCATAGCATTTTTTTCTTCTTTAATTGATTGATAGATTGGAAAAAAAATATGTAGACTACTACTTCTCTACTGCTTTTAAACTCCTAGAATTAACATCGCGTACGTAAATGATACTCCATCGATCGTTATTTACTTGATGTTAATTTATTCACCTTACTCTGTGACGTAACCACTGCCAGTGCAATATTATGTAATGAATAAAAGTTACCGTTATTATAACTGCGTGGTGCGACTGAGTAATGTGGGTCAGTGACGAGAACAGAGGCAGGGTCGAGATGCCATTGACGCGTCTTTTAAAGCTTACGTAACAACGGCGTATTGTTTAGCCAAACAAGGACGCTAAGGATGCTCCATGCATACATATACATACACATACACAAGGCAAATATAAATTTGTTTTTGCATACGGGCCTCCGCAATGCAAGTTAAACTTCGCTTCAATATTAGAGCATCTCTTTCGATTTGATAGCGATTTTGCCATGGCTAGTTAACCCAAACTGGGCTTATCAGAATATCCTATCCGTTTATATAGGATCAATTACCCATTGGAGCTATGAGGCTATTACTTTTACGGATTGTGCAAGTGTTATGTTATGGAGATTTATAGATATCCGTTGGCAATAACGGATACTGCTTCGGAATAATATATACAAGAGCTATTTATAAAAACAAAGTAAAAAAAAAAGTTTTCTTTCTTTTCTTCTTTTTTAATTAAAATCCTAACATATGTACATTTATTTCTATTTGTATCTTGTAAAATATACTAAAACTTTTAGTAGCGTATTTAAATGAATATACCTGCTGTATCAAATGTTACTAAAAGAAACACGTAGGTAGAAAAGTGGGTGTCTGTTTGCCGCAGGTGTTCGATGTCGCTACTAAACTGGTCGTGCATCCGGTCAGAGTTTTGCCCAGCGCCGGACAGATGGCGCCACGTGTACCAAACCAGTGTATCGTCTTGTTCAGTGGAATATAACGTATACGGTGTCGTACACCTTCAGGCTCTAGTATTGATATTGACGAATAGTACTGATAAAACCAATGTTGAGTTTTCCTACTTGATCCTTATTTATAGATTTACTAATGAAAACAATAACATGTTTGCCAATTAATTATTTTATATTTATATATATATATATATTTAATTCAATAGCTAGTCTTGTCTTTCTTAGGCCAGCGATAGGTGTTCCTGTTCATAGGTGTGGTATCACGGGAAGTACTGAATACATGAGTCCGCCACGTGGCTTCCTCTACCCCATGTTCCTGTCCCTATTCACTTTTTGTCTTTAAATGACTACATATGTATATACATACATACATGGCGTCAACATGCATATATAAAATAAACTAGCTAAAGCTCATATGTACTTATTGCATCTATCTTAAATACATTTTTGGACAAGGTTATTAAGATAATGATGATGATGATGTGTGTTTTAAGAAACCCTAAAATCTATGATGAGCAGAAAGCTGAAAGGTTAAAAATCTAAAAATATCTAAAATATTTTTATGACGCTATCGATTAAAAGACAAATTGTCTAATTCCCCTTTGGTCCGGACCACTTATGTAACTAATGGCGGTTTAATCAGGCCCCAGGAATCCGATCATAAACACGCTTGCTAACCCACTAAAACATATTTCTTTTATTTTGCAAAGCGGGCTGACTACTCGGCCCCGAGTCGGTCGATCCGACACTTTACAGAACAGGTTCCTATATCGAAATTAACGATAAATCCGCTTCGAAGGTGCCGCCACACCGCCCTACTCTTGCTGCATATTTTCCTTAGTCTCTACATTTTTTTTTTATAAAAAATAGGGAAAAATTGGAAGTCACTTACCATCAGGTGACCCGTCTGCTCGTTTGCCCCTTATCGCATAAATAAAACCGAATCTGCATTTCTAAAAACTCCCTTTATTGCTTAACTATTCCCCACCGTACGTCGTAATTTAATCTCGTTTAGTAATCTGATGGCTGTAAAAAAAATGAAAACTCACAAAATTTTTCAAAATATTATATATTTTTTTTATATATTAGCCTACCAGAGTGACTCCACTTTAACGGAGACCTATTAACTTTTAACGATTGAACGAAAGAAACTGGATGCGAAAGGTTCAAGTATTTTACAAATCACATTTATGGCATGATTATTACTAATTTAACCCCGATGGTCTGTTATTGAATATCTGCTTTTATTTGTGATACATGCGGAATAGATTTTAGTCAATTCAAGTCTTATTAAATTATTTAACGTGTTTGTCATATAGTAATTATTTGTTATTTTATTAATCTCTACAGTATCTTATGTAAGTTTTTTTAATAAGCATCCATTAGCTTTAGTTCCCCTGTCGTGTCATTTATCAAATTCTTCTGTGTGTATTGTATATTGACTATTTACGTTCCATTACAGTTCTCTTCTTAGATGTGATTATTTTTATTTATCTTAAAACAAATATCTTCTTTTTTCTAACCAAGTCTATTTTCAATTCTTATGAATCTATTTATTGATTGAAGGAAGGTATTGCTTCTTCTAAATAGTAGGTGTAATCAATGTTAAGAGGTCATACATAACTTATGCTAAGCTATGTTTAGTCATATAAAATGATCTCTTATATTATTATTGAAAGTGATGATCATATTGTACGACTTAACATTGAAGTTAATAATAATGGAGTAATGAAATTTAGCAACATTACAGATATTAATGAGCAAGTTAATATTTTATGTGTATCACAGTACATGTATGAAGAACCGGACATAGCGCGCATATGCATTGACCCGCATTCCCAATAGGCCATCACTGTTTGCACTGCGACAGTAATGAGATGTGCTATATTGACGATAATATTACTATTGGCTCGCACAAGCCGATCAATATTTTCCTAATTTGTTATTAGATGATATAGTCTAGGCTTTTGACTTTGGTTGAATGTGAAATGTATTATCTTCTATTACATTAATAACTGAAATGCGAAGCTGCTAATAGCCATGGTAAAGTCCACGATAATTTATTTTCTCAACAATAACAGTATACTAAACTTACGCGAGTGTGACATCTTTGCATATGTATGAATATTAGATTGATAATATACGTACGTACTTTGTTTTGCATTTAAGTGTAGTAAGTTATTTAAAAGCAATTTTGTCACTTATAAACTTATATATAAGTTTTTTATTATTCTTTTAAAACAATTTACAGGGTTCCAAGACTCCGAGTGAATAAATAATAACGGAATATTTCACAAAAAAATTGTTACGTGCCTTTGGTACAAAGTAAGACTCAGGCCAACAAATAACTGGTTGAGTTGGATACTTGGTCGAGTGCGTGCAGCTCGGTGCTCGGCGACCCCCCGCTCGACATTCGCTGGCGTGCCCTCGCTCGTTGGTAGCTATACATATGGGTCGGAGCGCTCGGCGTGCCTGCCGTCGCAATATCAGCCCGGTGAAATCGCTCGCCCGCCCGCTTCGTCGCACCGCACGCCTCGCCTGCGCCAGTCGCCGTGCGCCAACTGAAACGCGCGCACTGCTAGCGCAATCGAACGTACAATATTCCACACGAGGCTCTCGCTCTCTGGTAGCTTCCACAGCCTTCGCCCCGGCTCCGTTTCTATTACAGGCGCCGGTCGAATATTCTGAACATTTCGCTCTAGGGCAAAATTTTCACCTTTTCGAGTTAGTTAAATTCATTGGTGTGTGTGAGAAGTGCATGTGCGCGACTCGCCCTAATTTGTGCTTCAGTGTAGTCGGGAAAAGGATTCAAGACGGCTGTCATCATAAGGCTGCCTGTGAACACAGTAAGTATCTTGGCGGCCGCATGACTCAATGTAAAATGGGACGATTCTTATCTACAGTTCTTAGTGTGTGTGTGGGTGTGCCGACGCGACGCAGAGAATGCCTGTGTTTGTGTGACATCCGACCGCCTTCACGTCGTTGTGTGCGTTGGCTCAATATTCAGTTCTATTTTGTGGCGAAGTGGCTAGATGTTTGTTTTTATTATCATATGACCGGCGACTGCTATAACTTTATTTAGATTCAAATTCTCGTTCTCGCTATTCCTCTACTAACTGGAGTCAGTGCTAAGTTATAAGGAGTGATAATAATTTACGTATTACAGGAGTTTAATTGATTTTAAATTACATAACTGCTAATGCTATTTCCTGTTATAGCCAATTACCTTTATCTTTGGGATTTCTAGGTAATAAAAGGTTAACATACTTTTCCTGGTGCGTTATATACCCGAGATTCGATTGCCGTCGGCACGGCTGTAGGCGTATTTGTACCGGCGTTCTTCTGTGCGATATACTAAAAATAAAAAAAGATTTTGCAGTTTGGGTATTCTTAAACATCGCGCTATACTATTGTATTTTGTCTCAGATTGTTATTTTGAAGTTATAAAATTTGTATATATGTATAAACATACCTGTTTATTCCTCTTTATAACAAGAGTGATACCGATTATAATAAATACGATTTAATTCTCTGACTAAATTTAATGATAACAAAAAATTATAAAATATAGACCCAAGTATAAATATTATATACAGCATTATTTTACGTCTGTCTTAAGATTTCGTAGGTTCGAGATTGAAGTAAAACTTTACTGTAATTATTTCATCTGTCATTAAATCTTGTATATTATTTATTGCGCTATCTTCAGTATATGTAGGTATATAAATTTCACTGGTCTCGTAACTGTCCATGAACGATCCCTTGTTAAATCACTTACTTTCAGGTAAGAATGACAAAATAAGCCTAATAGAATTCAATAGGTATCGTAGTGCCACATCGTAGTGTTATCATTATTCTATCACGATGCAGTAAAGACATACACGATAAAAAATGTTAACAAACAGGTTTGATATGTTTTCTTAATTATTGACAGATTACTTTCTTGTTTATACATTTTAATATGCTGAAAATATAGTTTTCTGTCTTTTTCTGTACCCTGACAAGGTTGTCAACGTGTAAAAGTAAAATTTCATCAACTTTTTTAATATTCTGCTTACAGGCTAACTCTCGTTCTTATTTCGGTATTTGCACAATGGAGTATCAGGCATAATAACGTATTAACGTAAGAGAGCCATGCTTCGACACATATGGGCCGGCTCGACCGGAGTGTTATCACGGCCTCACAGAAAACCGGCTGTTAAACATTTTGTGACCTAGTGAGTGAGGATACCGGCGGCCCAACCACCTTTCCCTTCCCCTCTTTCTCCTCCTCTACCTCTACCCTAAAAGACGAACAGGACTCTTCTGACTATTTGAGTTGCAAGTGTTCATGGGCGGCGGAAGTCACTTACCAACAGGTGACCCGTCTGCCCGTTAGTACCCCTATACCACGAAGAAGAAAAATATATTGAAATATAATATTTTCTGTTTTATATCATTGGTTACAATCATTTCTTAGCCTTGATGTATAGTTTCGGAAAATAGTGTACTATTGCTATAACTTTAAGGTGTTTTCTTACATGTTCATATGGCTACTTAAGTCTCAAGATTCAAACAAGACAACGGCGTATAACTACAATAAAGTAAATGTGCTATACATGTGCTAAATGAATTAATAATTTTGTTTATATTATTTATTTTCTTAAAAAGCTCTTCTATGTTCTTGCAATTTCGTTACTAAAGAGCATTATTATCATTGCTCATGTGTGTGTGCGTCTCGTATGCGTTTCTGATTATTTAATGCGATCTCACGCTCTACTGTTTACTTTATAAATGTCGTAAGTGGTATATGACGGATCAATCGTCGATTTTATTCATCTTGTCGTAAAAACTATAATGGCGGAGAAAACGTTAGCGTGTCATTCATTCCTCTTTCGACGGTGGCTCATACAAATTATACGATGTGTGTTACGTATAGCTAGGTAGGTGGGCCGTCATTATTTATGTTCTCTAACAGTCGACTTAGTGGTGTGGGTTAAAATCGGAGCAGTCAGCTGATCACACATGTGTGTGTGCGTTCTTCGGGAAACACCTTTCGATGACGTGTGCGAGCTCCGTTTAATTGGACATTCACATTGTTCCCTCTTGTTGTTTTTTTTTCTTCTGTATAGTCACATTGATTGATATACCTGATAATGATATACCTAGTGTTATTGTTCATGACATTAGTTTGTTTATCAATTGGCAGTGGTAGATTTTGTCATTGACATTGACCCACTTATACATATTTTCTTATCAGAATTGTATATCGGAAACTTAAATGTTAAGTTTAATTCATGTCATTTGTTGCGATAAATACCTATTGACTTTATTAACTTTATTGACATACAAAACATCCTTTACCACCATTATCATTAAATTTAATTTGGGTCGGCTCAATTTGTTTTTCTTCCATTCTCCTTCACACAGTCAATCCATTTTTTCTTTGGTCGCCTTCTACTCTTGTAACCTTCAACTTCCATATGTAAGGTTCTCCTAATCACGATTTCCTGATTCCTTCACATTATATGTCCAAACAACGATCATCTGTTTCTCCTCGAATCATCCAGTGGCTCTACATTCAGAAATCCTTCCTGGTATTTACCGCCACACATCTACCGTACACTGATGAATGCTTTATGCTTTATATAGAGTTAGACGTTTCTCTTCGCCCTGGTTTTCTGAGAACGAGATTAAGTACTTAAAATCAGTGTAGGGTCAGCAGGGTACCGCTATTCCATTCGGCGAAATGATTTTAGGACTGGTTTTGTTTCTTCTGAGTTACACCCACTTACTTAATTACGACGACTTAATAAAGTGAGAACTTTGTTAGTTCTCACTGCGAGAACACTCTCGGGAATTTACTCTGTTTACCTTAGCTTTCAGAATTACGGCGATTAAGTCTCGTTGTCAAGATGTCCATTTCAGAGGAGGTATTACATGTGTATCAATTGTGTGTTCACAGTTTGCACCATTTTATTTCAAGTACTGTATAAACACATCGTCTTAATTATTCTAATTTGAGTAGAGGGCAATGTTTTCTATACTATATGTGCTGTACTATATATTCCCATGTTATTTTTGTTCATTAGACTATTACAAGTTTTCTTTGACATCGCTGAAAAACATAAGACGAGAAATTATTACTCTTTTGTAAAACTTATCTCAGTTCAAATAAGCGAGGTTGTAGTTTACAATAGTAAAAACTTATAACATAAAATACTTATTCACAGTATTTTGCCCGCCATTGGTAGAAGTTTTGATGTTTACCTTTTGCTGTATAGAAGTGTGTATATTTGTAATACTTAATGCTGTACTGCAGTAATCTGTCACATGGCAAATATAAATAAAATAGATATTTCTGGTATGTAAATATGAGTTGCAGATTTCAAAATTGCAACTTTACGTGGGGATTACGTTGTGTTAAGAAAACATAATTCGGAATAATATAGAAGCCTGTTATTATATTTTTATTACTTCTCGACGTAGTCTCCTTTCTTTTCACAGCACCGACACATGCTATGGAACCATTGACTAAATAAGTAGCAGTAAGCTCACTTTTCTTTGGGGATCTCTTCCACGCCTTTTTCAAAGCCACCCATGGAATCTTCAGGGTTCATAAAACGAATTCCTATATATATAAGTTTATGTGACATATTAGTCTACAGTAACAGACCTTTTATTGTCTAAAATGATTGCGTTGTTGCTAAATGACCCGTTCTGTCAAAAAATTAGGTAAACATATGTTTCCCTTGACTTCTGCCCTTCTTTAATTTTGTCGGCAAATCTTCTGAATGGAAGAAAAACATCCATTCAGATTGTCTTTTGGTTTCGGTTCGGAATAATATATCCAGCTTTTATCACCTGTGACGATGTCATAATACAGCAATCAAGTCACCTCCGTAGTACTACGACTACTACGACGGCGTTTTTGCCCTTCCGTCAAATTATGATTATCATCTGGTACAAAGCTTTCCGACACGGCAAAAAGAAGATAGAAAATATATATAAAAAAAAAACTTTACATAGTTTATATAAAAAGTATGTATATCAGCCGTCTAGTATGATACAACAGTACAAGCTCTGCTCAGTTTGGGATCACACGGCCGTGTGTGGCATGTCTGAAGTTATTGTTATTACATTGCGGTTTCTTACAAGAGGTTCCAAAAAGTTTTTGTTAATTGGGCCCCTACTGTAAGAAAATAACTACATTAAATTTCCAGCACTATGTAAAACGAATATCAAGCACACAATAGGAACAGGTGTAAGAAAATATGTAGTGTGTAGTGTTTGACGTTTTTTTAACTAAACCCTACTAGATACGTATGTAAATAAATACCTAGAGATAGGAGCAAACGGAATTTACTTTCAAATTAATACATTTTTATGCGTATATTGATGTGATTCGATTTTTAAGTCACAACAGTGTTGGTTAACACCAGCTAGGTGACTTGCTTTGTTTACAGCGTGTGATTAAAATAATGAGTCATTTCGAGTATAGCTTTTTTTACGAATGAGAAGTAAGATAAGATAAGATCATACTTCTGTTTCATCTGTGTGACTGTGGCATCATATCCCCTAAATTAATTTAACGATTTGATTTACTTTTCTTAGTAGGAATGTGAATCGATCGATAGTGTTCTCGGCTATTATTTTCTACTTATTGAATAAATTTCGTGTTTTTCAAGTTTATAATTTATAATTTTTGGATAAAGTGTAAAACCTTGTAGAAATCCGTCTCAAACAGGGACTCATTAAATTAAATTAACCGAATTACTTGTTACCTTAGTGTAATATTATTTACCTAAACTATTATTTCAAAATCTAATTCCAAACCTCCTAAACCAACTTTATTGGGGTATATTGCTAAATGTATTTATTGAAATCCGATAAATCATCGCTTGAAATACGTATTCATTTTTTTTTTTGTATTTTGTTCACTTCATTTAGTAGTACGTTATAATCCAACAATAGTAGAAGGTGGTGGCGAGAGTTCAGCTTCGACACTTCCCCTCTCCACGGCACCCACACCCCCTTTGTCACAAGTAAATAAGCCAGAGCCGACATCCGACAACAATAATAATAATTCGCTCGAGCCCGATCAGCTGTTTCGTCGACACCGACCCGAGTAACAGGTGGCCTATAAAGACATTCAATAAAGTGTGTACCACTTGCCTTCATTGCGGAACCGTCTATTTTACACAAATACACACACAATAGCACACCGAGTACTAAACCAAGTTACCGAACTTTTTGCTGCCTGTTCACGTCGAGAAACTCGTATTGTATTAAGTTCATGAGTTGGCTCCTGAACTTGATTAAGTATCTAACATTAATTTTATTCATGAAATAGTGTTATAGGTACCTTGTTATACATACTGTACCTTCTACATAGTAAATACGAATTAATGTATTCAAGATAAAAGGAACTATCACATATATTAAATAGATAGATATAGTTAGATACTAAAAAGTTCGTGTACCTTTGCTACCTTTACGACAATGCGGTTATTTGTCTATGATAAACCATTTTATAGGAATCTCGCTGTTAAACGCGACTTTGCTTGGAGTTTGTCCTTTTTTATCTCTAATTTTAATTACCCGTATGTAACTGTGCATGTGTGACACAGTCCTCATTAAATTAAATCAATGCCGGCCAGTTTCAAGAATAGGCTTGGGTCCTATGTACCAACAACAATTGTAATGACAAAACACGATGGAACTGTATTCTTTTTTGATGCGAAAATATCTTCTATGATGATGCTGAATTTACATTCTATGTAAATTCTATCAGAATAGCAGTTAATATCAGCATCAATATCAGCACATAAACATTTACGAAAAATATTTCTATAAGCTTAATTCACTCTTTTAGGTACCCCTAAACTAAAACGATTTAGCATTTATTTCTAACTAGAAAGTACCATAATCAACTTTTCGTGCTTTTACTTTTATTTAAATTACTCCCTTTCCTCCATTGCTTATTTTATCTCTAGATTGATTTATTCATAGAAAGAAACCGTTTTGGAAACTTTCATGATTTCAGCTTAAGTTTGTAGCCCCAGCAATTTACGCTCTGCGGGGATGTCAGTCAGCAGGATAAGATAATTGTGCATAGATTAATGAATGATGACTGCACGGATGGCGTAGCGATTTAAGTGGTCACCTCGCCGCGCCAAGTATTGTGGGTTCGATCCCCGCACGGGACAACACTTTGTGTACAGAAATTAATCCTATTGCGGGAGTTCTCATTTTAAAAAATAAAAAAGAAAGATTAGCATAACGTTTTTTAAGAGTGCAGATGCAATTTCCACCTTTATTCGTTTATAGTAAAATATTCAATTTTACTATAAACGAATAAAGGTGGTTGGGGTGGGGACAGGTCAACAGTCCCCGTGCACGAGGCTCAGTACTACATAATTGTAAGATTTGTATTTTAGGCCAGGCCCTTTTTTACCTATGAACACGCTACATAATAGATCACAGCATTTTGTGTCTGTATTATTTTGATTTGGTTGATTTTCGTTAGCACAGCTGTTGAGTGCAGTTTAAGAGTTGCACAGCATTTCGCTCGCTCTTAATAGCGCGCCGTCGTCGTTGACGAGCCGGTTATGTAATGTAAATGTTTACGTACCTACTACACGTGGCCGACACCACGTGCCCCAACCGAGAACACTAGCCTTGTGAATTATTTATTTACGACAACATTTTCGCACGCCGGTCGTCGAACTCTTGAATGGTCTTGAAACGCATTTACGCCGATTAATCATATCACGACATGTCTCATATCACATATAACATTTATATTTTACTTCAATCTCTGCAAATATGTAGGTTTACTTCCTCTTGTCACTAATTTTAAGTTTACAATTGATATGTTTTATATAACCACAAAATTTAAGTTAAAGTTCCAATTCAAATCGTCATTACCAACCTCAACAGTAGTAGTCTATAGTAGTAGATCCCACATTATGTACTGGTGATTCACTGTATAATGTAATCACCGCTGCACCGTGCAACATAGTCTACTATATGATCCGTATGCCTCTTATTAAGTGTGTACCTTTGATGATATAGAATTGTGAGGCAAGGGGATTTGCAGTTATTTAGACTAGTACGAACGTCAGTCGACTAGCTATTTATAAAGCACTTCAGTACGTTCCCGTGCCACTGACCTTACCTACCAAATATACACAGATTTATCATGATGTGTAATCACTAAATGATTGGTAATGAACACAACCAGAAAGTGAGATGTACAACATTTGTGAATTTGCTAAGACTTGTTCGATATGTATTACGCATATATTTATTATTCCTTCAAAGAAATATACCTAAAGCTTTATTATTGCTTGTATACCTTCATAACTTCATCGGTAGTTATCTACTATTAAAGCTCTTGAATAACACACTAAAACTATAGTGTTCTTATCTTTTTTTATGCTATTCAGAATGTGGTGAGATTAAAGGCCTAGCAAAAAAAAAGCAATATAAAACCTAGAATTCTTTAAGTGAATGAGTATTTTAAGGTTGCGTTCAAATGCAGCACAGCATCACAATACAAGTATTTATCGTTATAATAGTATATAAAAAAAGAAAAGAAGTGCTGTGTGCCAAAATCTATGTAGGTATCACATCAAAGTATGTATATACTAGTAGGTACCGCATATTGTAGAGAGCCCACGTGAGCCTTTCTCTCCAGCTCAATAGCGAGTTTCATGATCGTCGTCGCCTCGTTCCCACACCACCTCACCTATATAAGGTACCTAGATAGTTGCATAGTTGTTTGGTAGTAGTCGGCGTGTGGTTGCAAGCGCTAGTCCCTCTATTTACGCGGTGCCGCGTTGCTGGCAGCTTGCACACATTGTGTAGACGTATACCAACAAGAGCGATTTTGTGTTTATTTGCGTCAGGATTTGGGCCAAGTGCAGTCGGTCAATTTAAGCCGATCTTGTACATTCGTGCCGTTCTGACGTGTCGCATCGGCGTGTACCAATCCATCCAACAGCGGATTATTGTGTTGTAAGATTATTACTAGACGTCTACTATGTGATACTTGCTGATCTATACACTGCCTGCATATATTATTGAAATTTCCAACACTTCTAAATTTCAATCAAAATATTCACTTAAGTTAAATTTGAAAAGGATGAACTATGCCCTACGGCCCACCACGTGCTTAGACCTTAAGTGGCCACCACTTATGCGCATAAAAACACGTGGACATGTTTTTTACCACATCGAATTTGAAAATTATCTAAATGAAGCCTCATGTGACTACTTTTTTTTTTTTAATACTTAAGGGGGACAGACGAACAGACGGGTCACCTGATGGTAAGTGACACCGCCGTCCATGGACACTTGCAACTCAAGAGTCGCAAATGCGCTGCCCGCCTTTGAGGGTGATGAGGGATGGGTGATGCAGGGAGCGGAAAGAAGAGACGAGGGATGAGGAGATGGGAAAGAGGAGAAAGGAGATGAGGGAGATAAAAGGGGGAAGTGGGCCTCCGGAAACCTCACTCATTTATCGGGGAAATGAAACGCAAGCGTTACTTCACAACCGGTTTTCTGTGAGGTCGTGGTATCGCACCGGTCGAGCCGGCCCATTCGTGCCTAAGCATGGCTCTACCACTGAAATACCACTGTATTAGGATAACTTGGTTTAATAATTAGATTTTATTGAATTCTTGAAGCTTTTAGGTTACGCTACATGTTTGATATTGTAGAGTTCATTTTGATGAACGATTTGACTGATGATTTTATTGAATGATATTTGATATTGTTGAGTTCATTAACAAAAATTAACTATAATGTAACTGATTATATGTACCTATTCCTTTCAGAATTGAATAAACGTAATATGCTAACATACCTTTTTTATCGCGGGAGAGCCAGAGAGAGGCACGAAGGCTCGACCGGAGTAATACTACGGCCTTATAGAAAACAATGCTTGCATTATTGTCTTGCCGAGTACTTATTATAAAATTGAACTTGCATAAAAAAGTAATGTTAGCAAAAAAAATATACGTATGTATGTACATATATTCGCCCCGACGACCCAAGTTATATCAACTTATCTGTCAGTCTAAACTTATGTAATTGTAACAAGACGCCAAGTTCAAATATCATCCCTCGTTTGCAATGGCTAAAGTCAATTCACCTTTAATTTACTAGTTAATGTACTACTAAAAGCACAATACAGAGACAGTATCTAGATAGTGCCGCCCAGCACGTCCCGTCAGCTTCCAACAATAATAATTAATTGACTCGTCCGTTCGTTATCGTGCTTTTATATTGACGTTCCCGAGTGAGCAAGCGAGTGAGGCGCATTCGGAATGAAATTTCCATAAAAACTTTTGTGTGCTCCGGCGGACGTTGCGAGCGCACGTTAAAATCGTCGGCTGGCAATAAAACAGCGGCCGGTGCGGCGAGGCGCGACGAAGCAAGCAACGAGTGCGAGAGGGACAGCCTTAGAGATAATGGACTCTGTACGAAATGAAGAACGCGCCTGGTGCGCCGAGCGAGCGAGCTGGAGCACGGCAAAAACATCGCCGCAGTTATCGCGCTCCGCTTCCCTCCGTCCCGCGCCCCGCCCCACTAGCCGGACTCGTCTGGTCGACGCCGGAGCCTCTCGCAGGCGAGCTAACCTCGACAGCGGAGGGTCGTGAGACGTGAGTTGCCTCGACGAGTCCGTTCGAACGTTGTGAACGCATTACACCGTCACTCTCTACAATACGCTCCAAAAGTCGAGTTTTATATTTAAAATGCTTCACGTTTATGCCGATGTTTGACAGTTAATTCTCTCTTTTGTTCTTATCGCGTTTACCGTTGTTGTTGTAAATAGAAAAGGACTTCCGATTGATTTATGAAAAGCGAACATCGGCTGCTTTGAAACGGTACGTACCTACCTACCTACTATCATATGATTGACATCCGCGTATAGAGTTATTGAAATCAGTTGAGCTTTTATGGTTCTTTTGTACTCGCATTATGATGCATAACTCGTGTGCATTGTACGACTTTTGCGTTACATGATGTAACTGGCTTAGTTACCGTATGCACAAGATCTGCTTGAACTTTAGTAAGAGCCGGAATCAGTTTGTTTTTATTTTGGTATTCGATATGAGGCGTATTGTTTGCTAGGATTCCGTTGGTTGTTTTATCGCACGATTACCGCAAGTGGCCGTGCTCTATTGACTCGGTGCGCTATTATAGTTTCTAACCGGTATGGTCGCAATGTCAAGGCATCTCACCTCAGAACAGGAATGCTAACTTACATTGCATTATGCTAATAAACATTATTCTTGCATTACTATTTAATGATCTTTACTCATTAGATTACTTGTCAACCCATAGGGTACTACTATATACCTGTACTTAGTACGGGAGTCTGCGTTTAATTTTGAATGGTAATCATTTGGATTATTGGTCTAGTGATAGCGAGCAGTGAAAACGAGCGCCTGCTTTTAGAGTCGTGGTGGACCCGGCTGTATGGCAATATCAGTTATGAAAACTATTAGCTGATGGTCTCACCCCTAATTGAATAATAAGCTGACGAATGTTCTTTAAATAAAAAATCACTGTACTTAAAGTTTTTACAGTAATTATTGACGATACAGGTTCATATGAGCAGCTGATGTATCTCAATTCTTATTTCAACAGACTTTTTTTTTGTATGTTCAATAAATTAATATCCACCACGACGCTGATAACTGACGCTCGTTTTCATTGCTAGCTGTTTCTAATCGACTACACAAAATTATCCTACCTGAAATCACCATTAAAATGTAATACTGCCTCCCGTACTATACGTTGGTTTCAATGCATTAAATTCTTCAGAAAGTTACTAAGGTAAGTTTTCTACTTGATGTTTTAAGACAGACATCTAAAAGCATTAATAGAACTGACCTTACTGTGTCAAGATATTCAGAGATTTCAAAACATTTTGAGGCCGGACTTGGTTCTTTATTAATGTTACTCGATAGACTTTGAAGATGAAATATGTGAATTTGTATAAGTATATTTTTTTATTTTTTTGTGATGGGGTTAAACGAACAGAAGGGTCACCTGATGGTAAGTGACTACCGCTGCCAATGTATCACCAAAAATGGCCTGGTAATTATATATGACTCTAAGTACAGTCATATCCATTTACCCTTGTTCATATGTATGATGTCACAAACATATACACTGGTTTACACGTTAAAATCATGACATCCTTCCTTTTTATGACTGGTTTAAAAAAAGCAAGGCATAATCTTAGGAGTAAATACATATGTACAATATTATTTATATTATAAACTTACCTGTGAATAAATAATGTGTCCGAATTATAAATATCATTTTACCAAAAACGTCCAAAGCGTCCAGTTCCCGTAGGCTTCCTTCTTAGGTATCCCGGATCCCCTGCGATATAGCCACTGTGATGGAAAACCGTATGGTTTTAGTCGGTTCGATTCCGACATACCATCTCACCCTTAGCTCCGGTGAGGTGATGTCCCGTGGAGGTTTCCACACGAAGAAAAAAGGTGAAAGCGCCCAATTAAATTAAGCAAATAAAACCATCAAATCTAATAATTATGATGTTTAATATAAAATCATTTGACATTTTCATCTTTATTTGTTTGTTTGGTTCGATTGACACCGGACTCATTGGCACTGCGAGGTTTTTACTTAACTAGTATTATTAGAGACCAACATTCTTTGAAACAATTAAATTTCGATTGGGTATGAGTTAGAAATACACATTCACATTTTCAATACCGCCTTGTGTTCTTCTAATAGCATTAAAGCCTATAAAGCGTATGAACATACAAGCATACAATATATGCTTAAAAGTCGGACTCCGTATGCAGTCTGATGATTATCTATCGCATATGAGACGCACATGAAATTTTACAGATGAAATTTTACCTACTTCGGATTAACTTAGGTTTAATTCTCTTGAACTATTTGTGGTCTAGAAGAGCGTTTTCACTGTCACTCAAAAATGTGTTTTACCTGCAGTTTCACCTGCGTTTATGCTCACTGCTTTGCTCCTAGGGGTCACAACGTGATTGTTTTATTTTTATCTTTATTATTCCTCAATAATAGCCTATCCAATACAAAAAGAATAATTTAAATCCGACTTATTTTGCAGAAATGCACATTTAAATATGCAAGCAAAAAAACATTCATTAATATATCGATAGATTTAGGATATTAGTTAAATATATTTAATTTGAATATGTCGAGACTGCAATCTTATCTTTAGCCTGATACTATGTGAAAGTTGTATTGATTACTGTTTGTGAAAAAACAAAAACCTAACGTTGCATAACAAACTTACGTATGTAATCAATCTTCAAACCTATGTTCATTAATTGTAAGACGGTTACTGCCAATTAACATACATAGTTTAAAGATTGATTCTTTGGTTACTATTTATATTTAAAAGATACTACTGATACAATTCCCTACAAATATTCAATGATGCGTGACTTCCGGTTTTCACTTTTTATTTATATGAGTCTATTCTATATAGCCGCTTGGGGACGGAGACAGCGTGGACAAAACATGAATCATATATCAAATACTATATGCTGTTTCACCAACTATAACGTTTGTAACTTCTAAAGATGAGTTGCAAACTTATTTCTCTATACTTATAATCGGTATTGTAGACAAAGCATTTAAGACTTACTAGTCACATACATATTATATATTACTAGCTTCCGCTCGTGACTTTGCCTGCCAATATGTGGCAATATGACTTGAATGTCAATAAAAAGTAGCCTGTGTCGTCTCCCGGGCTGGTTAGAAATAATATCATCATCATTCAGCCTACGTAGTCGGTGGACTGCAGTGGCTCGACATATACCTCTACCATCGTATATCATAGCACCCGGTCTACCGCCTTTCGCATCTAGTCTCTCTCAGCTACAGTCCATCTGGCTTTCGTTGATTCAGTAGGTTGGCCGTGAAAAGATAAACGACAGATAGATACTTTCGGATTTATAATATTACAAAATAAGTAGTATATATACATATATTATGATAAGAGTCGACATAAATATTGTCTATAATAAGTCGGTTCTTTAACTTCTTACCATCTACTCCCTGAACCGTAATCTGACGTGTTATTTAAAACCGTTCGATCTGGTGACCTAAAAGTATATTGTGTAAAAGTATGTGTATGTACATATGTATGTTACAAAATTAGATTTTTGGCTAACAGTAGTTTTAAGTTTGAAGTCACCAGAACGACAAGTTTTAGGAGAAACGATAGCAAATACTTCCATTACTTTATAAAAAATACTTATTTTAGATTTATTTTCATCTTCGTAGTAAGTTTCGGCGGCAAACTTTCAGTCTACTTTGTCATTTCATGGCTCCATCTTGTTACACTTGTTTTTGGTGATCTTGCCTTCCAATAAAATTATATTAAGTATATATTTGTCTTGTTTCAGGATCTGACCGGCCAGAACAGCAATGACTCGGGCGGCAGCGGCGGCGCGGGGCGCGCAACCACACCGCACCTGAGACCGACACCCAGCCCAACCGGCTCAAGCGGCTCTCGCTCCATGTCACCTGCTGTTGGTGAGTAAACAAAATTATGATTACCTCCAGACATGCGCGAAGTGATATAATTCTACTTGTATCGAACAGCAAAAATCATTTAAGAGCATTATCATGTTGAGTTAGCGAAAGAGTTACGAGGTGCAAGATTACAAATAATCAACTAGTCAGTTATAACAATTAGTAGAGAGTAGTCTGTCCATGGGCACAGTAGGTGTCCATTGGCAGCGGTAGTCACTTACCATCAGGTGACCCTTCTGTTCGTTTAACTCCATCCCAAAAAAAAAAAGGCGTGCTAGTACACAAGGAGACCTTCTCCACACTAATTACGAACTCGATGGTTGGTTACTTAAAACACAGGCTGAAGGTTTGAAGGCTGAAATTGTTTTTTAAAGAATTGTTTATTACAATTTGTTTTCCTCACTATACTTATTCTATGGGCACTGCTTGCTGCTGCCAGAACCGTTCTGTAAAAAGAAATCGTTAAAAAATAGATATTTTCATTGTATGATCCCTGAATGAAATAATTCGACCGAATATACATACATACGTGTATACTTAAATTTTAAATAACTAAGGTTAATAAGATTACATTTTAATTTAGCTATCGAAAAAGGATAAAATCCATAAAGGGGGAAAGGATTGATATGATATCTACTTAACCTACTCGTATTAGACGTATTTATAAGAACTACAACTGTAACCTCGTTGATGCCGTGTTGCTTTATTGTCAACATAATTCCGTAAAAAATGTTACTGTTACTACTGAGTATTTGTCACCTTATATATATATATTTAATTTTAAATAGGACTAAGCAAATCGTTAGAATTATGTTAGAATTTGACATACGATATTACATACTTTCTTGTATAGAACAACAAAGTCGTATTACTGAGTGTTAGAAGTAAAGACAGTCGTATAATCAGATGATCGCTTCCAGAGCTGACTGTTTGTACTTGCATTTCAGTGTTCATATTCTTAAATTTGAACCTTATAACCTTACAATAAGGACATATGCACCATAGGAGTGTTTGTCGTATCTTTTGTTTTGTTATGGGTGTGTTGATCAGATTCGTTGTGCATACTCCGTCACCGGTAGACACGGGGTTTCCCGACATTGACCCACATAGAGCGGGCGCCCAGAGTACGCCGTATTTTGCCCCTTTTGCGGGCGCGAACCACCCCAGTCCACCCACCTTATGTACGAGTCGGGGTGGTCGCGGTATATAGGGCCTCGTGAAAAACTTACCCCCACCGGTCGGGGCGAGTACGCAAAACAGGACCTTCCACCCCAGAGGCCGACGAGGCAATCCTATGTGCCGGATGGTAAACGATTACCTACCATTACTAGCTTTACTCATATAACAATGCGTCTTAAAAACTAATTCCAGTCTTATTTTCCAGTATTTTTCATATACCAGTTAAAGTACTGAAGTTGATTGCGGTAAATGATGAATGCGTGTACTGTATAACTCAATCGGACGGTAGCGACTTGTTATCGAATACTAGACGAACTAGCTACGAATTGAATGTGGATCACATAGCAATCTAAAACATTGATTTCAATTAAATTCACACGGTATGTACTTAGTGTAGCGATTATTAGAATCAGTAGAGCTGTACCTGTAGAACTTCCCCCGAGTGACCTTGACGGGCGCACCCACCGGGAACGCTTACCTACTGTCATGATTTTGTTTGGTGTCAGTACGTAGACACAAGTATACATTATATAGATACTTTGCCCTTCTGATTTCGAGTAATACTACTCCATTCATGAAAATGTTGAATAATCATGAACTTTCTAACCAAATCTAACAATCGTACCGTACAGTAACATACATTACGGACTTACAATCATTCTGTTCTTAAGCTAGTCTCTAAGCACGCAGGTTGTGATTTTTATTTACGTTTTTTGTTTTTTTATTTTATGTATAAGATTTGCAAAGTATAACTTAGCTGAATAGTAATGACAATATTATGCACGTTCTAAGTAATTCAACGAAACTAAGTACATATATAAAAACAAAATCAATGGAAGAAATTGTGGCCCTTGTAATATTATAAAATCTGAGATGGATCTTTCTTCGAAAATAACACATCCAGCTTTTGTAGTCTCTGAAAGGACATGGATTTCTGTTACTGGAAATTCTTTATCGATCTAACGATTTCTAACTACATATCTTACCTGTGCCCCAACTGATAAGTTAAGTTTTAAGCTTATTTAAGTTAAACGCAGACTGCATTTGCCAACAAAGGAAGATGAATAGACGGCAAATTAATACGTATATATGATATTTGAAAAACAAAACTTGATTAGGGTTGCCGTGACGATGGCTTGCACATATGAAGTTGATTTCTACTGCAATTACCTACCAATGTATGAATTGTCTGAATGATAAGGCGCATAACTACGATCCGTTAATCGTTATCGTCGACGTTATCTCTATCGCGCAGCATCGTAGTCTAGAGCCGCTGTGACATTTTCGTCGAGGGCTTGTGTACTAACTCGTAGAAGTAAGTGTATCAATAGAACATTCTATTATTCTTACATGTATTCAACTTGTATATAAAAAAGTAAAAATGCCCACGAGATTTGTATACTTATTTATAAGTACACTCGAAATGAAAAATGTACTTAGACATGTTCAATAACTTACGATTGGCGGTGACCATTCCAAACCATTAAAATTCGATTGTTTTATTTCACGCTGATTCTTTACTAATAAGTACGTTTTTAGTCCTACATTATGGAAAACGTACATGTTTATGTTTAGTTTTTATTATTGATTGATTGTAAATATCGCTTCAGAGGTATAAAGCAGTGTAGTTACTAGATATGCAAGTTAGAGGAAAAAAGGTATCTGTAAAGTAAACACTTATTTTGAGATTTAATTTCCTTATCTATGTATCTTCAGTCACTTTCAGCATCAATAACAAAATAACAGTAACAGTACCTTATAGTAGGTAACAGGTATATGTATGGTTTCATTAAAACTTTTTATGCTCACCGTTTTCGGAATACTAATTGGATAATCTGTTGCATTGAAACCAGAAGCTGGGTTATAAGTATCTTTCTTATAAACAGTTACTTCGGCAGTCCCGGTTGAGAGGTATATTTTAAATCCGAAAATAAACATTGTGCTTTTATGAAGGTACTATAAAAAGCAATTTAGTGTTTAGCCTAAGAAAGGCAACCGCAAAAGTATTCGTGTTTTGTTAAGCGTCGTGTATTGCCAAACGTGGCTTTCTCAAAACATCGGGCCGGAGACCGGCCAAGCGGCGACTGCCGCGCCACTCGAATACCGGTTATATGACCGCAATACACCCTCACAATGTGCCTCCAACGCTGCGAACGAAAATAACAAGTTCTAACTCCAATGCTTGCTCGAACTGCTCATTAATATCTACGACTATAACATGTGCAGCAATGTATTCCACATCTGCATATAAATTGTCACGAGGTGGTAAAGTAGTGGAAGGTTAACATGACTGTATGACGTCAACCGCTCGGCTCGTCGGACTTCTCGACTCTCGACAAACACAGTGAATATGTGAAGTCTCGCGCTAGAAAATTATAGACAAAGCGTTTGAGGAAAAATACTCGCTTAATATGTTTGCTGTCCAACGCAGCCATATACTAATAATGAAAATTCTTTTATTTTTTATTTGAAATTCAAATTAAAAAAGTAAATATTAATATTGCATCATAATACTTATAAACGCTTCTTGGTTAAAATGAAAAGTTCATAACTTTCAAAATTTGTGGTTAATGAATAATGTGGTATAATGGTTTAAATCTGTACTGAATTACTTCTCTTTTCAATGTAGATATTATTTTCATCTTATTTATCGATCGGTAAATAAAAATAAATTTCTATTTATCGACTGCGTTGTGCTCGTTTCCAATCCAAGTTCCATCGTTATTTTAACACAATGAAGCCGCAATACCGCAACCCGAGGCGTTCGAAGGTGAATTGCGTATTGTTTGACGCCCGCATACAACGTGACTTTCGAAAACGACTTTAATTTTCGTCGAATAAGGTTTCTTTTGCGCGATGTGTACCTAATAACGACGCCGTTGCATATTCGACCGTGTGTTGTATAAGCTTTAGGCTCTAATTCCCTGGCAGGAAATTTTGGTTGTTCAGTATACGGGCGCTAAAAGCGTTTCGCAGTCGTCCGTCGTGCGTATCGGCCGCCGAGCAGTGGAATGCCATCAACAAAGATAAGGCTGACTCTCGGGACTTAGTCGATCGCTGCCCCTCGCTGTTTCTCCGTGACATTTGAAACCTATATTTACTTTATACACGGCTTGATATTCAACGATGCAACCATAGCCCTTTAATTTTCATTATTTGTATTCATATTGTTTCTTGAATACATATGTTTTATTATGAAATATATATTTTGTTATGTTAAATTAGGTTATAGTTATATGTGATCATAATTTTATAAGTTTTGAAAGAAGTAACAAAACACGCAACATGATGATTTCACAGAAGAATATTAGGAAAATCAAAATTTTGGTACAGCCTTCACACTTACTGGTTGCATAATGCATTCGGTTATTATTATATCAAATTTTATATCCCGCTTAACAGCCTTAAACTTTACAGGCAGCAATCATTCAGTAATAATGTTGGTCTCTACATACATCGGTGTGAGTGTTTGCACTACGCTCACACGTGCATATTAATTCTGGCGAGGGTATGGTACAAATGTTTATCGCTTAACTCAAATTCCTCTATGTTCGACCACGTGCCTGCGCGTCCTTGACAAGGCCAACGACCTCATCACTTAAAAAAAGATAGAACAATATCGCCTTTTGCCCCGATCCCCCTCATGTTTGTTTTCATCGTTTTTACGTAAACGATACTTTCGTTGTTTTTATTTTGAATTATTTTTATACAAGGATTGACGTGGTCGTTATTATTATTCATGATGTTCTGTGCGCACTATGCCTACACTGCCATTTCATTGGTGCCATTTCATAGAATTGTTGGTTTTGAGTTCCACTATTCCTTACTTTGCACCATATATTACATACATACATACATACATACATGCTGTTACAGTAGGCTTTTAAATGTATCATCACATAATCTATCAAGCGAAATCTGAAAATAGCTACTTTTGCATAATCCTCTCTCACCACGAAAGAGAAGAGAATATTTCAATATACATATGTACTTTAAAACAAATATTTTATATTTTTATCTGTACTTAAGTGCATTTTCAGTAAGGGTAGTAGAAAGAGGGTCTATGCCATATCCAGTATCATGGTTCAGATGAAGCTGTTCCAAACACAATCCGAGTAAAAGAAGGCTAAAGAGTACTGTTACAAGAACCTGTTGCGTATCTGCGGTCCCTCTGCTGCCCATCGCCTAATTGTATTCAGATTACTCCGGAAAAGTGATAAATCTCGTCGAGTCAAGGTCGGAGGGTTCGACAGCCCATTCACCCCTTTCCGTCTGCCCCCTTGGCTAATGGTGCGGACATTCTTTCCTCGGTTAGATTTGGTTTGCACTGTAGTATACGCATTTACTAAATGTACAAGTGAAACCACCTCCCTCCCACCCTTGCCCTGTTAACCAGATGTACTTACCTCACAAACCTAACAACTCTCCCTTCCTCTATCCGAGTTTGTTGTAAAATTTAAAAGGAAAACGAGATTTAATTTGACAATGAAACAATTCTAAAGGTTTCATTTGATTTGTTTTGTTTGTTATAGTCATTGTGACTATTTGTTTCGGCTCTCGATATTGAATACTTAAATGAAATTTAGTCAACCGTATGTATGAAATTGCTGAACACAATTTAAAATGCCTACGTTATTATTTTTGTATTTGTTGTTTTTTTTTATCTTAACTTAACATTATTTAAATAAACAATTTCTGAGGACATTATTGATTTGCTTTGGATTGAACTGTTAGAGTTAGAGTTAATTAATGCAAGGTAATGTGAGCTAATATGTTTCTCATTTTCTATCTTTTTGTATTATGTTTCTTTCCTCTTTTTTAACAACTTTTAATTAACTTTAAAAAGGCTATTAAAATTAGGTAATTATTAATACGCAGAAAAAGATAAGTTATCTTTTTTTCCTGCTTATCAATTACCTTATTTTAATAGCCTAATTTTAATTTACTAATAGTAACACAATAACACATGACAAAATAGTGTTGTATTGTATACTATTTTATGTACTAAATATTGTAATATCTATCTGGTGATTTAAAAGAGTTGCCATGAGTTTGTTTGTTCCATTTCTTCTCAAAAGGTTCAACCATTTGGAAACGGGTGGTTATAGATCAATAAGGGCAGGTATTTAACTTTTTAATAATAGTTTCACACTTGACAAATCAATAGTTACGGTGACGCTTTTTTTATCGAACTATAATTCTAAAAAATTTCGAAACAGTACGATTTCAAATAATTGTGGATCGGTTCTTTTTTAATTAAGATATTTAATTTCATTAAAAAAAATGTGGGTTTCTCGTGTTTAGAGCAGTAATCAATTTAAATAGGTCGACAAATAACCGTCGTCGCCCCGTCGCCACTGTTTGTCTTAACTAGGCCGCTCTTGTTAAGACTATTGTCTCTGTTCTGTTTATACTTCTGGCTTGTTCTAAACTCTCACAACAGTATTTATTATTAACATTATTTAACTAAGGGCATTGATATCTTAGAAATTCTAACAACCATGATTCGTTTTCACAGTTTCTCATCCATCTATATGCCATAAGGTTTTATTTAGCTAATTGAAGCTAAGACTAGACAGATGATCATGACCAATTTGTCATCACTAATGTCATCTCTAAATATGTTTTGGATTAAATGATAGGAATATATTTTTCTTAGGTTTTTTTTTGTTACTCATTGTTTATAAATTGTGGTTAGCAAATAAGTATGCTGCCTCTTCGGGGCATAGAGGTGAGTGTATATAGATATGTAGCGTAACGTATTTAGTTGCACATTTACGCTCTTTGACTTCGTCATCGAGGATGAACCCGAATCTTTAAATATCGAAAACTTTGTAAATAACAACAGTAACGGTAGCCAATTATTACCTATAAATCATAACGTAAAATGATGATCCCCTTATAAAGTGTGGCAGGTACTTCAAAGTTTGGTTCCGCTTGCACTCAGTCATACTTCTACCACTTACAGAAATAGTAAATATGTATGTATATTTTCAGGAGGATGAAAGACCTAGAAGACAGTTTTCTGAGGGAATAAAGTGAGCATCATTAACACTACTGGTGTTCTAAATGTTTATGTATAGATCTTCATCTCTATATCATCATCTAATAAGCCAAATAAACAAGATAGATAAAAAAACATGGGGTACCCTTGCATAATAAATTCGAACTAGCTAAAAATTGCCATACATGCCATTGGCACACATTAAAAGTTCTCATCGATCTCAATCTCATGTATGCAAATAAATTAGGTGAAGGTCAAGTTTGCAAAAGTTTTTATTTTAGAAAAAGTTTTGTGTTAGTTGTACTATAAAAATAACTCAGAGCAAATTATAAAATGTATATCCAAGTGCATCCGTAGATATTTTAAGATTAAATCATTAGGGTGGTTTAATACAACCTTGTCTCTTATGATTACTTATTCTCTTATGCTTATATATGTACATATATGTAAGAGCATGTTTCGGACTATGCTCTATATTATGAACAGAGGACTTAATGGAACCACGCTTCATAAAGCAGCATAGCGCACTTACCACTCTTGAGTTGCAATTGTCCATGGATGGCGGTCGTCACTAACCATCAGGTGACCCGTATGATCGTCTGTCTCCCCTATATTATAAAAAAAAAGACGAAGCTCGCATGTTTATTATAACAATTAGGTTCTGCTTAAGAAAATCTATTAAGTCTTGAAAGTAGAAAAGTTATGGTAATTTGTGACGAAAACTCTCATAAATTGTGCGTATTTTATTTTCCGTAGTTTTGTACTAATTCCTTGTTCTGTAGGTCTTACTGCCTTTTACCTACAGCGTAAATAAAAGTAGACAATTCTTTAAAATAAAGGTGACCGAAAATGTCGCTTACATGATATCGATGTCAATCGTTGTGGACTGCGGATAGGACGAAATTCGAGAAAATATTAAAGACAGTGATAGATAACACGTTATTTGTTTACCATTCTTATAGTAGAAGTCTTATATATGTACATATGTGAATGTAAATAAATACATATGTCAAATTGATAATGAGGGCAATGAAAAAGGTCATGTATTGCTTAAAAAGGATTAAAGTATTTCGGAGACATAGTGGTTGTTGGAAGTGTATTTCGAATTTCGATTATAAGAAATACTATAAGTAAATTAAAAGATAGTCATAATAAATCATTAGGCAAAAAATTTCCCTAGTCAAATCCATTTCGATGACCGACAGACACATTTTGTGAAAACATAATAATTATGACATGAATTTATTACACATCTACAGATTTCCAAAGACATACTAATTCGAGATTGAAATAAATTTTTAGCGGCTGCTTTTCTTCCTGGCCTATTCTAAAAACTTGTGTGACCCACGTACGTTTATGTACACATTATCCACATCACACTTTTATAGCCAATTAGTAAACTCAAGTACATAGTACATATAATATAATATTCATGAACCTATTTTTAAAAATGGTTATTTGTGATATTCCATAACAATCAAACTTTTAAGGAAAAGTATAACTTTTGTTTGTTTAAATGTCCCAGTTACTCTTAAACGATATACGGTTATACTTTAAAAGACCTTGCACGTGCAATCGAGGAATTATTGTCGGATGGGAAAGTAAAGACCTCGGCTGTGGTGGTTTTGCGTTACGCACGCTGTTCGGCTACCTCGACACCGCGTGGTGACGGGCCTGGCCTTGACAGAGCTGGTTATGCACAGAAAATGCCGACATCGTAGCGCAATAACGGCGCTATATTAACACTTATCAATTGACAAGTATAATGTCAGATATTCAGTATGTCTTATTGCGTGATTTGTATGAATGTATGTTTATGCCAGTTTCTCTTCAGTAAGGAGAACTAGCATATTACCACTCACCATGAATGAATGGAAGGGTCAATTATAATTATAAATTTAAAAAAGAAAAAAAAATAAGATGTAAAAATAAGATCAATAATAAACACTAATCCTAGAAAGTACAGTAGGATACGTGTTATAAAGATACTTAAAACTAGCTTAAACTAATTTAAGCTAGTTTTGTTCTTTTTTTTTTTTATGTAAACGAGCAGACGGGTCACCTGATGGTAAGTGACTACCGCCGCCCATGGACACCCGCAACTCAAGAGTCACAAGTGCGTTGCCGGCCTTTTAGGTAGGAGTACGTTCTTTTCTTGAAGGTTTGAAGGTCGTATCGGTTCGGAATAAGCTGGTTGTGCGAGGCAAAAAGCTTCTGGAGAAGCGCACAGTGGTGGAGTGCCAATCGTCCAGGTGATGGGGATGGATATTTTGTCGCGTAGGACGATGGCCGAAACCAGAAGCCGGTATAAGTCCGAACAATTCCTCTGAACACTCCCCATGATACAAGCGATAGCGGATGCAGAGTGAAGCTACATCTCTACGCAACGCCAAGGTGTCAAGTCGATCAGAAATATCTTGGCAGTCGATGATGCGAGTCGCTCTCCGTTGAATGCGGTCAAGAGGCAGAAGTTGGTACTGGGGTGCACCTGCATAGAGATGAGAACAGTATTCCATGTGCGGCCGAACCTGCGCCTTATAAAGTTGCAGGCGGTGGGCCGGAGTAAAATACTGTCTCGATCTGTTTAGCACACCAAGCTTCTTCGAGGGTAATTTGGCCTTACTCTCTAAGTGACCGCGAAACTGGACTTCGCTTGATATATCGACGCCAAGGATTCCGATACTGGCTGATGGATGCAGTTAGGGAAGTGCTCTCAAATTGAGGTGATACGACCAATGGCATCTTTTTAGCGGTGAACGCGCAAACCTGTGTCTTCGTGGGGTTAAATTGGACTAGGTTAAGTCGACCCCAATCTGAAACTTTTGATAAAGAAGTTTCGATTTCAGACACAAGTTTGGATCGGCTTTCGATGACGTTTACCCGAGAAATGTTAGCGCGGCCGGTGTAAAGGGCATCACTCGTGCTATCGTCTGCATAGCAATGGATGCTGCTAATCTGCAGCATGTCGTTGATATGCAGAAGAAACAGCGTGGGTGATAGCACACAGCCTTGTGGGACACCAGAATTAACAGACTTGGAGTCGGAGCATGCACCGTCAACAACGACCTTGATGCTTCTGTCTGTAAGAAAACTGGTGAGCCAATTGCACAGTTTCTCGGGAAGCCCATAGGAAGGAAGCTTCGCAAGGAGCGCTTTGTGCCAGACCCGATCGAAGGCCTTCGCCACGTCCAAACTAACGGCCAACGCTTCCCCCTTGGTCTCGATCGCCTGTGCCCACCGGTGAGTCAAGTATACGAGAAGATCACCAGCTGAACGACCCTGACGGAAGCCGTATTGTCGATCATTGAGGAGCTGGTGGTCTTCTATATTATTATATTATTATATTGACGTGTAAAAGTGTTGTTGTAACCTATTTACAAAATAAAGATCATTTATCATTTATCTAAGTACCGGAGGAGCTGGCAGTTAACAATGGATTCCATTATCTTGGAGAACAAGGAGGTGATGGCAATGGGTCTGTAGTTGGACGGATCCGAGCGATCTCCTTTTTTAGGGATTGGGTGCACTAGAGCTGTCTTCCATGAGTTCGGGACTACGCCAAGAGAGTAGGAAAGCCGATAAAGGCGCGTTAAAACCGGTGCTAACTCTGGAACACACGTCTTCAGCACGATAGGAGAGATTCTATCGGGCCCACTCGACTTATGAACGTCGAGGGAAAGAAGCGCTTTACGCACTGCCCTTTGTGTAAACCGGACTTCCGGCATGCGGGTCTCGCACTGCGGTATGGTCGGCGGTGCGTTTCCCCCGTCGTCCAGGGTCGAGTTGGACGCAAAGAGTTTGCCCAGAAGATCGGCTTTTTCTTTAGCGTCGTGGGCCAACGAATTATCTCCTATGCGCAGAGGTGGAAGGGATGGCTTACAAAAGTTCCCCTGGACAGCTTTGGCAAGAGACCAGAATGCACGAGTTCCGGAGGGGAGACTAACTAGTCTCTCGCCAATTCTGCCGATGTGAGCCGACTTCGCCCCAGCAATTACTCTTTTGAGGGACCTGGAGGCAAACTTAAATTGCTTCTTTAATGTGCTGGTCTTTACATCCCGTGCTGTCGCTGCATTAGCCCATGCTTGGTAACATTCCTGCTTTCGGCGGGACGCCGCTTTGCAGGTTCGACCAAATCAAGGCTGGGACTTGCCACCTGTGGGAATCAGGGAGAATGGAATGAAAAGTTCCATACCCTGAAGCACAACATCCGCGACAGAGTCAGCAACGACATTGGGATCATCCGGCGAGAAGCAAACCTGCCTCCATGGGAGGATGCAAAGAATGTTCTCATTCCATCCCAGTCTGCTGACCTATAGTGCCATACGCGGCGACTGCCTGTAACACGCGGCCGCAGCGAGTGAACGAGTGGCACCATACTCCTAATCAGGCAATGGTCCGAAGAGCCAAGAGGGGCCTCAACGGATACTTTGTAGCCGTCAGGATGTGAGGTCAGCAGAAGATCCAACAGTGAAGGCACGTGGCTTTCTGCATCTGGGATTCGCGTAGGCGTTGCTACCAGCTGCGTCAAGCCATATGCCAAGGCGAAATCGTGAACAGATCTTCCCGCATGATCGGTTTTGCGCGAACCAAGCCATTCGGCGTGATGGGCGTTAAAGTCGCCAAGAATCACGATCTCTGCGGATGGGACCTGCTGGAGCACTAAGTCTGTAGCCATTTAGACGTGGTCGATGAGTCGGTCCGTTTCGGCATCACCGCTATGGGACCTGTAGAGGCATAGGTAGATGCGGGGATGGTCGTCGCAGTCTACACGTAGCCATAAGAAGGAGAGGTCCCTACCTTCAAGATTGCCGAGGCGGCGAGAAGTGATATCATCTCTAACGTACACGCATACACCAGCCTTAGGAACAAAGGAGTGTTCCAGTCCGTACCCAGGGTAGCAGAGGTAGGATGTGTCCGCTGGAGATGATATCTGCGTCTCGGTTAAAAAGAGCAAGGCCGGCTTTGCTGTCTCAAGGTGGTGGGGGACAGTGTCGAGGTTCGAATGTAATCCCCTGATGTTACAAAAATCCACGGTAAACGTGACAGGGGGTGCCATGGTATGCCTTCTCTTGCCCCGAGCAGATTTTGAGAGCGCAGTTGAGCCCCCCCCCCCCCAGAGTACGAGGGGCAGCCTGGGCGTCCACGCTCAGGCATAATCCGTACTAAGGGTGGACGTCCAGGGGGGGATTCTCCAACGCTAGCGCTGGTACCCCCCTGGGGTATCCTTTTCGTTAACAGCGCTATCATTAGGGGGGTGGGGGATTTTGGGCCTCCGGAGACCTCACTCATTTCGGGGAAATGCAACGCAAGCGTTACTTCACAACCGGTTTTCTGTGAGGCCGTGGTATCGCACCGGTCGAGCCGGCCCATTCGTGCTTAAGCATGGCTCTACCACTATAAAAGTAATCTTTGAAAAACGTAGTGGATTGTATGTTAACTCATATTTGTAATAGTAATAGTGTATTTGATACACATATACACACTACAATTGTATGTTTTATTAATAAATAAAAAAGAAAGATGTTCTGTACTTTATAGAATAGATTGAGTTGTTAATATTAAACATAACTTATACTTATGAATAATGTTCAAAATATGTAAGTTCTTGGAAAGATAAGAAGGCTCTTAAAACTACATTCACCAGAATACTCAAAATCGCAATTAATTGTTTTGTATTATTTAATTTTGTCTTCTTTGCTATCTCAAAGTAAGCTTAAAGTTCCTTCATGATTTTAGCACCTCATCGTTATGATTGGAAATTCATAGGATAAGATTAGATAATATACTTATTCAATAATTGAAAAGTGTAACATGTAGTTGGTTGCCGTTTTGTTGGTGTGTTATAATAAGTTAGGGAGATATACATATATTATGTTTTTATTTTGTAACAGTGTCGCAACTCTACTTCAAGTCCGACATCATTGCCGACATCTTACATCTTTTTTGTTTGCTCGTAACTCAAATATTCATACGCACTGAGCTTATTGGTGGGACAGGTTTGTTTGGTTGACAAAATATGTTATAAAGATAATTTCTTTTTTTTCTTTTTCGTTTATTTATATTTATATCATATACTCGTATTTCGTTTATTTCTTAAATTATTTCTAAATGTTTCTATAAATGTACTTATACCTATATACCGGTTGTGAAGTAACGTTTACGTTGCATTTCCCCGAAGAGTGAGGTTTCCGGAGGCCCAGCTCCCCTCGTTTCTCTCCCCTCATCTCCTCTCCCCTTTCCCATCTCCTTATCCACCTCTCTTCTTTCCCCTCCCCGCATCCACCTATCCCTCATCACCCTCAAAGGCGGGCAGCGACTTACGACTCTTGAATTGCAGATGTTCATGGACGACGCTTGTCACTTAACATAACTATAGTATAAAAAAAAATAACAGTATAACAATTTTCGTTTAATAGTATATACAATAAACCATTTACAGACTCTAAGTAGGGTAGAGTATATGTATATATCAGTTGACGAGTTTTAATGATAGTAGAAATTGTGAACAGGAGTTTGTTACACTATCGATGAAGACTGGGATAGTATCTTAGATAGTATACCAATCTTCTTCAAAATTAAATAATGAATGTATAGTGACTATTAATGACATTTGGAACGATTGTTACTGATCAATAAAAATTTTCATACTCTTAGTTTGTCACTTATTGCTAGTGACGACTATGGCATTCTGTTTGATATCCATCAACGTTGGTCACTTGCCATTTTTACGACATTAGTCGGATGTGAGTCGAGCCGGGACGACCCCATTACCGTGACGCTACACTCATTAAAGGTCGCCGTAAACAAATAGATATATAGGTGGGCGCGTATAGCACAAAGTTGTTATCTATGATTCACCGGCGCCTCGCTGTCTACCGTTTGTCTGATCGTACAGACACAATATAATGACCCGATAATAGCATACTGATGAGATTAATGTGACGACCCTCGCACGTGTTTATCTTTATTTATACACATACTTAAACATTCTAAAGGCCGCAACCACACATCAAGTACTGGGAAATTTTATGACTCGGCAATCTCAGAATTTGTGCCACCGATATAATTGCAGTGAACATTAATAACTGTGCAACAGTCAGGCTCTCTCACGTAACACTAACATAACCGAGTCCAAATCGACCTACATAAAAGCTGCAATACCACTTTCGTCGTCGCAAATCACTGCGGCTCGTATCTCGGCCTCGGTCAATGCGTTGCGTGCATGTCGTATGCACATATACGGATGCAATAAAGTGCAGCAAGAATTCACAGGCTAGCGGCGCATGCTGCTCACGTGCAAACTGAAAACGAAAGTGATAGGATACGTATCTCCGCCCTCGATTGATGATTCGGCTGGCTTAGGCGAGCGCTCGTTAACTGTATTATTCAAATTGTGTATACGCAACCAGGCCACCGCGATCGGTTACAAAACGATGCAGCACCATATTGTTTGTTCCTTGTACTATTCGCACTACAACTTAATTAATACATCAACCTACGGCATTTTAATTCGTGTGTGTGTATTGTTCATTATATCTACTATACCACAGACATATTTATGATTGACGATTTTTACCTATTTCGAAGATATTTATTGAGACTATTTGATTTTATGATGACATTAAGTCGTCTATTTACAGGATAAAGTCAGTTATCCTCTTAAGCTTCCATATAATATTTAATGTTTTTTTGTCGTTACAGGCACGCAGAATGTAGCGATGCCGCCGCGAACGTCGTCGTCTTTATCGGACGGCAGCGGGCCGACGGCGCGTCCCGGCGCGGGCGGGGCGCCCGGGGCGCCGACTCCTGGAGCCGGCCCGCCGCCTGGCGCTATGGTGGCGCAATCGCAACCGTATGCGCATCATCCAGCGTACAAATCGCCACATTACCCCCCACCGCCGCAGCCTTACGGCTACCCGCCTAGGAATCACCACCCGTACCCATACGGATATCGTCCGCCGCCACCACCTCATCCGCCGCAGCATTACCCGCCGCTTAAGGTACGTTATTCGCCAAAGAAGATATTTTGTAAAGGTATTAAGACGTTTATGTGTGTACACATCAGTGGTTCACGGTGGAGTAGTGGTGTCGTTACAGGTGACTAAGGGATCGCACTGTTATCTATCAGACGGTATGTATACAGTCATACAGTGCCCGGTTGTCGGCAATAGGCTTGTCCGCTATTACGTTAGCTGGACCAAATTGTAATAGGCAAAATGTGGATTGTTTAATACACCTCTGCCTACCCCTTAGGAGATACAGACGTGAGCGTATGTATATCCATTTAGTGGTCAGCGACTGGGTGGGTAGCCTATTAGAATTTAGAACCACTTTCGTAATTTATACAGATATTAGAATTTAGGTAAATACTTTTTGATAATGAATGAGTTAAGTATTGAATGTATAACTCTTAGCCTTGGGACGCATTTACTATTTGTCTACTAACAGAGCTAACAGACCGGCACGACGAAACCACAAACTATTCTGGATAACACTAGTGGGATTGTGGCATTATACTTCGCAGTTAATATTTTGCAACTACCCTCACTGTCATCTTATATTTTTATTGATATTTCAGCAGCAACCCCGGCACATGGGTCCTCCAGGCCCAGGTGGACCGGGAGGTCCTGGTGCGCCAGAAGGTGCTATGCCACCACCAACAGCACCTGCAGAACCGCACGACAACGGCCCCGCGGCACCTGCGACGGCTTTAGTAACTACTGGACCTGATGGAGCTCCCTTAGATGAAGGCAGCCAACAGAGCACGCTCAGCAATGCTTCCGCAGGTGTGTTAGAAATTAAAAACAGACATGTATTTACAACAATATCTTGTTAGAAAGTTTATATTCTGTGGTCGTGTAGTGACTACTACAGTGACAAACATGGAAAGGAATAAAATAAATGTAGTCCTGTTCTGCACTACAGATTTTTTTACATTACAAATATTTTTTTCAATAAATTGGTAAATAAAACTACATTTTATTTACATCTTTCTTAGTTTTTCTAATATTGATGCCTAGAAATTACCTAATTTGAAGATACACAGCCTTAAGTATAATAGTAGTTGAAACATGTCAACCATAATTAACGTCTTATAAGTAAAACATGTTATGTCATTAATAATTACCCTCTTGCGAATAACTTTGTTACAGCATCTGGCGAAGAAGCGTGCGGTGGTGGTTCAGGGTCGAGCAAGGGCGGCTCCCGCAAGGAGTACGGCGCAGGCAGCGCGGCGCCCTCGCCCTCCCCGGGGGGCGGCTCGCACTCCTCGCTACACGACGACTACGACGCCTCGCCCTCCTCGTGGCCGCGTCCACCTTCTAGTCCCGTGAGTGTCGTCGATGAACGACCGACCCTGTAGTATACTTGTTGTGGCCATATCAATGATCATTGTGCGTTTGACCATATGAAGTACTCAATAATGTGGTCAAATATAGTTGATTAATACAATATAGTTAAATAATTTCAAAGACACTGTTAGTCAGTGCTGTTTTTATGATATATCATGGCGAGGGATAATTATTTCATATTAAAAGCAAATAATAATGAGCAAATAGTAGTGTGGTGAAATATCTATAATTTATATATATAACTTATATACATCTTGAAATTTCAAATAAACCTTTTTATATCATGGGGATCCTAAATTATTGAATAGACAGATGAACATATCTTCAAACGTCAATGTTTTTACGTTCAGTTTTAGCTAGCCATTTCATAAAATAGTTGGTCAAATAATGAAAATGTCAATTCTATGATCTGGCCACGACATAATTATCCAAAACACTAAAACCGAGTTCACAAGCAGTACCGAAACAGTACAGAAATATGTAGTTCTGAAAGGATCATCTTTTATTGCTAACTGTGCACAGGATGAGTATAAAGTAATTATTAACTTTATATACTCATCCTAAGTTCAATTGAAAAATGCACATGCAATTCTCAGTTCAATTTAACGAACCAACTAAAATATTTTTTTTTACGGTTTTTTCTTTTTACCTTACAACATGATTCAAGTTACATTTACATTTACATATATTTAATGATGCATCCAAATTTCCGACAAGTCACCAGCAGCTATATCTCGTGTCATTTAGAATTTAAAATACCACATTACACGTTTATTGTGTATAATATATAGTTCTTTATATATTTACCACAGCCAACTTGATGATGCAACCTCGTTTTAGTGTGATGGATACTGTTTTTTTAGCTTTGCCTATTATAAGTTGATTCTAAATTACATTCTTAACTGTCATAATATTCTCTAATGGACCTTCACATACACTTAACGAAAAATTCCAATATTGCTCTATGATGAAACTCAGTTTTCTCTCCCTTACCTTGTCTAAGGTTGTCGTTTCAACACTGGTCATAATGAGAATAAATATTTAAGAATATAATATGTAGTTAGTTAAATTGTTGAAAAATCTCTTTCTGTGTTAATCTTTTGAATTTGGAATATCGCATTTATGTGGAATTCATACCGAACGGCTTCTCACGGGTGTCGATCATACCTATGAAGATAACATCATATCTGTGTAGTATTTGCATTTAATTAATATTAAAAGCTGTTTAACAGGCTTCATTTGTTTGGTGTGACCGATGCCTCACCATGGGCCATGTAAAATTATAATAGGTATACTTCATATATTTGGATTGTTTTGTTTTCTCACCTTACATACTGTGTGTCAGCGAAAGGGAGGCATTGCATTTTATCATGTATTTCAGGTATTTAACAGTCACATACCGCCGGAGTCCTACAGATCAAAGGTTTATATCAAGTTAAAGATCATTAGCATGTGTAGTGCTCAATATGATTAATATAATAACGTGTTACAAATTGCATGTTAATCGAACTTTATCTGCGTAATACAAAATGCATTGCCTTTTAATGCATAAAATTAATAACTTAATTGCATTTGTGTCCATACTGTTTTTCTTAAAGTTACATCTTCCAACACCAACTTTCAGCTTAAAGCTAGAAAAACATTTAGTTATTTACAATGCTTCCTGCTATATATATTTTCTTTATGGTTGTGGAAATGTTTCCTAGAAACAAATCTGAAACTTTTCGACTTTGACTAAAGAGTATGGTTTCATTAATTTTATGAAATCTTTAGTTGAAGAATAAAAGTTATCAAGCTACAGTCCGAATGTTCATATAGCATTTTCTCATATAGTGACTTTATTTATTGTATATTTTAGCAACCTTTATAATGAGCATGATATTCGATGCCTGTTTGTAACATAATTTGTTTGCACTGTGCATCAATGTGCATGTGCATGAATATACTCGAAGTCCCCGTTTCGTAAGCTATGTTCGAGCTTGTATTCTGTAGTTATTGAAAAGGGTTTGTATTGGAATGTAATTTCGCTAAAACTCGTTATGTAAACAAAAATAATATTTATAATATTTTTTACAATTAATATTTGTCAAATTCATGTTTTGAAGGTTTTTTTACATAAGGAGTTTTTTTTTCAAAAGGAACGGGGCTGACGAAAGTAGTTTAGATATGAAACCATGCAGATATATTATATTAGTGGAAATTTTTATTCTAGGCTGAAAATTCAAGGCGACGAATAGGCGAGTCTTCGTCAGGCCCGGTAACTCCCAACACTCAGTCTAAATGCTTGTTCTATTGCCGTGTATATAGCTCACGTCATATACAATTTACTCTCTTATAAAATAGTATATATATTTTGCTAGAAAAAAATTTAAAACTAAGCATACGTTTTGGCTTTAGAAATATTATTTTGATATATTTATAGTGTAGTGTAAATATTTTATAGGATAGGAATGAGTGCTTAGTTTTGTTATAAATATGTTGGTTAGAGACGAACTACTGATATTTACATTTTCAATGTCAAAGGCTTTCAAGATTTGGTCTAGAAAATGTTACAGTCATCTGTCTGCGTGCCTCTTGAATCTTTTTGCTAAGGCGTACTTTTTATTTTAAATCAGACCGTTGATCACCGTGTTTAAATAATTTAAAAACTTAATGGTGATTAATATTACTCAGCTGTCAGTTTCTAGTTCTCTTTCTTGAAATTTGGTGAATTGATAGTGTGAAACGTCTCCGGTGACTCTCGAGCCGACATGATTCGGGTGTGTGATGAGATATGTCTGTGCCAGAAGTCGGACTCGTTGGGCAAGCTGTACGAGATGGACGACGCGCCGGAGCGGCGCGGCTGGGTGGAGCGACTGCTCGCCTTCATGGAGGAGCGACGGACACCCATCGCTGCTTGCCCCACCATCTCTAAGCAACCGCTGGACCTGTACAGACTTTATCTATTGGTGCGCGACCGTGGAGGTTTCGTTGAGGTAAGGAACTATTTTTGTGACGATGGATTTATGGTCGATTTTTCAAATTTGGTATATACGGATCGTTTATGAATCAATTAGTCTACTGCAGTTGATTGCTGGACATAGGCGTCCCCCAATGTGCGCCATTGACCTCGGTGCCTCGCATACCTTCTGCATCCAATCTATCCTAGCTACCTTCTTTAGGACTTGTTGTTTCACCTACAGACAGATTATGACCTAGTTGAATATATAGAATCCTTTTTACCGCGGTAACAACACTTCACAACCTTATAAAAGACAATATGGGTGATTGTAAAATTACTTCGATCCAAATATTTTTAAGCCTCGCTTAAATTTTTTTTTAATTGCCTTCGGATTGACATTGTTTGTTTATTACTTTTAAGAATATCTAAATTTGTTTGTTAGTGTATTGTCTTTTTACTTGTAGTTTTTCTTAGATAGTATTAATTTAACGCCAGCTTGTAACATATAGTTACAGGCTTGCGTTGAAACTTATGCTAAACATAACTAACTGACTTGCCTGTAATGTGTGTATAAGAAACCTTTAAAGAAAAATATGTTTACTTCTTTTATAATGGCGTTATTAAATAATATGTTTATTATGTTTAGTATTATACAATAGAGTTCAATGAACAAATAAATGAAGTATAATGATTCTACCTACATACATCGATCCATCACATACTGAAATGACTTGACGGTAAAATAATATACTTTTTATTCTATAATTTCAATATTATCCAATTGTTATCTTATGCTATTTATAATTAAAACTAACTGTAACACTATATCCCACTGCCAATGAAAATACGCTGAATTTTGATTAGATATGCAAGCGATTTAAGCATACGCGAACAAAGCAGCTTCGTCGGTACGTCTCAGTGCCAACCGGCTCGTCTTACGTCTAGCTCTTCCTATATTACTCAAACTCACTATAAACATAAATTTTACGTTTATACTACAGATTGCGTTCTATTTTGCTAACCGCTCTAAAAGTCAAGCAAATAAATGTATAGAGGACGAACGGTGTGTGTAATTCAATCGGGTTTTACAGTTTTAAACGTTAACATTTGTAAACATTCGTATTCTCAAGTATCACTTTAGCGGTGCTAGTAAAACGACGCAGCGCTGCAACTGAGACTAATAGACTTCGGCCAGGATTTATGTTAGTGCATGTACCGCGCGCTTTATGTGAATAGACGCCATAAACCCGCTGGGCCTTTAACGATAGTTAATAAATTTTTATCATTGAATGGTTATGCGAGTCCAGCTCTGTCCGCTCACACGCTCACGACGGGCCGCGCGGGCTGGTCGCCGCTAACCGCTCGCTCCGTCTCGGCATCGGAGAATCGCCGGCATGGTCAGGTTTCCACTCGTTAACACGCGCGAGTTATCGCCTTTTCTACTGAGCACTAAACCTTCACACTTTATGTTCTAGTTAACTGTTGCCTCGTGTCCATTTGTTTACTTTAAAATAGCAAAGTGACTTCGTTTTGTACTTCACTTAATATTGCTAATATTCATAGGTGACGAAGAATAAAACGTGGAAGGACATCGCGGGCCTGCTAGGCATCGGTGCGTCGTCGTCCGCCGCCTACACCCTCCGCAAGCATTATACTAAAAATCTGTTAGCGTACGAATGCCACTTTGACCGCGGGGGTATCGACCCGCAGCCGATCATCAACCAAGTTGAGGCCTCGACTAAGAAGAAAGGTGGCAAATCGAATAGTACGACTAGTGCAGGTGAGCTCACACACTTGGCCTTTTAAAATTGATTTCAAACTCATTATATACACGTATTCTTTAACAGTACAAGTCCATGCGATACAATCTGGTGACTTCTAAAAAGGAAAATAATAGATAAAGAGACTCTACTTGCGATTATATTTAGTTCAAAATATAAGCGTTTCGTATTTATTTTATAATCGATGTTATTATTCCTGGTGTAGTTAGAACTAGTATTGATGAAGATATTCTACTGGACTCCGGCTCTACAGCCGGAGTCCAGTAAAACTTCTTCACTTGCTGAGTGTAAACTATTTATATCATCAAATTAAACAATACTCATGAACATATATTTCCGCAGGTTCATCAAATTCCCAAGAATCATTCCCGGTTGGGGGCGGCGGAGGCAGTAGTGCTAGTGGTGCTCCAATGGATGGATATGGTGGCCAATACACTGGTTACCCACCACAGCCAAATCATTCGCAAGGTACACACTACTTATAAAAAATAAATTATGAACTTTTCAGTTAACTGTTTGTCGCTTAAATTGTTCTAATGCTATAGTGTTGATTAGTGTTACTAGATTCCAAAAAAATCAAATTGAATTATTCTTGGCAGTAGAGAATCTGGCAATACTGATATTAATAGACAGTCGGTAGCTCTGTCTGTAGTGGCACTTCGTGACTGAGCACATGTTCGCACACCGCTTGGAGATCTGAAATACTGTCTGATTACACATTAAAAGCAAAATATATTATAAAATAATGTAAAGAATTAGACATGGACTTGATATGACAGCATTCACTGAACATTTGACTTACAGGTTGGTTTTAACCTGTTGTTCTTGAGCTCTCTAGATCTAGTGGCAAAAGAAGTGTGCACTAGTGTTACATAACATGTCACAGACTTGGTCACGTTAGTGCCGCCGGCTACAGGCGCACCGTGCGAGCAGGACAGCACTCGGTGCTTGTTTTCTTTATTTGTGCAATCGAACTAACTCTCTAACGTTTTCGAGTGGTGATACACTTAACATAATCATTCTGCTCATAAGTAATACTACGCTTACCACTAACCCTAACTGTATCTGTATCTTTGAGGAATTTAACATTACCTCCATTTGGAATGTGTTTTTGCTGTTCACTGTACATACTGTGTGACAATATTGCTCTAGAATAATAGTGTTACCCACTGCGCCCGTACATAGCCTCATTTATATGATAGTGTCACTAAATATCTTCGAGTTTTTTTACTACACTAAAGTACTACTGTCAAGTATTGGAGAAAGACCTTCGTATTGAGCCCTGAGCGTAATATAAAAAATATGAATATGATAGAGGCTCTATGACGGTTTAAGATAATATCAAATAGACGTTATTTTAGTTCTTCATGCTACTAATACCGAGAACATATTGAACGCCTCTCGCAGATTTGTCTAGGCTCATGGGCCGTTGGCTTTTGCGTTTTGCACTAAACTGTTTTCTAAGAACAATAAGTAAAAACGCTGTACGTAATAATAGAGTTTATAGCCTATCCGGCTATATTACTATTGCTGTATAAACGTAACAGACATTCATCAAGTATTATGTCCATTGATAAATTCGTGTCATGTAAATGATATTTGTGCGAGGTGGTTAGTTTTCCTCTCGGGTACGTGTGGGTACAAAGACGTATGGTTGTAGGCGGCGGGCCTGGCGGGGACAACCTCGCCGCCTCCAACCCGTTCGACGAGCCGCCGGGGCCCAGGAGACCCCCAGGTACTTAACACTGTGCACATCTCCTCACACCTGTCATGTCACTTATTAACCCTTGTTTATTCGTCAGAGTTCGTCATCTATACTAACGTTTTTTTTTTCAAAAAAGTATACGCAAAGCTTAGTATAATTGACCGTCATTCTTAATATATGTATATAGTGAAAGATTAATAATCAAATAAATACAATTTTATTACATAAGTTCACTGTGTAGAAAATGGTTGAACATTTATTGTCTGAGATGTTGATGGTGATAACGAACCTGTACCTTTTAACTCCTTATTTATTTGATGTATTCTAACATAAACATTAATATATTGAGTTACGTTTTAAGCTTGTAAATATCTCATAAACAAGTCATTGCTTTCATTTATTCATTAGTTATACTAAATATTTTTCTTACTAATTTAAAAATCAACCGTTATTGACTGTTTTCTCCTTGTGTTGCTAATTTGGCAACAAAATTATAATTCAGTGTGGTTTACTCTACATAATATTCAACATTGTTCTAGACATTGAAAATGATATTAGTATACTTTCTTTCAAATCCTCAGAACTAGGTACATATAGATCATTTATTTATATACAGTTAAATTCCTACTTAATACTATATTTTGAATATGAACAATATTCATGTATTTTCGCTTAGTTAAAGTTTTAGGCATTTAAAGTTTCTTTAGTCAAGTTAACAAAATTTTGTGTATTTAAATAACTATGATTAGAATTCATTACTTACTCTGTCGAATAGATGTCCTTTTTATCCTTATGTATCTATTACACAATGTTTGCTTTATTTAATTACTGATTTCTCACTCAAGCTTGTTGGCTATATTTACGTATAGTTTTGCATACATTCACTTTTAAACGTAATTTTTGTAAGGAGGAAGATCAATGTTGTGTGTATTTTGCATGTTTTTTTATAATATATTTGTATGCGTTTGTTAAAGGCATGTTGTACATAAGTGTAGTGTGTTTATGTTAATTAATATTCTGTATGATTATATTGAAGTTGATATTCAATCAGCAGGTTACCAACAAGGATACGGCTACGAATATGGATCTCCTTATCAGCCAAATAGACCTGTTTATCCACCGTATGGCCCCGAGGGAGAAAGGTTTGTTATGTTTTATATTGTGATTTAAGTAAGGAGTTGATATATTTACGATTAGTAGTTTAGTGAGACATAGAGACTGGTGGTAGGTAACTGGTGTTGTTTTTACCACTGCAGATATTAAAACGGCCTCTACTGTAATGATAACTGAAAGGTTTCAACGGTAGGTATATAAATGAAAGTTATAAAAATATAGTAAAATGATAATGATTCGTCTTGTTTCTAACGTAAATGTTCGTGTAACGTTCCAGGGGCTACCGCGGCGGTTCAGGCGGCGAGTACCAGTACGGCGGGTATGGCGGAGCGTACCGAGGCGCAGCGCCCGGCGGCGCCACGCCGCCGCCCGCGCAGCCCTACCCCGAGTACTACCGCGCGCCGCACCCGCCGCACCCTCCGCACGCGCCCCACCAGCCGCACCAACCGCACGCCCCTCACCAGCCGCACCAGCCGCTGCAGCCGCAGCACCCGCAGCACCCGCAGCCGCACCCTCAGCAGCACCCGCCTCATCCGCCGCATCCGCCCATCTCTCCGCAGCAACCGCCTCACGAGGTATGTCCTATTACCACTGTCTATTTACTACTTTTAATGTAGCCACCTGTCCGTAAATAATTCGCGAGTACAGTCTTTTATAAACTGACGACCTAAGCCTTTGTGTGCACATGTCGCTATAATAAGAAGAGAAGTTTCAATGTTTACTTTATTAGCAATTTTATTTAGCTTTAGCGATCACCCATAGTATAATATTCTAATGGTTATTATGTAGTTATGGTATTCTACTAGTCTGAAGATGATTTTTACACATAACCTGGTAAATCAATATACAATTTTTCATAAACACTCTCGAAAAATGTCAATTCTTATTATATCTGTATGTGCACAATGCTCTGTTGTTTCATTTACCATAGACGTGACTTTCTTGTTGCCGAATTTACGTTTTTAGAGTCGATAACTTAAACTTTTGCTATAAAAAGTCGAGTAGGCTTTGTATAACAAAAGTTTCTAGTATTGAAAAGTCTAATAAAGTACGTATTTTTCTAGTATCTTTTAATCTGTCATATGTAAAAAAAAAGCTGAAAATACTCCAAAGATCGATTCTAAAATATGAAATTTGATTTGAAAATCGACTTAAAACATGTTTCGTGTGGCATGAATTTATAAATAAGTAAGCTGTTCATTTTTATTCAAAGTATTTTAGATGTTACTTGGAATAATATTTCTTGTGTTTTAGTTTACTTATTTGAATTAGAATGTTTCATATATGTATTTCTATTTTTTTAAGAATATTGAAATTATAGCAAATATAGAATTTATTTGGAATATTGTAGTCCACCCCTGTGTTAATGCCCTGCATGTATAGCATGTCAGGAGTGTATATCTATAGATAAAATTAGAAGATATGTTGCTTACGTATTACATGATTGGTTGATTTACTTAATTAGTATATAAAACTTTAATAAGTAAATTCTGACAGTGCCAATCAAGTTTCTAAGTGTGTTTCATTTGAAATGTTATTATCCCCATAATCTGCTAAGGTCTGTTGTTACATATTGCAGCATATTGTGAAACAGTTTATAATGCCATGTGTCCGATTGCATTTCCAAGAATACTTGCAATGTAATACGATGCGCTTGCATTTGGCCCTTTCTCTGATCCGTCGATTTGACTGTATGTGGATCTACAAAGTAAAGAAACGAATAAAATATCGTTACTCCTGTTTGTGACACAAAAATGTATTGTCCGCATCAAAATAGTTTTTCTGGTGTTATAACATTTTGAACCGCCCTATTTCATAATTATTCAGTATATAGAAATTTATAAAACTTTAATTTCTGTATTAATCTAATATGTTGCCAGATAGATAGAGTGATAATGTATCATAGGTTACTGCACTCACACTTCAAGTCCCTTTAATTCTCAATGTACTTAGTTCTTTTCTATCGCTAACCATCTGAAGCGACGGGGAACCTGAATGAAAAAGTGCAATATTTCTTTTTTATTTTGAACTATATTTGAAACATGGGGGGTCTGATTTCATCATACTCGCTATCCACCGAGGCAAGTAGAGAGTGGGAGAGAGTCAGTAGAGACGGGTACTCGTTGCGTCGTGCGGAGAGTGACGCTGTGTGTTTGCGGTAGATGGGCGGAGCGGGCGGCGCGGCTGGCGGTAGCTTATTGAACTCGCAGCTGGCGCGGCAGCTGGTGGCGCCGCTGCCGCCCAGTCCCAGACCCTACGTACGGACGCCCCGTTTGTACCACGCACTCAACACCGCTTCCCATCGATTGGCGATCGGTTCATTCTCACCCGCACGGATATGGTCACGCGTGCCCCGCGCCCGATACTCGCCCAATCCTCCCACACTACATTGAATTTTTCTCTTGTAGATATTGACATATATACATTTTCCTGGCTGATACAAAACTACTGCTCCTTTAATGAATCTCTACTGTAACCGAAATAATGGGAGACCTCATTTTATAACAGTTATTTGAATTTTTCCGTAAGTCATTTGTTAGAAATTGGAACTAATTTTAAAAACAACTCAAACCAAATTTTAAAATCAGACAATCACAAAGAAGTGACAGTACCTACCTCATATATATAAAAAAAGTTGTACCTAGTTTTCAGTAATAAAGCCATAAACGTAATCCAGTCTTATAATTAGAGAACGAGTATCGATGCGAGGGGCAAAATTCATTCGTGGTTTTGGCTTCATTTTTATTAAATAATACCACTCGTTTGACAAAATTTTAAGCTATCACTGTTAATTTTTTTTCTTCTATTTTTGTTTAACAAAATTTTGGCTTGCGGTGTGATTAATTGGCTTTTCCGATGTCACCGTCGTCGGTCTCGAGACCGCGAAGGCTGTATAAAACGAACTCGTCTAAGCTCCTTCAAAATTTAACAAAAATAATCAAAACATGGAAGTTAAGGTTTAGAGTGTGTGGTGGTGGCTTCATATGAACAATTTTGGTCACTAAATCATTGTGCATGCATTCAATTCACACAAATCATGTAAGCTTATCTGTAAGTTAACGGTATCGTAGCTTTGTTATTTACGACACTAATCGATTGAATGTATCGCGCATAAATCCTAGCGACAGGGTCTATCACTTGTTAAAACGAGTGTATCTGACCATGCCTCTAGAATCAGGAATATTACAATATACATATTTTTTTGTTTTAATTGCCATTTACAATATGCAGGATGACTGATGGTCACGATATATTTGATCGACTATTTATAATGTATCATCTTAAAGTCAACACATTTGGGTGCACGGCCAGTGTAACAAAGTTACAATAAGTGTCGCTTTCTGTAATATTTAAACTCGCTATTATTTAATCGATTTGTCTGTATAAAAAAGCAAATAGAAGAATATTGTGTTTTGTTATTTTCTTAAAACTTATTCTTAAAGTCTTTTACTTATGGTTTTTAAGATCTTTGTTGCTTTCGTATTTTTACCAGTGCTTAATATTTTATAAATGTGATTGTACAAATAAAACAGACTGATCGATCAAATATTCTCCGTTAATCCACCTTTGACTCTGTGGAGCCATTACGGGGGTCGGAGTGAATAAGTAAATGTAAATGTCACGAACTGATCTAAACATGTGCGAATCCACAGTATGGAGGCGCTAAGCAGCTAGGAGCGGGAGCTGTCGCAAGCGGAGGCGCACCTAGGCGGCATCCTGACTTTGCGAAAGGAGAGGTTCAATACGGAGGGGCGGGGGCTGGTGGCGGGGCCCCCGGGGCGGTTGCAGGTGCAGGCGCCGCCCCCGGCGCGCCGGCCCCTGCGCGCTTTGGGGGCGCCTGGGGAGGGGCCTACCCTCGCGCTCCACAACCTCCCGCACCCGCCGCACCCTGGCGCCCACAGCCCGGTGCACCGCAACCCCAATGGTCGCATCCACCCTACCAACCACCGGTAACTACTGTTTTTTAATTTGTCTGGTTACTCTACCTATTTTATACCTCTAAGCTATTAAGGTTAGTTAGAGTACGAACACGTCTACGGCCCTCACGATTTTTAGTTAAGTTTCTTTAAAATAAAACTTTTATCCAAAAACATATTCTATTAGCAACAGAGAATATGCATGTGATTGAAACAAGAGTCAATTTTAAAATTTTAAAGATATTGTATATTTAAAATGCGACTCCTGAGTACATGTGAAGTAATAGTGTACAACAACAAATGTTATTGTCACCGAATGTTAAGGTGTTTGCTTAGGACAGCACCTTTTTTTTATAATTTTTTTGGTGTAACATATTGTTTTACTATTACATAACCATGGAAACTACAAAACAAAAATATTATAAAAATACATGCACATTGCCTACTGAGACATAGTGGACTCATTATGGTAGGCTTATATATATATAATAAAAAAAAAACTTTATTTATGTTGATTGTACATAAGATAATGAAAATTTGTAATAATAATAATAACTTCAGTTATCTCAAACCATGTTGTATTATTGTAATCAGACTGTTGATGAACTTACTTATATATTTGTAAATACTTACATATAGATAACTTACACCCAGACACAGAACAAATGCTCGTGTTCATCACATAAATATTTGTCGTGGGTGGCAAACGAACACACGACCTCTGGCTTAATAGTCAGAGTTACTAACCACTAGGCCAACTGGCCAACGGAAAGACAAACGAAGATATTGTTATTGTTCATTAGAATGCCATTTTATTCTAAAACGTGTTTATTACATTCCAGCCTGGTGGTGCACCAGCTTGGGGCGGAGCTCCTCGGCCACCCACGCAGGATGGCACATACTCCTCTTCCGCGGCACCCTCACCCGTAAGTGTCTCTACGGTCAGATTACAAATTTACTGCACATTCCCTGTAGGCAAATAATGTAATACATATTATTTCTTCGCAGAGTTCAGCTCCGACGTTAAATGCTGCGGGGCAGTTAAAACGCGAGCTAACATTCCCTGCCGAGTGCATAGAGGCAGCCGTGCCCTCCAGTGAGAAGCGCCGGCGCCTCACCAAGGCCGACGTGGCGCCCGTCGACGCCTGGCGTATAATGATGGCGCTCAAGTCCGGTCTGCTCGCCGAAACTTGTTGGGCCCTAGACATACTCAACATACTTCTGTTCGACGATAACTGTATAGGTTACTTTGGGCTGCAGCACATGCCGGGCCTCCTCGATCTGCTACTGGAGCATTTTCACAAGAGTCTTAGTGACGTATTCGACGCCCCCTCAAACGACGAGGGGCCCTGGTATGCGCCGCCACTGAGTCCCGAACCTGTTGTGAAGCCTGTAAAAACGAAGAAAGAACCCCTCGAGCCACCCGACCCCTCCGACCGGGTTCGAGTTTTATCTGGAGAAAATTACACACTTGAGTCTCGTCGTCGACATCCTGTCGTGTACAAACCTGACGAGGAGTTGTTTGCTTCCGACGACGACGTTGAAGATTACGAGCGTGTCGAGGACGTGCTCGAACCTTGGCAGTTCGGCGGCGACTCCGGTGGCGCCGCGCACGTCGTGCCGTGCTTCCGTGGCGAGTTCCTGCACTTACCCTTCGTTCGGATCATGCCGGGCACCCGCGCACCCTCACCGACCCCGCCCGCCGTGCCTGAACCTCCGCCCGATCCGCCTGCCCCGCCGGCCGATCACGGGGACAACCTGGCGCCCGAGCCCATGGAGCTGGAACCTGAGCGGCGTCCCGTTCTGGCGGTGCGGGACCCGGCCGGCGTTCTGAAACGGAGGCGCCTCGAAGACTACGAGGACGAATGTTACACGCGTGACGAGCCCAGCCTCAACCTCGCCGACGAGTCGCGGGACGCGCTGGCGCGCCGTTGCATCGCTCTGTCGAACATTCTCCGAGGCCTCACGTTCGTTCCCGGTAATGAGGCCGAGTTCTCTCGTTCGGGCGCGTTTTTGGCGCTCGCTGGCAAACTTCTACTCCTTCATCACGAACACGCACCGCGCGCGGCGAGGGCGCGCGCTTACGAACGAGCGGCGCGGGACGACTCCGACGCGTCCGCTTGCTGCTCGTCACTGCGTGGTGGTGCCGAGTGGTGGTGGGACGCGTTGGCGCAGTTGCGGGAGGACGCGCTGGTCTGCTGCGCGAACATCGCCGGTGGCGTCGAGCTCGCGGGACAGCCCGAGGCCGTGGCACGGCCGCTGCTGGACGGGCTTCTACACTGGGCGGTGTGCCCAGCCGCCGTGGCGGGAGATGCGCCGCCCGCCGCGGGCGCGGGCTCGCCGCTGTCGCCGCGCCGCCTGGCGCTGGAGGCGCTATGCAAGCTGTGCGTGACAGACGCCAATGTAGACCTGGTGCTGGCAACGCCGCCACGCGGGCGCATCGCCGCGCTGTGCGCGGGGTTGGCGCGCGATTTGTGCCGGCCGGAGCGGCCCGTAGTGCGCGAGTTCGCGGTGAACCTGCTGCACTATCTGGCCGGCGCTGGCGGCTGCGCAGCGCGTGACGTGGCGCTACACGCGCCGGCCGTGGCGCAGCTGGTGGCGTTCATCGAGCGTGCGGAGCAGACGGCGCTGGGCGTGGCGAACCAGCACGGCGTGGCGGCGCTGCGCGATAACCCCGACGCGATGGGCACGTCGCTGGACATGCTGCGGCGAGCTGCCGCCACGCTGCTGCGACTAGCGGAGCACGCGGAGAACCGGCCGCTTATCCGGCGACATGAGCGGCGGCTGCTGTCGCTGGTGATGTCGCAGATCCTGGACCAGAAGGTGGCGCACGAGCTGGCGGACGTGCTGTTCCACTGCTCGCAGGGTGCGCGCGAGGCGGACGACTAGTGCTAGTGACTCGACTGATGACTCCTTACCTGCGGGTACGTGACGTGTACATATAGTGATACGGGTGCTCGGACGCGCCGCTGACTCCGTTGACTGTCTCGCGACTCCGAGCTCGTTGTAGCGGTGTCTCAAGTGTTAGGCTGTACGATCCGATTTTGTTATTTATGTCCATGATGATTTATTTACAACAAGAATGTCAATGTGCTATAATCGATTTCTATTGTTCGATTGTGAAAAGATGTATTATAACACGTAATTTTGATTTTTATAATAAAATGGGACTTGAATCTGTTTATTGGTTTTATGATGGAGATTTTATACCGAGTACCTTTAGCGCCTTTGTCTATAAGAGAAAACGTAGTGAAACGTGTGAGAGGAGCTTATGTGGGCTATAAGTTTAATTAAGTTTAATGTGAATTACAATAATCTATAATATATTGAAATTGAATCTGAATTTTTATTTTTTTTTCATGAATTGGCATTTTAATTTTGTATACCTATATCAAATCTAAATTGATTGAGGTTTGAATGAGAAAATCACTAGTTAACAACTATTCTGAACGCAAGTTATTAGAGATGTAAATATTACAAAAACAGTAACTATGGACATCCTGTAATGTGAATTTCTTATCACATTCGTTGTAACAAAGTATTGCTAGTATTATTTTAGAGTAATAATATACTAAAGCGAATCTATGGGGTCTCATGAATCAGGTCTGATCGACTCGTCAGAACAAATTAAAAGTGGGTTGTTTGAAACAGTTGGTTAATATAACTTAGTTACATTCAAAAATAACTATTACGAAATGTGTACTTTAAATGCAAACTGTTGTTTCATGGCAACAAGCAGACTGTTATAGTTATTGTGGTGCCAAAAAGATATAATATTAATTAATGGGGATTTTTATTGGGCAATCTTATGTAATAATCGACAAACGCGTAATCCTCACATTAGTAACTGCCTCACAATGCTATAGCAGGAGAACTATACCAAATAAAGATCCCAAATATTGTCTAGTAAGTAGTAGCGAGGAATTTATAAATTATATCAATGAAACTGAAAATGTCAGCAATTTGAAAAATGTGTAATGTATTACAGAGAATGATTAGTACCAAAAGTATTGATTCAGCTCTGCACTGGACATAGGTATACATGAAACCATGTTAGGTATTATAATTAGACCGCCTAATTTAGTCCTCGCCCGCTCGGGGTACTGGGACGCAGCGGTGGGACGAGAACGGAGACCGGGAGATATGCAAAATATGCACTGGACAGTTCTTGAGATAAGTGACGTCATAGTGGTAATCGGGACATTTAAAAATTTTAATGAAACTGTAGGTAACAAAAAATATTCCTGCAAATTAATAATAAAATCAACAAAATCTAGAATGTGATGTTTGCAGTATTCGTCCTTCACTTTAATTACATGATAAGAATTACGCTCTCACTTCTCTCTACTTCTCTGCTCACTTCACTGCGCGGAATATCCAGCAAATAATTCCTCTCAACATTTTTTTTTGGTCATAATTAGAGTAGGTACTTTTTTGTGCTAACTTTTTTTTTAATAAAGCCCCAGACTAACTCAATTAGGTTCAGGTTTAGATGATATGGAGTCGAACGCAACACTTGTATGTTCGTTTCTTATTTTTAAACAACAAAAGGCATGTTATGCCGTCGTACCCAATCTTGCATAGCCGGCTTGGTGCATTAGTCGGGCTTTTCTCTTCACGAACCGAATGATAAGCTAAGTTATCAATTACTATAACAGAATTTGGTGGTACATAGTCATGAGTTTCTCATTTATACACTCACAGGCACAATTAACCGCCCACCTATATTTTTCGTCACCCTGTTTGTTTATGTTAACTGTGGCTTATCTACTGTTTTGTTTTTAGTTAAGTGGGTACTTTAGCAATAAACTAAACACTTAAAAACCCTTATTTCGACCCTTAAACTTGTATCGCCGAAGCGTTTTTAGAATTTAGTCTCTGTTTGACATTGATGCAGTAACGTTACATTGATTACATTTCTTGTTCTTGTCTGCTATCGTGTACGAACATTGTTTAATTTGAGTTTTTAGTGTACGATTATTGTTTGTGACTGAAAAAAATGCCACTGGATGCAACTGGTGCTGCTAGGGCAGTGACTTTAGCTGACGCTGGGTATAGCCAACGTCGCATCGTTCGTACGCTTGGTGTACCTCGAACTACAGTGCGGGATGCCATCAGACGCTTTCGGGAGACTGGTTCATACACGAGAAGGCCAGTTCAAGGCCGACATCGGTGCACCTCGGCTCTGGATGACCGCTTTGTTGTCAGTAACGTGCTAAGAAATCGCTTTTGCACCGCTACTGAAGCGCGCACACGTCTGTTTGAGGTGAGAAATGTCACTGTAAGTGAACGTACGATAAGAAGAAGACTGGCTGAAAGGAATCTGAGAGCTTTTCGTCCAGCTCGCGGTCCACAGCTGCTTGCACAGTATCGTAGAGCATGACTTGCCTTTGCACGAGAATATGCTGACTGGACTACGGAACAATGGAAGAACGTACTGTTCTCAGATGAGAGCAGATTAGCCTTAAGGGGTCCAGATGGACGTCAGCGTGTTTATAGGCGCCAAAATGAACGGTTTGCTCCATGTGCAATCATCGAAACCGTGGGTTATCAGGGAGGATCCATAATGGTTTGGGGAGGTATCTCTTACGAGGCTCGTACCGATCTAGTGGTGTTTGATAGAGGCAGTGTGACTGCTCAAAGATACGTGGAGGAAGTCTTACAAGACCACGTCATACCTTTCGCACAATTTATTGGTGAAAACTTTAAATTAATGCACGACAATGCTCGATGCCATACCGCAAGATCCGTCACTCAATACCTCGATGAGGTCAGGATTCAAATTTTGCCATGGCCGTCACGCAGTCCCGATCTTAACCCAATTGAGCACATTTGGGACAACCTAAAAAGACGTATTCGAGCAAGAATATCAGCCCCTGCGACCTTACAAGAGCTCAAGACGGCTGCGATAGAGGAGTGGCATAATATCCCTCAGTCGGATATTCAAGACCTCATAGGTGGATTGCCAAACCGACTACAAGAAGTCATCAGGGCCCGAGGTAGTAATACTCATTATTAAAATTTAAATAAAAAGAAAGCGGACGATTTTTTTCAAAATTAAAGTCATCACATTTTCATGCAATTTTTTTGCAAAATCGATTTTTGGCATTTTTTTTTATTAAAAGGTTTTGTTTAAAGACTTTTGTGATTTGATTTATCCTTAATGGCTGCTTTTAACATAACTTCCATCAAATGTGGTCTAAATTTTCCGACTACTGAAAATTGAAAGAAATACAAGGTGGGCGGTTAATTGTGCCTGTTACATTTACTGAACTTCACGATTTATGGAATGGTGATAATCACCTGTTTTACATCACGTTTTTAAAAGTGCTCTGAGTCCAGTTTGGCCTCCCCAATGTACGATGTTGAAACTCTCCTTTACCGATATGAGACAACGCCGTGTTCTTCCTCTGATTGATAACGTTATGAGACGCGTTAATATAAGTTTCGTCAAGATACAAAATGTCTTCCTTTTCTAGTATATTTTTAACATTATTAAGGTTTTTCTACCTACATAATGTTATATTTAGTTGTTCGATAAGTACTTAAAACCAAGTTCATTTGTTCACAGTTAACAATGGTCCTTAAATATTTCCTGCATCAGTGAAATAATTTCTTCTCTAAGTACTGTATCTTAAGTTTTTAGAGTTGTTTTTACTGGTGATTTAAATCTGTCGTTGTCTTTTAATAATTTTCCCGGTTGTACAATTCTAGATAGAGGCTTTACCGAAAGTGCAGTTACTTTTACTACGGTTTTGTGTACGTTAAAAGCAATTTGCTTCGATTGACTAATAATTTTGTCTTCGAAGATATTTCAAAATGTACAACGAACACAGTGCGCCTGCCGCCCGCACCTCTCCCGGTCCACCGTCTCGTCCTACATCCGCGCCCCTGTACCCCGCAGGTGATGACTCAATTAAGCGGCCTGTAATGATTTGAAAACTGAATGGTTAATTTACTGCTTTCAAAATTTCTATGAATCTGGATTGTATGACAAAAACAAGTGAATATAAAAGATATTGCTGCGTAAATCTTGTTAACTGAAAATTAACTAGTAACGCACAAGGACACAAAATACTTCACAATAAAAATGATTCACTAGTCATACAATAGTACAGCGGTCAATCAATTAAATTATAGAATTGGTGTATTTTAGTGAGACTTGTAGATAATGTAACGTAATATAACATAACATAGTCGAATTTAATACTACAAATGAGAAATAAAAAAAAAGTAGGTGTAATCTACATCACTGTAATATAGTCGACATTCTTTATGTCATCTCATCCTGATCAAATCACCCTGGCATATAAGGATCTTGCTAGTTTATTCTATTTTTATTTTAAAACTTTAAAAACATTCTTTGGTCAAAACTGAGCGATGACATCTTTTTTATTTGACTTTACATACACAATTTCATCTTTGGTTACCTATATATAAAATTTTCTATTTCCTTTTAAAGTTTAAAAATATTGAAATTGATCATTGAAGCAGTAATGAGATCGGTAAACAAAATTAGTGTAAGATTTTAGATTTCTAATGTTCCGAGATCCATTAGATTATATCCGATGGAGTGTCAGTCGTGCGATAGTAAGAAAGTTACCAAAGTATTTGACGCATCGCAGCGTAAACGGTCGAGGAAGAAGCGCGATGGGTACGACGATGAGAACTCGGTGGCAACCGACGATTCCGCAATAGTAAGTATTATTGTGGCTACAATAAGTACGAAATATGTGAGTGTAGTCTTTGAGCTTTGAGCCCATTAGATAAACATATTGATATGGGGTTTATTTAGGTCAAGTAATCATAAATGTTTGCATCAGTAACGTGTGGTGCATGCGTTTTTTTATAAATAAGTATATATTTATAAAATTGATAGTTAGTAAAGAAATAAACGAAAATTCATGATACAGGGTTCTGTTCGAACAAGCTGTCCTGTGCCGTCGGGAAAAACTAGTTTGCCAGATTTAACTTCACCGAAGGGAAATCTAGATACTCATATTCCTAAAAGGTTGTATACCTTACCTTATCTTTTAGTATTTTATTTTACATGATTTTACATTTTCTATATAGATATTATAAAAGTACATGTTAATGTTAGTAATAATATTTTAAAAGTTGTACTTGGTAGTTTGCATACAAAAAACTCTATTACTTTACGTTACGTCAATTGATGTAGTAAAGTACATGTTGAATATTAATAAATATAAGTAATGTAATCTACTGCTGATTTATACGAGTCTCGTTTGATAAGTAGGTTGTTGTTTTTTTTAATTAGACCAATATGATTAATCTATCACATGAACAATTCTGTTACAAAAAAAATAAAGTACACAAATAATAACAACCCACTTGTTTTCGTTTGTTTGTGTTTCGTTGTTAAACTAAACCAATATTCTATAAGCGATTGAGCCTACAGTTGAATGTTGACTGCGAAAAGCGTGAAGGTGTCATGTTTTACTGCAATTCTACGGCTGGTGTTGATGTTTCCTGGAAGCATCCCTCCTAGGGTATACCCCGGTTCCTTGCAATAGCCCCTGTTGTGACGGAACACTGTTTTTTTAGGTCGGTTCGAGTCCGACATACCACCCCACCGTCAGCCGGTGGGGTGCTGACCTGTGGGGGTCTCCAAACGAAAAAAAGGGCTGTTGTCGTACGCGTAAGCGTAAGCCACAAACTTGTTTACAGCCGACTTCAAAAAAGAATTAACTTCTCAATTCGCCATTTTTTTTTATATTTGTTACTTCAGAAATTTCGACTGGGTGAACCGATTTTTGTGTTTTTTTTATTTGAAAGTAGGTGCTTCCCGTGTGGTCCCATTTCAATTTAGTCCATATCTGACAATGGCATCCGTGAGATAACCAAGTCTTAAATTTTATGATAGACGTATTGATCGGTTGTCTATTTTTGAAAACGAGTTATTGAAACGAATGATCAATCCTGTACACCTAGTTTTTATCATGGTTTATTTAACATGATTAAAAATTAAGTCACGTGACTGGCATCGTCCGCACATGTACTCATTGCCTAAAGTTTTTAAAATAAATAAGTAGGTATTAAATATTTGATGGAATCTACAATATTGATTGAACATTGTATTAGGTCTTCTGGTTTTTTTTGGGGGAACGTGTAGCTGTCGCGACACGTCGGTACAAGTTTCTTAGATATGCGATGCGGCGTGTTTTAGCTTGCACTTTAATAATTCGAAGTAACTCACTTACAGTACCGCAAGTTTTTAGTGTGATTGAATATCGAACGCGATAAATATCATTTTCGTCATTCTACTTACTACTATACTTTTTTGATTCAAGAAAAACAGCAGCAGAAGCTCACAGACTTATTATAGATACGTATCATGAATCTGAAATGATTCATGATACGTATCTATAATTCGACGATTTAAAAGTGGTAATTTTGATTTAGAGGATAAAGAACGTAGTGGAAAACCAAAAAAGTTTGAAGGCGGTGAATTGCAGGCGTTATTGGACGAAAACCCTGCCCGCACACTGAAAGAGTTGGCTGAAGAATTAACTCAATGAAATCAACAATTTCTGATCGTTTACACGCAATGGGTAAAATTCAAAAACAAGGAAAATGGGTTCCACATGTGTGATCAGAATTAGCGATGCATAATCGATTAACCATTTGTGCTTCACTACTGTCTCGTCACAAAAAGAAATCTTTTTGAATCAAATCGTTACCGGCGATGAAAAATGGATCTACTATGATAATCCAAAACGTAGGAAATCATGGGTAGATCCCTGTTAACCGTCCACATCGACTCCAGAGCGTAACATTCACGTAAATAAGGTATTGTTATGCATTTGGTGGGATATGAAAGGTGTTTATTATGAATTGTTAAAACCAAATGAAACTATCACAGCTGAGCGTTATCAACATCAATTAATCGAATTGAGTCATGAACCAAAAAAGTCCAAGAATTGCACATAGAAAACAATAGGTAATTTTACTGCATGACAATGCTCGCCCACACATCGCCAAAGCTGTAAGAGATACACTTTCAGATCTTCAGTTTAAAGTGTTACCGCATATTCACCAGATTGTGCTCCTTCTGATTACCACCTATTTCGATCTATGCAACACAGGCTTTCATATCAGCACACTTCAAATCTTAGGAATGTATCAAAAAATGGATCATGAATGGATCGCTTCAAAAGATGATCCGTTGCCCGAAAAATGGCAAAAGGTTGTAGCTAGTAATGGAGCATATTTTGATTAAAATATAAATTATTATATCTTTTTATAATACAAGAGTATTACATTTTCAATAAATCCCTCAAAACTAACCGAAATACCAATAAACAAGAAATTGTTACATAAATTTATTTTAGATTATTGATGTTCTTAAAACAAAAAAAAAAAAAAAAAATGTTCTGCACAGAACTTGGCATTCCTATGGATCTCAATTCTTTTGTTGGAGAAATCAACAACGGCTCATATGCTGAATATTGAACTTGGATTTCATTTCACATTTGCTTTTGATTTTATATCATTACTTTTTGTGCAGAAAGTGAGTTTTTGTTAATAATAGATAGTTATTTGTAAAGTTACTGTACGTATTGAATGCCGTTATAGAAAGATTTAGTCGTGACTCCTATCTTTTGATTGACGTCATAACTTTTTTAAGTTTAAGTAAACTTCTAGACAGCTGCGGAGATTCCTTCCCCGGTTCGCGTCCGCGCCCCGCTCTGTGCTGGCAATTATTTTTTGTGAAATCATCCTCGGGCCTTCATTGCCTCGAGGTTTTCGGTACACGTTGCGACAGTCCTATCTGTATTCCGTAAAAGTAAAGTCAAGAGAAAGGGCTTTTGTCACTTTATGCAATGACATATTACTTTTTGGCCATCTCTTTTAAAAGCAAATTAGTGCATGACAAAAATTAGAATATACGCTTAATTAATAACAAGTTCGTTTTAAAAAATAGGGAGAGAGACAGTAGTCCATCTCAAGAGCATTCGCCTATTGATCACCAGCGATCGCCAGACGACCAACATCGTTTGTCACGATCACGGCGGAGACATCATAGGACCTCTGCGTATGTATACATTTATGATTCAGTAAGTAGTTACATAGAAAATGAAGAAACTCTTATAAAGAAGTCTTACACCTCCAGAGCCCTCTAGGCCTGTCCTGTTTCTAGGAAAATAAAAGATGCGATTCCTGGAGCTTAGTACAACGCGTCGAACGCGTTATACCCGCTACATACTCAGATGGTATTACTATTGCTTTTGGTCATAAGTACTTAATTTTACCTATGTTACAGAAATGAGGGAGTCTCTCTTGCGTTGAAAGCCGGCCTTGTTTCTACTCCACGTTCCGTGTCTCCACTAGAGGTACGATCTCCACGATGTTTGTTTCTATTGCATACCCTTTATGTAGAGACAGCTCGGAATTAGTTAGGAACAAAGTAAGGTTTGATATTTTGACTTATCTAAATCAGTAACGTTCCCGGGTACAGGAAGGAGATGGAGTTTGTGAATCCATACCGCAAGATCAGGATTCATTTATATACGCGTTTCTGGAAGAAGCTATAAAACGGGACAAAAAGAAGTAAGAGTATTTGTATTGTAAATTTTTTTTTCTTAATCCTTCTAAATTCGGCAGCACATTATTTCAACCACCTCCGGTGGCTGACGACGACCTAACTGATGTAATCTAAAATTTTATTCCCACAAAAAACCGCATCAATTGAAAATATCGTCGTAAAACTTCAGTCGCCGTGCAGAAATGTAAAGTGCTAAAAGTAAGATAATATAGAATAGATATATAATAAAGAAACAATATTTACAGACAACGTCATTCTCGTCGACACGAGGAACGCGCAAGTCATGATCGTGAAGTATCTGTCGCGCAGGATCAAGAACGTTATGGTGATAAAGATCGTGAACGCGATCGCGATCATGAACGCGATCGTGATCGTGATCGTGACCATGACCATGACCGTGACCGTGATCGTGATCGCGATCGTGATCGCGACCGTGATCGTGACCGTGACCGTGTCCGTGACCATGACCGTGTGCGGGACCGTGATCGTGTCCGTGACCATGACCGTGATCGAGATCGAGACCGGGATCGTCGTCGACACCATCATCGACACAGGGACGATGTGCCATCAAGAGACCACGAGAAGTTAGTCAAATACAATTTTTTAATTAAACTAAGTGGTGCTTGATTAAATTGTATATATTTTTACTCTTTTTTTTAAAACCGGTGTCAGTTATTATGTAATACGTGTTAATAATTTGGAGAAAATATCTTGTATATTAAAAAAAAATTGTTAAGATGCCTTTTAAGTGTATAATTATTTTACCAATACATTTGGTATTGGTAAAATAAGTATACATTTAGTCGTAGTAGACATAAGTGGCCTGATCTCCTAAACCAGCATCAGACATTCGTAAATTATTATATTTAACATACATATCCTTGGTTTCTAGAGAATCTAAAGACGCGCCTGCAGCTCTTGCCAACCAAACAATGCTTTTCGAGACGTTTGCCAAAATATGTGCTCAAATCAACGACAAGGACGGTAATGCCAATCCTCCCGAATCTCCTCTGGTAATTATTGCATTGGTTGTCGCACTGTAAATGAGCGGCTAGATGTAGTTTCATATTTTTTTATGTTGTGTATTTGTAGTTACATATATGTGTCACTGTATACATGGAACCCATTCAATTCCACTTATAACATCAATTTGTGAGGATAGCTAGATCAGATTGTGGAAATTGCAAATGTGGATAAACCCAAGTCAGTATCCAAGTTTTGATTTGATAGTCATTGTGAGGCTCGTCAGTTTTAATGAAGCTCCCAACCAAAAAATAATTTAGTATGTAACACTTTATAGGTACGCACTCAGAGTCACAAATCCCTGCAATGCGAAGTCATCTCTGGCCGGGATTCGTACGAGGTTGATCGTCAACCTGTCAGGCTAAGTAGTCACACGAGATCCAGAGATTTAGTTGCTAATAGAATTCGTAGCCAAGAAGACTGTTCCAATAGAATGCGAAGTTGCGATAAACTGGTCTTACCTAACGACATGGATAGGTCTAATCAAGAAAAATGTATGTATTATTATAAGGAGCCTCCAAGATATCAGAGTAAACTGGACATGGCTAGATCAAGAACCCATCACATCGAAGACGACCGTTGTCGGGATTATCAACATGTGCTGCCAATGGTGCCAACTCGAAGCTATATAAATCCTTATAGGCGACAATTAGAGAGTAGGGACTACCGAGATTACGATGGAGACAGTAGAGGAAGGCACTACGAAGATGATAGTAGAAAATATTGTGAGCGTAAAACTAGTAGGAGCTTCGAAGTCCGTAGGGACTATAATGAGAGTGAAAGAATGAGAAGGTCAGTACGTAGTGATCCTAGAGAGAGAAGATTCGATGAAAAGAGAATCGATGAATCGTCAAAGTATTATGACGAGAAGCCTTTAGAACCACGCGAAAGGATTAATAGTATTTCCGGCAAAGATCGGCGATGGAAAAAGAATTTCGAACGGTTTGAGCGGAACTCTGTAACGTCTAGGGACGATGATTATAATAGAGAGAGAGACAGATACTCTGAAAGGGAAAGAGATTCTGGGTTGAGTGTGGCAGATGGCGATACAAGTACTGTTAGTGGAAGAAGCAATTATCTGAAGGTGGTTAAGGTATAGTACTCTAATTTTGTCTGTTAATGTAATTTTGATGGTAAGATTCAAAGTCAACTACGTGAATTTTATTGAAGGTTATTCTTAAATTTGCTGGAAGCATCTTTATTTCTTTTCTTCAATAACAAAGTACACTTTTATCATGAATACTTTTATTTCTTATTTTCACAATATCACATTTACATTTCTACCATATCGTCCATTTTTCATTTTTTTACCAAAGACCATACATTTCCACAGACTAACAATAATGTTGCCATAGATACTTTGTTATTTTTGTTTATCGCATTTCTTAACACCCTCTCTTGCGATTAACAAAAATCTAATAAATATTTAACTTTTGACTCACTAACATTAAACTTTTTTGCAATAGTTTCTATATACTGAGCTTGACTTAAGGTCATTTTCTTTTCTTTTTTATTGTAATTAATTTCGATTCCCAAATAAGATTTTACTTCACCAATGTCAGTCATTTTAAAATTTTCCTTAAATTTTTCTTTTATTGCTTTTATTACCTTAAATTCCTTTCCACATATTAAAATGTCATCAACAAATATTATACAATACACCTTCCTACTATGATCAAAATATAGACAACTATCATGTTTGCTACGCTCAAAGTTCAAACTCTTTATAAAATTATCAAAACAATTATACCAATTACGCGGTGATTCTCTTAGGCCATATAATGATTTCTTTAAACGATAAACTTTATTAGGATCTTTTACACAACCTAGAGGTTGTTCAACATACACTTCTGATTTTACTTCACTATTAAGGAATGCAGTTTCTACATCCATTTGCTGTATATTGTAGCTACGACTACAACTAATAGCTAACATTGATCTTAATGTACTCATTTTTGCAACAGGAGCATAAATACCTTCAAGTTCCTCTTGTTGTTCGAAACCTCGCGCAACTAAACGTGCCTTGTGACGGTTTCCACTCTTCAAAGTATACAACCACTTTACACTAATAACTTCCTTATCCTCTGGTCTTTCAACTAGCTCCCATGTATCTGTATCATTCAATGCATCAAATTCCTTTTTCATGGCTTTCCTCCAATCTTCACATTCCTCACTCATAACTGCTTCTTCATATGTTTCTGGAGTACAAGCTTTCACATAATTCGCATACAATACATAATCATCAAACTTACTTGGAACTCTCCTCTCACGTCTAGGCTTTCTCTCTTTCGTCGTTTCATCATTTACACCTGTCATAGATTCATCATTACTCACTTCTTCATCCTTCTTACTATTTTCATTTATTCTTTCTTTATAATTCTCATTTTTCCTTTCATCATTCTCTTCACTTACTATCACATAACCTGTTCCTGGTTCAACAACTTTTACATTTCTGGCTAAAACAATCTTACCATCAATCAGCACACGATAACCTAACTCAAAATATCCAACTAACTTTCCTTTCACTGCTTTATCATCTTGAGTAGTTCTCTTAACATCTGGTACTCTTACAAAAACATTACTTCCATACATCTTCAAATTATTTACAGTTGGTTTCTTACCCATAAAAATCTCATATGGAGTCTTCCTCTCAAGTGTAGAACTATTCAATACTCGATTACCTATATAACAAGCTGCATACACAAGTTCAGGCCAATACTTCTTTTCTAAATTAGACTCTTTTCTCAAACACCTAACTCTGTCCATAATTGTACGATTATATCGCTCCGCTACTCCATTCAACTCATGGTTGTAGGCTGTACATGGTAATATCTTAAATCCTTTCACCTTAGCAAACTCATAAAAGTGATTATTCAAATATTCAGTACCATTATCACATCTTAATTGTTGCATGGGTCGATCAGTTAAATTGTTAATAAAGTTATAATATTCCAAAAATTTATCGAATACTTCTGACTTATTTTTCAAACAATACACACGAGCAGCACGAGAATAATCATCTATGAAACTTACAAAATATTTTTCCCCATTATAACTTTCAACATCCAAAAATTTTACATCAGTGTGAACTATTTGACCACAGTATTTAGCTCGGGTTCGATTATTTTGATACTTTAAATTAGACAATTTTGACTCAATACAAATTTCACAATCCATATAAACTTTTTCAACTGAATTTGGCAAACCTTCTAAATAATTATCTTTGCACATAATATTTAAATCTTTAAAATTTACATGTCCCAAAATTCTATGCAAACGTTCTTTTTCTAACATATTATTTCTAACATAATTCGCTGAAATTACAAAACTTATTTCTCCTTTCAAAGGATACAACTTGTTTTTCTCTTTAATTAAAATCATTAAATCATTGCCACTGAATATTTCACAATAACCTTTTGAAAAAACAACACTCTTATTACTTTTTGTTATGGCAGATACACTTAAAAGATTTTTTCTTAATTCAGGCACATAGAATACATTTTCAATCCTAATTGTGCGCTCACCAGTTTCAGAATAAAATTTACACATAATATTACCAACTTTTGTTGCTATAATTACTGTATTATCACCTAGTTTTACATTAGCGGGTGTTGACAGATTAACATACTCATAAAAATATTCATCTGATGTTACTACATGGTCAGTACATCCACTATCTAAGAGCCATTCAATACATTTCTTTTCACTTTTAGTTGTTTCACAAGAGTTACAATTATTAATGCAAATAGAAAATGAATCAAGATTTTGAGAATTATTACATATTTCAGTATTAGCAGTAAAACTTCTATTATTTCTATAAAAATTACCTCTATTATGGTTTGATCCACGATAACCTCTGTTGCCATTACCACGGTATGTTCCTTGCCAGTTTCCTCTGAAGTTACCACCAGAATTTCGAGAATAATTTCCATATTGATTACCATTGAAATTAGAGTGACAATCTTTTTGCAAATGTCCTGGTTTATTACATCGATAACACAAAAATTCCCTCTCTGGTTTCCTTGGGTTTCTAACACCAACTTGTGCTTTTAATGCCTGATGATTACTGGTTCCTGCTGGAGATATTTGAACCGATTCTGTGAACGTACCAAGCTGCTTTCTTTCTATCAATTTCTGTCGAATATAGTCAACAGTTCTCTCTTTTTCGGGTAATATATCAATAGTTTCAATAATATGACGACAACTATCAGGTAAACACATCATTAAATAACTTAATTTTCTTCTTCTACTGGTGTCACCACCAGCATGATGCAATTCAATAACTTTTCTTTCAAATTTTTCAAAGAATTGTTCAGGATCTTCACCATCTGCATATTTTAGTCCGCTTAACTGTTTTTCAATTAATAACTGCTTAGACTCAGATTTACACAAGTACAATTTATCTAATTTTTCTTTTATTATTGCTTACTTTATATTGGTGTGTCGCAATTTACCATTTTATCCGGTTTAACGGCTAATGATAGAAAGTACATAGCCTTATTACTTTTCTGCTTCCAGTCTTCTTCCTTGACATTTTCTGGCCGGTCTGCATGCTCGATAACATCGGAGCAATTCTTATACTTCATCAAATACATAAACTGCAACCGCCATTCATCATAATTTACCGAGCCATCAAACTTTGGCACAGGTACAAAGCTTTCGTTGGACATCGTGTATTTAAACTTTATCAAATTTACAAATGACACAACCACTGTTCTGCTACCATCTTAAATTTGCTGGAAGCATCTTTATTTCTTTTCTTCAATAACAAAGTACACTTTTATCATGAATACTTTTATTTCTTATTTTCACAATATCACATTTACATTTCTACCATATCGTCCATTTTTCATTTTTTTACCAAAGACCATACATTTCCACAGACTAACAATAATGTTGCCATAGATACTTTGTTATTTTTGTTTATCGCATTTCTTAACAGTTATCATGAATTGCTATTTACAACATTCTGTATATAAACTGTTACAGCAACAAATAACCGAACAGCGTGAAGCTATGGACAAGATGATGAAACTATGGAAGGAACTGATGCGATGCTTCAAAGGTATATCGCAGACACAAGGGCAAGATAAAAACGTTCAGGTACAAAGTTTGACCTGAAACTTTGCAGACTTTTCAGTTGTTTTATTATCTTTACTTCTATTTGTGCCTCTGTATTGCCTACCCATAGTCCACTTATCACGGTTATTTTGATTGTCTGGGATTTGTTTCTTATCGATTCCTGGGAACAGTTACTTTTTACTGAATGGATTAGGATTGTGATACGTTGGACTAATTAAGATTCACATTACCTTTGATACAAAATAATATATATTTACTTACCGGAGCGAATATATGTGCGAGTGGTATGGCTGGCAGTACCAAGGAGATTATTTTTTCACGTAGTATTACCATCCTGTCTGGTAGTAACGCAAGAGATTTTACATTACCCCTTGTGCTTTTTATCAATTTAACATTGGTAAGAAGTGTTTATAAACTATTAACAGCCATCTTAAGTTTTAAAATTTGACATTTGTTCTTCTTTAACAAATGTGTAAATTACGTAATTTTGGTTCGAGCTTAGTAGCTCCTGCCAGCCGTCTGCAACTCGTTGCAACAACGCTCTGTACGCGTCAATGTAGATTTCATATGGACTGTTATCCATCAGATAGTATGTGTACAGTCTTTGCCCCGTTTACGTTACAGGATTTAATTGCTTTCATAATTGCGCGTGTGATTTTCGGTGTCTAACCTCCCCTTCGAGGATAGGTGCGTGAGTGCATCTTTGTATACATGCAAGTCTCTCTCATAAGCACATGATTATGAGCAATATTTTTTTTCTGAAAAACAAACAAAATATTGGATTTAACGTTATAGATGTAGAATATAGTTATTGAGATATTGTCCTAAGTAATAACATTGACATTACACGCACTTCAATATTATAAATGCTTAATTTTTTTACTAAGAATTGTTACAAAATCATAAAGCTATTAACAAAATATGTATAACCAACCACTTCAACCTCATAAAGATGGTTGTTAATGTTATGTTCTGCTTTTAGTATTGACTCGGTAGTCAGTACCTTCATGATTATTTTGTAAGCTTTTGTAAGTTGAAAGCTTTAAAGTTGTGTTTGTTTAACAAGTGTATGTATGTATGAAGTTTTTTGTCATGTCCTAGCCACTTTAGACATGTAAGGTCTCATTTGAGTAGCTCGTAATAGTGGGATTGACACAGGCTGAAGGTTTTAGTGATACCGTCAGCAATAAAAGTGGACGCTCAATACTGTCGGATTTTAATTTTACTGGTTTTTTAACTGGTTTAGTAGATTATTATTTTTTATTATTTTTATACAGGAGTCTGCAGCAAATGCGCAAGAGTCAGCTACGGAGCAGATGCGTTTGTGGTGGGAGTGTATGCGTCGTTACGAGACTGTCGCCAGGGATGTTGGTGACACGGACGCGAGGCTCATGGTATCCATAGTCCACTTGTCATAGTTATTTTGATTGCCTGAGGGTTTGTTTCTTATTGATTCTGGGAACAGTTACTTTTTACTGAATGGATTAGGATTGTGATACGTCGGACTAGTTAAGATTCACATTTCCTATGATGCAAAATAATATATATTTACTTACCGGATTGAATATATGTGTGAGTGTGGTATGGCTGGCAGTACCAAGGAGATTATTTTTTCACGTAGTACAACCATCCTGTCTCGTAGTAATGCAAGAGATTTTTGTGCTTCTTATCAATTTAACATTAGTAAGAAGTATTTATTAACTATTAACAGCTAACTCAAGTTTTTGAAATTTGACATTTGTTCTTGTTTAACAAATTATGTACTTTTGGTTTGAGCTTAGTAGCTCTTGCCAGCCGTGGGCAACTCGTTGCAACAACGCTCTCGTCAATTAAAATTTCATAAATCCTATTTTTTTTCTATTATATAGGAGGACAGACGAGACGACTTCGGGACACCTGATTGTGACAAACACCATTCATATTGATAAACGGTCTTGCGAGAATAAAGATGTTCATTTTTGTAACCCTGACAATTTGTATACAGAATTTCATTATAAGCAGTCGAGTAGTTAAAGCGTAAAAACGTTACAAATTTACTTTTAACATCTGTAATTTGTAACACATTCAATAGTTAGAATTAGTTTCGGTGCTATCGTATTCTGTGTATTTTGTTAAGTATTTTTAATTTTTGCTCCTATTTTTAGGAGGAGATTAAGAAACAGCGCTCTGAAATGGCAGAGATGGCGACCATGTGGCAGGAATGTTTACAGCGATATCGTGACATCAGCAATGATTTCAACAGCCTCAAGCAACAGGTACCTATGAGCAAGTTTCACTGAAAAAGGTATATTATTTCTGAAATAGCAAATGGCATTCTGTAAGAGACCAAGTGGCCATAAGTGGAATTGACCACATGCGAAAATGACCTTTTGGGACACTGTAATTTTATGTACGTTTTTTAATAGTTTTATTATTTTATGAAGAGAATATTTTATACTCTTGCTGTATTGCATTTGTGAAACTACAGTTGTAACTATAAACAGCTGCTTCCCTTTACCCCAATTTTGTATGTGTGTGGGTTTTCTCTTGGATTCCACTCACATATCATCATCATCTAGCCATATTCTCTTACAAGCAGTCCATCCGTCTTGTCTTTGGTCGTTCCCTACTTCTGTATAATCTACTGCTTCTCAACTTTTTCATCCATTGCAGCTACTTTCAGGGTCCCTCTAATATATTCATTTCTTACTTTGTCCATCCTAGTCACATTGCCCATCCATCTCTACATGCACATTCCAGCTACAGGCTGGCATGCACAAGTTTTCATTTCTAGCCTTTTCTAGCTCAAGAAACACCATATGCAAGTTTTTGTAAGAGGGTCTGTATTTTTCACAGAATGGCGCATTGCAAAAGGGCATTTGTCGTCCCGCCAGCACGCGTGACAACAGATGCCATATTTTCTATTATTAAGTAGTAACTCTATCAGCAAATCAATGTTATTATTTTAATGTCAACTTCTAATTTTTATTTCAGCTGGTGACACCCGAGAGCCCTACTCGCATGCCTGCTGCACCTCCGCTGTTGTGTGCAGAGGGCGAAGGCTCCATGGTTCCTCAGTCTTATAGGATTCCGGCCTATCCTGGGGTAATCATTCTTATTTAAATAATTTTGTCTTCAAGTTCTGTCACAAAATCTGTCAGAGTAATCATTTTAAACGATATCTAAAAACTTGATGCTAAAGAAAACTATACTTAGCTAAAGATGTGCTTAGCCAACTAAGCAGATAACGATATTTCAACCATCGGTTCGATTAAAAAACAGGGAGATTGCTTTCTATATTTATTAACTACTTTTAAAATTAGTTTCCAATGAACTTACTTTTATTAGGTAACATTTTGAAGTCAATCACGATACTTTCAATATAATGTTCATATTAGTAACATATGTGTGTTCCATTTCTAGGCTCGGGTTTAGTATTGTATTATCTGTTATTGATACTATAATAAGATAGTGTTAAGATACATTGTACAACTAACTTTGTTTAGAAAGCTATACAGAAAACGGCTTCAGTGTGTAAAAATAGCAAAGATCGATCAGCACAGAAGCAGTATTCCCGTATGTCCTCATACCAACAGAATAAATATGGCGTCAAACAATATTCGAACCACTTTTATTACTGTTATAAATCTACGATTTTCCAAAATGTATAAAACTGCATTTTATTTACTGAAATCACTTTATTCGAAATTTACTTAAAAAAAAATATTTTGCTATTATATAGAGTCCGCAGTTAATATTGCTATAGAACAATCTATGCATTGGCTAAGTAATCGACAAATAAATATCAATAAAACTAACGTAATCCAATTACAATTCTATAAAGCAAACGCACCAATATGGATATACACTACAAAAATCACACCATAAATAATATTGAATCTGTATGTTTAGGGATAACTGTTGATAAACATTGTAACTGGAAACAATTAATTGAAAAAAATACCGATTATTATTTTTAAAGAGTCTAAGTTACGTTTTAAAGAGACTAAGAGAATCCGTAAATATACAGGCTCTCATTGCATACCATGCCTCCTTCGTACTCCGTAATGGTATTGTTGTATGGGGTAATTCAGTGGAAGTTGACAAATTGTTAAACCTAAAAGAAATGCGTTAAGACAATAAAAGAGACTGATTGTGTGGATAGCTGTAAGCCAATATTTAAGGAATTGGAAATCTTACCATTACATTGGCTATATATTTACATATATATATATTTATGAACCATGCATATTTGTCAAAGACCATCCGTATCTGGTTGAAACATTGTTAGATAACGAAAATAGTCGATCCAGACCCAAAAATTCTCAAACTACCTCAAATTAAATTGGAACTATTTCAGAGAAACGCAGATTGCATGGCTATAAAAGTATATAATCATCTTCCAGATGATTTCAAAATATAATATGTAAATCTTGAAATGGAATATATCCACCTTAAATTTAAATTTAAATTTAAATTGCATGTCGACATGTACTATATTTGCACTTCGAAAGTGGCAGAATAATAAGCTTGGCAGAAGCCTCCTGGGGCATTCATAGGCTTCTAGGAGCGACCTTACATTTGCGACGACTTCGCCCGTTGTGTAGTCACTCCCTCGCACTCCAGGATAACGTGGGCGCCTTTGTCTCCGCGTTGAGACATCCTCTGCATAGAGGGCTGTCTGTCGCATTGATGGTGAATAGGTGTCGATTCAGGACCAGGTGTCCCTTAATCGTTCCAACCACTATTCTAATATCTTGTCGGTTGAGACTTAGTCTATCTGTTGGTTAAACTTGGTGAGACTCGGTACATCGACCATCGTGCGCTTATCGCATCTGTTGCCTTACCTAATAGTGAAATTGGTTGAAGAGAAGATGTAGCAGTACAGCTCTACCTGCTACTGGTGTTGTAGAACCCTTCCTAGCTAGCGCATCGGCGGCATCGTTCCCGTGTGACTTGCTATGTGCCCTCTGTTTCAATGAAGGAATACTATATATACATATATATTATATATTAACTGAGGCCAATCGCTCCGGTGTTTTGTGCAATTTATTGTCATATTTAGGTCTTGTGAGAAAATTGCGGCTCCGGTTCCTGGACTTCTTCTGTGTATGTGTACTGTAAGCTGAAAAGATCCAAACCAATTTTACTATGGGTACAAGGTCTTTTGGCAGAATAACATATCTAAAACTATAACAGGATTCCTCATGCAATATAGAAAATTTGATAAGTCGATTATTCTACATCTATACTAATATAAAACTGAGGTATATTTGCTACACGCTAATCTCTGGAAGTGTTAGTCAGTTTTGAGTGAGCCCTTTGGTAGAGTATTTAATAATTAACAAAATATGAATACAATAGAACAGGTTATAAAATATCACGTTGACGCCCTAACACGCCCACAATTTATACAGGTTGTCTATGCTACCAAAGTTAGGAAATAAGGAATGTGAGGTTCAGATAGTTATAGTTATATGGAAATTTAATTTGGAGTGATGAAAACTTCGAAATAGAGGCCTGACATGAATGAAACTATCTGCAATTATTATCAGGAGTGTGATGGAATGTTTAGAGTTAACATGTAGGGTAATGGGAAGAACACTACCTGAAGAAGCCCGCTTATACATGGGTAATATTCTGTACATATTATTTCAGCAACCGCAAGCGGCGGTGCAGCCTCCGCCGCAGTTGGGTATGGGGGGTATGTGCGGTGCGGGGGGCGCAGGCGGCGCGGCGGGCGCGGGTGGCGCGGCGGGCTACGGTGCGGGGCGCGGGGGGTCACCCCTGCGCCCCCGCTCCTCCGCTCCCCCCGCCTGGTGGTGGTGCGACGCGCCCCCGCACTCGCCCCGACGACGCTCCTCGCCCGACTCTAGAGCCTCACGCGGCTCGCGCGACAGGGACAAAGACAAGAGGCACCGCCGCAAGGATAGAGGTTACTTACTCGCACACACTATTACCTACTACTAAAGTCATTGTATTGCTGAACTATACTTTTCGCTAAACATAGTGTCTGTATCGTTAAAGTTAATTACCCCATACCTCGCTTTGTATTTTCCGACACGTCACAGAAAATTAAATTAATTAAGCCACAAATAAAATAGTTACAAAATAATTAGTAGGCATAGCATATTTTTTTAGAAAGTATTAAACTACAACGTCACGGTTGGAGACTGTCGGCGACATCGATGTCTCTAATACTATTTCATTGTAATATTGATACTGGTTAGAGCTTCCATCGCGGGACTCCTGTAGGTTTCGAAAATTTCTAGTTTATGATTTTTTCGTAATTTTGATAGTCGTGTCTTGCTTCTTGCAACTTCGAGGCTAAAAATATTTGCTAAAATAATGATAAATTTTAATTTTAGAAGCACTATGTAGGCGAGAACTTGACTCTTTTGACAGCGGATACTTCATTAAATGTCTGCCTACAGAAATTAGACTCACTGCAAATTCCTATTTCTTCGTTTCGCTTCGTATTTAGGAAAGTAGACTTATTGAAGTGAGTATCTTACAATACCAATGAAAAAGATACAGAATAATTTCCATATTATTGTGGAGTTTTTTTTTTAGTGTAACAATTTATTATAGTACTTACTTTAAGTCTTATAATTTACTAACCAAACCAAATTAGTAAAAAAAATGGATATTCGGAATCTCGCGACACGACCATGTCTCGATTTTTTTTCCCGAGAGTAACGAAACGAGACTGGAAGCCCTAATACTGGGGGGATTGGGGAGTACAAGGAATATAAGTAATTCAGGGTAGCATGCCTATAACTCGAACTGGCTGGTGTCGGGAAAACCGACCCTGTCCTTTAACCTACAATCAGTCAAATAAAGTTTGCTTTGGTGTGTACCTAATTAGTAACTGTAGTTCTACTTGGTTTACAGATGAACCGAGGTATAAGGATAAACCTACGAAGCCTAGCGCTGCTAGGTCAGACCATAGACACAGAAAAAGATGATTGGCAAAATGTATAAAATTGTTGTAAAAACCTATTTAAATTATTTAAAGTTTATACAAAACAGTAAATAAGTGATACACGTAAACGTTTGTGGTTGGAGTTTAAGATAAAATTTTACTTATATTTTTTGATGAATGTATGCGTGAAGTGATTTTGACGGTTATTTTTAGTAACTGAAATAAAAGCTTAGTAAGTCTATATTTGCATTTTTACTATTGCTGTAATACGTTTTATATATACTTAAATTTACTAGCAAAACCAAAAAAAAAAATAACCATCAGTATTTAATCAATTAATCAGTATTTAGTAGATAGGCTACTTTCCCGTGTCACTGGGGTTTTCCGAGCAGGTGGATACATCGGTTCAGTTACATATTTAGAAGTTCGTTGAGTATATAAACAAACTACCTATTAACATTAACCTTAATTAATTGAAAAAGGAATTTGATCACTGGCGTAATTAAAAAGGTAATCACTGTATGAAGGTATGTATAATAATTGAAAATTGTTGATTCCTATACAAAGTAAAATAATCATATATTTAAAAAAAAAAAGTATAATCGTGAGAGTCTTATATTCGGAATAAGTTTTGTAAATAGAGGACGAATATAGCTGAATGTCCACCGGGGCAGACCAATCAACCACTCTGTAAAGTAGAATTTACGGCCTCCTTTTGGGGTCAAGAATGCATTGGATAACGCTGCAAAGCTACCTTCCATTTGGAACCAATGTGGTAAAAGGATTCTCCAGACGATAGCTCCTCATTTACTCTTAATTCTGTAATAGCCAGAAAGGCGGCGCACTTTTTCTGAACTTCTGTGTATCGGACGGCGTCCCACTCGGATGAGTCAAATCTTTGCGTAACCCTTTTTTTTTTCGGTCGGCTTTTTAACAGACACGTTCAAGTTGACAATATATAATATGCTGTTGCGATCAGATAAAGGCATTTGCACGTTTAACAGGGATGCCTCGGTAGTTGTAACGAACTGTGCCATTAAGATACTATTGAAATAACTCACCAATTGCTGTGAAAAATGTCAGATCCCGCGAACTGGTACGCTTTGGGCGATTCCTTGGCGGCCCTTGACCCGAAGAACTATGACTATCACTTGAAATAGGTGCTATAACCTCTTCATCACTCATTTTTACACTTAAGACGTTCAAGGTAATGGAGAAAAACTAAAAATGTTTTAAAGTTACTTTCTATGTATAAAATATAGTTTTTTTATTGTACATGTAGGTAGTTAGTTGCTCGTCATGCCCTTGTTACAATTTTTTGGTAAGAATATGAGGATTAAGTTTTCGCTGTTTATTAATTTATAAGGGCATTTCCCCTAGCTCTTACTACGATCTCCTAATAGTAGGAGCACGAAAACCTATTAAATTATTTCAGCGTTATTTAATGGTGTTAATGTGAAAATAAAAAGCATTTTGTTGATTTCATGATATTTTATTTTATAAGTGTATCTTGCAGATTTATTAGAGCACAGGCTGTAACACAGTAGTCCAGGACATTTAAAAAAAAGAAATACTGACTGTGGCTTTAACATTGAGAACTCTCGAACTCTTCTGATAACTCTTTCTATATGAATTCGGAGACTAGCTATTTCTTTGGTTTGTTTTGCCTCGCTTTAGGCCAATTTTGATCCATCTGAAACACTGGGAGGCCTTAACAAACCAAAACCTCTATGATTTAAATACATCTCAATGTGCTTAAAACCTCTATCTGCTAGAATGCAGGATCTTAAGTTGACATCACTAATCCTTCCTCTATAACCACTAGAAACAAAACTTACCAAACTATCTGGAGTACGTGCTATTAGGTATTTATATGTATTCGCTTTTTTATACTCAGACCAAGTCAGTGCCTGATGGTGCCTTTTCGGTTTTTGTATTTCTATTGCTAAGCAATCTATAATATAATTTACGTTATTATTTTATATATTTATGCCTAAAAGCTGTAGGCAGATTTATTTTAATTGTGCTTTTTGTAAGAGTTTTAACGAAAGGTGAAAGAACACTAACTATTGCAGGTATTCTATTATGAAATATTTTACTTGCTTGAGACAGTGAAATATCAAAATCATCACCTAAGTGAGAAAATGTTCCATTTAATCTTACTTTCATTAAACATAATAGAACACGTGTCTCCGATAGCTTGGTGTTTAATGAAATTAGAAATAAAGCTCTGCTGGTATTACAATATACAACCTTGGGTTTCGTTTTATCTTAGAAATTGTACTTGTAAATTTAATATCTGGTCTGTTAATATTTTCCTGTGCAGTATCTACAGTAGTCTGACTTGATTGTTTTGATGGAAATAAGTCAAATGATGGGCCTTCTTGAGATAATGAGTATCAAACATCACTGTCATACCGCTCCTCAAAAAAAAATCCTAGACAATGATTGACCTGACACAGACGGTTTGTTGCTTCTCAATGCTGGTTTGTAAGATGATGTTGAAACTGATTGGTGAGTTATAATCTTAATTGAAGAAGATAAAGCATCCTTCATAGTTGCAATAAATTGCACCCGCTTACTTCTATAATGTTTTGTAACACATGCTTGTATTACTTACTCAATATTTTTTATGTAAGGACTGAACTTGTACTGCTTGATCATTTTGTAAAACTTAATAAGTTATTCATTTGCTAAGTACATTAAAGTGATCTTCGCAATAATTAACTTTAAAACAGCCTTCAATGCGTCTGTCATAAAATTTAAAACTTGTTTGGTTTTCTCCTGAACGCTTTGTCAGAACTGGACCAAATAAAAATGGGACCATACGGGAAGCATTAAAATCGGTTCACCCAGTCGAAAGTTCTGAGGTAACAAACCTAAAAAAAAATAGTAGAATTGAGAACCTCCTCCTTTTTTGAAGTCGGTTGATAATACATTTGAGTGTCAGTTGATAGAGATTCAGGATCCCTATATTAGCCAGTTGTTGCGCATATTTTTTTTCTCTGGCCACTTATCCACAGCTGTCCAGGAGTCTATAGATGTATTTTTGCATTCGCGTACAATCTGCGTAATGATAATTACTATATTACTCGTGCAAAACCTTTATTAAAAAACATTATTAAAAAACATAGACTTTGAGAAGCTATTCGTAAGTATGCAAATCTCTGATTAGGCATGCGTTAGATGTATCAAACCACATCTAAAATTTATGTCGTCCGAACATCAGATGACATCGATTGGATGTTACGAGACATCTGTTTTCATCACATAAAAAAAAACTATCTAACGTAGATTATAGTTATAGGTTTGACTGTCGTTTGCTGTACGTGTAAGTTACGAATGAACGTTTGGTTAACAGTTAACAATTTAATCGATTTTATTCCTCAAAATGTTTTCTAAAATAGCTATTATGTCAATGAAGTAAGATAGCATTTAGTATAAGAAAGTTAGGAAATTGTTGTTTAAACTCTATGTATTAATAAATAGATTTTGTCATTCAGTTAATCTCATCTAATGTTTATATTGTTATGATGATTTTTTTTTGACATTAGTATTTAATAATTCATTCTTTGCATTCGTATTGCGATTTAATTACGCTTACAAATTGACTAATTATTATATGATGTTGTAAATAACGACGTAATTAGTTTAGTCATCCTCCTCGCAAATATTTAAAATTTTTAAGTAGTGTTTAAAACTTTACAAATAATTTTATGAAAATGAAACAGATTTATTCGTAAGAGAAACAGCAAACAGATTTATTCGTATGAGTCGACAGTTGTAAATTGAACTGTTCATTTGAAAAAGTGAATTCTTCCATTTATTTGGGCCAATGTAATAACTCTTATGCCTTGACTGACAGACAGCGTCGTAAAGAACTTTCTCAGCCAGCCAGAACTCAGTCGCGTGCCCTATTTGCGAACTGATACGGCTTTCAAACCTTCATGAAAAGAGTGTACTACCTAAAAGGCCGGCAACGCACTTGTGACTCTTAATTTGCGGGTGGCCATAGGTGGCGATAGTCACTTACCATCAGGTGACCAGTCTGCTCGTTTGCTCCCTATCAATTAAGAAAAAGCCAAAGCACTTTGGGAATTACAGTACAATGTAAAATATGTAAATAATTGTAAATAGTTTGTACACAAAATCAATATAAATTGGTAATTTTTAAATGCGCCCAAATGTTTTTAACTCAAATATCACCAACTTATTTATTTTAACTTATATATGTAAATAGATAATATTAATGATCATAATTTTTGGCCTAGTCCTAAGCCTAAGGTAAGCATGAAGAAAAATACCATTGTCTTATCACAATGTTATTTTAATGAATAGTATATTCAATATCCAAATCTAAAGTGCCAAGGAAACAAACGTAATCGTACATTTCTATAAGTTTTCTAAGCAGATTTTGTATGTTGTTGTCCTTAGAAATCGACATCTGCAATCGGTTGTCAATATCGATGTGTAATCTAAATATCAGTTGGACAATAGATGTCATATAAAATCGATATCGCCCATGCCTATCTTTGATGTAAATGCTTGTTTATGAATCGAATGACTGAAACCACAGATAACCTATAGACCAATATGGCGAACACCGTTTTTGCATATTTTTAAACAGTTCATTTTTTGAAGTTTTAAGTTGTTATGTAAAAATATGGCTATGTTTTTTTTTTTGGTTTTCTCGATTAGTTATAATCCATGTTACCAACTTTCAAAAAGTGTCAACTAGCCTTAAATGTATGTCTTCTTTGGAGTACCATTTTAAAGGAATAAGTCAAATGATCAATATTATTGTTCCATTATAAAATGTCTATTGAAACGTTTTAATTTCTCTGATTTTAGTTTTAAACGTTGGGCATATATAACCAAAGATAATGATATTTATTTTAAACTAAAAGAGCTTGCTTCACTTTTGGGTTATAAATAAGTTAAAATGGCATCCAGAAACTCTATTTGTCTAGGAACCCTGAATATATGCACTACTGGCGAGCTCGAACAAAACACAAGCAAAAAAAATACGTTTTCGAAAATGTGCTACCGTTTATTAGAAAGTCTCTTATATGTCTCTCCCCAAATGAACCAAAATCAAGTTCCGAATTCTTGGAAGTTTATTGCCTGTTCTTCTCCATAGGATCTACATATTGGAACAGGCATCTAGCTTCACGACTGACTAAGTATGACCGATTTCTCTTGACAATTCAAATAATAATGATCTCTTGATAATTCAATACCTATGATATGATTTAATTGAAATAGATGGTTTTGATTGCCCGTTTATGAATATGTGTTAAAAAACACACATATTTAAAGTAATAAAACACGTGTATGGGTTTTCCTCTTATGTTAACATTCAAAACGCGATTGACACTTAATTACGAAAGTTTTCATGCTAGCGATATGCCATCATAATTACTTTAGTATTCAGACAGGACACTAGTGCTATTAATTGTTTTAACGATTAATTGTTTTAAACATCCATAGAATATGTTTTTAAAAATATTCATTAACATTGTCACCACGATTGTCGCAATTTCGATTACTTTTGCTGCTATGAAGATCTTGAGAAAGGTAACTCACAAAAAATACGTATCTGACGTTAAAATGACCAACAAAGTAGTGATCATAACAGGATCTAATACTGGAATAGGATACGCGACTGCTGAAAACTTAGCCAAGCGGGGTGCTAAAGTAATACTTGCATGTAGGGATCCAGAGAGAGGATTGGCAGCTAGAGATAAGATAATAGACTCAACCGGAAATGAGAAGATTGTTTTCAAACAATTGGACCTGTCGTCTTTCAGATCAGTTCGAAATTTTGCTGAGGATGTTTTAAATACTGAGGCAAGGGTCGATGTCTTGATAAACAATGCCGGCATATTGAACGTAGGTAATTATCTGACAGCGGACAAGCTGCCGATAGAAAATCAAGTCAACCATTTCAGTCCCTTCTTACTCACGATGCTTCTCTTACCTTTGTTAAAGTCATCAGCGCCTAGTCGAATTATAAATGTGTCATCAATATTCTACATTTTCGGAAATGTTGACAACTTGGACAAGCAAACAAAGTGTGGGATATTAGGAACTTACATGGAGAAAATTTATTCGAACAGCAAGTTAGCCAATATATTATTTACTAGGAAATTGAGTGAACAATTGAAAGGGACCGGAGTTACTGTAAACTGTTTACATCCGGGTGCTGTGACAACTGATTTATACAGAAACCGCTTCTTCCTCAATGTATGGTTCAGGTACTTAAACAATCTAACTGCAGATCAAGGAGCACAGACATCGATATATTTGGCTGTAGATCCGAGTTTGAATTCAGTTACGGGCAAATTCTTCTCGAACTGTGAGGAAGTAACTCCCATGAAAAAAGCACGTGATGATAAAGCTGCTGAGAAACTGTGGTTGATGTCGGAAAATATAGTTTTCGGTAAGGACATAGAGTTATAGTTAACATGACATAAAGTTAAAAAAAGTTACAATAAAATAAAATTTAATGTTTGTTTAATTTTCTGTTTGATTGAAGTTCTGCAGTTCCAGAAGTGTTCCAAAAGTAAGTAATTGAAACATTAAATACTTACTTATACTACTTACAATGTTTTCAGGCATATATTGGACGCCAGTTCACTTTTTCTTCAATTACTCGAAGTCTGATTTTAGTTATATTTTTAGAAGAATAATTTTACAAAAATTCAGATAACAATGTTGGTGGTTGCTATTCCAATTTTCCGTCACGGAATTTATTTAGATTTTTTTAGAAAGAAAGTAAGAAAGAAAAGATTCATATTCATTTTGTACTCCTACAAAGATTTATGATTAACACAGAAACGATATATTATCAGGTAAAAAGTAAAAAGGTAACATCTGCTTAAGCCAAAAATGGTCGTGAGTCAACAACAACAGCGCTTATATTATGCTAACAGCGCAACAATATATTATCCGATTTACTTGCTTAATCACTCCATTGTATTTTCTTTTTCACGGATTTTGGCACCAATTTATTAAATCACAATTCTTTTATACAGGGGGAAATTTACAATAAAAAAATACTGAAAAAGAGTGTCCGTTGAGTATTATGCGTTCCGTTTGACGTCCGAAGCACAGTATTTTTTTGAGCCCGAAAAGTGACATCCCTGCTTTATTCAAGATTTCGTTAGTATGAACCAATACAAATACGAGAGTAGAACACCCGCGTGTCAAGTATTCGTAGTTGCTTATGAATATGTAACAGTACACAGAGTCACTCACAGTTATGGTTAATTTTTATAAATATTATAAGACACAAAAGCAATATAAATAAAAACGATTAAAATACACACAATAATCATACATATAGGTACTTTTTTTGAGGTTCGTGGCTGCCTCGATAGCGCAAGTGGTAGTGTGAGCGACTGCTGTGCTTGAGGTCTCAGGTTCGATTCCCGGGTCGGACCAAATGTTTGTATGATCTGCAAATATTTGTTTCGGAGTTTGGTGTTTTCTATGTATAATATGTATTTACAAAAAAATATGTATGTATTTATCATTTATCAGTTGTCTAGTACCCATAACACGAGCTTTGCTTAGCTTGAGACTAGACGGCGTTGTGTGTTAGATGTCCCAAATATTTATTTATTATTTATTTATTTATAGTAGTACCAGAAACCTTTTAAATATTAAATACCGTTTAGATTGTATTTATTATGTATCTTCTGTTACGAGAAATTCGAATTGATACTGTAATTCATCAAAATCTTCGTAATTTGACTGACTTGTACTACTATTACATGAAGCAGATGTTATTATTTCGTCCATAGATATCGGTTTAAGTAATGCTAAGGCTCTAGAAGGCAAGGGATATATTTTTTTAGATAACGGTCTATGGAATAAATCGAACATAGTTTTAGTGCTGTTGGATTACGGGTATGATGTTCACGATCATGGTTTCAATATTTATTCCGGGATTCTCCAGCCTGCTCAGACAGCATTCCTATTGGAACAGTCGTGTGTTCTATTATGGCAGCCCCGTGAACTAACAGTTTGTGAATGGTAATCGTCATTGGGTGCCAACTGTAATTATTGACATGTTTATAAGCTAATTGCTTACATCTACACATTGTATACATCTTAGAATCTATAGGAAGACCGCTGGATAAAACGGTTAAAATTATGAGTAGATCATCCAATAACCATTTATCTAAGCGGATGATATCGGCGAAAGTTTGTCGATTAGCATCTGACAGTAAAGTTCGTGCCCTATTGCCGTCTTGCATGCATTAAGTCCCCCGGTCGGAGCTTGGAAGGACATCAACCAGCAGGTTTGGTCAGTTACTCGCCGAGCCACTATGGCTCATTGGTCGTCCCGCCTGGAAGCTCCACGTGCTGGCTTATCCACCGTGGAGGCGCTCCAGCCGGTCATTGCCGAGTGGGCAGGGCGGTAGCACGGGACCCTTTCCTTCCGACTGACGCAAGTTCTCTCCGGGGACGGCTGCTTTGGAAAGTACCTGCACTCGGTCGCTAGGAGGGAATTGAGTCCCGTCTGCCACCACTGCGACTGCAGTGAGGACTCGGCCCAGATTCGATCGGATTGCCCGTCTTGAGCGGCGCAGCGTCGGGCCCTCACTTCAGTAATTGGAGAGGATCTGTCACTACCGGCCGTCATACGCTCCACGGCCAGTTGTGACAGGAATTTTACCGCGGTCACAACCTTCTGTGAGGAGGTCATCTTGCAGAAGGAGGCGACGGAGCGGGCCCGGGAGGACGATCCAGCCATCCATCCATACTTACAAAGTATAGATAAGTACTTAAATACAATATTTATTTTAAATTAATACATCAAATTTATCATTAATTTTAAGGGTTCACGTGAAAACATCATATGAAAGGAAATAAATTTTCTTCGAACGAACCGACACATCATTCAGCTTTGTAATGTTAGTATTTATTATTTTCAATTAAAAAAAAAAACTTAGAACTCTTGAAACAGTTTGGAAACTTCGCACACCAGGCATTTACTTGATCCCCGGCTTTGCATTTATGCTTCTTACCCATGTAATAGTCACGTAGTAATGGGGCGTGCATTAGAGTCTGAACAATACAATTCGTAAAGCACGTAGAGCCAAGGTTCTGCAGGCTTGGCGTTAGCTAAAGCCGGCGTTTGCGAAGACGTCGTACAGCCATACCTTTGATGCTGATTGGTAGCCATGGTATAAATGGCATGCTAATACCTAAAGATTGGGACTTTATCTGATAGCAACAGCATACCACATTCTTTGGTTTTGTTGGCAATTCGCTACCAATATCTAGTGAACAGTTTATATGTCCACCTAAACTAGAGACGGGTAGTATTGTCAACTTGAACGTCTCTGTCAAAGAGCCGACCGCACAGAAAGCAAAACAGACACGTGTCGAAAAAAATAAAAGAGACAAAAAAAAATAGGGTTATGCAAAGATTTGACTCATCCGATTGGAACGCGGTCTGATACACAGAAGTTCAGAAAAAATACGTCGCCTTTCCGACTTTTACAGAATTAAGAGTAAGCGAGGAGCTAACGTCTGGAGGATCCTTTTACCCCTTTACGTTGGTTCCAAATAGAAGGTAGTTTTGCAGCGTTATCCAATGCATTCTTGGCCCAAAATGAGGACGTAAATTCGGCTTTACAGTCTTGTTGATTAGTCTGCCCCTGCGGCATATAGCTTAATTCGTCCACTATTTATAAAAGTTAAACCAGTTATGTGGTAATGATTTTGAATATAAGACTGTGTCTCACGATATACTTCAAGTAATTTGCGGAAAACGAGCCGAAGTGCTAGAATTGAGCCGTAAGGATATAGTTAAAAAATTAAAAGATAAATTTATGAGAGGATTTGGGTATATAATGTAATACCGCTGTACTTGTTAGTACATTTTTGACCCCGGTCAATTATCAACCTATTTGCAGAAAATTGGGGGGGGGGGGGGGGTAAATAAATTACAAAAACATACCTCACCTTCTACCCGCACCTAATCGAAATCGACAGAGCCCTCGACATCTTCTACAAACACAAAGCCCTTTCGGGTTCGGCCAAATAAATATTTAAGATTCGGATCGATTTCTTTCCAATAACTCATCAGCTAAAAAAATAAAAAGGGGGAGAGAAAATATAAAATACAAGGGTAAAAGGTCGGTATATAAAAATAAATGACTCTGTAGGGTTTTCGGCCGGCTGTCTGAGGCGCTTCAAAACTCTTGGGCTCTTTTCAATCCACCCAAATCAATATGGAAGTTAATAACAGGTCTCGGAATACCCTTCAACAAAATACCATTAGTTCTCCAAACTTTAGACGTTTTAACAAAGCATCAAACTTCAACAACACAGTTAATGTCAACTGAAATTCATAGCTTAATTCACTTGAAAGTCTTAGAGCCGGCTCTCCTAACAACATCCTTTATCTCTTTTCTATTCATAATACCCAAATCCAACGGGAAAAGTCGAACAATCTTAAATCGGTACATGAAGCCAAGGCATTTCCATCTGTTCCACAACCACACAGCGCCTATGTATCTGCAAAAAGGAGAGTGGTTGGTAAAACATCACTTGAGACACGCCTACTGCCACCTGTCAGTAAATCATCAACACAGATGGTTTTTCCGGATAAACTGTCACGGTAGACTGCTACAGATGACGTGCCTGCCATTCAGACAAAGACTAAGATGAGACAGAGGGCTTCCACGGTGCGCCGCCATCCCGGTTGGTCTTCAGCTTCGCGCTTTATTTCGCTCCAAGTCTTCCTTACGTTCTTCGCCTCTGCGATGACCGTTTGCCGCCAGGTCTGCTTAGGGCGGCCACGTTTACGCTTTCCTTTGGGATTCCAGTCTAGACTGGACTGCCGTTTATTCCAGTCTAGACTGGAATCCCTAGAGCTTTCCTTGGTATAGGTTCAGTGTCCCTTCGGAGCGTGTGGCCGTTCCAGTTCCACTTGCGGCGTTTGATCTGCTGGTCGATCGGGGTCTAACCGCAGCGTTCCCACAGATCTAGGTTGGAGATTTTCTCGGGATTTTCAGCGGTTGATAACGACCTGGAGTTGGTGCGAGATGTCTTCTGTGACCTTCCAAGACTCACACCCGTACAGCAACACGGTTTTCACATTGGATTTTTTGACAATCATCCAGTTTGGGTAGCTGGATCAATTATGGACAAATCGATAACAACACCAATGAGTTCAATCGATTTTCTCGGAGTAGTATGGGACACTAAATTCAATACGAAGTTCTCCCTCAGACAGAATACCATGAATTCGACAGATGTTGCGAGAACGACTCGCAGCCGGCAGTTGGAACCTAAAACAGGCGCAACGCCTATTAGGACATCTCTACTTTGCAACCTTCATCACCAACCGGGGAAGGTTGTATTGCCGTTTACTGCAGCGACACAGCAACAAACTCAGGAAGTGTCCGCGGTTGCAGATTCAGTATCCAGAAGAGGTAGGTAAAGAACGGAAATGGTGGTTGGAGAATATCAGTCAGTCAGCGATCATCCTCATAGAATGCCGACGAAACACATCATCACCGACGCGTCGGACATTCAATGGGAGCCCTAGTGAATAACCTAGTGAACCATCTCAACATTGTGCTTCGCCCTTACCACCTACCAGGCCTATTCAACACCGAAGCAGATCACTTCAGCATGTGGGGCACACCAGACCTATACCTCTATGCGTCACAGTCAGTACATGTCGTAGCAAAATATGTTTCGCTAGACTTGTCAGACTCGAACGCCTACGTTCACGACGCGTTCAGCAGATTCTGGCATTACAGGGCAGTGGATCACCTAAATTCAGCCTCAGGTCAGTACATCCTAGTAGCACCCAATTGGAGGCCAAATCATAAAACCGCGCCCTAGTCCGTACTCAGATCTGAAGAAGTTGGTGGACACAGTGACAATGCTACTGCCGCCATAAGTCTGCAAGTTACATCCGGAAGCCTGGCTCATTTCGGGGGGGATACCCTGACAGACGCCTCAGGAGGAACAGTTATTATCACCATGTTGGAGACAGTCTACTATATAGACTTATGCTCCCATTTGGAGTTGATGGGTAACATTTTGCAAAGAAAATAACGTTAATTTTCGTTTACCGAAACCAGCAAACTTAGCTAGGTATCTCTATTATCTATTTTTGACCGAGGGTCTCTCTTACCGTATAATTCTCTTCTTCAATGATATCTGATATCAAAATTACTGCAAATCCTGTAGTAAAACGCATACTGAAAGCTATTTCCTTGGCAAAGCCTGTGCCTCCTCAATTATCGATTTGGGATGCAAGGATTTTGATATGATTTTGATATTGAAATGTGAATAATTTATACCAAGTATCTAGTAGTAGTATTTTAATATTGTTTTCTGGACGTAGATTACACGATCTTACTCTTTTACATACTGATAGTAAACACTTTTTAGATAACACTGATTCTATTATCTTGCACCCCGATTTCGGGTTGAAGACTGACTCTTCCTCATATCGACGATCTAGTTAGACATTTTTAACCACACCCGATAAAAGCATCGATGCAGTATATTGGTTACGCACTCTAGTAAACATGACACAAGGAACCCGGGAAATATTACAAATTTATTTTTAGCAACTAGAAGCACTACAAGGCTAGCTACTGCATCGATGATTGGTGGTTGGATAAAGAGGCTTCTAGCTGATGCGGATATTCATTCGACAGCTGGAAGCTGTAGATCAGCAGTCTCGTCTTTAAATTGGGTAGAAAATTACCACATTAATGATATCCTAGCTAAGGCTAACCGGCAGCATGCATATACTTTTAAAAAGTTTCATCTAAAACATATCAATCATTATAATAAATAAATAACGTCAGAAAAATCTCTATCAAAATATTTTCAGCCTGATTCATAATGCTTATAGAGCAATATTTTGATTTATACCTGGCACCTCAATCAATATACATTTAAGTTTACCATGTTACATTCTTATATGTTTAATCACACTGTTGCGTTTTTAATTTATTGTTGTTACCAAAACTACAAGCCACCAGGAGATTACAAACACAATCTCATAATGGACTTCGGACGTCAAACGGAACGCATAATATAATTTTTTTACCTTCAAATACAATTTGTATTATGCTTCCAATGACGTCCGAAGTCCCTGTAATGTCTTCCTGGTGCTATACCATTATGAGCCGAACAATGACAAAGATGGCGACTTGTATTTGGTAGGTAGTTTAGTTGCAGACCGGAAATGCTAGGTGGCGCTGTAGGCGCGTCTAGGTAGCGGAAGTAGCGACATCTAGCGACCATGCGTGATAAAGGAAACGTTTTACTCTCATAATGGACTTCGGACGTCATTGGAAGCATAATACAAGTTTTATTTGAAGGTAAAATGTTTATATTTTGCCTGTTCTTCTTCATAGGACTCATACTCCTGACCATTAAAAAATATCTGTAATTGGTTTCATTGAAATAAGTGATTTTGGATTTGAATTTCAACGAAAAATTCAATCTATCTCTAGCTATAAGGAAACTTGTATGAAACAGACGATTATTTATTGTACTTTTTACTAGCGGTCCTTCATGGTTCGCAATTCGATTGTTATTCATTAAATCTACACTAATATTATAAGCTGAAGAGTTTGTTTGTTTGCTTGAACGCGTTAATGTCAGGAACAACTGATTCAATTTAAAAATATTTTTGCTTGAGATACCCCGTTTATTGAGGAGGACTATAGGCCACAAAACGTTACGCTACGGCTGTGAAAAGCGCAGCAGTGAGGATAAACGAAGGGGAAACTGCGGGGAATGGCTAGTTAATGATAAATATAAATCAAATCAAGGCACAAGCTCGTCGATAGGACTACACAAAGTGCGAAAAAATAAACCGATTAACAGACAGAATAGGTATAACGGATAAACCAGCTTTAACTTAGCCTTGAATTATTTTATAATATAGCAAATAAAAATATTTTGTATTAAATTTTACACTCTTTCACTTTCACAATTTAAGATTCCTTTCTAGTGTTGTGCACTTTTTTATACATTTATCCTCAGAGCACGGAGACCAGAATGAGATATCTACATCTGATAAAGGACTCAAGTCATCTTGCGCCTTTGTCTTTGGCGTGAACCTAAAAATTTATTACACTTTTTCTGAAAAATATATAGCAAATATGTGAAATAATAAATGTAAAATTATTAAAAAGGCTATTAAGCCTTATGTCGCAATACATGGGGATGTTCAGGCCCGTGACAAAATGTGATTCACACATGTACATATACTCGAAACACATAACCTTCCTTGTGCAGACGGGTAATTAAATTAAATGGTCGAAAAGGCCATGCCATGAACTTTTGTAAATAACTGAAAAAATCTAATAACTTATTAATTTTATTATTATTTTATATAAATACTACACGGAAAATATCATATTATATGGTAATGAAACAATCTATGTGACTAAATAGTATTTATTTTAGTTAAATTGATTTCTTGTCCCGAAAAACAATACTCTCTGACATCTTCCACAATTTGTCAGCAGCCTCGTCATCTTGAGCTCTCCTGGAAGGACTTACTTCGGTGCTATTCGAAAAATACTTTCCGCTTACTGTTTTTAGGCTCGGTGCCACGGCTAGATATATCGACGTCTGTGCTCCTTGGAATGGAGTCAGGAACACGATGCTGAGTATAAACCTGACTATAAACCATTGATGTCTAAAGAAATCAGTACTGACAACTCCAGGGTGTAAACTGTTTACTGTAACACCCGTGCCATGTAAAATTTCGCTTAACTTTTTAGTAAAAAGCACATTCGCGAGTTTAGTATTGGAATACACTCTCCTATGCTGCCAGCTGTTCTTGGCCTGTCGGTCCAACCAATCAATAGTTCCATAGTTGTGCATAACCGACGACACGTTCATAATTCTGCTAGGGGCTGATGACTTTAACAGCGGCAACAGAAGCATCGTAAGCAAAAATGGGCTGAAATGATTGATTTGTGCTTCTATTGGCAAGTTATCACTAGTTAAAGAGTTATCAAGTTTTCCAGTACCGGCGTTATTGATTAAAACATCAAGTCTTGGTTCAGTTTCCAAAATCTCATCGGTGAATTCTTTAACCGATTTAAAAGATATTAAATCCAATGGTTTGAAAAATATATTTTTGTTTCCTGTAGTTTGTATTAATTTATCTCTCGCCGAAAGTCCCTTCTGTTTGTCTCTGCAAGCGAGTATTACTTTTGCTTCACGTCTTGCTAAGTCTTCTGCGGTAGCATAACCTATTCCAGTATTTGCGCCTGTTATAATAACCACCTTATCTTTCATTTTATTATCTGCTACATACATTTTGAGGCTTAACTTTTGATAAAACTTTAAAATAATTATTATACTGATCACGACTATTGTAAATGGCACTAACATTTTACAGTTTGAATAAAATCAATGAGAAATAAAACTGGTTACACTTTTTTACTTCCATGTGCAGCAAAAATAAACAAAAACTGGGTAAACCATATGTATAGGTAATATTTTTTACTTTTATTTAGATCCTTCTAAAATCAGTAACCTAGTGCCAACTGTTTGACAGTAGATGACAGCTAATGACAGAAAAGAGGAACAGATGAAAAATATGTTTCATTTTATTTTCAGTCAATATATTGTTCGGATTTTAGTAATTAAAAATATATCACAATTTGTTTACACATAATACGGTATTATAAATCAAAATACATTGGTTTTTGTCCAGGCTATGTTGTTAGATCAAAAGATCAGGTAATAGGCTTGATAGGCGGCAGTTTTAAAAATGTACCTTCTTGATGATAATGTTCTTGATGATACCTACATATGTGGGAACCGAACTGACTTTATTGGATAGGGGGGACAAACGACCAGACGGGTCACCTGATAAGCAACTCAAGAGTCACAAATACGTTGCCGGCCTTTTAGGTGGGAGTACGCTCTAATTTTTATCTTATCTTAAAGGTTTGAAGGTCATATCGTTCCGTAAATACGGCAGGCGAGAATTTGTTCCACAGGCTGGTTGTGCTGGCAAAAAGCTTCTAGAGAAGCGCACAGTGGTGGAGTACTAATCATCCAGGTAATAGGGATACAAATTTTGTCACGTAAGAAAATGGCGGATCCCGCGGCCGATATAAGTTTATATTTTCTGTCACTGATTGATATATTGCAGAAGCTCAGGAATAATCTTTCTAAAATAAATAAGAGCACCCTGGGTCGATCACGATGAGCGCGATCGATTTTAAGTATGCCTGGACCTCGGATGATAAAACGATTGGTAAAATAAAACGACGAGGCAGTTTCATAATTCTTTTTATGTAGAACAAGTTATTAAATGGATATTACAAATTATTATATATCTAAATGTTTTATAATAGAACTTTGTCGTTTTAGCAAAAAAATGACAAAATTATTATTTTATTTAGCTATTGGAGAGACAGCCTTAAATATTTTTGTTCAGTTCAATTATTGAAATACAGTGAATAACTAATACCTACTGTAAAGTGTGTATTGCTAATACACTTATTTTGCTTAGTAATTTCACTAGAAAACACAGACTTTATTTGCAAATGAATAAGTATACAACAAATATAAGGCTGTACTATCCATGTCTTTAGAACACTGTCAGTTTTCATTGTAAATATATATATAAATGTATATATTACGTGTAAATATATATAATCAATTTCAGTCTCCAGAAAACATTGTTTTAGTCATTCATTTGCCCAAATTCTTTCAGGCAAGAAGACTTTGACAGAACAGACACCTTAAAACTATTTTACCTCTAATGATTAGAAAAGGTATGATAAATTATTTATACTTATTTACTATGAGACAATTCAAACAATACATTTATTATTTACTACTAGGTATATTTAGAAAGTAATTTTGTATACTGTATCATTCATTTTTTATTTCATGTGGACATTCGCTTTATATTGGATTGTGTATACAGTGAACAGGACTGGGTGCGACTAAACAAACTAAGAAAAATCCTAGATTAATATTGTTTTCCTATATAATTTTCTCTTGCCGAATTGCCAATATAAAAATATATATGTATTCACTTAATTTGAACCTTCTGCAGTCAGCAACTCATACGTGTGTGGTCTATTAATGACCGTTAAATACCTACGTAGGATATTGCTGGTTTGATAAACAAAATAAGTAATTTCGTTTTTTAACACTAAGGTGGCAGAGGTATCTAACAAGTGGTTGGTTAGCTTGACAGTTGTGTATTTCAGCACACATCGGTTTACAAAGTAAAATTCATTAGGTTTCATGATAATCGAATAAATAAAATAAATATATATCCATTAATCATTTTTCTTTTCAAATAACTTTTGTGATTAGGTTACATCTCCGTCATTTAGTAAAAATAAATGTATCTTTTATAAAACTAGGTGTGTTTGTTTTGATAATACACTAATAATATTGTTGATTTTCCAATGATTTTATAGAAGTTTTCAAAAACAAATAAGAGGTAATTACAAACATTATACAATCTTTTCACTTTATTTATTATGTGCTAGCGGATACCTGGTGTGTGTTACTACCCATTAAAAAGCAATACGTTTGTTTTATGGTTTAAGTGAACTAAAACCATCTTTCCATTATTGTCTTCATAAAAAAACTGGTTTGGGGCACATCGGTCAGACAGTTTCAAAGTCTGTGTGTCTTCAAATTTTTCTGTTTTATATATAAATTGAAGCACTTTATAATGTGCTTATTTTTAAACTAATAAGGAGATATAAGCTATTATACAGCAATTTATAGCCTCTACACACATTTTAAAGTTTTTTTCCTCACAATACAATAACAATACAATTTCTATTCGATTTTTAAATTTAAAATAAAAATCTGTTCTCAATTACATAGTTCTTTAAGAGCGATTAATCGTTTTAAATAATTATAGTTTAAAAGGGTACATATATTTCATAGAGCACGCTATTATACATTCAATTATAACCCCTACTCAATGAAATACTTCCAAATATTGATTTTTGCTACGAAATTAGCATAAAATTAAAGCCACATTTAAAGGCTGAAAATAGAACACTACGAAGCATTGAAGCTTTAATTTTTAATCCTAAATAAACCTATAATACACCTATATAGTGTACGGTGCCTTGATTAAAACTTGTGTAGTTATTAATTTTACAGTAATAAACTCTTCATCATTATAATATGGTAAGTATCGTATTACAACTACACAACACTAGTCGCCATGTTGCTAGTTTATCATGGTAGCTTATTATCGGGATATCGGAAGTAATGTTAAGCTTTCTATCATTAAATTGTTACAATACAGAAACCTATTAGAGCATTTTCAGAGAGGGGAATGGTTTGTAGGTATATAAAAATATAATAGCATTTACTTGTTTATATACATCACGGGAAAATGTACCAGCACGAGCAATTTAAAGATGGTTCCGCAATGTTTTTCAGCGAATACGTAGAATTGAATGAAATCATAATGTTCCCAGATATACCTAAATTATTCCTTTTACTGAACTTTTTATAATATTAAAATATTAAAAAAATTATGTCAAATTAGCAAGCAACATCAACAACATCCGCAAAAGCGTCCTTTACATAATTTAATGTTTAAATAATGTGTTCAAAATTTCAGTCATGGACAATAAACACCTCCATTTTTTACTATGCAAAGAAAGTCTATTTTTAATTAATTAAAATCCTTTTTAATAATTAAAAAAATATTGAGGCACTAAATTCTGCAGCCGATGTCTTTTTTTTGGAATTTATATTCATAATATTTTTAATTCATTTTAAAGGAAAGAGTCAACATGGGGCCGGGAGATGAAAAATTCACAAAGTAAACATCAGTTTAGTAGCCCCTAAAACTGCAAACCCGTGCGAGAAGCTTCATAAAGTTTTTGTCCTGTTCACATGCTTTTTTACACAGTTAACCATAAAATCCATACACAGAATTTCATAATTGACTTTATTTTTAGACAAGACACCTTATTAAATCTCAACCTGTTGTAGGCACACAAGTCATATACATCATATCATTTTGATAAATATTTTCATATAATTAGCGCTATTTTCTAAGATAACATAGATATTTTTCACTACATTCAGTAAATGTGTTTTATCAGTGGAACGTGTGTATTCCACTGATTATCAAAATCTTTAATCCATCCCTAAATACACACTACAAAGGCAGCTTCGACGGAATATATGGACTAAGACACCAAGGAATATTTCATTTATGGCAATATTATTATAGTAAACACGTATATTTGCCTATTAATAGAGAAAATAGTCAATATCTTATTAAGTTTAAATATTGATCTATGTATACATATAAGAATATAGGAATTATGCGATTACAAATACACAATGTATTATTTTAACGGTTGGAAGAAATTCTGAGACATTTATTTGGAATAAGAAGTCAGAGAAGCTAAATTGTAAATATTATAGGTATTCAATAAATATGCATATACTTGAATACCTTACAACTAACTATTGATTTGAGTAACATGGAATATTTTAAATTAACGGCAAAATATTAATATTCATTTCTTTTCGTCAAATTTAAATACATCGATATAACCCACTCCGCTCTACGAATGCGTAATATATTATTGCAAATGTGATAAGCGATATGCAAGGATAAAGCGCATTCATATTTTTTTCTGAATTGGCAAAAAATATATTATTATTGACATTTGTAACATAAGAAATGTCTTGTTTTAGATAATTAACTCATATTCATAGGTCAGTTTTACACGCAGGAATTCTTCTTTTTTCTTCATATTGATGAGATGTGACTAACTTAAATCAATTTAAAATTTTTTTGTTGTCAAATCAGCAACTTAATACGATTTTCAATAAACTGATTTACATGATTTTGAGGTCTTATAGTAAAAGAGGAACAATCTATTCGTTAAAAGAAATTTTGATGTTACATAAAATAAAAGTACGTAGTATAATAAGTAAATAAAACTAACGCAATTTTGGGAAACTCGCAAAACATTTGAGTTCAGTTCTTTATCTTATTTACACAAAAAAATCTTAGCACTTAAAGAATTAATTAATAAATATTGTTTTTAGATCATATTCACTCATTCGTTCACTATGTTTTAACACTATCGTCCGTACGAGCCTCTGGCGTTAATCAATAAACCTGAAAATAGAAATAAAATAATATTAATAATTATTCGTGTAATTCAAAGAATAAATTGCCACTCTAACAATTTACCTCATTACAAACTGAGGCATTATAAAAAATACATATAATGTTTATAACACATTTAGCATAAAGTGAGGAGTTATCTTTGTTTAAACAAAATTAGGATTGAAAAGTGGTGAGTTGAATCTTATAAAAAACAAAGTTAAACTTTAATTACGCACGGGGTTGCCGTTAGCAGAGGTGAGGTATTAATTAACATAAAAGAAAGGTAAAACTTTAATGTGGTTGATAATCACCTTAACGCCGTACGCCATCTCGTAGCCGCCCTTGCTTTGCATCTGGTTCTGCATGGAGTGCAGCAGCGACGATGGGATGTCTACGTCTGTAGATCCTGGAACGTGAGTAATTTCGACGTCAAGAAATATAATCATGTAAAAAGACTGTCCATTGTTATAAATACACACTACACTCACGCCTTCGGGTATCCGAAGGGGTACACAGAGTGGCATCGAACGCCGTCAAGCGGGCACTAATAAACTGCATATAAAACCTATGGGATAGATAACAATCCAAATCCTTAGTACTTTTACGACATCCACGGGAAAAGATGGAGTCGTATTCTAGTTCACCGAGAAACACCAGCTTAATATTTGGTAATTTCGGCATTGTAATGTACCAAAGGTATATTATATCCTATTGACTGCTGATGTTAGGTTTGTAATAAAGTATACATATATATCAATGTATCCAAGTTTAATTAGTGTGTTTAGTTAGTGTCTGTACGTAACGGTAACTGGCTCCCAAACTACAGGCATGCCGTCTGCTTGGTTACAAACTGCGGCATTATAAAAAAAAAGTGCAACTATTGGAATGGCGGATGGTATGTGTCGAATGCGCGACTTGGGAGAGAGCTATTTTAGGCAAAAATGTGAGTTCACTGACTCTAGCTTAACGAGTTTTGTTTCTAACGTAAAGTCGTCATCAACGGATTAGTATTTTGAATAAAACTATGTGCTAAATAAAAGAAAAAAATAACAGATTGTTTATGCAGTACGTATGTGTATAAAAAAAACTAGTACGTAATTCACTCTTTTTATTAAACTCTCATCTCAGCAGACTTTTTGTTGTTACAACGTCCCCCTTTTTAAGGAATAGTTTAATCGTGATTGTTATTTGCAATGCATATAGAATATTGTAGGAAACAGTGATAATATTTTTTATGAAAGGATGAGTGATTAAAATTATAAAACAATTGAAATTAAAAAAATTATAAACTTGACTGCATTTTTAAATTCTTTTTTTGCTGACATTATCACGAATGTATAATATTTATGACAATGTCAGCAAATGATGCTCCTACCCTGTGATACTCGTATTATTAAAACGAGTTAAATGACACCTCGTGTGTCGAAATCTATGAAGCCGTACATACATAACCCCTACCCCGCAGTCGGAAAAAATAGGAGAGTCGTCATCTATTCGATGGTTTTCTTGTCATTCTCCTCTAGTCATTTTATAGAATATTAGAAATTGCAGATATTTTTTTACACACGAACATACAAATTAAAACCATATTAACTCATTGTCGACTCTAGATCTTTCGTAGACATAACTTATTAATATAATAATAAATTAAATTACATATATCAATATTATAACTGATGAAAAGGGTTACGGTGTATTCTCCTAAGAAACCCAATAATTATTGTTTATATTCTCAACTACACTTTTAGATCCCTTTCGTCTCCATAAAATTTCTAATAAACAAAAACTACATACCGTCTTTTAATTCAAGTTTTTAAAATTGGTGCACTCTCTGTATATACATATAAATATTGACGGAGAGTGCACCAATTTTGAAAATTTACAGTCTTATCAGACTGTAATGTCATTGTGTACAAAAAGTATGTTAGTCCTTGGAACAATGCGTGATTCTCTAAAAATAACACAACTTAGCTACAGTTAGTGAGCATGACAAGTTGTACATACAAGTACATTATACTTATTTTTATTGCGTATTAGGATGCTTCAGTACTTATTTCCTTCTAATTTTGTTGTTACACCACTACCATTATATACGAGTACGATAATTAAGTGGTGTGTTCTCCAAAATATAAATGAAATTCAAATTTTTAAGATTCTATTTAACTGAAAGTTGTTGTTCAATAAGGATTAAAGAATATAGTACAACTTTTAGTTAATGTTCCATGTAGTGTTATGTTATTCTCATGAATCTCTTGAAATATTCTCTGATGAATATTATTTCCTGTAGAGGCGACACAAGTGAACTGTCAGTAACTCATAACTCTTAAAGCCAGCGAAAGACGGTGAGATTTATGCGGTAGGCCTGCCTGTCAAGGGTGCTTGCTCCCGATTGCGAGTCTGTGGTAATACGTTGAGAATTATCCTATGCTTTTGTCATAGTTGGAGTACAAACCATGGGCGAATGGTGGGTTATCTCTCTATCAAAAACAATTAAAATTATCTAAGGAATATTTTACTAATATTTATAAAATAATTAAAATAAGACTATTGTACCTAATTAGTTACCGCTATTGTAGGACACTAATTACTACAGATGCAAGCACCTGTTAAAGTAGCTAAGTTTCTTTTAATTTTTCAAATCAAAATATGTCTGAAACTACAAACTGTAAGGAGTTTCGTCAGCTCTTTCGTGGCGGAAAATACTTACGGATGGTGTTTCCGCAGGCAGATTTTACGGAAATGTGGAGCAGCTTTAATACAGTAGCTACATATTTCATCCAACAAAATATATATAATTATTTCGGGTCACGCCAAGAATGTCTGTTGCGCAATTAGTAATTAAATGTACAAGGTCAAGTACTAATCGTCTAAGATTTATGATAACAATCAATACTAAATTATCGTTTACTATGATTAATGCTGGGCAGTTGGCCTGTACCATAGACAATATTTTTGATTGAAGAAAATGTTACGCATAATTAATATTTTTGCTAACCCGTTTCACAGAACCGACGCCTCCACGCCTACGTCATTACAATGCTTAAAAAAAAAACACAGTTCTTAAAATATCCGGTTCTTTATTTAAACGCGTGACGACTGTCAATTTAATAAAGCTTGTAAAAACAATATATTATTGTGTTGTTATATTATTGGTATGTGTGTTATAGGCAAAGTGTAACGAAACAAAAAGATTGCTCTCGGCCAACATTATTGTAAGTGCATTCACACGATTTCTATGTATATTGTTGAGTGGCCTTTAAAATGCAATACGACCAAAGACAATCACTCTCTCAACATAGACCTTGACTGGACTTGTAATAGATAAATGAGCACACTTTTGTTAGGTAAGTATATCTGTTTCTTAAACGCAATATATGTATATAATTTAGTGATAGGGTAAATCGATTCTTCTCATATACGCATTTGGATGTAGTTGCTCAAATAGTTTTTTCTAAAAACAATTTCCGGCCAGCGCGCCAGTTCAACTTATAGATATGCGACCCTAATATTCTTGACCTATTGCATAAGAAATAGGTCAAGAATGACTGTGACTGGATGAAAAACTCCAGAATCCATTAAAACTGCTACATAAAAAAATATAGATTTGAATTTGGAATCTATCATTCTTCTATGAATATTCATTGTTTTCTTATTTTCGCGCCCATCTGCATTAAATATTTTTGTGATATTAAAACGGAGTGGGGGGGGGGGGTGATAAAGAAAACGGAAAAGCCAAATGAAGTATTTAAAACTCCATCAGCGTCATATTAATCGAATATTTGTATACCGGGCTATTGATTAGTACAACACAACACCTCTGTTTGTGGCAGAAAAAGTGCTGGCCATCCATGTAGTATTCGTAAAAAAAGCGATCAAAGCAGTGAATGAAATAATTCGAAGAAATCCTATCCAAAAGCAAAAGATTTTCTTTCGGGGCATGAATATAGCTCCTACAATTATGTCGCGTATTTTAAAAAATAGAGATAGATGACAGAGGACTTGAAGCCTATAAATGATGCACTAGTCATTATTTAACTGATAATTTAAAAATGAAGAGGGTGGTAAAATCAACAATCAACTTCTTAAGCAATACGCAAAGGGAGGTCACAGATTTTTTTTTTTACATTTTGTCAAGAATTTCTTTAATATTGAGTAATATTTTACAAGTAGAAGGACCAAGTTTATGCTCAAAGCTCTATAGAAGCTCCCCAATAAAAGCTTCATTAATAATACTAATTCAATGTTTTCTATGGCAAATTACAATTAAAATTTACCAAAAATATTAAAGCAACAATTTAATGTTTATGTTGACGATTTTCTTATTAACTACAACTGTAAATCACAGATCGAAGACGGTTTGTATCTTTGTTTTTATTTTTTTCTGTTTTTTAGTAAATTGATAGACGATAGACGCAATCAATACGGAATACAAAAACATTAAAAGAAACAGTCATACATAAAGTTGCACAAACACACACACACCTACAGGCTACGTCATTGAAGAATATTAAAAAGTAATAACGCTAATATCTTTCATTAAACAATTGATAAACATTATATTACCTAAGTACTTATGCTATACTTAAGCCTTCGGAATTACCTTGTGACGCAATCAAGTCAAATGTCGAGTTCAATTATAGACGACCTCAGTTTTTGTTTTTTTTTTTGTATATTTGCCTACCATAATGACTCTACTCTGTCTGTTTTTTTTTGTTTTATATTGAGAGACAATATCGCAATAGTTGTGTAGTAGGTTCACTAATATAGTCGAATAATGTAGTGGGCGATTCACTGCCTCTATAAATGTGTAACCTGGATTGGACTGTTATATTACGTAAGTGGGACTTAGTTAGACCCCCGCAGAGGGAAGGGTTTTGGCCTCCGGTAACCTCACTCAAACGTGGTGTTGCAAGTGCTACGCGCACATATATGTTGTAGTTAAAGACAATACTTACCTTCCAGAAAAGATACCGTGTTTAATGTAATTAGATATAATTGCAGTCAATCTAAATAGTGTATAAGAAGAGTTTGCTGCCGTATTGCGGTGCGTACATTATATGAGATGAGATTACTTTACGGATATAAATCTAGACACGTCCAAGAGGGAAGCCAAGGTGATGTTAGACGGCGGACATCCGCGAATAGCTCGCAGAATCGTTCGTCACGATCGTTTTAATGGTTCGAAGAGGCAAGGCTGTTTTCTCATCTTTGATGTGTAGTAGTTATGTTTAACTTAAAATAACTATAGATCAGTTTTAGCTTTTAGAATAAGAGTCATAAAGATGTACTATTATCGGAACTGTGTGTTTATGTTTTCGTCAGCGAGAAGCGGGTCATATTTAAAGTGTAAGATTACATCCCAACAATGCAAGTTATAAATAAAAGTTTCTCAAAGTTATTGAACATAATCGATATTCTGTTACGCCCTCCTCTATAATGTTATACATGTCTTAGAGTCTTTAATCGTGTCATGGCATCGTTTATAGTTTTGAGTAGATATAATTACAAGTACATATGTACACCTTATACAAAAACTGAAATATAGTAAACTTGCAGGTGATATGAATATAAATGAAGAGTAGAAAATCTATACATATAAATTAGTACAATACACAAACATACATACATACACTGTCGCCTGTATCCCCTTAAGGGTAGGCAGAGGTGTATATTACACCCACATTTTGCAAATAAGAGTCGGTCACTTTACAATAGTACCATTAACTTATTGAGATAGCTTATCAATTTTAAATTTCTGTATTTTTTTTCGATTAATATTTTTATTATTGTTTTTTTTTTTAACAATTTCATTCAAAGGTTTTAAATAATAATTATATTAAAAAAAACATTGAGTTAATTTCATGTAAGTTATTTTATGTAAGTTTCGGTTATATCTGACCTGTCCTTTTTTAACCCCCGACGCAAAAAGATAGACCGATTTCGATGCGGTTTTTTTTCATTTGAAAGCCAGTTTGCTTGCGGTAGTTCATAGCTATTTTTGGTTAATATCGGTCCAGCAGTGTAAGAGTATCAGCTCTTTTCCAAAATTATGTAAGGCATTTTTACTTTTTTAAGAGTTGTTCTTTAAACTAAAAGTATTTTTTGAGTAGGGGTTTTTTAATTTTTATGATTATTAAGTACATATCCAATTTCATCGGTGTATTTTCGCTGCGGTTGGCCCCTAGCGACATTCCCATTCGCTTTTTTGCGTAGTAGTCTTTTCAGAAGAAGCTTTTCTTGACTCTTGAATAGTCTTGTAAAATATGGCCCTTATACAAGCGTATTTGGGAAGAAGTTTCTTCAAAAGCTTCTTCCGAACACATTTCATAATTGAGAAGTCCATTATTTCTTAACTTTAATGGCGTATGAAGTGGTTGATAGTAATTATCGCTCGGCACTTTGAACACATGTGGTCTAATTTGTGGTTTCGTAATAGCTGCTGAATGTATTTAAAATCTTTTGGGGATTTAGGTCATGTATTATGATTAAAATAAAACTTATGTGTGTTCCTGTAATCCAGTTTGTGATAACCTTATTTAACAGATCACACATCATTTTAATATTTAGAATTAGCATCTTGAAAATCAATTCAGAGAGTTGTTTACTTAAATAAATTGTAGTAAATAACTCTCTAATAATTTACTAAGAAAAGAAAATCAATACTTTATCAAGCTTGTACATTTTAATTTCACAAATTATTAACATACATAAACTCACGCCTTTTCCCTTCGGGGTAGACAGAGACGATAACCTTCTACTCTTACATGCCTCACCAGCTACGTCTACAAGATCAGTGGTTATGTGCGGTCGATCCTTGGGGGCAAAGTCACTAACGAAACTATGTACATTGTTCATAATTCTATTTCACAGCTCGTTATTTGTAACAATTCAGTACATATAGTTTTGGTATTGAAGCTGTGTGTCACTTGATTTTCAGGACTTCTTAGTTCTCTGTTGTGCTAAATATACCTAAACTGTTAAATTTACCGCTTAAAGACGCCAGACAAGTCATAATTGATTGACAAAATAAATATCTCAATTATTACGTTCTTAAATTGCCAACCATTAAATTAAAAATTTAAATGTTTAAATAAATAGTTTAGTGTACAAGAACTTCATTGTGAACACTACAAAACCGCGTACAAAATAAGTTAGCGATAAGGACAGTGGTTGGACGCAAGTGTATTCATCGCGTTAGATTCGGATGAGTCATTCGCTCACCGTCGGCCGCCGAACTCGACTGTTTATTTTAAACTTGTAGTTAGGGCTGCTCCTCGTGTAAACAAACATAGCTGCCGCGGGCGTTTCGAAATTCAAATTTAAAATCATTCCACTTTATGATTGTTTCTGCTATTTTTTTCGTTTTGTATTATAAAAAATGGAACACTTGTTCTAGCATGTTCTTACAAAAAGAATTTGTGACAAAAACAGCTTTTTTTTTTTATTCGATAGGGGGCAAACGAGCAGACGGGTCACCTGATGGTAAGTGACTACCGCCGCCCATGGACACCCGCAACTCAAGAGTCACAAGTGCGTTGCCGGCCTTTTAGGTAGGAGTATGCTCTTTTCTTGAAGATTTGAAGGTCGTATCGGTTCGGAAATACGGCAGGCGACAATTTGTTCTATAAGCTGGTTGTGCGAGGCAAAAAGCTTCTAGAGAAGCGCACAGTGGTGGAGTGCCAATCGTCCAGGTGATAGGGATGGATATTTTGTCGCGTAGGACGATGGCGGAAACCTGCAGTCGGTATAAGTCCCAACAATCCTCTGAACACTCCCCATGATACAAGCGATAGAGGATGCAGAGTGAAGCTATATCTCTACGCAACGCCAAGGTGTCAAGTCGATCAGAAATATCTTGGCAGTCGATGATGCGAGTCGCTCTCCGTTCAATGCGGTCAAGAGGGAGAAGCTGGTACTGGGGTGCACTTGCATAGAGATGAGAACAGTATTCCATGTGCGGCCGAACCTGCGCCTTATAAAGTTGCAGGCGGTGGGCCGGAGTAAAATACTGTCTCGATCTGTTTAGCACACCAAGCTTCTTCGAGGCTAATATGGCCTTACTTTCTAAGTGGCCGCGAAACTTGACTTCGCTTGATATATCGACGCCCAGGATTCCGATACTGGCTGATGCAGTTAGGGTAGTGCTCTCAAATTGAGGTGATACGACCAATGGCATCTTTTTAGCGGTGAACGCGCAAACCTGTGTCTTTGTGGGGTTAAACTAGACTAGGTTAAGTCGACCCCAATCTGAAACTTTTGATAAAGAAGTTTCGATTTCAGACACAAGTTTGGATCGGCTTTCGATGACGTTCACTCGTGCTATCGTCCGCATAGCAATGGATGCTGCTAATCTGCAGCATGTCATTGATATGCAGAAGAAACAGCGTGCACGTAGCACACAGCCTTGTGGGACACCAGAATTAACAGACTTGGAGTCGGAGCATGCACCGTCAACAACGACCTTGATGCTTCTGTCTGTAAGAAAAATGGTGAGCCAGTTTCTCGGGAAGCCTATAGGAAGGAAGCTTCGCAAGGAATGCTTTGTGCCAGACCCGATCGAAGGCCTTCGCCACGTCCAAACTAACGGCCAAAACGACCCCGACGGAAGCCGTATTGTCGATCATTGAGGAGCTGGTGGTCTTCTAAGTACCGGAGGAGCTGGCAGTTAACAATGCATTCCATTATGTTGGAGAACAAGGAGCTGATGGCTATGGGTCTGTAGTTGGACGGATCCGAGTAATCTCCTTTTTTAGGGATTGGGTGCACTAGAGCTGTCTTCCATGAGTTCGGGACTACGCCTAGAGAGTAGGAAAGCCGATAAAGGCGCGTTAAAACCGGTGCTAACTCTGGAGCACACGTCTTCAGCACGATAGGAGACATTCTATCGGGCCCACTCGACTTAAGAACGTCGAGGGAAAGAAGCGCTTTACGCACTGCCCTTTGTGTAAACCGGACTTCCGACATGCGGCTCTCGCACTGCGGTATGGTCGGCGGTGCATTTCCCCCGTCGTCCAGGGTCGAGTGGACGCAAAGAGTTTGTCCAGAAGATCGGCTTTTTCTTTAGCGACGTGGGCCAACGAATTATCTCCTATGTGTAGAGGAGGAAGGGATGGCTTACAAAGCTCGTTTAAAAATCATGACCGTTTAAATTTCCAGGTACCTATCACCACCTTAATACGTTTTGTATTAATGGAGGTGAAAAGTATCAATATTTTTCTGCTTCACTTATTACAATCGACACAATATAAATAAAATATGTTTTTTTTTTCGTTCAAAATAAAGTTAATTATCAAATGCAGTACGATCGTATTGTATGTGGGTTTTAGACGTGCCCGTAATAATAGGTAACTTTTCCCTGAGTTAATTATAGTAATGTATTTGTTTTATATTATTATTGTCATGGTTTACCTCAAATACCTCTTGATGAATATCCTCATGTATGTTATGTAAGTATAACACGCAGTGCTTATAATTTAAGGAAAAAATAAAGGGTAAGGCAGTTAATCTAGTTAAAAGAAATTACTATACCGCCAATGAGTCAGTTTTTTACGTATGTATATGGCACAAATATTTCTGGAACAAAATAACGGAACTAATAAATAATATATTAAATACATATGTATACCAATAATATTTTCAAAAAATAATATACTAAGCTCCAATACTATTTTTTTTTATTTGAAAGCTGGTGCTTCCCGTGTGGACCACACGGGAAGCATTTCGATTACATGTCAATTTGATCCAGTGCTGACAATGGAATCCATGAGAAAACTTTGCATTAAGTTAAGTTTAGTCGAATAACTCAATATCACGCCAACCGATTTTGATGATTCTTTTTTTACTGGAAAGGATGTACTGCAAAGGTAGTAAGATGAGAGAGTGGTTAGGTTCTGACATTGGCATCCATGAGAAAACCATATAAGTCTTAAATTTTATAATTAGATAGATTTTTATTCAAAAACGATGTAAATAAGCTTTTTACGCAAATATGTATATTCAACGGCATATAATATCTCTGGCATTTCATCCTTAACCACACACTACGAATAATAATACGCGTACAACCGTCTCGGATGTTCTAAATTTAAAATGCAACGACATTCCGCCTCTGTTTGTATGACGCTTCAATGCCCGTCGAGCCATATTACTGCTGTCTAGTTAGTTTGCTTAGATTTATGTTTTATTGCATATATTGCATATATTTACTATGCTGACCACTACCGCTCTGTAGGATATTAGTAGGACCTCATTTTAAACAATTTGGTATATGAAATACCTTGAAGGAATGAAAACTATGTAACGAGTTTTACTTTAAAAGAGAATATGTATGTGAATCTGTTCGGGTCAAATCTTGCACGTAAAGAACTGCTTCCCGGTGTCCAATTGAGCTGCAATTTGGCATACACTTTTAGTTCATATAATAATTTTCTATCTTCATCATATGCATGGCTTTACTCAGATTCTAAAGGCTTGTTTTTATTTATTTTTTTCCAATAATATTTAGGCAAGAGTAAAGTGTAAATCGATATAGATTATAAATGTGTTTGCCTACATTTCTGAGCTACGGCCAAAAGGAAGCAAGGACAAAAGAGCGTAAATGCCGATAAAATTTATATATTCAGTTCATAGAAGTCACTAAACGTTATCAGCACTATGTAATGTCGCTCATTATGCATGAACTTAAATGTATCACTTGAATACTAAAGGGTACATGTTAGATGTTAGCGGCGGCTGATGGGAATTCATTTATCGCTTTATACGATAACATTGTTAAATAAATTGTAGACACGTTTACTCAAAAGTAGTTTTCCTTTTAAATTTAGATTTTGGAATTCAATTTATTAACCAAAATCCCTACCCAAAAAGCTTTGTCTTTTAGCTTTATTTTTATTTATATCGATATGCAGGTTACGAAAATATCGTTATTATAGATATGTATATTTAATGTGAATAATTGCATATTGCATTGTACATAAACGACAAGAAAATTGTGTAAAATATTGGAAAAAGAGTGTCTATGGAGTTTCTTGCCTGTTTTTCTCAACAGCACAGGACAGGCAACACCGCTTGGATGCTATTTTACATGCTTGCTACTTGCCGGTAGTCGGAACAAACTACACACTAAGCTATGTGTCGATTCGGCTAACGTTTAGCCGTGTCTCAATTGTAATGCTTTTTAAACGATTTCAAAAACAGTAGGAGGTACCCATGTCGGTTGTATTTTTTTTATGTTTGGTATCTCATAATCATAACTCCGTCATTTATTAGAATTTTATTTTTATGTGATAGGATATCTTTGCCATTGATCCCATAGATATGTAATAAAAATTGGTTCAGTAGTTTAATTTTTAAATCAAAATATCTAATCTAAATTATTCGAAATTGCGAATTTTGCTTTTGTTGGGGGTCCCGTGCAGCCACTCCGCCCACTCGATGATGACTAGCTGGAGCGCCTCCATAGCAGCAAAGCCAGCTCGTGGAGCCTCAAGCCCAGATGACCAGCGAGTCATCGTGGCTCGGCCGGCGGCTTCACACAAGCGTGTAAACGTAGCATGACGCCTACCGACACCCTTGGTGAGGTATATCCGAAGGATGTTGGTTCTAATTAAAAAGCTGTTAGCGTGTTGTTAGTTTGGTAAACTAATAACCCGTAAATAGAAAAAAAAAAATTGTCACCCTCTTTGTCGGCACTGATTTTGTATACCAACCTGTAGCGTGTCGTGTATCGCTTTGTAAGTTTACTATAGCTAATCCTGGTGGTCTAGTGGTTTGTGACCCTGACTCCTGAACCGTACTGAACAATAATTTGTGTGATCCACAAATACTCGTTCCGAGTCTGGGTGTTCTTTGCGTCTAATGATTGAATGTTTGTTAAGCCCCGATGCGGTAGTTGTCTTTCAAGGAAAAAAAGTAAAATCCGCCTACGCCTGGACCGATGGTCTTGTTTTTACGAGTTTTTAGCAGTATGAAAGTAGAAGCCAACAAAATAACAAAGATTTTATGGCATATTGGATATGTATAGATACATATATATTTTGATTCCACAGATTATTTTTATTTGAAATCCAATAGATCAGAGAATTTCAAAATATAGACAAGATGAAACGATGAGAAAAACATGAGATCAACCAGCGAATTATTTGGTTCACAATTTTTTGGTAGGACACCAAAAGGTAGCTTCGTGTTAGTTGCCTGAACTTCAATACTGATATACTCGTACTTTGACGAACTCAACTTTGTTTAACTTGACATCCCTAGATATATCAAGTAATCCACACATAAATGGAAAGCTAAACTTTCTTTCCCTAATGGAGTTGGTAGTTTAGTATATGAATAGAAAACATTATATCTTTCATCAAAAATGCACAAATTTATTTTATTTACTAGTAGGTATAATTTTTCAGTGGTAGAGCCATGCTAAGGCACGAATGGACCGGCTCGACCGGTGCGATACCACGGCCTCACAGAAAACCGGTTGTGAAGTAACGCTTGCGTTGCATTTCCCCGAATTGAGTGAGGTTTCCGGAGGCCCAATTCCTCCTCCCCCTTTTCTCTCCCATATCTCCTTTCTCCTTTTTTCCATCTCCTCATCCTTCCTCTCTTCTTTCCGCTCTCTGCATCCCCCATCCCTCATCACCCTCAAAGGCGGGCAGCGCACTTGCGACTCTTAAGTTGCAAGTGTCCATGAACGGCGGTGTCACTTACCATCAGGTGACCCGTCTGTTCGTCTGTCCCCCTATAGTATAAAAAAAAAAAAAAGAAAAATAAATAAATATATATATAATAAATAAATTACGCGTTTAAGACGGAAATGATTAATCTATATATATGTATATAAGAGATTTCCACCGATATATTGACTCATCACGATATCTCTGGAACCATAAGGCGCAGAGACTTGAAATTTGGTAGGAATATTCTTTTCGCCGAGTAGAGGCCAAGCCAGGTAAGAACGGATTTTACGAAATTCCACCCACAAGGGGTGCTGCGGGGGTGTCAACAGGTGTGCTAGTCTTCAATAAAGCATGTGTGTTATCTGCAATAGTTTAACGTAAGTCATTGCATTACTGTAAGTTTTAAATGCATTTACTGATTCCACACAAACCGTACCCAAAAGCACAAAGATCTTATTATTATTTTTTATGGCATATGGGGACAAAAGAGACCATTTAAGCAATAATAAGTGACTACCGGCGCCTATGGTCACCTGAAACTAACATGTCGTAAGTGTTTCGCCGGCCTTTGAGGGTGAGGGGTGTTGGGCCTCCGCTAACCCCATTCACTCGGCTAAACACAACACAAACACAACCTGTTATTTGTGAGGCTGTGGTATTACTCCGGCCCGTCCATTCGAGCCTAAGCAAGGCTCTCCCAGGTCAAACTTTGTATTTGTTTTGGCTATAGTCTCAGTAAAACCTTTATTACGTTTATATAATATGACATGACTCTAGTGTTGATTTGCACGAAAATATTCTTACATTATGGCAAAAGATATTTTCAGTCTCTCTAACTTTTAAGTCACAGTATCGATTGTATAAATCAATCGATACTGTGCTGCAACGAAATAAAATGCAGCATTTGGAACAATCTAAAGATCTGTCTCTAATCTACGTATAGTTAGATTTGATCGGTTATAACTAGATATGCCTGGATTAAACAGGATTGAAGAGGCAACTGGCCTCGGTTCGTGAGCTGTAAGTTGCAAATTATTTCTAATAGTTGTTTGAGAATGTCGTTCGTGGACAGAGAAGTATGGCTAAAGGAAACCTTTTTAATTATCTCAATGCTGTAATTGAAATAATTGTTATACCAAGCACAACAATAAAATATTTAGAGGGAAAGGTAGGACAGTGTGTATTTCATTTACTTACTTTTAATTTCTGAATCATTTATATATTTATTTAATAAAAAATATGAAAGAGATTGTATTGATAACAATGCGCGTTTACTTTACGGTAAATAAAATTTGGAACAACCATCGCTTAACAAAATAAATAATGGTTTAAAGAAACTAAAAAACACGCGTTCATAGAAAATCTATCTAAAAATAGAAAATAAATTTGAATTGATAAGTTACAATATTTTTTTTCCAATATTTCATTCACGCTTTTTTAAATATATTTTTTCTTATTTATACTTGATTCTGATTTTTATTTTTTTTTAAAACTATTATTTATATTTAATTTTTAGTTTTAAGGAAAAAGGGTTTAAAGAAAACTAAAAATCGCTAATCCTGATTATACTAGTAAGGATAACGGGTCTAACTGTTGAAAATATTGAATTGTCATCGGTCCTTGATAAGTATGTAAAATTTCGAGTTAATCCGACGTTTTGAAGGGGGTCGAAATTCAATTCAAAATTCAATTTTCAGTTATATACTAACATACATACATACCTACATATGAAGATAATAAAGGCGTGTTAAAAACCATTCAACCATTTGCACAAAATCAAGGCCATTGCGAAGAGAGTGTGTTAGGTTAAGAATCCAAGGACAGGTAATAAATGGTTTGACAAGTGTAAATAAATTGATCAGGTCAAAACCTTATTAAAAAACACGGTTTTGTCTTCTTTTTTCAAATATGTTGTTAGTCGATTTAACTTATTCGAAAACCAAAAAGAATATATGCCCGTCCTTTGCACCCAACTAAACATAATATCAAGTAGAATCTAGGAATAACCAAACACATCGATTAAAAAAATAGTTTCTCATAGTAAGAATGCAAGGAGGTTACATTCCTTTTAAAAGATAGTTATCTGGCGTTCAGATCGGGCTGAATGCCTGATGGGTGAATAGCACTCCATAAAGGGTACACAAACTGTCTCCGTTCCATCCGTAACCAAATTTGGAGAGCACTGGTTATATGGAATACAAATGTGTTTTTATGTAACAGTGCACTGTATGCATAGGCATTTAGACTCATAAAAATATCAGTTATACCAATTACGTAAGGTTTAGTTTCGTAATGTAAGATACACATTGGTTTTTAAGTTTTTACGATCGTCGCTAAAGGAAAGTGTCCTGCTTTTGTTACGCTATGTTAGGATATTATTGTAGAGAATATATTTGGTATTCTATAGGTATGGATATTCTTAATTCTAGTATTGTTTAGGCCATTGCGTCGCATATGCAATGATTGTTATATAGCACTTTTTATCTTGCTCATCACATGTTTGAACATGTAGCTACTTGTTGATAAAGTCTGAATGTAAGCTTATACTATTTTGATCTTGTTTGTTGATAAGGTAGGTACACAAAAAAGAACAACCTAATTGAGAACCTAATCCTTTTAAAACTTGGTTAAATAGGTTTTAATACATGACATTATAAACAAAATCTATCTATCTGCACTAATAACGATAAAAAAATTTGAACTATCAGTCCAATTTCACTATTAAGCATCACGGAATGGCTAGTAATAATAAGAGCTTGGTGTTAATTAAAAAAATATTCATACGGACAGGTTGATGACCTTACCTTTCAGAAGGTTACGGTAATCGAACAATCAATTGAGTGACAGCTCTTTACCGAATCATCGATACCACGGCTTATACTGATCGCTCTCAAGTATCGATTTTGATAAGGACATACGCAAACTCGTTAGGCAAACTTATATTGACACAAGTGTTTACAAATGATATCGGTTTGTAAGTTATGAGTATATGAGGTGAATTTAATTACAGAAAACAATCCAAAAAAATAAGCGTTTCTCTTACTTGGAAATGGTAGTGTGCGTAATCTTAAACCTAAACCACATCTCTTCAATCTTAAGATGTAAAGAATAATAAGTATAAATAATAAAAAAAATAACACTAAATTTCAATACCCAGTATACTCTCAGTTAGGATATTTTATCATTAACTGATTATTTACTCAAGTCAAAGTGTGTACTCCAAAGTGGGGTCGTCTGCTAGCCAGGTGGCCAAGGTCCGCTGGGGTTCCCGGATGCTTCCTTCTAAGTGCATCCCGGATCCCTAGCAATAGACGCTCTCGTGACCAAACACCGTGTGGTTTTAGTCGGTTCGAGTCCGGCATACCACCTCACCGTCGGCTCCGGTGAGGTGACGACCCGTTGGGATTCCAAACGAAAAAAAGTTAAAGAAAATTTCTCACTGATAAGCAATATTATTGTATGTATTAGGACTGAGATTACACCGATACTGTACGGGATGGGATGTGAACCCTGACCCTATCAACCATGAACCCTGAATGGTTTCGTAGAATTCACTTTGTACTCACGAAAATGAATCATCGAATCGTAGTGAGGAATAAAATTATTGTGAGCATTTAGAACTAGCCATTATTAAAACATTAAAGAATAATGAGTATTTAGACAGACAAAGCGGTTCAGCTTCTAAGCATGGCATTTTATCTTACCTATGTACCTATTTAAAATAATCATTATGTATTTTGAACCATACAAATTAAGTGTAATTAAAAATTAATGATACACAAATATAAACATATATAAACATTCCAAATATGTATGTAAAAGGCAATGGCATGTATGCCAAGCCGATTGCTATCAACTGGGCACTGTTTGACGGTATATATGTATACAGACTGTAGCAGTCAAATTCCTTAGACGACTTTTACAACACATTGGGAAGAGATGGGGTGACCCTGTTCTGCTCCACCCTAAACCAAACGGCTTCGTTTGACACGCTATCAACTGATTCATTTCGTTGGACATAAAACCTTAGAAGCATCTAAAAAGCAACAGCCTGTTTCCAGTTGCTGAGTCACACAGATACTTTTATTTTTTAAAGTATAAATCTTTCAGCCGTGTGCAACTGCTGAGAACCCAGTCGGTGGTTACCTTCGCCCATCCGTTATGGTGCATACTACAGGTGTGACCCGCCCAACAAGTCTCGCCTCAGTCAGCAATACGGGTTTTGGAGCGCAGGGTAGTGTCGATACTATGCGGTTCAAATAAGAAGATAGCTGTCTACTCACTTAAAAAACTTGCGGTCACACAGTACATTTAAATTGCATACAGTACGCTAAAGTTAAAAAATAAAAATGAAAAAAGTACAACAAATGAAATATTATTCATTTTAAAGCTCAAACATTAAAAACAAATCTGATTGACAAATCTAATATGAAAATGGTGATTACATCCTTATTTCAAGTATATATGCGAGACCCAACACCGACGTCTTGCGTCTTCGTGGATGTATACAAGGATATATACTATTGTACTTACTCACTAGAAATATATCTAAGCATAGATATATATATATAGCGTTGATAGAACTCACCTATATGTCCTGTATGTTGAAAGTTAGTTGGCTCGCCGATCATAGATCTGTCTATTCTTCGGCGTGTGCGTTGCGCCTGTGCAGCTGGCTGGTAGCAGCAAGCGAACCATTGCAACCAAATTTCACTGCCGGTGCTTGCCATTTTAGTAACTATAATGTCCACTTCACACGCGAGTTCTACTTCAGGTTATAAGTCCGCTGAGAAGCGGCACAAGTTTCAAATTTTCACAATTCGATCCTGTATTGGTGTACACGAAGCTACCGATTCGATAGTCGACTAAACACTGATATAGTAAATTGAGAATAGCACTCAAGTGTTAATACTTTATATGACGTCACTGGTCTTTAGAGATGAGCACTGCGTCGATAACGATAATCGCATGTTTCTTTTGAACATCTGTAACAAAAAAATATCATAAAGACAGTGTCATTAGTAGTCTATGTATTTGTTTTAGCTAGAGTTCTATTAGCAAATTGTCAGTAAATAAAACAACGTTAATTATTGTTTTAATTTTTTGGGTAATAATTAAAATGTATAATAAATAACTGTTATAAAAACGCCGATTTAGTAATTTGTTTATTTGTAGTTTCCTATTAAAGGAGAAGTGCAAAGAAAGTTTGTCTGTATGTAATAGCGGTTAAATTAATAACGAGTCGCCATTTATAATTAACACATTAGACCAACAACATAAAACAGTAAGTATATATATATATAAATATACATGTACATAAGCACACGAATTTCTCACATCAGGATAGGCAGAGACTAGACAGAGTCTCTTGCTTCTATTCTTATATACATCATGTGCAGGCAGCACTGTCATTAATCCTTTTATATACGCCCACAGGTTTACTTTTATATTTGTATGTATTATATACATATATACTATACATTAAATACAGCATGATGCAGAAAGCTGGGATCGTATTCTAGGGTTATACAGTTGACCTCGTTAATATCGTATTATGTAAGAGATGAGAGAAGAGATACATGATGTCATGAAAGAAACTATCTGTATTCAATATTAAAGATGTTTGTGAAATATCCAGATTTTTATAAAAATATATGCATAAAAATCATTGATATCTATAAGAAACAACACTTTGTTTAAACATGTGTACAGACACCAGAAAAAGCATTATGTGAAAAAAGAAATTGGGCCACATATACCTGCTACCCGGATTTTCACTCTGTGAATGCGGCCCCAATTACTATAAATACCAGTACGAGTAAGTACACCACACTATAGTATTTTTTATACATTCATATATACAATTTATTTTATAAACAATTTTAAATGGTTTTGATATTTACTACGCATTTCTTTAGGTCTTTTATTTACACATTCAAATAATGTGTGTGTGTGTGTAAATATTACAACACAGAGATTTTTCAATAAAAAAATACTAAGTTGCCACAGCATGATATTAGATAGAATTTTTGCTATCTATCTTGTGAACATTCCTACCAATATAAAATGCACCATTCAGTTGTGATAGTAATATACTTTATAGAGCTAAACGAGACAAGTGATGGTATCAAGAGTATTCTAAAATCGAAACAAAATAATTTTAATTAAACTAATCATAGGCACTTTTGAATTGTCGAGAGAGGAAGTTCCAATTCGTAGAACCTATGGAGCAGAACAGCCAAGAATTTCCAAGAACACTACATTTATAAAATTAAGAAGAAAATAAAATATCCACTCTCAAAAAAGCGAAAGCAGTAGTAGTAGATACATAATGTTCTTTTCTTATAAACATTTTATAACAATAACATCACACATCCAATCAGTTGATTTTTAAGAAATATGTATCTGATGTACGGGTGTACTTATTACTACTGATGTGTGAAGTCATCATTTATTTTTTATGAATGAGTGATTTATAGTAGTAACATAAATATACCACTTGAACATACTTTAATAATAATAATAACTGTAATTCTTTTATACTATACTACTTAGATATATACATTTCATAGTATGTACCTTGTTACATAACCTTTTACTATATAGTTACATTACCTATGTGGTCCGGAGATATAGAAGAGAGAGATCAGAAAATCCTAACACCTCTTTAATCCATTTTTGAGGTAAAAATACTAAATTTTTTTTTTATGATCTTGTCAACTCAGATATTACTATCTTTCATCAAAATATCTCTGCATATCATTTAAGTCTTATCCCGTGTCAGAAACAAGGCTAGAACATATCGTGTATAAGATAACTTCAGGTAGACAACTGATACATAGATTAAGCATGAGTGGATGTATGTTTAAAGGGTGAGCAGAATGTGAAAGAGACGATTTAACATGTTTTTATCATGCATACTATTTCACATGTTTTGTTTAAATGATTAATTTACACGTCGGCAGTGCACGTAGTCCATTGCTTGCTTCTTATGTCCTCAACATAGAACCATTCATGTATATATATATATATACATATATATAATCTCTTATATATATATATATATATATAGATATAGATATATATATATATATATATACATATATATATAAGAGATTTCCACCGATATATTGACTCTATGATATTTTTGGAAGCATAAGGCGTAAAGACTTGAAATTTGGTAGGAATATTCCTTTCGCCGAGTAGAGGTCAGCTAAGATATATTACAAACATATATTATCTGCACAATCGGCGGACTTAACCCTGTGACACTGGGATTTCTTCGAGACAATCTTTGGAATGGACAAGTGCAACGCATTAGTACATAGGGACAATCAGAACGCAAGGCCACCAGCATGTTATAATCTTAGCACATGATCTTTGCGTTTATATCGCTACAAACGCGCAGAAAGCCGAAAGACAACGCCATTTAGGAATTATAACCACAGTATTACGATGGCGTCGCTAAGGACATCGCTGCTTGTGCTTGCTTTCGTGCTAATTTTAAAACGACGACGAAAAATAGTAAAAAACGTCCAGCGTAAATATAGTGTTCTTGTGTGTTTATATCAATACAAACATGTACATAAATGCGTTCAAAAAACGTGGTGTGCAAAGGCTCTAAAGTCGAGTTTTAAAGTTTATATATTCGATTCAATCTTGTTAATAAAGTGTAGCTCAATAACACTTCCCAAAGCCGGAATCAAGTTCAGAATCTATTATTATCTGTAACATACATATGTATTCGTAAAGCGCTGCGCCGTGTTTAAAACTGGGCTACTTCGTGTAGCCTTATTTAGTTATTCACTTATTTGAACTAAAATACACCAACGGGTATGAATTTCTATTTATAAATATATACTTTATACACATGACAAACGGTGCTAAGATGTATGTTAGGCGACGTGATGGCCTACATACAACCTGCAACTAAATAAAACAGCTCGTGAACATTTTTATACTACAAAAAGAGAAAGGAATTGATATATACGTATTAACGGCTTACTATCCACTTCTTGTGGAGCCGTTTGATGCTATTTCTCATCAGGTATTCTTTGGTTTAAATCGTAGAAAAGATGATAAAATTAAAACATTCTAAATTCGAGGAAGAAACTAATTTAAGTGATGTATTGGCACCGTTTATATCAAACAAATTGGTTATTAGGAAATATGCAAAACATATTAAACCAACTATGCATATTTATGTATGTCGTTTATTTTTTTTAAACGATTGGCTGGCAAAGGATCGCTTTATTAATATATTTTTTTAAATTTATTAGTGGTGGTGTAGGATATAAGCTATTTTAGAAATATCGTATTTATCGTTTCTTCACTGTCTATTTTTATTAACTACGTATAAAATGCTCGACTTCTTATTAAAAAATATTTTATAACGTTAATATGTAATGATAAAAATTTAACATAGTCTCATATACTTAAATTGAAGTATTACCCGATTTAACCTATTTTAATTTTAAATAATCTATAGCACTTAATGTCTTAAGAAAATCGTAATGAAAGTGGCTCGTAAGTTTCATAACGGCTTTTTATAACCCTGCCATATTTACGTATGTTTTAAATTATAATTTGTTTATATTCTTAAGTTAATAAATAACATTTACCACAAGAAAAGCTAAAATTTAAGCTTAATAAATAGGGTAGTTTTCTATATACACTATTTATTCTTTATTTTATTTTTTAAAAGCATTAGGAATAATTCCTGTGTCGCGAGGCGCTTAACAGACGTTCAATAAACGGACACAAAGAGCACCCAAATTTTTTAAGTCCCGAGTCTGGGTCACTAAACACTAGACCCACAGGCCCGTCATACATACGCTTTCGCCTATAGACTGTAAGGGGTAGGCAGGGGTGTATTAAACACCTACATTTTGCCAATTAGAACTTGGTGGGTCCAAGTTATAGTTGACAAAGTGTAGCAATGTAACTAACTAACGTAATAGGGAGCAAGCCTATTGCTGTCAACCAGGTACTATTGACTACATACATACTGTCTGATAGAAAACAGTCCAATCCCTTAGTCGCCTTTAATGACACCCATGTGAAGAGAGGGGGTACGAGAACCACGTAAAAATTTCATTACATTTTTCATACAAACATTTCTTACGACTTTTAATAATAGGATTCGTTACTAGTTTTAAGATTGATTTTTAACTATTAAAAATGACGTGAACATGTGTTATTTTTAGTCGACTGCGCAAGGAATACTTTTCGAGTGTATTTATATAAATATGATGTTTCCAAGTCACGTAGTCGTCTAGACATTGGATTCGCTTGATGTATTTCGATATGTAAGGTAATATTTGAATCGTCCTAATATTTGGAGTGTCATAGTGTCTAAGTGCTTGGCCAGACTGGTAGCACGATGTGCGGAGTTGAGTCAAGAGTTAAAATTAGTGAAAAATAGTACTCACTTCGGAGAGCTATAAAGCCTTAGCTATTGACTTAATGAAAAAATGTTGCTTATAAAAGTTGTTCCTTAAAAAACGATCTACAAATATGGTCTGATATTATTTTTTCGTAAAATGATAAAAAAAAATCATATCGAAAAATATATTTTTTTTCTCGAATTCTGAACATTTTCGCTTATAACTTTTTTATTTATAGTTCTACGACAAAAGGTTACTGGACCAAAGTTGTAGAGAATTTAATTTGCAACAAAAAATGTTAACAATTTTTTTTTGCAGACAAATAGTTTAAGAGATATATCGTGAAAACCATTTCAACCCCTATTTTCAAGAAGGCGGCCGTGGGACAATGGTGGCGACCCCACAAACTTGGTTTTAGCTTTACACTGACCCCCCCTACACATCAAATAAATAAAATTGCGTCCTCTAAAAAACGCAAGGTAAGGCCTATAAATGTAACATTTCAATGGACTTCCTCGCGCCCGCGTGTTCACTATGGACACCCAAAATGAAATTCTTATGTTCGAGTACGTCGCGGCGCACCCGCCCCGCGTCCGCGTTTGCAGTCTGGCCAAGCACTTGACTTCAAGATACCGTCAACAAAATAACAGATGTTCCAGAAGTTCATATTGTACTCGGGATTTATATTTTTAAACAATATAACTTGTTTAATAGAATGCTCTACAGTATTTACGGTGCTAATGATATAAAGTAAACTGATAGCCAATATTGCAGAACAGCGAATCAAAATCAACAATCAACGCCGTATCAAAACAACTCGCCATAAATATAAGAATATCTGCCATAAGAGTGTAATATTTGTTTATTGGTAACACTGTAACTAAATTACGCCATTCAGATTTTTTCACTTGGGTCTATTACTGAGACCCTTTGTTATAACCTTGTTATAATTGAGTGAAAGTGTATCAGATCGGTGAAGCATAGCCATTGTGGTCACTAAGAAAGGGAAAGCTTTTTAATTGTCCAATTCACTGGAGGCAAGAGATCGGGTTACGGGCTTGGGTGGTCAACTTGAAAGTATGTGATTGGAGTTTATTGGAAAATGTTATTTTCTTTTATATTTTATATTCAAAAGAAATCTGTATTGTGCTCGTCATCTCAAACAGTATTACAGGGACTACACTATTTTGGTGATGCCTAGTGAGTGTGGAATGTTTTTTTAATAATGTAGAGCAGGTGGTGGGATGGTTCTGGTGCAGTAGAATAGGGGATACACGGGCAGAGATGGCGGGACTTTTTCCATGATTGTCGAAAAGGTGACTAAGGAATCGGACTATTATCTATCTGACAGTATGTTATTATCATTCGACAGTGCCCTGATGACGGCAATAGGCTTTCTACATATTACGGAACTTGTGAACTTTGGGGATATTTACTGATCTTCAAACTATATTTAGGATCGTTTTCATATTTTCCTACCTGCTTTGTGTTGTACTTATTCTTTTTCTGTTCATATTCTTTTTCTAACCATAAAACTCTCTTCAATAACTAACTAACTTTAGTTAATCTCTCCGCATTACACAAATGAGGTATACAAATTTGGTAATTACTTCCAATTTTAAACACGATTTCAATACGATAATTCGAAACCACTTAACGACGTTATGTCCCTAAAATCGATTGGAGTTAACTAATCGAAAGTCGTCACGATCGAACGACCTGTTGCGACCTTATTCTGATTCGTTTACGCGATTAACGCTTTCGCGCCTGTTATCGATTTAACGGTCTTCACAATGGATTAAATTGTTGTTTTGGCTAATGCGTATTGGTTTTATACGTTTTTGGTTATGATATCTGATTGTATTTATTATTTTTTTCGTGACGTCATGACAAGAAGACTAGTTCGGAGAAATAAACATGATATATACCACCAATTAGTGGCGACCAAAAAACCGTACTCAACATTTTTATCGTTGTCGAAGAGCTGTTAGAAATACAGTAACTGTGTTTTTTGTGAGTATATAACCTTTGCTTCAATGAAATTGTACATGTCAATTAAATAAAATATGTTTAAAGCTCCAACAGCCTTGACTAAACTCACATTAGTTAGACACTGAAATTTAGAGCTTCGATTACACGACTGTTGCAAGAAATTAGTCAATACATATCGTTGTAGCACAGGGTTGCAATATGAGATATCGTAGTAAATCGTAATTAATAAAAATTTTCGATAAATTTATTATACTTATATATATATTTTTGTAGGCACGCAGGTAGAATGTAGTTTTTTTTTTATTTATTTATAAAATCTAAGGATAGTGTAAAAATTAATTTATATAACTGTTATGAAATTAGTTTTGATTTAATATTTTAAATTTTGTATTTATTTTTCGATTATATGAACTACAACTATTAGGACTCTATCAGATGTTTTTATTCATTTTGATAAAGATTAGGATCACCAACATGGATTTTATCCCGGTATATGTAAAAAAAAATCATATATAGATTTTTTTCTCATTTTAGAGTATCAAGTACAGGTTTAGCACATTTATAACTGTCGTAGTCTATTATAAAATTTATTTAATATTCATAAGGGAAATATTATTAAATTTTAAGTAAAATTAGTGAGTAAACCTAAAGCATAATTGTCAGTTTCAAAAGTAGTTAGTGCGACGCGACAAGAGGTTAAGAACCTGTTAACAGACTCTGGGACAGGGTTGCCAGTAGGTATTACCGTTAACTCAAGGTTATAATACCTCGTATATCGTGGGAGAGCCATGCTTGTGCAACCTTGTGCCGGCTCAACCGGTGCGATTCCACGGTCTCTTTCAGGTCAGAAAAACTTTGAGTTGCATAACGCCGAAAGTAGTGAGGTTTCCGACTGCCCCTTCTGCACTTTCCCCTAAACTCATACAAGGCGGGTAGTTGCAGGTGTCCATGTTCGGCGACTGTCACTTACCATCAGCTGTGACCCTTCTGTTCGTCTGTCTCGCTAACAAGACAGTGAACAAGAAAGTGATTCTAAATTTAAAACTGAATCTCTATTGATTATTCCTATATTGCATGCAGAAATTTTAATTTAATTTTTTTTCATGTTTGATAAATTTATAAAACATTTATTTACGATTGACATTTAGATATTATGTCACGATTTCATTTCATAAGTATTCATGTGCGGGTTTAAAAAAAAGTATTGAATTGTATTGAAGATATGAATCATTTCTTCCAGAAAAAAACAATCGTTTGTACAGAATCACGATAATAACCACAAAGACGTGGATAAAGAGGCACATTGGATTTGGTAATAGCATTTGACATTGGCACCAATGAAGTTGATTGTGTTACCAGACTATAATCCTTCAACTAAACAATTAGAAAAAAATACAATTCTTTTAAAATTTAATCTGTATGTCATATAATCTTAATGTTAGCTTTTTTCTGTAAATTCGTATAAATTCTTCTTTCTTCTTAAACCTCTAACAGATGTTACCGTTTAAAAATATTCTTGGTAGTTTAAATGCTTATGTTTCGACAAGGCGCACATATCTATACTGTACCGGTTAGAGATCGTACTCGAAACCACCGGATCGCAAGACCCACATATGTAACTTTAAGCCATACCATGCTGCAGCTTATATATGTTTTTAACTTCCACAAAAAAGAGAGGTGTTATAAGTTTGTAGTGTGTAACATGAGCTATTTACAAGTTTTTTATATTTATAGAATTATATCAAACGTTTTGATTATTCTTCACTATCGCAAATGGTATCTTAAATTATACAACAATACAGTTTGAGAATTAAACTCGCTTCTTGGCCATAAAATGCCTTTATTATTTATTGAGTTCGGTCGCAGTAAATCCTGTGAGTAGGCAGATGTACAAGTTTCTTCCTTTCCAAGCTACTCCCACGGTTTTAAGATAATGTCTTTCTCACCCAACCTTCACATATAAGCTTAGGGTAGATTATGTATTTGAAATATAATAGTAGAGCTATTTCAAGATAAGCCAATTATGGTTAATACTTGAGTTGTCTCATATCACGCAATTAAATTTCTGAAATATGTAATACTAGCCGGTCCCGGAGTTTCACCTGCGTTTATTAGTAACCGCTTTACTCCTAAGTGATGATTTATAGACTATATTATTCCTAATACAAAAATATTTTCAAATCATAAGCCAAATTCCCAAATCAACTTAATATAAAAATTAAATTGCCACTTTTTTCAATTTTAGCAAGTGACAGGCCGCCATAAACGTGTTTCGCAGTTTGTATTTACAAAAAAAAATTACATTTTTCTTTAGGTTTTTATGACTTTTATTGACGTAAGTTACTTTCAAAACTCTTTTTTCTTTTTTTATAAATAATGTGTTCTTATGGAGTGTAGTCACATTTAAATAATAATGGTTACGTGATATGTAGTAAAGAAGTTTTCTGAAGCACTAACAAATTATTACTCCATTTGAGTCAAAGGTTTAGTAGCAAGTACACCTTTGCCTCAAATGGAGCGATTGCCGTCGGACATAAAAGCTACGATTTCTATTTTTCATTGACGTTTTGAGGTTCTCCCTACTTCGTATGCTATGCATGTAGAAGTAAAAGTATTAGCTCATCATAGCCTTAAACGGGGAATCTAAAACGTTCATAGTATCCAGCTAAATCCTTTATTACTCATACGAAATTGAACAGTTTTTTTTTGAACTTATCCTATAGGCTGGTGATTTGCAAACCACGCACTAATAATATAAATTCTGACATTAATAAGAGTCCCTTTGTAGTCCGTCCATACATTATAAAATGATTTAAGTGTTATACTGCAGCAGCTAGAGTGACATATATGTAGATAGGAAGCATGTATTTATAGACACAATGTAACTTGAATTTCAATAGATGCGGGTATTAAAATCAATTGTGAATATAGACAACCGCTGACGCTTACCGGAAAAAAGAGTACTTAATATGCAAATATTGAATTAAGTCATCTGATGGCATCCATATTGTAATCTAGGAACGATAATTCGATATTAAAATAAAATAACAGTCTCGATTTCGCCACAAATCGAATACAATAATAATAAAAAATGACATTACTATCTTTTATAAGTTGACGGTTGAATTTTATGACATTATTACACAAATATATTTAAAGTGCTTACGTTAGACAATCAGTCTATTGAGGAAAACAGTTCACGGACTGTGAGCAAAACTTAGTTACGATAAATACCGCATCAAACCGCGGTTTACAAACAGTAACTTGTATTAATTAAAAAAAGTAGTTAAATAACTAAAAACATATTGTGTAAAAGGGAATAAGGATTTTTATTTATTTACTAGTAATTGTTGACTGTCTCTGATCGGGGCGGTCTTCTCCGGCATGCTATTATCTATTTAAATACACTCACAGGCACAATTAACCGCCCACCTATATTTTTCGTCACCCTGATTGTTCATGTTAACTGTGGCTTATATACTGTTTTGTTTTTAGTTAAGTGGGTACTATAGCAATAAACTAAACACTTAAAAACGCTTATTTCGACCCTTAAACTTGTATCGCCGAAGCGTTTTTAGAATTTAGTCTCTGTTTGACATTGTTGCAGTAACGTTACATTGATTACATTTCTTGTTCTTGTCTGCTATCGTGTACGAACATTGTTTAATTTGAGTTTTTAGTGTACGATTATTGTTTGTGACTGAAAAAAATGCCACTGGATGCAACTGGTGCTGCTAGGGCAGTGACTTTAGCTGACGCTGGGTATAGCACGTCGCACATCGCTCGTACGCTTGGTGTACCTCGAACTACAGTGCGGAATGCCATCAGACGCTTTCGGGAGACTGGTTCATACACGAGAAGGCCAGGTCAAGGTCGACATCGGTGCACCTCGGCTCTGGATGACCGCTTTGTTGTCAGTAACGTGCTAAGAAATCGCTTTTGCACCGCTACTGAAGCGCGCACACGTCTGTTTGAGGTGAGAAATGTCACTGTAAGTGAACGTACGATAAGAAGAAGACTGGCTGAAAGGAATCTGCTGCTTGCACAGCATCGTAGAGCAAGACTTGCCTTTGCACGAGAATATGCTGACTGGACTACGGAACAATGGAAGAACGTACTGTTCTCAGATGAGAGCAGAATAGCCTTAAGGGGTCCAGATGGACGTCAGCGTGTTTTTGGCGCCAAAATGAACGGTTTGCTCCATGTGCAATAATCGAAACCGTGGGTTATCAGGGAGGATCCATAATGGTTTGGGGAGGTATCTCTTACGAGGCTCGTACCAATCTAGTGGTGTTTGATAGAGGCAGTGTGACTGCTCAAAGATACGTGGAGGAAGTCTTACAAGACCACGTCATACCTTTCGCACCATTTATTAGTGAAAACTTTAAATTAATGCACGACAATGCTCGATGCCATACCGCAAGATCCGTCACTCAATACCTCGATGAGGTCGGGATTCAAGTTTTGCCATGGCCGTCACGCAGTCCCGATCTTAACTGAATTGAGCACATTTGGGACAACCTAAAAAGATGTATTCGAGCAAGAATATCAGCCCCTGCGACCTTACAAGAGCTCAAGACGGCTGCGATAGAGGAGTGGCATAATATCCCTCAGTCGGATATTCAAGACCTCGTAGATGCATTGCCAAACCGACTACAAGAAGTCAACAGGGCCCGAGGTAGTAATACTCATTATTAAAATTTAAATAAAAAGAAAGCGGACGTTTTTTTTTTCAAAATTAAAGTCATCACATTTTCATGCAAATTTTTTGCAAAATCGATTTTTGGCATATTTTTTTTTATTAAACGGTTTGTTTAAAGACTTTTGTGATTTTATTTATCCTTAATGGCTGCTTTTAACATAACTTCCATCAAATGTGGTCAACATTTTCGGACTACTGAAAAAAAAAAAATTGAAAGAAATACAAGGTGGGCGGTTAATTGTGCCTGTGAGTGTATATCCGAATTTCGTGCGAATCTTTAGGCATTAGAACAATAAGTTATATTGCTCATACATTTCATTTGCGTTTATTATCAATATCACCAGAAATTTGTTCAAAAAGAGTGTCGTGGTAGTTTCTTCCTACTAGTTCCTACTTCTTCCATTTTCTTATCCTTAAGATCTACGTATACGACTTATACTTTTAATTATTCAAAAATACCTATAATTTAATTTCATTGAAAAATAAATAAGTTTGAATAGACAAACTATAATTTGTGCGACGAAAGATAAAATATGAATCGGGCCTATTAAACTTGAGACGGATGAAAAGCCGTTATAACTTTCTCACGCGGTGGAAGACAATATTTATAGATAATCACCTCAGAATACCATAGATTTATCTAATCTATTTTATTGCCACATTAATCGCAAGAACAATGACGAGGAAAAGATATACACCGTGTGATTGTCTTTGCTATAAAGCTTTGCTTCGTTAGCTACGTTGAGGTGTAGCAAATATTTAAACAATTGGGTTTTTGAATTGAGAACCGTGATCGTTATTTAATTGCGATTTCCGAGCTTACGTCATGCGAGATGAGATCAGATAAGTTAGACTAGCTGTAATAAAAAAACTTAAAGTTATTGACAATTTTCTGGAGAGTTTAAATAAATATAGGAAGTTAAGATGAAACCTAGGGTTATATTATTAGCTATTAACAATTTATCTTACACTGACTGAACTGAAACCAGGCAACTCCCTCTCTCCATGTCCATGTCATAAAAGGTGACTAAGGGATTGCCCTATTATCTATTCGATTGTATTTTTGCAGTTTATACAGAGCCAGGTTGTAATTGGGACTTAATTATATTGTGGTTGACACAATGTAGACGTTCAATTTCTGCCAATTCTTGCCTTGATATAAGTGTTAGAATATGTATGTATGTTTATATATATTTATTCTAAGTTATTACATAAGTAATGTATTGTATTGTGTTTTTAATAGTAAGCGTATCTTGTTTATCTTACCAAAGATTTCAAAATAGTTACTGGTGATTTACTATTTTAAGTAGAGGTTATATATATGTACTTATATTACAACATACAAAAACAGATACTGAGTTAAATTGAGCCTCAAAAAGAAACTTAAGGAAACACACACACACACACACACACAGGTTAGATGTGAATTTAATTGAACCTAGTTTATTTACGAAAGCTATAAAAATAATAATTTGCTTAAGTGAAGTCGTGTCAAAATATATGGTGCAGACTAAAGCATGTAATCGGTTAGAAATAGTGGGGCCGGTTTACTTAAGGACAGTCGGCTTCAGTACTTAACCACGTTTTCAAGAGATTATCACTTGTGTACTGTGAGGCTATCACTAACTATTCAGTAATCTGTGGAACCGTTTGAAAATTTTATAGAGGCAGAAGTTTCGTTACTTATATATGTATGTACATAAAAACATAGACAATACCACAACAGACCACACATATTTTAAATACATCCACTAACGCCTATGCCCCCGAAGGGGTTAGTAGAGGCGTATCAAATGCTCTCTTTCTGCCAACTTTAGTTTAGCCCCACTGACCTAAGTAATAAGGGGCAAGCCTATTGCGGTCAAGAGGTGCAGTATACTCTCTGATAGATAACAGTCCGATGAATTGACTTCTACTTAACCCACAGAAAGACAAACACACGGCGAGTTATATGTAGTTTGTCAAATTTTTACGTCTTTTTCGGCTTAACTACTCAACCGATCACCGTGAATTTTAGTATGAAATGTACTTATTTTAAATCGAGTCAACGCGGACGAAATTATCTATTATGTCGATAAACTGACAAGTGCTTGCACGTTTTGATTGTTTAGCAAACTTAAGATTAAATAAGCCTGCGAAACTTTCTATTAAGATCATTGTTTTAATATCTACCGCTAATTGATTCACATTGTTATTAGTTTCTTGCTTTATCAACATCTATAACAAAATGCATGCACGCGCTATGGCATCGTTATTTTTATTATTTCAGAAAAACTTACAGCTAGTAATTCATATACACATATACATATAGTAGCAAAGGCCAATTACAAGTTTTCATATATAAGTTGTGTTATAATTATTTACTTACAACACGTAGACAGCGTAGAAAGATTACATTACTACACTATTATAAGAAAATTAATATAAATAAAAATAAATAAAATAATATAAAATTAACAAGAAAATATACATAAAAGAAAAGATAACAAGTGTCAAAGAAATTTTATATGAGAAATACTAGATGAAAACAGGTCAAGATCGACTCTCCGACATTTCGCGTTAAACGTATGTCATGCTCTAACAAGATATGAATTTTGTCTGTACGTTGTTTTCGCTAGAGGTAACTAGAGAAGAATGGTTCTTCATAGATGTGCAGTGAGTACGCGTAGTCCAACCTTGTTGACCAACTCATCAAGCCATTCATAAAGCCCTATAAAAATGTTAGATCCGCTATTTTTCTGCGTTCGTATAGTGGGAGGATGTGACACTTTCTACAACGACACTAAGATAGTTAAGCAAGTACGTATTGGACCGGTATTGTATATATCGCAAAAAAATCTTATGCATACCTTCAAGGTGGTTCATGTATACACTATTAATTGGATTCCAAATTTGCGATGCATACTCCAGGTGATTACGGACAACAGTACAGTACAGAATTATCATTGTTTTAAATTCAGATGATAGCCTAAATGTAAAATCTAACGCTTTGGATGCTTTATCTACAATATCATCAATGTGCGAATAAAATATTAGCTTTGCGTTAAATGTTACTACCAAGATCTTTGATGGCGTTGACTCATTTGTTTTTACTGGTGCATTACAGAGCTTGTAAGTCGTTTTAATGGAATTTGGTTTACGGGTACAGGTACATGTGTAACACTTGGCAACATTTAAGTCAAATTTATTTTGAGAGCTTGCGAACCGGTTTAAATTGGCCTGCGAAGATCGATCATCCTTGGGGCTTGTCAAAATTTTCATGTCGTCGGCGTATAATATGATTTTAGAGAGATGCAAAAAATTTAATAAGAGGGTTCCCAATAAGGATCCTTGAGGCACTCCTGAGGGGATCACCACTGCTCTGGACGTGTAACCATTGAGAGCTACTGTTTGTCCCTTATTCTGAACATATGACTTTTACCAACGGTACAAGTTTCCTCTGATTCCAATCTTGAAAAGCTTGCGTAATAGCAAGGTATGATCTGTATCATCGAAGCATTTGCTGAAATCCGTGTATACAATGTCTACATGAGACTTCATAGACATAAACTCCGTCAGATAATCACTACGCACGAGGAGATTGATGGTCGTAGAACGACCCTTTAGAAACCCATGCTGATTATCTGATAAACTGAATTTAAGGGTACAAAAGATTATGTAATATTTTTTCCATAATTTTTGGAAATTCACATAGTATGGATATCGGTCTGTAATTTTCAATCCAGTTTTTCGGAAAAAAAAATTATGAATCGGCGTTATACACACTGACTTCCAAATTGTGGGCACCTCTCCTAATGAAAATGACCTTCTATGTAGTATCCGTAACGGGACAAATAGGGACTTGGCACAGTAGCGAATGATAAATTGGTGAAATGTTGTCGGGATCTGGAACTTATTAAGATCTACCTATTGTAGTAACCGATGAACTTCCTCTTCCCTTACTTCAACAGAGCCTATGTCACATAACATATGAGAAGTAAACAGATCACCTGTTTGATACAGACACAATCACAACAAAGACACACATTGAGTGCACTTAAAACACTAAAAAAAAAACTTATTTACAACAGTAACGATTAAAAAATTTATTTGCCTCTCAGATTGTGTCGCTTCAAAGTTGCATCTTCAATTCTCTTCAACCCATTAAAAATGTGTATTTCACGTTTGTTCGCACGCAGCACGCAGTACACACGTCGTGTTATCAGACTTATCAGACTATGAGTCAACGCAGAACGTGGCATTCTTGTGAACATGCCACAGATTAAGTACCTACACGATTTGAGCTGTGTGATTTATATACTGTACACAAGGGTGTTGTATATTTACCTGTTACTGACAACGATATAATATGATATATCTTTGATGCCTTTTGTATAAAAACAAGCTCTGTATAATTAACTTCTATTACTACTTAAGTATTTCACTATTATACACAATATACTAAATAGAAGATAGATAGAAAATTTTAAACAACAAAATGAAATAGACAAAGATAAAAACAGTTGATGCCAGGCGGCATATATGTACAATGGGCGGTTTTATCGCTAAGAGACAACTCTTCCGGACAACCTTTATTAGGTTTGTTTAGAACAATTTAACATTCATAAATTCTTGGACAATCGTTGGATTTTGAGGTGAAGTGATGTTCAAAAAAATGGTAACGATAATATTTAACATTACTTTTTAAATTAATTGATTTTTGTTGATTGTTTCGGTAACTCCATACTTAGAAGTTTTGATTAAGTATTTAATTGTTACATAATACGCAACATAGAAAGGTAGTTGGATAGACTGCCTATGTCCAGTAGTGGACAGCAGCAAGCTAATTAATGATAATGATGATACAGCTATATGCTAGCAAATTTGGTGACAACAATATTCCATGATTTTTAAAAAAGTTCTAATTGCTTCGATTAAAATTTTTGCGTACAAGTTTAGTTTCAAACAAAAAAACTGCGCTTCAAAACCGTATCTAGAGAAAACATTGTTTGTTGTGTAGTGAATGTTCTAGTACGAAGGAGTATTGTTCTCACTATCAGGCCAGGCCTATGTCACTTCTCAGTTTAAGATCGTTTATCTATTGAACGCTCTCGAATGTGCTCACTATAACCACGCTTTTGTCAGCTCAGAGAGCACGTCCTATACCAGCGCATACGTTTCTGCTGTCACGAACTCTCATTATCACGATACAGATAACCAAAAATGTCATGATATTTTTGTTTTCTTTCATGAAGATGTCCGACTTCGTTGTCTTATAAGTCCTCACCTACAACATCGGGGTCATGTGCTTGTTTTCTAAATTTAATTATAAAAAAATAAATAAAATCATACATAATAACAACAACATATTTAAGTTATCCGATCGAACACGAGAGTTCGAATGATTTTTTATCAATTTTCTACAGAACTGGATATAGCGTAATTGGCTTAAAATTGCATATTATGTTTTAAAATCAGTTTAAATAGATCAACAACGTAAGCAATCATAATATTATTAATTTTGATAGTTGACATATTTCAGAGAGAGATATTTGCCCCTCTCTAACAATCCAATACACAAATAGCAACAGAACAATAGACATATATGTACTACATTATATAGGCCTCCCCAAGGCGCACCATAACTTCTCAACATTGAACTAAAATATTTTTGTTCAATTTTTACATATTTATAGCGAACGACGCGACGGACTGTCGCCTCGTCAGTGTTGATATGCTTTCATAGTCGATTGGTCGCATGGTCACTAAACACTTATATAGCGCATAATATTATGGTATATGCTTAATAGTTGGATACAATTGAAGTTAACATAATATCAGAACAATGATGTAACAACTGACGTCATTGAATTGTTTCACAGGGAATCATTTAATAACAAAATCATTTATGCGTGATTAAAAAAAGGGCATTATAAAACTTATTCATTACAATACACTTCTAGTGTATATAATAGAAACGGTTATGTGCCTAAATATTGGTTCGTTCGTTCGTATTCGTTTTCTGTTTTTTCCCATTTTTTTTTTTAAAGACAACTCCCGCACTAATTTCACTTCTTCATTAATTCCTGTGTCACAGGGGACTTTACAAACATTCAAACAACAGACCCAAAAAGCACCCAGACTCAGAACAACAATTTGTGAATTACACAACGGGGATCGAACCCACAACACTAAGCGCGGAAGCGTAGTGGCCACTTAAACTGCTAAGCCATCCGTGCTTCAAATAGTCTAGTAAATAAAAAGTCGGGACTGAGAAAGCGGGTTAAGTAAGCAAACAAAGGAAGAAACAAGAAAATGTACCTAATTTAGTCGTGATAAATCTGATATTGTCAGTTTTCTACATAAAACAATTATAGCGATGAAAGAATCAGCGGGCGTAAATGTAAATAGAACAGCAGGAAAATATCAAATGAGTTATGGGCAACAATGAATCTCATGTAAATATAATGGTGCCTGTAATATAATGAAGTCATGTCGTGGACCCAGTCATATGGTTCAGAAAATTTTCAGGCAAGAAACCACTATAATTTTATTCATTAAAATTTGCGGGCGTGAAAGTTTAAAGACATATTAACTTACTTTTCATAGTACACTATAATACTTTAAAAATAAAATGTCCGTATGTAGGCGCATGTATAAAACAAAACAAATTTTTTGGCTCAGCTTCGCTACCTGATAGTAGGATTGTACGCAGAATATGTTGAAACAGTTGCAAGTAGGGTTGGCAGTTTAATTTTATGGCAATATTCGTGCTCTAAATTTTCCCATTCAATTCCCAAAGCGCCCGGATGACTGCAATAGGTTTGCCCCTTATTACGTAAATGGGACTAAATTATAATGGGCAAAATGCGGGCGGACGTCTGTACATATGTTTGTTTCATATTTTAAATTAGGATGACTAACACATACATTAATTGTATGATGTACGACGATAAGTCAATTGTAAACACCCTGATAAAAGATGTCATGCTTGATTTCTAGAAGTAAATATTGGCACGTTAAACATTTGAAAACAATAAAAATATAACTTGCGAAAAATAATAAGTACAGATATTTTTTTACTTTTGACAACCCTATGGCGAAGCATGTTGGCAAGATAAATAAAATACAAAGTATGTCGTATGGAAATAGCTCACCCCTCGTTGCCATAGAGACCACCTCCCGCACTCTGCCATATCTACGTGAATTGTTCCAGGCCATGGCACTATTTGTAGTGAACATTTTATTTGCCAATTCAATTGTGCCAATCATTTTTGTACACTGGTGAAACAAATAGAGGAATTGCGGAACACGGAGGCTTCTATTTTGGGCAAAATTCGAAGTAGACTAAGAATTTATCAGTATTATATAAATTTACTCATGAGAAGGTACATTCCTGATCGAACTATATACATATACGATTCATTTGACTGACTATATTGTAAAGCTTTTATTATATTCACTTGAAATTAAATTTAAACCTCCTTCTAATTCTCGTATCGGAATTAAACTATGTATGTATGTATGTATCGAGGTTGTTCCGAAAACCAGCGCAAACTTGATTTTTATGACTTGTGTTAAATATTTTAACATAGAATTAATTTATCAGGAACTACTTTAAAATAATATTATGTATGTAAATTGACTACAGCAGATATTAAATTTAGAAATAGTGTCGCTAATGTTAACGATAAATATAAATATGCAGGTTTCGACAAGAATAGGTGATATCACACTTATAAATAAATATCACTTTCGGTTTACCCAGTCTGTACTGAATATTAACCAGGTAAAAAAGGAAAAGGTTTTTCATTTTAGAAATCAGTTTTCTTTTAGTAAAAAAAATAGTAGCAACGTGGGTCACACATTACTAGTATTCTTGTTAACCCCCCAGTTAAGCTTGTGTTAGGGGTGGGTTTACGATGGTAGTGTACTGGGCGGGGTTTGAACCCACTAATACTTGATCGTAAGTCCGACGCCTCAGCCATCACGCTACTGCCGCTTAAAGTGTTGTTTAAGCATTTATACTTCTACCCTAATAATATTGTAAGTCTTTTTAAATTTTGTAAAGTTATATAGAGAACTCTAACTTCAGATATTATATTTCAGCTATTATACTCCGCAATCCATCAGTATGGGCAATGTGTTTCTATCCTCCCTTAACTGTCAATATACTCACAATTTTCCCATATATTGTATCAGTATCACCTATCGTATCTAATTCCCAAAAGTGCCTGCATGACGGCAGTAGGCCCGCCCCCTATTACGTAAATAGGTCTTAATTGTAATCAGTAAAACGTGGGCTATGTATGTAAGTATGTATGTAATATTATAAAAGTAACTCTGCAAGTGTCTGCCAGTTACTTTTCACAATTAAACGACTAAACCGATTATCATAACATTTAGTATTGTGATACTTCGAATCCTAGGGAAAAATATAGGTTACTTTTGTCGACATACCGAAGCGAAGCTTAAGTTAGTTATAATATATAAACATGATCCTTTAAATAATCGCTTATTAATAAGAGAGAGTTACTTTTTAAATACATTCTATGATGAAAGTTGTTCAATCCAACTGAGACGGACTAGATTAAAAGCAGTATTTTAGGCGAAGATAACTGTATTTTCACATAAACTACCATCCGCAGCATAAAGCGGAGCAGCACTAATAAATTAAAACAACTATTTTAGATTATGATTGCATACGCTCTGTCTGATTGATAACAGTCCGATCTCTTTGTCTCCTTTTACGACACCACCGCGAAGAAATGGGGTGGAAGAACAACAAGGCAACGTGCCCAATTGACGGCAATAGACTTGGCCTCTATTACGTTAGTGGGACCAAATTCTTATTGGCAAAATGTGGGTCTTTTAAACACTTCTGCCTACCCCTTAGGGGATACAGGGGTGAGCGTATGTATGTATGTATTTAAGACTATTACATGATTCTATATTCATGAGTTAGAGGTTGCAGGGCTCTGACTTACCGGCACCAGCCTGTGCGAGTTATGTGACCCAGATTTTTCTTTTTTTTTTTAAAGACATCTCCCGCTGTAGGATTAACTCCTATGTCGCGGGGGACTTTACAAACATTCAAACAACGGACACAAAGAACACCCAGACTCAGAACAACAATTTGAGGATTACACAAAGTGGTGTCCCGTGCGGGGATCGAACCCACAACACTCAATAATCACTCAGCAATATCCCTTTAATTTAAATACTATATATTTTCGAATCTAATTACCAAAATGGCGGATGACGGCAATAGGATTGCTCCCCTTTACGAAAATGGGACTAAATATATAATCTTCAAGTTTGAGCATCAATTACGTTACGTACATATGCCAGCGTTGTGCCTTTTCAACTTTAATATACATGTTATAGCGGATGTTGCATAAATTATTAATTCGTCTACAACACTTTTTGCTTTTAGTCTGTTATGAAGACCAAGATTGTATGACTAGGCTCTCTAATTGTGTCGCAAAAGCCGAGATTTGTTCCTCTGAATGTAAAGTGCCTTCTGTCTGATTGTGTAGACGCTGTGCCCGGTTACCCCTGTGCAAATATGTGTCTATATCGATCGATTAATCCTTATGACGATCTTGAATATTGTACGCTGCCCGCCCTTGAGGGTGATGAAGAGAGGGGGATGGTGAGATGGGAGAGAGGAGAGGGGGGATGAGGGAAGAGGAAAGAGGAGAGGGGAATTGGGCTTCCGGAAACCTCACTCATTTGTTTGTTACTTTATAACCGGTTTTCGGTGAGTGTGAAATATTTGTAAACTTTTTTGCATTTTGTACTTTTCTCCTATATTTTGACAGCTAATGGTGCTAAACCACAATTTCTTCGGCTTATTTCAACTACACTTAATACTATATGCTGAAGGAACGTCTTCGGTGCTCACCATACATTTGCTAATGAAGATTGATTGAAGGGGACAACCGCTGACATTCGTATTAGGTACACATAATAATGAGGACTTAAAATAAAGAAGCCTTACTAACCATACAGTTATCATACATCAAATACTGAAGACACATACATACACTCACGCCAATATTGTGGAAAGGGTAGTTAGAAGCGTATAAAACGCCCAAATTTTGCCAACCAACTGTACTGTTATCTTAAACGTAATAGAATAGTTTATTTATCTATTTGTTATTATAATTTTACAGTGACTTTCATCCACACGGTACGAGCGACGGCCAGAACCTAGTACATATAAATATAGATTAGTGGCTTGAGCGTGTGAATAACACTTGTGTAAATGCGTTATTGTCATATCCTTATTAAGCGCGTGTATTATTGGAGACTGGTATCATTCAATAACTGACAATGCTGACTATTATCTACTGGTACACTTAGAGTGCGTCATGACTAGTAGCCCTAAATATTCCTTCAGTTCAGTCTGTTCAATCGATAACGATTTTTATAAGATAGCAGTTAGTTCCAGATTAGCCTTCAGCAATAAGCAACCCGTTGATCTGTATTATATTAGTATATTTGTTTTAGTTTGGTGTGTAAAGAAGGTTTTCTTACAGTACCTATAAACAACACTGTAATCTATTAACCGACTTAGAATAAAAATATGTAGACGTGTAAGAATATATTCTAAGGTTCTAAGGTCGAAAATTTAATTTATTACGTTTTATCATTTATATACTACTAGCAGACCCTGCTGTGGCTAATAAAAGAACAATTTGCAATAAAATAATATTGCGACTATAAATTGAGATGTAAGCTATCCTATCTTTCAAGTTGGATCAAACTGCACACGGTGTGCAAATTTGATTAAAATCGGTTAAGTAGTTTAGGAGTCCATCCCGGACAAATAACAATATAAATATTTTGTTTAAACTTTATTATTTTGACTTATATCCGAAAATGCTTAAATAGCTAATAATATAACGAGACCACCATGTCTAAAATTATGCAGTTTTGTGGCCATGTTATAAAACACTCCACTTTCGTAGCTATCTCGGTCGGTTAATAATAAACAGAGTCGGGACCTGGAAACATGCCAGCTGTTGCAGTATCGAAAGTCCATTTTCATTAGGATTCTATCTTAAGATATTGTAGACAAACAAGGTAAGAGCTTTGTAGACAAACAATGCTTAGGTACATTGTATTGCCAAGTGAGTGAGGGTAAAGGAGAACCAACTCCTTCTCTCCTCTTTCCCTTCCCCTCATCATCCTCAAAGGCGGCAGCACACTTACGGAACTTGAGTTGTAGGAATCAATGGACGACGGTTGTTACTTACAATCAGGTGATCCGTCTATACATCTGTACTACATTCTAATAAAAAAATTGGCAAGTACCGAATGGATTAACGATCGATACATAATATGTAACTCATTATATGGCGATATACTATGTCTAGCTGAACTAAGACTACTGCATAATTTCAAAGCTAAATTTAGTCCTAATCGCTTCTGTATAACTCACATTGGATGATAACTACTATCACAAATAGTTTATTCTTTTTGAGAGAAATAAATTTGACATTTTGAATAAAAAAAAAAACAAAAAAATACTGTGGTATTTTAATTAAATTATAAATTACTTTTTATTGCTGTTGTGATACTTAAGTATCGATTTTATCTTCAAAGCTAGGTGATGCCTGCTGCTAGATTTCCTATGATTAGCCTTAAAAAGAAACTCATCTATGTCTACATGAACTCAAACTGCTATTCTGAATATGTTTACAATCTGTGTACTTGTGTGTGGCTCATGAACTAATGAATCGATTTTGAATAACTTATTTTACTTTTTAAAGTTGTGTTAATCGAGTGAACATCAGCCTTTTCTAATGGTTAATAAATTTAATTTAAACTTGTTATAATTAATTGCTAGAGTCTAATTATTTTTAATTAGCAAAATGTGGTTATTTATACACTTCTATCCATACCTTCTGGGATACAGATGTAAGCGTATGTTTGAAACAATAAATTGTAGAAACGATGACGTCAATAGGTTTGCCCCTATAACATAAATGGGACTAAATTATAAATAAAAAAGTACTTATTACCATTATTTTCATTGCCTTGTTTAAACACCTGCTTGTTACTGTTATTTCTTTCATATCGTTGTATTATGTCAATAAAACCTGCATAACATACGCGATATATTGATCTCTATGGTTTAAATCGATAATAGATGTGACTTTGTTTATCGTAATATGAAAGCAGCAATGACTCAAGGTTTTATTTCTTTGAATAATATTCGTCGGAAATTTAAATGTCGTAAATTTTTACAACTAAATTTTACATAGATAAATAAATAAATGAGAGTAGAGTGTCCCTAACCTTCTCGGCTACAGCCTGTTCGAGTGACAAGTAAGTATGCGGCCCCGAGGTGCTTAAGGTATTGATTACACTTCCCAATCCAACCTATCTATCTATCTAAACCATGTCAAAAAGTCCGCAGGTTTACGAGCATCGATTTCAATAAGACTTGTACAGCATAAAGCACAAGCAAAATTATTACCTATTATAAACAATTTTAGAACCGTGTACAAAGAAAATTAAAGTTTGATATGGAACGTTAGACGATTATAAACTAGTCATATTAAGAATGCCAAAACTCATAACTCACAAAAAAAAACACAAAAGACATAATAACTACTATTTTTACATCAATCATTAACTTTCTTAAAATATACAAATAGAGCCAATTTACAAATTCTAGAATAGCAATGTTGATTCGGTCTTCATTTTAATTTTTATTAATTGACGAAGAGGTCAACACGCCATGTTGTTGTAAAATCCTTGCGTTTTGTAAAAGTTCATCCCTTTTCTGAATATGTTGCAACTGCATATTAACAAATAGCTAACAAAAAGTATATTTACTTTTTGTTAGCTATATTAAATAAACACAGTGTCCATTTAATGTTGCATTCCAAATTTCGAGAGCGTTCGTTGTTCCGTGTTTTTGCCAATATATATAAATTCCACTAATATATATGACATTTCCCGTCACGAGCTATGTCTTTACAAGATGTTTACAAGTATATAAATTAAAATCGAAAATCTGATAATAAGAAAAAAATGACAGTAGGTCGATTATTAATTACGTTCAGTCTAATATACAAGACCCCAATCCCGTAGTGGGAATACAGTCACGCAGTACTAGGTTGATGGACATTTTCTGCATGAACTTAGTAATTTATAACGTTCATACATAAATTTTATTTCTGCCTACCTCGAAGAGGTAAATGCGTGTGGTTATATATTAAATATCACTCGTTTGGAGTACGTACCTGTAGAGTATTCGATAATTAGATGACGCTGCTCTTTCTCTATATTACATCAATTATTACAACAACACATTCTCAAAATAAACAATTGCGCAATCAATGTGTAAGCAATATTGACAATTTGTCGATGTTAATGCTTGTTTGGGCCCACTTAGTATTTGTATCTCATATTCCATCTTTTTGTACTTTTGCTTTCTTATTCCTTTTTGCTTGTTTTTCAGTTAGTTTTCTAGTAGCAGTTTTGCTCCCGCATTAGGAATAATAATTCGTGAGTCGTGTCGGGGACTTTATAAACATTCATACAGCAACGGACACAAATAACACCCATTTTAATGACTTAATTTTAGTTTATTTACTTTTAGTAACATAATAAATAAATGAAAATAAAAAGCCTTTATTTGTTTTTAGTTAATTACATAAAATTAACTACTTCCTATGTTTACTTAAATGTAAGTCAAGAATCCGGAGTTAGTAGAGGCCTCCTCCTAGGATTCCCAAATTTCCCTATTTTAACATATATAATAGCACACGGCAAAAGAGATCTGTATAGTATATTGTACACTAAATATTGTAATATCTGTCTGATGATTTAAAAGAGTAGCCATGAGTTTGTTTGCCCGATTTTTTCTCCTAAGGCTGAAGAGCCTTCTCATAACCCTTTCAAAAAAGGCGGTTTGAGATATATTCATTTCACATTTGATAAAGCAATCTATAGTTGCGATGACGCTGTGTATTAATCTATAATCTTAAATACTTTTTAAAACAGGTCGGATTTCAAATAATCGTCGAGCAGTTTTATGAAATAAAGACATTGAATTTGAATTTATTCTTTGTATTATTTCAGGTTGTTGTATGTCAAATTGTATGTGTAAAATTTACTAGGTATGAGATCCTTAAAAGCCTGAGCTGTGCATTTTTTATCGGCCTTTTATTATGGGCATCTCCCTTATTAGTCCTGATTTCTACGTCACGGGGTGCTTCACAAACATACAAATAACGGACACAAGTTAATTCCGAAATCAAAACCAAATTTTTCATTTTTATTTCCAAGGTGTCCGGATGATCTCAATAGTATTATCCCATATTACGTAAGTGAGACTGGATTATAACCTACAATAATAATTGAATGTATGTTTAGCCCCTGCCTACCCCTTCTAGGATACAGGCGTGAGTGAATTTATGTAGAAAGTAATATATAAGTAGGTTTAACATTTACTGTCAACGAGCCCTCAAACACAATGACTGTTGTAATGAATCATTAGGACTGCTCCCTATGTGGTTGTAGGTATTTCTTGACTAATGGCTGTTTAATGAATTAATGATTAGTTTAATGAATAATCGACTTAAATTACACTCATAGTTACTTTCTAGTTTCATACCGTTCACCAAACGTGCGACATTGTCACCTCTCTATGTGTTTTAACCGACTGTGTCTCTTTGTATATATCTATGCATGTATGTTTTTTGTTACGGCAGAGCCTAAACGGCTTGATGGATTTCGATATGTACATAGAAATAGCTCATGATCAAGTAACAGCGGACACCAAAATATTCCAGACTGGGCAACTATTTGTGGGTGACGAATTTGTCCCGTGTGGGAATCAAACACACAACCTCTGGCACCACAATTATTTAATTTTCTTTTTTTTTGGGTGTGGAAACCCCCTCGGGACGTCAGCCCATAGGGTTAGGTGGGACGGTGTGTTGGAATCGGACCGACTTAAACCACACGGTGCCATACTGCGCTTAATATAGGAGGAATCCGGGAATCAGAACGTTTAGGCAGGGACAGGGCAGTCAAAAAATATAATTATTCTGTAACGAATCCTGAAGTAATGCACGATAGTAATAATACCTTCAGACACGGTCGTCTGATCCCAAACTAAGCAGACCTTGTTCTAACTACAGTACCAAAATCAGACTGTTAATAAACAAATAATCGTCTAGATCTTACAATTATTTGGGTGGGAATCGAACCCACAAAAAAGCTTAGCAGAACCACCCAAGTTTCTTCCTATCTACTTACCTATAAATTTATTCCTTGTTACAACTATGGTCCTTTTCAGAGTCAAAGCGTCGTACCTTCCCTTCTCATGAACAATATAATACGTAGTTATACGATAGAAGACATTTGCGATCCACATAATTAAACAATAAATGATTATTATAAAATTTGTGCACGCATAAGTGTTCGGTAACAATAGAACAGTATGTATGACGTTGTTAGACTATTGTTGAGAGCGCCAGACCCGATGGCATTGACGTAAATGCCAAAGAAGCGATTAATAGTAGACCTTAGTCTCTAGGTAATAGGGTTAAGTAGTAATCAACCTTTTGGTTCCTTTTCTGTTCAGTATTCCTTGCTTGTTTTAACACTACTATTGAATTTTGCTGTCGAACGTTTATCAAACAATAATCTTACTAGTAATACAAACGTAATAGTTAAATTCGAACAAAATACCTACATACATTTCACTGACTTCAATGTCTATAATTTTTTCATCCCTTATATGTACTGCGATAGGTTGATGATGATGATGATGAACTTTAAATAAAAGAAATAGTATAGAAATCGATTTACTAATAATAATAATAATATTTATTTACAAATATTATTTACAAATGAAGATATCCCAGTACGATTCTCGGTACAGTACGATTCTCGGTGCAGTACGATTCTCGGTGCAGTACAATTCTCGGTGCAGTAAAATGGGGCCACCCTACCTTTTCTCGTAGATGTCGTAAAAGGCGAGAAAGCAATCGAACTCTTATTTTTCGAACAGTATATATACAGTCCAGTGCTCTGATGGCCATAGGCTTGTTAGCTTAATTATGTTATCCGGGCAGTTTTGGAAATCGAATGGGAAGATTGGGAGTATATTGACAGGAAAGGGAAAATAGAAAAGGAAGGAAGGGATAATTGTCCACTTAATGAAAGATATGAGGTATTGCGGGACGGCAATAGATACAAGTATAATTGTACAAAATCACAGACAATCATCATCTAGGCATCGCTATAGGCATTCTTTTTTTAAATATTGCTTATGTTACCAAGCATACGGCTTACTTAAAAGTGTTTTTGCCTTTCAGTTTGTACAGCTATCGTAACAAGCAGACATAAATGCTTTATGGCCACTGCGCATAAACGCCGACAAGACCAGGTGCAATAATAATAAAAAAATTGACATACGCGTATATCCAGAGGCAGTAGTAATCGCCAGTGGTGTCTCAAACGCCCAATTTTGGGAAACAATAATTAACTCCCATTTAGATAAAAGGGGGCAGGACTACAACCGTCATCCAGGCAATGCATGTCTGATAGATAATAGTCTGATCCCTTAATCACCTCTTACGACACCCAAGAAAAGATATTGAGTAGCAATATTCTACTCCAGCGAGGACCACACGGCAAATATATGAGGTAGATTTCATTTCAAACAATAACTTGCTCGGCTTGGGAAGCGAACTCAAAAGATTGCCATTACCAGTATACTACGTGACATGTTTTAATACCAATAGGATTTTATATACCTAATTTATGCTCGACTAGAAGGCCTGCCAATGGTGGCGTATGTGTCGGGTCGTTCGGCTCCCTTCGTCATCATACCATCATGTTATTACTTAAAATAGATTAGTAATTACATGAAACATTGTTTGACAATGACTGCATTGTCCTCACATTTTATTTTATGTGCACTGTAGAAGATTGTGTAAAATATTGGAAAAAGAGTGTCTTTCGAGTTTGTTGCCTGTTCTTCTCCGTAGGATCTACGTATTTGAGGAGGCATCTAGCTGAAAACAACGACTGACTTAGTCTGACCTACCTCCTAACTAGACAACTCAAAAATACCTATCATTGGTTGAATTGAAATAAATAGTTTTGATTTAATCGATCATCATGAAATTTTAAACACGTGTTACAAGTAAAATATCTTTAAACTTTACTTGAAATTTCAATTTCCAAGAAAGCATTATTTGCTTTGACAATCCTGTAACGTACAGTTTACGAGGTCACAAAATGTTAAGGAATATTTAGTAAATAATAGAGACACAGAACAAGATGTTCTGAATTATATTTGTTGTTGTCATAATACGTAAAACTGAGCAATATACGACAAACACTTCTCTCGATATGTATGTATGTAGTTTGTGTTCTTATCTGTCGGCGCCAGTAGGAGGTTTACATTTTTAAAGTGTATGTATGTATGTTTCTTTGTCAAGAATATCAATGGAATCGTGTTGCGATAGGGACATAGGGTATAAGATTTTAAGATAACAAAAAATGTGAGTTACCAAATAATGCAGTTGGGTTGGAGGGCGTGAGGGTGGTAGGGGAAAGAGGAGACGGGAAGTAGGGCGGCCGGTCCCTTCACTCACTCGGCAATAAAATGCAACGTTTTTTTATGCGATAAGGGGCAAACGAGCAGCCGGGACACCTGATGGTAAGTGACTACAAGTCAAGAGTCACAAGTGCGTGGCCGGCCTTTTAAGTAGGAGTACGCTCTTTTCTTGTAGGTTTGAAGGTCGTATCAGTCTGGAAATACGGCAGGCTGTGTGTTTTACCCCGCTCTCTCCCACGATAACGGTAACCGTAACGGTTTGACTGGCCTGTTGGTCTAGTGGTGACCTTGACTACTAAGCCAGAAGTCGTGGGTTCGTGGGTCCTGATGGTAAGTGATAACCGCCGTCCACGGACACCTGGGACTCGAGGGTCGTAAGTGCGCTTCAAGCCTTTGAGGGTGATGAGGGATGGGGGAATTCGGGGAGGGGGAGTTGGACCTCCGAAAACCTAACTAATTTCGCGAAAATGCAATACAAGCTTTGCTTCAAAACCGGTTTTCTGTGTGGTCGTGGTAAGGCACCGGTCTGGCCGCTCATTCATGCCTAAGCATGGCTCTACCACGATAAAAGCTAGTACAAGACTTAAGTTTGGTTTATATGTATGTATATACATAATGTGTATTATATGTTGGTACATTATGTGATCGTTTAATTTTATATCAATTTATTTATCGAAGGCAAACACATTTGTGTGATGAGTACACATAGTTACTTCGACTTGTTTCAATTGTAGAGTCATTGTAGAGCATTAAAGTCCGTCTTTGTAAAAACGTTGTGCATTAAGTTCCTAATAAATAAATAAGGTGTATTAATTGTTTACAAACCTACCACGTTTGTGAACAGTTTTTTAATCCATTGCACGACTCAGTTGCTTATATGTATAGTAAAACAAAATAATGATATAATTATAAGTTATAAGATATCCGGCCATTTAAGGTCGTTGCTATTTCAAACGCTGCAGACTCACTCACTCACTGCTACTGCTGCAGTTTCCTGTACGCTGTTAACCCAAAACAATTTCCGCGTTCATAGTTGAGCCGCGTTATTCTTTCCATCTTCGCAATTTGACTAGTTAATGATACTTTTGAATGTATTTTTGTTATTTAGTTGATGCGCTTGCTACGTTATGTTTATCGATTGATAAATATAACGTTGTTATTTTACCTACCGCTAAATTCTAAATTTACTTTGGTTATGTAATTTTAATCGGTTTTTATTATCTATAGAACACGTTAAAAGTAAGTCCACGCACGCGTGTTATGGTCAAAGAAATAATTACGAGTACCTACTTAAGACTTCTTACTATACTAGTATCTATATGTTTATAATATATATTTATTGTATCTTTCTATAATAATAGTCCCTAACTGCCGTAATTATACTCCAACATTTCTTGTCTATCACGAGTGTCTGTCAGAAATTGCTATGAGTAATAAGATTAGCGACATTAGTGACGTAAGCAATTAGAGTGATTACACTTATGTATATGTTTTTTATTATTTCTGTCATTCTACGTATAAAAATAACTTACTCATTATAATTCGTTTAATATTGTAAAGTGTTAGAAAAGAAAATAAGAATGTTTTAAAAAAGAAACAATTTTGTTTCATATTAGCAACAGCAACTTTATTTCATATTATACCTACAATTTCTCCCTTTACTTTCAGTAAAAAACTTAATGCTTATAGCAATTACGTATATCTCAATTAATTAACATGTAATTACAGTATACACCCCAGTTATCTTTGAATCGTTTAGTGCAAGGGAAAATCTTTTGCATATCGATACACGACGATTTTAGTGTCAAATAATTAATTATAGCAATTATATTATCATCGATAAAGCAGACAATGGTTCTTTGATTAACTCCTCGACTCCTTTCATTAAAAGATTTTCTCCCATCGTCTTATTTCTTAAGATTTATTTTATTAATTCGCACCTTTCACTAAATTCATTGCAATCACTAGGGCTCTATGTTGTCTCCAAGGATCTTTTTGTTCCATACAGTAGGCCTTCACTTTATTTAGAAGTAGTATTTCGCAAAATCAATCAAGCGATAAGACTGCCTCAACGTCTCAACCCTTATCCCAATTTTATTGAAGGTCCGTCCAATGTGTTCACTTCTTCCAGTCTAACATTCTCATTTTACTGCTTGCTCACTTTTTAGCCATATCTTCTTCACCGCAGTCCATTTATCTCTTCTTTGGTCGCCCCCTAACTCTGTATCCATCATCTTCCATGCATAAAACTTTCTTCACTTTATTTTGTTCATCCCTTCGCATCACATATCTATACCACTACAAGCTATTGAGTAGGTGTTTTCTATTCTAGTAGTATTTCCAGTCACAGTACAGGACATTATCGTACGCGATTCTGGCTTCTACGAGATACTTCAAGTCTTAGCATCCTCCCCGTCTATTTTCTATCCATTCCTTCCTTCTTTACTATCTTATACATAATTACATTACACATTATTCCCAGAAAGGTAGGCGTCAGACAGGCGGTTAAATAAAACACAAGGCAAAACTTACTATTTTGTTAGCCAATTTTTATTTTCAACGGTAGTTTATTAATGGTTTATTATTTGTTAATATTCTATTATGTTGACTATTCTTTATAGTTTAAAGGCGACATCTTTATTATATTTCCAAAATGTTTCTCCCCTGTCCTTAAATTTGCGTTCTTTGCCTTGGCAACATTGATAAAAGTGACTGTTTAAATCTTTAAGTTTTAAACAGTTTACGTATATAAAATTATCTTGAACGGTCATTTTGTCAGTGTTTGTGTATAAGATTCTTACAAAAAACACTGTTTTATTAAACGTAGTGCCTAGTTTTAATGAAACAGTCAATTGTTTTTCTTATAAGAAGAACTCTTGTGAGTGAACAACTATTTAAAAATCACAATCTAGATACATAAATTACTTCTTCGCTCATCGTAGTTTAACTTTTTCAATAATGACATTACAAATCAGGACTTGTCTAACAATACAAAAGCCCGTGATTCATTTTCTGTTGATAAATGTGTGTAATATGTTGTTCTTAGAAAGTATTGTATTTGCACTCCACGACTTACTTTAATATACCTACCGTTTCCGCCTCTTTATTTTGTTATAACTTGGAAGTAATGTTAATATATTTTGTTCCTGTACCGTTGCTCGAGTTCAATGTATCTTCTTCTATTCATGCCTTGAATACATGATGTGCATTAAATGGTGTATCACTTTTTGTAGTACTTTTAGACTATTGTGTATATTGAGGTTGGAAGATTAGAGTTTTAGTTTTTCCTAAACTCGATTTATTAACAGATTCAAAAGCCTTATAACAAACCTTACCTGATTGTTTATTAAGAGCAGAAGTTCCGTAATTGATATACGTATATAGTTACCTACTTATAAGTAAATAGACCACAGTACACAGTGTAACCGCATGTGAGTCACAGACGGCGCGGATGATCTCGTTAACATAAACATTATTAATCACGCTAATATTGAATACAAAACTTTTTGTTAAACATAGAATGAGGTCAATAATATGAATATTTATTAAATTTAGAAATTAGATACTCTCACTCGTGTAGCAAACGGTAAAGAAATGGCTGACTGAGTATAGTAGTCAGACAAGTTCAAAAGAGCATATAAGTAACGGAATCGCGGCCACAACGTGCTTTCTCATCAAACTATCAACCTAAAAATTGAATACTAAATGAAATTTATCCGTACGATGCTATAAATGAAACCAAACAGGATATACAAAATTAAATCGATGAAATAAGTATTCTGTTCCGTAGCAGGACAAAAATCAATATACTTACGTATAAAACCGAAATCCTTGCGATACAATATAAACACAAACACAGGTGTTATTGAAGTATCACGATTAAATTACACAATTAACTGTATAGTTACTACGTGCAATGAGCAAGTAACAGATTAAACTATTAATGTTTGTTGTTTTGATAATAACTTTGAAACATAAAGAACGCGCGCACTCTCCACGCGTCTCAGTGACTGACTGATGACGTTAGGTACGGTGCGCCGGTTGGCTTATTCTAAGCACCAAAACGATATAACAACTACATGATATGTTACCCAAATGTGTACTTTAAAATTAATGGGGGAAAACTTCTTTCGCTAAATAATAAAATCAAGTTCTGCTACTTAAGTTTCGCTCCGTATGCACATTGTGTATGCCACGGTCGTACACACATTTCTTTGACTTGAGAGAAAAGGCGAAAGGACATTGTGGTAAGAATGGCAACTTGTTTTATTTTTTTATATGTAATTGATTGAATCGGATTTTAAAAGTAATATCATATAAATGATTACTTTTGACATCAATATGACTTAAGTTAGTTACATTAAAGAGATCAGCATTTAATGATTGATATTAACGAAAGTGTTGCAAAACTTTTTAATTGAATGTCATGCACGGTTGGGAGAAGACATTGTTTTTTGCGGGACTATGAATAAAACGAAACGAAACGGATTGTTCTTCACCGCGCTGGGATGACTCAATTACAGTTCCTAACGCATTTTATATTAATGTTATCTATAGGTACATAGTTATTTCGTTTAAAGTTTAGCTTTTTAAATGTTATTACATTACATGACTATAACATATATTCTTTAATGATATCTATCTATTTGAGTATCGGTATATATGTATGTGTATATAAGTACAAAGTGGGACTCGTTGTGGGACCGATCCTACAACAAGTCCCACTTTTTGAAAACCATAATTTAGAGCAACTTATGGAATATATGGGAGGCACGCAAAATAAGACTATATCCCCATATTCTTGAGGAACTAAACTTATTCTCTAATAAAATAAGCTTCTTAAGTATTAAAAGATATATAATTTCATTTCAACAAAAAAAAAAAAAAAAAAATATCTGAGCGCTAGTTACTGCAGAAGCTTTCGACGACTTAAAGTTGTATGAATTCTCCTTTTACAACGACTTAGCTTGTTCATTCAAGAGGTACGTTTACGAAGAAAGCTCTTTTATATTAACCTAAACTTTACAGTAATAAACTAGACATACATACTTTAGCCGATGTATAAAAAAGGAAATAATATAAAGTTAAAATTAATTAACTCTTTCCCCTTCTCTCCCCCTCTTCGCTCAAAGGCGGGCAGGCGACGACTCTGGAGTTGCAGGTGTCGTTGGTCGGAGGTTGTCACTTACCATCAGGTGATCTATCTGTTCGCCTGTCCCCCTATAATATATATATATATAAAAAAACTAAAATAATGTGTCTACGTAGACAATATTTCTTTTATAAAACGAGAGTAGTAAAACAGTTACAACTGCTATGACGTTACTAACAGTAAAAAGAAATTAGATCACCAACGTTCGTTTGACGGCATCCTGTTTCTCCAATTAGTCGGCAGTTAAAGAATAAATCAAAATTGTAGGTTAGAACTCGTTGAACTTAGACTAAGCTTAGCTTAGCATATTAATCTTTATACTTATTTAGTAATTTTCTACGCAAAGGACGACACATTTAGCATTTAGTGGGATCCCAGCGCCATTTGCCTGTCATCATAATCTCTAATATGTATGTATGTAGGTGTATGTTTTATGGGTATGTTCAAACTTAGTTTTCTTTCTTTTTTTCTTTTAAAAGACAACTCTCCCATTCGAAATAATTCCTGTGTCGCGTGGGGCTTTACAATCAACGGACACAAAGAACACAACCAGACTCGGGACAACTATTTGTGGATCACACAACTTGTTGTCCCGTGTGGGAATCGAACCCACGACCTCCGGTTCAGCAGTCAGAGTCACTAACCACTAGACCAACAGGCCCATCAAAATATAAAAACTTAAATAAGGTACACAAATATCTTTTATAAATTAATGAAAAAAGGACAAAAATAATATTACATAAACTAAAATTTTTAATTCTTCATCTGTTTAACAACCAATTAATAATGATTAAAATATATTTCTTATTAGAACTAAATCTAACTAATCAAATCAGCGTTACATACGTAAGCAAGTCTTCGGTAATTAAATATTAGTATCAAATTTATTATTAGGTACCACTAAAGTAATAAGTTAAAACTTTGATATAATAAAAGTAAATTAACAAAAATATGTTGACACATTTATGAGAAATAGAGCATTCATTACCTGTGTCTTTTTTTGATTACTGTGATTTTTATTACTTCACTACTAAACTGTATCACAAAACTAATTTTATTTATTTCTTATTGAATAGAAAGCTGAACTTACATTTTTTTTCATGAACTCAACCCTCTTACATTGTGGGTTGACTGGCCTGTTGGTCTAGTGGCAAGGGTCTCTGACTTGCTGAGAGAAAGTCATGCTTTCGACTTCCACACGGGACAGACATGTGTGTGATTCACAAATAGTTGTTGCGATTCTTCATTATAAAACTATAATGCAAAAGTAAAATTAAGTTAAACAATGACTCCGATTCAGCGTCAAAATGAAAAAGTGTAAAGCTTCTAAAGTCGATCGCACGTACATACAAATAACAAATAAAATACACAACACTACTTACGACCCTAAATTATAGCACTATAACAGTGACAAAGTATTTTTACGTTTCACTGAAACAGTCACTCTCAAAAAAGATATCTGAAATGAATAAAACAGAACCCCCAATTTGATCTCCGAGTCTTCAAATATTCCATTGAAGATAATACAAAATAACAGGTTTATTTTGTCCATGGAAAGTCAACCGGTTTAAATTAGAATTCAACAAACGGAGTTATACATACAAACAGAAATATATCAATCAAATTTACCAGAACCAGGAAACAATAGTAGAAATTGGGGATGAAAAACAGAGGATAAATATGAAAGGGGTGAGGTACGGATGCTGTTTGTCACTCTTCAAATTCAATGTATTCATCAAGTGTCAGCCGCACCAATAGAAACAGGATCTGAAGAGGACAATGTCCATTTAAAATGATTTGCAGATGAATTATCGTCTGCAAATCATTTAAGCAGAATATGAATATTCTTATTATTGAATAAAACGCACAACACTTCCGTGCATAAACGTACCAATAATTAAAAATGCTCTTTTATTATGATTATATAATAGTACAAAGTAAACACAGTAGAAATTTAAATACTAATAAGATTAAAACTACCAACTACCAATAGACCAAAATAATATGTAAGAATATCATGCTAGAATATAAAATTTATACTAATCCAATTATTACATTATATTTATACATTATATAACCTATGAAATTGCCTTTTGGTATACAAAAATTTAAAGAATCCTTTTTTAATTCTGTTAATGTCTGCATAGACAATGCTATGCTTATTTACCTTGCACATTTTACGCAAATGGACCATTATTGTTTAGATGGTACCAACAAAATCTGTTGCTATTGTAGCCGTAGATTGAGTATCGTCAGCTTTCACGCCGTCTTTGGCTTTGGTTTTTCAAAATTTCCATGTCGGAAGATTTCAAATCAATAACGGGTTGAGCATTTGTTTGTAGTGTTCTTGTCGTTTAGAATTAATTGGTTGCAAATACATAAAATACATTTCAACTGGCCAGTACGTTTTACCTTCGTAGGTAAAAACTTTGTCAGCAGCAGTTGGTAAAGCCTTTGTCTTCCAACTCTCAGAATGGGAAGTGATGAGAAAGGCGAAGATGATATACGCCTGTCCAAGAGAAAAATATCTACTGATAAGTTTCTCTAGGCAGTCTCTAGTTATACACCTCTGCCTCCCTGATTACACTAGATGTTGCCAGTCCGTCTGGAGAAACGACATCACTGGACATGGCTTTTCTAACAAACACCTTAATGCTATAGCCTACTGTGCTGAGCATGCATGGCATCAGAGGAAACAGCAGCACATTTGCAGACGGACTGTGAGGCGGTTTTAGAATACCGGGCTAAGTACCTGAATTCACCAGGGTCACTCTCTGAGATCGTCGGTAACATAAAAAGGTTGCTGGAATACTTCGGGGAATTAAGGTGGCTCGAATAGCTTTTATCCCTACCAACGCAAAACACGCGCTTCGGCGTGGACTTGCGAAAATTTGCTTGCTTAAACCTAGACCTTAAACCTAAACCTACTGCTGGACGAAGGCCTCCTTTAAAAGACGTATTAAACACGAGACTTTTAATCAATGGTGAGTAGTTGTTCAAAAAATATAAGGTTGGCAACTAATAAACTAAATAAAGCAAGAGTTGTATGTCAGATCAGGTGACAACTGGATCTCGAGTAATAAAACTACAGTAAATTATAGATATTTCTCGTAGAAAACTTCGGCTGCTTTTACTTCACGAATTTCGCTGAGGTCGAAAAGCGACTGAAGCAGTGCGCAATTACGACCTATCTGATGAACCTCATCTAGGACGACCTCCTAGAATAGATGTAGATGAGTTAAAAATACTAATAGAAATGGATCCCAGGTTCACTTCACGTTGTCTGGTAGAGCAGCTTCAGTGTTCTCATACTGCAGTAGAAAAACAACTCCACGCTTTAGAAAAGACCTAGAAATATTCAGTTTGGTTGCCACATGAGTTGACGCCGTTTCAACTTCAGAAGAGAGCTAACGTGTGCATGGAACTACTTAGTTATCATCGTGCCAATGAGTGGCTGAGGGATGTAATTATAAGGGATGGAAAATGAAAAGCGCCAGTGGCTTGGACCTGGAGAAGCAGGAGTACCGACGCCATAATCTGACACGAGTATGTGTCTGTTTTTTTAAGTGTGTGGTGGGGAATAAACGGAATTATATACTTGAAGCTGTTGCCATCTAATACTACAATCACGGCCAATATTTATTGTGACCCAACTGGATAAAGTAACAGCGAGATTACCGAAAAATCAAAATAAAGTATACTTTTTGCACGATAATGCTCTGCAAGTTACCTTCGCTTGGCTGGGCTGTCCTTCTTCACCCACCGTACTCTCCAGATATTATGCCCTCAGATTATCATCGATTTCGTTCTCTACTTAGCAGATAAAAAATTTAAAAATGAAGACTATCTTAAAAGTGATCTTACACCCTTTTTTGCCGGTCAGTGCTGTATCGAAAGCGTGTTGAACACAAAAAGAGTTGTTTGTTGTTCAAAATATTTAATTTGTAGTCGCAATTGCCATAGATGGTTATATATTAATGTTTTTAAATCTGTTTTTGAATTCTATGAGTTTCGCGAAGAAAGCTTTGTATATAGAAGTGAAGTTTAAAGTAAAAACAAGGGATTGATCCGATGAATATGTGGACCACTGAGCTAATTAGTTTTTCACGTGAACGCAGCCGTAGTCACTCACATGCGACACGCTCGCTCGTGTGTGAGAGTACGGTAAGATGATTTCAGTTTTCAAACTAGGTATTTTTTTCCCAATATTTTATATCGTGGGGTTTATATGTGTTTGAATTTCGCTTTAATTTTGAATGCAGAATTTATTTCTAAATACTTTTTAGTAAAACTTATCACTTCTTTTTTTATCAAATTAAAAGAGTATTTATATAGTGTTTATTTTGTGTGGCACATACGCATCTTTCATCAATATACTGACGACGGCAGAACGACAGAAAGGATCTGGCTGAAATTTGAAACAGCGATAGATTATAGTGTGGAATAGTACATCGGATGCTACGGAAGTAGCGGTCAGCAAATACTTTTGCTATATATAAAAAAATCGAATAAGCCTTTAACATGGTCACTCTATTGCTAAATCGAGACATTGCTTGGGAGGTCTCAACAATGTTAAATACAGAGGGGGAGGTAACACGACCAGTGTCCTGTAATTAACCAATGAACTGAAGAAGTTTTGTGTATATTTTTGCAACGTGAGGTAGAAAGTTATTTTTGAAACTTCAACATTTACAGGTGATGTTTTGCTGGGTAATATGCATATGACTGTTAATCAATTGGTGTTCATGAGGTGTTCGAATTTGCCTATTGACATCAATATAGGTAAGTTCAGGGATATAGATATAGCGCGTTATATTTTATAGCTTATATAATTCGTCAAAAAATACTCTATCCAATACAAAAGGAATTATTCTAATCTGATCCATATTCAAAGAGCGCTGTTAAACAAAGAAATACAAAACCTTCATCACTTTATTTTTATTGTAATAATACATATAATATCGTTTAAGAAACAAAAAAGCTTTCTACATCAACAAGAGCCATATAGTCGATTCGTAACAACAAATCAAATGATTGGGTTTTAGTAAGCATTGATGAGTTCCACTATTCCACCTTTTGGCTTCATTGTCAGACCATCGCCACCAAGCTCAATTACGCCTCTACCTACGTAATTATGTGTGTATGTAGGTATCTATCTATGTATGTATACGTGTGTGTGTATGTATGTATGTGTGTGTGTATGTATGTATGTATGTATAATTTAGTTCCACTTACGAAATATGGGACAACCAGGTACTTTATATATAGATTCTACTTTTAAAATGTGGGTCCTCTGCCTACGTATAATTTGTATTTATTGGTTTACCAACATTTCTTTAGACTTATTATAAGCAATTCAAAGATTACATGAATTTATCAACAGTGTAGCAAACACTGATAAACACCACTTCCTAATACTATATGTGTATGTATAAATTATATTTATCGTTCGTCTGACCTTATGTAGAATCTAGTCTACTACTAGGTCGTGTGTTCGATTCCCACCCTCGTAAAATAATTTTATGATGAGCACGAGTATTGGTTATGTGTCTAAGTGCAATTTTTTGTATAATATGTATGCATTTAGGAAAATATAAATATGTTTATCAGCACTCTGGTCACCATAGTACAAGTCCTGGTTATTTTAGTATCAGACTGCCGAGTGACAGATGTTTGAAATAATTAATACATGTATTATTATTTTGAAGAAAAACTTCAGGAAAAGTTAGTTAAAGTAAGTTTCTTCACGGTAGAGATCTATTTTATGATCTCTCATTGTTACGCGTGAATTTTGATGAACTCAAAAAAACTAGAGTGACATACATACATTTATAAATACTCAGAATTCCGAAAACAAGTGAAAAAGATTACCAAGAAAACTCATTTACATAACAACAATTCGGATATACTAAATATAGATTCTAAAAGCCTTTTTATTTATTTTTTTACACTTTTATGGCAGGAAAGGGTAACAATCGAAGTGATAAATACCACACAGTTTTCTTTTTCAACTAAACAGTGAAAGTTGTAATATATGAGAGCAATATATTTTTTACACTTTATTTACACTCGAAATTTAAAAAATAATTCCAATTTGTGATATAGTTAGCATTTACAAAACCATGAAGGTTTGTAATTCAATACTAAGGATAAGTCTAGGTCGATCACACAATAATAATTATTTATGTAGGATTTTATGTAATAAATATTCAGCAGTCTTGGACTCACTCCTACAATAGTTCAAGTAGAACAAGATCCAACATGGCAGGAACAAAATACCCCGTCATACTGTTGCATAGTATCAATACTTTAAACGATAAAAATATTTAAACCCCACGCACCTTTGTATCATAGTATTCAATAAAAATATTTCACTTCACCAGACTTCACCTTGTTGTATAACATTTAAAATTTAATAACCTTAATGAAATAGTTGACAATTTCCAAGTCACTCAATCATCAACCTGCGAAATAGATAACTGCTCTGAACTGATTTAAATCTAGCATTGTGGGTTAGCTATACATCAAAATTTACATAGTGTTAACCGTAACCTTGCCGGGTTTTTTAAACTTCTTGAAAGATGAAATACCGAATACGATCTAATTGTCCTCTCAGAATGTCGGCTACGCCATACTCAAAACATCCGGACAATAGACGGTTACAATCATTTAACTGTGAAGAAATTGAAAACCTGCTGGTTATTCCAACATTACTATTAACTAATTTTATTTATTATTTTGGGTTTTAAAACTCATTTACTCAGTATTTACATCGTGCTAATATATCTGGTAGCTAAAAGCAGATTCTGATCCCATAATCAGCTGATTAAATTTCTCTTAGGGATAGCACATACACATCCTTACACCCACACACTCACTCCAACACTTACACACACACATACCTACTTACTTACATACACCGGCATCCTCAATCATATTACACCTAAGAGAATACCTACATTACTTTGTTCATCTCACACGTTAAAATTACGTTTTAAGTGTGTACCTACGTGTCTAGAGCTAGGAGAGGCTGGTCATCTATGATACAGGTACTACCTAAAATGGATACTAATATTTAGCACAGATTATCACTTTCTTGATACGCCCATTAGTTTATAACTTTGTTATTAGTTTATTGCTGTAACATTTTCTGTGCAAGCGAACAAATAAAATTATTAGTTTATTTACTTCAAGTGATTGCTACTGGAGACCGGATTGATTTGCATTCTCTGGCGCCTGGTACGATATTTTAAGAACAAAAGAACAATTTCCATTCTATTTTTTCCATCGTCTCATGCGGTTATTACCCCTTACAAATGAATCGATCTCTTCAATCCCTTGTTCCTATGTAGAATTTACTTTAAAGTATCTCTCGTAGTTGTCTAATGAAAACCATCATTATAGTATATATCATTAGGTTCTGTAATGGTTGCCCTAGCACCCAATCTCAATCACCCCCCCAACCTCAATCTAGCTTATCATTAGGTAAGTTAAGGTCATACTGAAAAGCCTAATATTAAAAGAAAGACGTCTTAAACAGCTATAAGAAGGATTTATTGCAGATAAGTGTGAATATACAATATCTTAGCGTTATTTAAGTACATACTAGTATTCAAGAGAAATATTTTTATCGCTTCACGTCAGATAAAGTAAATTAGAAACGTAACTAAAACTATTTTTTTATCATTATAGTTTCTTCACTATACATGAAGATTGAATTTACAAAATAATGATATCATTATTTCGTAAATTCGCTCCTTATAAAACAAGTAAAGCATAATATGCACTTCATAATTTGTATTTTATGAGGTAAGGTGAGTTGTTAATATTGACATTATTCTACATTGTCTTTTTTATTAATATTACAAATACTCTTCATATTTAAACACATTGAGATTATGTTATATGATAACTATTTAGTTCATTAACTGTACTTAATCTTAAAGAAATATTAAACCCCTTGTGTTCGAGCGAATGGTTTCCTTGCGAAGCTGTTGTTCCAAGAACTTCTGAAACTTTCTCGCAACCGGTTAGCTCTTCTGTATGTCCAGTCTCTATTACTCTTCGGTACGAGAGCTGAGGCGGCCATGACAGGTATTAAGCACAGGGTAATGATTAACACCCAGAAAATAATCTCACCTACTTCTGAAAAAAAAAATATATATTTTAGCAGCTTATTAATAGTTTGTGCCAGACTACATGTTTGGGAGCAGAGTAGCTTATTATTATTGAACAACTTTAACACGGAATGAAAAATAAATATATTACTAATAATAACTTATAACAATCGCCAGTCTTATCACACACGACGATTTCTTTCCATAGGACAGCGGTAGTCACCATCTAAACCATAAAAAAAATAGACTTTACCGATGCCTGATTTCTGAAAAACTTTGACATCGCTGCAAAAACAGATACCTGGTTGCATCGAGCAGTAAGTAGTAGATAGAACTAATAAACACCTTTATCACAAATAAGGGCAAGTGCAGACGTTGGAATGACATTTGTCACGATACTGACACAACATTTGCCGCTTAAACATTAATCCTACTTTCACTCATTCACGGTCGTAGGTTACTAATACTTACTTTCTGGGCCTATAAAAACTCGCCCATTCACAGTAGCGTTATAAATTTCCTTTAGTTTTATTTTAGACTCTTAATTAAATTACTTACCATTCTGTTGTTGTACGACAAACAAATTGTCGGTAGTGGTCATAGAAATTTCTCCTTCTACTCCCGTCAGCTTAGCCGCAATGGTCCACGGGCGTAAATCTATGATGCTAGGGTTGCTTATGTATAGAATGCAGAATCCCATGTACAAGGACTTGTCTATTGAATAACCAAGAGGAAGGTTGTCTGAGGTGAAACCTGAAAATGATTAAAAAGGATGTAAGTCATGAAGAAATTGACTTTTTGAGGCCCTTTTTAAAGTCAGTATAAAAAATAAATTGTTCTAGCACGTGTGAAAAGTATACACACGTAAGGGTTGTTTTATTATTCTCATTGAATAATTAATTTATTTGTAGATACTTTGTTATTTGACTTGTATAATTTTTAAATATTACTGAAGAAATTTGAAAATATAATAGTAAGTAATAAAAATTATTGATTTTCTATCACCGTTTTTTTTAATTGTGTAGGTATATTTGGAGAAGGAAATTTTCACATTTCTTCGTCCTAAGACTTGGAAGCGATAAAAAAAATTAGACAGAACTTACCAAATCCATCCATCCTTACGAATCTGCAGTAGTCAAGAGCGTGTTCGTTGTAAACACGCGCTTCTACCACAAGCAACGAGAACCGTCTCCAGTAGTGACGAACTAACATTTTAGCTGTTGGTGGAAGATATGGCAAAGAGCTCATTAGGAAATAGCTTCTCTATCTATTGGGAAAAATAGTTTTTCTACATTTAAATTACTATATGTCATAATGGCACTTTTGAGAACGTTTTTAACAAATTCCCTGATGATAGTTGTAATGGTTGAGGTGGAAAATAGATTTTTTCTACTGAGAATAGTTTTTTTTTTTAATGATTTTGTAAGTTACATATTTTCTACAGGTTAGTTTAACATATATTTATGAATCATTGTTGTAATCGTCAATATGACCAATTATTGTTTTGAACTCTTCTATAAACGGTACGGTAGTTTTAAGAATACCAAGTAGAGAATCATACAAAAGTTATGTTGGACCAAGTTGAAAGTTGTTACTTCAACAAAAAAGCCTAATATTTAGTGGCGAACGAAGAAGTCCTTTGCAAATTTCAATATATTTTTTAACGTTACCACTTTATTCCATACGGATGAAATTATTCTCTAAATAAAGTGGTAATAAATACAGGATAAAATAAAATAAATAAAGCATATAGGCGCGAACGTATGTTCACGCCTGTATCTCTTAAGGGGTGGTGGTTCTCAGAGTATATTAAACACCCACATTTTGTTAATTAGATTTTGGTCTTACTAACAAAATAGGGGCAAGACTATTGCCGTCACCCGGGCACTATATGACTGTACACATACTGTCGGATAGATAACACCCCTTAGTCACCTTTAACGGTGACCGGGTAGAAATAGGGTAGCCAAATTCTGCTCTACCGTGTACCACCACACGGCAATTGGTACAATAGTTGAATGTTAAATCTTCTGCATTTTTACATTGTAGTACATAATTGTATTTTTTCTGTAATCTAAAGTACTGGGTATTTCTTTCGACTACACAAATAGAATAGAACAATATTAAGCGATGATAGAGCAATATCAACTGGATCACTCAACTTCTGATTTATGCGGTTGAGGCTTCTATTTAGACTCAACATTACTTATTTGTATTCACCTATTACATCAGCATTTACGTTTGCCCATTGTTCTTTGGCTGTAGTGTTAACAAGCCCCACGTGGCAGCTCCACCCTTTGGCCTCTCTTACAGTGAAGCTATTGAATCGGATACCACATTCACCAGCATCCAAGCCCGCTCCTATATACTCAAAATTTTCGCGCGACATTCCTATAGCAAAAAAATTAATTGTATTAATTAAAATTTTAAGATTACTTAGTTTTTAGGTCAGTTTATGCCTCTTAAGCAACTGCGGTCACAGTTAATTTTTTATTTTTTTTAATCTATGTTTATTATGTTCTATGTTCAAATAAAAATGTAATACTAGAATGTGACGGAGCAGGCATTGTAAAAATTAATACGAAACTCAAATCAACTCTTATGTCAAACATTATTTGGGTATTTTTTATTCATTTTCATTCTGAGCTACATCAAAATGACCAAAGTAAACACGATAGGAAATGTTAAGTTCAAGTTAATTCAATAAACTTGTAGATCAATCCATGAACAAATTTATTTACGTTTATTATTAATTGTTCTTTAGTGATACTTACTTGGGAAAACATTATAGATGGTACCGTTACGCGCTCGGAAGTAGCAGTACCGTAACGGTGAAGATATTGAACAGCTCATAGACACCGGTTCTCCCTCCAGGTACATAGAAGTTTTGGGTGTCAATGCTGGTTCTAGAATACATTTTTCTATGTTAATTTTATGGTATTAGATCTAGCATTTCGTAGACACATATATAATTAATCTGTTGAGAGCTTACACTTCCCGGTAACAACCAGTTTGAGTTGGTCGAGGTATGTTTACACTCGGCAATTCATCCAGTAATATATTTTCTTGTAGGCAACCCAGTTCCCAAAATTCATTTTCCATGGTGGGGGAGTGGGGATTAAAGGCAGAAGTATAAAAGCCGACAGCGCGCACAACTGTCACTCCACCGTCGCGCGAGCCAGAGCGTCGCGCGCCCTACTGCGTCCAGTGCTAAACTCTCCACTACCACTCCATGCCAAGCTGGGTGTGTACAAACTTTATGTGCGCACCCAGCTCACCTACGCCGCTCCCTCTTGGTACGCCCTCACCAGCGAGGTAAGCCGCCGACAACTGCGCGCGCAGCAATCCCTTGCGCTGCGCGAAGTCGTGCAGGCCCCGCGCTACGTGAGGAACGATGTTATCGAGAGGGACCTCAAGATGGAAAGCCTGGACGCACACATACGCCGCCTCACCGCTACACTGTTCGAGCGAGCCGACGCCTCGTCTTGGGAACACATCCGGGGCCTAGCGCCATGGCACGCTCGACCACCAGATCGAAAGATCAGATCAGATTCCCGCGCGACCTGATTGCGGAAAGTGAGAATACCATATAAGACGGTGGTCCCCTCCCCGGGTACAACCGCATCCCATAAATAGACTCCTTAGTCTTCTGCTCCGTCGTAAAGGAAACCTCCGGTCGACCCGAGCGACGCCGCGGAACAACTCGCACTAACCCCCACAACTTGTTACAGTTTCTGCGACCACCCCCATACCCGCGAGCACTTGCGCCTACACCTCAGTAGATGTATTGTGCGCGGACGCGGATGGCCGCCGAAGCTGAAACAAGCAAAGAAGACGTCCCACAGACCGCGCTGCGGTGTGGGCAAACCACCAAACAAGACGCCGAGGGGTCGCACGTAAGTCGCCGCCTGTGTCGCTGGTCGCCCGGAGCTGGACCTCCCCAGGTGTCGCCTGGGGTCTCATCTGGCTCGGGCAGACCGCCTAGGCGGCGTGAAGACTGAAGCGCCCCCCCCCCCCTAAACAAGACAAGAAAATTTTCACCACAAAAATCACCCCACGACCCGCTCCTATTTAGGGGCGGCGGTAGAATCCGCTGGCAGGGGGCCAATGCCCCGATCCAGCTTCCACACGTCCTCTACAGGGCGTAGTGATGACTTTAGCGGTAACTGGCACTCAACTGTTGCCTAACTTTCTTGAGGATGCCTGTGTGAAATCAAAACATGATGGATGAGTGCAAATTGAAGGAGTGAAAGGTGGCTACTACGCCTTGTTAGTATATCTCGCTCGGAAGGGTGTTCGGTTTGCGTTCTCTACCTATGGGAATTCGCTGACGTTTATTTTCCGTTGTTATCATTTATTTGGTTGGATAGCCCAGAGTGAGTGGTAGGTTTTCCTAGTCAAACTCTTTTTGCATTACCGCCATGTAACTCCTGATTCAATAAATAAATAAAAAATGTTTTAAACTTTTTACAAATATTTATTGAAAGTGTGGTAGACGGTTCTGCAAATCCTTTTGGAGAAAAGGGCGTATACGTGTGTTACTAATTAGACTAATGACCATGTCGTCGTGGCATATGTATATATATGACGTAGATCGCAAAAGCACGAAGTCTTTTCCGAACTGTTAATTGGATGATGGGCATATATTACATAATGCTAGTTTAAATATTACTTCTTGAGAACACAACAAGGTATACTTTAAAAAAATTCGTACCGATGATAACAGCCGCAGCAACTTCGGAATCTTTCATTTCTTCTGGGATCAATAACGTGAGAAAGCCATAGTGCGTGCCAGTAGAGGTGTTTAAAGCGCAGCGCCAGATGCCAAGGTCTGAGAGTAATGGGATGGAGATGCGGAGCGTACAGTCGTGGCTCTGAGCGTTGGATTGATAGCTGGAGAATATGGTAACACTTAAAATTCTCTAACCTTAAACGTACTATAATACCTCACTACAACAGTAATAATTTTACTTTACTTACTACTACTACTTACTTTACCATATGCTAAAGTATCTGTCTGTCTATCTCTCAAGTTTTCAAATAGTTGAACCTTCTTCCGGATTCTAAATTATGAAACTTATTTTGATAATTTTTAGTAAAAAGATAGTCCGAACTCTGAAGTAGTAAATGGGCTACTAATAAAACTGTAATTGGTGAAAGTTTGAATTAAATTTTCTCGAAGTATTAATTATAAGCAAGCCAAGTTCCAGGTAGGCAAAAAAGGCTAAGTGCGATGTGTGCCTCATGTGGATAGATCAGTTGAAAAAAATACAGCATAGTTATGGTTAATAAAATGGCAAGATAAAAACTCTTAACGGGGATATAAAAACTACTCACTTGGCAATAGATCCATTGAATATGTACCTATCGTGTCCAACTCCGTGAGCAGCGACCAGGATATTATTCCTAGGGTCTCGGAACTTGCAAGCATGGACCTCATGCTGAATAGGTACTGAACACGTCATCATTACTGAATAGCCATTCCTTTCTACAGTTGTAGTTACCAGCGGCCTACTATCTGAAATTGTAGTTGTATATTCTTTTATATTCTGGCTACCCTGTCTCTAGCCACCTCATCGGCGGCCTCATTCTGCAAAATTATTTTTATTTCTGTATATAAGTTACGCGATTTCTCAGCTTTTTGTGAACTGATTTACCAATTCTTTTTTAATTATAAGGGGGTACTCAAACATTTGCTCCGTGTAAATTTGAAGAACATATTCCACCGCTAAAAATGAAAAGTTATTGATGAGAATACAGAGCCCATTTAGATAAATTTTAAATTTACCTAAATAAGCGCTTGTATAGCAGATTTCTGTAGGGTAAAAGATATTGGACGGATGGTTCAGGCTAACGACGGCGATAGATCCAGGTATTGAACCCAACCGTGTGGAAAACCAGTATGATCTAACTCTAAAAAAAGCATTTAGCTTGGTAGCATTACTAGCATTATTTTTTTTTGATCTTTCCTGGACTTTATAGTGATTTAAATATTTAAAAAAATGTAATTCTTTAATTTCTTTTATTGAATTTTTATTTCGTACGTTGGTTTGGTATCAGAGATTTTGATATTTACTAAAGCAGCATCATTTGTAATCCATCAATATTTGATATAACAAAACATCTTCGTGTAATCTTATCTTTCCTTATTGTTATTGAGCCTAGATGACTAAGACAACTTACTAGATTTTAAAATATAAATTATCTTACGAAATATTAAATGTTCTCGAACTGTGTCTGATTGTTCAGAGTGATCAAAGAGATGAATTTACGCACCCAGTCTGAGATAGGTTACCTTCATTCGTTAAAGTATTAACTTAAAAAAGTCTCACATCTGGTGTCCATGGGCGGCGGTAGTCACTTACCATCAGGTGACCCGCCTACTCACTTGCCCCCATCAAAAAAAAAAACATCAGAAATGGATAAAGAATGTTTCTGTACAAACTTAGAACAGCTTTTCTTTATTTTAGCTATATTCGCATGCAATAATATTCAATATTCGTGGGCTTCCGCAATCGTTGGCAAAACAAGACCTTTATGTAAATTTGATTTGTACTTAATACGACAGGTTTGAATACATAACAAGTTATTTGCTTAATCAGACATTGGAAAGTTGCCTATAAAAAAACTTTATTCTTGAAAGTTTCACTCGTTATTAAGATAAGATTTAATATAATAAACAAAATCGTCAGCTATTCTTTTAATTCTTCTAGCACCGTCAGCTGAGTGTTAACATTCTGTCTAACAACCAGGTCCACCTGACAGCTGACGCTAGTTTAAACCACTAGGTATCTCTAGACTATTGACTACACAAAGTTTTGGGACCTGACATTAACACCCGAAACCACCGTACCGTACACGTAAAACAGTGTTAAAATCAATTCACTGCTAAGCATAGATGAATTTCGAAAATCCCAAATTCGAATACATTGTATGTAGCATTTAAAACAGTGAGGACTATAGTCGACTAAATCCGGAATATCGCTCAAAGAATATTCAATAAATACCTCTGTTATGGACGTCCACGTAGAAACCATACTGCTGAAGACGTACTGAGCCAGGTAATCCAACTGACACTGTCCAGTACCCGCCGTGGTCTACAGTTACTCTTTCCAGAACTATCTTACACTTGCCGAAATCATCAAAGATAGTACGTCCAAAAGAGTCTGAGACCTTACAATATACGGCGTGTTCTGGACCCATCGACATTTCAATTGAATTACCAACAATCCAATGCAGGTTATCCAGGGCAAGGTCTTCCAAATCTGTTTGTGAAATATAGATTATTATACAATATACAAATATTAATAGTTTAAGTTAAAAGTTTTAGTTTTTAGAAGCTAATAATAAATAGCACAAATAATTGTGTGATGACCGAATATTTGTTCTGTGTTTGGGTGTAATTTATCTACAATATGTATGTATTAAGAAATATGTATGTTCATCAGCAGTCTAGTTATCACAGTACAAGCCCTGCTTAATTCGGAAACAAACAAATCTGTGGATTTATATGAGATGTCTGAAATTAGTATTATTATTAGTTAGTAGGTACATGCGATGAGATCCTTGTTTTAAATTTTTAATGCTTTTAATTGTTCGATATACTTTTACTGTATTGTTGCATCTACCCTACCCTACTACCATTAATATATAAAAAAAGTTCTAAAATTAAACAAAATAAATATTAAAAAATACTAATTACCAGCAATAGCTAGTAATTAGTTTTAGGCAGTTTTTAAACAGCCATAATTGTATACGAATGCACAAAAAGGAATGAATTGATTGAATGAAAATGAAAAAATTCTCATATACCAAAAATATTATAATAAAAAAAAAACTATTCATTCCTTTTTGAACATTCGTATACAATTATGTCTGCTTTTACCGATACGTTTGTCCGTTAACTATTACAATACTACACGCATGATAAAGGTACAGAAATTCCAATGCCTTGATTCCATATTTAAATTTAAATCTGGAAAAAGTTAAATAATTTAAAAATAACCACAGTTACCTATGACATGTACATTAACACTCCCTCTTCTTTTAATCTTGTAGCCGTATTCTATCACCCATGTTCCATTATGATTTCGATCCACATTTCGAAGTATATACCCACATGTAGCCTTGTACATTGGATCAACTTCTACATTGATCATTTCTGTGCCAATGGGTCCGTAAAGTATACAAGTTTCAGGCATAGACGAATGCTCTACACTGGTATAACTATTAAGATGTAGATATAGATCCTGACCTTCTTTGATGTATATGTCATCTTGTATAACAAAGTTTTCTGAAAACAATAAAGCTTATCATAAAAAAACTATATGAGGATGGCCCCAGTTAAATTTGAAGAAATTATTTCTTTATTATTGGTTAAATGCATCATGGTTTAGTCACATTGTAGTCGATTGATCCTTTTCGTTAATTTAGTCGTATTGACATGTTACCTTCAACCCGTAGAGTGAAAGATAATCTTCTCTCAATAGGCACGGATAACCTTGTAGCTCTTGCTATGAGAGTCCATTCGCCAATCATACTTTCTGACTTCAAGTTTATTACAATACCACATTCTACATCACTTTGGTACAAAATTTCAACATTAGGCACGTTATATCCAGGTATGAAAGCATATTGCAGTCCATCTGGGGTTATCAAATGACAACTCTCATGTTGAATAAATATATCTGAGCTAATAGCAATTGTATGACTTCTGTTCATATCCGTGATTATGTTTTGTTCCGCAATATTCTCAATGACTCTTTCTATACTTTCTTGAATAGGATTTGCTGCATCTAAAGGTGGTTAAATATAATAAATTGGATATGATATTCAAATATGTTTACAAGTATTGATGGAAGATAACGCTCGTTCTAAGGCCTCTAGCTAACCTTGACCAACAAAGAAAGCTTGATCAGATTAATTAATGAATTTGATATTAAAGTTTACATATCTTTATATATATAATTCTTCTGTGAGTGTGTATGTCACTGAACTACTCTCAAACGACTGGACGGATTTTGATGAAATTTTTTGTGTGTGTTCAAGGGGATCTGGGAATGGTTTAGATTTACAAATCAGCCCGGCAGATGGCGCTGCAGTCGGTATCTAGGTTATTTATCTATATTGATCCTAATCGCTTGAAATATCATGCAGGACAACGTCTGTCGGGTCCGCTAGTTCTCTATATTACTTTAACGTATTTTATTTCTTGTACTTTTTATTAATAATAAAATACATTGCATAGGTTACCTTCTTGTACAATATGGAAAGTAAGACGTCTCTCATCGAACAGGACTCCATTTTGAAATCTCCCAATAATGTGCCATTCACCGATGGTTTCTTCATTAATAGCACTAATATTAATTTGGCAAGCTGTATTGAAATTACTTATAATAACCCCTTCGGGCACATCGGTATTATGATTGTTTATAATGAACTTTTTTCCTGAAGTCGACGTATACGTACAACTCTCAACTGAACCAGTTCTTTGCGAAACTTCAACACTGAGATTAGTAGCCATATTGACTAAATGCTTTTGAGTTTCCAGACACTTATATTGTATGCTTGATCGTATGGCTGATCCTCGTCTGTAATAAATCCCCAAGTAAACAATTAAATAACTGTAATTAGCAATAATAATAATAATAATAATAATAGTTATGGATAATTTCAAACAACTTACTGTAAAGATTAAAAGTCAATGGAAGACGAACTTCGTTTTGTCCCAATACTGATCGGAATCTACCATAAATAAGCCAACTGCCAACATGTCTAATGTAATATTTTTAATAAGAACGCTACATAATGATGGATTGTCAATACTGCTTCTTTCAATATGTGGATATTTTACGGCCGTTGTGATAACCAGGTCCTCACCAGCTGGAGTGACGACATGGCAGGTGAAAACGTTACCGCTACTAGACACACCGGAATTGACTGAGCCACCAATGTGAATGGGATGAGCAAAGCTTGTTTCATTACTAGAAAGCCAATTTCCTGTGCTGTTGTTGTTGTTGTCTGAAAACACATTTTACTATAATAATATAATGATATAATAATATATATAAGAAAATATAATGAGAAACGAGACTATGATCCCAGGAACACAAGTCACTTTAAAGTAAGAAGAATTTAAATAACACTCAATAAATAGTGACTCTTTGAGACGAAGGAATTGAGCGCGTTTCTTACAGACTGTTGTCTGTATGAAACGGGCTCAATTCCTTCGTCTTTGTTAAATAATAAAATAAATAATATAAGTATATTCAAGATATCGATTAGAGATTTCGCAATTCTGTTGTTTTTTTATTTTAATTTTAAGTATGCCAAGTAAAAAATAAAATTTAAAAAGGCCGTTGAGCTCATGAAACAATATATTTAAATGTACTTAATCCAAAAAATATTTGCTATAAAACTATGAAAAAAACAAATGTTTATAAAACTTACTCCAGGTAATAGTAACGAGTTGGCATCGCGTTTCACCATTGTCTTCAGACTTGCCACATAACTTCCATTTTCCAATTAAATTGTCATCTATCGGTCCAATAGTTATCCTGCATGATACATAATCACTCTTATGCTGAACTGTAACTTTCTCCATTTGAAGTACAGATGCTTCAAATGTCGTCTTATTGGGAGGTTGGATATAACAAACTTCATTAAACGGTTGCCGGTCTAAGGATATGTCTATAACATTTTCCTTTCTTGTATAATGGGTAATTTCACTTAACCAATATGTATCAAGGTCTTTTAAATCCGTCTCATCTGCTACTATTTCTTTTTCCTTGGGCAGTGTTTCTTCTTGTCTCACAATATCATCTTCTCTTACAGTACTGTAAGCGCTTCCTACAACAATTGTTAATGTGTTAATAAAATTTAAATAAACCTAAATAACAAATTATGTATCCACTATTGAACATTTCCATTTCACTTTAAGTTTACGTCACTTTTCTAAACTTTTCTTTATATGTATCTTTTTTAATTGTTCAAAAACTGAGCAGAAGAAACTAGATTAGTTTCGAGCGGTCAGCTAACTTGAAGGTTACTATATTTCCTGATTTTTGGAAGTATGCTATTAATGATTTGATGAACACTTTTAAAACAATCTAAATAACGCTACCTGTAAGCAGTATAATAAAAGCCAAAACATAACACAACCACGTCATGTTAACAAATATCACAGACTATGAAAATATCCTTGAGTATGTTACGAATCGCTCAAAGAGACAATCGACAGCGAAGATAACGATAATCTAGTCTTTATATAAATCCCTAATAAATGGCTATTGGTTAATGCGTGTTTCATATGTTGGTGGTATCAGATCTTGATAAAATTTAGTAAACAAATATGGAAGTTGAAATCTCGAACCGGATTCAGACGCATACTATTAACATAGGCACAACATAGAAATACCATAGGCTCACGCCTCCATCCCCAAAGCTGTATAAAATATCCACTTACTCCCATCTACAACTTGGGAAGTCTAGAAGAATTAAGACGTTTCCACACGAAAAAAAAAATACTTATAGAAGTGTAGAATTTTCTGTATGGATCATTTTTACTCGTGCTAGTATTGATACTAGTGGCAAGATGGAAAGTAGATTAAAATGTCTCTATGGAAGTCATATTATCAGCAAGTGAGACCTGAATAATGGGTGCCTGCTATATTATCAGGACTTTAAAAAAACATGTCTGGTTTACATATAGTGAGTGTGGCTTCTTGCGTGTCGCACCGCGTGATGCTAATAGAACATATGAAGGCGAATTCCTAACTATTAATCTAACTTAATAAGGCAATATTACTGCTTGTCATTTAATGCATCATATGGAATATATGTATATTAAGTAAGGTAATAAGGGCGTTCCTTCGGCCTTTCGTAATTATCAGTAAGAATATAGAAAAGCGGGGTTCGAATTCACGACTGGGGATTAAAATTGTTTACAAGTAAAAGTGGTAAACTATCGGGAGTTCTTGTTTTCAAAAACTATTTATCTGATCATCTATACACCGTACCAACTGTAACTAAGGAATATTATACTTTTTATCATTTTAAAAGACGCAATTCTAATATTCTTTTAATTTTCTTTGGATAAAAACTGTGAGAGATACGCGACCGAGGATCAATCGATTTGTGTTCATTTGTTATAATTATAAAACTGTTAGTCTTATATGACACTGAAAGTACCTTTCTGTAAATTCATGATTATATCAGGGTTATTGGTGATTAGACCGGATCCTCTTAAAAGGTCATGGGGAGGTCTTTTACGACAATTTTGATCCCATATTGTGTTATCCAAAAGGGAATTATTTTCGTGACACTTAACTTCTTATGTTATTTTTAGAAAAAAAAAAACAGTTTTATACCTTCAATAATTCATAAAAACTCTTCTTATTACATGATTGGTATGCATTGATTAAATAAATAAATAAGTTATCCAGCTGGTTAAAAGCGATATAAGGATTTTATTTTAATTTAATTAGGCGATGTATATACACTGTTGTTTATCGCTGAATAATTAGTAACCAGACAGAAATAAATAAATAGAAAAGGCCTAAAATAAAAAAGCGATAAGAATATTAAGTTGTAGAAGGAAATAATGATAAGACCGGACCGGACCGGAGTGTAGTCGGAGGAGGGCCGACAATGCCCAATTGCGGCCTCCGTAAATGGACCCGAGGGCGGAGTACATGGGGTTCAGTGCACTGCCTAGTGCTCCGCGCGCCACCCTTAAGGAGTGATGGTGGGGGGACAGGCAACATCCTTTTCCCCCTGCAAAACGAAACGGGGTCCGCTACGGCGGACGATCACCTGCTGGTCGCGGAAGTTGCTCCCCTACCCTCATCCTACCCCCCGCCATTTTAAAAGTTTAGAGTCTGAGGTGCCTATGGGCGGCGATTGTTACTTACCATTAGGTGATCCGTGTGCTCGTTTGTCCCCTATGCGTCAAAAAAGGGCTGGGACTTTCTGGCAACAGGAAGTTCACATGTATGTGACTCTGACATGCTAACATTAAAAGAAAAATCATTAAAAATAAGTATTTTGGAAGGTTTAAACACTACTTTTTTATGGCAAAGAGATAGGGACGAATGGACTGGTCACCTGATGGAAAGTAACAGCAACTCGCAACTCAAGAGTCGTAAGTGCGCTGCCCGCCTTTTAACCCTTAAACCACCCGATGAGTACGGAATGACGAGTAGAATGTAGAGGAATGGGAAGTTGGGCCTCCGGAAAAACATAATATCAATAATATATACAATAATTTTACTTTTTGAATTACGGTATGAGCGCGCAATTGTAAATCAGGATATATTTTTCTTAAATAATACTTACAACGTGAGTCCCACAAGGAGTGGGTCTACGACGGTGGTGCACTTTGTGGGAATGAACCAGCAACCTCGTTTCTTCGTCGTTTAATATCAACAATTATTTATTACTAGCCATCTCTAATTTATATTTTTTTCATCGCCTAAAACACTACGATTTCCAATGTTGAGCAATAGAGCCCCTTGTGGTTCTGAATCCTCTTAGTACTTTCTATTTTAGGGGGCTCAGGCCTAGCGGCTATCGTGTCATCATGTAATTTCCTACCACCTTTTCATGAATGATTTGAAACGATTTGTCTGTACCAATTTCCAATTAATAAAATTACTTATTACGTTGATAAATGTGCAATCATGCATGTAACGAGAGGCGAGATTGTAGGATCTGAAGGGTTTCAGCATTCCATACACCTTAGACGTCTTTCCGCAAATGACACGTACAAGCACCTAGGTATGATACAGGGGGTATAAATGAATTAATTATGAAGCAATCGCTACAGTACAGAACGTGTCTTTGTCCGCCTGAGAAAAGTATTAAAAAGTCGATTAGTTTGGGTGATCATAGTGTGCGGGCCTATAACGATTGATAACTCTGGGATACTTAGATGAACTCAGAGCAAATTTGATGCCCTGGATAGAAGAGTACGTACTAACCGCATATAGAATGTACCATCAGCCTTCATCAGCGATGAGATTGCATATCCCGAGGCTTATCACCTTATGGCTGTTGAGTTACCGCACTAGAGGTACATATGTGCCCGACCAAGTTTTTGAAAACGATTGTGCCACATTATACTGGGATCGATCTATCAGTACTGAAAGGACTATTGCTGCCTATAAACCTGATATAGTGGTGATAGGCCGATTAGAGCGCCGAGTAATATTGTTGATATGACCCCATGAAGACAATATCATAAAGGCTAAAAAAGGTAAACCACTAAAATACCTGGATTTGGCCGGGCCTGTTGCAAAGTCCTTCTTGATACGGCATGTATTGTAAGGGGGTTACAATACAGTCCTGGTCCAGGTTCAGGTCAGGTTCCTGTCTCTGGAGCCCTAACCACGGGTAGCTTTGTCGTAGGTGGGCACCAAACGACGATATTTTTTTTTCATTCATGCTTTCAAATAAATATATTTAGTACTTAATACAGAGTTCTCTTTTAACTAACAAAATTAAAATATAATCCTGATTTGACTCACTCACATAAATTAATCCGTACTAAATGATCGGACCGATCCGAGTGTCACTGTAGACACTATAAAAAAGAACGAAGCGTGAAGGGAAATAAGGAACTCCTTAGCAGTACAGTCACTCGTTGACCACGCGAGGTTCCTTTGCGACAACGCAACGAGGCGGTGCTGATCGGGTGCCTCTAATGAGCTGTGACCTTGAAACGTGAGAATACGTAGTGACGTCAATAAGTATTCGAAATATAAAATCGCATCACACCACTTCAGCAATGCGGATTGCGAATAATTGCACAAAACTGCGAACTACTATTCTTTATATACTGAGGCGGAATAATCAAGGAGTACTAAAATCCTTATCAGTTACGAACTAAAAACTTCTATTGTATAACTGTCCAATAAATAGTGTACAATCAAATATTATCACACAGTCCGTGTTACCTCTTAACAAAATGAGGTTGTGTTTCGGATTGGCATTGGCCATCCTTATCACAGGTAGGCTTATTACTTTTCTAAAACAAACACTTAATAAATTAATTTCATTCATTTAATAACAATTGACTTTAAAAAAGTAAAGCGGCCTGCAAAATGCGAGCAAATGAAGTTGTACTGCCACGTTGTTAGGAATAGGTTAGGTTGTTCAGTCAAAATAAATATGTATATGAATTACCTTCATAAAGTGTAAAAAGCTTTAGTGCGCCTGAAGCAATATTTATACATTTATTTATTATACATACATACATACACTCACGAATGCCGGAATGGGTGGACAGAGCCGATTTTAAATGGATTTCAGTTTTAGATCCAGCTATTGAACTATCGTTTTAAGCTTTCCAGAGTTCAAGAAAAAATATTCCAGGCATAACAACAATAAAAAATTAATAAAGAAAAATTTTTGTGTGAGGATCGCTAAAGTCAATCGTTCTGTTATATATAACTTATTTATAAGCAATTAAACACAAAGCTGCTGCCTACTTATTTCTTAGTTTGAACCAATATAATTATATTTTATGAAAGATCCAATGCATAAATAATACTTGTTACTGATTTAATAAATGTCTATTTAATTATATTTATATAATTTAACTATTGTTAATAACTATTCATGGAAACGCTAACAATAACAAGCCTAACCAAATCATTTCGTATGTGGAATGAAATATTAACAGATGTGTTCCTATTTATAAATATTTAAATTAAATTAAATAATTAAATGCATATTTTTTTAATTGGCTTCATAAATCAATATATCTTATTTTTCCCAAGACCTTAAAATAACGGTTATTTTCATATATATGGCATATTGGGTCCTCGTTATTCTTTAGGACAAATTAAATTCAAATCTGCTGTATATTTACTTCATTCCTTTATATGCAGTAAAACTTAAATATGTTTATTATTGGATTTAAAAAAGAATTATTGAATTTATAATCGGTGAAGATATTGCGATATACATATGTAGATACAATACAAGTTAGAGCCGCGACGACTTTGAAATGGAAATTTTAAAGTCGTTTATTTACGTCTAAGCCAATGTAATTCATATTTACTATTATAGACACATGCATATAGCTTTTCCATCTATCTTCTACGATAAAAATGTTTCCTTTTGTGCTTATATTGTGAAACACGATGACGAAAAAAGCAATCGCGCTTATTGTCACAGTGTTTACAGAACTATTTAAAGATTACGTCAGCAGTACAACCGGCGAAATTATGGAGAAAATAAATTAAAAAAGATTCCGTTCCGACTACAAGAGACCAGCTATCCTAAGATTATTGCCACCATTCAAATTCTTCACAATCAGTATGAAATTTTCTAATTCCTCATGAATTATACACATATCTATATCTTTTCTTGTTATAACTTAAATTCCGTCAGTAATATTCATCATGATCGCTATTTAAACCATAAAACTTTCACTGCTAAAGAGCTAGTAGCTTTTTACTTCTAAGTTTTCCAGGAGGTTCCTCTATTTCAAACCAACCTGCAATTTATGTACATAATATTATTATGTGCATCTCTTTGATTAGGAACAGCTCAAGTGACAAACGTTCTCAAAAACTCACATTTTTTTATAATACATGTTAAGATTAAATTATCCGAGTTGCCTTGTTACCCCACTGCGCAAGAACTGCGCTTTTTCGAGTGTATGTTGGTATATGTATATACATACATATGTACCATGTATGTATGATATTACTTTGTTTTGAGAGGAAGCAGAGGGTTAGATGAATTACGACATGTGAGGTATCACTTTACCTGTTTAAAAGTGGAAGTGTCATATAAAATTAATAGATAACATCAGCAAAAATATTATAGGAAGTTAATAAAGCAGTCGGGATTTAAGTATATTTTTATAAGAATTTTACTTGATCAAAATCAATAAACAATATCTACACCTTTAGGTTTAAGGCAAATAGATTTTAAGTTTCGTTTTGTGCTTATTTTCCAATCCGTATTTAATAAGCAGTATCCTATTCTCCATATTTCCTTCGCTTGTACTTCTTCTTCGTCTTGTTAATACCTTTCCCTATCAACATATTCCCAATTTTACAATTTTTAATCAAGAAAGCATCCGGTTACCTTTGCCTTGCTCCCTATTATGTTAGTGGGACAAAATTCTAACTTGCACAATATGGCTCTTTAATATACGTCTACCTAACTTTTAGCCTGTACAGATGTAAACATATACACATCAAATATTACACTTTAATGTTGCAGGTAGCGTGTTTGCGACAGGCAAGGATTCTACTTCGTATGAAAAATTATCAAGCGACCGTGATGTTGAAAATTCAAGTATTAAAGATGATAACACCAGCGTGACACGGTTAAATAAAATCTCACACATCGTGAGAGATTTAAGCTTTTTAGATATAACATTAAGTAAGGTATCGTTTGAAGAGGATTGCTATGTTCAACCCCCAAATGGCAATTTAATAAAAGCTGATATTTTTGAAATGGGAGGAGTGGAGATTAAAAAAAAAAGTGATTTCGTCTCATGCAGGGTCACAATTGGTCCCATGATTCAAAGTTTGCTAGGAAATTGGGAGTTGTGCGGTAAATCTACCACAACTGAAGAAATGCGCTGCCAACCGATTACTATTACTCTTGGTGAGTTGTTGTGTTGATAACGAGTGATTTTATAGTATAGGTACAGACCTACCTACAAACCAACCTGCAGACGTATTCAAGAATAACTACGAGGTATGCTGTTTTTGAATTTGCAACCAAATTTTTTATATTCTAAACAGCCATTACTTAATTTTTAACCGACTTCAAAAAGGAGGACTTTCTCAATTCAAATTGTCTGTTTTTGCCGCTTGTACTAGTTTTCGTTTGAAGAACATATTCGCCTCTAACATGGAACATTAAAAGATACAAATGCAGCCTTATTATTTTTTTAAAGTATGTTCGCTGATTCTGTTCACACCTTCTCAATTCTGTACATGCAATCAGTTTGGTTGGCAATGTTGTAAACTTATATGAAAACCCAAACGCAACACTTATATGAAACTGTTCATAGAACACTTAGCTAACCATTTTGTTTCTTGTTTTCGATGGCGATCTTACGCGCCAACAGAATGCATCACTACCCTAGTCGATTCTATTCGATAAAGTCGCTTCGATGGTAGCATTTCTCAAATTTAGTTATTGTAAACTTGATGAGATACAAGAAAGTCTTAGTAAATAATTAAAGAAATGACATATGAAATGAACAGAACATAATTATATATTTATAATATATTTATTATTATTATTGCTCGATGCTCGACTATGTTGTAGTATAGTGCCGTAAGACTTACAGCCTATATCATGTATTTTCTACTATGGAATTGGTATCTTTATGTGCGATTTTATAATTGTGTTTACTTTATAGGATCGGGAAATTGGAGATTTTATAACCGAACACAGTTTACTCATCCCGTCCACTTTGGTGGTTCTGTCAATCCTGGAGTCTCTTCAAGCGGTGTCGCTGAAACTTGTCACGTCATCACTCCAGCTGGTGAAGATTTGGTCATCACGACTGACGTTAAATATCCTCATATTGAAAGGAGCACTGTGAACATTAACAGCTTGTGTAGTGTCATCATCGGAAACATTACGCAGGATATGTTAGGCACCTGGCTTATTTATGGCACGTTTAATTCCATACTTGAACGATCTGAAGTTCGCCTTCCGTTAGTTTTTGAGCTTTACGGTAAGTAATTTTCTTCACTTCTACAACCATAAATTCTAATAATTTACAATTAGATAATTTAATTAAAATAACATTACAGATGAGAATAATCCGTATGCCCAAGCTTATAATGTCACTGATCTCGAAATTCAAAATCATTTGGTTCACGTTGGTAGGAACCTGACACTTGAAGTTAGCACAAGAACTGGAGAAAGAAAAGACTGTATTTATACAGCACCTTCAGGAGAAACATTTAGTACAAACAATGACAATTATGATGTACCTGAAGGGGTTTACCTCAATAGCTTAGATACTGCTGCAGTATGTCAAGTAGTCTTTAATCCTATCACTGAAGAAGCAGTTGGTGAATGGCAGATCTCACTTAGGGTTCAAAATGGAGTGCTTTTCGAAGAAAGACGTCAGACCTTCAGAATTATTGTAGAAGGTAAGCATAAAAGTTTTGTGTAGGAATTAAGGACCCATCGCAGAAATTCGCAGGTTTTTGCCATCGTCCTACAAAATATCCATCATGAGGATGATTGGCACTCCACCACTGTGCGCTTCTCCAGAAGCTTTTTGCCTCGCACAACCAGCCTGTGAAACAAATTGTCGTCTGCCGTATTTCCGAACAGATACGACCTTCAAACCTTCAAGAGTGTATCCTATCTAAAAGGCCGTCAACGCACTTGTGACTCATGAGTTGCGTTGTCCATGGGCGGCGGAAGTCACTTACCATCAGGTGACCCGTCTTCTCGTTTGCCCCTATCACATGAAAAATAAAATTTATATATACTCGTATATGGGGCTAATGTGACTAATCGACTTTGCTACCGACGGTCGCTTGAGTTTTATATGGATTCACGTTTACCCCATGTTGCCTACTCTGTACACAAATCTGATCTATGCCTTTTTTTAGTATATTTCTTTAAAATGTTTCTCTTTGACATTTCACAAACGCCCACATGTTGCAGACTATCCAATAAGGAATTTTGTATTAGCACATATTACTTATTTTAATTTTATTTTCTTATAGATCCAGAAAACCCTCTGCAAGAAGATATTGTAAGGGATATTGAATACTTAACTGAAGAGAATATAACTACTGATATGAACACAACCCACAAAATTGCTATCAAAAGAACATTTCCTATTGAAAACGAGAGCTGTCATCTGATCGCCCCAGATGGCCGACAATATGCCTTTATTGATGGTTTCAATGTCCCCAATGTAGAAATCATAAATGACAATATAGTAGAATGCGGCGTCATTTTGCACATTGTAGAAGAAAATATGATAGGCACTTGGACAATTTTAGGTAGAGCAAGAAGGATTCCTCATTCTATTGAACGAAGATTGCCTGTCACTATCCGTGTTGAAGGTAATCAGATTCCAATTGGTAATAAATGTACGCGTATCAAGTCACGTAAAAAGATAACATAATTAAAACCGTGTTAACGATTGATAACGGATAAGCATAAAAACATAATCTATTGTTTCAGAAAACTTTGTATTACAAAATGATATACATATCAGGGAAGGAGCAGATTTATATCTGCATTTGAATGATGCTATTTCTGTACCTGAAACTTGCATGTTGATCGGGCCTGACGGGAATGAGTTCACGGAAGTCGAAGCTGACCCAATCCACGAGTCTGCATGTGGATTTATAATCAGAGACGTTAATCATACTCATAATGGAACATGGGTTATTGAGTACGGCCTTAAAATTAAAATGAGAGGCAGTGTCAACGTTGAATTCATAGGTAAATATATTTAAAGGCTCTATGTGTATGTATGAGTAAAAGGTAATGAGTGAGGTTGCTCGTTAGCCTAGAAGAAGCAGGGCGCAACTTTTAAATTACAAGGGGAAGCGGCCCCCTTTTTTCTTGCCTTTTTATAATGTTAACTTTACTAACACACAAACAACGGACAATTAGAACACCCAGACTCAGGCTGTTTGTGGATCACACACATTTTTGACCCGTGTGTTAATCGAACTCGCAAACTGCAAACCAGTCGCTTTATTATTATGTTTCTAGGGACCTACTTACTTGGAAAGGATGAAACGAAATGAACTCATATTTGTTTCTGAAAAAAGTGTACCTAAACTTCATTAATATAAAAAAAAAAACACATTTGACAGAAACCAACATTAATAGGTTCACATGTAACTAAAACCTACTTCTAATTTTATTGTCTTACCGAATCAGTACGGATCACATGGCATGTACAGTACATAGTTATTATGGAGTTCGGGTGTCAATGTACATTTGGCAGTATAGAAATGACCATCAATAGGTATACTGGAAATTGGAACACTGCATATTGGAAATATTCAGTAGCTACAAGTAAGCTGGCTGGTGGCTGGTATGACGGGTCCAACGGTTTGGCAATGGATAAGGATACACTTGAAATGCTACAAAAGCTCATTTTATAGATACAATGTTAATTATGGCTTCTTATGTTCCAAAGGCAGTCCTTGTCCTACTAGGTAACAGTTTACATTGTCACAAAATTCTAACTGTCCTTACAAAAATACTACAAACGCGAAAATTTGTTTGTTTGTTTACATAGTCACAAAATTCTAACTGTCCTTAGAAAAATACTACAAACGCGAAAATTTGTTTGTTTGTTTACATAGTCACAAAATTCTAACTGTCCTTACAAAAATACTACAAACGCGAAAATTTGTTTGTTTGTTTACATAGTCACAAAATTCTAACTGTCCTTACAATAATACTACAAACGCGAAAATTTGTTTGTTTGTTTACATAGTCACAAAATTCTAACTGTCCTTATAAAAATACTATGCATGCGAAAATTTGTTTGTTTTTTATGTGATATTTAATAAACCCATTATAATGAAATTGGATTGCATTTTACAAAGCCACCGGTACAGAGAAGGATGTATGTAAATAAGTATTGTTGATTTTAGATTTGCCAAAAGTACTCCATCGTACCTATTACCTTATAAAAATAGACAACAAATATACCTTAGCTCAGATAAAAATTTAGAGATTTAAAAGTAACGATATAATTTAGTGTATTTATCTATTATTATATTTTAACTTTACGTATCAGTATATTATTATTATTAGTTGTTTAGGACTGTCTCGCTTTTAGATTCAATGCAGAGATTCCGCTAATGACAAGTATTTCGGGAGAAAAAAACAGTCTATAATCTTCTATCTTCTATCATCTAATCCAGGGGTGCTCAAACGGTCGATCGCGATCGACTGGTCGATCGCGATCGACCAATCGATCGCGAGTGCTTTTTGAGTAGATCTTGAGAAGAAAAATTTTTTTAATAAGTAGGTAACTAAACTACAAAAAATTATTACGTAATAACACTGCTTGCGGCAAAAGGCGGCTTTATCAAAGGAACGCGCGGTACTTGTCAAAGAAAAGCCGCGTTGTTTCTAGACTAGACTGTACTAGACCATTTCGGGCGGCGCGTTTGACGGGAACATTCGAGACTTTCGTTCACGCCGATATAAATGTTGCGCCTGCAGGAATTGTAGTCATTCTGAATTGTAACTTGAAGGCGATACTACGTCGATACAAAGTTTATTATTAAATAGTGCGAAATGAGTGCAGTGAAGAAATCCAAAATGTATTATTTTAATAACGATTGGGGTGAAGAATTTTTCTTTTGTATGGTGAAGGATAAGTGCATTTGTGTTATTTGTCGTGCGTCAGTTGCAATACCTAAGCGTGGTAACTTAGAGAGGCATCATAAAACGGTTCATAAAAACTATGAAAAGGATTTTCCGCCACAGAGTGAATTAAGAAAACGAAAAGTAAGTAATTTGATATCTTGTTTGAAAAAAGAACAAACCATGTTCACAAGACCAGCCAAACAATCAAAAGCTGCTACGATCGCGTCATTTAAAATATCTCATATATTGGCGAAACACAAGAAACCATTCGAAGATGGATCGGTTGTGAAGGAAGCATTTATTGAAGCGGGTGAGACTTTATTTGGAGATTTTAAAAATAAAACAGAAATCATGTCTGCTATTAGAGAACTTCAGTTATCTCGTCCGACTGTCACAAGGCGTATTGAAGTCATGAGTCAGGACATCGCAGATAAACTAAAACATGATATCATGGAATGTACATACTTTTCTTTACAGTTCGACGAATCCACCGATATGACAGACACTGCCCAGCTGTGTATTTTTATTCGGATGGTATTCAATGACATGTTGGCTAAGGAAGAATTTTTGACAATCATTCCTCTGAAGGGGAAGACCCGTGGTGAAGATATATATGACGTTTTCATCAATTTTGTAAAAAACTACAAGCTACCAATATATAAATTAGTGTGCATTACAACCGATGGAGCACTAGCAACGACTGGAAACAAGAACGGTTTTGTGGCATTGTGTCGAGCTAATGAAGAATTCCCTTAATTTTTTTCATTCCATTGCATTATACATCAACAAGTTTTGTGTTCAAAAGTTTTAAACACGGAGGAAATTATGGGCATTGCAACAAAAATTGTGAATTCCATCCGTGCACGTAGCTTGCAACGGCGGCTCTTTAAGTTGCAGTTGGAAGATAGGGAGTCAGCTGAACACACTGATTTAGTTCTTCACACGGACGTCAGGTGGTTGAGTCGCGGAAAATTCCTAGAAAGGTTTCAAGAATTATTGCCCGAAATAACAGCTTTTCTAGACGAAAGAGGTGATGACACTGAGATGTTGAAAAACGAAAAATGGCTGACTGATTTGGCATTTTTGACCGACATCACAATGCACTTAAACACCATTAACTTGGAGCTTCAAGGTAAAGGAAAAACTATTATTGAGATGATTAGCGCAGTAAACGCATTCAAAAGTAAATTGCAACTTATGATAGATCAACTGAAAAGAAAGGATCTGAAACATTTTCCGTCTTTGAAAGCAAGGATTCCTCAGTTGAGTCCTACGTATGAGGCTGAATTATCAAATATTTTGGGACAATTCGAAATGCGTTTTTATGATTGCAGTAAATTGGCAAATATAGCATCATTTATGAGTTATCCTTTTTCATGTAAAAACATTGAGGAATTAACCACTGAAGTAGCAAGTCAGTTTAATATGAACTCATGTTCTGTTGAAAATGAGTTGGTGCAGATTATATCAGATATACATCTCAAAGCTACAGCATCTGATACAAATTTCTGGTGTTTTATATCTGAAGATAAATATCCGAATCTAAGGCAAATCGCCCTTCAACTGACGGCAATGTTTGGGTCAACTTACTTGTGCGAGTCTGCATTTTCTGAAATGAAGATAATTAAGTCAAAATATCGCAATCGACTAACTGACGATCATATGTCATCATGCTTGCGATTGGCACTCAGTGGTTACGCACCATCTTATGAAAAGTATGCTGAGGACATGCAGTGCCACGCTTCAAGATCCAAAGTCACTCCTTAGTTGAGTTTAACACCATATGTAACTCTTTTGTTTTGTAACAACGAATAAACTCGCAATTTTGAATAACTAGGAGTTTTTTTCATTGATATTGTAGAGAAGAACTTAAGTAAACCTAACCCAAACCTTGACTAAGATAATGTAAATCGTGTATGTACGACAACCCTGCATCACACATACTTGCAGCCTCTCACGTCGATCGTAAGTAGTCTAAAAATATTGAGGTAGATCGCCAGCAGTTCAAGTTTGAGCACCCCTGATCTAATCTATCAGTATAAAAAATGTATCTGCTCAGGGACCGACCAAGGGACGCGCCAATTGAGAAGCAATATGGTGGTTTGACAGTTTTCTACTTATTTAAATCGCATATTGTAGTATTTTGCTATAATTAATTATTAAAATTTATGTTATGAAAAATAGGTTCTGAAAAACTCTCCCTCGACAATCTGCGATGGACCATAGGCGATTCGGTGGACATATCAGTCGGCCCAGAAAATGCTGTTTACTGCGTCATCAAAGATTCTAATGGAAACAACGTGTTTGATGACTTCGGACAGTGTAAGATAGTTCTTGAAAGAGTATCTTTAGACCACAGAGGAACATGGACGATGGAAATCGGTAAACCAGGAACCGTACGGCTGCAAACATACAATTTCTATGTAGAAGTCAATTCAGTAGGTAAGTACATATAATACTTTAATTTAAAGAGTTATTTTTTTTTTATGGGATAGGGGCAAACGAACTAACGGGTCACCTTATGTTAAGTTACAAGAATCACAACTTCGTTGCCGACCTTTTAGGTAGGAGTACGTTCTTTTTATGAAGGTTTGAATGTGGTATCTGATACATGCACGCAAGACGCGTATACACTAAATTTTATTTTGTCTAACTCACGTAATATATTCAAGCTTACGTCGTAATTGTAAAGCGGGCACTTTGGGAATTATACATGGAACATTTTTAAGTAGGTATATTAACAGGGAAGGGTAGCTACGAAGGAAAAGCAATAGTACTTTAGACATTTTAAACTCCCCTCATCCTGCTCCTCCTTCTCCCCTAGAGCACATCAAGGACGGACGTCTATAACACGAGCTGCGCCTTGCCGGGAAATCTGAGCCATATATTGAGTCATATAATAAAATAATATTAGGGATGTTTACACAGCGTATTCTGGACACAAAGTAAGCATAGCTTGTACTATGTAATGGGATCTATATAGAACAAAAAAAAATTACTTATGCGTATGTACTTAGATACATACATTTCTTGTGAATGCATACAGTATATTATGTACATAAATATGCAAATAGATTACATTTGAAAATATTTGTTTGCAGATCGTTCATGCATACAAATAATTACACTGTTACACACAAGTGACATCTCTATAACCGCGCTATATAGATTTTCGTTTGTTTGTTTTCGATTTTTATCATGTAAATTTGTTTCGTGCCACACTCTTGTAGGTGTCAAAACGTCGTCCTTATTATATTAATACTTTGTTCTTTATAAACGCTGACTGATTTAAGGAAAGGAAGGTAATCTTTCAACAGGGTTGCCAGACACTAAATAACTACTAAATTAGCGGTGATATTGCGGTGTGTACTTATGTATTTTAGATTCGTCAAGATTATCTATAATTGAAGATATATATATATATATTCAATTATAGATGTATATATATAACGCCACTTAATACGGTACTATAAATATCTCAAACTAATCTTTTATCTTACGATTAATACTCTTTGTCGATTCAATCAATTCAATCAATTTACCAATTAAATTAATCAGCTAATATCAATCTAAAATATATCCAAATAGAACATGACAACACGACGAATCTTGAAAATTAAAAAATAATTAAGTACCACTTCATTATGGAATAGATGAGTAATCGATCGCCTATCATGATATTGCAAATATATAAACAAAGACAAATAAATATATCTTTAACTATACTTTCCCCGCAGTTTTGCTTGCGTTTATGCTCAGTTCTCCGCTTCATAGTAAACCTTGTGATGTTTCATAGTAAACCTTTCTCAACAAACGGCCTATCTAATGCCAAAAGAATTTTTAATTTTTTTCTGAGATTATCGATTTTCTGATATATTAAACAAACATACATACATAAGTTTGCGCATCTATCTCCGAAGGCAGAGACGTATAAAACACTAGAATTTTGCGAATAAGAATTTGGCCCCACTAACCTAATTGTTGTCAAGCCCATTACCGACAACCGGGCACCTATTCCCTATGCTACTGAACCGAGAACTACACGGCAAACAAACTCTATAATAATTGTTATTAAAAAGGATAGATATAATAAAACTATCTTGTTAAAAACGTGTAAACGAAGGGGTTACAAACGACGTGTAATAACTAACTGGAATACACCAGAATCTATACAAAATCGCTTTTATAAACACTGACATACATATTACCTTTATCATCCTAGATGGTCTCCCAATTGTGAATACACGCGTGGAAAGGAACCTTCCCTCAGTGCTGCTGACGTGTTCCGTGCCAGCTGAACACGAGGTTCACGCCTGCAAGTTCAGAGACCCTAGAGGCAACATTCTGGTAGCCGCTCATGGCGTCGGAGAAGACAATTACACGTTTAATGGGGCTGTAGTGAAGTGCGTAATTTTTGACACAAGTTTTCTTTAAGTTTTCTAAGGGAGTTAACTATCTTCTTAAAAAAAGTTTGCGTAACCATTTTTAGATTACATTTTTTACTTCACATGATGTACAATAATGAGTAGTACTTCTTTCTATCTATCTATCCTAAATGTATATGTACTTACAATCTTCTTTGTAGTGAAGGGGAAAGTTTGCACATCTACATTTGCGAGCAAAAAAAATAGTATCCAAATAATTTATTTATGTAATTGTAAAACTGTCTTTTTTTGTGTGTATTATTTTTTTACTTTATTTTTTTTTTTTACTTTTAATTACTTTATTTAATTTCTAATATAAAATTACTGCTATATTACATCTCAAAGTAACAAGGGCATACCTTGACTTATATCATGATGTAACCCATGTGGGTCTATTTGGTTCTAGACGTAAGCCGTGTAGTTCATACCTGCGTCATCGTTCAATCGATGAAGTCATCTAAACCTTTCATGCCAGTTATATGTCTAAACGATATTCAAAACATCTACACCCCCATATTATATTAAACTAAATGCAATTTTCGCGCTCGGGCTGCTTCAATACCGCAAAATCTCTATCTTGATGCGTAAATTGTTTTCTTTCAGCTACGAGTCTGGTGCTAGTAGTCATGACTGTACCCTCCGGCTTATCAACCCATCAGTCGCAGACCTGGGCATCTGGCGTTGTGGACTGGACACCTCCACTGGAACCCACTATGGATTCTTGACCGTACTATTACCTCATCTCATGCAAAATCCAGAAGTCGCCGCAACTGTGGTTACTGGTGAGTTCGTCCTTTTTTATTGTTTATCTTTTCACTGGTTTCTATTCCTCTCTTCTAGAAGAGATTATAACCGGCTGAATTTTTCATCGTAGCTTCTAGAAGCATACAGTGACAGTGTATAATGTCAACTAAGATAATGATTGCGCGAATTTGTTCATTTGTCACTGTAATTCAAGTACTTAGTTCAGCCTTAATGAGCAAGTCTGTATTCAAGTGTATAGTTTAGAAGCATGCCTTATTCATCGATTTATCAGCCTTATTCAACTTTACACTTTGTTGAATGTTGAACTAGTCTATTGTCAAAATTTATAACAAAAAGTTTTCTTTTTTAGAACCCGTGTTACAGAGCGCTAATGTCTCATATTTGGAAGGAGAACCCGTGGCCCTCAGATGTTCCATTTCCTCCCCGTTACGTTATTGTTACTTCAGAGCACGTAATGGAACAACCTACAATGTTTTCCCAAGTAAGTGTGATATGAGATTTTCATCATCATCATCATCATCAGCTTATCGCAGTCCACTGCTGGACATAAGCCTCCCCCATTGTACGTTCGGCTTCTCGCATCCGGCTCCTGCCAGCAATCTTGCGAAAATCGTCACTCTATCTGGCCTGTGGGCGTCGTAAGCTACGTTTGCCGACAGACGGTCTACACTCAGGAACTCGTTTGCCCCAACGGTCTTCGGTTCTGCTGCTAATATGGCCAGCCCACTGTCGGATCACCTCATTCCTGAGATTGACGAGATTTTCATTACTATTAAACTTTACAAAAAAAAAAAAAAAAGAAGAGTATCAGTGCAGTTACCAGCCAGTTCTTCTCCATAACAAATTGAAATCAAATATTGATAGTGGCAACTACCTTTATAATAGTCTTATACTGACGGAATCCTAGTCCAGACAATTCAAAAACGCCCATGATTGGTTTAATTGCGGTACAAAAATTTGATTTGATACATAACAAAATCATTTATTGTAAGAGAGCAATTTTTTATGTAAACCTGTAGCCTTTAACTAATTGATAATAGTTTCTTGATAACGAGTATCATATAAAATACTTTTAGCCTTTAAAAATATTCGACCTTTAAATACAAATGTACACTCAATTGTGGCAATTTCTCGAAAGGGGTGCAGGGTACGAATATTTTTAAAATGTTGACTAATCATCTTGGTAATGTATATTTACTATAATTTATGTAGTACACATCAGGTGCCACTCACTCTTAGAATGATAATTTAAGATTTATTGCAATAATGAATATTCTTTTCTATTGTTTCAGGAATGTCACCCCAGGAGAACTTCAGGTATGTAGGAGCGGGTTTAGACGCTGGCGAGTGTGGCATCAGGTTCAACCGGTTCGCTGCTATAGAAACAGGCCCCTGGAGTTGCCACGGAGGGCTGCTCAACACCACAGCTCCTGAACTTAGGGCAGATATCCAGGTTAATGTAACAGGTATGTCGAATATACTTTAGAAATTCAAAATATACCAAGTAATGTTAGGTACAAACAACTACGGACTATTTTAATTTCTGATCATCAATTACAAATGGCTCTGTCGGTATTTTCATCGAGTGCGTGTATACATACATACTTACGCTCTCGCCTGTATCCCCTAAGGGGTAAGCAGAGGATTATTAAACACCCACTTTTTGCCAATTAGAATTAGGTCCAGCTAACGTAATAAGGGGCAAGCCTATCGCCGTCAACGGGGCACTGTATGACTATATACATACTATCTGATAGATAACAGTCCGCTTCCTTAGTGGCCTTTAATGACACCAGTAGGAAGAGGAGGAGTGACCTTATTCTACTACACCGTGAACCACAATCGAATGATTGAATGATGATCTTATTCGTCATTAGATTTGTCATATGCTTTAACGATTCCAATATCAACTATATTTAATTTATTTTTATAGATTAACTGTTGAGCTAATCTTATATTTACTGTTATATACAATTTTAAATACCCATTTAATATTCTTCTCCGATGCTCTTCGGTTTGAATGCCGCTTTTGGCATATTGTGAATGGGTTTTTCTGTATGATTAAATAGTAGCAGCACTCTTCCTGATAGATATATACCCCAGCTTTAATAATAACGCTGTACGGTTCCTTTGCTTAGCCAGAAATTCACAACTATATAGTTTGAAAGCAATTCAAACCAAATCGAAGTTATCGTGACAAACATACATTTATAGGAGTACTACATAGTATCTTCTGCCTATTCATACAGCTAAGATCTCGGTGCGTCATTATTGGAGTTCTGCGCAGACAGCTGTCGTAGAAGCACGAGTCTACAACCGACAAGCCATTGAGTACTGCAGATTTGTTAAGATGAATGGAGAAGGTAAGTTCTTTAGTAAATTATTTAACAAACATTCTAAGTTTGAGAAAATATTTCTCAGGCTTCTGTTAAGAAAAACCTAGTGAAAAAATAGACTTGCGGTGTTTCAATGTTAGTATAATTTCACTATGAGATTTGGTCTGGAATAATAATAATAATAAAATTATTTTCAGACCAGAGATCTACAACTTAGGGTTAATTTGCGTTCCCGTTCCATGGCAGCATTATCTAACATATTGTCGGTCACTCATTGTCTTGGTACTTAAAACGCGTAAGTTTTTTAAGCGGTAAACTTCCTAAGGTGATTTTATTTATATTCATGGGCGTTTTTTTTTGTTTAAGGGTAATTAATATAAATTTAGATAGGTTAGATTTAGATAGAAAGTTGGTAGGTATGGTCTTCGCTAATTATGATGTTGTACTGTATGATAGTTAGAGGATAGATCAGTAACTTAGCTTGCGACTCGAGTTCAGTGGCGACGTCGTCGTCGTCATCATCAGGATGCTGTTTCTTAGGTGAGAGGGAGTCAGTAGCTTTAGGTAGTACGAGGAGCGCCTGGAATGTTCTCGTACTAGTTGAACTCCTATGCGAATAGTTGTAGCGTCGCCCAGTGCCTTTTTTTTTTTTTTTTTAACGTGTGGAAACCCCCTCGGGCCGTCATCCCACCGGGGTTTTCGGTGGAACGGTGTGTCGGAATCGGACCGACTAAACCCACACGGTGTGCCATCCTGCGCCTAAAATAGGAGGAATCCGGGAACAGCTTTGGCTTTTTCTCAATTAGGCAATGTCCAGACACCAGGACGTCGCCTCCTCGCGGTTGGCCATATGGCGGATGGAGGGGAAAACCCGTCCCGACCACCCGCAGCCACACTCAGGGCGGCATGAGGCGCTGGTAAGCGCGCCTACGCCGCCCGAGTGGAGATCGTCCTCCCGGGCCCGCTCCGCGGCCTCCTTCTGCTAGATAACCTCCTCACAGAAGGTTGCGACCGCGGTGAAATTCCTGTCGCTACCGGCCATGGAGCGTATGACGGCCGGTAGCGAGAGATCCTCTCCGATGACTGCAGTGAGGACCCGACGCTGCGCCGCCCAAGCGGGGCAGTCTGCGAGCGTATGTTGAGCCGAGTCCTCACTGCAGTCGCAGTGGTGGCAGGCGGGACATAATTCTCTCCTAGCGACCGAGTGCAGGTACTTTCCGAAGCAGCCGTGGCCGGAAAGAACCTGCGTTAGGCGGAAAGAAAGAGTCCCGTTCTGCCGCTCTGCCCATTCGACGATGACCGGCTGGAGCGCCTCCACAGCGGCAAAGCCAGCACGTGGAGCCTCCAGCCGGGACGACCAGTGAGCCATCGTGGCTCGACGAGCGGCTTCACGCCACTCGCGTACCTCTTCGGGCGGGGGCCGTCTGCCGCTACCCGCCCGGAACTCAGCCGTCCGCCGATAAACTTCGGCGAGCACTTCCGCCTCCAAATCCCACGGGGGAGTTCCGGCCAACGCGCACGCCGCCTCCGTCGGCACGGTGCGATAACCACGTATGGCTCTAACCGCCATAACCCTAGCGTCGCCCAGTGCCTACTCTAACGTCGCGACTGCTCACTAGGTTCCTAAAAGGACAAGGCGCGCTCGAGCCAAACAGTTAATGCAATAATTTAGAATTTAAATACAAAATTGCACTAGGTCACTCGAATACAACAATTACCTTAGAAAATTAACATTACTGACGTTTCACACAGTTAGTTCTCGTATATACAAACTTTTCAGTGACATTCCAGATAACATGAATTTACAGTAGACGTCTAGCATTTACACGAAACATATTACAAAATAACAAACTCTATACGTTAAATTGACTACGAGAATTAAATATCGTATCTAATTCAAGGCTTTTGCTTGGAGGCTTCATGAAAACACACAGGACAACAGTAGGACACAGTAGGGCCTCGACAGATCACACTACTGAGAAATTACTGCGCATATCGATACGTTCCTACTCTACACGTTCCTAGAATCAAAGGCCAAATATGACGAATAATTCTTTCAGTCAATTATAATCAATATACTAATTATTATTTTGGTGTTAAATATGTGACTTATGACTTATTCGAGTTTTAGAATTTTATAGATTGTTTTTTTTTTTTCTCCCGAAATACTTGACATTCGCGAAAACTCTGCATTGAATTTACACGCGAGAGAGAGTCCATAAGCAACTAATAATAAGGATAGTGTCAAAAATTCGTTTATATATTGTGTATGTATGAAATATGAAGTGAATTTTACAATACGCACAACTAAAGCTTGCACGTATGAAGTTCGTGCGAGTGGCGCCGCAATATGCAATTTTTAGGTGTCAGAGGGGTAAGTTTTGCGCAACCGAAGGGGACGGGGCGGCACGTGGCCGCCGAGAGCCGACACGTTCAAGGCTGCAAGGTCAGTCGTGCATCTCGCTCCGACGCGTTAAATAGTTTCACCATTTTACTCTAACGGACAGTTGTGAACACAATTGTTAGGTTTTGATCATGCACTAGTCTGAGACTGCTGGCTATTTTGTTACCTGTTTCAGTTAATATTTTTATTTGTTTTGTTTGTGTTTGTTTTTATTGTCGTACGCTTTACTTACATGCGTTTTTAAATACCTAGAAGAAATTCCGTATGAAAAGGCAAGCCAAGAAAATAGTTTAACTGTATGTAACTACATGTATTTAGAAGCAGAATCCCTACAAGGGATAAAAACAAATTACCTCCTTTAAAATTGTATATTGATGATTTTGACGCAACGCACGCTTAAAACTGAAAACAATATGAACAAAAAGGTTATATTCGAGGTACAAGTCATATTCGAGTTTCTACAGAAAATTGCAAATACAGAGTCCGGTAGAGACTATAGTTATCGGAATGATATGAATTTTACAGATTATTCTAAATTGCTAAGAACACAATTACTACTAAATTTACCACGGCATTCTGTTATCATTCTTGATAACGCTTCTTATCACAATAAGGAGCAACAATTGGGCCGAATTCCAATTCAAGAAAAGATGAGATGGTTCAATGTTTAACTTCCCTAGGAAATTCCTTTTGATGGAAAATTATTGACACCGAAGTTATATAAATTTATTGTAATTAATAATTATAAAACGTATGAAACTTATTTTAATGTTTACGTTTAAAATATTTATTTTAGTTGTTTGCTACCGTAAAAAAATAAATATTGAACGTGTTTCTAGAAGTGTGTCTATTTCTTGATAAAGTGTTTCCTAGTTATACCGAGTTGTTGCCTAAAGCGTTAATTGTGTTTTACTTGTTGTTAATTAAAATTCATTAATAGTAGTTAATCAATAATTTTACACAAACAGTCCATAAAGTATATTTTTATGCCCAGTACGTTTTTTAGCAAGTGTACCTTCTCAGTTTGCAGCTAACTTAACTTCGTTGACCCAAAGTTATGTGGCGCGTATTGTATTTGTATAAATATTCAGTGATACAGTAGGATGATATTTAACGTCAGTAGTTGCTTTTAATGAACGTCTAACGTGTATGACACGCTCAGTCTCGCGTCTCGTATTATCGTAATGGATTCATGGAAACGCAAAATATCACAGACACCGCGACCGCCGAAGCTGATGTCAACAGAAATTACATTACCGAAGAATGTTATTCTCTGCCTCTGCATGAGTGAGTTCCTGCGTTTTACAGACTTTTGGAGTTTGGTCCGCTCTTTTTGGCCCAACAACGATGAAAGTGATATTATTCGAGAAAGATTGTGGCAATTATCTACTCACATAGCTGAAATACCTTTCCTCAACGGAAAACAATTGAGCATTGAATTTAACTATAATCCGTGGAGGAAAAATCAAGACTGTCTCCTCATCAATGTTGAAACTTTGGAACCGATATTCGGAAGAATCGGGCCGCCTGCGGGGGATAAGTTCACTAGCATAGGGAAGATAGAAAACTTTGTCAGAATGCACGTTCATCTAAACGTGTGTTCAAATTATCGACACCGTTCCTGCTCATGTCACCTGAAGAATTATAATCCTCACGAAGCTAGGGCGTTCGCAATGCCCTCAGTTGATGAATGCAAGTTTGGACACTTTCATCACTATTGCTCTCAACACGTTAGTCATTGGTTAAAGTATTTTTTATGCCCTTTGTTTACGTCTAGAGAAGAAAATAATTCTCCCGATGAGGACACCGTCCAAAGTTACTTGTCTTTTTTACGTAACGCAATTACTTTTTGAGGAACGGATGATCAGCAGCAGGGTCACGGTGACCCAACATTTCATATAAGTCAACTGATGGTAATTGTAATTTTCTAAATAAAATATAATAAATTCGGGACATGCCGTCTGCTAGTTTATCGCGATATAGATAAGCAGCACGACTTGCCTTGCCCGGTTGAACACTTTGGAATGAAATTATTCAGCAAATATGTTTATTTTCATTTCCTTCCTGTGTACCTGAATCACTAGAGAATAATAGAAAAGGGAAGGGGGGGGGGGGGTATCAGTAAATAAATATTAAGGCATATGAGGTTCAAGTACCGCGCTGACAAAGTCACCGCTATCAGATATCGTTATGACATCGGAGCGTTTGATATACAGTATAAACAGTCACCAAGGCCACTATCAGTATGTCACTTGGCGGTCAAACGTAGTACATGTAAATGAGTGTTTGTTTATATTAGGATAAATTGAAGTTCTATTTTTATAATATGCGGGACAGACGAACAAACGGGTCATCTGGTCACCAAGTGACAACCGCCATTTATTTACACCTCCAATTCAAGAGTCGCAAGTGCGCCGCCTGCCTTTGAGGGTGAAGATGGATATAAGTGATGAGTATTGATCACAATGGTTTATCGAAGTATCACTCGTTGCATTCAGTTTAATCTCACCGTGAAGGTATGTTATTGCTATGTATATGCTTCCCAAAGTGGGCGCTATGGGATATTATTCTATATCGACGGTAAATAATGATAAAGAAAAAACAATACTCGGTAGTAGTGAGACTTGTTTTATTCCTAAGGACAAAAACAGAGTATTTTTCAATACTTTCGAACTTCTTGTTACGGAAATACTATCTCTTTCTACTCACTGCATCATTCAATTACTTTGCACACGTAAATAAATCGATCGATTAATAGGTTTCATGACTTTACAGACAGCCCGTTTAGTATACTTTAGCTATTTTCATAGTGTAATGTCGTACGGTATTCTGTTGTGGGGAATTGCCGCCGATATTCAATCTATTTTTGTTTTACAAAAAAGAGCTATACGTGCAATTTATAAATTAAGTCCCAGACACTCCCTCAGAGATAAATTTAAAGAGATTAATATTATGACTGTGCCCTCTCAGTATATTTATGAAAATCTCATGTACGCACATAAAATATTAATCTGTTTAAAAAATACAGTGATATCCATAGTGTAAATACTAGGAACAAAAACAAATTTCTTGTTCCTAAAACCAGGCTCAAGAAAATAGGTGGTTCGTTTAGATGCCAAAGTATACATTTCTATAATAAGCTTCCTAGACAAATACAAGAACTAAGCAACAATAAATTAAAATCATTTATCAAAAAAAAACTAAGTCAGAAAGCTTTTTACACAATTAAAGATTACATTGAGGATAAAAAGGCTTGGGAATGAGCTGCTTCATTAATGTACATGAGCCTTTGTTTTTCGTTTATACTTTTTGCTTTTTTTATATACACATTGACATTTTATATTTTACTTTTTGACATGAATACTTACTTTGTTAAGTATTATATTGTTTTTTTTTTATTGTTTTAATCTTTGTACTTTTTGACATGAATACTTTGTTAAGTATAATATATATTTGATTTTTTAATTTAAAAAATTAATTATTGTAAATGTGAGGACTATGTAGGTTATTTCTTTTTTTCTTTTCTCCTTTTTTTCAGTAAGTTTGTTTTTTAACGATGTCTGACTGTTTGAGTACTTTTGCGGCCTACCCAAATGTCCTTGCTTTGGTACTGTTCGTCGGTCCGTTGAGCTCCTTAAAGTTCTAAGTTGAGCTACACGATAACTGACAAATGCTTGCACTGTTTGGACGGGTCCACTCAAATGAGCGTGGTGCTTTCTTCAAAAGCTCATCTCAGACGTTAGCGTGCATGGTTCTCATATGTTTTTGACCAGTACATCTGTATGGACTTTAAAACAGACTTTGACCTCTGAGTTTGTTTCGGTGTTTCTTCTCAGGGTAGTCAGCTAGGAAACACCGGCCTCATCTAGCATAAACTAACAGAAAAAAATATATTGACGTGTAAAAGTGTTGTTATAACCTATTTACAAAATAAAGATCATTTATCATTTAAATTGGGAGCTAATAGCCTACATTGACTCGTCTGAAACTGTAAAAAGTATTGACCATCATGCTGTTCGCTAGTCTTTTTAGGTGCCTTACAACGTATTTACTCGTGATTACAACGAATTCTAGAGAAAATATCTTGGCGTCAAGACGACGCCTCGTCTCCAGAAAAACGGCTGCTTATTGATACATTTCACACATGTACATACATGATCGAAATAAGGTTGAAGAGCCTTGGTGAGCTAATCCCCCCTTGCCTAACCCCACTTTTCGCCTTACGTGGTTTCTCTGATGGCCGTAGCAATATTTCAATAAAGCAATGATGTCACTTCTAAGGTTGGTCTCCTGGTTTAGTTTTTGCCAGAGGCAGTCATAGGAGACTAGATCGAAGGCCTTAGAGAGCTCCAAGAAACACAGGCGTTTTTCTTTACTTCTAATTACCATCGACTTGAAACTGCAAATATATGTAATGTGATTGTGGGTGTGATCACAATACAAACGTTCATTACGCTGATCTGACGATGGAAGGAGTATAGTGGAACTCTCCAATGGTTACAATTGAAGTCCTCGATTCATGCTTCATTTGGTTTGTTTTAGCTAATCAAATAGTGCCCTTGGCGACAACGTTCAAATTGCGTTCTTTAGTTTTTGTTTTTCAATTATAATTACATTCATACATACATACATACGCTCACATCTGTATCCTCGAAAGGGTAGGCAGAAGTGTATTCGCCCAAGTTTTGAATACTAGAATTTAGTCTCATTGAGGTAACAGGCAAACCTATTTCCGACAACCGATAAAAACGAGAGAAGTCATTGGAAGGAACGGGAGATGGGTTACACGAGCTCGGGAACGTCTGGGTCTCATGCCTGTAACTCAAACTGGCTGTAGGTGTAGGCTAGGAGGTAACCTACCAATAATTATTGTTATTATTGTCATCAGGTTTCACATCGAACAACGTGCCCGACAGATATGACCTTAAGCCATTGTTAAAATCAGGCTCCTGTATTCTTCATATAAGGAATCCTGATATTATAGATTTACATCCTTGGACCATCGTAGCCAAGCTGACGGTAGGTAATGGAGAGATTTCCATGACCACCACAGACAACTTACTGGCTTTGAGGACACTAAGTAATCGTAAGTATAATTTTGGACGGATATCATTCTAAACTTATTTTCTAAGATATGTAGAAAATTTCATTATGGTAAGCTAAAATCTAAAAAAATAAACATGTTGAACTACTGAATTTGTTAAAAAACAAACATGTTGAACAAGTCAATTTGTTAAAAAATTAAAAACCCGACTGCATTGTTAGTTTCTTCTCTTTTTACTGACGTTACCTCAAAATCCTATCACTTCCACTACTTAGACGATTAAAATGATACTTCATATGTTAAAATCCACGGCTCTCAGGGTCTAGACCGTGACGAAGAATCATCATACATACATAATCGCTTAAGTTCTAAAACCGCGGAGGCTAAACTTGAGAAAAATACGTTGCGCATAACATTCGAGATAATCAAACACAAGGAGTTTGAATGAATGGTGAGCAGTTATTCAAAAACTAAAAACCGCATGTGTCAGAGTTGTACAGACAGACACAACAACAGTTTTTTGTTTTTAACATAATTTTCAATTCAACATTGTTAGAACTTCAGCGACGTATATCTATACATACTCGAACTCGAAAAACATAACTAGCCTTCTTGTGCAATCGGGTAAAAAAGAGTGTAATATATAGGCTCTAGGTTGTAACAAATGTAATAAATTAATATTTCACTACTTCTGACGTCTCAAAAATATCTGTAATTGTTAGGAAGATATATGAATAAATAACTTTTATTTTGTCTTTTCAGCCTTCGCAGACATTTTATTCTGGGTGATAATGGTCGTCCTTTGCATAATAATTCTCGCAGTTGCCGGTGCTTTTGTTCCTAAGAAAAATAGAGATTGGACATACAGAAGAGCAAGCCAATTAAGCCGTAGTTTCAGAAGTTCCTTCAATAAAAGCTTCTTGAAGAAACCCTCACCTCCAGTCACTCAGCAAGCCTAATTGTAACCACAACTAAGCCTATATAATAGCTTGAAAGCTGAAAATATTTGCATCTAGAAATAAATGTGTTTATGTATGTTCAGTTCTGACTCTAACATTTATAGGTAACCTTACCGTACCGTGTAAGCCCAAATGGCGTTTCTATGAAGTTAGATAGTGATTGGATCCACACATTTTTTTACTTTTTAAATTAATGGTACCCGCGAATGCGGGTTTGTTGTTAGTTAGAAATAATATTGAAATCTTGTGTTTTTTTTCTTATAAGCAGATAAAGAAGCCTGTTATCACACCCTGTATATATTTAAACATTTAATAAATAAATAATAAAAACATACTTTTATATTTTTTTTCAGTTTCGTGCCTCAAAAGAAAAACAAATCCCTTAGATATATTATCAGATTGTTCTGTCTGTCATGTTTACAAGTCAAGGAGTTTACAATAAATAGCCTGTAATATTGTATATAGTTTAATTTAGTGCCTATACATATATTATTCCAAGGTTGGCAGCACTGGAATGACTCTGACTGACTGACTGACATGAGTAGTAACAGACGGTATAAGCGTGCCGTTTCTTCAGCCCCTACGTATCAAAACGAATGGAAATACCAATCAGCAGACTTGATACAATTAATACATCAGTAAATGTCATAGATATCTCGTCTTCTTCGACATAAATTTTGGTCGTGACTACCCAGGGAGGTACCCTACTACTACAACTACTACCCAGTAGGCTTACGATATTATCCACGTCCACTATACACAAATTGCAGTACCGACAGCCTTCCGACGCGTTGTCCGAGCGAGAGCCTAGTGGCATAAAACAAAAATCATTAATAAGGCTATTCAATGCACCATATAAATTAGTTAGAAGAGAATGAAGCTAATAAAACATTTGAAAAGAGTATTTAAAAATGTTCAATTCATACCTTAATATGTTTTTAATCAAAAATGGAATAGCGAAGTGATATTAGTATACATTTGAGAGTTGCTTGCACTATTGCGGTAGGCGCTCGTATATTCAATATTAAAGTATAATCAAATTACCGACTAAAACAGTTACTTCTAAGACTTAGACTGGCTCTTGTCCTTGATGATGAAGGTACAACTAAACCAAAAATACATATTAGTCGTATTAACATCAATAGGATTAACATAATTGACTTTCAAATAAGGTAGATAACCGCCTTAAATTCCAATTCCTTTGCACAGTACGTTAAATGCTATTTAAAAATTTATAAGGTTTTTACCTGGGATCCCATGATCAAATCTTCATTTGGATAAAATAGGAGTATACTCCTTCGAATTAAAAACATTAAAAGTTCGTAGACAATTTGCGAAGAAATCGCTAATCGCACATCGGTATCGCCAGACAACATATTCGAATATGTTGCAAAATATAATAATGTATATGTGATTCAAAGGATCAAATGCATTTCACATTTAAGTCTGAGTAATATGTATATGCAGCTCATACATAATTATGTACATCAGACTGTATGCATTCCTTCTTGCTACAGACTTCATTTGTAAATAAGGTTGTGTATTGAATAGGTACCTACAGTCGTGATGTTTCAAAAAAGACTGCGCTTAGGACTGTTTCAATGATTATACCGTTTAGCAATATTTTAATTTTATATGCCTTATTTTTCGTGTCAAAACCCCCACGGGTCACCACGTCACCAGAGCTGAAGCTGAGGTTGTATATCGGACTTGAACCTGCAGACTGTCACTTTTGCAGAGAACCCAGTATACCCTAAGAATGAAGCCTCCGGGATCCCTTGCAGGCTTTGGTCACCTGATTATCAGTCGAACCTCTCTAATTTAATGAATTTATCTATAAGTATTCCTTCAAAGCAATTCATTTATTTCATATTATTTAACAAATGTAATGATGAATAAGGAAGAAATACTCATTGAAGTAGGCGGTGATATTTGATATTTAATATGTAAAAAAAAATACATATAGAGTAATTAATATCATTAATGAACCAGACAGATTGAAAATAAAGAGAGGAGTGGCTAACACATGAAAACGATACTGGTTATTAAAAGTGTGCTAAAAGCAATAAAAATTTACAAATTGTATACGAATGGCAATTATATGATGGAAGAAAAAAAAGATGGATGGATAATACCAAGAAAATTAGGGGACATAAATCGGGAAATGCGATGCGTTTGTTACATTGTAGTGTTTAGTTTGAAGGCTCCGACTATTTGGCACCAGCTCGTTTGAGGTATAGGTATGCAACCCCGACTTGCTTGAGCTTTTGCTTATACACCCCGGTAGATCTGAATAAGCAATATCAATTTCTTTCCATATCTATCCTTTCCTGTCTATTAACTCCAAATTTTCTTATCAAATTCCCTAAAGTGATCGGAAGACGGCAATGGGCTTGCCCCTATTATGTAAAAGTAATTACGTCAATCCTCTGCATAATCCATTTCATAAAAAAGCCTCAGATCTGATCACTCTTACATCTGCTTAGCTAAAGAGCTTTGAGAGCTTTTTAAAGTATTGTTCAATAGTAAAAATTTTAAGTTGATTTGATTTTAACAGCCTATTCATTTATAAAATTATCAGTAAAAAAATGACCAATGCGTCTCTTATAGGCTGCAAGTCCTAAGTCATCTTATAAAATATGCGAAATAGTTTTAGGTGCTATATTCATTTGCGATATAAAATCTTTTGCTTTCGGAGAGGATTTCTTCGAATTCTTTCCTTCACTGCTTTGATCGCCTTTTTCGTATGAATACTACTTGGACGGTCAGATCCTTTTCTATCACAAACAGAGAAGGTTTCATTGTACCCATCAATAGCCCGGTACAAAAGCATTTGACTAATACCAAGCGGGTGGAGAGTTTCAATATACCTAATTTTACACAGCAATTCAGTTCTCTTTATCACCCCACTCCATTTTAATATCACAAATATATTTAACACCAATCGGGGGCGAAGATGAGAAAACACAATGAATATTCATTTAAGAATGAAAGATTCCAAACTCAAATGTAATATTGTTTTTTTTTTTTAATTGTAACAGTATTTATGGCCAAGGTAAGTATAATTTTTTTATAAATCTTTTGTCCTGTTGTTTTTGTATTAGTTAGGTACGTAGATAATTGAGCGTTTATTTTTTGACAAAAATCGACCAAAAAATGTTATATGTAGTCTTATATTTGAATTATCAGATAAGATGAGATAACATCAATGCCGTTTAGTTCACATATCACACACACACAGTTTGATTGTAGGTTATTGCTAATATTAGTAGTAGTAAGTATTGCATTTCGTCTGAATATTAGGAACCTACACATTATACCAATATTAAAGTCAGTATAATTTTTTATAAAGGTATTAAAGCGAACAATTTATACGTTTTATTTAGAAATCAAAAATGTGACTGGAATTTTTCTAGATGTTCATTTAGACCTTACCAAAAAGTTGACGTGTAGTGCTATGTTTAGGTACGAACAGGACGGCTCGAACGGTGCGATACCACGGCGTCACAGAAAACCGGTTGTAATGCAAGGCTCGTGTTGGATGCCCCCGAAATTAGTGAGGTTTCCGGATGCCCAACTCATCCTCTCCTCTTTCACCTCCCTTAATCCCCCTCCTCCTCTTGCCCATCTCCTAATCTTAACTTTCCTCTTACCCCTTACCGCATTCTCCCATCCATCATCATCATCACCCTCAAAGGCGGGTAGCCAACTTACAACTTTTGAGTTGCAGGCGTCCATGGACGGCGATTGTTACTTACCATCAGATGACCCGTCTGTTCGTCTATCTTCCTATATTATAAAAAATAACAATGAAGTTTTGAGTACATTTACAACTAAAAGTATTAATGTGAATTTGTTTACCTGTTTGTTAGCTTTAACTCAATAACTACGGAGTCACTTATCATGTACGTTTCCGTACACGTTGTCAAAGTTAAAAATATAAAAATCTATTGTTTATTTAATCTATTGTTTTAATTATAAAAAAAGCCATGCTTAGGCACGAATGGGCCGGCTCGACCGGTGCGATACCACGGCCTCCCAGAAAACCGGTTGTGAATTAACGCTTGCGTTGTATTTCCCCGAATTGAGTGAGTTTTCCGGAGGCCCAATTCCCCCTCCCCCTTTTCTCTCCCCTCTTCTCCTTTCTCCTTTTTACCATCTCCTCATCCCTCCTCTCTTCTTTCCACTCCCTGCATTCCCCATCCCTCATCACCCTCAAAGGCGGGCAGCGCACTTGAGTTGCAAGTGTCCATGGACGGCGGTGTCACTTACCATCAGGTGACCCGTCTGTTCGTCTGTCCCCCTATAGTATAAAAAAAAAAAAATAATAATAATCTATTGTTTTATATAATTGTATCTAGAATATACTACCTGACTGTGTGTTAGAAATGCATACTGAAGCTCTGAAGGACCCCAAGGTCCTTCAGAGCTTCAGTATGCAAACCACCAATGTTTCTCGGGCGAGTCACTTTCCGTGGCTGCACTACAAGGCGACTAAGGGATCGGACTGTTATCTATCAGACAGTATAATATATACGTATACAGTCATACAGTGTTCGGTTGACGGCAACAGGTCTTAGCCCCCTGTTACCTAAGTGGCGTTTGGGTCGCCACTACCTACCACTTCGACGGTATAGTGTATGTAGGTATGTACATAAGCTACATTTATTTGATGTAGGTAACAGTAGTTTTGTGGCTCGTTATCCGAATAATTATGATAATATGGACATTTTCATAACCTCATAAGTACTTGGAGCTTCTTAAACCAGTTGTGTTATCGTCTAGTAACCTACAAGAATACTGAGCATCTAGAAAAATCACACTTGAACGAAATTTATTGACTAAGGAGTATTTTAATTAAAACATGATTGTGTAGCCTACAAGTGTAATTAAAATCGTTTGTAAAGAGACTTTACTTCAGTAGCCAGTCGCGATAAAGATTGTGCGTATCTGCACATAGTTATAATACAGGGGACATAGTAGTTGCTCTTATTAAGATGGAGGGTTATATGTTTCGAAAAAATAACCCTCCATCTTATGTATGAAGTTTCTTTTGCATAAAAACGTTTGTGAGTTGTATTCATATTTAGGGTACCCAGTATTTGGGATGCCACCCCTTACTTACGAAGAACCAAGGCTAAAGGCATGGTATATATGCGACAAACTCATTCGCAACAAAATAGACTTGTCAGAGTTACTAGGTCAATTAAGGTTTTTTACTCCGCCTAGATACATATTGATAGCCCAGAAACGGCATAACACCACTACGTGCACCCTTGAGAGAACAGTACTTGGAGCTTAGTCACCCTTCACAAAAATGTGTAAAATTGTAAGCGGATGTAGCGATCATATCAGCGATGACATTTGATAGAGTGAATAAAATTGTATCAGGCGTTTTTATTTATAATAACATATTAATTAAAGTCAATTTATTTTCTTTATTTCTTCAGATACTTTTACTATATTTTGTTGTAGTGTTTCTTTTTTTCGTATTATTTAAAATTATTAAAAGTACGTCATCGGGGTCAGTGTATGTGGTGTTGAATATCGTTAAATGTATAAATGTAAATACTTTTAGTCTAACCATCTAAATAGTATTATATTATATATGATATAAGAAGACTTCCTATTTCGAATAAAATGCTCTTTTATGCGTGACATACCGATATTAAAGAAATTATTAAAGAAATATATTTTGAATCCGTAATTTAGTGTTCCTTTGAGAAGTTTATAATCACCGACCCATCAATAAAACATAAGAATATCATCACCACCACGTCACACTAAAACCACACACATAATTGCAATAACGTATTACAATTTACACTATCAACTGTAACGACTTACCGAACCATTCATTATCAGTCGGCGCTCGCCAGTCGGGATATGAACGCGTTTACCGACTCCGTCAAAAGGAGGTTATTGCTTATAATAGTGCTACAAGTGCTGCCATCTCTTTCTATAAGTGTCAACTATGAACGAAACGTTAACAATATTGTCTGTGAGTGTCTGTTATTTGCTTGTGCGATTGTGATAATTGAACCGTAGAATTTAATACGATTTCTCAATATGTTTAAATCTATAGTAACTTGTACCTTGCGTATTATTTAATTATAGTAATATGCAGGGTAATAATAATTAGACAAATAGTCGTGTAAAAAATACGCATTATGTTAGCTATAGCTAACATACTGTTTTTTTTTAATTTTTAGCAACTGTCACTCGGAATGACAGTTAGAATTTATAGTCACGTAGGTACACGATCTCCTTTTTTGGGTACTACGAAACTTAACTATGAAAGTATTTATTTTAAAGAATTATATTGGAAATACGTATTTATACTATGTATAAGAAAATCTATTTAAAATTATATTTTGTTAAATATTTTTTTCATTATTTTGCACATCTCTGGAAATGACCTGTCGACTCGAATGCATACGTGAGCGTAACTATGCTATGGTACCAATAAGGACTCTAAGGTGTAGTCGCCTTCTAAACAGGTGACCAAGAACCCAGAATTCCCGGAAAAGGAAGCCCTTCTAAGGGTATCCCGGGTTGCCTGCAATAGACACAATAGTGGTGTGGACAAAGACAAAATGGTATTATCAACGACAGTTATTATTCAAAGTTTAATTTTGCGATGTTTCTGATCTACCCAGAGTTGATAATTTTAGAATACATTTAATCAATATAATAGCTTAACATTTAACGTGAGTTTACAACAGCAGTGCACTAGGTGTGATTCGAACCCGCAACCACTTGATCGCGAAACCGACACCTTAGCTGTAGTGCAGTACAGTGCCTTCCGATTTCTAATTATTGTACTTAGTAAATCATTGACCACATCCTTAACAATTAAGACCAATCTTATCACGCAAAACGAATTAAAAGTCAATCAACCGTCTTTAGAACCTGTTAATAGTTATGCGAACATAGCTAACTTCTCTAGATTGTTCTAAATCTTACTATTTAATGTATTTTTGAAATCAAAGTATACAAGAATTACTTATTTGCTACTTAATAACTTATAACGGCAACTTAGAAATCCGATATTCACACATGCATTTTACCATGAGAAAGAAATATAACGCATATATATTTTTATAGATTATTAAGATATATTCTATAGAAAAAGTTAACGCATATATATTTTTTTTTTTAAATACAACACCCAATCAACACGCCATACAGCCGCCTTATGCATTGTTTTCCATCAAAATGATGATTGAATTGATGATATATTCTAACAATACCAATTATACTTCTATATTAAAATTTCCTTAGTCATTAAGAATTTTCACTCTAAACTGCACTGTGTGCACTAACTGTGTTTTACAGTGTGTGTAACTGAAATACTTTTGTATGGTAAATCTTTCTCATTATTCTTCGGTCTAAAATGTCTTTGGGCCAGGCGTTCCAAGAGCGTATTTTTTCTTAAGCTCTTCTAGGCCACAACAATTACTTAAAATACATATTTCCACTGAACACCTTGAAAGATAAAAGAATAATCGTACAATTATGTACAAGTGTACATTAAACAAAATATTTTTATCTACGTGTGTATTTACTAACACGATATGCTGCTTCACTTATTCTAACTGTGAAGATAAGAAATGTAGAAGAAATATTTTTGCGTTCATTTTATCGCAGCAAAAACTGTCTACATATAGTCGACTGATGTCTCTTTTGATCGAGATATTGATGAAGACGAAGTTATGAAACCAAGCTTTGTAAACCATTAAGAAGTTTCATACCTATACTATATGTACGGCGAAATGCCTTACTGTAGGTGACTACGACAAATTTTACGGCATATTAACACCTGTACAATGCAAATAAGGTATTAATAAATTTAAAAATTTGTATACTTATGAAATAGGAAATCCAAACGAATGTGCATTGATTGCAACATAATAATTTTAAATAATGCTAACAAACGACTCTATTAGAAAATGATAACGACTTCCCTTAAATGAATGCATTTTATTACGCTGATATTACAACAGACCTGTAGCTTACTGATGATACTTTTTTTACCACTAGCAGCAGGGTTTCAATAGCGTTTTACAATAATGACAACCAATTTTCTATGAGGCCGTGGTATGGCACCGGTTTAGCCGGCCCAATCATGCCTAAGCATGGCTCTACCACTGTTAAAACATTTGTTGACATTTACAATTACTACCCAAATAGTGAATATTCCACACATAAACTCCCAAAACCAGGGTGACTAGTAAATCCTGGAATCCTGAACCTTTGGCCTTTATTTTCTCTCTTTAGGGTCGTTCCCTCTTCGCCTTTGCTATTTATCTCTTTATTGTACCTAAATCTTCAATGAATATTCACAATACAGTGATATTCTAAACATTTTTTTATACTATACGGGGACAGACGAACAGGCAGGTCATCTGATGGTAAGTGACAACTGCCGTCCATGGACACCAAGAGGGTGATAAGAGATGCGGGAGGGGAAATAAGAGAGGGATGAGGGGAGAGGACATGATTAGTTAGATTAGATTTTGGACAGTCTTATCACACACGGCGAGTTTGTCTAGACAACTTTGATACGAATAATTTGTAAATTAATTCACGGTAGTCTAGTCTAGTAGTATACTGATATTAAACTAAATAATATGGGTTTAAAGTACATACTTAATATGAATGCTTTATATGCATATCCACAAAAAACATTTATGTGTATCTGTTAGTGTATTATTAACGAAGGATCACCTGCTTGTATTTTCACTGATCAGCCCCAAAGGTGTACCGTGTGGACCGTCATGTTTTATAGCCTATCTAAGACTAAAAGAATTTTTCGAATTCGATTTCTACTTTGAGAGATTCGCCCGTTTTAACAAATAAACCAAATAACTTTTTAGCGTTATTATGCTTTGTCTTGCCATGAATATTATACAAGGAAAAATCTTTTCTTTTTCTATTGCATAAAACATTTATTACTGTAATGTATGTTAGTTTATACACTAATATAATAGCATAAAAATATATTGAAACATGCACTCTCTCTATGGGAAATTCTTCACTGCCAGAGGCTTAGCCACCTTCTTAGAGCTTAGAGCATAAACTCAGTCATTCTGCTTTTTTAAATATAAGCTCAATAGTGAAATATTCTCTTCATTATATATTTCTTTTCAGTGACCTCACTTTGCGTACCGCTTAAGTTGTTTTGGTTTTGGTACCCTATTCGTTTTTAAATTATCCGTGAAATAATGACCAGTGCGTCCCTTAAAGGCTGCAAATCCTAAGTCTTCTTTTAAAATACGCAGCATGTTTCTAGTTGTTATATTCATTTTACGAGATAAAATCTTTTGTTGCTTTGATTGCCTATTTGTACGAATACTAAGTTGACAGATCTTTTTCTGTCACAAACAGAGGTGGTTTCATTGTACCTATCAAAAGCCCGGTTCCCAAACATTCGACGAATGCCAAGCGGATGGAGAGTTTCTAAAATTGCGTTTGGCTCCATACTTACTTTGTGTAATGCTATCATAGCTATTTGATTTTCTTTCTTTCTTTTTCCATTTTTTCCATTTTAATATCACAAATATTAAAACATAATGAATATTCATATAATAATGACAGATTCTAAATTCAAATGTAATATTATATTTTTTTTAATTGTTACAGTATTTATGGCCAAACTAAGTATTAATGTTGATTTTTACTAAAATACCTAAACCAATAATAGTCGATAGAGCGAGTATTTATCTTTATCAGTAGTGTTAACCTTAATTACGATTTTTATGGAGTTAAAGCGGTACCATCTAATTAATAGTTATAAATTTAGTTTCACAAAAATAGCAGACTTTACGCGTACTGTAAAATAAAAATAAAAACATCATTTCAATTGCCAAAAATTAAACAAAAAAACTTTTAATTCCAGGTAATTATCATCTCCGTGTTCTCTTAAATGCAGTGAAATTACTATATATATGAATGAAACGACCATAGAAACTATCTATACTTTTTAAACTATAAAACTTTTTGAAGTTAGTTTCTATGGATTTAATCAATATCTCACAATACATTTTTGCAACTGCACGCTAAAGAGGTTTTCTCAGTTAAAATAAGTGTTCTATTTTCTGGGTCACGCTGTATTAATAAGGCGGAAGAGTTTTTATATTTGTTTGTTAAACGCTAATCTCTACAAGTACCAGTCATAGTCATATAATTCTTTTTGTATCAGATAGAGTATTTATTGAGAAGTAGTGTAGGCTACCAGAACATCACGCTACAATTCTTAGAAGCAGATCAGTGAGCATCAATGCTGAACGTAACATGAAACAGCGGGAAACAGCTCGTCAATTATATTTTATAACTTAAAGAAAATAAATTTCTACTCGAATCTTGAAACCTTTAACTTTTAGCATACCTTTTTACATGGACTTATTCTACCTGGTGGAACGTGAGCCAACTAAGCATTAGGTAATAAGTGCTAGTAATATATTACCAATTTAAAACAGTTCTTTCTAATAAAAACCGTGCATTAGTACGGTTTAACAAACATTAACGACAGTTTAATAGGTGTGCATTCAAGGACTAATGCCTAACAGCTGATCTTTACTTACTAATAATACATACATACCTTTGCTCATAACTGCATCGCTGAAGATGTAGGTAGAGGTGAAATCACATTTTATCAATAAGATTTTGGTCCGACTTACGTAACAAGGCTGCAAGCTTTTTGCTGCATTCCGGGCACTGTATGACTACTATTATACTGTGTGATAGATAGCAATCCGACGCCTAGTCCTTTTTACGACACAGGTCATGGAGTCCACCTATTACACTCCACTGAGAACCACACAGCTGAACATAATAAGTGCGTTAATATTCAACCACTGGATATTTCTTTTTAATGTTATCTTTAAGTCCATTCTAAAACGAAAGCTATGCATTGAAGGTTTACTCAGTGGTGGATTACACGGGAGATAGAAGCGCCTGGGATTGAGTGAGATTCACAGGCTATTTAAAATCATCAGTACAATGTAATGTGAGCTAATTAGTTTCTTATTTTCTGTATTCTGCGTTTTTAACTTCTTTTTTCAATGTCTAACTACATTACTTTAATAGCCAAATTTTAGTTTAATTACTTTTAGCAACATAATAGCACACGATAGAATAGTGGCAGTTATTTAATTATTTTATCTTTTCAATATTAATTTTACATTTGACAAGTCAACCTATAGTTGCGGTGACGCTGTGTGTATTAATTTGTAACTTTAAATATTTTTTAAATGAGACGATTTCAAATAATTGTTGAGCATGTTTATGAAATGATGATATTTAATTTGAAATTAATTTGAATTTATCCTGCCTATTAAGACCTTAAGTGTTAATTTATTTAGTCATTATTATTATAATGCTCGAGATTTTACTTTATTTGAATTAATTTTCTTGCGGGACCTATTTAAAAAAAAAGGAAAAAGTTAATATATATATACAAATTCCTAATTAAATTCTTAACTCTAATGAACTAGACAATTCTCGTACAAGAAATAAAAAATAACATTGAATCGGTTTGACGTTTAATATCGCGTAATATATTTTCGACATCACGCAATTTTGAACCTTAGAGGAATATTTATTTAAAATTCAAGTGGGACAACGCTGAAGCATAACATTACAAATGAAAGAGGAATTTTACAGTCAAAATGGTTAATAAATTACCGAGTTATGCTGTCAAGCAAGACAAAACGAAAACACGACCCAATAATTGTGAACCTCCTCTTTTCTGTAGTCGGTTAAAAAGAGGCCAGGAATTATATATTTTTTCTTGAACTCTATTAAGAGGTGGGTGACTTAATAGTCATACTTAAAAATATATTAAATAATTTTATTAATATTTTTTGGCATGACTTGAACAATGTTTCAGAAGAATTCATGTAAGCAATTGTATTACTAAAAGCCAATTGTAGTATTAGTAGGCTAAATATAAGACAGTACATAAATACATATATATATGGGTATATATAGACATGGCCTGTTTGACGCCAGTGGGACTATATTTGTGTTGGCAAAAAGCCGGGTTTGCAACGCTTCTGCCTACCCGTTCGGTGATTCAGGCGTGAGTGTATGTATGTATGCAAACCAATTTATACAGCTGTAACTATAGCAAGAGGTGTCGGAAAATTGTCTTATTACAATCTTTTCCGTCTCGCTCCCTTTTGCTCAGAGCGCGAGAAAGACTTCGTTCCAAAAAAAAATATTGCTACCGTGAGTTTATAAATTATAACACCTTTTACGTAAGTTCAATTGGTGCTATGTAATAATTATTTTTACTAATTCAACAAAATGAACATTAATAATGACAAATATTTGTTCTGGGGATTTTTTTTTTTACGTGGGGAAATCCTCATACACTATCCTCCACCGGGGTTATCGGCGGAGGATATCCATTGTTCTGGGGATTGAATGGAACCTACGACCTCTGTCTTAGCACTAACCACTAGTCCAACGGGCCAGTATAAATACGTTGCATGCATTCAGATTTACCAATTATTCCAACTACACTTTACACGCAGTTTCACCTTTATTTATCCACTGCACCGTTACTAATCGTCGTAGCGTGATATTTTATTTTATAGCCCATATTATTCCTTCAAATCCTACCCTAGCTTCAAGTCCGACTGGTAGGTTCTTCTAGCGGTTAGCCGGTTAAAACAAACAAAGAAAAAGAACCAATATTAATGTGATAATCATTCATACATACATTCATCATCATCATCATCAGACCAATTAATATTTATTACAAAAATATTGCACGGGCCTTGGTTACTCAGACAAAAGTCAGTCTACGTTTGTTGCTTTCGCAAAATGTAGTATGTGCAGTTTTTGCACTCATACACATAGTGCCTTCAACAGCACTTACTTACATATTATTATATCTTCATAATAGCTGAAGATTTTGTTTGTTGATTTGAACGTGCTAAATTAAGGAACCACTGATTTGATCTGAAAAAATCTTTTCGCTTTAGACAGCCCGTTTACTGAGGAAGTCTGCAAGCTATAAAACATCACGCTGCGACTCTTAGGAGCGGAGCAGTGAGTTGAATTGTGGCTGTAGTGTATTATAATAGTACATCATTCATCAAGACGGTATCTCTCTGAAAGTATATGAATATTCACATAACGCTTGATGCGATAGTACATCGCGAGCAAGATGCTTCACCACAACCGCTTACGTTTAGACAAATTGCCGCTTACGTTTATGTATATATTTAAATTTTTGGACAGAACCCTATTCCCTAAAGTAGCCAAGTCACTTCTTACAACATTAGCTGTCTGACACTAAAAGTCCTGTGAAAATCGGTGCGAAAGAATAATATAATATTTAGACTAGGCCTATTAATATAGTCAGAGGTTGTGTATTCGATTCCCTTAGGGGACAAAAATTATATGTACCACGAATAGCTGTCCTATGTTTTCTTTGTGTCCGTTGTTTATATGTTTGTCAAGTCCCCCGCGACACAGGAATAATTTCCTTACTTATAAAACAGCTCTCATTTTAATATTTTAACTACATTCGACGCGACAGCTTAGTACCGCTGCGCCATCTGAGCAGTGATTTTACAGTCACTTCAATTATATGTACTTGTACGTACAGGTGCATGAAGATATTCACTGTTACATTTTTTCAGTATAAATACGATAAGCAAAGAGTGTTTGTAAAATACAAACATTTGTTCATTATACTTATCTGTTCTGAGTACAGCTCTAAATACCTATACAATGTTGTTTTAAATTATGATAATTTATAAAAAGAGTACAATGTTGTTTTATATTAAAAAGTCTGTTAAAGGACTTCAGTGTATTACGTAAGTGGACTAAATGATTATCTGTTTCTGCCTATCCCTTAGGGGAATACTAGCGAGTATATGATTGTATGAATGATGTATTATAAAAAAATTACTCATAATTGAATGAGACTTTAATTTTATTTTAAAATACTGATATAATAAAGCTACGTGTGTAATTATGATATGTCTTTTTACCTGCTAGAACTTGCCAGATGGATTAATAAATTATATGAATCATTTATTTACACAACTGAAATATTGAATGGAGAAAGAATACTTATTACCATTTTGTAACCCCACACCACACTACATGGAAATTAATTAATTTGTATGAGACTTGTGTAACAAAATTATTGGTTTGTGTTTCGCCAAGAGAGTCAGGGTAGCGAGTTTCAACCCCCCTCTAGGGTCCTCATAGGCCGGCAAGGCAACTTGAGCACTGAGTTTCAGGTGTCCAACTGGACTGGGGGGTAGTCAAGTCGCCATTGGGTGACCCGGGTAAAATTAAAAAAAATAAAAAAACATTCTCGTGGGACATAAAAGTTATATTATTTTTTTTCTAATCAGTGTACTGTTGCATCATATTAATTTTAACTTAACTTTATCAAGTCTTAAGCTTAAGATAACTTTATATTTTAAATTTTTAATAAAATAAATTTTTGAGCAAGTAAAAGCAAATATGAACGTAACTCACGAAAGGTTTTATTCTTAAAGTAAAAACTCACTTCTAATTAGTTTTTATTTTTTAAAGATTTGAACTGTGACTGAGAACCAGCATCAAAACTTTCGATTAGGTCCGTTATTTGATCCTCAAAATATCCCTCTAGCCCTTTCGCCCTCACGAACTACTATTATTATAATATGTTGTCACAGTAATGTAAGGAAGTGGTCTCTGCCTACTCTTATTGGAAAGAGGCGTGATATTATGTATGTATGTCACAGTTAGAACTAACATTGCCTAGGTACAAATTCCTTAACATGTTCATGGCGACTAATCTACTATCTACCGAAATTCTTAAAAAATACCACACAAGGAATTATTAGTGTAACTTTTGTCATGTGGTACTTATTTTTAAATAATAAAATGTTACTTTGTAGAAAAAGACAACGCCCGCATAAGGGATTATTATTATTTGTGTACTAACTCTAAACGATTCGGCTCTTCCTGTCTGTGCCGATCGGTTAAAGCCTGGAATTCACTACCAGCGCACGTGTTTCCCTCCCATTTTGATCCCGGGTCTTTTAAGCGGGGCGTAAAAAGCATTTCACCAGGCCGCCATAGGGTGAGTCACCATGCTACATTGACTACACTTGCAATGAGGATGGTGACCACCACTTTTAGACTCCACTTGTTGCTTTCCATCAGGCAGAGTGGAGTCATTATGGTAGGCTAATATAAAAAAAAACTTACGAGAATGCATATGACGAAAACATGAAACACCAGGGATTCAGGACAGCTATTTGTAGATCAGGCTAATTTACGTGTGGTGAAATCGAACCTAAGACCTCTGGCTCAGCAGTCAAGATAACTAACATTAGACCAACAGGCTTGGTTGTAACACAGTTGTTTATTATTAATTATATTATATCATTTATTTTTTTATTTTCAGCTAAAACGAAGATACCTATCACACCACTTATTATTCCTTGTATTCTCAATGACGTGGTCAGAATATCTGCGCCTGTGATTAACGAGCACGACCAATATTTTTTATCAAAACCAAATGGAGATGTATCACAAGTTAAATTGAGCGCACCAAAGCAATTAAAAAAGAAAAAAAATGACGTCAATCTAAAATCGATATCTGTTAAATTCCTTGAGAATTCAAATGCTATTGTAAGTGAAAGAGAAAGTTATAACGTGTACAATGGAGACGAGTTAGAGCAGAAGCTGAATCATTTGGACTCGAATGAGTTTCTGATCGGACCACTTTTAGAGGAAGATTTTGGCAACTGGGTTTTAAGCACTTACAGTAAAGATTTAGATGATGAATGGATAGAACTGTTTCAAGTTATCACAATGGAAATAACATGTAAGTTATTTATTTAATGACACTTTAGTATAGAGTACAATAGGGCCGTCACAATTTCTTCCTTGGCCGCCTTGAACCCCTTCGGGGATATAGGCGTGAGTATTTATGTTTAAGTTCTATCAAAAAATGTTTTATAACAAACTAATTTAAATAAGTGATGTAACCACCAAGTAACCTGGTTTTCATTGTAGTGTCTGAACTGCTGGTCAAACGGTATTATATACATATTTATTTTATAAAACAATGCAGGATTCCCACGTTCGTATGTAGCTTATTGATAAAAATTTACTCTGATAACAATATGACGAACAGATTTTTTTAATATAAAACCAAATTACTGTGAATAGATGTTAAATACAAAAACAAACATTTGGTAGAAGATCCTGTCATTCGCTACATGGTACATGAATTTAGTATAGAATTTCTGTTCATGCAGCCAATACCAATAAACATGACTCTTTAAAAATAAAAATAAATCTTTTTTAATTTTCAGCGCTTGTCACATTACAACCGGCGAACCCAAGACTATACGTAGGGGATACTTTTAACGTGAGCTTCCCATACCCATTCCCTGATATAATATCTTGTGAGATTGTAGCACCACGAAGTACGTACGACCGTTTCTACAGTAGAAGCTCAACCAACTTAAAAAAATGCGGGTTCACCGTCCCGAATATTATTAAAGAAGATGAAGGCGTGTGGAGGATAATTGGCGTCGGCAGAATTTTATACGAAGGAGAAGTTATGTTGGAAGTTTATCAGAAGACAAGACCGAATTCAACAGTTATTCAGAACATACAAACTTTAAAAAGCAATAACACATTTTTATAATTCTATGTAGTTTTTTTACACTTACATTTTTAGAGTATAATTTGCAAAAGAGCAGACGGGCCAGCTGATGGCAAGCGAATACGGCCACCATAGGACCTGCATCTCAAGAGTCGCCCATTTCTTAGAGTGACGACAATCCAGGTGGGAGAAAGTTGTTTTTATATATATATATATATATATATAAGGAATATTAGCAACGTGGGGCACACAAGAGATAACTGGGTACGCTACCGCCATCGATTTGATTTTATGGATTGACCATAAAAGTGGCAAAATACCGTAGTATTTCAAAACGTCACATGATATGATACGAGCATTCTTTTAATCAGTACAGCGAACCGAGTCACTCGTGCATGCCCGGTTGTCGGTTTTTGAAGAATCCCTTTTTTCAGCTGACTTCAAATAACGAGGAGGTTTTCAATTCGACTGTAAGTTTGTTACCTCAAAACTTTCGACTAACCGGTGAACCTATTTCTATACAAAAGTTACAAACATATGAAGGACACAAAGCACAAACACACTAGGGACAAACAACTATTTGAGGATTACACTAATTTTTGTCCAATGTGGGATTCGAACTCAATACTCGAGCTCAGTCGGGGTCATTAACCACTAGATAAACATGCAAGTCTTACGGGTAGTTTTGACTCGTATTTTTAAGGTTATATGTTTCGTATTTTCAAACTCATTGTTAAAAAATCTTTAGATGTAAAATTAGACAAAAATAATTACATTCTAAATACATGAATACAATCAATGTAACCTTTTAAAGAACGTCTTACCGGTCGGTTAATATCTTTCAAATCCGTTAAAACTTACTCTAAATCAAATCTTAAAGTAATTTTACATTACGCGAGATGACTGTCAAGTCAAATTCAACATCTTTTTAGTAAACGTCGAAAGAGTAGGTTTGGTTAATTTTTGTATGAAATACATAGTAGTGACGTCATGGATGTGTATTGTCAAATCATTCGATTTTTAACGTTAAATTGATGAATAAAATAAATTAAAAACGTTACAGTAATACAGAACGACAACTGTAAAATGTTTTTGGTAATCTTATTGCCCGACTTAGTAAAATTCTTTTAATCCAAGTCTATCCAATTGCAAATAAAACACTTAGTATTACTTAAATATCTATATTTACAAGTCAAAGTCTTTCAATTATACAAAGAATACTTTATTCCAAGTTGTAGGTATAAAATCATAACAAATTTGCTGTGATGTCTCACATACATACATACATAGGTAAGTAAATAAGACTTATAGCAACACTTTATGTAGTCTCAAGAATAATATTTTAACTGTATCTATAGCTTTAAGGTTTTGTGTTGTTAATGTTTAATGGTTTACTTTTATTTTTGTCCAGAACTCTAAATATAGTGTGGGTTGTTCAGGTCTGTATCGAATACTGAAGTTGAAAATGGGATACAACTCTCAAAAATAGTTAAGTACCAATTTGTCAGAATTTTACTACGTGTTTCTATAGTACATTGTTGACAGCGACATAGTAGCGTAAAAAACCGCTTAAGTATCAGATTATTGGTTATATTTATAGTTTCAATATAACCTTAATCGACTTTTTATTACTGGAGTATGTATGGACTGAACTGTTGAAAAATACATTTTTAATTTATTTACACAGATGATGTTTGAGAGTGTTGCAAGGGAATTGTGTCTATTGCAGATTTTATGTGAAGACAAAGGGGTAACCACACTTAAAATGAAAAAGAAAACTCCGCGTAAATCTTCACTCTTTTGGCCCCTACTATGAAACCAAGGTAATAAACATTGATTAAACAGGAAGTATAGGTAGCGATCGTTTGCGACAGATATCGTTTTCTATCACAACACAACAGGTTGCACAATGGAAACTGACTAAATTTCACTCCGTATCGAGAAAATTAAAAATGTGTTGTCTCTTGTATTCTCAGGATGTTTCTCGGTAGGGTAGAATAGTGCCCCCGATCTCGCCCAAACGTCGTAAAATGCGACTTCGGGATCAGACTGTTATCTATTAGATAATATAATATACAGTCATACAGTGCCCCGATTAAATATTGTTTGGTTAAAAGTGGGAGAATGAGACACCTCTGACCTCTGTCCACGTTATATAGACGTGTAGAAGTGTTAATGAGTGTCTATTCACTGGCGCTGGGGCTGGCGGAGGGACTGGCGCTGCTGCGGCGAGGGGGGGTGACGTCGGCGGTCGCGTCGCCCTCGCTGCCATCGTCGTCCGAGTCCTTCAGCGCCTTCGCGCGGTCCAGACGACGAGCTCGACGAGTGTCCACGTCAGACCCCTCGGATTCGGACGAGTATATTGCGGCGCCCGCCGATGCTGAAACACACAATAAAAAAAATTTAGTACGCATTGACTTACAAAATTAGTTTCCATACAGTTACAAGCAGAGCAGAAGGGTCATCTGATGCTAAGTACTTTCCGCCACATAAACGCTTGCAACTACAGCGTTCATGAGCGGTGTAGGGGTTGAGGAGGGGAAACAAGGGAAGGGAAGGGAGTTTGGGCCTCCGGTAATCTCACTCACTCGGTCATACAATGTAAGCATTGTTTAACAGCGGGTTTCCTGTGAGACCGCGGTAATATTTCGGTCCAGTCGACCCTTACATACACGCCGAAGCATGAATCTTCCACGTTTACTTTTTTTTTATTTTAAACACTTTTTAATATTTGTACCAAAGTAAAAAGCCTTAACCGGAATGTTTATATTCTTTCTCTTGTTTACAGTACTCTGTGCCATCCACATAATCCCTCTAATCTTAAAGAACATTTTGAATTCTTACAGAACACACATTACAAGAACCTGAGATCATCTAGATTTAAAACTAAAAATAACCAGACACCCCTAAATTCACTGAAAAATCGTTCTCGGTGCAAGCAGTTAGGCAGTGGAATAATTTCTATAATATATACATTAATATGTTAATAATATATATTATATTAGGATTCAAGTCGTAACAATAGTACACCTTACTTTTATGGTGAACATTCAAGATAAATAAGTAAAATGTATCTAATTTGTGAGGGTAGTGGGTTTTTGTTTAATTTTCAAATGTCACTATCTCATAGCACTGACACACAGTCGTCTACCCGCAAACCGTAAGTTAGGTCTTGTTATAATTCTATTGCTATTTATAAGTAGTAACAAAATCTAATTTATATAAGTATATTATATGTATCAAGATGACTATGTATAATTGAACCTAACATGAGTTCGTGACAACAGCACCCACGCATTATATAAATATATTTTATAAATATATTTACAATATAAATAGGTGTTAGTGACAGGAGCTGTATGCACCTACAGACCAATGACAACCCACCCATGATAATAATTAATTATGATTTTTTTTAGGGATAAAAGTTTTAACATCTACTTTCTAACTCTATAAACACATCAGTTCCAAGATGCCAATATTATAGTCATCAAAACTAAATACACATACAAAGATAGTGTGTAGTTTCTTTACTCTGCGATAACTTATAAACGCCTAAACAGATTTGGATGTATGGGGTGTTGTTAGAATAATTATTAGACCTACACACTAATAACAGGCACATTGATCTATTTGTGTTCGTTCTATGAATGTTTATAAATTTACCAGCGACACAGGAATTATTTAAAAAAGAGACAATAAGAGATCGGGTACATTTCTTTTTATGTACTATAGGGGGACAGACGAACAGGCATGTCACTTGATGGTAAGTGACAACCTCCGTCTATGGACACCTGCAACTCAAGAGTCATAAGTGCGATGCCCGCCTTTCAGGATGATGAGGGATGGGATGATGACCGGAAACCTCACTAATTTAGGGAAATGCAACGCAAGGGTTACTTCACAACCAGTTTTCTGTGAGGCCGTGGTATCGCCCATTCGAGGCTACGACTACTTAAACTTAGAAAGCCAATCCTTTTAGATAGTTACACTGACCTTTCTGTCCGGACTTGTACTTGTTCTTGATAGCGGCGAGCGAGACGCCGCCCTCGTCCTCGGAGTCGTCCCTCTGGGCCGTCGCGCCGCGCGAGCCAGCGCCGCGCCGCTTGGGCCGGCTCGATGCCCGCGACCGCATGGCCGCTCGGAGCTCCATCTCCTCTTTCTATCCATACACAATTATAATAATATAATAATAATAATAGCTTGACACACACGACCGTCTGATCCCAAACTAGACAGAGCTTGTAATGAAACAGCTGATAACACATACTTATATACTTCTAAATACATGTTATTGATAACTTACACAACAAGAGCAAATGATCATACTTATCACACAAATATTTGTCCTGGGTGGTATTCGAACCTGCAGTGAGAATCGCTAACCGCTGGACCAAGGGGCCATCTAGGCTCTTGAGTGTGACAAAGAACATTTTACTTTTATGTAGAAAAAAGTACACAATATAAGTAACTAAATGTGTTGTGGGTTCGATCCCCGCACGGACAACACTTTGTGTAACTCTCAAATTGTTAGTCTGAGTCTGGGTGTTCTTTGTGTCTGTTATTTAAATGTCTGTAAAGTCCCCCACAACACAGGAAATAATATTAGTGCAGGAGTTCTTATAAAAGAAAAATACATGCTTATATATCCTCATATGTATAAAACAAGCTCTGTCTTTATAATGATAGTCCATCACTAACTTTTTAAACACTAGCAAGGTCTCGGCTTGTCCAACTGTCACAGGTAAATTTGATAGCCTAACTGGTTGCACCTAGAAGGAATTGTCTTGAAATCGACCATAAAATTAATAAATACATAAACCTTACCTTGAGTTGGTACTTCCTATCAGCATCAGGATCAGCCCCGACTTGCGACAGTATCTTGATAGCCGAAGTCTTAGTGGACCTGTCTGCTAGAGACAGGGTCATCTTTCTGTGAGTGAAGGACTCGGTACTGTGAGGTCGGAAGGACAGCTTTGTGCGGAACACGGCCTGGCCTTGCAGACCAGTACCTTGACGGACGAATAAATGATTGTGATCACCCTGTAGAGATAAAAAAAAAACATATAACATAGGCTAAAGTGTATGGCAAAATTCTATGACGATTTTGCACACTGGCAACGATTGAATATGGCATTAGTTTTTTTTTAAATTAGCCTAAAAATTAAAGTAATTTACGGATACTGATATATATTAAAATCAGAGGAATCGATATTTTTTCAACACCCAGAAGAACATGTTATAACAGGAACACTTACATGTAAAGGTTGTTTATAAACGTCGAATATTTCAGAGCCGAGATGCAGCGACATACTCCCATCTGACCACTTCACCATCCGAGCGTTGGACTCCTTGACAGCATTACCCTCTTTGTCGAACACTGTGCGCCAACGAATTGTATTCTCCACTTTCAGTTTTAGCCTGAAGATAACATACGATTGTTGCTGTACAGTATACAATTTTAGAGAATGCTTAGACTAATATCAGATATTTATTATTGTTGGCTTTTCAGACTATTGTAGTCTAGTATAAGTGTTCTAGTGTCCTAGTAGTAATAGTAGTAGTAAGTGTTTTTTTTTATAGAATAGTAGGGCAAACAAGCAGACGGGTCCCCAGAGTAAGTCACTAATACCGCAAATGGGCACTTTTTAAAATAATAATTATAAAAAAATATATTAAAGAACTAACCTAGCTCGACCTTCTTCATCCAAAGTTTCTTCCTCGTCAATCTCATCTTCATAAGTGTTAGGATCGTAAGGTCTTGTCTCCACGGACAAGAAGTTTGGCAGCTTCACAAAGTGCAGTTCTTTGCCCAACTCTGTCAATATTTTAGGCATATCTACATCAATACGGGTCTCCGGGATTTCCACTTCCTCTTCTTCCTCCGGTTTCTCCCGATTTGCCTGAAAGTTGCAATTAATAGACTTTTAACTTGCATTATTGAGTATAAAAGTAATATTCCGAATTTATTAGCCACACCTAACAAATTGATTTGTAAGTTTTGTAATTAGGAAGTAAATGATAATATTATAAGTGAAATATTAATTCATAGAATAAGACAAACTCTTACTTAAGAACACTTTAAATATATTCTATAATCAAAATTGTTGTAAATTTATCATAACATGTGCATGCATGATGCAGAGTGCGGAAAGAAGAGAGAGAGGGTTGAGGAGATGGAAAAAAGGAGAAAGGAGATGAGGGGAGAGAAAAGGGGGGCGGGGGAATTGGGCCTCCGGAAACCTCACTCAATTCGGGGAAATACAACGCAAGCGTTAATTCAGAACCGGTTTTCTGTGAGGCCGTGGTATCGCACCGGTCGAGCCGGCCCATTCGTGCCTAAGCATGGCTCTACCACTGAAAAAAAATCTATTGGAGATATTTATTTTTCAAAAAAAATATTAATAAATAAGTATCCTTCGATCCAGATAGTGAAAAAAATGTCTTCAGTCTTCAAGCAAACACATTTACAACCAATGACGTCTTTCATTTCATAGCTAATTAGTGTGGTAGAAAGTATACTCCTGTAATGCTGTTACCTCATCTCCACTACGTTTGGCTTCATCTCCTGAACGTCGTTCGTCATCGGATCCCTTCGCGCTACGACTACGGCTGCGACTGCGACTCCGTGAGCGTGACCGCGAACGACCTGACGCCTTGTCCCCTCCCTCCTCATCAGTACTTATATCTGACGCATCACCGAATAATGCGTCTGCTGTCACTGTGGACACAAAATAATACAGTTGAATATATTATATATAGAATATACTAACTCCAGCAGCACAGTTCCGGCCGCGGCTTTGACAACCTGGTACACATGTCTATAAAAAGAAGCCTATGTCATTTCCGAGGGTTCGGAGTATTAACATAATAAATTTAACTAAAATCGGTTCAGCCGTTAAGCCGTGAATAAGAAGAGACATATATATAGATGGAATTATTTTCACATTTATAATGTTAATTATAGATTTATTTGGGAATGAAAAATAGTTATACACTTATCATACAGCTTTAACTGAATATTAAATTTAATAAATGTGCATACCCGAAGGGAGAAAGGCGTTACTTATGTATGTCTGTTCTTCTTACCTTTCTTTTTTTTTTAATATAGGACAGACGAATATATGGGTAACCTGATGGTAAGCGACAATCACCGTCCATGGACACCTAAACCCCGCATGAGTCGCAAGTGCGAAGACGGCCTTTGAGAGAAGAGATGTGGGGGAGATGGGCCTCCGGAAACCTCACTAATTCCGGGGCAATGCAACGCAAGCGTTGCTTTACAATCGGTTTTCTATGAGGCCGATGTTTCGCACCGGTCGAGCCGACCCATTCGTGGCTAAGCATGGCTCTACCACCATTCTACCTATTTTACGATACTATAAGTTTAAATAGACATTATAATTTTTAACTAAACTGACATTTTAAAATGAGATACCTTTATATACCATACTGGGATACAAAGAAATATGTATATTACTGCATAAATGTAATTACATTTATTTTTATATAAAAACTATCTAATTGTATTTTTAAATTGAGTAGTAGATAAGCAATGAGTAGTGAAATATCCAGAGTCTCACCATAGATGATATATTCTCAAGCTTTTTATTAAACCCAGCAAATATGAAGGTAAGAAGTAACTGGTGTCTGCATCAAAACCCTTAACACTATTTGATATTCTCTCTCATTTACTTACCACCTTCACCATCCTTTTTCTCTCCTTCGTCCTCGTCATCTGTATCCACAATCTTCTTGGTTTTCTTCTTAGGTTTATCACTAGTGTCAGACCCACTGTCAGAGCCCTTCTTACGTTTAGAAACACTTTTAGCTCCGTCGTCACTTTCCGAATCGGAAAGAACCGCGCGTTTCTTTTTCTCACCTAATAGAAAAAAAAATATTATGTAATTCCTCTAAATTTGGAGACTTTAGAAAATATTGTAAGCCTTAAACCTTGAACGATTCTTATCAGAAATGTATCAAAAAGAATATTGTTACGTAGGTTTCTAATTCAGAATCAAGTTTCAATTTCTTTTTTATACAAAGATGCATTAAAATGAAACCTATATTTTAAGTGAGATTTCTATCAATACATCGGTGAAAACTGCATTCAATTCCACGCAGTTGCTTTTGCGTGATGCGTGTACAAAAATACAGACAGACAGACAAATATTCAAAATAATAAATCTTCTAAATTGTAAATTGTTGTTTTGGCTTCTGTTGCTCTAATAGAGCCCCCTTATGAATAAGGTTTTACCAGCTAACAAAATTACATAACATGAAACTCGCATAGGGTAATTTTCAACCGACTTCAAAAAAGGAGGAGGTTCTCAATTCGACTGTATTTTTTGTTACCTCAGAACTTTCGACTGGATGAACCGATTTTGATGATTTCTTATTTATCTGAAAGCTGGTGCTTCCCGTGTGGTCCCATTTCAATTTGGTAAAGTTCTGACAATAGCATCCATTAGAAAACCATATAAGTCTTAAATTATATGATAGACGCATTGAAGTCGGTTGTCTATTTTTTTAAAGTGAATTATATATTTTTCTTGTTCTCACCGACTTCACCCTCGGAGCTCTTAGAGCGCGACCTGGAGCGACTTTTCGACTTGGATTTGCTTCGTGACTTCGATCTTGAATGCCTTGAACCAGATCTGTAAATAATCAAGTTTTTAAACACATTTCAGACACACCTGACAGAAACGAAACATCTTTAAAACGCTAGCCGTTCGCCGCTGTTTATAGCCATTGCTTAACTCCCTTGCGTAACAAATGACAGACTTTAGGCTTCCTCAATAAACGTTCTATGTAATGCAAATAGTTGTTAAAACAAATAAACACTCACTATGTCCATTTATACAATTACTATAAATTGGTTTCGCCATAAAGTTCATACCTTGATCTGCTTTTTGACTTGTCTTTAGCCTGTTCATCATCAATCATAAGATTTGGTGAATTTGACCTGCTATCTTGAACATCCTGCCTAGCTACTGGGCTCTTTGACCTTGAAGATGCACTGCCTGACCTCGACCTGGACTTCCTTGCCTTTGGACTGCCACTTCCAGACTTTGACCGTGACCTGGATTTTGCACCTGTTTTAGGACTTTGCGATCTAGATTTCGGGCTCTGAGACCTGGACTTCGGGCTTTGCGATCGAGACTTTGGACTTTGTGATCCAGATTTAGGGGTTTGTGACCTAGACTTTGGGCTATGTTGTACTGATTTTGGACTAGCAGATCGGCTTTTTGGACTGCCTGATCTGACACTAGGTGAACCACTTCTCGATCTTGAAGTTCTTTGTTTAGGGCTCGCAGATGCATTGGATTTTGGGCTAGAGGACCCAGACTTATTGCTCTGAGCAGATCCTGACCGGGATCTGTTGGACCGTTGTGGCGAGTTAGATTTGCTTCTAGAAACATTTGAGGCATTCGAAGATCTTCTGGACTTTGCCGAGTGATTTGATTTTGGAGATTCACTTCCTGATTTGCGAGGACTGCGAGATACAGATCTGAAATTATACATAAATTTACAACAATTGGTTTCCATAATGTACTAATACCAGTTAAACAAGCTGGCAGTTTTATAATTATGAATCACGCAAGGATTGTAGTACTACAAACAATTTCAAACAAATACTTAAGTAGTAAAACCATTCTCAGAATATGAAGGACATCAATTAAAGTTAGAATTAATAAATTCTATTCCCTGCAGTTTCATCTATGTTTATGGTTACTGCAGTCGCAAGGGTTTAAGTGTGATGTTTTATATTCTATAATATTCTTTAATTAATACTCTATCTAATACAAAAAGAATCATTCAAATCTGACCATAAGTTCCAGAGATTAGTGTTTAAAGAAACAAACAGAGCACTATATTTCTGTACAACATACTTGGTAGTATATATTTGTAATTTAACTGTATCAATTTATTATGTTTATATGTATGTATTTTGATGCATATATTGTAATTTAATTATGACAAGGGACTTTTATATTGTACATAGCAGCCCCTCTTTTCAATTATATATCTCTCTCTCCATCCAATGGTTGCCTAGAAGAGATCACTAATTGCGATCAGGCTGTCAATTGCACATATCTTTGTTTACTAATTATTTAAAAGAAAAATATTGTATCTGACTGTACAATAAAGAGTTCACCAATCAATCAATCAATCAAACACAAAAACCTTCAGCTGTAGGATAAAGGATAAGGATAGTCGTTAATATTTCATGTATTAATTGGTTAATGGTTTCTTTATACTACTGAAAGGAGATCTTTATGCTACTTGTATATGTATAGTCAGTATTGTTTCTGTAATTTAAAAGGTCTGACAGTGGGATAATAAAACCTTAAGTATTTTAGCATGAATACTTACAAACACTATTAATCAATTCAACAAAATGAAGCTGTAATATATTGGCTATAAAAACAATTGGCAACTGACATTTCATACAGTGACATTCCTTTTAATATTTTTTTTAAAGGACAACTCCCTCACTAATATTAATTGCTGTCTCGTAGGGGACTTTACAAACATTCAAACAAAGAACACCCAGACTCAGGACAACAACTTGAGCATTACAGTGTTGTCCCCACAACACTCGGCGCAGCAATGTAGTGGATAGGTGAAAACTTAAACTGCACAATTTTTGGTAATAATATAATAAATCTATGGTTTGTAAAGTTACCTGGACTGACTGCCTTCTTTCCCTGAAGGAGCTGGACTAGGACTTCTACTGCGGCTTCCACTTGATCCACTATTAGATTCGGAGCCCGAATCTGTGTCTTAAATTAAAACGGATAATTGGGATTTCTTGACATAATAAGTTAATTACAAACAACATAAAGTATAATATTTGCTATTTGATCTTCTTCTCTCTTATAAATAGCTACGTCGTTTACCATTCAAGTTGGAAGGCAGATTAATTAGTTAATATGGTAAAGTCTTGAGACAGTCAGTGAATTAGGTACAGCAACTGTTTGTGTTTTATGACGAAATAGTTATAACACAAATTCTAATATCTTTATAACTCTGTTATAACATAAATAATCAAAGTATTAGAAAACACTGTAAATTTATTTATTAAGCTTCTACGTTTTTTAGCACGACTATAGCCATAACTTACCATTTAATGAATTTCTTGTGGGTGCCATTGCAACACTCTAATGCTAAGACAAGGATATTTATTTATTTTTCTATTTAGTTACTGCATAAAATAACAAATATTTAATATACTATTTTCAATAAACCAAAACAGAAATAGGTTATAGATGTTATAGTTTCGTATACGTCAAAGCGGCAGTCACAGACAACATATCAACAGATTACTATAAATAAAAAATATACAAGTAATAGCTACAATTCAAAAGTTTTCATTTTTCACTTTTTTGAGTTTTTAAAAGTATTTAAATTTCAAGTTATTGTGTTAAATTTTGTATTATTTGCTTAAAGTTATTTTTTTAATATTTTAATTTTTTGATTTCCATATATATTAAACCTACCACAATAATTAAAAAACCATAACAACTGGTTTGTTGTGATGTAAAACTCAATATTTTTAGAGATTTTTTGTTTGATTCGTACAATTTGTAACATTAACAATTTCGATTATTGAAAGCGGTAGAATCCACTATAGTATAGTATGGAATTTCCCATAGACAATCCCATGAGTTCATATTGCCGACGCCGCCAAAAATACAAAACTTAATTGAAGCACTATATTAGAGCTAAGCTAATTTTGTATCAATAAATTACTACGAATTTTAACGAGGATATGGTAAAATGAAATGGTGATTTAGAACCTACCAATTTTAATCAGGTAAGAATATTTGGACTCGGACCTCCCTGATATGCTCGTGGTATTCATCATTTAGGCATCTTTATCTTAACATAACATATGTACAATATACTTCCGATTTTCCATACTATAGTTCATAATGTGTATGGTAGATGGCAAAAGGATTGCTCTCTATTATTTTAGTGTCACCAAATTGTAATTAGCAAAATGTAGGAATCTGTCTTCCTTTCAGGGATACAGGTTTGACTGTATCTAGTATCTATATATAGGTACATATTTATATATGTGTAACTAGCTAGGTATAGTGATTCCATGTTTATACTTTTGTACTCAAAGGTTGCTTGTGTCAACCAAGAACCAAGATAATAAAAAAATAGGCACAGTAGTTCATATTGATATCAAAATCACAAAGAAAGATAATTTTTTAAATATTTAATTGCTTTTAAAATAACGGTCAAATAAACGTAATCCCTTAAACCATCAATTCTATCTGCTGTCTCGTTACCTACATTAGAGATTTACTAGTTTTTATTAATTATTGTACGAATAAAGACATACATCTGTACAAGTTGGCCATACATATCTGAGGTGTCAAAGGAAAAGGGAGTCTGTCAGAAATTTGGCAAAATTAGTTATGTACACAGTTGAGTCCGAATCATCAATATTTAATACTGTAAAAAGGAGGTGAGTTAATACAGTGATTTTTATTACCATACTTTAAATAACCAATTGAGTCTAGTCATAAATAGCGAATACGTAACTATGAAAAAGGAGTTAAGTGTAGTAATTTCCTTATTACATGCGTAATTTAAAAGTAAACTCCCTTTGCTGCCAAATTCTGAAATATTACCCTGGATGGAACTTGAGGTCTACCAGTTAGAAGCTGAAAGACATAATTATATTACGAAAAATAGAAATAAATAAGCTAACCAAAATTTTAATTTTATGTATTTATTTATTTTATGTTTATGTTGTATGTATTATATTTTATATTTTATGTTATAAAAATAAATAATTCACTTTAAAAAGTAGGCAACCGACTTCAATGCGTCTATCATAAAATTTAAGACTTACATGGTTTTCTCATGGATGCCAATGTCAGAACCTCACCAAACTCTCACCTAACTACCCTTGAAGTACATCCTTTCAAATAAAAAAATAATTATCAAAATCGGTTAGCGTGATATTGAGTTATTCGTCCATTTGTCGCGCACATGCTCAATGCAAATTTAAGACTTATATGGTTTCCTCATGGATGCCTTTGTCAGAACTGGAAAACTGGAAATAGGACCACACGGAAGCACTAGCTTAGCAAATAAAAAAAATCATGAAAATCTGTTCACACAGTCGAAAGTTATAAGGTAACAAACATAAAAAAAATACAGTCGAATGAGAACCTCCTCCTTTTTGAAGCCGGTGTACATTTTTGGTATTTTATGAATGTATGATATGTTATATGTAGAAATTTTTGTGGTGTACTTGTAAGATCTGTGTAATCACTTGTTTAGATTTATTTTCCATGTCGCCTGGCAGTTTACGTATGTCAGGCTCGACTAGAAGTGCTGCCAATGGTGGTGTATTTGTCGGGTTGTTCGGCTTTCTTTAGTTAGGTTGAGGATGAAGATGGCTGGCGCTTGCGTTATGCTCGAGAACGAGTGCCGTTGATGGGAGCTGGTCATCTCCGAACTGCTATTACTTAAAATATACCTGGCAGCAATTATTACTATATTGTAGGTACTATACTATTTTCAGAATGATGTATATGTATTGCACTGTCCTCACATTTTATTCATAATTATAAACTGTAACAAAAAAAATGTATAAAATCTTTGAAAAAGAGTGTAGCTGTAATTCTCCATAGGATCTACGTATTAGAATAGGCAATTAGCTTCATGATTGACAGTCTGACTTACTTCTTCTCTTAACAATTAAAAATACCTATGTTTGGTTTTTTGTTTTTTTTTTTTTAAAAACATTTCCTACACTAGGATTAATTCCTGTGTCGCGGGGGACTCTACAAACACATTCGAACAACGGACACAAAGAACACCCAGATCCACCCAGACCCAGATTACACAGTGTTGTCCCGTGCCGGGATCGAACCCACAACATTCGGCGGGGCAGCGTAGTGGCTTAAACCGCTACGCGGAATAAATGGATACGATTCTTATTTTTTGATTTAAGATATAGCAGAGAACACGAACTATACCACGACTTTTAATTCGATTCCACATTTGACATTAGCTACTGTCATTTTGTAAAATAATGATACCACATATAATAGTGTAGTGATGAACACAAAAATTGATAAACAATCGCGATTTATGTTTAAGTAATCATAATATTGGTGTGCCAATTAAAGACAAAATTATTGATTTTTAATTAAATAAATACATAATTATTCATAATAATGATTTATTAATTAGTAACCGCTGCTTTATTTTATAAAAAGTTAGTATTTTTGTTTTTTATATTAAAAACAAAACTTATAATAAAAGAACCTAAATAATTTTCTGTATTGGCAACCCGTGCGCGCTCGTGCAGCTATCGCCATTTTGTTTATCTTGTCATTCGGCTTCATTCTCCCAGTCTGACTGCACGAATATCTTGTTTCATTGCGAATCGATATTTTGTTGGGTTTTTGTTAAAGTTTTGTAACGTTGTGTTTGTTGTTACGTTTATAGTTTTTTGTGAACTTAGAGTGAATCTATTTGTTTTGGTTTCCCATCAAAATGGATCCTCAGCCAAGTACATCACAAAAGGACGTGGATGTTTTCTTGCCCCCAAGAAAAAAACGTCCACGAAAAGCTTTCACTGTTACTGAAAAAGTAATGATCCGCAACGCCTACAAGTACGTGAAAAATGAAACTTCTGCGCAATTGGAGGCCTTTGAAGTTGTGGACGAAAATGAATGTATGAGCAAAGTTGCTGACATATTGGGAATAACCTCACGCTCTGTTTGTAACGTTTTGAAGGAAGGAAATAAAGGTGCGCCGCCAACTCCTCCTAAAAAAACTGGACCAAAGCGAAGTTTCAAAGATAAAATTGATGAATTTACATTCTCCGCAATACGAAGAATTGTTCATCAGTTCTTTTACCGAAATGAACCTCCAACCATTGCAAAAGTTAGTCAATCAGTCAGACAGTATTATTTACCTACATCTTTTATCTATATAAGCAATGATTCCAAACTATTATAAAATTTACTATTTTAGATTTTACAAGTGATGAACGATGATCCAGAAATGCCCAAGGTTTCCAAAGACACCCTCAGAAAAATTTTGAAGCATCTTAATTTTAAATTTGTTGCACGGTCACGCAAGAGCACACTTATTGATCGAAATGATATAATAACGTGGCGCCAGCGTTACTTGCGTTCTATATGTCAGTTTCGACGAGAAGAGAGACATATATATTATCAAGATGAAACTTGGGTTAACGCAGGTAAGGCTAACATTTTGAATTTATATACATTTTACATTAAATTTAATAGTAATATTAAATGTTCATGTACTATATTTATTTTTAGGTCATACTGTAAAAAAAACTTGGGTGGACAAGAAAGTCACATCATCTCGGCAAGCGTTTTTAGAGGGACTGACCACTGGATTAAAAAATCCATCTGGAAAAGGCAAACGTCTCATAATTAGCCATATAGGTAGTGAAGAAGGCTTCCTGGAAGAGGGGCTCATGATTTTTGAAGCAAAGAAAAATTATGAAGATTACCATGATGAGATGAATGCAGTTTGTTTTGAGGAGTGGTTCGCTGGAGTCTTACTAAAATTAAGACCAAACTCAATTGTGGTGATGGATAATGCACCTTACCACTCCCGAAAATTGGAAACGGCACCAAAAATGAGCTGGAAAAAAGCTGCCATTCAAGACTGGCTTTTAAATAGAAATATTCATTACGAACCATATATGGTTAAAGCTACGCTTTTAGAACTGATTCCACATAACGAGTCTTTTAATAAGTACGCTGTAGACGAAATGGCAGCACAACATGGGATCACGGTTTTAAGACTGCCCCCTTACCATTGCGAGCTGAACCCTATCGAATTAATATGGGCGCAGGTAAAGGGGCATGTGGCTCAAAATAATAAAACCTTCAAATTGACAGACGTGCGAAATTTATTTGAGGAAGGCATTCAAAAAATTACGGCTACCGAATGGTCTAAATGCGTATCCCATGTTGTCAAAGAAGAGGAAAAAATGAGTAGGCTAGATATGTTAATTGACAATATCACAGACACATTTATAATAAATGTTACAGAAAGTGACAGCGATAGCGATAGCGATGACGGCGACGATTTATAAAATAAAATATTACCATGATACATCTATTTGTTTTATTTCTCATGTTCCTTCATGATCACATTTTTTTATTCATTTCACACACAATTATTAAAGAAAACTCTCAGATCCTTAATAAAATTAATCGTCATAACTAAATTATCCTTTCAGAAATATTTAATTTCCTGATATACTTAGTTTCTATTAAAGTAGTAGTTGTTTAGATATACTGCTATAAACCAGAGGAATCGATCTGGAAATATTCCATTTCCGTATCGAATAATTTCGCAACGTCACTATTTAGTACTTGTCATAACGTTGCAATACTGAAATTGTCAAATCTGGAATCGAATTAAAAGGTTTAGTATAGATCATTAATTTTAAAACAAAATGAATGACACCTTTGAAACTTTGCATCACTATAAAAATTATAAACGTCACGTGCTTATGAGTTTTTAAATAATAACTTAATTTAAGAAAAGTAAATATTTTTTTCTAAATTGTTTTTAAACCTCCTTCGATGCGCCTTTCAAATTTCCAATCTTATTACTTATTAATAATTTCTTTGGTATCCTAAGATCCAAGCCTGATTTGGTTACAAACGGACCACGGGAACTAACAAAAAAAAACTCTTTTTTATAGTCGGTTAAAAATAGATCTTAGTACTCTTATTTAATTGATAACAGTTTTCATGATTTCTATAATTTCGATCACGATATTGAGGAGTACGGCGAAGCCTAAGCTTATTATAATAAATTAATACCCATCCAGTAATGCTTGAATCGAAGCATTTGACGTACAATAGTCTCTGTCTACCCCATTAGGATGAAAGCGGAATGTGTGTATGTATAATTAAAAACAATCAATATAAATAAACATTACCTAAAAGAGATGAGTCCATAATATATTTTTATATTTAGTAACTAAAAATATATAAAAAATAAATATAAAAAGGCATATTGATTTATGAAATAGAAACAATTTTGTATTCAGTATTTTCATATATTTTTGGATTAATTTTACCTTAAAACTATTGAGCGATTTTTTATTACCCTTGGTAAAAAGTTGTGTTTTTAGACTAATCTCCTTTAACCTTGAAACCACAGATAATACTTATTAATTTGTTCGCTAACTTCGGCACACTAGCGCACGCATTATTTACCCCTTAACTAATCACGGCAATTGGTTTAAAAAGGTCACTCATTGACTCCGCCATCACTACCCTGGCAATATAATTGGAATCGATTTTCTCATATTTTCTCAAATATATTGCTATCTCGTTGTCAGATCCAGAAGGGGTCATAGAGGCTATGGAGGTCATCAATCGTTTCTCTCTGAATTTTTGCGACGGTCCCTGAAATTTTCGTTGCCGTATTCAGCAATATCAACGTTTTCAAGTTTCGTAATATAAGTATCCACCTACATATTATTATATCTTACTAACTTCATAATAAATAAATATTTAATAGATGGACATGAAATTATTTATTATTTAATTTAAATATACACATCAAAAGTGCCTAGGGAATAAGTACGTTTTTAAGTATAAAAAAATATCCAACGATTATTTACCGTTTTCACAAAAGGATGACATGATCACACCTTAAATTATCCTCTTTGCATAAATCTGAAAATCGAGGTTGCCCCTGATAGCCCGTTAGCCTGTGATTGTGGGCTGCCATAGGTGGGACTCTCAGAGGCCTGCTTGCCTTTGGCAACGCAGACCCACTTGACGTAAAAAAATTCGGATGGTTTGGTCGCTTATCAGCAAGCCTGAAGAGCTGTGGAGCCTCGTAGTCAACATCATGGCGGTCATAGTACGGTTCCTTCGAGCAGTATTTTGGATGTAGCGGTCCTGTCTACTAGTGGTGATGCGAGACCGTCCTCTATTCGCTCGGCCACGCTGCCCGCGACACGATAGCGTGTCCAGAGGCGGCTTTTAACGCTCTGTGTAGTGCCAAGGGCCACAGTGACAGCCTCAGTACGTTGCCTGAAATGAGCTTGACACATTCCGACGGCGTTCATCATCTCTTCTCGTGTCAAATAATGTCGTCCTCTCGTCGTCCTCCATATCCATATCGATGCAATTTTATTCAATTCCAGTTCCGAAATTGTAATAGTGTAGTAAAAATGTTGTTACACTACTACTACTATGTACTTTTAATAAGATAATTCCTTATTCATATATTTATATCTTTATTCATTATCATTATCCTCAATAGCGGCGATACTCTTAAACGTACTTGATCCTTAGACGCTTGATGTGTACATATTATATACTCGTACATGTACCGATATTTACTTTTGGCAAGCTAATAATAATAATAATAACAGAGTGAAGATAACAACACATGTCTCTAAGAACAATATAATGACTTTCTCTCAGAATGGATGTAGAAGTGGGGCACGTGGCACTAAAGAGTTCCTTATTATTGACACGGCTATTAACCAACAAGTTCGACGGAACCGAAAGGATTTAGCGACATGTTGGATAGATTATAAAAAAGCTTACGACTCCGTGCCGCATACGTGGCTCCTAAGGGTGATGGAGTTGTATAAGATTGATACAACTTTATGCACTTTCTTGGAGGCATGTTTGCAACAATGGAGAACAGTTCTTTGCTATCCAGGATGTCGACAATCTCAGGGTGACGGCGAATTTATAAATATCAAGCGGGGTATATTTCAGGGTGATAGTTTGAGCCCCTTGTGGTTCTGCGTGGCTTTGAATCCTCTTAGCACTATGTTAGAGGGTTCGGGGCTGGGCTATCGTTTGCGGAGAAATGGTCAAGTTATATCCCACCTCCTTTTCATGGATGATTTGAAACTGTTTGCCTGCAGTAATGTCCAGTTGATAAGATTACTAGAGGTAACTGAAACCTTTAGTAAATGTATCAAGATGGAATTTGGTGTAGATAAATGTGCAGTCATGCATGTAAGCAAAGGCAGGATTGTGGAATCTGAAGGAATTGAACTTTCAGATTCCACACACCTTAGACGTCTTTCTGCAAATGAAACGTACAAGTATCTCGGTATGTCACAGGCGCTGGGTATAAATGAACTGACTATGAAGCAATCGCTAAAGGAGCGTTTCTTTGGCCGTCTGAAAAAAGTACTGAAAAGTCTTTTATCGGGCGGTAATAAGGTGCGTGCCTATAACGGTTGGGTCATACCAGTCTTAACCTACTCTTTTGGCATACTTAGATGGACTCAGACGGAATTGGACGCCCTAGATAGAAGAGTCCGTACACTGCTAACTGCGTACCGAATGCACCATCCACGTTCATCAGTAATGAGATTGTATATTCCGCGGAAATGTGGGGGTCGTGGTTTCTTAAATGCCAGGACCCTTCATAATCGCGAAATATGCAATCTTAGAGATTACTTTCTTTCTGTTAATGTGGAGGTACACCGGGATGTAGTGGCAGTTGATAACGGACTTACTCCGCTTGGTCTAGGAAAAGAGAACTGGTGCAAGCCTGCAATACTTAATGTTATAGACCGTCAGGAGATATGGAAGAGCAAAGAGCTGCATGGACGTTTTTATCGGGCCTTAAACGGGCCCGATGTAGATTTATTATCATCTGTGTCTTGGCTACGTTTCAGTGACCTCTTTGGAGAAACTGAAGGTTTTATCTGTGCAATTACAGATGAAGTTGTTATGACGAACAATTATAGGAGACATATCCTGAAGGATGGCACAATTGACATTTGTCGGGCATGTCATCGCCCTGGTGAAACCCTCAGGCATATAATTTCCGGTTGCTCTCGTCTTGCAAACGGTGAGTACTTGCACAGACATAACCAAGTGGCCAGGATAGTCCATCAGCAACTTGCTCTTAGATATAACCTTGTGGATGTCGAGTTACCGTATTATAGGTATGTGCCCGACCCAGTTTTTGAAAATAGTCGTGCAACATTATATTGGGATCGATCTATCATCACTGACAGGACTATTGTTGCCAATAAACCTGATATAGTGGTGATAGACCGACTAGAGCGCCGAGCAATGATTGTTGACATTACCATTCCACATGACGACAACCTCATTAAGGCAGAAAAAGATAAACAAATAAAATATTTGGATTTAGCCCATGAGGTGGTCGACATGTGGGATGTGAGTTCTGCAATCATTGTGCCGATAGTCATATCAGCTCATGGGTTGATTGCCAAGAGCCTCGACCAACATCTGCAGAGGCTCACGTTACACAGCTGGGTTAAGGGCCTAATGCAGAAGGCAGTCCTTCTTGATGCGGCACGTATTGTGAGGAGGTTCCTGTCTCTGGAGCCCTAACCACCGGTAGCTTGGTCCCTGTACCCGATACCGGTGGGGCACTATTTTTTTTATTTTTAAATATATTTTGTTTTTATTTTATATTTAAAAATGTAATTTGTATGTTGAATAATGTGAATAAAGAGAATAATAATAATAATAAGCAAAATTGTGTTGAAATATTTTTAGTTTCTTAATTTTACGTACGAAACGTAGTTTTTTTACGGATTCTATGAAAGATTTTTCCTTAAAGTTATCTATACTAACGATAAATAGTATCGTACATTGAACGAAATTCGAGTACCTGTAATACCTACAGCTTATTAACATTGCTGCATTTTATTTGCGATGCTATAAATTCTACATCGATTTAATTTCCCCTTGTTCAGTGCCACTTTTCCTAGAGATGCAAGTTCTAATGCTATTTTCGATAATAATCTACAAATCCACAGATTACATCTCAAGAATATTTTAACCATCGACGACAATAAGGGGTTATAAGTTAGAAGTTTGTATCTGTGTGTCGGTTTTTAGCTCCTGAACGGTAAACCTAATATTTAATTAAGTTTTTTTCATTTAAAAGGTGTTTAAATCTTAAACTATCCAATGTTCCGATCAATCAACAGATTTTCGATTCAAAAGTTGCCTGTAAAATATGGCTCTTAGCGTTTAAAGCTGACAATAAAGATTATGTTCATCTTATCTTTTTACCTTCATCGAGGGTGTGCTTTACTATGATTCAAGAAAATCTGCTCAGCTGCTTGAAAATCATCAGCTCATTTCCAAGCGTTGGTGAAGGATTTTCAAGTTGTACCGCTGACGTCGAGTTATTGAAGTGATAATGAGATTATAATCAAAATCTTATATCTAGATAACTCTTTTATTTACTATCACGTCAAGATTTTGTCCTTCACATTTTCGATTAACCTTTTTAATAATATTAGGATATCAGCAGACAGCGAACAGATGCAAAATAACATATTTCTCAGCAATTAAATAAATAAATAGTCTCACAACAAGTTATCGATCTCATTTGTTTATTTTATATTATACTTCCTGCTTGATAGCGATTGAGGAAAATCGACAAACTCCGTCATTTTAAAGACTTCTTTAAACGTGCTACATAATATGCATTACAATTTCTTATGCAACAACAAGTTGTTCGTCAAGTTTTGTGTTGTTATTCTGTGTAACACATACCATTCTTAATAGTAGGTATTTCTATTGTGTAATGGTAAGTGGTGAGTGAGTGAGTGATTTGCAATGCAAGACTCGTAAGGATATAGAACAGATGAGGGGAAGGGTAAGAGGAGTACCTCCCCCGTTGGGTTTGTTGGGTTGATTCCTAATGGTAAATATTTCTAGTGTGTAAACTTTTTACATCAGGTTTTTTTTTAATTTTAATAAGCACGCCACCAGCATTATCACACAAATTTGTATTTAAATCCACTTTTTTTTAAAGATTAATTATTATAGTAATTGACTTGCTCTCTAGTTGTATACTTTGTAGAAGGGTGGCTTACTGCCCCTCTATAGTAAGAAGTGCCTTTAAATTCTAAAAACTAAATGGATCATTACCGCATTGCATTGGTTGCTCGGGCGCTCTGGTAAAGATAACCGGAAGGTAGCTATGTATATTACACATGCATATATGTACATACATAATACTAAGTAATCTTTTAAAATTACTTAATTGTAAAAAATATAAGTATTTGATCATTAGACAATGTAAGACCATGGTCAATTCATAAAATTGTTTAACAATTATTCGACACCTTCGAGTCCTGTTTTAAGAAAAAACAGTTAAAATTATAGATCAATACAGACAGTGTCACCGCAACTATGGGTTGCTTTGTCAAATAAAAAGTTAATACAAATATTTTAATAATTGCCTGTTGTTTATCTATAACCACCCGTTTCAGAATTGTTTAGAATTGTGAAAAGAAATCAAGCAAACAAACTCATTGTGTCTCTTTTAAATCAGATCATCGGTACTATTAAATATCGTCAGATAAGGGAAAGTACAGTAAAAGAGCTTCGCTGTTACAGATTCTCGACATAAGCATTATACCTCATACGGTCTGAATTCTTCTTTTAAATGGATGAATTAGTCGTAAACTCAACATACGAACTGTTTGGCTACGAGGTAGTTGTTTTTTTATTGTACAGCTATACAGACGAACAGACGGGTCAGCTGATGGTAAGTGACAGCCGCCGTCCATGGACACTTGCAACTCAAGAGTCGTAAATGCGCTCACCGCTTTTGAGGCCATGAGTAGTGGGGACATGCGGGGAGGGGAAAAGGAGAAGGCGGATGGGGAGATGGAAAAAAGAGAGTCACTTACTCACTAATTTTGCAAATAAACACATGGAGCGGAATTAATACGATTATAATTTTTACCTGCTTGTTACCCTTTTATTTTCTAAATTTAATAAATTATGTAAAATAAAATTAATTGTGATACATCCCACAAAATGTGAAAGAAAATATAAAAAGATTACTTAAAAAATATTTAAAAAACTTATGCGTCTTAAAATGTCATTAAGTGTTAACATGAAACTTTACAGACACAAGCTCATAACAACTGAGCAGACACAAAGTAAGTCTCGTCCTCGTCTAGGCGAAATACCAATCAATTATTATTAATTGGTATTTTGCCTACAAACATCTAAAATAACGTTGTTTTACTGCGAAATTGGTACTAATTGTAAAGTTGACCTAGATGGATAAACTCGTTTGGCTTTGACTTTGAGAAGGAGACATCCCAATCCCAATTACATCGTGCCACTCACATATTTTGTATACACTTACTACTGTAATTAATGACAATTATGCCATCCTTCAGGATATCTCCGATAATTGTACTTATATGAAACCTTCACTTTTTCCAAAGTGGTCACTGAAACGCAGCCAGAATAAAGATGACAATAGATCTACATCGGGCCGACCAAGCGGAGTAAGTCTGTTATCAACTGCCACTACATTTCGGTGTACCTCTAATTTAACAGAGAGAAAGTAATCTCTAAGATTGCATAATTCGCCATTATGAAGGGTTCTGGCAGTTAAGAAATCACGAAATCACATTTCCGCGGGATACACAATTTCATTATTGATGAACGTGGATGGTGCATTCGGTACGCGATTAGTAGTGTACGGACTCTTTTATCCAAGGCATCCAATTCCGTTTGAGTCCATGTCATGCTAAAGGAGTAGGTTAGGACTGGTATGACCGTTATTGGGCCGCACCTTATTACCACCCGACAAATGACTTTTCATTACTTTTTTCAGGCGGCCAAAGAAGCGTTCCTGTAGCGATTGCTTCATAGTCAATTCATTTATAACTAACGCCTGTACATACCTACTACTACTACTTGTACGTTTCATTTGCGGTAAGACGCACGATTATTTACACCAAATTCCATCCTGATACATTTACTGAAGGTTGTAGTAATCTTATCAACTGGACATTGCTGCAGGCAAACAGTTTCAAATCATCCGTGAAAAAGAGGGGGGATATAACTTGATCTATTCCCGCAAACGATATCCTAGCCCCGAAGCCCTAAGAGGATTTAAAACCAAGCAGAACCACAAGGGGCTCAAACTGACATCCTGAAATATACCCCCTTGATATTTATAAAATCGCAATCACCCTGAGATTGTCGACATCCTGCATAGCAAAGAACTATTCTCCACTGCTTCATACATGCCTCCAAGAAAGTGCATAGAGTTGTATAAATCTTATACAACTCCATCACCCTTAGAAGCCACGTATACGGCACAGAGTCGTAGGATTTTTTATAATCTATCCAACATGTCACTAAATCCTTTAAGTTTCGGCGAACTTTTTGTTCAATAGCCGTGTCAATAATAAGGAACTCTTTAGTGCCACTCTTATTATTATTATACTCGCAACTACGAGTTACGAGTACGAGAGATGAGAAAGATGGGTAGTGATCCTTAACAAGTTTCTTAAGCAGTTAGTGATGGGTTAACTCTATTATGAACTATACGGTTTACCTTTTCTCTATCATATTTCATTTCATTTACATGAACGCATAAACTTACTTTCTTTTTTTTTATGTCAGTTACTTAAGTAACACATTACTTACTTCACAACAGTATAATGCATAAGGACTTTTGTCGTAACAATTACAGAGATATTTATATTATGTAATTTCAATTGCAGAGGATAGAAGATTAGTTCAGCATTTTTCTCAATTAAGTTACTTAACTTAAATACAACTTAAAAAAGAAGAAATTGTTGACTTATGTTACCTTAACCGAGCTTAATCTTGCGATGATCTTCTTTCGTAATGACTAAACTTATCCCGATTACAGTCCAGATTAACATTTATTTCAAGTCTCTGTCAATAAGGGACAGACAGTGTTAACATACAAAAACGGGAGTCTTTTCAAGGGTAAGGTAGGTAGGTACCCAAGTTCCAAAGTGGAGCATACCTACACGCTCGCATCTGTTCCCTCACTGAATGGGGCGATTGAATGGCGTTTTTTTATTCGCCGTCAGCCCCCGCCGTATGTTAGTTGAACGATGGCCGCGGTCGGTGACGTTCGTGCCGGCTTGCTACGACACAAACATATTTTATTACGAGAATTATGCGATACAAATATTCTTGACGTTTTAGTTAAAAAAGGCATTTTTAATTTAAACGACTTCGAGTTGATTACTAGCGCGGCTGATAGTGATAAGTGTAATTATTTCGTTGAAATTGTTAGTAAACAAAGCGGTGTGAAGTTGAATGATTTGTGTGTTGTTCTGAGCAAGGAATGTCCAAAATTGAACAAGGAACTTCTAAACGACAGACATCGGTTCATTGTCAATGGTGAGTAAAGTTTAGTTATTTATATAGTTTATTTTATGTGTGTTTCGGAAATGCCTAACAATCAGTTTTGATGACTTATAAGTTTGAACTATATGTATGTACCTCAAAACCTACAAAAGTTCACCTAAATGTATAATCTACAAAATAATACTGCGGAGAACTATGTTCTTATTGAGATCTTATTGATGTTTGAGTTAGGTAGTTTATTTACCCTCGTATTTGCTATAGAAAACAATGAACTATATACTTAGTTCAATTGTTAATCAGTGAGTAAAATCGAAGTCGAATCGTTAAGTCAATTTAATTTAATTTAAAATTAATTTTAAGTGTTAAGCCTATGTACATTTCAATGATTTCAAACTAGTTTTAAGACTGATACTTCCTTAACGTTACCCTTTTTGTTTCTTCGATGTCGATTGACAGAAGCAGTTATCTCAGCAATGGCCACAGATGAGAAATTCAAACGTGATAATAACAGATGTGAAGGTTTCTTGAACCAAGTTGAAATGAATAATAAATACTTAAATAAGAAGATAGGCACTTGTCAGATCGCACTTTCAACTAAGTTTTTAACAAAAAAATTGACTTCGTCGTTAAACTTATATAACCTCCTTCCTCCATATTATAGTTGGCATTGAAGACGCCTCTGCTTAACCCTTGGAGAGAATAGCCATAATTACTACTACCTATCTACTTGTGCCTAGTAGTAAGTACCTACCCAGGTGGATACATTAACAAACTTTAAGCTCGTTTAGTTGTAATTTTGTAAATAACTAGGTAGTTAACCTCTGCATTGGATCACTTTATTCTTTGTTTTCACGAAAAGTAGGTAAGTAATGTATATGTAACTGGCCTGTTACTGTGTATGCACTGGGTAGGTAGCTACTTACTAACTTAAATGGTCTGTTTTTCTTAAAGACAACTATAACGGACAATACCTACTGACATACCAAATATAAGGTCTAAGACTATCAACTAATCCAGAAAATGAACTTTAATGAAATGTTGCGTCTGACAATATTCTTTTTGTTGTAAAAATAGTTTTAAATCATTAAATCAATCCAAAATCAGTATTAAATCCGTGACAACAGTTCGAGTTCCGAACGACTAACAATAGAAACTCAGCGTAATGCGGGTAGCTTTACGCTAAGTTAGACATTTCTAAGATTTGCATAAATTGTCTTCGTCAACATTTTCCTTTCTAACATAGAAGATTCACTTAAAACTCAAAACCTCAAGCTTAACATGGTTATAAAAAGAGCAAATAGCGGGACACTATTTTATAAATAACCTAAATAAACTTTTTTCTGCTAAAATGACAAAAATACAGGAAAATAAATACTTTCATTTTAATTAAATGCATCATAAAGTAAGTAAGGTTGCCTGGAAGAGATTGCATAAAGCAATAAGGCCCCTATTTGTACATTATATAGTTGACACGTGTTATAATACACGTGTCAACTATATAAACTATATGCATTGTATTTTACTGTAAGAATGGTGTACAAATCAACAGTATTCTATCTATCTATCTATCTATCTATCATAAAAATATATTGAATCATTTTTGTCAATTTTTATTCGAAAGTTCTTTGGTATTTGTAACAAAAAATGTCAAAGGATAAATATAGCAATATTAGAAAAAGTTACTGAGGTATTTAAGTAATATGTCTAATCTTCACGAAACGGTAAACTTAATCACTTTGCGGAAAATGTTGAAACCTAACAAAGAAATGGCTGCTTCGCACGAAACACCACCAATTCGGATTTGATTGAAAAATTGCATGACCACCGTTCAAAAGGGGGAAGAGAATAAATTGTTATGAGATAATAATTCTTAGCTTTACCAAGATAAATTGAGTATTTAAATTCAACATTTATACTTTATGACAAGGACACAAGGATTAAAATCGACTAAAAGTAAGCGATAGTTTTACTAAAGTTGTGTTATGTTTAGTTTATGCGGGTGCGTTCGGAAATTGACCCCACCTAGCCTAAACTATGGGAATCAATCCACTATTGAGTAGGTACGGGTTATTCATGAATTCAAATGAAACCACATTTGCGTCCGACCAAATAATTGATGTACAATGCAATTATACTAATGTACCATCTACTATCGACCTCTATTTTATTAGACGGTGACCTATTTTTGGTAGTTGTAGGTATCTTACGAGGTTCAAAGATCTTTAGCATTATTAAAATTCATTAATATCCACAAAGTTTCAATCAATTTAATGGCGATGAATACATATATATATGTATATACAAACCTATGAATAAAAATGCTACTGTGCTATACTGTGTGTATACATTAGCATTCATCTCTGCAATGACTAGACCTCTTGAGGCACTTTATTTCCATACGCTTTCCTTGATATTACCATGCGAAATTAGTAATTGATACCTACAGCACATGGCGTACCTCACAGGTGTTTGAAGCACATTTTTGCGACTAGAACACGTGACGGGTAGTATGTACGCAAGCAAGTAATACGAAAGAGGACACTATTTTTTCATTAGCAACGCTAATGGACGTATTTATTGCTTACAGCCAAATAAGATTAGAGAAATTACACTTAAACAAGAAAATAAAGTATTGTTATCTATATAAGTTATATCTATATAGTATTTAATGATTCGCAAACTTAAGCAATAGAGATTCTAATAATTAGTATTTAACTATGCAAAGGGGTTCATGTAGTCAGTCAATCATATTTGAATAAAATAGTATAAATAATGGGTTCAGTTTAGTTGATGAATTGAATGTTATACGTATGTGTATAGTAAGTAGACGGATCTGTCTTATGGACAACGCTGGTCAATGTCTGTCGGGGGCAGCGTAAGTATGCTCTTGTTATTCTGGCTCCCCCCCGAACTTATGCAGGCAGCGGACCACCAGTATTGTCTGACAAACCCCTTCGCCCATTGAAAGGGGTCACATCCATGGAGATCATTCACCTTTAAGAAATGTGTGTTATGTATGAACACTTGAGATGGACATGTTTAGGAAACTAACCCACTGTGTATTTTTTTTTCCAAAACTGACTTTACCGTTGTTCGTCACTAGTAGATGTTTCACTAAATTAATTGATAAAAAAATACAAGTCCTTAAAACCTACATATGTGGATAGAGCTTGAAAAATAGTACAACAACCACATTACATACATTTATACAATGTTAAACGATATGAGTTTCAGTACAAAGAACTTGATACAATTCTGTCAGTATGGTTCTAAGAAATTTACAAAGCAGTGTTCTTGGCTTTCTAGGAAGTCGTTAGTTGTTGTCAACGAACACAAAAAACTGTGGATGGTCTTCTGTCCGACATAAGTTCCTTCGACTTGAACGTGTCAGCGAGTATAACATAATTTACCTTTTTATTACCTGACTACGCAAATAGTAGGTTTATGTTTTCTTAGCGCATGCATGTACATATTTTGTTTCATTTACGCCCTAGAGCCCTTAAGGCTTGATACTTTTCGATATGTTAGGTTACATTTGATTCGCATCAATAGTAGGTGTCACATAGCGTATAAGATTTCTATATAATGGAACAATGATACAGCCAGGCTTTAATTAGCTAAAAAGCTATTGTAGTCATCAATCAATCTGTTCTAATTACAATATTATGCTTATGCAGTCGTGGACTATTATGACATAATCATTGTTTAGTGTTTGAGTTTTACCGATTCGAGACTTTCGAGACCTTCAAAAAGGTTTGTAACTTGTGCTAGAATTACTTGTGTGTGAAACAAGCAATAAATAATTAAATTAACTGCTAACGGCAAAATCTATAAAGCTAGAACTTTAACAGGGATTCTATGTGGGTGTCCAATAATGAGTCTCCCGTAACAGAACTCAAATCTGATTATAGAACCCTAGAGGTACAGGCCATTCCAAAATGTTGTATGTAACATTTCGTTAGCTATTTTCAAGAGATATTTTCAGCCGGGCACGTGTTGAGACTATGTTCCTACGGACTCCTTGTGTAACGTTCCTCCTTGGCTGTTTCGCCAATATCAATGCTTGAAAAAAGATATTGCTAGAAAGGAAGTCACCAGTGAAATGACGAATGATAGAGTGTAATGGAAGAAGAGAACACATTGCAGGGACCCACAGTAAAATATATAAGACATCTCTTTTTTTTTCTATTTTTACGTGATGAAACCCCCTCGGGCCGTCATCCCACCAGACCGACTAAATCCACACGGCGTGCCATACTGTGCATGATATAGGAGGAATCCGGGAACAGCTTTGATAAGACATCCAGAGCTCTCCTAACACCTGTTGCCCGCAACAGCGCCGGCACCACCTTAGCGCAGGCTAATGTAAACTGATCAAGGCAGCAATTCTGGCACTTGAGACGCTGATGAGGCCACTGTATAATAATGCGATGTACGAATTTAATAAATACCACCCTAACAGATTACAATAATTTACATATTTTTAAACCCCACAAACAGGGGTGTTATAAGTTTAATGTGTATGTGGAATTGCTTTTGATGCGGTTTTTTGTCTGGAAGCTGATGTATCTATAGTGTTCTTAGTTAAGTTTAAAGCAAGCTACTACTACTTACTAATCGTTGAGGAGGTTCATGAGTAGAGGGCATTTTAAAGTTGTAGATAATACAAGAAGGTCTAATGTAACAGTAAAGAAACCTCATTGGTTATACTTTTTGTGCTGGGCGTGTTTAACAATCACATATGTATGTTTTATCTGTCCGTTTCGCGTGGTAGAGTTCAAAGGCTCATAAAACCGATTGTGTCTTTTTAAATGCAGTCTTACTATATATTATTTTTATTACAAATTAATATATATAATATAGATATAGTAGAGATATTTTTACTCATAACTCCTTACTTTTCTTAATATTACATTACATATACTCACGTGTATTCTCGAAGGGTTAGCAGAGGCGTGGTTAACTCCCACATTTTGCTAATTAAAAGTTAGTCCCATTTACGTCATAGGGTCAAGCTTATTGCTGACATCGGGGAACTTTAGGGAATCAGCTTAAATTATAACTTTTCTTAATGTAACGCTTTCACAAAATAAATAACTACTAACTGTTACTATTTTCATCTGAAATTTCGTATAAACATGGTTAGTTGTACAGTAAAGTACAGGAAAAGTCCCATAAAGATCGAAGTAAGTATAATCGGCATACTCATATGTAACTCAGGACTGTTTCTTGTCTTCGTTACCAAATAGAGTTGTACCCTTTTATTAGTGGCGGAGATGAAGGGCTTTGCGTTTCTGAATTCCTTCTCTGGCGTGTGTCTAAATATGGGTGTTCAAAGAGGCTCATTGAAATAAGATGAGTTGATATTGCCGTAGGATGTTTGCTTGTTAACATAATATAATTTACGCAACATGATTCTACATATAATGTCATACGTAATAAGTTAATAACCGATGACGTCTTATTTAATAAGTTACTTGTAAAGTCACGACTCAGTGTCAAGGCTAGCACTTTGCTTACGAATGCTGCTGTCCGCCAACACGTAATATTAATATATACATATATAATCTTTCATAGTGTTTTTTGTCACAGATACAATGTCACGATATATTTCTATGTGACTGTAGAAATTCATAAATCATTTTATTGTTGTTTGTCTCGATATTGATTAATGGATCGGCACACAAATCTGAATTTGACTGACCTATTTGTCTAGTGGTAAGTAATCCGAAATGCTGAGCCGGAGGTCGTGGGTTCCAATGCCACGCGGTATAAAAAAAATGTGTGATCCACAGATGAATGTCCCAAACCTGGGTGTTCTTTGATGATTTTGATATTAAGTCCCCAGCGATAAAGGAAACATTTTAATGTGGGAGTTGTCCAACAAAGCGTTGTAGTTTCTTGATATCTCTAGGTATACAGATACATGTTCCTATCACAGAAAATTCGATTTTGATTTCTCGCTCGCTCGCCGACGAAGAGCGCGTACATTTGAGACTGATTTGTTTGCGCTAACCGAACACGTAAGCTCGATTCATTTCAGTTAAACCAATCATAGGTATTTTTGAATTGCAATAAGAGGAAGTCGTAGATCCTATGGAGAAAAACAGGCAAGACTCTATGGACGCTCTTTTGTCTAATACATTACACAATTTTTCAATTATTGTTTCTCAAACGATAATTGGTAAGACACATCGGTGAATAGTATCATAAAGTCTAGTGAACGTCAGCTGCGATTCGGTGGGGGTTGGGAGGGCGATAAGCGGCGGTAGCTTCCCATACGAAGAAAAAAACCCAATAAATACATCGTAGAGTAAAATATTCATCTGACTATAACATGGTGTATTATTTGTCAGCTAGTCGCTCAAACATGAAAAAAATATACTTTCAATGATTTCATCTTAATTATAAATTTACCTGATGGTAATTCTTCTATGCAACTATGAAATAAATATATATGTGAGCTGGATGAATCTCGCTGGAAGGACGGTCAACTGTTACATTAAAATTCATAGCCGTAGCTGACGTTCACGACGCTTTATTATACAGTATTCTGATGCATTTCACTAATTATCGCTTGAGAGCAACTTGGTCAAGTAAATCTGTCACTGACTCCTAGGCTATTTATTTAGTTTGTTATAGTAACTGACGTTTGTTATAGTTGACAGGCCTGTTGATCTACTGGTTGGTGACCGTAACTGCTGAACCGGAGGTCGTGGGTTCGATTCCTAAACGGGAAAAAACATTTACTATCTTATTATTTGTACAAGTATATGTAGATGTATTTTTTGAAGTATTTACTAAACTTAATTGCTTAGACTTGATATTAAATCGTTACGGAATTTGCAAAAGAAGGAATTTGGCTTGCGTTTTCTCCTTTAGGATAAATCATTTATTGATTTCCCTCTATAACCTATTTGACTAATTAATAAGTAAATAGGTTAACAAAGAAATTTGTTGTTTTTACAGATCAGTGTCCAAGTGTACACAATATTTAATTCGTTAATAATACTGACATTTGGCTACTGTCACATAGGTACAAATGTCAAACACTAACGTTACAAATCCGTGTATCGCGAAATAATAGTTCCTAATCTTGATTAGATTATATACAAGATTATATTATATTAGATTATATACATTTTAAATCATTAACCAATGGTGTTGCTGCCGAGGCGTCATCACACGACCTTCCTCCTCAGAAGCAAAATATATTATTTATATTATTAAACGATTAACAGAGCTGTTCCCGTGTGAATGAGTCAGTGCAGTAGTAGTGAAAACTTGTGTTATCTAATTGCTACTTTAAAAGTTTTTATAACTATATAAAACATCGTTAATATATTATATCATACATATTAGTAGCACATGAGACCGCATCATTCATTGATCAAGATGCTGATAACGTTGTCACAATTTCGCTTTTTCTCCTCCACAGATTCAGTTTGTATGTTCACACGAAACAAAAATGTATTTCCTAGTATGATCGAGATCGAATCGAAAATGAAATTATTTTAATTTGACTGCGCAAGTATGTATGTATTAAGCTTAAACAGCGTGATTGACTTTGACAGGTGAGTATGGGAGGTTTTATTTGAAACTGGTTATAGTTTGATTTTCATAGAGCATAAAATTTTAAGATGTCCCCAACAAATAGAAAGAAGTTAAAGAATTAACTCATTATGTAATAAAGTCGGGTTTTATATGTTTTTTAATAGTTATACTTAGTTATTTCTTTAATTCATTTGTTAGTTGTTTCACGTGTAAGGCTTACTGTTATAAAACAGACGAATAAATATTATGTGCAATACAAATTAATAAAAGGATATTTACAAGCAACTAATTATCGCCACCTATAAAAGTTAACGGAAATAAATGTCAATTTAATTTATGTGTAATGCAATATAACGGTTGTTACGTTTTAATGCCTTAGATGAAAAGTAAATTAACTGTATACGACTGAAGTGTTAGCACCTGTCTGCCATATAAAAATGGAATGTTATGTTATATTTGGCGGGAAGCAGATGTTCTTGCAGTCGATACTCGTTTGTAAAATAAGCGCGAAAATATTTAAACCATCTGTCAATGGGCGCCACGCATTCATCTACACAAGCGTAATAGCCTTTGTTGTGAAGTATTACGAACATATTATATCTCTTTTTATTACTATTTATGTTGTTTTAAATATACTTGAAACTAGTTGCTTCGAAGAAAAAATGGTATACATATATTATTTATTTATCTAGTATTAAATAGTGACGTGATTGGGGTCAAAGGCCGGCCAACCCCGAGGCAATTTGAGTAGCTATTACATCGCTATTGCTCACAGGGTGTGACGCTGCGTGTGAACTTACCATGGGAATTGTCTTCACGACTTGTTATCAAGTTTGTATAAGGCATCTCTTATAAAGCTTTCATTGTTAGAATTTGTCTATTATTTTTACTGAACCAGTAGCGATTACTTATTGTGAGACGATTCGTGACAGTTTATATTTTTTCTGTCACTTCGGTAATCGTTTATTACATGTTCTTTATTCTTTCAAAGAGTTGTTTATTAAAAGTGTAGGCACAACTACTGTAGTTGTGTTAATGACTTGCAAAATAATTTGATTTTTTTCATAGATTTTTTCTCATTGGCTTTCAATGTCAATCTCAATCTCTTTCGTTCTGAACCTGCAAGGCCTGCTTGTGAAAATAATACTTAATAAAATAATGACATATATAAAGTGCTATTTACTTTGTGAGGTATAAGGCCAGTTTTTAAGCGTTTTCGGAAAGGGATGTTTTCGACTCCATTGTTCTTTGTGAGATATATCTCCATAGTTTTTTTGAAGACAATTCCCGCACTAGGATTGATTCCTGTATCGCGGGGGGACAAAAAAAGCACCAGACTCAGAATTATACCTATTTTATGTATTGCTCTAAATAGTGATGTCCCGTGTTGAATCGAACTCACAACACTCGACGCGTTAGCGTTAGTGGCGAGGTAATCACTAATAACTGCATTCAATTTTTGAATCCAATGGTGACAACATATGTAGTTAGTGAAACTTTCAAAGACGAAATATTTTTTATAATTGGGTTACAGACGTTAATCAGAAATAACCGCGACTGTTGAGTTGCAGATATCTATGCTCGACGGTTATCATTTATTCGTTTTCGTTCGTTTCTTCACAAACCATTAAGAAAAACTCTACTGCTGATACACCAACACAATTTGCACCAAGTCTCGTGTCCTTGTAGACTATGATCTTCATGATTGACTATAACTGTAATGTTTTAATTATTTAGATAATGGTGGTCAAGCCTTGAATAGTCTGTATTTAGGAAATTGCCAATGAAACCTAAACCACAAATCGTTGTATTTGGCATTTACTTCTATTCTTATTATTTTGACATATATATAATAAAGAATACTTTTTGCGATCGCTTAAATTAAGTACAGTAACAGCGGCGCCCCATGTCCTTCATAGGCTGGCAGCGCACTTACGACTCTTGAGTTGCATTGCAGGTGTCATTGGGCGGCATTTTTCACTTACCATCAGGTGGCCTGTCTGTTCGTCTGTCCCCATAATATAAACGTAAATTTGCGTATCATAAATACGTAATATTTGTAACAGCGTTGTTTAATACATAAATACACAAACTGACGCCTGTGTACCCGACGCGGTACGCAGAGGCGTCCAACGCACAATTTTTGTTAACATAAAGTAATAGGGATCAAGTCCGTCATTCATCCGGGCACTACACTTATATACTGTCTTATAGATAACAGTCCACTATCTTAGTTGCGAATGATTTGTCTAATCCACGATTCTAATCGAGAAAAACATTGCTACTTTGATAGCTGAATATTTCAGTTATGTAAAGAATTTTAAAAATGCTTTTGTATGAACCAAATTAAGCTAGTTTAAAGTATAGACGATTGCGGTTCTCCGTTTGAATGAAAAATATGACCATGTATAGCATATTATATACAAATAATTGATATATCTTAAAAAAATGTATTTTAAAACTCATATTTTATTCGAAAGTGCCTTTCCTTGTGTGCATCTATTGCTGGATCTTAACAACATATTAGGATTTTTTCTTTCAACATAAACGTTTGAGTTTTCTTTTAATTTTCAGGTAAATCCGTATATTAGTAAAATATCCTTGTCAATAAACCCATAGTTTCAATCATGTCAGTTCTATCTCTACCAGATATTAGCTTCATCGGTCATGACAATGTATACTGCTTAAAATCTAAACAAGCGCTGTTGAACCCAAACATAATTTAATAAATAGGTCATGCCTTAGTACTTGCTATATGCATAGCATCACGCTGAGATCTCGACATTGTGAAGACAATACATATTGACACAACAAAATAAAATATTGTCTTCCGGTTCAGTATCAATATTATTATAAATATTCTATCAATAGTCATATCACAACGCCATGTTATTACAATAATAAGACTCAAAAGTATGCAACTCCATTTGAATCAGTACTTCAGTTTGACACCACGTATGACGAGTCATCCAAATCTCTTTTGGAGTCTCTCTTAAAGTTTTCTTCAGTTCTGAAATTTACATACATACATACGCTCACGCCTATATGCCTTAAAGGGTAGGCAGAGGTTTATTAAACACTCACATTTTGCTAATTAGAATTTGGTCCCACCAACGTAATATTGACTAGTCTATTGCCGTCAACCGGGCACTATATTGCTGTATACAGAAATCAGTCTAATCCTCCCTTAGTCGCCTTTTATCACACATATGGGAAAAAATGGGTAGCTTTCTTCCTCTCTATGAATAGTGATAGCCGTCCCCCCATTCTCACCTGCGTTTATGGTCACTTCTCTGCTCCTACTTCGCAGCGCGATTATTCATAGTTTCAAATACACAATCCAATTCAATATTATCACACCCATGGGAAATAATGGGTAGCTCTCTTGCTCTCTATGAATAGTAATAGCCTTCCCCCCATTCTCACCTGCGTTTATGGTCACTTCTCTGCTCCTACTTCGCAGCGCGATGTTTCATAGTTTCAAATAAACAATCCAATTCAAAATTATTTTATTCAAACTGAAGTGAAGGTTCAGAGATCACGGCGTTGTAAAAACAGAAAAGCGAAGCACAAAACTCTTGTGTCACTAAAAGTGCTCTGCCTTATCAATACTGATTATTCCTTTTCTGTATGTAAATTATTGTATAGACCATCTCGTTACTATGGACTATCTATCTATCTTGGAAGTAAATTTTAGTTTCGGTTAGAAGTAGGTTCTAATAGAAACTAAAATTTGTATGCATGTTTTAAGTTGTATAAACTATTACAAGTACTAATTGTTATACTTATATTACAACGCATTATCTATACGGGGTAGACCCATGCTTGGGCATGAATGGGTCCGCTAGACCGATGCTATAGCAACATTTGCTTTGCATTTCCCCGAAATTAGTGAGGTTTCCGGACGCCCAACTCCCCCTCTCCTTTTTCCTTTCCCCTGACCCCAAGCCCCTTTCCCCATCCCTCATCACCCTCTCTCTCCCCTTCCCGCATACCCTCCTCCCTCATCACCCTCAAAGGCGGGCAGCGCACTTACGACTCTCGAGTTGCAGGTGTAGATGGACAGCAGTTGTAACTTACCATCAGGTGACCCGTATGTTCGTCTGTCATAGTCTATAATATAAAAAGAAAAAAAAAAGCAACGGATTGAACGTAACGTGACTCATTTACCATGAACACTTAGAGTGGCTAATGATCACGTCAATAAAAACGGCATATTTACTGAAACTCAAAATTTAAGTTTAATTTACGGTTAACTTAATTAGTATCCGATCACAGGCTATAAAAAGTTGAGATTACAATCAATCGTTTACGCTGTTGATTTAATGGTAGGACTGCAACGAACTAATTTGTAAAAAGGTATTGTTATAAGGAACACTGTTAAGTTTCTGGACGAGACCGAGACATCGTGTACTTTTTGTTTCCCTTGAGAAATTTGTTTGCGTGACAAATTAATTTCTAGAGAAACTATTTATGCACCTACATAGTCACCTCGTCTCAATTAACTATTGATTAGTTTCTATTGACTCAGACACTTAATAAATCTATAAAGAAAAATAGCGAAGGCAAAGACAAAATTATTAGAGAATCACTCTTTAACTGAGTTAGAAACTAATATAGAACGAATAAATTAGTAGCTGCTAGTTGCGCACAGCGTCACTGTTGTGATATACTAGTACTCTGCTACCATAGAGTTACTTTTGATTATGTTTTACAAAGGTGAAGAAAGAAATTATTAAGTGAATAGATAGAGTATTAACTCTAAAGAGATTCTTAAAAGATTCAAGAATTGAAAGAATTCTCAATTCTTGTGTACTTTATTTTAGAATCTTCTCCCGGTCTTATATTTAAAAACTGGCTACTTACTATTAAGATCCTACCAATAATTAAGATTCTAATAATAAAAAAATCCAGAACTGTCTATAAAAAATAGCTATTTTAAAGGTAAAAAAAAAATAAAGAAAAATCTTGGGGTCTAAATCTTTGATGCTGAGTAGGTAGCAGACGATCCCTTCTACCCTGGATAAAAGATCAAGACATATTTCACCTATTGTACAGGGATGCAAATGTATATAAAAAAAGAGGTTAGTTTAAATCTAACAATTAAATCAAACAACTATGACATATTAGGTACATTACAATAATAACAAGGGAATCATGTTGACATAAAATTAGATAGGTATAATCAATTAACAAGAAATTTCCATTATTACAAAAACGACAAGAGCGTTTCTAATAAAAATCTTTAAGGGAATACAAACTTTTATCTATCAGCCAGTTCCGCAACACATGACAGATTTTTTTTCGTAGCAATTCGGTGATACCTTTTGGCAAACTATTAAAAATGAGTGGTGCCATATATATATACATCTGCGCCGAATTTGCTCCTATTGTGGCATCGGCATCTTAAGAGGCAGATAAGAGGTCTCCTATTTTGATTGACACTGCTTTCAAAAATAAACGGATGATATTTAACAAATTTTCGGGTAACAAGGGGTAGTAATTTTTCAGACTCACAAGGTTCAAACCGGCTCACAAGATTCAAACCATTTTAAACCAAAATTGCACGAAAACATTTTTTCTACGCTATGAAGAACCTCATTATTTCAGGAGAGGTACCCCAAACCACCAATCCATTTCGAATAATTGAGCAGACATGTGCATGATACATCATTAAAACGGCTTGTGTAAAGGTTTATTTTATATTTCGAAGCGTGATAACAAATTTATTTATTTTCATTGATACAATGTCGATATGGTTCTATTCTTCCTCGTAAATGTACGTCTGATGTTATTCAGAAAAATATCGTAATTTGTATTTGTTCAACTTCACTATTGTTATATTTAATATTTAATTCATTGTGTTTACTTTTAAATGTCTGAAACTCTGTGAATTTTATTTTATCAAGATTTATTTTTAATATATTAGCATCCAGCCAACCAATAATTTCTTGCAATGTAACGTTAACTTCAGTCTCGTAATAATTTTGATTTTTACATCCATAAAGACAGTTGTGTCATAAAATGCAATCATGAGATATTGTACGTTGAAGATCGTGTACATATAAAATTTAGATAAAGAAACAATAAATGCTTACTTGGGGAACACCTGATCAATCTATACATTGCTCTGAATTGTCTATGGTTTTAGAATCCTTATTAAATTTTGTCAACCTATTTAACTCTTTTCTCTTGTTCAAATATGGTTGAATCCTATACCATATATTTTTTCTAACTTCATGATGAAGATTGAGTGTTCAACATAATCAAACGCTTATTTTAAACAAGGCAGAAGTAGGAACTTTAGAAATTGATATTATAGATTTAACAAAAGTAAAAGTAGCTAGTTGTGTAGATTTATCTTTTTAGAAACCATATTGTTCCTTTGTTATTCTGTTATTTGTTTAAAAAATTAAGGAACCTTTTGTGTATAACCACTTCAAAAATGTTCGATGGTACAGGTGATAAAGCTATGGGGGCTATACGTTTTAGAAGTTTTTCTTAAAGACTATATTCTTAGATAGATTTCATATGAATTCCTGAAAGGTTCCAAAAGTATACCGATTTCATAATTTTATAATTTATATATGTCGCTATTTGTTAAAATTATTTACTGTATTAATCTGCAACATTTCGTTTTGTTATGTCAATTCCTGTTGTTACGAAATTACCAGTATCAAATATATAATTTATATATTCCCTTGGTTTAGTAGTGCCTAAATTAATTGCCGCTTTTCGGAATGTGAAATATGCCTTAAGTTACAGAACATTGTTAATGCATTTATTAAAATTGTTACATTATTATTTATATGAATTTTAGTACTAACATTTTTGTTGAGATAATATTTGTATTTCCATTTGCGATTAGTTTACAATTCTTTTTGAGTCCTTTCGTTGCCCAAGATAAACCATTCGAGTTGTATTTTCAAAGTTTAATATATAATATTAAATCATTATGAAATGTAGTGAATGAAGGCATCATAAGTATATGATTTTTACATACTTCCGAAAACGTAAGACGACCAATACAATCCACAAACTTATTTAAGTTTTCCTTACTGTAATCGTGTGCTGTCATGAAATAATAAGCATTCAATTCGCGTTTGACTTGACTTTGAAATTCTATTACTTGAGCGGTATTGTGATCATTATGATCCGATAAACATAAATTGTCTTACCTATAACTCCAAAACTATTGTAATGCATTTACTTAATCAATTAGCCGTGTTAAAATCACATACCTATGACAAATCCATGATTTATTAAAACGATTAAATTCTATTAAACCACAAGTTTTAGTCAAAGCGGCTAAATAATACCGTAGTGTAACAGCCATCTTGTTTTTCGGCCAGCCACCAAACGCTAAATAAGCACAATGAGGCTGGATTGGTGGTGATTAGGTCACCTCAATAGCTCCATGATTGCGTTAATTAAATTAGCGAATTCTTCCGGCTGAAGGTTTGCGTTCTTGCTAATGTCAATTAAATGAAGATTGTTCAATTTAGAATATGATTTACTTAATTTTTACCTTTTAATACTTTGTTCGTTTTGAACAATACCGGAAAACTTGCCCTGCAGTAGACGGCGATAAATATACATATATACTAATTAAAATTGATTACCTACCGATATCCAATTATTAATTGGATATCAACTATTAAATTGTTGTGTGATGTGTTATTGAACTGTTGGTAGTAAGGAATCCTGACTGCTGAACCGAAAGTCGTGGGTTCAATTCCCACACCGAAAAATAATTTTGAAATCCACAATTAGTTGTCTCGGGTCTGGGTATTGAAGGATTTTGTTTAAACCTTCTTTTCTTTACTTTTTAAATGGTATTTTTCTACTTAGTCTTAAAATCCTTTTGGAGGTTTTTGTTGGAATTTTTTTTTTGCATGCATTAAGTAGGTATATATATATATATGTATGTGTTAGGAAATGTCTGTGTTTCATGAAATTGTGTAACTAAAAGGGCACAATTAACTGGGCAAGAAAGAAATAAAACTGCCACTTTACAAGGTTCGTTCACCGATCCCAATTAATTGTTGAACTGTTCGATTGCAATTTAGCAATTGTACAATTTTGTTGCAAGTCGGTTCAGTACTCTGTACAGATTAAGGAATAGACCGCTAAATGAATACTGTACAGCACATAAAGAAATAAAAGGTAAAACCGCTGTGTTTATGGTACCGTGTGAATACAGATTATAAATAATTTCTATCGTGATTTCTGTTAGGAGAACAAAAATATTTAAGAAGAAGTATGATAAGATTTAAATAAACGTTTAATTTCAAACTTTATGAGAGTGGAATGGAATAGGGCTAGCCAAACTCTTCCCGTGGGTGTAGTAAAAGACAATTAAGGGATTGGACTATTATTAAGTATATGAATATACAGCTCCCGGTTGACGGCAAGTCTTGGCAAAATGTGGTCGTTTGATACTATGCCCCTACCTACCCCTTCGGGGATAAAGGTGTAAAAGTCTTTTACGGATATCTGAAAACATCACCAGTGTTGCCTTCCAATTTTTATAATACATATAAAACTGTATGGAATGAAAAATGAAAAAAAAAATTTAAAAAACAATAATAATAAAAATTATTGACTTGACTGCTCATCAAATATACACATATAACAACAACTAACAAATATACACATATAACACAAAAATATATACATCTTTAAGAACATATTCAAACACTACTGATACTGGGTAAGTCGTAAATCTGTGGCAGCATCTACTAGCAAACATTACAGTAAAAACGCCACCTACACTTTGGTGTAGCTGAAAATACCCATAAAGTGATCTGAAGCCCTTGATCTCACGATATGGTCACCGTCGTCGTGTAGACGTTTAAGCATAGATAAAATGACAGGGCTGCCACACTCAACACTTGTTTTTATCAGCTAATGCAATGATGAAAGATTAGGTTCCTATTTATTTTAATAGGATATACTCGTAATTAGTATTCAACAATTGTGACTATGCCATATAGAACGATTCGTTTTACGAAGTGGTAATGTTAACTGATTCATTATCTTATTTAGCTGGTAGTTCAGTCTGTTTTCGCTAGATGCTGTTGATTAGTTTCTGCTGTATGTAATAACAGTACATAGTTACATTTTTTTTATATAAGAGGAATATAATAAAATTCTTAATATGTGGAGAAACGGATGTCATGTCCCTCAAACACCCCCTAATCAGGCGAGGTAATCATGCCTGGTGGGCCGCGGCAAAACGGTTGATATTGGGAAGTCATATACATGTATTCTAATACGTGCGAGAACTTTATTGTCGTGATTCAGGATCGTACTACGTGATCAGTGTCGTTGCTACGTAGTTCGGCTTGCATTCGCTAGATGGTGTTAATATGTTTCTTCTGTATGGGAAGGTCGCCACAAATATAAATCTAATATAAAAAGTTTCTATCTATGTTATAATTTTTTTATTGAGCTTATAGAACTTCTTTAATGCGCCTATATTTAACCCAAACACTGAAAGAATGTTTGGGTTGGTTTTAACCCAAACATTGTTAAAGTAATCTACACCAATATATTGAGTCATACTATTGAAAATGGCGTACCATATTAAAAGCGAGCGAGCTCTCTTCATATTAGTTTTCACTCTTTGCCGCGGCAGCGTCAATTTTGCGCTAGCCCTTAAAAATGACTAAAAATAAAAAATATGAACTTAACTTTAACTGACTTTATCATCACTCAACGAACTATAAGACCTGCTTCCACATAGAAAAAACATATGTCATAGTTTACAAACATGTAATTAACCATTCAGTTAATTTCTTGGAAGCTGCCGTTTGTGTACTAATGTACGAACTCGTTTATTTCCCAAGACATCGATCCCACGCACCCGTGAACTTGGAAGTACTAGTAATGAGATCAAGATCAACTAACATTGTATGTTAATAGATAATTCTGATAATTACGTGACTAAAGTAATTTGATGTCGGTTCTCTAACATGGGAACCACATTGATCAATTGAAAGGCCGCTTCTTACGGAAAGTGAAGGTAGTGTAAATCACATTAATGATTTAATAACTGGATCAGAATACCGAGGGCGGAGTTTTTCCACAATTTTTCAAACCTTCTAATTTCTGTACATTCGTTATAACAATAGTTTTTATTGTAAATCATATCTAGTGTTACACACACAAATCTCGCCTCTAATGGGCAGAGGTTGTTTCCCATATTATTGGATTTGACCTATCAAATATGTTTATATGGCCTTTATAAACATACATGCAAAAGCGCATTAAGATAGTACAGAAACGGCGACACCGTCTGCTTGTTCACCATTTCTTTACGGTCCCTACTATGTTCATGTTCATGGGATAAAAAAACAAACTTCTTAGACTTTCGATGACCACTTACATAACCAAGTCATATTAGTATCGTTCAGTTTGCTGATGTTTTATACAAAACACTTTATGAATAAATAACATCTTACCACACTCCGATAGCAATCAGTCCATTCGCTCCCACGGGAAATTAATATTTCTCCACTACTGTCCAATTTCGTTCATTTTTTTCAAGCCTCCATCATTCTAAGAGGCTGTCTGACATAGCTTTAGATGGAAAAAAACGTTGGAGGTGCCACGCGGTATTAGGAGACAAAATGATTCCTAATTTTTTTGACTGTTCAATTTTATTAGCTACTCTGGTAGTGTTACTCTGTAGTTAGTATGCCTAAATTAAATGAAAATTGTACATAGGTGCATGTTTTGGAAGTCAGGTACCTATACAAACAATTATCATATTTTCATCGAGTAGGTTCAAAACAACAGAGTTACGTTTCTGTGATTGAGCTGCCAGCTACTTGAGATATTTATATTACATGTATACTACTCGAAGTTGAAATACTAGTGTGTGTAACTTTACCAAGGGTTGCTTCGATAGAAAATATTAAAGTGCACCAGTTAAGAGAACTTTAATAGTATATTTGTTTTTTATCAGTCTACCCTAAACAACAGAAAAAAATGCGGCTAAAGTTATGGTAAAGCGGTCTCTAGTGACAAGTTATTTAAATACGTAACTACTTTTCAATACGCAGAACGTCGATTCATTATTCTGTTAAAAATTCAGAGCAATTGGGCTGGATTCAGACGACCTGATTATTTATTAAAACAGTGAAACGGGCGTAATGAATACATTCGTCAATGTTTGGTGGTCCTGGATTGTGGCGAATTTCACGAATACATTTAAAAAAAATATCTCTTGGTATAGCGAAATAGCTAGTTTCAGTACATTAATCTCACTACTAATAGTATTTAGCTGCATCACTAGCTTAGCCTTGTAGTTCACGGTGGACAAGAATGGTGCCACCCCATGTCTTCCCGGTGTTGTCGTGAAAGGCGACTAAGGGATCGGACTGTTATCTATCAGACAGTATGTATACAGTCTAGTACATATCTATGTAATCTTTTTAAAATAATGTAGTCCTGATGTAAATGAAATTCGGAGCCGAAGATTTATTAATCAACATTTTGAAATCAGAAGTACAGTAACAAGTTTGGTTAATTGTGGTCAATGCTTAAACTTTTTCAATACAATTGTTCATATTCGAAATAATACTTGGTATTAATTTCTTAATTTTTCCTTTGAGGTGCTCAAACAGGAAAAATAAATAATTTAATTGCAGTATTAAAGCAATAAAGGGTTCTTGTAATTTCTACGACGACGTAACGCGTTTTTTAATACTCACCCAAGGTTTCTCGTATCATATGTAAGAGTGTTGGCGGACATTTGCCAAAAATATTCTTATCCTATTCTGACTTATCAAAGCCTTCGTGAATTCACTGAATGTTTAATCAATGAAAACGCCAAACAAGACATTTGACTTTGTCATTGACTGATTCCTACCGTTTGAACCTGGCGTACATTAATTTTACCTTCAATTGTAGTCCATTCCATCACACGTATCAGTTAACGCTTTATATGTATATAATAAATTACGAATGCATTAAGTTATTAAATAGACACAAAAGGCTAGACAGTTGCTAGTGTGCAACAGTGTAATGAAACACGCGACGGTAGTAAAAGTTACATTTTATTGCTGTCCACGTTAGTTCCATTGTAAGACGCGTGTGTAGAATTTGTTATTTTTTTAATAGATTCTAAAGCCGTCGGCGTTCTAATGTATTACTGGCCAGTGCTTTACTCTGTTCACTTTGTCTGTTTTAATCTTTTTTAACGCTTTGTTTCTTATTTTGGCGCTAAAATTGACAAGGCACGGCATCCTTGCCATAAAGAAAAGAAAGAAAAGAAAGAAGAAGAATATTTCTAGTATTAGTTATTTTTGTAGTTGTAAGTGGCTAGTACTTATGTTTGTAAAGTCCCAAGAGGACAAGAATACCCTTTTTTATTCCAAAATATGTCATTCTTAATAGCGTTTTCATCTAGCACGATCACCACGATAACCTAATTGGTACCCCAAGACAATACGATAATATAAATTTTGATTTATTTTTTTCATGTTCAAAATAATCTTTTTATATCTCTATTACGGCAAAATTGAAGGACTTGCAACCATATACGAGTATTTCGTTATGCTGTCAGTCTGTCAGGAATTTATTTACGATCGTATCACTAGATACGAACAGATGTAATGCTAAAAGATACTTAGTCAAGTACAAGAGTACCAGATAAATAAGAGTACAATTTGAAATTCATTTGCCTTGAATGTAGCAATATTAGTTGTCCGAAATTTAGCTGGTAATTTACATGCTTAGTTAAAGTTAAAGTTAAAGTTAAAAAAAACAATTTGACCAGCAGTGTTCGAAATTAAAACTTTATTTACATATACAGTCAGTGTCAGATAGACGGCATTAGGCTTGCCCCCAATTATGGTTGCCAAAATTTGGGCATTTATTATGCCTCTGCTGACCCCTCTCATACGTTAACTACTATTTGCTACGCTACCATGTGTACCATAAATAACAACTTCATATTTATAGTTTCCCTTCCTTTCAAAATTAAATTAATTGAATCAGTCACTCTAAAACGTCATACACTATACTTTTAACCTGAAGGTCCACTGCCCTTTGTTTACATAGCTTCTTAAAAAAAAAAAACAAGTTAGTGATGTGAGGAGACAATACAATACGGTAATTTAATACCTGACACTTTGGTAACGTGGATAGGGGCGCCCGTGAGGGGTTCCAATGATGGATACTTTTATTAAAGTTTCACGTTCGCTGTTATAATGTTTAATAGCTTATGACGTGGTGTTTATATATTTGAAAGAGCTTTTATTTTAACTAAAAATATTACATTTTTAAACATCAAAGTTTTAGTGTCGTTTATTGCGGAAAACTAAAGTGTATAACATAATTATAATAAAAAAGTGTTACTTTGCTGTTGATATAAAATGATAGAAACAGCGGCGCCTTTATTGGCACTAGTACCACATAACCTGTTGTGTGTCATGTAATGTAATTTTTGTAAGAGAGCCCGGAGTTGAAAGTAAGAGGGGGCTTTGCCAAAATTGTTAAAAATTAAATAGAATAAAATGAAAACAAAGGAGTTATAATGTTTTCCTGTGAGATTTTTTTTATGAAAATTAGGCACGTGCATGGTAGGAAACACAAGGCTCTCCCGTAATCACGTGGAGTTAACAATATACAGCACCTCAGCGATGTTCTTTTATTTATTTATAATTTCTTTTTGGTAAAGACTAAAATAAACTGACCTCATCATCATTTAAAATATACACAGATACGCTCACGCCTATAGCCCTGAAGGGGTACGAAGAGGCGTAATGATTTTTTTTTATTTATTCAAAACTTTTTGCACTACAATATATTGTAAAGCGAACGGCGAACTTCATGCCACATGCATTCTCTACCAGTCTACCTTAAGGTTGTGTAGAGATAAGTAAATAGGTGCACTAGAAATAATCAAACAGAAATAGAAAGAAAGAAGATAAACTGTGAACAACCACATGAATATATAATATAATATATACATACAAAATAATTAACGCCCAGATTTTGCCGATTATTATGTACGTAATAGGTCCTATTGACATCTACCGCTCATATTGGGAATTAGATGGGACGATTAGGAATATTTTGACATGGAAATGGTAGACATGGAGGAGAAGAGAAGGGGAAGGAGTATAAGCAATAGCTCAAACAAGTCAGGGTAGCACACTTATAATTCGAACTCAGTAATATATAGTATGTCCGAGCTCTGTAACGCAATCATTTAAAAACAAACATTAAAATCAGTTCTCAACGTGTGTGGTATACTATAATATTATAATAAATTGTATAAACTTACTGCCTTAACCCTGCAGTTAATACTATTCTAAAATATCAATTAAAAAAGTATCTTCTTATTTTATGGCTGTGTTCTTCCTCTCGGGAATTGCATTGCATTGCGATTACAATTTTCCAAGGGTAAACCTAGGAAATAAACAATTTGCGCAGCATGTTTTATCTGACCTGAAAGACCAGGACAGGACAGGAAAAATATACCGGTTTTATTCCATTGTACAGAAGAAAGCTATTAACCAGGACTATTTCGTAACGTGTCTTATTTTTCACACTTCTTGGCTGGATGGCACTCTAAAGCGGTTAATCGGGCATTCTTCGAGTTATGCCATAAGTGTTATCAGTGTTAAAAATAATTAAAAGAAAAGAATATGAGGTATAAAGGATATAAGATAAACATATAAAAATTATAGTTGTATATACTTTTTTTTTAAGTCTTACTTAGTTGCCATCTTCGGGGTTCACTTTTTATCTATTAAATGTACTATAAAGAGGCCGTTCATTGCATGTAAACGCTTAATTTTCATCAAGGGCATTGACCAGGCCCTTCTGGTCATTATAGCAACATGGCACATTCAACACGTAATAATGAATACTGCATTGCTGCATTGCTCATTGAAGACGAACAAAAGACCGCTCAATGAGAAACCACGACAAAGGAAATTGTGGTCAATGTGGGAACAACTAAAAGCTAATATGTCGCCGCTATCGTGGCTATGGTAATAAATGCAAATGATAACTTAATGATGATGTATAATTCATTATACTTTAGATAAATTTAAATAATCATTTTACCTAACACATTCGGCTAAGAAAGGCTTCTTTACCCAACAGCTGAAGCCAAGAAAAATATATAAATATTTTTTTCGACAGATAATTTTACAAGTTTAGAGGAACGTAACATTAAAATGGTTTTATATGTAGTACATTGCAATTACCACAAAAATACATAACTGTAGTTTAGAGTTTGATATCAGCTATTGAACATAGTCAGAACTGCACGGAGGAAGTCAAAAGCAGATTATTGGGGGTCGGTTAAAGTTGGCAATATTCAAGTGACCACTGCACTGGTGTTGCCAGAATTTTCTGGCATAATCAGGCAATCTGTTTGTTTGCCAAATTAGAGGGACTCGAATTATTATAAGGACCACAAACAAATTATACATTATCCTAAAGTAATATTAAGTGATAATCTAGTGAGTTTGTTCCATGGTAGTAATCATAAATATCGAGTTTCTGTAACTCTATCCGGGATGAAAGACGGATGGCATTAGCTCATCAAAATGAGTGGTGCCTTATTTAAATAGATAGTATTCAATGAAATAATTAAAAGGCTGGAAATAGGATCGCGTTGTCCTTAACGACTTAAGGACCTTAATTCATTTAAACATTTGACACTAAAGAAGGTCAACGAATTCAGACAACTTTTACAAATTTTTTTATATCGTTATGATTCTGAACATGTTTGATAAACAAAGTTGCACAGAAATATTTTGTTTTTGTAACAAACAATCTTGAACAACAAACTAATGGCCGGCGAGTACCATATTTTACACTTGTCAAGTTTCAAATTCTGCCGACTTATTGGTTTTCTTTTGTATTCCATATTTAGAATGAGCAAGACAAATAGCTTTACAGTTTACACATGCCATGTGTGCCATGTGTTTTTGCAACAGATTTAAAGTAAGCACTAAAGTTTTTTTTTTTTCAATTTTGAGGATACAGGCAAAAATTTATAAAAAAGTTTAATAAAAATGACAAAAACAATTAGGTATAGGTACTTTTAATTCTTTTGGTAACAAAGTATTAGCGACTCATACTTACTTTTATCACTAGATTTTTCGATTGTCTAATAGCAATAATTCTACAAACACTATATCATAAGCATAGTATTAATTCGAATTTTGACGGTCTAAAACCTATCTTATTTGTTGTTTTAGTTACAGATACTGATTAACTTAAATGAAAAAAGAGCTAAACATATTACTGAAAATACAGTTAAGCCGCGAGGTCAAAGTCTATTAGTTCTCATAAGTAGTACACATTCACGCCCATGACTCAAAGTTAAACTATCACTTAATATCCTTTCGCCAGCCACATCAGATAGATATGACAAAATATGATTTTAAGTATACACATAAAGAACAAAGAAAGCAAGTCTATATATATACATATGTATATACATATATATCTCAGTTCTAACTTGGTCTGTTATCTTTGTGGTAAATTTTACATTCTTCACTTTATTTCTAGCCATAGACAACGTATTTCTAGTTATCAAAGGAAAGGATCAGAGGTTGAACACGCGCCCATAATCTCAGTGCAGAGTAAGAAAAAAGTAATGATAAATTGGAAGTCATGGGGCTATGTGACTTCTGACAAAATTCTTTCCAAATCGTATGTATATTCGGAACGTCACTCCAGTCTTATATTGCTCCAATCCGGCAAACCCAATTTAGTTTTACTACTAGGTTTCTTGAGTTTCTTTGTGCCAGTTAACCTGAGATTGGAACAATGCCCAACAAATTACGATAGGTAACCGGCCAATGGGAGTGTAGATATTGAAGCCTATTTGGCAGAGCTATATACTTTATAAAGGATATCAGACTATTTGTTTACAAACGTTCTTAAGGAATTAACTTACATTTATTTCTTAATTATTGCTGCAATCAGAGCATATTATGGCACTCTCACACAATGATTGATAAAATTTATTTTAATATGCACATGAAAATCTTTGTTTATTTTTGTTGCTCATTGGCTTCTATTGTTAATTTTTTATGAAATGGTCAGAAGATCATTTCAGTAAGTGAAAGTGAAAACAAATTAATAAATTATTTGACTGCCTGTTTAAACTATCCAACTGTTATGCCATTTCAGAACTAATTAAGCCCCAACTTCAAGTTAATAACTAACTAATAACCGAGCCGTCAAAAGCTAACGTAACCATAATAAGACCGAACAGTGCTAACTTTGAGTCCGGCGGCCATATTTGTTTACAGTGAGGTTGTTAGTCAAAGTTCAATGAACTCACTTTCAGGTGCAATGCATTACGAGATGGCAAAGGCGTCAAAGGCGATTCGTATTCAGCTTTATAGGAAACAAAAATATATATGCCTACTTCTATTATGTTGTTTTTTTTTTTATAAATACATATGTTATATTCTACTGTTTGTATTTTTTAATTTGTTTATAAACTATATAAAAAATAAGCTATGACTATATTAAAAATATAATATGCCCTTGCGACTTTATGTGGTGAAGGCTAAGCTTTCGATATCATGGAAGTTTATGCTTGCCGAATTATAGTCTCGAAGTAACAAACGATGTCTAACAATACAGAAAAAACAGTTGGCGCTATTTGTGACTCATGCGGTTACCCTGCGGGGCCCTTGTGATTTCTCATTAAGGTAACATTGAGTACTTGAGCGTATATATGTATTAAAGATACATATAATTATTCGGTAGAAAAAGTGTAATTTTTGAAATGTGACTGTAGTTTATATTTTTTCTCTCAAAACAATATTAAGTATCTTGAATCATCATCACTGTAAATGCGAAAATGAGTTTCAAGTTTTACGTTTTGTGTTATTTCACGTCTTCACCATTGACCACCACTCATTGTGAAATTTTTCATACACATTGCCCGGGCTACAGAAAAATACTAAAATTACAGAGGAGTTAATCAGATAAGTTTTACTAGAGCATAGCCACGGGCGAAATCTACTTACTTTATAAACACTTATATAATTCATCTTTATCACTTCCTGCTGCATCTTTATGCAGTTCAATGCTTTGGTGAGTAATATTGTATAGTAAAATCAATGAGCCGATTGATGTGGCCAGCCGCAGTGCAGGTGCTGAGTGGAGTTATGAATGCTTCGCCATTGTGGCCAATATAAACATCTAAACATGATGATTGAGAGAATATCGGGTCAGTTTAAAGTTGATTTTTAATACAGACGATTAAGAAACATTCACTTGTTTACTGAAAAAGAAATTATACGTAACTAGAGGTCGACTGTTGGTCGACATCCGATCATTAAATATCCAATGTTTTGTTTTATTTCATTAACCATTATAACTTGAACTGCCATTGTATGGATTTTGATTGTGACTAAAAATTTTCCCTTGTAAAGACAGAAAAAAAGCTTAATTTACTAATAACTACAAAGTTTAGTACAGCCATTCTTACCTACGAATGGGCCACAGAGAAAACCGGTAGTGATAGTGAATCAACGCTTGCGTTGCATTTCCAAAAAAATTGGTAATGGTAAGGTTCCCATCATCCCCCCTCACCCCTCCTCTACCCGCATTCTCCCATCTCTCATCACCCTGGAAGGCTGCGGCGGGCGGCGCTTACGTGTGTATCTATGTACATTAAAAAATAAGTTTTAATTTTTATTGATAATAATCAATTTATAAAGTTTTCAATATTTTAACCAGTGTAACTTGAAATGTTATGGTATTGACGAGTACAATATATGTACATATGTGTATATTGGACTCCCTAAAATATTTAAAGAGCTTTTCATAGCTACAATAAACAACAAAAATAAAAAGATCTTGTTGACAGACATAGGATAAAATGTTTTTTTGAAACTTTATTTGTAACCTTTTTTAGCAACAAGATTTTTTAAATAAATTTGTTTGAGTATTGGTAAATGAAACATGCATAGCAGAAATCGAGATTTAAAAACCAATTTACAATTTAAAAGGCTCAAATAATACCCATTGAGATTTTCCTATAATAAATTGGCTATAAATAACACTTATTACATCGATCAGAATCTATTACAGGCTACTCCATGTGATCAATAAAGCGGAACACCATATCTAAGTACTCCGGACGCCAGGCATCAAAAACGATTTGTTACAAATCAGTTGACGGAAGAACCAATGTAGATTTTATCATCTGTAACTATTGACTATGACTTTTATCTTCCCGCCATTACAAATCCTCGAGAAATGCTGTCTATGGCACAGCTGCCGGATTAGCTACAGAGTATAGAGGTTCGAGTTATATAAAAGCCTGAGGAAAATTTTCTGGTTAACGCAAACGAGTTAAAAGGACAAATTGCAAATTTTTGTATTGGTTGATTATAGGTGAATAGATACGACGTTAAATCTTGTTCGTTTTGCTAAGACCTGATTGGTCTATATCTCTCTCTAATTTGGAGGGAGGCAAGGCCCCCCACTTTCCACTGTGTAATCGCCTAATGGACAGGTGACCAAGGTCTGTAGGGGTTCTCGGAAGCTTCCTTCGTAGGGTATAGACCCACTCGTGACGGAACACCGTGTGGTTTTAGTCGGTTCGAGTCCTACATTCCACTTCACTGTCAGCTCCAGTGAGGTGATGACCCGTGGGGGTCTTCGAACACGATAAAAAAACGCTATGAAATGTTTTATTTCTGACATACTCCATAATTTTTCTATCCTTGCCCCAAATTTATTTGCGGTGAGTTGGTAGTTTGTGTTTATAATTTTTAAATGGAAAGAAGGTAGAAATTGAGTTTTTTTGGAGGGAATCGGGATAGGAGACGAAATTGGGACAAGAGATACCGCAAGTCTTGGATGAGGAAACGGGACATGTGATGTAAAACGCTTTTTGTACTTTTACTTGAATTGGAATGAATAGTATTAGAATAAAAATTCTCACGTGTTATATTTCAACAGTTATTTCTCTGTGTTTCATATTGTTCATTTGAACAGTAATGAGAATGGGAATGCATGATTATTTGTAGGTTATTTAACTATTTAATATAATAAGAAAACCATAGATTATTGTATAACTAACATTTTTATATGTTGTCTTATTTAGAACTTTGAACGATTAGTAGCGGTTGAATTTATTCCAAGTTGTGTTAGATAATAAAATGTTATGGTAGGCGAGCATTCACCCGTGACAAGCTTGCCGGTCAGTAACTCGCGCGGCATTGAGGTGTGGCCATAATTAGACGGATATTAAACGATTGTTGATAGTTATCTATGTATTTTTTCAATTATCTTAATACACAATAAATACGTATACCGGGTGTTTTAAAAAGGCGTGGTGAAATTTTAGGAGCGTTACATGTAGGCGACAAATAGTTGAAAGGGCTTGAAAATAATAATGGATTTTAATTTTTGTTGGGCAAATGTGTTTCCTAATGTGGGTACAAAATCATTTTTGTATGTTACGCGACATCTTCGCCATTTGTCAATCGATTTTAATTTAATTGGTAGTACTTACTTTGGTCACATTTGAATTTGAAATACATATTTCACTCCTAAGGTAGAAAATGAAGATATGTTAAATACAGCTTCTTACAATTTATTTATATTTATAGGACATGACACATGCCCTTTCTATCCTACCTTTACTGTCAATACACTCCCAATGTTTACATCTAATTCTTAAATATAATATATTAACTGGCGAAGTGTGGGCGTTAAATAAGCTTCTGCCTACCACTTCCGGGGTACAGGCGTGAGTGTATGTATGTACCTACTATATATATTTATATATATTAAGCGTTTATAATGCCTTTAAAAGTTAAACATACTTTACAAAGAATGGCAACAATTAAATATTTTTGGCAATACATATATATTTTTTATATATTATATATTATAGGGGGAGACGAACAGACGGGTCACTTGATGGTACGTGACACCTGCAACTCGAGAGTCGTAAGTGCACTGCCAGTCTTTGAGGGTAATGAAGGATGAGGGGAGGGGAATAGGGGAAGAAGGACGAGGGTGAAGAAAAAGGGGGAATTGGGCCTCCGGACACCTTACTGATTTCGCGGAAATGCACCGTAAGCGTTGCTTCACAACCGGTTTTCTGTGAGGCCGTGGTATCGTATCGGTCGGGAATTAAATCAATTAGGCTTAATTAGAAATGAATAATTAGATACATGTACATTTTAACATTTATTTGTTTATTTTCTCTCATATGGTAAAGTGATAATCGTTTACTTTAGTTAAGATATACGAGTATAGAGATATAAATTGAGTTCCTTTTGTTTCTTTTTTATTTTAGTTAAGCATTAATTTATGGAATCACTATCTAATAAACAACACTTTCAAATCTTTTAATCCCGTTGTAAAAGTAGCCTATGTAATTCCTCAGGTTCCGAAGTATCCACATACTAAATTTCATTAAAATTGGTGAAAGATAACAGACAAATATGTATGTAGACGGAGTTCCTATATTATAATATTCTTAAATAACTCTTACGTATAAAAACATTTACTTATAACTAAAATAAAAATCCGAAGTATTGTGTTGTCTCCAACGAGGCTACTTAAAATTCTTGATAGCTTCTGATGGATTTACTAACAAGAGTAATATTGTTTACAATGTATTAAAAGCTTCGTTAATAAAGAGAAACATTAATCTCTGGATGAGATCAAAATCTAAACAATTATCTTGTTTTTTGTTTACAAAATATCTTCGTTAACTTTTCTAAGAACATATATTCATAAGTAATCTGTGTCTATATGTAGGATCACGCGTGCGTGTATCTGTCCATCTGCCACAATAAATTTTCCGTGAATCTACTGAACTGATTAAGTTGAAATTTGGTACACATATTAATTCTTGTGACCCAAACACAGACGTGCAACTCAAATAATTCGAATATAAGGCTCACATTTTAGAGATATATAAGACAAGAAAATTCAAATCTTGTTAAATATCAAATGAAAGGGCTTGTTGTGAGAGTCTCAATTTATTTTATATAATTGAAGATCAATATTTGTATAGTTATTTAAAAAATTAGACGAAATTTTGACCATTGTCACTCCCCATATCTTCAAACGTACCGTTTGAATGTAGTAGCGATTTGTTATTTCAGAATATAATCCAGTTTAGGCCACGACATACTGTCCTGTTGTGTTGCAGTTCATTTCAACTATATCAAACGTATAATTCCTAATTCAAATTTGACTGCCCCGTTCTCCTTAAGGGTAATGATCCTGACTGCTAAGCCAAAGGGGGGTGTGACCCACACTGGAGATAAATTTGTGTGTTCGAAAATATTGGCCCCGAGTATAGGCGTTGTTTGTGTACGTTGTTTGAATGTTCGCCTAATGCGGGAATTGTCTTATTAAGAAAGAAAAGAAAGAATTATTTTTGGTATTTTTGTCCTTAAGAATATTGCATTCCATAGACTAGTTCGAACACATCAGGAGCGATAATCTGTGGTTAGAAAAAATATGTTATGATGTCCGCTATATATGTGAGAGCGACATCCTGTCATCTGATCATAGCATCTATAAAAATAATGACATAATAACCCTTCTCCATGCGCATTCGGGTAAATATGGACGGGATTTTCTTCTATTATTTTATTAGACAAAAAATAGCACGTAGGTGGCGGTAGCGTGATAGCTGAGGCGTCGGACTTACGATCAAGTGGTTGCGGGTTCAAACCCCACCCAGTACACTATCGTCGTAAACCACCCCTAACACAATCATTTAGCTTAGTTGGGGGAGTTAACAATAATAGTACAATGTGACCCACGTTGCTAGTATTCTTAAAAAAAAAACATGATAATAAAGTACTTTTCTATTGGTAGCATTTGTTTTTATGTGTGTCTAATATGTTCTGCGCTGGTGGTCTCAAGAAGGCTCCCAGGCCCCAGGTGAAAAGGAGCAATTAGCTGAGAAGCCAGCCAGGTCCAGAGAGAGCACGCACGCCGTGCCGTCTTATATACATATGTGAGGTGCGGAGAGGTTCGCCGCCGCGGCGACGTCACAAGCGTTCCTTTTCTTACTACATCCCTTTAAAAAAAAAGTGAAATCGTGTACGCGAAATTTTATCATTATCGGAAATTAGTCTAGGTATGCAGGTCTTACCATAAACAAACTAAGGTTTAGTAGTGGGAGATCCATGCTTAGGCTCGTAATAGCCTCCTGTAACGGAGTAGTACTACGGCCTCATAGAAAACCGGTTGTTAAGCAATGCCTGCGTTGTTTCGATCAGTGAGTGAGTGAGTGAGGTAATCCAAGGCACAAGCCCACCCCTCTTGACTTTACTTGTAAGTTTCGGCTTAATGATCGTTACTTACCTTACTTAAAAAAAGCCCCACACTGTTGAGCTAATGTTTTTTTTTTTTCAGGATACTGTGATAGCACCAAAGAAAATATAGTGATGAACCACAATATACACAGGTTAGTACACTCTTTGCCCTCTTTCGTTTAATTAGACCATTCTAAAATACTACGTCCTGTTCGTAATAAACACTAATCATGAAAGCCAACCGTTTATTACATTTTTACATCCTATTTTGTGAATCGTTAACACGATATTAACTGGCAATACTGGTGGAAATAACGTTTACGTACCAAATACCAAGATATACTGATTCATCTATTTTCGACTTTAAAATGTCATTGGATCCTATTCTAGTATTTTTTAATTTTAATAATATCTTTTATTCTAAAACCGAATACATGTACAAATACCGTTAATACCAATATTATCGAGTTGACATAATTGACCAACACGTAACAATACGCAGCAATACGCTAAATCGTAAAAAGGAGTAAATTAAAAAGTCATTCGTAATTGATTAAATCTTGATTTACTTACAATGAATGCGACGGAAAAAAAACAAACAGTCGAACATAGAACCTCTTCCTTTTTTGAAGTCCGTTTAAAAATAACAAATATTTATCTGGAAAAATATTATTTACATTTTTTCTAAGACAAGTTCAGAACATTACCTCCACAATAAATGAACTAAATGTGTGTGGTTTAGTTTTATACTTAACGATCTATTCATTTTCTATGAATACAATTATGCATTCTAAAAAAAATGAAAGTTAAATGAATAATAGACACATTATATTTAATAGTTTCATTGCCTAAAGATGCAACGACAATGTTATTAAATAGAAATTCTTCTAAAAGTGGTTAAACATTAAAAAATTAAAAAAATAAAATAAATTCAAATGCGCAAATTTCATGCACAAATTATTATATAAGGTACGACACTTTACTTCTTGTTATTGTGTGTTTTTATTTGTTGCGATTAAAATAGGAAATGTTTAGTTTCTAGTCCATTGGTGTACGCTGTGCATATGCCTTTTATTGGTCTAAATAATAAGAACTGTTTCATACTGCATATTTAAATATAAAACCATGTTTGTAGGTATGCTGTTGGCGTGTCCACAGTAAATAAATAAATAGGACTGTAAAACTTAACAAACCCTAAAAACATGAAACATTATTTTAAGTCCACGCTTAACTTATTTATTGACACAAAGCGCAGTGGTAGTGGCAGTATAAAAGTATATATAACATTTTTTAGATTACTAGTGAAATAAGAAAAATATCCTATCCTATCCTTCAGTGGTAGAGCCATGCTTAGGCACGAATGGGCCGGCTCGACCGGTGCGATACCACGACCTAACAGAAAACCGGTTGTAAAGTAACGCTTGCGTTGCATTTCCCCGAATTGAGTGAGGTTTTCGGAGGCCCAATTCCTTTTCTCTCCCCTCATCTCCTTTCTCCTTTATTCCATCACCTCATCCCTCCTCTCTTCTTTCCGTTCCCTGCATTCCCCATCCCTCATCACCCTCAAAGGCGGGCAGCGCACTTACAACTTGGGTTGCAGTGTCCATGGACGGCTGTTGTCACTTACCATCAGGTGACCCATCTGTTCGTCTGTTCCCCTATAGTATATAAAAAAAATCCTAGCGAAAGTACCACATTGATCTGTCTGTAAATAACACTAATAATGTTTAGTGGAGAATAAGCCTCGCCCTGAGTAATACTACGGCCTAACAGAAACCCGGTATACAAACAATGATTGCATTGTATTACCGAGTGAGTTAGGGCACCGGAGGCCCTGTCCCCCCGAAATTCCTCTTTCCCCTTTTTCCCCTCTCCTCCTTTCACTCCCTTAGCACTCTCAAAGGCTGGCAACGCAATTAGGCCCCTTGAGTGGTAGGTGTCCATGGGTGGAGGTTGCCACTTACCATCAGGTGACCGTGTGACCCGTGTGTACCCCCCCATATAATAAAGAAAAGAGCTTTGAATCACATGGAACTGAAATAACGTAAAATAGAAAAAAAGATATACCATGTGCTGTTCATTGAAGCTGATTAAATCACATACTGTATCAGATTTGACATAAAACGGTTGACGGTTGCAATGTAATATTAATACTTTAAATAGTGCCATGGACACCGGATGACTATTGTAACCGGTATCTGACGGGATTTTATATAATAGGTATTAAAGTAAACAATACCTATTGAATTTGTTTCGTAGGTCGGTTTTTTCTTTGTAGATTTAAATCAGGCGTTTGATACTGTCGAGGCAGGAGGCTCGACTTACTGAAGTACATAACGTAAATATGTATTGAGAAATACTCTTGTAAATTTATAAATAATTTTGGCAAATACTTTCGACCCATTATTATTTTAATTGTGCCAGCATTTTTAAGACTAACCTGATAAAGAAACGCGGAAACAAAGAGTGTAATATATTAATTCATACGCGTAATGTATGCGAAGTGGTATTTTATTTATTTATTACACTTCCTGCAATTTTAATGTTGCTCAAGGCGGACTTGATGCCGTAGGCATTTTCTACCAGCCAACCTTTGGGTGTTGCAGAGACATTAAAGGTATTTATATTAAAGGACCGTTTCAAATTTGACGAAACAGAGCAGCCCAGATAAGTATGGTAATCACGGAACATAAGCACTACAATGGCGCTTTACAAGTCCTCACAGTCCAACTGGGTCTATCAGACATTTGGGTAGATCAATGCCAATACTCATAACTGAGAGACTATTGTGAAGATTACGTTGAAATAGAAACAATTCAAATATATTTAGCTATAATATATAACTTCAACAATCAACCTATCGAGGCCGGCCTGTATGTCTAGTTTTTAGTGATCCTGTCTGCTAAGTTAGAGGTCGTAGGTTAGATTCCCAACCATGAAAAATAACTATGTGATGATCACGATCATTTTGTTCTATGTCTTTTTGTAATATATATGTATCTGGAAATATATAACTATGTTTATCAACAGTCTGGTTACCATAGGACAAGCTCTGCTTAATTTGGTTTTAGACAGCCGTGGGTGAGATGTGTGGAGTTGTTAGTATTATAACCTAATCGGAAATAAATTAGTTTAACCTGCTTGGTCCTCTTGGAACTGAGAAAGAGTATATAGGCAACATTGGAAGATAATACAACCTGCATACTAAAACAAAAAAGAAATCTACTACATACGTACATAACATGCACGTATATATATGTAATACAGATTCTCACGCCTATAATTATAATTACCAACAATTATACAATTTAGTTTTACATTCGCAATTGGTGGCAAGCCGTCAACCAAACACTCCGTAAACTCTATTATATATCTATAGTCTAAGAGCCAGCGTTCCGCAGACTTACAGCAGCAAACTCCATATTAATCCTAGGATTCACTATTTACAATGGGAGATCCTTTGGGCGAGCCCAGTAGTCGAGATGCATCAAAATTCACTCTGAAAACGTGATCGCAGATTGTCTGCCGTTTTAATGTCTTAAAATTTATAATTTTTTTTTGTTAAAATTTTTAATGGCAGACTTTTCAAAAATTTGAAATGTTTATACAACTTTACGTTACTTCAGCGAAGCTAAAAATAATATTTGTTATGTTTAATTTATTTACTCTGTATTACCGTTTCAAGTTGTACGTTTGTTTGAAACGAAATAAATAGCAAAATCGTTATAATTGCAAGTAAAAAAAAAAACTTTATAAGAAATTATATCACAGTAAAACAAGGAACGCTGGGTCTCAGTCTAATAGCACATACTATCGGATAGATAATAGTCCGATCCCTTTGCCGCACTCTACGACACTCACGGAAACAGATGAAGTCGCCTAATTCTACTCCACTTACATACAAAATTAAAAAAAAAACATTCTAATCATCTATTATATACTTACTTTAAAAACAGACACTCACTCATAGAAATAACTCAAACCATAAAAACAATAGCACGAAACAAAACAGGTGTTAAATTCTCGATGGAAAGTAATACAATTTGCTTATCGATCGATGTTGAAGCTGATTGTGCGAACGGCGCGAGCGCACGTGCTTCGTACAAAACACAAACAATTCGTATTGTTACTCAATCTGTAATTGAGAACTAGTTATAACTTCATTTAGGTTTAATGGCGTCGATGAAACATTCGCAATATGACTACATACTATATACTGCTAACTAAGCAAGAAGGTTCAAAGTTTAGTTTTAAATGAATAGTTCAGGTAAGGTTTGAGACTTATTATTAGTAGTGTGTGTGTGTGTGTGTGAGTGTGTGTTAGCATAAAAGTTATTTAGACTGGCCTAAAACCTGGATAACCAAAGATTTTGATATTTTTTATCGCAACATATTATTATTAATCTCGAAACTTACGTCGCAAAAATACATGTTGAAAAATTAAAATATATAAAATAAACGATTTTGATTTTGATGTGGCTTGCTAGACGATTAAACAGACAGACCTCTTTCGTTCCACAAAGAGGCAATATTGTTTATACTGCAGTTTCTAAAATGGGTCAAGTACGTACTACCCACGTTTAAGTTTGGGTTGCTAATTTTATTTTCTTTCTTAGATGACTCGGACTTAGGTATGCAGCCCTGACCTGCTTTCTTATACTCTCTAATCCATATGTATAACCAATTTCCCCTTCTATTTCTATATGATTAGTCTTTTACAATGGTCGCTCTGACTCACTGACCACGGCCTCACTGGTTGACTATTCTATCCCAACTGTAAGCCTGTGTGTGAGTTTGGGTAGTAATATCTTTTCAAAGTCACAAATCTGTATAGTACTTTTGAAGTTCTTAGCAAATGTAGGATAAAAGTGCTTCTACACCAATTGAACGGTACCTTTATATAATTTCAAATCATATGCTTTAAAGCTGTCTTTTTGAGATATTTATTAAATCCGCTGTTATTCTTTAATCTATCGATTTTAGTCACTATCGTCGGACACTTTTTTAATATTTTAATTCAATGGTTTATCGGCCGATTTGGAATCATCAAATGCGCCCACTCCAATACACCTTTATACTGATAGCCGGAACTATCACCCTATTAAACGAGAACTCTTTACATATAATAATTAAAATTTAATGAGAATCATTGTTATGATGGAACTGATGTTAAAATCATGAATACTTGAAGAATAATATATTTCAGTGACCAATGATGCACACTGTTCCAAGTTTCGAACCCTAATGCCACGCCATCTTGCTATTTCTCTCAGGTAAACATAAAAGTTACTAATTATACTAAGTTATTGTAAAAACCGTTCCAAAACATTTGTAAAATACTATATAAAAATAATTAGATGTACAAACCAAAATAAAGCAAATGTTGTCGCGATATCGATATTTAAATTTAAAAGGCTCAAAACTAATTTGTACTATCATTGTTAACATTTTACTAAATTTATTACATACTTATTACACTATAAAGCGTATTTAAAGTTAATATAAATAAATAAAACTTATATTTTCAACTATATAAAAAATAAAACTTATATTTCTAACAGTTATAAGTAGTTCTTAGCATAAAAGATTAACACGAGTAAAACTTTTACATATGTACGTCTCAAACACCCAGTTCGTGCCAACCATAATGTAGTCCCACTTACTTAATAGAGGCAAGAGTATTGCCATCATTCGGGCACTCTACGACTGTATACATACATATATACTATCGGATAGATAACAGCCCGATCCCTTGTTCACCTTTTACTACACCCAAAGGAAGAGATTGTGTGACAGAAAACCACACTAGTTTCTAGTTTTCTACCACAAATCAGGTAGAAACACTTTAGTAAGAATATAAATATTGAGAGACCTTAAATACTATAATAATCTTTCCCTACGTATCCTTCCTTTCAAGTCACTACACTCGGACTTGCGATCAAGTGGTTGCAGGATCGAACTCCCCCCAGTGCACCCGTAAAATAAGGGACCTAATACCAACATTTAGCTTATCTGGGGCCTTCATTACTAGTATTCTTTAAAATATATATATATATTCGTCAAAATGTGGACGTTCATTACGCCTCTGCGTTCTCCTTCGAAGTGGCAGACGTGAGTGTATGTACATACGTGTGTATATATGTATGTATGTGTAGAATTTAAATAAACCAAGAGACATTAGCAATCAAAATAATAAAATTGCAAAGAAGCAATAACAAAATTAGAACCGGAAGGGCATCAGCCGCCTAGTAGATAATATTTTATACATACAAATCATTGAGATAAAGTAATTATTTCCACGGATGCTATTAAAATTAATAAAATATAGCGAGACAGAGATGTATGACTTTGGCAGTGAACCCACGCATAAAAAACAGTTTGCTAACCTGCAATGATGTTTAAACAGTTGATTATAACTATTTTTACTGTGAAATAATCCAAGTATCTGAGGACATAGTTCACCACGAGATGACTTGTATAAGTTTTTAAGCCACTGTTAAAAAGTGACAGAGCACGTGGCAACTTGTCGGGAACGAACATGCAACAAAAAAATTATTGATTCACCATTATTTTTCACATGTACATATACTTCACATATTTTGTTTATATGAATAATAACCATTTTATTATTACATAATATAAAATGGTTAATTTGTAGGATATTTTTTTTTCTCTTAATCAAAAATTACTTTGATGTATAGAAGTGGTTTTTCTAGTGTTCCGTAACCACTAAAGGAATCTTTTCTTTGCTCATTTTTGATGAAATGGGTGGTCCCTAATGTTAATTACGTCAGCAATATTTATTTACTTATTCTGATTTTCTCAAATCTAGTTATACTAAAAATCATTCGACAAAAATGGAACTAAAAAAGTACGAAACCCTAACAATTTAAAAAGCACACGTAGGTTACGCTATGTTTGTGCAAGTATAAGATGCGGGAAGAGCTTTGCTTACTTCCGCTGGGGCTGAGGGAGGGGGGGGGGGGGGGGGTTAAATTAATGATTACAAAAAAATCTTATGTTAAAACTAGAAACTTATAAAGCCAAACTTTAAAAGGATATTTTTTGAAATTATATCTAAATTAAAACTAGGATTTAAAACTACTTTAGTGCCCTAGCGTTCCATTGTTCTAAAAAACCTTTTCAGCTTTGTACATTAATTCTAATTTTGTAAGTGCTTAATATGCTGCCAGATATGACATCCTTCAAGCACAACTGTCAATTTTCTGCCATTATTTCTATGTCAGTCCACAATTAGGTCGATCTTGGTGCAAGCTAGGTCGGGCAATTTCTGGCCTAAATTCACTTAGATTTCCCACCCACGAAGTCCAAACTACCTTTTACACAAATCTTATCGTACAGAAGATAAGGTTTAACTTTCCATTTCTAATAGGTCAACTTGCATTGGTCTTGTTAGGTACAATGTGCAGACCGTTTACATTCAAAAATTTTATTTTGATATTGTATGAGGTTTTATATAAATGCAGCGGTTTCTTTTCTGTAATAATTAGTTTTAATGTTAGGAGTGTAATATTTATTAGATGTTTTTAATTATTTGGTGACCTCAAAAAAAGATATGCGTTTTACCTTAGTATTATTTTAAGAAAAAAAAAAAACATTGTCTGGTACAATGTGCATTGTTTTTTGTTTGGAAATTACACACTTTTGTGTAGATCTTGTATTTAATTAATGTTGCCGTAAAATAGCATTTAATATGAATTTTCTTGGTTTTGTATGATTATTTTCATTTTCCTTTATCAAAATCATTACAATATTAATATATATTGTATTGATCTTTTTTCTTAGGTCAATTCTAACCTTCCTCATCAATAAGATAGAACGATAGAAAAGGGTTTAATTAAGGAATTCACTGTTCGTCCACGTGTGATTTTATAAATTCTTAAAAATGATGTTTATAGTGACATATGAAAGGTAACTAACCATATCTACGTAAATATATTTTCAGGCATGGATTCTTTGGCAAGCAGCCGAAAGCGGCCAGTCGACTCGGGCGTCGCGACGCGGCCGCGCCGCTAAATGACGCGTACGAAACAAAATTTTCGAAATTCGAATTCTGATATTCATAAATTAAAAACTTGAACTTTCGTGGTTTGAGACATCTACTAGTTAAAATGTAGTTAGTAATGTGATGTCTTTGATTGTGATCACCAATTAAAATTAATAGACGTTTAGAAGTGAGAGTGAGTTTAGTGAAATTAAATCTATTGAATTATGGTGTTTAAATATCAAAAGAAATTTAACATTAAAAGCTTAGAAATGTTTAATAATATTTTAATTCGTATTTTAAAATAAGTGATTTACTAAGTTACAGTTAACCTCAAAGTTAATTAAATTGGAAAAAGAAGGTCAAGTGACTGCAGCATTGCATTTTATTAACTCGTTGACATTCAAAAAATACAATCGATTGACCTATTGATAAATTGGTCTCAATTTTATACACAAGAAGTTAATTGAACAAAACGTTTTATTTATAAATATAAACACAATACATTGACCTGTATGAAACAGCATGGATGCGAAAACATTTGCTACCGGAATTCACTAATGACGGATTAACGCGGGTCATGTTTATGCCAATTTACTTCTTAGACTGAGCTATTTTAATTTGCCCACGATATGAGTTTTATTTGAGAGCATTGTATGCCAAAGTCAGCATTCAGAAAAAAATGGCAGCTGTCTATACTTTCCGTTCTCATTTGTTAATTAATAGTTTCGTATTATTAGTCGATTGGTTATAAGCAGGAATGCTGATATTTTTTATGTTAACATGATTCTAGATGTTCCAAATTGCTTCATTACTTTTATATAACCTTGATACAAATGATGTCATACATTAATATTGTCGTGTACCCTCAAAGACGTTTGTTGCCCACAATTTATAAGCATAATGTATAGTGGAGAGGCGTGTTTACAGCGCACGTTAATTTAATGAATGAACAAGATCATGCCGTCTCATAACACAGGACATAATACACATATATATACACGTGTATGTATTATATCATCTGTGATTTATAAGTAATAACTAAATATAAAATATCACAATTAAAAAAATACTATAACCACTTATAACGTATTACTAGAACATGTTTTTTATGGAAATACAGTACTTTATTCAATTCCTCAGGAACGGTTCTCGTTTACTTTTCTATACGCCTGGTAATGTGTTGCAGAATTTCATGATGATCAGATGTGCCATAAAATACCTGTAAACAAAAAAAAGGTTGATTTGGATATATTAGAAGAAATTGATTAATTGAATGATAGAAAAAGCACTCTCACTTATGAGGGTTTAAAATATCATTAAACAAGTCACATACACACACATTTAATTCGTAATTTACAAATTCAGATTAAGAATAAACAACTTACAGCACACGTTGTTGTAAACGCGTTTGTTGACCTGTATAATATTTTAAGAGAGTTATAATTTAGCTTTTATTTTGAGCTTAAAATTTACTTTATTTTATTTAATGAATTTCACGTTTACTGTTGTCTATAATTCAAAGAGGTTATAATTTGTTAAAGCAATAGTCTTATCTGTCATTCTGTCAGTAGCCGCTGTCGAGTTAAGAGCACAATAAACGATAGTTGTGTCAGACAACTTTGCTTGTAAGATTTAGGGTCTATTGAATTGTCTTATTCCTTTTTTTCTGTTTTAATTTTAAATCAAAGTAATATATAATATGCATACACAACTTAAAGCCAGCATATTATTATAATGTTTGATCTCTGTATTGTCATCGTGTTTTTCGTCGTCGATATCATTTTTTTTTTTTAATAAATTGAATAAAGTGGAGGTAAAGTGACGATTGGCGCAAGATGTCTGGCAGCAGCTGGATGCGAGATGCCGAAAAGTGCCCTTCAATGGGAGAAGCCCATGTCCAGCAGTCGACTGCGATAAGCTGATGATGATGATGATGGTGATGAAATTGAGTAATATATATTTTTTTGCTTTGAAAAAGACAACTCCCGCACGATGATTAATTCCTGTGTCGCGGCGGACTTTACAAACATTCAAACAACGGTCACAAAAACTCCCAGACTCAGAACAACAATTTGAGAATGACACAAAGTGACCTATTAATGGTGATTTCATTTCAAAATTTCTCCACCGTCATCTCAGAAGAGCATCCAAAAATAGGATCAGTTATGTAGTGCTATCCAATTCATATATCCGAGCTCATATTTCCCCATAGACCTGTCGTACACAAACTCGTAAGTTAGATGTCAACGCGTAGACAGCAAACAACTGACGGATATACATAGATTTTACAGGGCTGTTACTTTTTATTAGCAAACTAAGAATTTTTTTTAAATATTTTTGAAGTGTTTACAAAGATACATAAATGTTTCCGAACGGTTTTTACAACATAGGGTTTCATGCTTGTATTTTGTTGATGTCGATAGATGTCTATGTTTGGTTGTATATTCGACTATATTTAGCTCTCTTTTAATGTTAATTCTTATGCCAGATTTTTTACATATACATATATGTATATATCGTTACTAGGTCAGGATTTGATGATTAGAGAAATCGAGAAAAACCCTAAATTTTAATTTTAAAATTGAATTTATAAAACTTACCTTAAAAGAGATTTTAAAATATTTTCTAGAGGCTGTTAAGATATTGGAGTCTCACGTTGCTGACTTCATGATTGAGCTCAATAACAGTTAGGAGTTAGGAGATGATTTTTTAAATTACGTTATGAATGTGCCTTTAAATGGCATGTTTTTAAAATTGATCACGATATGCATTGAAAGCTGCTATCAACTTGTTTTTTAAAGTCGATTATTCAAACAACTATAGAGATGTATGCTTCCACGCCAGCTGAACATGTTATCATCGATTCTTCTTATGGGGTCTGTAGACGAGGCGAAGGGTTGCTGCGTCTTGTCTTTGAAAACTACATAGACAATATATGTTTGTTAATGGTGTAAATTAAATATGGGATAACCCTGTGCAGTGGTTGCGTAGGAGTCGGGATCTCTCAAAGTGGAAATAGGGCTGTCGCGTCGCTAATATTAAAGTGGTAAAAACACGAACTTAATACCTTCTGATATGGAATAATGGCTTCCGAATTTTTAAGGGTAACTGAATCTGTTTTTATAACTGAAATTTATAAAGAACTCGCTTCGTCTCCAACCATAGAAATCTGATACCAAAATATAGTATGGCGCATAGGTGCACGGATGGCACATTGGCAACCACGCCATGCCGCGCCGAGTGTTGTGCTTGCGGTCGACACACGGGACAGTAATTTGTGTAATTTTAAATTTGTGACGTAATATCTTTTGAAATTTTGTGTATCTTCAAACTTTTAAGACATTTTCTTTTCAATTTTTTAGATTTTAACGCGTGACATCACAAAGCTTTTGATCCCAGTCCCTTGTCACACAATGTCACATTTTGTTGCCCCCTTAACGTGTGACGTCAGTTATGGATTGCCCCTATAGCTGTATACATACTGTCTGATAGATAACAGTCCGACCTCTTAGTCGCCTTTTACGAGACCTACGGTATGAAATGAGGTTTCTCTATTCTACTCCGCGAACCAAGTGCAACATTAGTTTACGTGTCTGAGTAATTAGTTTGTAACAGGTAAAGCTAATAGAAGCCTGTAAAAAAATTGGCTTATCCTGAGGCGGCAATGGCAATATATATCTTTTCTATTATCCCTACTTAATAATACATTAGGCGCAGTAAGGTAAATGTAATTGAGTATCCTGTAACCCTCTTACTAATCTAATCGCAATTCTAATAATATTTTGAACATTGTCATCGGAACTGAAGGTGTATTTTCAGCTCAGTTGGACACGAGAAGCGTTAAATAAAAGCTTATAAAAACTAACTCTCAAGACGTGTTCTTTGACATCTCATAACTCGTAACTGATTTATGTATTCAGATTCGATTGTATTCAAGTTTCTGTTTCCATCTTGTCTCATTTGTTTGAGTAGATAAACAAATATACATATCATTTTGAGTGCTAGACGGCTTGACTGTGACTGTTGACTGTGGTTTTGGCACACGTTTGACCGGTTGTGCCAATGAATCATAGTCGTATGTAAACCAGGACGTTATCGGTGCACAATCCTGTAACTTATGTACATACATATGTTTGGATGTTGTCTTGATACAATTGTTTTATTGTTTCCTGAGGCTACTACATTAACAGAGTACTCCTTATGTCTAATATTATGTGTACCTATGTAAAAAGTACCCTATTATATTTCGAATTTCATTCCTAATCAAAAATTTTAGAGATTATTATATTGTACGCTTTAAAGACAAAAAAAAAATAGATTTATGAACTCTTTAGTCTACTAAAACATACAATAGGTACAAATTGCAGCCGTAATTGGCGATCTCTTCCCGACAACCATTAGATGGAGAGTGAAACATACATATGTAATTGAAAAGAAGTACGGTAATGTAGAATATAAGGAGACAGGACTATATGTAGGTTCGCTCCTGCGTGGAGTACTGCTCTCATATTTGGTACGGCTATGCGCAATATTTGCTTGACGCTCTCGATCGGTTGCATCGGCGCGCAGTCCGGATTATCGACGAGTCCCTCGAGCCTCTGCAGTTGCGAAGAGATGTCGCCTCTATGGCAGTCCTCTATCGCCTACATCACGGAGAGTGTTCTGACGAGCTCTTCCAATTAGTCACCCTTTCTCTACACGACAGTACGTGCATGCATGAGGAGTCACTATTTGAGAGTCGAAAACATACGATCCCGAACAAAACGGTTTGGCTCTTCCTTCCTGTGCCAATCGGTTAAAGCCTGGAACTCACTACCCGCGCACATGTTTCCCTCCCACGTAGATCCTGTGTTTTTTAAGCGGGACGTGATAAAGCATCTCACCAGGCCGCAATGAGGATGGTGACCACCACTCTTAGATCCACTTGTGGCTTTTTATCAGGCAGCGTGGAATCATTATGTTAGGCTTATATAAAAAATCTATGTTTTCTCCAAGTGTACACTGCTGTGTAATATTGAGCTTTATTTATTTCACTTATGTGAAGAACATAGCTCTTATACAGATGATAACATAGAATATGTATCTACGGTGTCAAAACTGCCAAACATTAGTTTGCCTAAAATACTTTTGCACCGACGATATTTGGTCTCTGGCTTGTCCAGTAATTTGCACATATCTAATTATTAGTATAAAAAAGAAACACTAAAACAATCACAGCTTTCGTTCAGCCACACGATATTGGCCTATTAGTAACTGTGACTCATGTGACACGCAAGTAACGGCACGACTCAATACTCACTAGTTCGTGAATCGTTTTAAGCACATATTTCAGTTCTAGTAAGTATAGTAAGTACAATCTACACACTACACTACTAAGTCATTATATAAACAATATATACACACATATATAAACTTACGCTTATATTGCCCAAAGGAGTAGACAGAAGCGCCAGACGCCTTCTTTTTTTTTGGCTACGTACGTAATAGGAAACAATACCTATAAGGCCGGCAACGCATTTGTGACTCATGAGTTGCGGGTATCCATGGGTGGCGGTAGTCACTTACCATCAGGTGACCTGTCTGCTCGTTTGCCCCCTATCGCATAAAAAAATAACAATCGTGTTGCCGTCATTCGGGCGCTGTATGACTATATATGTATGTATATGGGTTAGTCGCCGTTTACACACCACACACCCACGGAATGATATTTTGTGGCCCTGTTCAACTCCACCGAGAATCATACTCAATTCTCGCAATGAGAATTATATGAATAGTGATTTTTTTATTTCAATTTACTTTTCTACTTTACTATTTTTCTTTATATAATTTTATTCTACTTTGTTTTATTTAATATTATTAATTTTTTACACATATATGTATAAATACAATTTGATTTAATATTTTTAAATTTTTACTATCTATTATCTAAAAGTATTTCGTTTTATTGTATTTCTACCATTACACTTTACATTACATTAACTATCACTACTCCTGTTAGTTCCCGGAAATTCCTCAACCAAGACTTCTTCCTGAGCCCAACTTCTACTACAACTACTGGCACTACTTTCTCCTAGGAATAGGCCTTTCTTCTAGAATACTACCGAGATATTCTAAATTATAAGTCGAGCATTCCTATTCAATCCGGAAGATGTTTGACACTTGACACCAAAACAACGCGACGGTCTAAAATATTGTTGTGATGAAAATAAAATGCTAACAAGAAACTATCATCCGCTTGAATTCATAAAAGTGTCACTAAAATATTATTTAAATGTAATTTAAATGTCGTTTTGTAGTAACTCTCTTTTTAAAATAACAATCATTTAACAGTTTTAGAATAAAAACTTGTGTGAATTAGATTCATAATTATTTATTATATACTATTACTCGACTTGTTTCGGTCGCGACAGGAGGCCTTTTTCAAGGAGTAAGTCGTATAGCCGTGACGGACGATGGACGGACGGACGATGAAATTGAAAAAGGCCTCCTGTCGAGTGACAGCAATAGACTTGATCACTATTACGTCAATGGGAGTAAATTATAATTGGCAAAATATGGAAGTTAGTTACGCCTTTGACTACCCTGTCAGGGATACAGACGTGATTTTACGACTACCAACTATTAAATATGACTGTAATATATCAAAATATTATTTACAAGTTTCGAATGCGTAAGTACTGTTGATTTATTTGATTTAATAACAACATAATCCGTTTTCACATACATATTATATAGAATCTACACAAATCTAATTAATAATTCCAGAGGTAGCTTACCCCTCGGCAAACAATATGTTCCTAAAGCAGACCCAGTTCTGCCAACCTATTACCACTTAAGTTAATGATGCGATAAAGTTAGTAGTTTCTACAAATAACTAGGCGGAGGAATCATGCCCGCTCGGTCATACATGAGTTATTAACTAAGACTATAGATACCCATTCCTGTTAAATATGTTTTTTTTAATATGTTTATGAATTATATGACGTAACTCGGAACTCGCACTTATTAGGGTCAGTATCTTGCGGAAACTGCCGATCGAACACAATTACATATACTCCCAGTTAATAATCAAGCATAATAGTTAGCTTCAGATAGTTTTGAGTGCGTCCTTAATTATTTATATTAACCGAATTCAAAAGGGACGAGGTTAACCATAACCAAAAAAACAGTTTAGTATTCCCTGTCTATACGTTTAGACTTATTCTTAGAAGTTGTTCCTTCCGCCTTTCTTCTTTATGAATCACACCTTACTTTGGCAAAAACCATAGGAAAATCAGATCGTTATTTTCACAGTTTATCACTTTCAGATAATAGATAGGCAGTTATAAGTAGCCGAGCAATTTTTTTTTATAATATGAAGTGATAAACAGGCTCTCTTTTCAATTTAAATGTACTAAGTATTCAAATTTATTTAATATCCTATTGTATTCGATCCCATTCAAAACGCTTTAAATATTTGTTATAAAAGGCAATAATACTCGCAAACTGTTCTTCAGTAGAATGTTTCATACACTCCTTATATTATTAAAAACTTTCATTTCATTTATTTCATAAACAAATATACATTTGTGTCGAAATATAAGAATAGGTACACTATAACCATAATATTATTTATATTACATTAATATTGTGATTACACTTTACCAAAAACAAGGATACATAAATGTTAATTTTAATTCATTATTATTACAATACCAAGAACACATACATGTCAATTTTTCTTAATTATTACATATCAAAATATTATAATCGATATACGAAATTATTGCAATACATACTAAAGCTGATCATTTAAAAAAAAACTTACAAAATTCATCAATATTATAATAACATTTCTAAATCAATAATACCTTGAGCGTGTAAATAAATCAACGTTCAAAATATTCTTTATTTCTAGTGGTTATTTGTTGAACATATTTATAGACAAACTTGATAAGTGTTATACAACTTTAAATTTGCTTGGAGGATAGTTGGCAGATCCTTTCTCCGACTTTTTACTCTATATTCTCTTTCAGAGTCTGTCAAACTTGCGTTGCTCTGAAAACAAAGTTTTTTTTTATTGTAAACAATACATAACCTATCAGTATATCTATTTTACACTAATCTATTATCCAAACAAATGAGTGGTGCTATGCGTAGAAAATTAAGAAATACAGCAATGTTTTTTCTTTACATACATAAAAAACGTGTCCTACTTCACTACAGTTTCAACAGAGATTTTATATATATATCTATATGAAAAGTACGAATGTTTCACAGTCGAGGACTGATTAACGGAAAGTGCATGTATCATTAAAATAAACAATTTACATGTGCCCAATAACTGTTGGTATGTAAAAGAGGAATTTTGAAATGCAATACTGGAATTAATTGCATAAACTCACGCCCATATATTTTAAGGCAGAAGTATATAACATACATGTTGGTAGTTATGATATATCACAGCCATTTCCAAACTCATGATTTCGGGTTGTAACAGAATGTCTTAAAATAAACGTTTGAAAAGAAGTTTGATTAACTCGGGAATCGAACCCGGAATCTCGACTGCACACACATGCCAAAGAACCAGCGTTTCATGATTTTGTACAAGAAAGGTATTATTTATAAAGCTCAAGTGTTCGTACGTTTGACAGTGTCTATCTTATTAAGTTTGATATGATTTGAATGAATATTTCTGTACTAAGTTGCGTGTTTGTAAAGACAGTTATTATCCTATCTTATCGGTGGTGGTGTTATATCCAGTTTATAAAGAAAGTTATGGTATATATTCTAAGTGGTTTTTATTATTTTATTCCATTTTAAAGTAGGCCGTAACCTACCTCAATAAATGGAAAATAGCTATTTTAAACTTACTCAAGGAAGGACTAACTTGGGAAATTGCTTAATTCATTTTCCTAGTTTTTTTTTTCCTTTCAGCATATTATAATATACCCAAACAAGGTCGATGTTAATGATATACCATACAAATTCAAAATTTACCTTTAACACGTGTGAAGCCAAAGCTATACATAACCTTTTGAACCGATAGTCATTGGGTCACAATGGGCCTTGAACGGGGATTCATGGTTCACATAAAAAATGTTGCCAATCAAATCTGTTCTCTATTTTTTTGAAGACAGAGTGGCATTTGTTGTGGATTCTATTTGTCACTGATAAGAAGACAATGAAGTTTTATTACTATCTAGATAACCGCACGGTCAGGCATCAATAAGGATACGGCTAATGTTACCCTCCTGTTCCAATTGTGGAGATTTATGTTAGTACATGCGGGTGCATAGACAAATCGATGGTATTGTTTATTATATTTAAAAAAAAATCCATATATACAAGAATAGAGACACGATGAGGGTGTTTTTTCATATAAAAAAATGAACTATACGAATGTGAGTATAAAGCCCGACGGCTAAACAAAAATAGTTACTTCTGGGGAATTAATCTTATACAACAAAAACAAAATATATACAACAAAATCTAATACAAAAAAAAACTGTTTCTAATATTTACACTAAGATATAAGAATAATAATTTCTTTACACATCTTACTCACGGCCGCCTGATCCCAAACACTCCTGATAAACATATGTATTTATATATTTCAGACAGAACAAATATCCTGGGTGATGCTTATAACATAATCCGAAGTTTCTACCTTCACTCGCTCAGGAGACAGGATCACTAATGACTAGACCAACTGGCAAGTCAAAAAAATTACATTTACGTTGTCGAGTCCTATACATGTGTATATCACGTCCTATATATGTGATGACCCTTGGAGGTCTCCACGCGTCAAAAAATATCAATGTAATTATACTACCTCCACATAATACAACAACACTGTTTTATCCTATGTACCTACGATAAAACAGTTTATAAATCAATCAACGTTCTGATTTTAAAATTTATACTGTTTTATTTACTTCGCTTACAGTAAAAGCTTGTTTCTTCCAGCCCTAAACTTAGATTTGTTTGTTTACTTTGCCCATAAATAGCTTTCTGCGTCGTATTTCGTGCTATCCTTGTTATGGGTAGGGACCGCTCCAAACGAGAACTTAGAAGGTATAAGTTGCCATGACTAATCTAGACTCAATTTTAGTTAGCCATAAATGTTTAGAACCAGTAGTACAAAACACTTTTCTTTCGCTTTTCTTAGACAACTTAAACAACGGACATAAATAACACTCACTACTCGGGACAAGTATTTGCGAATGATACAAATTTTAGTCCCCACCACCCCTGGGTCAGTATTCAGGGTCACTAAACATTAGGCGAGTCCGCAACTTATCTAGGGAACAATTTCTTGGGGAACCAGTAGTGCCTCTAATACATATTATATATAAACACATTCACAACATATTATCCCTACAACAATCAGAAACGAGCTGAAGATCTTCAAGCAACTTAGTCGAGTTTCTAAAACAGAGTTGGTTGGAGTTGGTTTCTTCTTGTTAAAACGGTTCATCTATTCAGGAGCTATGATGACTCAGACATACACATACTACAAAGCAGACTGCTTGTAATATGTGTCTGTCTTCTCCTTTTCCCTAGGGGGTTTAAAACATGCTGAGTGATGCCGAGTTTAGCACATTTATCTAACGTCCAACGAGCGTAGTGCAAATTAATTATTAGGGGTGAAGGGCGGTGTACGAGTAATATCCGGATTTACCAATCCCATTTACGTTAGTCCCGTCACTCTAGGCCCTCTACGTACTTGATATTACTAGTGTTCTTGTTAATATTATTTATGAATTCTATAATGTTTCTGTTTTGTTTTTAGACACGTTAGTTAAAGTTAAATTGCAGTCTCAAGTTAAGGTATAGGTAAGGACATACATACATATGTTGACTCTATATGTTCGAAGTATAGTTTTGATTTTCAAATTGCTATTTTTCTACTTTTTAATAAATAATATTGACTTATATGTGGGACCATGCTCAGTCAGTAGTAATACCACGGCTTCACAGAAAACCAGTTGTCGAACAATGTTTGCGTTGTATTTATCGAGTGTGTGAGGGTACTGGAAGCCCAAACCCCTCCTCTCATCTTTCTTTTCCTCTCACATCGTGTTATATACACGCCATGTAAACTTAAGTAAATGTATACGATATGTATACCTCTATACTTATAGCATGTATATACTCTTAAAGGCGCTGTTACAATTTATTTAGTCTTACAATACACTGTTAAAAATTTCTGTAGTAATTTTACAAAACAAGTGTTGGAAGTTTTTAAGCACAACTATAAAGTAATAATATAATTCCGTTTTATAAATTTACAATACAATTTATTTCAACTCAATTTCGAAAAATTACAAAACATTTGTTGAAATTTACCAAACGACTATCGGAAATTCGATTAGCAAAATTACAATACAAATAATGTAATTTTACTAAACAAATTCTGTTGAAAATGGTTTGTAATTTCAAAATGATGTGTTGTAAATTTACTACACAATTAACTTTAACTCATTATCGAAAAATTACAAAACATTTGATGAAATTTATCAAACGGCGATCGGAAATTCACTTAGCAAAATTACAATACAAATAGTGTAATTTTACCAAACAAATTCTGTAAATTTTTCTTGCTTCTTATAAACCATAAACCAATCGTTTTCTTAACCAAAGTGGCACTAAACTATATTTTTTTGGAATTCAATCTCAGCGTTGGCTAGCTAGTGTAGAAGCCGGCTGTCTCGTAAAGCCGGGAAAACAAAAGACGCAGGTTGCTACACGTCGAAACTAGCAACGTTTAAGGCTTTTTCTTTTATTAAATACACACTTGTCAATAACTACACTTTTTTTTTCACAATTTAAACAGATTCGTTGAAGATGATACACGTAGAATTATATGAATATAATTCAAATAATGCTTGCTGCTTCTGCTTATACATATGCGAAGTTACACTAGGTTTACTGGGTTTATACAGGTTTATACAAAGAGTTGTTCTAAATTTCAAATCATTTTGTTCAGAATTAATCAACAGTTTTAGAAAATTATAATACGTATTGTAATTTTCAACTTTGTGTTTCAAAAATAATAAAATTATTTGTAAATCTTAATGAATTCATAGTAATTTGAGTTTCAACCTTTTTTCGTAATATCACAAAAAAAGTATTGTAAATCGGATTACAAATAATTTTGGTTAATTTACAACCTTTCATTAGAAATTCACCAAAAGTTAGGAAAAATTACAATACGTGTCGGGTTATTGAATAAAGGTTCCAAAATTACAACTCATTATAGTAAGTTCCTTCACATGTCTTGTAATTTTACTCAAATTGTGTTATGTTTTGTATTAGTATACGTTGATTTGGAATTTTGCTGATATTTGTTTTGTAAAACAATTGTAAGTTTACAAAAATTTTTAACAGTGTATATATATTCACTTTCATACACCGATGAAGTTGTTGTTGATGTTGCTGTTGATGAAGTTTAAAACTAATGAACAATTTTATCACAGTGTCACGGTATCTAAGTTCACTAATGTTCGTGGCAGCGAGAGGACCATTGACTTTCTAAGCGCGTATAATTTCCTTAATCGATCATTCATTTATGGACATGACCGTAGAATGGATTGAACTGAACGGGAAACTCACGCTGTTCGTCACGGCTTCCTCCGAACGAAAGAATGAAAGATATTTAAAGATGTTTTAGTAGTAAAGCAAAATTGAACACTTATGAAAATTATTATTACATGTATAAATTAAACACTACCAGTGTTATAGGCCAACCCTTAGGAAATATATGCGTGAGCGTATGCACATGTGTATATTGGATATTGACTCCGTCGGCATTAACCGCACAGGTTGTCAAACTCCCTGCTGCCACTAAAAATATTCTACATCAAACTTTTTTAAGTAATACTCACGACATCCCTTCTTACTAGCAGTTTACGTTTCGTATTGAAACACGATAGCAATTGTGATAGCGTTTGTAGAAAACGTGACCGGCGCGGCGGCGATCTCATCTCCAATCGTCTCCACAAAGTTTTTTGCCCCTAGTTAACCTTTCTGACTCATTTTAGATGAATGCCGCCCGAACGTGTGGGTCATTACGAAGGTTTTTTCCTTCGACACATTTTAGCATCCATAGAAAAGAGGTCGACTTCTTGAATGAGTTTCTTATATCAGGAGATCTTATTACTTGGCCTAATTCGAACAAGGGCCAGGGCCTATAAGTGCGGGAAAGTCAGAAATGAGAGTAAAATTGAACATACAGTATAAAAATCTAGACAATTTTCAAGATTTAATTATCATAACCGTACTTTTAGAAATAAATGATGTATTTTATAGACGTCATGTAATTTATTTATTAAATAATCGGACTTTAAAAAGGTCGACAAGCGACTTCAATGCGTCTATCAGAAAAGTTCTGACAATGGCATCTCATGGATGCCATTGTCAGAACTGGACCAAATTAAAATGGGACGCATCAGCTTTCAAATAAAAAAAAAATGTCGGAATCGGTTCACGTAGTCGAAAGTTTTGAGGTAACAAACATAAAAAAAAATACAGTCGAATTGAGAACCTCCTCCTTTTTGAATTCGGTTGATAAATTAACACATAATAATACATATAAACCCAAACAATTAGATTTAATATTAAACCCCCTCATTTTGCCAATTAGAATTTGGTCCCACTAAAGTAATTGGTGGCAAGCCTATTACCGTCAACCGAGCACTACGTGACTGTATATGTACTGTCTCATAGAACACAGTCGGATCCCTTAGTCACCTTTCACGACACCGTCGGGAAGAGACATGGCTACCGAGAACATCACGGCATATAGCCTTATATATATACATAAACGTACATATATGTGTATTCAGAAATATATCTGAGGGTTGTTAATTTTAATAATTAAAATACATTTATTATTACAATATATTAACAGTGTGGTAGAGTCATGCTTAGCCACGAATGGGCCCGGCTCGACCGGTGCGATACCACGGCCTCACAGAAAACTAGTCGTGAAGTTACGTTTGCGTTGCATTACCCCGAAATTAGTGAGGTTTCGGGGGGCTCATCTCGCCCCCCCCCCCGCACCCTCTTTCCTCTCCCCTCATCCTCCCTTTCCTACCGCCCATCTCCCCATCCCCCTCTCTTCTTTCCCCTCCCCCTCACTTATCACCCTCAAAGGCGGGCAGCGACTCTTGAGTTGCAGGTGTCCATGGACGACGGTTGTCACTTACCATCAGGTGACCCGTCTTTTCGTCAGTCCCACTATACCAAAATACAAATAACACCCTATAAATAACTGTACGGATAGCATAGCGGTTTAAGTGGTCACTTCGCTACTACGCTGCCGCGCTGAGTGTTGTGGGTTCGATTCCCGCATGGGACAACACTTTGTGTAATCCTCAAATTTTTGTTCTGAGTTGAGGTGAGTTTAGGTGTTCTTTGTGTCCATTATTTGAATGTTTGTAAAGTACCCCGCGACACAGGAATTAATCCTAGTGCGGGAGTTCTAGTAAAAGTTTCAGTTAAATCCATACTGAAATCAATAATTGTGTCTACAGTATTTTTTTTATGGGATAGTGGGCAAACGAGCACACGAGTCACCTGATAGTAAGTGACTACCGCCGCCCATGGACTATCCTTAAATTCTAAAACCTACACATCACACAAATGAAATAACACAACATAACCAAAGGCGATAATCAGTTGTACATACGGACAGTCAGAATTCATTATAGGAAACCTAGCCTTGTAGTACTCGGTGGAGTAGAACCGCATCTCTTCTGTCTGTTGTCTTTCAGACAGTATATTTACAGTCAAACATTGGAAATTCAATGTTAGAAAAGTGTTTTTTTAAGTTACTTTCTTTGAATTCTTTTCAAGTCGCCTTGGTAAGTACAAGGCGTGATACTTGCAAAAAATTTGTTAAAATATTACGTGGAAAATGTTGTTGGTCTCATAAAGGTGTTACTTTATTTTAATGTTTTATTGTTATCATCTGTGTCACTGTTTATTTTCCCAAATAAAAATATAAATAAATGATGGCTGGCAAGAAGTGGTCGTTTGGGCTGCCTACTCCTTCGGGCATATACACGTGAGTGTATTTATGTGGAAGACATAATAAATTAACTTGTGATATCGTTATAAGCAGTTATCTTACTATTTGTCGAGAGTGTCAGCACTGAAATAAAAGTCGACAAAAACTAAAGCTACTTGTTCTTGTGCCTTGCCTTGATTTAACTCGAAGTCGGGTGACACATACTTTTTGTCCCAAAATAATTTCATGAGTAATCAAACGTGTTCTGAAGAAGACAAGTCAGCCTTATGTGTGGGATGTAATGTTAATACTTTTTGATTAGGTATATGGTACAGGTAATGCATTTATAATCTTTAGATAGATACTATACTATAACGAGAATAAAAACATCAAGCATTTGTTTCTAACCGACCTCGCAAGAAGAAGGGTTATGTTATTTTGAATATATGTTTGTATGATGCTTCTTTTTCACCACCTAGAGCCTAAACGGCTTAATGGATTTCGACCGTTATTTGAATCATCTTAATACAATATGCTATGGCAGTCGAGATTTTTTTATACTTGTAAAATTAAACACGCCAGCCTATGGACCTACGTCTACTTCATGCATTCGCTAAACCAATTCTATCACGCTAATATATAATAACGCTCCCTTTTTTTAACGTGTAGAAACCTCCACAGGCCGTCGCCCCACCGGCGCTTTCAGTGGGGCGGTGTGTCGGACTTGAAGCGACTAAAACCAGTGCCGTATTGTGCCTGAAGTAGGAGGAGTCCGGGAACAACTTTAGTAAGACATCCGGACCCCTCCAAACGCCGGCCCGCAAAAGCGCACCTTCGTGTGTCCCTCAATTAGGCGGCGTCCAGGCACACGAGGACGTCGCCTCGCGGCTGGCCGTTACAGCGGGCGGAAGGGGAAAACCCGTCCCAGCCGCCCGCGGCCACACTCAGGGCGGCAAGAGGCGCTGGAAAGCTGGAAACTGGATTTTTTTTTTTAACGTGTGGAAACCCCCTCGGGCCGTCATCCCACCGGGGTTTTCAGTGGAACGGTGTGTCGGAATCGGACTGACTAAAACCACACGGTGTGCCATGCTGCGCTTAAAATAGGAGCAATCCGGGAACAGCTTTAGTAGGACATCCGGACCCCTCCTAGTGCTTTCCCCGCAAAAGCGCGGGCACCACCTTCTGGTAACTCTCAATTAGGCAACGTCCAGGCACACCAGGACGTTGCCTCCTCGCGGCTGGCCTGTATAGCGGGTGGAGGGGAAAACCCGTCCCGACCACCCGCGGCCACACTCAGGGCGACATGAGGCGCAAGTAAGCGCGCCTCCGCCCTCTGCCTCCCGGGCCCGTTCTGCCACCTCCTTCTGCGAGATGACTACCTCGCAGAAGGTTGCGACCGGCCATGGAGCGTATGACGGCCGGTAGCGACAGATCTCGCGTTCCTCTTCGGGCGGGGGCCGATTGCTCCTACACGCCCGGAAATCATTCGTCCTCCGATAGACGTCGGCGAGCACTTCCGCCTCCAAGTCCCACGGGGGAGTTCCAGCCAACGCACACGCTGCCTCCGTCGACACGGTGCGGTAACCGCGTATGGCTCTGACCGCCATGACGGTCTGAGGGCGCCAAAGGCGTGCCCTATTCTGGGCGGTCAGAGCTTCCGCCCACACCGGTGCACCGTATAATGCCATTGACCGGACAACCCCCGTGTACAGGCGTCTTGTTGCGACGCTGGGTCCACCCAAGTTGGGCAAAAGTCGCCCAACAGCCGCGCGCAGCAGCAGCAGCGCCGACCAGCCTTGGAGGCAGCTGCAGAAAGTGCTTGTCGAAGCGCCATCTTCCGTTGAGGATCAGGCCCACATACTATATCGTATGTGGGCCTGAACCGGTACGAGGATCGAGTTGACCATCATGGAGGTGCCAGGGGGTAGACCTTGACGGGGCCCATGGAATAAAAGGGCCTCCGCCTTATCCAAAGCCACTCGCAACCCTAGCGCCTCGATGCGCCCGACCACCAGTGAGGCTCCTCTGGTGGCCAAGCGTGCCACCTCTTGAAAGTTCGACCCCCGGGCTGTGACCAGAGTGTCATCGGCGTAACACATTACGCCCAGCCCAGGCCAGGGCCCAGTCGTACCCCATGTTCCACAGGAGTGGTCCAAGGACAGACCCCTGTGGAACACCGCACGACATGGGCCGACGACTCAAATTTCCCTCTCGATCCTCGTACACGACGGTACGCTCCTCCAAATAGTCTGCCACCAGCCGCCTCAGGTACTGTGGCACCCCGTGATAATGGAGCGCTTCCCTGATGCAGCTGAATGGCAGACTATTAAAAGCGTTGGCGATGTCCAAAGACACCGCCAACAGCAAACCGCCACAGCTCACTACCTCTTCGGTCACGGCCCTCAGGCGCATTACAGCACCGATCGTCGAACGCTCGAGCTAATATCTCCCCTAAGCCAACTAGGAGAAAGAAAGAAAATATATTTTTTTGGCAAAAAGACACATTTAAATTCTTACAGGATAAAAAGAAATCATTAAGTATAGGTATTAAAATAATTCTACGAAAACAGTGATAGAAAATTATTTTGAGTCTTCGCCAAAGAAATAAACAAGCAAATGAATTACGCAAAGCGTCAAACGATGTTATTGTTTCTTAAAATGAGGTTCTCTAAGAATATATTAGTTCTAGGAATAGTTATATAATCATATTTCAGAATTTTAGGTTTAATAAACATTATGTTACTTTAAGTTTATCTATGCGACTCTAAGTAATGGTATTTAATAGAGCAGACTCTAAAAAACTGTTTTGCGGATCACATGAATTTTTATCTTTTTTTTGAGAATCAAACCTACGCCCTCTATTCCAGCAATCGATCAACTATTTGCCAGTCGAATGGTTATTAAATTTATGGGATAAATTCTAAATGGTACCTTACAATTGTACCTTATAGAAGGTATACATGTACGTTAACGTGGACTATGGGACAATTTAAACTGTCTCCAGCTAATCAAATAGTATTACTATGTATACAAATATATAATAATATTATTACATATCCGTACACACGTATTCTTCACGTGGGTGTTGTAATAGGCGAATAAAGAGTTGGAGTGTTAGCTGTTATCCATCCGATAGTATGAATGCTGTTTATACAGTGCCCGGTTGATGGCAATAGGCCATGCCCGCTATTACGTAAGCACCCTTTCGGGGATACAGACGTCAGTATATATGTATATGTATGTATGTACAAACATCTAATGAGGTTACTAAAACATTTTAAGAGGTAAAATGTAAGTGACTTAGTAACAGAAATCGAAGCCAAATATAGATAAGTCGCGTATCCTTCGTTTCCGTTCGTTTGAGAATTAATAATCTTAAGAGCGTATGAAAGCTAAAAATATCACTTGCTAGTTTCGGAAACGTGTTGATTAGTTTATTTTGTGTCTTCACAAACCCTATTTTAAGATATTTATGTACTTTTTATTTTGTCTTAATGGCTGACATTCACTGAGTGCTTGTACTTAGTACAAATATTATCTGTCTCCATCTATATGTCATATATACTATATTCTAGTCCGTCCTATCTGTTATAACCTACGGTGCTGAAACGTGGACACTAACGGTGGTGCTAGGCCATAAAGTCTCTCAGGAGTCTAAGGAGCGAGCTATGCTTGGAGTTTCTTTCAAGGACAAAGAACTAATCTCACCGACCGTGAAATAGTTCGCAGTACAAGCATGCTGAAGTGGTAAGTGGACTGGAAAGATCGATGGCCGTTAGAACATAGGAGTCCTAGAGTGGGAACTGCGAAGGCAGTGGACCTTTTAGTCTAGTGCGATATGCGGAATGATGGTGATGGCCATCATCAGTTGAAGTTTATTTTGTTTGGTCAAAATCAGTTTGAGTAAAATCACTATTGCTTGCGGGACTCGAGAAATTACTCCAAATTAGTGTGACTGTCAGTTAATTCTTTTTTTATTTTGATTATGTATTTGGTCATAGTGCTCGAGTACTCTTAAAATAAATTTTGAAGATATTTTTAGCACTCTTTAAAGCAATTATTTGTATTTCACGTTTTCTTGTGTCGTTTTCCGATACTCATTTTTTCTTTTTGTTCGATTAGATTAGCAATAGAAATATGATAATCATTTTAATGGACACGCAATTAGTTTGGTTTCATAAACTATATTATATATTATTTATCATAATCTTTGTTATCAAATCGTAAGAATGACTACCATTGTAAGTTAATGAGACGTGAGTTTATTGACTTCATTTTCTAACGAATTAGCTTATTTACCTTTGTTTATATTTTTAAAGTTATTTTGTCTTATAATAACGGGTTTTGAGGGAGTAGGACTCACTCGGTTGGAAGTGTCCCAGGGAGTCGAGTAAAAATTAGATGCCGCCATCTAAGTTTGATAATGTCGCAAAGGTAAAAAGTTGAACAGATGCTCAAACTTCAAATAAAAATAAATCCCTCTTTGGTAATACAAGTTACCTGGCTACGACTGGCTTTGAATAATTCAGTTTCTACAATATACTTTCTCAACATGTCCCTGAAAATTTAAGACCATTACATAAATTCATTAGAAAGGCCAGTCGAAATGCAACTGTCTTACAAAAGCAAGTGCCAAAGACTCCGCCATTCTTAAAAACAAGAAATGTTCATTTGTTCACAAGGTCTCAATACATCTTAAATTGCAACCTTATTTGTTATGACATAAAGAATAAGCGAATGAAATTACGTATTACCATTAACAATTCTTTAACAAAGTCTATTTGAATTTAGAACAAGTTGTATTATGTTAGGCCTGGCGGGTTAACTGTTTGAGAGGATACTGTCTCCTCGCATCATCCGGCACCTGGAGGAGGTCGGCCCCGATTTGTTGGACGCCCAATTCGGTTTCCGAGCGGGTCGTTCGACGATCGGTGCTGTGTTGCGTCTGAGGGTCGTGACTGAAGAGGTGGTTAACTGTGGCGGCATGATGTTGGCGGTGTCATTGGACATCGCATACGCATTAAATGGCCATTCAGCTGCATCAGGGAAACGCTCCGCTATCAAGGGGTGTCACAGCACCTGAGGCAGCTAATGGTATTCTATTTAGAGGAGCGTACCGTCATGTACGAGGACCGAGAGGGGAATCTGAGACATTACAAATGTGCATGAAGTTTGTAAATAAAAATCTTTAACATATTACCTGCTAATATACTTATCTTCTTTTACAAAATGATGCAAATTGTACTTACTGGGTACATAGAAACACCCAGTACCTGTGCATCTGACATTTTTGCTCTTGGCTCCGATCGTATAAAAGTTATTCCGTAAAATATTCCCGTCTGGAGAAGTCAGGGACAAATATTAGAAATAAAAAGAGGTGCTATGTCACATTGCATGTATATTTTTTTTATGTATGATAAGTGAGTTCTCCGCGAATTGTAGACCGTTTTCAATAATTTTAATTCAAAAGTTAATATTCCTGGCCAAAGAAATCGGAAAGGTGCGCTGAAAGCAGTTATCTATCTTTTTTTATTCACGGTCGTGATGTAAAGCTTACATTTTTTTCCATGCGAATCAGATCTCTTATTTATTTATTTTATTTTATATGAACTAGAAAGGCCCCAAGCCATTTTAACACTGATCAAGAGAGAACTTTTAATACAATGTGAATTATACAACAACTTATGAATATACAACATAAAATTACATATCAACACGCGGATCTCGCAGTAATCCAGAAAGACAGACATAATCGTCTATGATCCATCCGCAAACATTTCACATTCTAGGTTTGACTCAAATAGATCGTTAAGTGCGGCTCATACACCCTGGAGTACAAATAGAGTTATCTGCTCACACCGACTCGCCTATGCACAGGAGCCTTAAAGCCTATTAATTCGCGCTCATCGCTTATCACCATCACTTGTCCCTGCAATATGCCCAAGACATCGGATCATTCCCATCTCATTGTTAATACATTTACTTTCAGTGAAAATACCACCAAAAATTTTCTTGTCCAATCTTCCACCAATAGTAAGAACGTCTTCACGTAATCTCATTTGATCTGACATACGATGAAGCAATTACCTTGATCATTACGGCATTATGTCTGTCTCGTACCATTTAACCTAATGCTGTTTTCGTGTTCTCCGATAATTTGATGCCATCATCATATAGGTAATGTTTTTATCATCTATTATCACATTTTTATGTCATGTTTTGGTGATGTAAGAACATTAAAAAAGTGATGTTCTAAAAATTTACAACATTTAATTTTTAAAAACTTCACACTAGCCACAAGCTGTTTCTAGATTTTCTTTTTGTTGCTAGTAATTCATATTTATGTTACATGCGAGAAAAGATTCAAGCTGTTAATAAATTAATGAATAAAAAAATATTTGCTTTTTGAAACAGTACGGTCACGCTTATCTTTTTTTAACGGTATAGGGGAACAGACTAACAGACGGCTAACTTTATGGTTATTGACCACCGCCGCCTATGGACACCTGCAACTCAAGGGTCGTGCCCGCCTTGAGGGTGATGAGGGGGGGTAACTTTTCACCACTTTAAAGTCCAATAACTTTCCACCCAGACGTTGTTCAATATAGTTCTAAAAGCTGATATGGCTAACCTGGGAGTTACATGAAAGTGCGCTGATGCTTATTAACAGTTGCCCTACATAAATATCGAACAAACAACCCGAGAAGCTACTGACTGCTTATCCAGAAGTCAGGGGTTCGATTTCCACAGAGGACTTGGTGTGATTGTGATCTAGTCTGGGCGTTCTTTGTGACCGTTCTTTGTATCTTTATACAATTTAAGAGAATTTACAAACATAAAAATTGCGAACAGGAATCATTCCTAGTGTAGGAGTTGTTGAGTGAAAAAATAATAAATTCCACTTCCCCGTTCTATTGTATTTGTTCTGTTTGTTGGAATCCGCGAAAGAGACTAAAGCGTAGTCATGCTGGTTATTTTTAACATTTAAAATAAACAAGCCTTTGAAATATCAACTTTAAATTAATAACTGCACAGTAAAGTTTATGCCTGTTTTACGGTAGCTTCACAAATTGACAATTAACGGACATAAACTGCATAATAAAAGTGACACAACATTTAACTCTGCGGTAAGTGCGGTAACCAAATTAATCGCTGTGTCATGCATGCGTAATCTAAAAAATAAAAATTCACCATAATAAGCTTAAAAACAGAATAACCCAAAGTTAATATAAATGTTATAGTATAAAATACTGGCAGTGTACATATACTGCGAAGTAACTGACTTAATGAAAAAACAAATATTCCATTTTTGAAAGTCTTTTTTTTTTTTGACATAACTTTTTTATTCGCCTTGGAGCACGGTTACTGATTTACATTCAACGGCAATTTGCACTAACACAAAAGTGTTAGACCGTTACATAATATCTAGATGTGGATAGAATGCTTATTAGTTTACGTGACACTTGTTGTATAATTTAAGATGGGATTATTATTGTAAGAACTGAAACGCTTAGACTCTGGTTGCGTAACATATGTGAGCATAACTATACCGTATTACTGTATAGGAACCACAGATAATTATGCTTTCCTTTGCCCCTTCAATTTCATTTTTCGAGGAATCTAATATATGAAGGCACATTTAACGATATAAATTTTTGACAGTACTATTAAAGCACAATAGTGATTCCTCTAGTATTGAAAAGATTAGAAAAGTGTTTGTATAATCTTTGATTACCACTAAATTCATAGATTTTACCATGTTACGCATTCTTTCCTTTTAGACTTAACATTATTGATTTGATGCATGCATTATTCAAAAAATGAACTATTGAAAAAATAAGGGACTTAACCGATTTAAATCTATCTTGATAAATTGTATTTAGTTTCCCTTAATTTTCCGCCTTGTGTGGTGGAAAACTTTCTTAAAATTAAAAAAGATAAAATATAAAAACCATCCTCGAAGTACACTTTCAATTTAAAAGCGGTTTACAAACGACGAAGACGAAACGTAACATACAAAAAAAATGAATTGAAATCGAATAAAAAAAACAGTTTTTTTGTATTTGTTTTCTCCTTCTTTTTTTTTCTCACACACACAACAGAATGTAAAAACCAGACTAAACATCTTCGGTCCATATTACGTCAGGTATCACTACATGTTGACCATATAACGTCACACAACAAAAAAAAAACATAAGAAATGCAATGCGCAGCACTAATAAGAGAGACCTCAGACTTGAAGTTCAAACACCACCCACGCTATTACACGATGACTGATGTTTATTTTGGACCTCACGCAGTCAAAGTCGCAACGGGTTTGGATTTGAGATGAGTTTCTATAGTTCCTATTGTAGATATTGTACTCAATGGAACGAATAAGGAAATGGCCGCATAAAGCATAGGACGTATGACGCAGACATTCACATTTTTTAATTCCTCTACATTGTTGAAATGCATAAGATAAAAATAGTTTTTCACTTAAAACAAAATCGTTAAAAATACATAGTTATATTAATGTAACAGATGCTCACGAATTCTCTTTTAAATTTTCGGGATAAAATATTTGTAGTATATAAACTAAATATAAATAAATACAAAAATTTATATTATAGGGGGACAGACGAACAGACGGGTCACCTGATGGTAAGTGAGAACCGCCGTCCATGGACACCTGCAACTCGAGAGTCGTAAGTGCGCTGCATGCCTTTGAGGGTGATGAGGGATTGCAGGGGTGCGGGGAGGGGAAAGAAGAGAGGGGGATGCGGGGAAAGGAAAGAGTATAGAGGGAGTTGGGCTTCCGGAAACTTCACTCATTTCGGAGAAATGCAACGCAAGCATTACTTCACAACCAGTTGTCTGTAAGGCCGTAGTATCGCACCGGTCGAATCGGCCCATTCTTGCCTATGTACCTTTCTTTCCTAAACTATTTTTTTTAGTTTACGGTGGGGGAAGTTTTACTCCACTACCACTCTCGCATCACAGTCATCACTCTTCAAAATGAAATGAAAAAATGAAAATGAAATGAATTGAAAATGTATGTACGTTACGGGTTATAAGTGGTTAATAATTTATTTGTAAAATGATAATATACTTATAATACACAAAAATATATAATTGAAAACTTTTCAAGAAAGTAGTAGATAAGCGACTTCAATAACTAACAAATAACTGTAATAGTCATCCCTTAAACCTCAGGGATGGATTATTTTCTTAAAATTTAAACGGTAACAACTTGATCAAGAACTAATTTATTTAAGGACACGTCCGCAATTTCGTTGTAAATAAGCAGTTCCAATCAAATTATGTCAAAGTAATTAAATTCGTAATTAAAATTAAATGTATTCATAATAAGTAAATACAAGAAACGTTTACAATCAATAAGTAGATACGGTCGGTCGTGTTGGTGTACACGAATATTTTTTTGTTGAGAATATTAATCATAAGTACATACTTAGTTTTAATACAATAGTTGCATATCTGAATTGTGGTATCTGAATAGTTGTTATTGTGACAGAAAAATAAGGCTATACTTACTTACTTTTTAATATATCTTAATTTTTTTTGTAATTTCTTAAACTTTTTTTTTACTTTTATATATTCATAATTACACATACATGCTTTAGCTACGCAATGTTCATAATTGTTTACTATAACAAGGTTTACCTTTACAGTTGTATGGTCAGCAAGAAAATATTTAGTAGGTATATATGAATGAAAATGCTATTCTCCATATGGTTCGGTGCTTAACTGAAGGTAAACAATAAAAACCGGCCACATGCGAGTCGGACTCGCGCACGAAGGGTTCCATACCATTATCTACGGCAAAAAAATCACGTTTGTTGTATGGGAGGCCCCTTAGATATTTTTTATTTTTATTTAATCTAATATTAATATGTATTTATCTTTCTTGTAAGGATAACAATCTACAGGTCACCATTCTTCGACGTATTTAAATATGTTTATCAGAGTTTGTTTCTCCGTGGACGAAAAAAGTGTATATTTTCGAATGTCTTTTCTTTGGCAATGTAAATGAAAGCAGGGAGCTTAGCACGGCTACTACCGGTTCTGTCCGGCTCGGGATTACTCATTTTAACAATTATTAGAAAATCAACAAAACAAATAACAACTGTGACAATAATTAATTTACAGAAATGACAAAGAAACACAAAAATATACGAGACAGCGTCTGGCTGTCCAATAATACGACTAAGTGTAATATTGGTTAAATATTGTGGCCGCCCTACCTCGCAGTATTGCTTTCCAATTTTGTAGAGTTATCTTATCTATTTTGTATTTTAGAAAAAATGTTTTGAATAGCAGTCTTTTTAGTTTCCTTATAGTAGTTACATTGCAATACTATATGTTTCCAAGCAAGAAAAGTTGTTAATTACAAGGAAATAAGAGGCAGTTGTGATTTTAAATTATGAAATACGTTTTTAAAAGTGCCTTTTAAAAGAATCTTTTTTATGATTTGTTTATCTTTACTGAAGCACCTAACCAAATGTATTATAAGTATTTTCTTGCTGACCGTGGCGCAAGATTTAATTTTAAAGAAATACTAAAAATTTAATCTTTATTCCGCTCGCAGCTGCTAAATTGAATTAATTAATCTTGTCTTTTGTCTTGTTCTCGGATGAAAAAGTAAGATTTGCAGTCTTTAGTTCCCACGGGCTATACGTAAAACTTCAGTAATTTAGCCTCTTTTACTTTTAGCATATTAAAACTTTCTTGAAAAGATAAATATGTTGACTAAGTTCAAAAATTGCTGTCCTTTTATTGCTGACTGTACTAAATGAAAGCTTAAGCAGATGATTAAGTATGACATATTGTATATGTATTTCTGTGTAACGTCCAACTGTTAGGTCTACTAATTAATGGAGGAATGTATCTTTGTTTGTTTGGACGTCGCTGCGTCACGAAGCGGGTGACAGAATGATTCACGAGAAGGAAGGTGAATAGGTTTTTGATTGATCTAAAGCTGTCAGCGTGTACCTAACCTGTAACTTACAATAAATTCGATTCCTACGGTTATACTCGTATATATATACATATATTCTACGATTACGTTTTAACGCCTTAGAAGATAATCAAATACAAATTTCTAATTATAATTATATATACACAATACTATACAGTATGCTTTATTGTACACCACAGAAAAAATACAATATTAAAACAAATAATAATATACAGGCAACTGGTACAATCGGCAGTCTGATCGCTACCTTGCGATTTCTTCCAGACAGCCTTTGTAATGGACATGTGCAATGGATTAGTACATAGCGCAGTTTGTAGATATAGATGTATTGTTCATAGATTAAATATATATCAAATCAAAATTTATTTTTTTATTAATTTTCAATATTTACGAAATAGGTTAGTACCTACATTATACATATAATAAAGGATGACGAAAACCCTTAAGCATATAGACAATCAAAAGTGATATGCATGATGTACTCGAATACCTACTTAATTTATTAGTCTAGTTGGCGCTACATGACAGTAGGAGATAATAAATTTATAGGGTAATCAAGGCGCTCAAGTAGATTTGTATTTAGTAGGTATGTAATTAGTTCTTTTTTACCAGCTATATAAAACATATATCTGTTAGTTGACTGACGGATTTAAGTTCGGTTTCGCCCTACGACTAAGTTAATTTGACGCCCTTTTATAAGTACATACATATATGTATATACTACGGCCGTTGTTGTGGCTCAGCAAAATGCGAAATAAAAAAAAGCAATAAAAAATATTTTGATTATTAATTTGTTAATTAATTATTTAAATCAACAAAAAACCTTTGCTATGTCCTAAATTGGAACAAATCCAGCAAAATTAAAAATAAATGTAAAAATCCGTTGTAATTTCGGAGTCCATCGCGGACAAACACTGTGACAAGAAATATTTACATATGTTTGAAACAGCAGCTGCATGATTTTTATTATAATAAAACAAATATTTTAATGGGTACTGAGCTCGTGTTTCGTCAAAAACGACGGTCTGTCCTATTCCCGAACGTGAAGGCACGCGCATTCCTCGAAACCGATGGCTTTTTTTACATTTATTTTTATTCGAAACAGAATCATGGTTCACAAAGGAGACCGCAATAATGTAATTATGATAGACATTAACATTTTTTCTCGACTATGAATGAAGTATGCAAACCTACACGTGTTTATTTTTTAACTTTAACTGTAGATACTAACTAACTTTGAAAAGTACTTATGGCTAACCATACTTTGTATTGATCTTAGTTTGGTGGTACAGTAACTCAGGAATTAAAACTGTATATAAGTAAATGAGAAACATAATCTAATACTTATATTCAAAATTAAGAAATTATAATCAATCACAATGTGATTTATTACTCACATCACCTATTCGATTTCGTTTACAAGATTCACTCTAGACCGTTACTGGACGAGGATTTCCAATGTACAATCGATAAATACAAGGTTTGTTTTGCCCTAAATTCGTGATAGCAAGTCCTAAGTCCTAGCCCAAAAAAACAGTTGTTTGATTTTATCTTATCACTTCCTATCATTTACAATTTGTATGTAATTGCCGGCATACGCACCCGTGGTCTTATCTCCGATAATTCTGTTTATAATCGTATTTTAAATCAGGTTACACCGTCTTCATCTGCTGGAGTATTTACACACGCTTCTCTGTTTTAAACCAATAACGGAATTAAATAAAGTATTAAAACACGAAAATAGTGCATATAGTGTAGTATACAATTTAATAATTAGTGGCTGTATGTTTTGAAAGTGTTATACAGAATCAAGACTCATGCAAAAGTATTAATAACAAGGACTATTTCTAAGAGATTTTATATCGATTTTGTGTGTTGTTATGAATAAAAAATACAATAGAGACATAACAAAACACTTTGAGATCAAAAATATACATAAATCTTGACGAACTTACCTAAACTTTTTAGTGTGAGAAATTCTTTTGCGTTTTTCGACATAAAGATATAGCTCTACGGATCTCAGAAACGAAAAATTAAAAAAAAAAAACAGTTAAACTTTAAAAAGTGAAAGTTTTAAATCTAAATTTATAATATAATAGATAAAAATTTACTTAAATTTAAATTCAATTAGGTATATGAAATAAAATATGCGATTTTAATTTCATCTATAATTCCTATTAATACCTACAGAAGATGACAAGTTATTAACTATTTTAATTAAATACCAAAAAAAAAAACAAAATTAAACAGAGAATCAATTAAAAACCATCATACAAAATCTTTAAAAAAGGAGGAAGTGTCAATAAGATACAATTAGTTTAAAAAAAAAGAAAACAGCTTGAGGTACAATGCCGTCGGTCCTCGACATGGGGCCGTTTAGCCAGCCAGAGTGGAGCGACTCCAGCGATTCCATGGAGCCATCTCCTCTACCACAGCTGGGCTACTTCGTACCGGTCAGGTGCAGATGTGAGCGGACGTCGCACCACGTGTGTCGGAGAAGCAGAAGGTAAATAGTGAGAATTCTGTTAAGGTCTTTTCGTACTGTTAAAAGGTTTAAGCAAGTTAATCTGTTGTTGTAACTAAACTTAGCATCAGTTTGTATGACCTACTGTAAAAAAGAAGATCTCTTATCTTAAGAGTGTAGACAATGATCAAACAAAACATAAAAGGTGTTTTTTTTTTGTGTAAGCCTACCATAATGACTTCACTTTGCCTGATGGTAAGCAATAATTGGAGTCCAAGAGTGGTGGTTACCATTCTCATTGCATGTCTAGCCAATGTAGTATGGTGACCCACACTATGGCGGCCTGGTGAGATGCTATTTTACGCCCCGCTTAAAAGACCCAGGATCAAAGTGGGAAGGAAAATCGTGCGTTGGTAGTGAATTCCAATCTTTCATCGATCGGCACAGGAAAGAAGAGCCAAACCGTTTCGTTCGGGATCGCATACCTTCGACTCGCCAACGGTGACTCCTCAGGCCAGCACGTGTAGTCCTGTAGAGGAAGGGAGAAGGTGGGACCAATTGGACGAGCTCGTCAGAACACTCGCCGTGATGTAGGCGATAGAGAACTGCCATAGAGGCGAAATCTTTTCGCAACTGCAGAGGCTCAAGAGACTGGGTGACCTCAGGACAGTCTATAATGCGGACTGCGCGTCGCTGCAACCGATCGAGAGCGTCAAGCAGATACTGCGCATAGCCAATGATTTGGTTGTTGTGTACCGGTGTACACAACAACCTCGAAATAAAAAGCAGTCTGGACAACTTACACACTGTTATTTATGCTGTCATACTGTTTGTTGTTCTTTTTATAATTCACTTTACAAGTATTTGTACACTACAACTGGCTTCATGCTGGCTATCATGAAAACTTGAAATCAGCTGTTTTATCAATATTCATTTAGAGATGGAATCATTTGGTTATTCTTTTCTTCTATGATCATATACTTATATAGTAGAATACGTTCAATAGTTTGTTTGTTCCTTTTTAATGTTATCAGTGAAACGGTCTTAAAAATCTTAGACTACTCGTATAGAAAAAAATGCGTTTTGAGGCACACAAAACTGTATTTATGTCCCGAGGCAATTTAAAAAAATACCTAAAACGGAAACTAAGTGAATGTTTAAAATTGAAATAGCGAAAGTTCTCTTGAGTAAATGTTACACATGCTTGGAAAAAACCATTGTTGCTATTTCTTATTGCCTCTAGTGTGCCTATTCGTACTCGTTGTCGTAGGTCTTAAAAATCATTATCAATCATGATAAATTTGCCGAAGAATATATTTTTTTTAATGAATCCGTTAATCTGAATCTCTGTAGATTGCTTTGCTACAGCTTAAGCAGGCTTTTGGCGAACGGAAAAAGACATGAACAAATCTGTCTTAAAATATAAAATTTTAAAAAGTTTTAAGCTAAGTCGGCTCTACCACTGCAATTAAGTTGTAAAAATACTAAATTACTAATTTGTAATGATTGAGAATAGGCACAAGAAATATTGATCCATACTCACACACGAATTATTTAATGTAAGGTAAGGATTTTAAAATGCCTTAAAATACACTGTTTAATGTTATGCAAGGTCTCAACAAAACAAATATAATTATTGAGTGGATCTGACTGCCAATAGTCAAGAGGTTTAACGTTGATTATGTCATTAAAATAATGATTGACCAATGTGAGACAGGTACTTGTCTAATAGCCTACAGACAATTTTAATTATAATACACAAGTTAGTACACGTGCGCAAGCAGTAACGTGTGTTTGAATACTTTTTAGTATTAATTTCTAAAATCAAATACATACATGGGTAAAGGGTAGGTACGGAACTTCGGTATGCAACGAGGTCGAGTTACAGGTATGCGACCCCGACGTTCTCAAGCCATTGTATAACAATACAATAATACTTTTTGCAATCCATTTGTATAACAAGATCCCTTTTCTCCTCTTGGCTTCCCCTGTTTTTACCTTTTACTTTCAATATACTACTATGTTTTTCCAGTTATCAGCAGCAGGCTAGCTTCCTATGATATCAGTACATACTCCTTCAGGGACACAGGGCGTATGTTTGTGTGTATACATGTATATGTATGTATTTGTGTGTATACATGTACATGTATATTTGTGTGTATACATGTATAATATATTATATTTCCTGGCTCCGGCACCCTCACTCAAACGGCAAACAATGCAAGCATTGTTTGACAGCCGGTTTTCTGTGATTCCGAGGTAATACTCCGGTCAAACCGGCCCATTCATGCCAGTGTAGGCCCTCCCACGGAAATAGTTTGACTGCTAGCTGTGCAGTTCCATATAATTATATTAGAATAAAAGCATTAAGAAGGCAACCAGACAGCTATAACTATTTAAAGTTCTAATATCTAAAAACCATCACTAATTATTTCACAAACATGTATCACCTTGATCAGCCTTTCATCGTCCACTGCTGGACATAGGCCTCTCCTAAGGTAAGCCATCGATAACGATCGTCAGCATTAATAATGTTATATGTGTTATTCTTCAAGTGTAATTTAATATAGTTTACGACTCCCAGTAGTGTAATATAACACTATAGAAATAAAAAATACGGGCAGTCTGTAAGGACTGCCGATAGAAGTCAAAACAAAGTAACTTGTAAAATGAGCTATTAGATTATACACAGTATACATATAGCTCATGGGAAGCGTATGGTGACGATGACGCGAGTTTCACGCTTTTTGTTCACCAAAAAGGTACACATATATACACAGTAGGTATACATATAGCTCGTGGAAATCGCTCCATAACTTTTGTTGACCCAAAAAGTGTTCAACACGCCTAAAGACGTTTTCACTTCAAAAATATACATCATTATAAACTTCCACTTTTCGACATCTTATACCGTATGATATTCCCACTATTCAAATGATTCCTGACACTTCAACATGTAATAAAAATCAAACCGTCTTCGTTTTTAGCGTGAAGAAAAAACATCGCACTTGTATATATATAACTCCTTACTGTACAGTCGGGTAAAAAGTCTACTGAGAATCAGAACGTCGCAGTTGATTGTTATTAATGGATAATAAGGTTAAACATGAGACATTTTGTCCACAGAGAATCTCCCCGGTCCCGCCGCTCCGTGTCACAATGCTCCTGCAACAGCATCTCGCGAAGGTCTTCAGCAGCGGCGTCCCCACTGCCGATGCCGCTGCCTCCACTCAACAATACCATGGAAATGTATGTCGAGCCAGTCGTCGAAGATGTAAGTATTACAGTTTATTTCAAATATGTCTGATCTAGGGTCCGTATTGAAATAAATACATATAAATATATTATTGATGTTAAATTATTTTTACACGTATGTATTTAATATTATATTTGTAGTGAAATTATCATTATCGTAATTTTCGCCTATCGCAGTCCACTGCTAGACATAGGCTTCTCTAATCGCGCGCTATATAGATAGTTAATTCAAATTAAAACATTTATTTTTAAAACTAAAACAATTATAGGTATATATTTTTGAATTGTCAAGAGAAGAAGTCAGTCAAAGTCAGTCGTGAAGCTAGTTGCCTGTTCCAATACGTAGATCCTGTGGAGAAGAACAGGCAAGAAACTCCAAGGACACTCTTTTTCAAATATTTTACACAATTTCATTTAAGGTATACTTTATCAAACATGTCTAAATTATATGTCCAAACTGTGTCATAGAGTAAAAGTCAAGGAGTTGAAAATTTCGTATCCAAATTAAGGTATTGAAAGCTGAGCAGGCAATGAGCTTCATCTTTTTTTTTTGTATGAAGTTCTTTGTCTTAAAAAATATTTCTTTTTTAATTACTCCTTACAGAATAGATTTGGCTCTCGTTCAATCTTACTACTTACTCTAATTCGTTGTTATTCCGTTTAAAATAATAGTTTATTGAACTCGTTACTGTCTCTCTCTATCAAGATGATCTCTATAAATAACAAGTAAAATTTTTATAAAAATTTTTAAAACCCAAGTGCATTATTGACCGATTTACTTGTGTGATCTACCCTATGTCATATGTTAGTCGATTCAAATGATAACTCACATGTCTAAAACCATCAAGCCGTTTAGGGTTTAGTTCGTGACAAAGAAACATCACACACACACTAACACACATAGGAAAATCACCCTCAAGTAAAATGATCTCCATGAGCTCCTGCATCAAGCACGTAAACAGTGATTGATGAAACGCGAATAAACGGCATATTTACACAGGCCCGGTATTTGTAAGGGTCAACTAAGCACCATCAATAAAAGTCTACATTACTTCCAGTTACTTTATAGTCCTGATTAGTGTCGCCATATAAAAAAGTTCACATCCAGAACCAATAAATTTATCATAATTTTTTCTATATATCAGATAGTTAACTATTCCTTATCAAGAATCACACAATTTAGAGAAATATTAAAGAAGTTTTCTTCACACATCAAACGACTCAAGCTCGTATTTCTCAAGGACTCTCTTCATAGACTTAGCGATCTGTTCAGGTTTACTGTAGAAATATTTGTGTTGGCTGCTCCCTTCTTCATTAAAGATCTCAGGATCAACTGATCCTTTTGGTGATATAAAGAGGATTCTGAAAAGTTGGTTATTATTTATATAAAAGTGTGAATAAAAGACGGCTAAGCGTTCGGAATGTTATATATTCGACAGTATATGTTATTATGTAGTGAGTGCCCGGATGACGGCACTAGGTTTGACTCATAATAAGTAACTGGGACTGAACTATGGCTGGCAAAAAGTGGGCTTTTAAGACATATCTGCTTACCCCTTTGGGGATAGAGGCCTGAGTGTATGTATGTATTTATAAGCTGTTAAATAGAGGGACGTATAACTCTTTGCTTCCATCCGGCTTTGTGTCTACTAAGTAGTAATAACAAACGCGGATGAGTTGGTTTAAATGTCCATTTGATTATAATTTGAAGATATAAAAGTTTTAAATTACCTGGGTATGTACGATCCATCTGGAGCAAAAACACCGTTCTGTGGCTCCTCTTCATCCAGTAAGTTGACCATCACGAAGTGTTTGCTCAGCGTCTGTATCTCTGGTGAATTGGCGAATTTCGTCTTCAGATTTTTGCATGCGTGGCACCAGGACTTGTGTATGATTACCATCAACGGTTTCTTGTGGTTAGTGGCTATCTGGAGACCAGATTCTAGCGAAGCTGCCCAAACGTAATTGTTTCCGAATCCGTTGTCGCGACCGACAAAAGCGGCACAATGCGACTTCTCGAAGATCAAAGCGAAAAATACCTTAGCTAGGTTTCTTACAGCCATTTTGTTGTAAATCTATTGGTTGGTGGATCGTGAAAGAGCTGAGTTACTTACATTGTAAAATTATTTAGGTTTTCTTTCCCGTTGGTCCGCCATTTTTGGAATGTGATGTTTGAAGTTTCTTAGCAAATCAAGACTACTACGATGTGTGGCGCCATCTAGTTTTTAAACATTGCAACTGTTGGTATTTACCGCGGTACAGCTTTGAACGAGTTATTTCAATTTCGTTTTGTTTACAACTTTTGTGGCTAGATGGTGTATTCGGTAGTATACGGTATAAAATAAAACCTTAGTTTTAGTTGCTCCTCTTGGATGACGAAGTATACGAACAGTTATAATTCACAACAAACATAACTTTGGTTGACCAGAGTACAACGTATTGGGATCTGTTATTTGTATTAATTACTTTACCATAACCGATACCATCCTTCAGTAGTTGAGACAGAACGATGTCAAATAGGTACCTACCTACTTATTTTATTAATTTATCATAAGAAAAGAAAGTTACATGCTGCTATATTCCTTACTGCACGACAAAGGCAAAGAACTGGTAAGAAGGGTCAAAATGAAGCATCAAAACAATGTTCCCATTTAAATTTACAAATAACAATACACCTGACACGTGATGAACTTCCCACTTATTACCACCGTAGTTTATGGAGACTATGTTTGTTACTTGGGGTTTTCGTTTTATACCTAAACATATACCAGTATCTGAACTGCGAGTACAAGAGTCGAAAATATTAATAGAGAGTGAGTGTGAAAGGGAAAATTTATGTTATTTTTATTAAAAGCATAGATAGCTAATCCCTGCTTTTAAAAGTTGTCAGATGTTCTAGGCCAGCTTTGAAAATAATTGACTTCTTCAAATCAATCGCGCTCATTCTAATGAAATTTATACCTGTTGTTTCTCACAACTAAAAGCAGCATAACTTTATACAAGTTATATCATCGGATAAATAAACAAAATATAATTAAAAACAATTTAATTACAGTGTGTAATTTTAGATATGTATTCATAATATAATGACAACTTTTCAAACCCATTGATGTGTAACGGTGGGCAAATCTGCGTGCCGCGTGCGTGTGGTTTTTATTCACATTCAAACATTAATATGTCGATACATTGTTCTCGCGAATGCGCACGCTTCTCGTATGCTATTGAAAAAACTGATAAACTGTCATAATTAAATGTAACAGTGTACATGCTGGAACTCGGCATTGTCCAAACAAACACGCATTTCACGCTATAACAGCAACACTGAACACCGCGCGCTCGATCAAAATAATAATCGATTTTCAAATATAAGCGAGATTCTAATGATTCAAATATTACCAAAAATATTTATCTATTTAGAATACTTCGTTATTCATACTCTAAAATGAAAAAAGTCCTGTGGTAGCTTATTTTTTATTTTTTAAAATAAGTTCTGCGAACATAACACACATTGGTGAATTTTTCGATTATGTCACTCTCATGCGCTTTAGATGTTTTGTTTTAAACGTGAACTTGCAAAAGTAACGAACAGTTGAGGCCAATGTGAATTTACTGTGTAGTTCAATATGTACGGAAATCAAAAACGTAACAGGAGTTTGTATGGGACTGTGCGATCCATGGTGCCTTCACGTGGTACGCCCTTAGCACCCGGCATGGACGATATGTACACGCCGCCTTACTTCTATCATATACCACCACCGCAACCTTTGAACACGTATCCTGGCAGAAAGAGAAGGAAAAGGGTATGTAATATTTTACTAAATACTTTTTAATTAAGAACATAGTATTGTAGAGCATACATGCCATGACACTATATGTTAGACATAAAATTACACGTCTCCACGAGTAGAAGTTATTTAAACACTTATAATACAATCTCGGCGGAGAAATTCAGTAAATTATTCAGCCAAGGACCACTCATGCACGACACGCAAAGAGAAACATGACATGTATCTGTACTAGAAATCGCTGTACGTTGTCCATTAGACTAGATAACATCGATTCTGTTATTTATGCTGGTAGTAATACCTAGCGGTCTTACAAACAAACCTAACCGAGGTTCTTTGTACGGGATCGGGTTAGCCAAAATCGTAACTAAAACTTTCTTCTAGAGTTCGGAGGTTCAGTAGCCACGTTCTCCCGTCAATGAATTTGGTCACGAAATAATTTCAATACGGACATTAGTCAATGGCAGCCTGTCTCTGTCCACTATTATTCAATACTCCGTACTCGTTCTATAAATCCTAGGTAACTACTTCAAGCAGTTTGATATGGCTGTTAGATGCCCAAACTATTTTGAAAATCTGCTCAGTTAACTTACATTTAGAAAAATGTAGCAAAATGTTCGTGTACATAGATATGCTCAGTTATTTGTTATTTGTTACACGACCTGTCCTATACCTATCAATGAAGTATCTCGCCAGATAATAAGACGAGTAAAAAGAGACTGTAAACACTAATACATCAGCCAAAAAACTCCTTCGGACCATAATAAACTATTATTTGGTAATCTTTTGAGTAATGGACATATTTAAACTATTTTATTCAATAATTTGATGTATATATTTTTTTATAAAACTATTGCTTAAACTGCTTTTGATAAATTGACTGACAGTTAAGTCATTGACAATTTTTGGCAGTTATTAACTTTTTACTTACTTTCTCGAAGGAATATAGGTTTAATTCTATCTTTTCTTTCATCGTTTTTATTTCGGTATGGGAGTACCTAATTGTATAAATTATACAAATGAATATGAAATTTTAATTATTATGTGCATAAATAGATAAAGTCACGTCTTTTCCCTTCGGGGTAGGCAGAGACAACAGCCCGCCGCTTGCTCGGGTCACTTAGTCCGCCTGTTTCGGGTACTTTGGACATATGTATTTGACGTTGGCGGATTCTCTGCGTTGAATCTACAAACGCGAGAGAATCCATAAACAACTGATAACAATACTTTGAAACATCATAATAACCTTTGAGTACAAACTGATGGGCAGGAAATGCCATTGGTAGTTTTATTTTTTACGTCCTAATATCGGAGGCATAACATTAGGCCGCAACCCAATATTTCACTTATCAGACAGTCGTCACCTGGATCTCATTTCTGGGGGCGTAAATTTTTAATTGACATGACTCATGACAAACCGATAAACGAAACACATGGTTTGAAGTTGCATGTATTCACATTTTTACATACTCTCACGCCTGTATCACCGGATTGATATACTCGTGGAGGTGTATGAAATCCCACATATTGTCGACTACAATTTAGTGTTACATAAGTGGAGGTAATCCTGTTGCCAAACCATAAGCATTAACCGGGTGCTTTAGGAATTAAATAGAAATATCAGAAGTAGATTGTGGGAAAGGAAGAAAAGAAGGGCAGGATATTTATATTGCTTATAAGGATATCTTAGCGAGTGTAAGCAATAACTCTAGCAGGCTATGGTCGAATATTATGTAACTTGATCTGTCAGCTGACGAGCAGTGCTATCCTCTCACCAAAGACCATAGTACATACTGAGAGTTCTTTATTATTATACATACCTAATTTCCAAGTATGTTGATTATAAATGCATGTTTTTTAAATACCTTATAACGTACCTTCTTGTTTTTTTTTTTTACCATAATGACTCCACTTTGCTTGATGGTAAGCAATAAATGGAGTCCAAGAGTAGTGGTCACCATCCTCATTGCATATCTAGTCAATGTAGTATGGTGACCCACACTATGGAGGCCTGGTGAGATGCTTTTTCACGCCCCGCTTAAAAGACCCATCGGTTTCTCACAATACGAACAAGGACTGGATCCAGTTCTTTAAGTGGGAATCAAGCTTATTTGTAACAAAAAAACAAAAATTCTTGTGAACGTATAAGAAACTATATAATAATATACAACATTAATTTCTTGTTCCGAAGATGGAAGCTTCTTTACGCGTAGTCTCCAGGAAGAATTTTGAGACCTTTTTGTTACTGTTATGACCTCTAAAATTATTCAAAATTCACCAAAATGAAAACAGGAATTTTCGGCACCCAGAAGATGAATTTTCTTTTTAGCTCTATTGGCTAAGTCACTTATAGGATTTTTAAAGTGGCGGAAGAAACGACTGCCCAAAAATTAACTCTAAGAGTTTAATTAAGCGATGAAATGCGAATAATTCTTGTTATAATATAATATATATATAATACATAATAAGTTAGTTTCGACGAGCCCAGTGGCATCTTATAAAATGGTATATCCAATCGAGATTGTAAACACCAGGTTGATTAATGAGTGATTCTCAAAATTGGGTAGCATAAGATAGTAGCTTATCCTTCGGTACGAACCATAAATTAGGGACTTTCTTACCAGTTCAGCTTTAGAGAATTTAAGAGGTTCAGAAACTAATTTAACGGTTAACAGGTAGTAAGCTGATCTCTGGAGTCTCCCTGAGAGAGCTAAGGGTGACAGACAGAATACATAACATTAATAGTTTCGGCGGCGGTATTTGTCACGTACGTAAATACTCTTGCTAGTGCTGTTGTATTCACATATTGTATACACACTAACAGCATTGTGTTACCTTGATTGTAAACAGAAAAAAAATAAAAAATAAAATGAAACAGAAAATAGTTTTACTTGGCAACACTTTCCACGAAACCTTATAGTTATACTACTAGTTATCTTGCCAATGCCTACAAATACTGAACTTTTTAAAGACAAACACAAATGAAAAAACAAAATTATATTAAACACCAAAAAAATTCAATTCCCGACTGCAAAATTACATTTTGCAACTGCTTTATCAAGCGATACGTATTTGAAGCAGTCTTGGCAATTAAACTTAAGGTTTGAGATTAGTTTAAACTTCAGAGATTGTAATCTATTCGCCAGTGCTTAGTACATTTAGTGCTGGTATGGTTTGGGTAACTGTTGGTGTGCCACCATCTGTTCTGTTGTCTCCAGCCTTCAGACTGATATCAGTGGCTTGATTATTTTTCGATCGTTGCCAAGGTACCTCGATAAGTCCATATGAATATAACACTCCAGCAGTCATCGTCATTGTCACGGCAAGAAATTTTAACGCGTCCCGCACATCCATTACTGTGTTCTAAAACTTCTCACTCGTACTCCATTTCATAAGTTAAAATAAGAAATAATAAAATTAATTAAATTGAAATATAAATGTTCGTTATAACTTTGATTTTACACGCTTTTTCCAAGTATCAAACATGCCGTCGAGTAATAGTAGTTGACAGATATGCGACATGTGATGTCACATATTTCCTGTTTATATTTTTAAATTTTGTCTATGCTTTTTCCACCAATAGCATGGAGTACGTTATATGGCTGTTACGCATAGACACTGGACAATGACAACAAAAAAAAACCGTAGCCATCTTATTAAAGAGGAACTTAACATTCACCCTCACCGGTTTGTTTACTCCATTTAGATGGTCCTCCACTCCACTCCACTCTTACGATGGTTAAGGTAGGTAAGAGCCCTATTACGATATCTTCTTTCTTAATAAAATATTAGTTCTACCAACAGATACATAGTTTGGATATGTTTTCATCACTTTGCTTCGACTTACTTTTTACCTAGAATGGACCCTAGTAAGATTGTTTCGAGGTAAGCTTTTCTTTTCTCGTCTGTCTTCTTCCTTTGTTTTCATGTACATGTCCATTTTCTTCTCGAATTTACTTACATACGCTCACGCTTATATTCCAGAAAGGGAAACCAGAGGCGCCTTAAACACCCTATTATTGCGAACCGGTTTTCTCGCGTAATAAGGGACGAATCTATTGCCGCCATCTGTTAGCTTATATAACAGTTGTGGAAAGGGTTATTACTATTTATCAATTCTAAAAAAATAATAATCGGAGTGTGCCGAGACAAACAACTACTTTTAGAACGGATTTTACACATTACTGGACTGGTCATAACAAGAGTGTACCTTGTGTACTTAATGGGTAATTTTACTGTGTTTAGATAAACCTTTAGATCTCAAAGAGAATCCCACACTCTCCACAAGTATCAGATAAATTAATTTGGATGTAAATCATTATAATCACAGTCGTAGTCTCTTTCGTCGCGCAGTCATTTTCTGTTGCTTGAAAAATCTGTCTCATATAGGCCGGGAGCCACCGCCTGTGTGTCACACTCCCCACTGACAGAATGCTCTGCGTTGGTAGTCAGATTATGAAAACTACATATCGCGAATATACATATATGTATATATTAGGTTCGTATATACATTCATAGGTAAATATGTATGTATATATTCAGCCATCAATTTATATACGCTCTTGACGCTAAATCCATACAAAGGTTGTCTGGTAGAGATCGCTTTTAGCAATTACACCGCCCATTGTACAATACGTTAAATTTTGGATTTATTGCAATGCCCTGTGGTGTACAATAAATAATATTATATTCTATCATATATTTAGAAAGTATAATTGATTAAAATAAATCTTAATCTATAAATGAAACTATAAATTTGATTTTTAGTTATTTTTGGTATATTTTATTGTATTTTGTTCTTTTTTTATTTGTATTCAAATATTCATATAAAAATTATTTCATGCAAGTTGGGCATTTTGGTGCAGGTCTTGGTTTCGGTTCAGGCGGGCATACTGACGCCGGGCATGGTGGCTCAGTCTCTTTTTCCTCCTCTTCCGACTTCTTTTTCTCACCTAAGCAAGATTTGGGTGGACCAAACACTCCATAGGTAAACGCAAGTGTAAAAGCGGTAGGAAGTATGATGGCATAAAACCGAAAGAAATTGTTTCTTATGTGTTGATTTGATGGCTTCAGAGAATCACGCTGATCGAGCATGTACTTGAAATGTTTTTTCCCCGTAAGGTACCATAAACGGGTCGGTTTTATTCCGTTATTCATTTTTAATGGATTGTGCTTTGCTTGCTGCTGGAGTGATTGAGTCGAATTCAAAGTGTCATGATATGCCCCCTTATGTCCACCATCTCCTAATTATTTTTAAGTTTTCTATCAGTCCTGTAATTTTTATTTTTTTATAAAGAAAAAGTTAAATTATCTATCTATGTCCTAAACTTTAAGATTATTATTTTTTTCTTATGGTATATATGGTATTTTTTTCTTATGGAAAAGACGAACAGACAGTTGAGGTAAGTAAGTTATAACCGCCGCCCATGGACACCTACAGCTCAAGAGATGAAGGCGGAAGGGCCGCTTTTGGGGGTGATGAGGGTACGAGAAAGAGGGGAGGTATGAAGAAAGGGGGAGAGGAAAGGGGCGATGAGAGGAGGGAGAGAGAAACTGGGCTCCCGGTACGATCACTCACCTGGCAATACAATGCATGCATTGTTTGTTTATGGGTTTTTGTGTAAGGCCGTGGTATTACTGCGGTCGAGCTGGTCCACTCGTGCCTAAGAATTGCTCTCGATCGATCAAAAACTTTTTTATTATATCCCAAAATTTACTTAATCCTGAATGAAATACTGAACCATATTATTTTCTCTTAACATATATTGTAAGTTATCACCATATAATAGTACTGTTATATGGAAACACCACCAAATATTTTCAAAGAAATATAAAGAGAAATGTTCACGAAAATTATAAGTCCATATTTAAATTTGAGAACCGCCTCTACTGCCATAAGAGACCTGGGTCTCTGCTGCAGTGGGACATGAAAGGTGCGGTATTTAGTGTATATTACTCATCTGAGTTTTTTTTATAAAATTAAGACTGCCTTACCATGGTGAGTAACTATGGCCTTGGCGGTTTCTTGTCTTTGTCAAAAACTGTAGCGAAACATGATACGAAAGCGGAAAGTGTGACTAGAAACATTAATTCCTGTTTATTCATGACATCTTTCTATGGCGGTTTGATTCAGACTCAATTTTGACATTTATGTTGTTTAACCTTGTATACAGTGTCAAAAAGGTTTTATGTATTAAATACTCGTGAAGTCGTGTCATATCTAGACGGAGTAGAATGGGGCCACCCCATCTCTTCCCGTGGGTATTGTTAGAAGCGGCTAATGAATTTTACTGTTATCTTTTCGATACTAGGAATACAGTTGATACAATGCCCGGGGGACAGCAATATTACTATAATATATACTGGTGACAAATTACAGACGTTCGATGCACATCTGCCTGGTCTTTCGGAGATATAGGTGTAACTATGTATTTATATATCTAGGGGCAATTCGGTAGTTAGCTAGTTAGGTAGCTAGGGGTAATGTGTTAACCTAACTAATCTTTATTAAGTAAGCGTATAGAGTAGCCGTCATATTTCGTCTGCCCTCTTCCTTCGCTGTTTTCCACACGAAGTCGGTAATAAACTCCTACATGTGAATAATATTAAACTTTTTCTTCTAATGAATACGCTATAAATTTTGGTTTGAGGGCTTGGAACTGCCGGCAACAGTCGCCATCACTTCAAAAAAAGAGTATTGTATTTAAATTTGGATTAATTAAATATGTAGGTATTTCGTATATTAAGTATAAGTAATATGGGTGAATAAAATTAATCAATTCCGGATTAAATATTTAAATTCACAGTGACACATATTATTCTAATTGAGAATATGTAATTAAAGAAACTGTTATATTAAAGAGGTTCAATATAGATACAGATACAGGATACAGGAAAATCTAAAGTACACTTAATGTTAATATTGTAATGAGCTTGTAACAGGCAGGTAGGGAGGTACCTACTTACTGACTCAGTATAACATGTTTAATTTAGTCGGGTTTCGTGCCCGGGGGTACAGCGAAAATTTATCTACCACTGTAACACCAGGGGAATTGCCAGGGGTACACAGGAAAACAAGCGAGTGACATCCTTTCATTTATGTAATTAATTGTATTAATGTTAATAAAGCTCTCATTTAGTTTTTTTGTTTTTTTTTTTGACAACTCTTACTAGGTTAGTTTGGACAAACTATTCCTGTCGTGGGAGACTTTACAAGCATACAAACATTGGTCACAAAGAATACCCAGGCTTAGAACTATGTAGCTTTTGGGGATCACAGAAATTTTTGCCTTGTGTTTATTGACCCCACGACCTCCGGTTCAGAATTCAGCAACTAGGTAGTCAAAGTCAGGCACGATTGCAAGTATAAATATTGACAAGCTCCTCAGTAGGTACCTACCTATTTAGTTACTGAAACATTGTCCTTTTGTTCTATATCTTCATCTCATACGGCCATCTGATCGCAAACTAATCAGAGCGTGTACAATGCTAATAAAGCAACTGAAAACACAATTATTTGTGTCTAGGGTGGGAATCGAACCCATGACCTCTGGATTTTGCAGTCACCATCACTAACCACTAGACAAACAGACCACTTGTTGTATATACATATATATATAGATTTCTTATTTTCATCATTGGTTCTTAGTATAAGCAGCTATATTTACACTATATAAATAAAACACCCTGTTCCGTTTATTTTATTGTATTGTTTCTTATTTTACATCTTTTGTACAACTAGGGCACTCTGGTGCAGGTCTGTGTTTCACTACAGGGGGGCATGGAATAGGAGGACACGGTGGATCACTCACTTCTTCTCCCTCAGTCTTCTTCTTTTCACCTACACAATCTTTGGGCGGACCAAACACTGTATACGAATATGCTAATGCAAGAACGCCAGGAATAACGAAGGCCATAAGCCTAAAATAATCGTATCTTATGTGTTGATTTGGCGGTTCCAGGGACCTACGTAGATTAAGCAAATACATGAAATGCTTCCTTCCCGTAAGATGCCATAAACGGGTGGGTTTTATTCCGTTATACATTTTTGATGCTTAATATGTACTTAGTTAATGCCGAGTTAGCATTATTAAAAAAATAAGCATGGTATAACCTAGATGACGATTTCCTTGATATTTTCGATGTGAAGTTGTTTGTCCTGCAATTATGTATAATATTTACAATTTAAAAATAAACTTTGCTTCCCGTTATATATTTTTTTGTCTTTGATATGATTCAAAATGATAATTTATGCTTTGATTTATTTTATAACAAGTTTAATACTGACTACTACTTATAACATCACTATCCGATCGCCGCAGTTTAATGTTTTATTAGCCTATAGCCTTCATTAATAAATAGGTTACCTAATACAAAAATAATAATACCTAATAAAAAAACAGATCCTGCTGATCTCTAATCTTCCTGACATTGGCGCGTTCAAATAAACAAAAATATTAAAGTAGTTTTAAAAACAACGATTACCTAAATTTATACGAGTAATATATTAAGTAGCAATGCCATCAAATAAAATAAAATTACTAATTATAAATAATCTTATTTTCTTGGCATTTTATTTTCTTACATTGTAGTTTTTTAGAGAAATCTAATACTATGTCTATGAAAACCTAGATTCAAGCAGTAGGAGATGAATGTGCAGGAGTTAGAAATGGCGTTTATTTACCTAAAGTTGCTAGCAGGACGAAACTGGAGCAGTTAAAAACTCCAAATTGTACACATACATAATTTTATGGAATCACGGGATCCCGGGTTAATTAACATAAGTTGTTTTATCTTATGTAAGACTATCCTTTAACAACGTTATGTACGACTATACGGCCTTAACAACGTTATGTAAGACTATCCGGACGGAGAATATTATAATATGTAATAAATTCCCTTCCTCCCTTTCCCCTACGGTCTCCGGTTCTCCCATCAGGTGACCCATCCGCTCGTTTGTGCCCCCTATACTATAAAAAACAATTATAAATGAATTTTCATTATAAGTGCTATGTAATTAACTAATTATCTCAATAATTATCTCATACCATTATTATAACAATTTTATGAGATAATTACATATAAAGCACAATATACCTACAAGTTATTTAAATAAATACCTATTATATTAGAAAACATTGAAACAAATATGGAAAACATACTGAAATATTATTTTTATTATTATTTAATCGAACCTCTATAACTGTACAAGTTAACTCGTTACTTTAGGCACATTTTTTTTAAAGTTCCTGTAACATACAACAATAAGAGAAATTAGTTATATATGTATATTAATACACTTTTTAATACTTATGTATCTTAATACGTCAATATGTCAATCTTAATCCCGAAAACCCGGTATCTCGGGATTCAGATAAATGTTTTAACAATATTTTGGCAGTTTAACCACTCCAGTCTTGTTCTCTTACAACTTTAGGTAATTTGCATCCGTCGTTCCTATCTCTCATGGCTGACTTTTTTACAATACGAAATGTTTTCTTACCGTGGTATGCTTGCTAAAACCTTGGTGGTTTTCTGGATTTATCATAAACTGTAGCGATACATGATACTAAAGCTGAAAGTGCGACGAGTAACTTGAATTCTTGTTTATTCATTACATTTTCTATTTGAAAATGTTATATTCTCTTTCAATATACATTGTAATTATTTTGAAAGAGAATATAAATTTAATATTTATTATTGTATCTCGCTGTATCAGTTTCACACTTTCATGATCATTTTGATTTTGTTTTTTTAATTTGTTGACTTTTGGTTTTTTTTTACATCGCTACAACAAAGAGGTTTTATATTATATATTTTATTTCTAAATAAATACTCTGTATAAAGTATGCGTCACGGGTTCATTGGCGTATGATCTAATTTATAAACTAAAGCTGGAGCTCGTTGTGTGTCGCCATGCTGGAGTAGCCATTGACGATCTCGGACATTACGACATGCCAACATCAACAATAAAATCTGTCGTACTCTTGTGCCCGTCCAGCAGTACGCGAACCCGTATCCAAACCATACGATGGGAAGAGACCAGATGATAGAAGACGGGTAGAACTTTGGTGTGTAACGAAACTTTCTTTGACACCCTTGCGCCATCATATATTCCAAGTACAGCTGGGTGTGCAGTCGCTTCTGCTGCATCCATAGAAATTCGTAAATACATTAATTAACGATGGGGTCCAAGTGCTCCTTCCATTTATAAGGAACTAGCTTAGCGGCTGATCGGGAATTCTGGTGACCAGAAGGCTGACCTTTTTCTTGAACAGCGAATAACCATTCCTATTCAACGTGGCAACGCTGCCAGCCTCCTGGGAACACTAACAGTAGGTGACAATGCGGAAGAAGTTTACGACACATGTTTATAAATAGTCCGTTATTAACATTATTTAAGAATATTATAATTAACGTTAATGAATAAATCTATAACATTTATAAACTTATTCTTTTTTTAGTACTTTAATAATAGAGGTTAGTTATGAATTTGTCGATTTCATTGAGCAGCAGGTATAAAATGTGAAAATATGCTAAGCTTTAGATTATGCCTGACTCAGACAAACCAATAAGGGCGAACGATTCTGCGGATAGATTGATATTAAATTGATACTTGATAAGTAGTTACGAAGTAGTTCAGCTTTCCTTGGTAGATGGCGCGGTATGTCACTACAAACTATGCTAAATACATACATATATAATGTATAAAGTGGAATGCCTCCTATAGGTGTATCAAAAAGAATACAATATTTAGTAGTATTAATTGTTTATTTCCTTTCTTATTATCCTTGTTTACTAGGTAGATTTCATATTTCTGAAACACTAAACATTCTTGACGTATTAGATGAGTAGGTAGGTAGTGGAAAACTGTTCTTGTTTTTGCTATTTATACGGCCCATACGAGAAGTTACGTGTCGTATGGGCTGTACAAACTATGCTCATGTTGTAATGTGGACCTAAGCTTTGTGTTGTGTTTTTATATTTTACCATCACCTGTCTTTCTTTGTAGTTGCAATCTATTGTATTTATAGAAACAGCACAAAGAAATGGCAATTACACAGAAGACCAGGTACGAAATATACGTATTTTACAACCGCGCGCATATCACTGACAGCTCCGTTCAAGGTGGTTTTGTGTATGCGAGCTTTGTCGATGTGAGCGTGGGTCCCTGCCCAGGAGTGTCCTGTGTAGAGGTTAGCTCTTCAAGCGGCCTTCACCAGAGATGCATTGGGACCGGTTCGATTTAATTTATCGACACTAATTATTGTTTCCGAGATTCAAACTATAAAGTATAAAGTATAAAGTTGAATGAATAAATGTATTTTTTACAATTTCCTATCACCAAAAAGCTTTATTAAATGAAAGTTTTGAATGTTAAAAACATGAATCATAAGCGTTAAGTTTCATAGTTAAAGTATCACATAAAATTTAAAAAACTGGTAACATTTGAGGTTTATGGTCGTGCTCGTGTTTAAAATACTTATAAACACGTGCATTATATAGCAATTTGGCGACTATGTAATGGTTGTTATGTTTTTGAACTAACTTTCAAGCTCCGAGGCTCTCCGAGTCCGCTCCGTGCCTCCTTGTAGTGGGAGAGCAAAACCTGTAGATACTGTTCGCCTACTTGAAGGCGAAGTACCTGCGGATGCGCCGTCCCTTTCACTCTCGGTGCGGTTCACACAAAAACGAGAATGGCCGTTTCACCTCACCACTCTGGTATGCAAAGATTGATAGCTTATATGACCATTTGCTTTTGAGAGTCTCCCAGAAATCACGCACGGTTAACTTTTCGCCGCCTGGCGTCCTTACGATCGGGCCAGACTTTGTGTTCAACAAAACTTTAAACAAACTATTTATTTCCGAGAAAACTTTTGTAGTTGACATCGTGATGTCATTACGAAGATTTATTGATTAAAGTCAGTGTTGTTTCTAGTTTGTTTAAAGTAAGCCTGCGAAGCCTTACTCGGGAGGGTCAGACACCTATGTGTAAACTATTTCTGTGTCTAGATGCGTTTTTCTTTAGCGGCTAAGAGTGTTGTTGGAACGCGAACGGTCCTTGAAGTTATTGTGAAGTGCTATGTGTGACTGAAACTTAGTTATACGGATAATGAATTTACAGATATGGATCCAATAGCATCGGACAACATATTAGTGGTGAATAATTTGAACCATGTCCGGAGTGATTCTCAGGTAAGGGGACCGCTTCTCGCAGTAGGTATCGATGAAGCAAAACACGTTTGCTGTTGCATACCTACCTATGAAGTGCAATGACTCCTCAATTATTTCATTTATTTCAAACAGTATCATTAATACTGTGATATACACTATAAAATAAAGTATAAAGTTTTTTGGAACTGTTTAAGTGTTTCACGATAAAATAAGGCAAACATTTTAATGACAGTTTTGAGCATAAGAATGCATACCAAATTAAATATTATTGTTTGAAACGGTTGGTACAATCCAAAATATAAAAGTTTGTTTCTTTAACAAATAAATAAAATGTTAGTTATTTCGTAGACACAAGATATTGACAAAGCCTTCAATGTTTAATTAATGTAATGATGTGAGAATTGGTCTGTGCTAATAAACTTTATATAATAAACAAAAGGAGAAATATTTTGTGAACAATAGTCCTATTTAATACGCCTTGTGAGTCTTGCGACCGTATTATTTATTGTGCAATCTTTAACTTTAACTATTTCATAGTCGTAAACGTGTCTTTAGCCTTAGTCAGTTCGTTATGTAGTAACAAACATTTTACGTCAAATTATATTAAAGTGCATAATCAAAATTTACACGCATGTGATTCCTTTGACTGTTAGAAAAAATAAAGGATGGTATTTTATTGAATTAAAAAATATTTAAAAGCATGTTGTAAAAAAAACTTTTGGTTACTTTGGGATAAGTTTTTAACATAGCCATTGAATCAATGTTTACGGTTGCAAACATCATAATCACAATAAAATGAAATCGTGTTCAATGCAACGTATTGATTAAAATTAAATTAAATTCTTAGGTAAACATAAGAGTAATGTTATATATATGATATATCTCATATATATATATATGTTTTTGTTTATAAAAAAATAATATAATATTTAATAATAAAAAATGATAATATGATCTACAAATATTTATAAAGCATTTTGGGCGTTTTGTTCACTAATGCCTTAGCTTATTTCATATAGTTTTATTACTAGGTATAAATCAGTCGATATTTGAAATATACTTATAAATCATTGAAATAGAGTGCATTAATATGCTGCTGAATTTAGTTCCACCCTTGTGAGTATTATTGGATATATTTGTTTTTTTTTTTAATATGAAGTAAAACGTTGAGAGATAATGTTTGCGTGTCTCTTTGTTGCAAAACCATCATGAAGAATCTCCCTGTTAGGATTTAAAACAAATATTGTGAATCGATTTTTTCTATGTTTTAACCAAATTTTGTTACCTGACTGTTCCTTTGTCACATCCTAGAGCTTTAACAGCTTGATAGATTTCGCCATGTGCGGTGTCATTTGAATCACCAAATAGTAAAAGTCATATACATAGTGTTAAGTAAAATTTATTATTAAAACTGTTTGTTTTAATGAGCTTACCATGGTTCAATTTCGTAATACTCAAAGGAGGCAAGTCTTATTGCCTTCAACCGAAACAATAAAAATAAATACATGATTGGACCTATAGATTAAGAATTGGATGGCATTATCTTTTTTAACAAATACGGATCTGGGATACTGATATTGTCATGTCTCATTCATAACTAATACATTCATGACTTGTATTTTTTTACGACCGGCTAATTGCTGACTCAAAGACAACTTGGAAAACTTGAATACGTGTCCAAAACTCCCCATAGGTACTGATCCAAAGTTTAGACATTTATATCATCAAAATTTGTAGACCCTTCCTTTATTAGATGTTAACAGCATAAACATCAGTTCACTTTCGCATAAACAACTTTATGTCTCGCACTTTGGGCTACCAGGTCTTAAAACGGAAAAGCCGGACCAGCTAGTCTAGCCGGACATTTGTTAAAAGCCCGGACCCTCTTAGTTTTTTAAATATTTATTTTAGTGTGAAGTAAAACAAGGTTTTTTCATACTTAACCCTAAAATTTTCTTAAATTCTAGTGAAACAACAATAGCATTGAATGAATCAGTTTTCTTTATTAATATTAATTACAGTATTCATTTGAATAATTGCAATAGAAGTCATCAGTAATTTCTATATATAATACAGTAATTTCTACATATTTGCAATGGAAAACAAATAAAAATAAAACATTCATTTACCATAAAATCATCTTAATCTTTTGTGAAAATAACAAATTTCAATAATCTGAAAAAAAGGACACCGTCCAATTTGGCCGCATCCGCAACCATAACGCCTGACTGTATCAGGCTTTATCCGGACGCCTGGTAACACTATTAGCACTGCTTTCTATGAGCGTCTAATGCGATCAAGTGCCTCTGTCACTCTCTCTCTCGAGTACGTGCTACCACTTTTTCACGCCATTAAAATACGGCGAGGGCATATATAATGGTCCATATCTTAGCTGTGATTCTAATCGTTGCACTAAACTAAATTCTAAACTTGTCAAACTTTGTTAGTAATAAGTTATCTTATCAGAATCACCTGTTTGTAATAACAAAAATGGCATACAATACACTAACAAAATATTAAGGAGCTGTAAAATCGAATGGGTCCCCGAGATGAAAGAAACCTGGTTTTTTGTTCATCATCCAAAATTGGACGGTCAAGGAAGGCACATGTCAGGTGACGTCATTGTTCCCGCCAAAACCTGTTTCGCGCCAATTCGCAGCTGTCGACTGCAAAGTGGTTGGGTCACTAATAATTTACTTTTTTAAATTTATTTTCCTCGGCCTCGAAGTAACCTACCCGTTTAGCCTCCGAGCTACACCGTTAACTCTGATAATGATTGGCTTCTGTTTTATCTTTTAATAGGGCTAAAATTATCTTGGGATATATTTTTTACAATACTACATACAAAGTTTTGCAAATTGCACTTGAATTGCATAGCTTGGACTGAGTCACACAATAAGATTCCCACGTTATAGCCCAGTCAAATACTTGCCCACACAATATCCATTCATTAATGTAAATATTTGTTTAGAAACGAAGCTTTTACAATTCTCTCGTGCCTAGTAACAGGTTACAACTGGATGCTGCTTAAGTAACCAGGGAAGCAAACATTTTATCTGCTTAGACATGATTTTGGACGTGGTAGTACAGAACAATTTTCTAGCAGATCTTAGTTTCTAGAGTTTAGTTTTGTGCACCGATTTTGAGAAATTGTGTATATTTATCCTTTTTTTTATTTAACCAAAGTTAAGGTAATATTATGAATGCGAAAGTGCGTTTATTTGATACACTTTCGTCTCAACTCCTCAGTAGATCATCATATTTTTTTTTATAGTTGGCAACTGTACGGAAAATATATATTAATTATATTTCAGTTATACAGAAGAGGGGTCCTTTAAACTTAGGATACTCTTAATCCTGAAAAAAGCACCTTCTGTTTCCGAGGGATGTCACATGAGCGAGCCGCGGGCGAAAGCTAGTTATTAAAATGACTTAACAAATTAACTGCTACCCCGAATATGTAAAAATTAAAATCCGACTATACTCCGTTTTGTAGGTGGCTACACAGATGTAAATTAATAATAATTTTACCTGCACCTTAAATGGACTTATTTGCTTTAGAGTAGGGTTTAAACATGTATTAGAATTTTACCGTTGGTTTAAACAAAATAAATACTAGGCACCGTATTGACTCGATAAAGCGCCTTGTTGATGTCTGAAGTTTTGTTATCGGAAAGTAAACGTTACAGAACGATAAATTAGCCACCTGAGGGCGTTGAACCTTGATGTGTGTTATCACTTGTCACTTTATATATGCATAAATATATACAAAACTTACATACGTTATATAAATAAATAATATATATATAATTAATCATAGTTGAGATGGTTTTGCTTGCTTAGCATATAAGCGTGTGAGCTCGTACTTTCGCCTTAAAGTAAAGGCGACTAGGTGCTATTCTGACTTTCTGGAGGTAGAACGTTCAGAAAGTAGACAGATTGAATTAGGAAGGATGCGGAGGTATTATAGGGCATAACAGTAGAAGATTGTTCGTATAGCGAAGAGTTCTGTTATGATTGGAACAAAGGAAGTGGAAACAAGAAGTCGAATAGAGTTGAGACAATTCTCAACTCACCCGATTCTCATTCTTATTCAATAATAGAGAGTGGTGGGGCGCAGCTTAGATGGATTGGGAGCGATTTCAACTGGTTACGAAAAGAGGAAACATGGTCAAATTTTCAAAATATGTCAGATTTAGTCGGGACTAAGGACAAACTTCATATCGGGAATATTTTATACGTTGAGAATAACATTCGTATTTTGTTCAGCGCTATTTAAAAGATTCTTTGGATGTAAAGATTTTTTTTATTCGGAATTAATACTTATTCCTTACATATGCAAGGTTGTTTAATACATGAACAATAAGTTATTATTTCAAACAAGAACTGAAGGGAGTAGATTCATCCAAAATGATAACATGTATAAAAAGAATATATTTTAAAAAGTATATAGTCATCAGATTTACTTATACCTTGCCAAATTTTAGGTTAAATGAACTTGAAAGTTTTGAAAACAGACATACCAGGCCAGGTGAAACTAAAGAAAATGTTGTGATAAAGTTTAAAATCAAAACCCTGTTTACTTTCTATAATCCATTGCCAACAATTTAAACGGTAAAAATCCTGGCAATTCTGGCATAAACAATATAATTAGAGTAAACGATAAGGAAACACAAACCATCATTTTTGCGTAATTTGACAGTCATATAAATGCTAATAACCGTATGAACGTAGACATTTGTTCGTAGATTATAACTTAGTTGATGGTAATTTTGCATCCTAGTTATTTTAAGATTTAGACGGGAAGTATTGCAGACGACCTATATTTGTGGTTAGCTGCGGGGCGAAATGGCGGCATCGCACTTCAATGGACGTTCAATGTATATTTGAATTGAATGGAACTTGTCACATGCTAATTCTATGACTAGATAACTTTATAAGTTTGTAAATGAATGGAATTACTGTAATTTGGCAATTGCAATAGACCCGCACGATTGTGTAGTATCACTTTTTTGGGGTTGAAGGTCTAATGATGTGTTTTTTATTTTTTATTGCCAGCCGTTTTATTTATACTTCTCAGAACCGCAACATGCCTATTATTAATATACTGCACTACTGTTACCAACTTCAAATTAACGCAATACCTTGGCATTGCGAGTTGCCAGGATCTTCAGGCATTTGATTTTTTTTGAAGTGATTCATGACAGTGATTTCATGTCAGAGACTTAAATAAACTTACCACCTTTTTAACGCTAAGTAATACAATTAAATTTTAAACCGTTTGCTCTCGTACGATACATGAGAGCCATGCTTAGGCATGAATAGGCCAGCTTGACTCGAACATTAAAACGGTCCCACTGAAAACCGTTAGACAAACAGTGCTTGCATTGTATTGACGAGTAAGTGAGGGCACCGAAGATCCAACTCCTTTTTCTCCTCTCCTCATGTCCCTCTCCTCTTTCCACTCTCTAATTACAATCAAACTCTTTGAGTTGCAGGTGTCCCGTCTGTTCGTCTGTCCCCCTATGTAATGTATAAAAATTACCCTTAGAATCGAAGCAGTGACTGATAAAGTCAGCTAATCTTATACGTGTAATCGCAAAAATTGAACCCTGATAAAATAAGTAATATATAGATTAGTGCCAGGCACCCCAATTATGAACCTGCAATCTGATCAGATTCCCGCTTAAATGTAGAGATGTTGTCACGCAAGCAAAGTGTTCGCGTTTTCACTCACCATTTACCAGAAACTACCATAACGGGTGACCAGTAGCAACTCTCTCTATTGAATCGGTTCTCGATTTAATTATTCCTTTTAATAAATAATTTATTAAAAAAATATTTAATTGATTAAGTAATGAGATATTTAAAAAAAGTGTTTAAGTTTTAAATGGAGAGTTCCATTTAAAACTTAAACACTTTTTGTGTTAAAATTAACTTAATATCATACTTATGTAAAATTGTTTTAAATACGTACTAGCCCTGGTTAAGTATGATGTATGTCTATTCTAGGACATCTCTAGAAGCTTTTGAGTAAAACTGTTTAAAAATTATATTTACCAAGAAATATACCTGAAATCATGACAAAAATAGTGTAAAAAAATATACAAACTAGACACTTGTACTAGTTTTTTGATGTGAATAACTGGAAACTTTACATTAACTATCATCATACTTTAAATTCTATAAACCCATGACCATATACTGATCATTCAATTGTATACGAATGTCGGACATAATATATTAATGCCCTGTGGATCAATTAATACAATTTAAAAAAAGTTACCAAAACGAAAATGGTTTACTTTGTTTTAGTGTGTCTATGCCAGAGCCCCATTACGTAGGTTATAGACGATAGTAAGTCATTTCAAGTTTTTGCTATATTGCAACACTGCAACACCTACTTTAATCTAATATTTTACTGATATAAACGTAAAAGTGTCGGAATGGATGGATGCCTGTTAGTCTTTAACATACATATAACACACACACTTTGCACACATATAAATAGATTTCAAGAACAGTTTTTTCCGTGACAAAGCCTCATCCCCACCCGGTGGCAAAAACAAGTAACTCTAAAACGGTACTTTGAAGAAAAACATAAAATACATTTTTTACCCGGTTTTTACTTCCGAATTTTAGGGGCCAATAAACGCTGACGACCTTGTACGAGTAACAACCTCGAACACGCGATATTAAATAACACGTAATTCAGTCAGAATCGCAATCATCTCAGAAAAGGACTACAACCCCAGAACAAACTAACATCGAAGATACAGGCTCGGCCTAATTTTGACGTTAGCGTTCATTGTTTTTCTTGTATACATATTGTTTATTATATTATAGTTTAAGAAATTGTATGTAATAATCTGTTTGATATGTAATCAACTAACCAATAAAGTCGTTATATATTAAAAAGAAAAAGGCCTCTCAAAAGTAAATTTAAAACATTGGAAAACAAAATTTAGTTGAGTTTAAACAAAATCCACGTGATATAATTTTAAAAGAATTTTTAAAACGAAATTCATTATATAAGATGTTATGAATACATTCTAAAATATTCACATATGAATATGTTAAGCAAACGTTCCACTTTAATTATATTATAAATAAACGTTACGTTTTCTAAATCTTCCCATCTTTTAATGATTCCTAGCTGACGCGACACAAAATATTTTGGAAAAATTCTACACACACATTGCGCACATAAAACCCTTCCTCATTCTCTTAATAATATTTAACAAAGTATGTCCAGTGGTTCTCGACGTTTGCGCTTATCAACACCTTGAACCGATTTTTCTATTCTATCTACCTATTTATTTTTATTTACATATATATGTACGCGTACGCTCACACCTGTATCTGTGTATGATAAGTGTGAGTGTCAGTCAGTGGAATAGATATATAATTATATAATATAATAGATATAATAATGCAATGTGAATAATCTATAAGGGAGAATTGTAAAATAATGTATCGAGCTACAGCTATATAAAAGCTACAGGAGCAATATTTATTTAATCTAAGTGCAACAAAATCGCTCAACTAATACGTATACCTTCATAACAATTAAAAAATAAATTATTTCTGTAAGAAGTCAATAAAATCTCGGAATTCAATTACAGAGAGTAACAAAGAGTCCCTCCCGTTTTAATAATTAGATACTTTAACTATCTAGGTATTTATTTACACTCGTTTTCATAGGAATGCTTCTCACCGCAGCTTTCTTGCGAGTGTCTCGTTGAGCGAGACGACGTCGTTAGAAAATATCGCACCAATTATAGTTAGGTTTCATTCCATAAACCGGATAGATATATTAGCGTTATTATTCGATATATAAGCCCGACAAACTACTAGAATATAATAAAAGTGTTTGTAATATTATTATTTCTATAGCATATTGCACTATCCGCTTCTAAAACATTTTAAGAGTTGTGCCGTTTTATTCAATTCGTATTAAACACTACACACGGAGGACCAAGTGCTAAGTCGCACATTGGGAAAGCCGATGTCACAGTAGGCTACAGTTGGCTAATTAATTAATTGATTACTTGAAGCATTTAGCAGTAGTTATCTACCTACTACATAATAACTCGCACAACTGGTCTCCCTATTCCTACTAATAAACTTTCTCACTTACTGTAGACTGTGACCCCCTTAAGTACACAACCTACCTTGTCATCGACACTCTTGCTACTATCCAGTGCCACGCAACATGAGATATGCAGTAAAAAAAACTATGGTGAATATAAATGAAGTCTAAAGTCGGAGCGGTCTGGAAACTTCAGGCCTCTCAGCTTTTAACTTCGTTGTTCTCTGTTTAGCTCAAAGACATGTGTGACATGAATCATTATGTACTTGTTAAAAAACTAATAAAAAAAACTATAAAGTAATAAACATTAAACTGTACCAATAGAGATATTTTAAGATTGAGAAATTAATTTAAAATAGTTGTTTTGAACGTTTATGTACATAAGTGATTAGGTAATTTTATATATTATGGTCTGATTTAATGAATTTTCTTAGTATGTATTTGAATATAGAATAGTGTGCATGCACTGATTCATAATAGAAAATTTCCCAGCTTAATCCATTTTTTCTTACACGATTTGGCAAGGAAAATATATAACTATCAAGTAATATTTCATTTCCAAGTAATATTTCCTTTTACCGAAATTGATCACGGACCAGTCTCGGTTTGTTGTTGGTATCGGCAATTTTTTTATATATTTTTTTTTATTCCGATAAACGGAACTGTAAATAATTGCAAAATCAACGGTTTTACTTGTGATTTCCAGTGACCCTAGAACAAAAAACAATACTATGGCGGTTGTGTTACTTAACTGTACTCTTAACAGCCCAAAACAGATTTAAATGTAAAAGAAAGTTTATGAAGTTTGGTTGGCCTTGTGGTTGACGGTGGAGTAAAATAGGGCCACCCCCATCTTTTCCCGACGTTGTCGTAAAAGGCGACTAAGGGATCGGACTGTTTTCTATCAGACAGTACAGTCATACAGTGTCCGGTTGACGACAATTGGCTTGCCCGCTATTACGCTAGTGGGACCAAATTCAAGTTGGCAGAATGTGAGTGTTTAATACACCTTTGCCAACCACTTAGGGGATACAAACGTGAGCGTATTTATGTGTATGTATGTCTGTTATGTAGTTTTCATTTTATTAGGTACTACAGCCGCTTAATTTTCCAAATAACAAAACATTTGTTCTCTTCTTACTCATTTAATAAAAAACATATGGTACAGTGACAAACGCTTAATATATGGCCAAAACGTCAAAAACTGCTTGCACTTTTACTTTCATATAAACCGGTTCTTAGTTCGCACCTGTCTTAGCAAAACAACGATAATGTAAATTTTCCACTATATGCAGCGTTCTGGCTTTATTTTACTTTGCTATAAATTGAATTCTACTGTGTCACCTCAGCCTCCTTAATCTCAGAAAAAATTATTGAATAAGTACAAACTTTGCTGAGTTCTTACACTGTTTATTACAATATATGTATATATACATATATAAGTAGATTATACATAGACAAAAACGGTTACTATAGTCTGCGACATATTTTGATGTTCAGAAACGATTGTGTTGCGTAAAATTGAAAAACCTATCCGTTGCTTCATCAGGTATCATTCGTTACAATATTTTGTGAAATTCCCATCACGAAGTAAAGTTTAAACCAAAAACCTTGTATCTGTTTGTACTGATCACGTTCACACAAAATCGTGACGTAACAGCCGTATCGCGTGCATGTCGCGGTCAGGGATTTAAAAACAAAGCGATTTTGCTAAATAATAATAATGATAATAATAATTTCTTTCTCTACCACAAAGGCACCATAAGGTCTATGGTTGTCAATACTATTCATATACATATTCAATATACGTCAATGAGCTGTAAATTTTTACCCCATATTCATACATACCTAAATTTTAAATCGAATCGAATAAACAAGTGTTTGTCTTGTTAACTGCATACTGCAAATACATTCAGTGGACTTTAATGAACTTGCAGACTATATTAACGAAGGAGCCTAAAAGTGACTAACGGAGAAAAATAATTATGCTTTAAACTCAACCTTATGCGACGAAACAGTTACATGGTAAAACTAAACGCAACATTACTTGTTGTGTGTCGAACGAACTTCATTTCGCTTTCGACCAGTTGGGTATATTCAAACATTGCCATGTACATGGATACGACTGGAAATCGTATATATTTATTGTATGGCAGTAATAAATAAATAAATAAATAATATATGTATATATAAAGAAGCAATAATAAATAAAAAAAAATATAAAAATAAAGTTCAGGTGTTCATTTTTAATTTACTTTCTAAAGAAATTCTATAGAAACTTAACCTTATTACCAACGTTAGGTTAGACATTTGAATTATAGTATTGTGTAAAAGTATTCGTCGTGTATTATTTTAACTTTTGGTCCATCTAATATTGTTTACAGTAGCGTTGGTAGAATCTGTAATTTTTAAAGGCAACACTGAAGTTGTCAACGTCTGTCGTCCATTTTGTGCTTTTGACAAATGTTTCACGTGTTAATGAAACGATGTTTTCTTGATATTTTGTCAATATGGCTATGTTAGCAGCACCCCGTCGTAAACAAAAAGTAATCAATTTGCGTGCTAAAAACAACGCTTGGAGCAATGATTCCAGTAAATTCGGTCAGCGAATGTTAGAAAAGATGGGGTGGAGTGAAGGTAAGGGGTTAGGAGCTAAAGAAAATGGTATTGTGGAGCATGTAGTAGCTAAATACAAGAATGATGATAAAGGACTCGGTTTTGAAGACAGAAACGACCAGTGGACTAAGCATGAAGATGATTTTAATTCGTTACTAGCCAATTTGTCCAATGGTGAGTATGTAGATTACTTTAAATACTTTATAAAATATGAATTGTATTTTGTAACTAGATGTAATTGATGTTTTTTTAAAACTTATTTCATATACTATTATAATTAATAGTTTATTATATACTGATATTATAACATAAATACATATAGGCTGTTTGACTATTTCCAACAAGTTAGTAGTTTCCAACAACAGAGCTTGCATTTGCTTGCATTTTTATATCAGTGATAATAATAATTATTATGGTTTCAGGTGATAATAATGATGAAAAGCTTCACAGTGGTGTATCTCTTGAGATCAAATCAAAGAAAAGTAAGGCTCGTGTGCACTATCACAAGTTTACTCGAGGGAAAGACCTTACTCGCTATAGTGAAAGGGATTTAGCAAATATCTTTGGTAAAAAAAGTTTGAAAAAAGAAGATAAACAAGAAGAAATTGTACAAGAAGAAGTTAAAAATACAGAGCAAGTGTTTACAGAGAAAGGCAGCATGGTGGATTATTTTAAAAGCAAATTGGCATGTTTTAAGTCAAATAACAGTTATAATATGAAGTTTGATAGCAAAAATGATGAAGATAGGACAGATTGTGCCTTCACAGGATTTTCTGGCACTGGTGTTGAAAAAGGTGAGACTGGAAATGTACAAGAATTTAGTTTTCAGGGATTTGCATATAATAATTCAAATGATAGCAAAAAAGAAAATTCTATAGATGTTAAAAATGTAAAGAAGAGTAAGAAAAAGAAAAGGAAGCATAAAAATTCAGATGATGAGCCACCACTTGATGATGTACGAAATGAGGAACATGAAAATAACAGCATCAGTCAGAATATTAGTGAAATTGTGATAGAGAAAGTAAAAAAGCTAAAAAAGAAAAAGAAATTAAAGAACCCTGAGGAGCCGGAGCCTCTGTACCACAGTGATATTGAGAAATCCAACAAGCTAACATCAGTTGTTGATGGACACACCACTGATGATTTTATGCCCAAAAAGAAAAAGAAAAGGAAAAACAAGGATATTGTTAATGAATAAACTTATTCACATTCATAATTAATTTTGTGTTATTTTATTCTAAGACTGTATCATATCATCATATATCAATCAGTATTGTGGAATCTCTTATTGAAATTTTACAAGCAATTTGAAATTTGTTATTATGTTTAATTTGGATTTTGCATATGGGATTTATAAAATATCAAAAATATGTGGATGGATGACTGATACAAAATCCTTTTTGTATTACACAACACACAATTTACAAATAAACTACATAGTACTCTGACAGCTATTTAGACCACTCAATAGAAACCAATAAAGTTAGATTAAATAATGTATTGTGGGATTGTTTCCGAGGATTAGGAGACAGACAACAGATCATTTATTTATAATATTTTTTAGATGCTTAATAGTTAGATTCAATAATATGCTTTCCACTCACTTCATGAAGTTGTCAGCTAAAATTTACCATAACATGAATTTAGGACACTTAGCTATATCATTACTTCCTTAGCCTCATCACATATTAAGGATCTCCATCATTTAAAAGGTTTATTGGTTCCTTTGTATGTATGTAAATTGTTCTTTAAGTAAGTAATTTATCCATTTTATTTTTCCTAAAAAAAATATATCGAAATGGTATAGGTATGCTACCATTATTAACAAGTAACTCAATAAAATTTTTTTTAGTAATCCATACATTTAGAGATATTGGTTCTACATTTCCAATACCTTAGTGCTAAACTTGATTCTTAAACCTTCAAATGTATTAGAACCAGAAGGAAGTATTTATTTATTATAATAATGTGCATAATAAAATAAAGGTAGGTATTTTTTGTAATGTGACAAAAACAAACCTTTGCCACCAGAAAACCTTTCCTCTTACCTCAATACAGCTGTGCATACAGGTAGAAACTTGTCAAATCACTTTAAAATGTATGTTTGGCTCCAATTTTGTTACAAATCTGATTCCAATCCAAGCCTTCAGTTGACATGTCTTAAAAAGTTATAAAAGTCCTACTATGACTAGTTTATTCAATAATTTATAAAGGGAATCAGTAGTCTAACATTATTAAGTAATTTCGTTTAAATTATTTTTGTTAGTGTTATGTAAGTTTATATTATTATAGTCGAAGTGGATAGATTTATAAAATCCCAGTAATTATATAGTCGATTATAGGCGAGTCTCGAGTAATCAAGACGAATACTCAAAATGGCGGCGCTGTGTGCGTCAGTAAAACTGTCAATGTCAAACGGTGTAGGAGTATTTTGCTTCCACGTGTTTTGTATAAAATGTAGAATATCGTAAATATTTTGTGCTTTCAAACAAATCAACTACTCATTGTGTTCATAAAAAGTTAATTTTAAATTTTATAAATGATGGTTGTTCATGAAGACAGTGAGAAACCAACCGAAATAAATGTGATTAGAAAACCACTTTTGGAACAGAAATCATATGTTATTGTAAAAAACCATGTAAAAGAACTACCAAACACTCTGCAAAACACATTTAACAATTTAATCCATAATGATGAAAAATCTGAAGAAAGTACGGAAAGTCAAGAAAAAATTAAAAAAATAGAAAACTCTGTGATAAGCAGAAGAAATATGAAGATATACCAACAACATCTAGTGAAAGTGATAATGTTACTCAAAGTGCTACAGAAATAGATTCTAGTGACTTAAATGAACTGAAAACTGTGTACATGAAGTGCAAAGAGGTTATGAAAAGAATTAAAACGAAATATGGACACTTGTTAAATTTGGACAGGGAGGAGGGGTCTCATAGATGTAATTTGAAAAGAAAACAATACTCTGAAACCTATGAGGACGAATGTAACTGTAAAGCTAAGAAGAAAATAGTGTTTGATGATGAAGGGCGACAATCAACAGTAGATATATTTGATAAGCATATTTGTGTTAAAAAAATAAAGAATTTGCCAAGTGCACCACATATAACCAGGAATATTGCAGTAGAGTTTCAAGATGCTGAGTTAGGACTACCAGAAAATTTGCAGGAATTAAGAGATATGCTATATGATGATGACATAGAAGACACTTACCGGAACAAAATTTTAGACAAAATGAAGTTACTCAAAGAAGAGTATAGCAATGATATAAAGTTTAACAAACATATCTTGGTTGAAAAATTGAAATCTAATCCTGAGGAGGTGTTAAATTTTAAGGGCACTAATTTATCTACATTACCAGGATATTCTTAGTATCATGATGTACTGTTTTTATGATGAAAGTAGGTAGATATGATAATCATTTAAATTAAACTTTTATTTCATAATTTTGGTTTTATTTACTTGTTACCTCATTGTGCAGGAAACAGGATTACATTTAATGAGTATAAGTATATTATGTTTCTTTGTAACACTTAAAGGATTGATATATTTCAAAATGTAAAGTATTATTTCAACAGTTGAAATGACATTTTGAGATAATATCAGCATTAAAATTAAGTAAGTTATATAGTTATGTTTTATATTTTTTGATGACATAACTTGTTAGATAAGTGATTGAAAGATAGTGGTAAACCTTTTACCTGAAATAAATCTAATAAACTTTAAAATTTGACAACAATACAAAAATTTGATTAATTGTTGTTTATTTAGTTATTATTTATTATTATTATATATAAAGGCTATAATAAATATATTTATTGTGGTTCTCGGTGGAGTAGAATAGAGCATCCCCATTTCTTCTGGTGGGTTTTGTAAAAAGTGACTAAGACATTAACTTTACTGAAAACTTACAGCTAGTGTGAACATTAAAAATAACTATTTTAAAACGGCCAATTAAAAGTTTTCATATGTAAATTTTGAATAAACTCATATAGGACATTATAGGTGTCAGTAAACAGTATACTAAGTAAAAAGAAGAATAAAATAAGGGTAGTAAATAATGAAAATCAGTTTTGATATTTTCAATGTTGAGGCTCCACATTATCAAAGAAATTATAGCTTAGAATTGTTTTTAATTGGTCCGCGCTGAGATCCTTATGTCACTTGATACAAATTAAACATTCCACATACTCTAAACAAGTAGGAGTTACGTCTATAATTACAGGTTTTCCTCTGTATATACAGTAAGTCCCATCTCTTTAGATTTACTGACGATATGCGCAATTTAATTGACTAAGTAGTTCATAACAGTCTATAGAATTTTTCCCAAGTTTGAATCAAAAGGTAAAATGAGCTATTTTGACCTATGTTCGTACAATGGGAGTATGTGGAATTTTCTACATCGACTCAGATATTGGAAAAGAAAGTACCAGACCTGAACCTGATGTATTTAGCAATTTTCTTTGAATGGCTTAATTCAGTCTATGTAGATATTATAAGCCGGATTCCACATCTGTAAAGAGTATTCGAGGTGACTGCTAACAAAAGAACAACAAAGGATTTTTATTGTTTTGACTTTTTTTAATTCAGCTGATATGCTCAAAAGGAATCCTAATGCTTGGAAACTTTGTTAATAATTGTGTCAATATGGTCTTTAAACAAAAGTTTGGAATCAAAAACGGCACCTAGGTCCCTAATTGAATCCACTCGAGTTAAGGAAGTATTCGCTAGGGTAGAATCAAAATAAATTGGACTCATTTTGCGTGTAAAGCTGCAAAGGTATCCTTATCCGTATATTGTTATCCTTACAATAATTTTAGAAACAGTCAAGATTGTATATTGTAAGCATCCTGTAAGTTTCTAATTTGGCATATTATTTTCATATCATCTGCAAATAAAAGTATTTTAGAATAGTGAAAACATAGGAAATATCGTTAACGAAAATATTGAACAATAAAGGACCGAACAGACAACCCCGTATATAGAATATAGTCATAAAGTGCCCGATTGAAGGCAATATGCTTGCTCCCTGTTATGTTAGTCTGACCAAATGCTTATTGGCAATATATGGGTGTTTAATACACCTCTGCTTACCCCTCAGGGGATACAAGCGTGATACGAAATGTATGTAATTTTAAATGTAAGAATACAATTTTCAACGAAATAAATGATTGTCAGCTATATGCTGATAGTAATATGTAATCAGTGTGATACATAGATATATAGTACATCTGTGTTATACTCACAATAAGTGTAAAGGCTATTAATAGATATGGAACATATGCCTATTATTGTACATTTTGTGTGCATACATTAATAGTAGAATAGTAGTACTGTACTATTCTACTATTAATGTAATTGAAACCCCTAGCAACCTACCCTATAATCATAAGTTTCAAATATGGATAATGATATAATCTATTAAAATAATAGTTGAGATTTTTTTGCAAATTAGTATTGGTTATATATCTATTTGTTTATATTGATTCTATACTATAGGTGTTCTTTGTGTCTGTCACTTCAGTTTTAAAAGTCGCAATACAGGAATTATTCCTTGTGTGGGAGTTGTCGTTTTCTGATGATATTTTTTTCATATAAAACTTGTTTAAAAAAAAAACAATAAGAAGCATGGCTTATAAGCATGTGATCAGCCTATAAATACATTGACAATATGGTCCGTTAAATCCTTTAGTGTCCTTCAAAAGTGGGTCAGGTGACGCTACCGTAACGGTGACGTTAGGACAGTGTCTCATTAGTAGATTTAATGGGAAGGAAAAGAATAACCTTCTTTCTCGCTCTAAAGAAGGGCACGTATGCCACGTATTCGTGTTATTACTCTAATCTACACATCTACCAACCCAATTAACAAAATACTTCACAGGCTCAGTGTTCAGCTAACTGTTTAAATTCTTTGCCCTGTAACATAACATTAGATACGTACGCTAATTCCAATTTTAATTTAGAGAAATGTACTCTCAACTCTTTGGCGTCCTTCTTCCTAATTGCATACTATGTAGATATATTTGAACGCGTTAACTATTTTTGTCCGTCCTATAGCACATGCTTTCATTTGATATTCAATAATAGATTGTCCATAGGCATTGCGACGCATCATAATGAAGGTATTTATTAATATACGGAAAATGATAGCCTATAATTTTGATCCTTAGCTAACAGTAATAAGAGCTAAATAACTCAAGTGTCTAATAGCGTTACTGACTGCGGTGTGGATAGAATGTCCATTGTTTCTTGTTGCAGCAGTCCAGAGTACAGTTTTTTTACTCAGTATTGTACCTTTCATCTTAGTAATAAAGTTCATGTTGGTTTTTGTTAACATTTATGACATTTGTAGTTTTTGTAACATTGGTAGGTATACGAATCGTTGGCTGAATAATGATCTGGAACGGTTGCATGCCTACTGCTTACTGTGAACTCGACAGTCCATAGCTTTATGAATTACAATTTCACATGAATTTTATTTAAGGTGTCACGTAATATATCGGGAATAATATTATGATCGGCATTTGATATACTACCTATTATATTAGTCCAGTAAACAAGCTCTAACATATGTTAAAACTTGTTCTAGCTTCTAAAAATATGGGCGATAGCTCTTTCGATTGGGAACGATGTCTAGAAACATAGAATATTAAATGTAGGGTTCGCACTACTATTATTATATGGTAATATATACATGTATAGGTTTATCTTTAGTCATATGTAGGTACAGACTGAAATCTACGACCCCCGGTACCTTTCATACCTAGACATTGCAATAATTTTGATGGTAAAGTAGGCCCAAATAGACATTGCTGTTCAAATTGATTGAAAGCTTTGAAGCATTTGAGTACAGTAAATACACCTACTTAGTTTAACTTTATGGGTGATAGAACATACCAGTTTTCTAGTTTTTTTTTGTTTTATAATCTATCGTGGCCTATTACAAAAATCTTATCCTACTATTCAATAGCTATAATTCAGTAGTGGTGGGTGTCAAGTAAAATAAAAAGTACATAATCACCTAAGGGTGGAAAAGTACCTGATGACCATAATAAAATAGCTTTCTTTTCTATTTATATTTTTAAATTAAAACAAATAGAACGAACCCGCAGTTGCTATCATGTATCGTAATACAGTTGTTTGTCTTAGTGCAATAAAAAAGAGCTTGAATTTCCAGCTGCTTATCATTCCGCTCAAGTGGTAGCCGCCTCTTTGAATGAAAGGAGGTGAATACCTTGTTATTACTAAATATCTCTGGCGTGAAACAGGCTCTCTATTCTGGCTGATTCGACACATTTCTGTGCGTGCATTTATTTTCAAGTTCACTTACACTCATAAACCCACTATTCTTATAAGGTTAATTATTTAAAAATCTTGTTATAAAAAAGTTGGAAAAGTTAGATTTTAATTGTTATGAAACTTTCGAGACTTAATACGTTAATATCCTCAAAATATCGGGTAAACAGAAAAGGTATTGTAAAATGAGGTTGCCGTTCCGTTCTGCAATATAATTAAGCTCACAAATTGATCTTATGGTTTTGCAGGTCTAATGGAATGTGTTGAGGAAGGGTAGATGTTTGTATCTATAGTAATTATAACTGCATTCATGCAGTAGTGCTATGATGACAATTTCTACACTATCCAATTGTTTGACGTATATTATCTACCAAGCGAGTCTTAGTGTACAACCAATACAACTTGAAACAAGTAATTTAATTTGAAGCCAAACAATTTATAACCGTTTATATTTTAAAAAAGAACAACATTCAATGTTTGGTCAATACTTTCTTTACCGCACGATCGTCAGATACGCGGCTGTGTACCTACTAACTTATATGTAAACAAAACCTTAATATGCGTAGCAGTCCACCTTTTTCTTGTTAGGAAAACGCGTGCTAGTTACCGATATTAACACGAATAGAGTTAGTTTAATTCTGTGTTATAAAGTATTTAGTGCCTTCCAAGTTCGATACGAGAAGGCTGTTCTGTAATCTCATAAGGCGCGAGACGGCGTCATCGGTGGACGCCTACGATACAGCCTTCCTTAGAATCGAATTTGAAATTCAAAGATCGCTTCGTTTTTTTTTATTGTTATTATAATGTTTTTTTTTTAATAATAGTGCTGTGAATATAAATGTATCGGATTAGTGAAGTGACGAATTTATGTTAAATGTTTAGTGACATATGAGTGTGCTAAGCAACTTTAATATACTTAGATAGCGTCACAATGAAGTTGGATAACTTAGGATTTGCGAAATTACAGGTATGAGAATGCTCTACTATTTATTTTTGTATCAATTGAGATTAATCTAATAATTTTATGGCAGATTAAGAAAAAAAAATGCCACTGGTTAGATATGTTAACGGATCAAATATTGTAATCTACGCACCTACTTCCTACAAAGATAGGCTTTACTTGCATATATGTAATTGCATTGCGTGGGTGAAATTACTATGCTCGAAGGATTTTGTTTGATTATATCTCACATTCTAAGGGTGTCATTAAATTGCGCTTAATTGCATTTGCAACGCTACACGTGTTCTATTGTTAGTAATTGTAAAGAAAGTATCAAAAACTCAAGAAGGCTTTTAGGTCATTTCATGCTAAATTCTAAAGTAAATTTTACATACGTCTGTCTAGCTTTTTTCATATTTTTTTAAATATTCTAATTACTTGTGAATTCTCCGATTTATATTTTCTTTACCAATACTTCTATCAGCTTTTAACACGAAATGTAATTTTCGTTGTAACTCTCGATTTTATCTGTTACACTGTTACACCAATCGCCATGTTTATCCTTACAGAAAAACAACATGGTAACTAATTCTAGACTATTCGTAGGTACTTCATTATTCATAACAAAGAATTAAACAATATTGTTACACGACAAGTGTGAAAAATGAGTGAAATGTTCTTGTTCAGTTTCGATGTAGAGAGTTGTTTAAAGCCTCTTTGGTGTCTGCTTACAATTTTATTTACATTCGAAAATAGAATAGAAATTTAAATGACTGTAATTATTGATTCTGTTTTTTAAATTTAAAGTTGTAGACTAAAATGTACACTATAAAATGTACGTCATTTGAATAATGTATAATTATTGTGACAGTGGTAATTGCTCATATAATGTCTGGTAGTTCCAATTTGTGTTAACAATTACTACGCAAATTAAATAATTTACCATATAGAGGAATACATAATAAAATAAGCTTTTTTTATACACCTATACAAGGTTTTATAACAATTCTTGTTGATTTAAGTATTAATTATAGCCTGAGATGCGACTTTTATAAGTAAACTGGGAATTTTTACATTTAAGACGGACGTTTAAATGAGAATAAAACAAAAAAAAAGGTATAACTTTCATCAAACCCACATCCCTTCAACACCTTTTTATCGTACGAGTTATTTAGGTTAACAGTGATAAGATCTTGTGGCGAGGTTAAAAGAAAAAGATTATGATGTTTAGTGTTATGTTATGTTGTTTAATTATATGTAATAAATATGTAATTGTTATGTTGTTAATACTGTTCTATATCACCTTAATATGTTGTTATGTAAAAAAAAAATTACATCTAAACATATCTACTGCCTCGTTGGTCTAGCGGTTAGCACAAACAGCAATTCCCGGGTCGAGCCAAAAAGTGCTATTGAGTTCTAATAAGAAATTTATAAGCTCTGCCCAGAGGGTGGAAGTTGGTCTTAAAAGCCCGTCCCTCGGAGAGCAGTCATTAACACGATGTTGGGAAGTCAGTGCCCTCTAATATACTGACTCGTCCAACTATCGAATTCAGTTAGCCCTCAGGGTTGCGGAGGTCAGACAACAGTCGCTCCGTTGGTAAACTGATATTCAGGCAATAACTGGTTGTACTAGAAGCCAACTCCAATAGACATAGGAATAATAGGGCTAGGAAGTAGATATTTACACATATATATATATATATATATATATATATATATATATATATATACATACATGTATTTAAACGCTCACGTCTTCTCATCCCTTTATCTGTAAGAAGGTGTATACACCTATATTTCGGAAATTAGAATTTATTCCCACTAATCTAACAGGGCGCAAACCTATTGCCCTCAACCAGGCACTGTATGACTGTCTAATAGATAACCTCCTGATGGGTTCGCTCTATTCTACTCCACGGAGAAACAGACAGCATTTATAGATTATTAAAAAAAATCTAAACAGAAAAATTACCCAATTGTAAGCCATATCGAATATGAAAGGTTAAACCGTAAAATAGTAGCTAATCTTACTGTAATAAATAACTTTATGAACTGAAATGAGGGGTACATTTTTATTTAATTATATAGTCTTGACTGCATATTCCGGAACAAAATGAATCCAGACGTTTAATATGCTTAATGGAGGCAAGTCTATCGTCGTCCTCCCCTCAACTCACGTCCTTAAACATAGTTTTGCCAAATAAAAAAAACAACACCATGATAAGATGTACACAGCAAAGCACTCCGGTGCCGGTTAATTTTGAGTTTTTTTTTCTGTATATCCGAATACGTGTTTCATTACATAGGATTAAAATAAATATAATTTGATATATTATCGAGAATTGCATTGCAGCGTTAGTAGTGCACAACAAATATTATATGACACTCTTTTTATATCAATCTTAAATAGTTGACTTTTAGGGAAATATTTTACATCAACATATTAAAAAACTTGCCAAAATTTAACTAAATGTTATGTTATTGAGCTTCATTCTACATTTCTGGTCACAACTATTAAAGCCAAGTTGAGCCAATTTATTAAAATTATGTTCGTTTTACATGATTTGCCGAACTTTTCGCATTGCAGTTAATCTTACATATCTTATTAGTATATCCTGTGTTCAAATTCTACCAATAGTTTTATTCAAATCATGTTGTAAGTAAAGGCTAAGTTCCGGTTAAGCAAGTGAGTCACCCGTGTAATCTATCCTTCACTAGAGTCAAATGTTTTTATTACAGTTGACATTTGATAAATGATGTCATAATGATAAAATGTTATCTGAGTAAAGTGAAGTATTGATAATTGGAAGGAAAATTTAACACAAAATATTGAAAGCTTATAAGCATAATAAAGATTATAAGCTTTTTTTAAAGACAAATTAGTGTAGTGGACTATATGATATATGTATATATGTAAGTGTAAATAATAACTGACTAAGCTTGAAGCTTGTGTGAGTAAAATTCGAAACTGTAAACTGTTAATTCGCTATTTCTCTATGCTTTTCTGTATAAAGTGAACATACCGTGATAAGGTTCGATATGTGATGAACTTTTAATTCCCTATTTTTACTGCTAAGTCTCAGTACAAGCGTGTCGTCTTGGTTGGACTTTCTTGTTTTGACTTGTTTCTAGTTGACTTAATTGTTATTTTATTTCCCTGTTAAGTCATTATCTAACTTGTCCTGTTTTGCCCTGGTTAAATCTAAATTTGCGGCTTACATGACTGTAAGCCGCAAATTCGTAGAAAGTCTTGTTAATCTTTTCCTTTGTCCGAGCTTAGATATTAGTTTGCTGTATTTGCATCATGGCCAACTTAGTTACATAAAAAATCTTTAATACTATGTGGTAGTCTTAAAAAAAGGCTGATGTGCAAATGGACAACACACATCAGGACCGATAGTGGTTTGAGTAAACGGGTCCCGGAGATCTGAGACTGACGGCGAATCGGTAAAAGGGAAGTGGAACGCCCCAGCCAGTGATGGCGCAAGGAAGCGCATATTAGAAGAGACCTATATCCAAATTTGGAATGCTAGAGACTGATGGATTGATGAGGTGTAAGAGTTACTATTTTTATTGTATGCTTAGTAATAGGTACGTGTTTATATAAAAAAAACAAAATATTTACTATTGTATAAATAACAATGCTGTGTCAGGTCGAATGTACGGAATGTCATTGTAATAATGTAAATTGGCTTGTAAATCAATTGTAAACATGACATTTGTAAACAAGAGAGCTTACGCCTGTATTTACAAACAATACTCATCTAAGTATTCTACTTAGAACCCCTTTTGTTTACAGCTTCACCATATTATGTATTAAAACCTATGCGCGCGTCCGCATCTCCTATTAGTGTTCATAAACAGTGTTAGACAACTAGTCGAGTGAAGCCACTTGTAGTCGCTAAATTGTGTGTGTAGTCGTGTAGTCGATAGTCTAGGGATCGGTTATGTAAACCCTCAACTGACTGAACAAAGAATACCTGACAATGATTTTTATGTACAGTAATATGAAATTTAAAATTCACTGTATAAGTTCCATTGTACCTGAAATTATATTACTTTAATTGTTTATTAAACGGGTTTATAGCGGTAGATTATCTTTTCAATTTGCAACGGAATCATGTTTTCAAACAACTAGAAATATTTTATTTAAATACCCTACTATTATCACACAACCAGGTCCACAACGACTCATAGCGATAGCTGACGCTCCTTTCAGTTGCTAGCGATCTCTAGACCATCACTACACATAAAATATTAGCTACTTGAAGCCACCATCCAAAATGCGACGCTGCCTAATGGACCATGCGGTTAGTAGCTATCTGCGAGCTTAGTTGAGTTATCGTTGACGTTGTGCCGTACACCTCGTTATAGATGAGGTAGCATTTCATTTAGGTAACGTATCCTAAACACCTATTGAAAACCTCCTAGCACCTCGACAAGGACATATTAGTCTCTTCTTATTTCTTGACGCACACTTTTATTATCTCACATGTAACTACTAACTATGGTATGTAAACAAATCTTAAAAATTGAATGTAACTTCAAAGTCTCGTACCTATTTGAAACTATTTGTAAAAATATTTGTAATACCTCGAAAATACCGATTATATGTAAATTTGATTCTATCGAGTGTATTTATTATTATAATTTTCTTTGCTTAGTAAACCCGTCGAGTTTGGGCTCTGTTGATTTGTTTTAATACTTGAAATACTGATATTGAATACTTTAATGATTCAAAAGTCGGTGAGACAGCGTGTGTTATAGTTATAGTTTAAAAAAAAATTAGTAGTTTAATTTTATGCCCGTCTAATATCAGTACAAAGATTAACTGCCAAACAAATTCTCTACCCGTCTACAAAGGTGATACTTCCTGACATTAAAGAAATAAATGAGAATCAATAAATTTTCCTATTTCATTAAAATAGGAAAAGTTGGCGATAAAGAATTTGTTGTTCCTTTAAAACTATTTAATTATCGTGTACAAAGACTAGATTGTCAGTGTAGTGATTGTATTGAAGACGAACGAATAATGAAGCTTTCGAGCGTCAGATGTTTATTTTATGAGTTTGTTTTTAAATGTCAATTGTGCGATTCATTCAAAATAAAATATGCATTTGTTATATAAAGATAAGTATAAAGGAGCTATGGTGCAAATACTAATCACGAAATACTTATTATATAATATCAACAAAATACTTCAAATGTTCGTACTGCGTAGGCGCATGTCCGCAGGCGTAACAGTTTGACCTATAGTTGCCTAATAAAATTGTATAAAATTATCCGTAAAAGGGCAAAATTTTGGGGACTCGTCTTGTTTATTTATAATATGTTGAAAATTTTTGTTGAAATAAAAACAAACTCGTGGAGACATTTTTATTAAGAAAAGTTTTCTTTCCATTCTGCGATTTGTACTACATAGTTGATTGTGAAATCCAATCGTAGTCTGGTTAAGTGTATATCTAAAAATTTGGTACCTTCTTCTTGGTGTTATACATAGTATACTTATTTAAGTAACGTAAGTTTAACGTTTATATCTCTGTGTCTGTCCCTCTCGGTTTTAGATAGATAGTTAGGTATATACTTACAAATTGTACGAAGTGTAGTTATTTTTTTTTTATGCGATAGGGGGCAAACGAGCAGACTGGTCACCTGATGGGAAGTGACTACCGCGTAATAACACGTAACTCTTAGAAACCACATTGTGTACCTACTATATGTCTATAATTGATAACAATTATATTTACTTTCACGTTTTAAAACAAAATAGAAAGCTGCACTTTAACGTGGTAAATGTTTTTTGTCTAAAATATTGGAAACTCAAATTTGTGCCCTTTTTCAAGAGAAAGCGCATTCTAAACATGAAGGAATGTATGTTTAAATACTTTGTACCACCGACCAATTGCAAAATTTGTTCGCTACTTTAGTAGCATAACGGGGAATCAAGGTATGTCATAGGGTACAGCTGGGTTGCCAATGAACCTTCTCTTTGTTCTTCTTAATAAAATCCCAAAAAGTCCCCAACGATCCTTGTGCAGCTAAAAGAGTCAAAATATCACTGTCACTGTTAAAAATTTAAAACCTTGCATGCGTTTTATTGTAAGTATGTATTCTACATACATACATATGTTTGTACAAACAAAGAACTACCTATCTATCTATAAAAAACTTGTATTTATAGGCAGACCAAGCGTTACAGGCTGGTTAATGTTTAAAAAGGGTTTCATTCGTGAGACATTTGTCAGATATTCTGAACAAGTTGAAACTGGCTTTTACATGTCCTAACATGTTTCACACTATTCGAATCACTCCTGGGCTACATCCGTCTGAGACTCCTTTAGTAATAATAATTACTGACCCAAGCTGATCAGTTGCATTTAGACTTAGAGCTAGTAATGAATGCAACTTTTGTAGCTACTTTTGTTATAACTTGATATGCTTAGGTTTTGATTACGATATCGTTGACTTATCCCTTTAAAACGTAGCGTCGTCGTATCGAATACAGTTTCTGATTATTTTATTCGAAGTTTTCGTACTTACTTTTATTGGTCTGTAGAAATTGTGTAATTATAATGAAGATAAGTCAATTTGAATGGTGCTTACCGATTTTCATCGTCTTTAAGAAAAGAATAATGTTTTATAGAAGTACATATATGTTTAGATAATATTTAATTGGCAGTTAAGTTAGAGAACTTGGTCTTCCTGGCACAAGCTACTTCGAGCCATAGGCAGGCGACCCTGACTTGATTGAAATAGTTATTGTTTGTACTCCCCAATCCATCGGCATAAACAATATCCCTTTCCTTCCCTTTCTATCCTCCCTTCCCTGTCAATATACCCCATATTTTCCCATCTTATTCCCAAAAGGGCTCGAATGACGGTTGCCCATGTTAAATTATTATCGGCAAAATGTAGGTGTTAATTACGCATCTGCCTACACATGCGTAATATTTTATTGGTACACCTTAACTATATGATACTAACATACCTACTAAAAAGTTTCGGTACCGGCTTCCCCCGCGTTTTGTCTATGAAAAATATAGTCTGTGCCCTTCCCCATGGTTTGAAGTATCACACTATCAAATTATTTTTATTGTTACTTATTAGTATTTTGTTATTATTAGTTAGTATATATGAATTCTATAGCATTAATATAATGTACAAAAGGTATTATCGCTAAATGGACTAGGATTACCTACTTTATAAAACTTTTACAAATGCGTGGTATTTAACGAAAAGCTTGTCAAAGCATATAATATATTCACTGCTACCAGCATACCACCAGCTATTCATAGCATTCACATACCTACCTTTTGTTCTTTTATATTCAATGACGTAGTTAGTAAGACACTTGCGTTAGACACCAGCGTCGCGTAGGAGGCAAGGTTGTGTAGACCAATAGAATACACACATACATGTGCGTTCTCAATTACTTTTAAAAATATTTCAATGCACTAAACATTATAGTGACATGCTTTGCAACTGTAGCTTTAGAATGAATGAAATATCAGTAAAAGGACGTCTTTGAAAGTATTTTTATGCACTGTAGAATAATGGAGTGTGTTTGTCATCTCTGATTAATAGGGTTGTGCAGATACATATTTCCTGGACCTTTGAAATGTTGGCGATTTTGTAGACTTTGATGCGCTCTTTTCGAATTTTTGCCTTTACCATCTTTATTTTTGCTAATAAAGATAATTGTTTTTTTTTCTATGTACAGAAGGCATGCAATAGTCAAGGGTTAGGTCACACAACAAACATTTTTCTACAAGCATTTAAAGACTGTATTTGCCATTTCTTTAAAATTGCCCTAGGAAAACTTATGAAATAGGTACATATATACTGTTTTTATAGATGCATAAAACGATTTCTAATCGTTTTTGCTTTATCATAGCTATATATGTATATGTATGTATGTATGTATATATACATCTCGAATATTGCCATGCCTTATTATAAATATACTCATGTCACGTGTCACATGTTGATAATTTCCGAAATTAAATAATATAGACTGTAAATCAGTCCCGTTTGTTCGTTCTCACTGAAAATTAATAACGGCATGACCAATTTGAATATTTCTTTTAAAAAAATAGGTCCTACATTCACACAAGCGATGCTGCGGTTATAAGCTTGTTTTTATGTAAATTAATCTCAACGCAGCGATTCTCACAACAGCTTTAAAACAGCGAACTACTATTTAACGTCCTACTCGGTTCTTAGAAAAGCACGTGACTAAATTACACGGAGTAGTTAGTTCTATTTCATCTTTCTATTTCGGCAAAAACAGTTAAAATAAGCTTATAATACAAAAGGGACTAACACATTTCGTAATAGAAGTTGAGTGCTGCCGGTGATGAAACTATACATTTCACAAGTGGTAGAGCCATGCTTAGGCACGAATGGGCCGGCTCGACCGGGATACCACGGCCTCACAAAAAACCGATTGTGAAGTAACGCTTGCGTTGCATTTCACCGAAATGAGCGAGGTTTCCGGAGGCCCACCTCCCCCTCTGCTCTTTCCTCTTATTTTTCTTTTTTTTGAAGTTTTTTCTTTAAAGTGTGTGTTGACCTACGTGTAGGTACGTAGTAAGTAGTATACTATTGCTAAGGTTGTAAAAGACACAAAACTTGGTACCTAAATATGTCAAAAACAATTCTTAAAATTGTAATGTTTTCTTTCGTTTATGAATATAAAGAAGGAATAAACTAAAATACCAAATAATAATTAAGTAATAACGAAAATTTTACGTAAATTTAATAATTTTGTAGTTTTGTTATGTTTTTCTTGAAGATGTTTATATTCTGAGAGTTACTCTATTTATTACGTGTCAACATGTTCTGGTGGACAACAACTGTTAGGCAGTTGAGTTGTTTCAGAACATGTTTATTACTAAATAATATATCAATATGTTCTGATAGAAATCAACTGCCATGAATTAAGTATGAGTGTCGTGATGGACCGGGTGACAATATTATTACCCGTATACATATATATTTATTCGAATTACTCTATACATTGCCTCCATGGGTCTTGCTTAATATTTTACATACAATTATAAAATATATACAGTAGATACGGAATGTTATTGGTCTTATTGAATATCGACTCTCTGGATATCTCTGGGTTTATATTCTTTAGAAATACGTATTTTAGATCCAAGGTAGCCAACCGGGACGCATTTATCGTGATAGTAAGCAGTTTTTTGGTAATTTGTAGAAGTATAGACTGCACAGATGGCGTAGCGGTTTAAGTGGTCACCTCGCAACCACGCTGCCGCGTCGAGTGACAACACTTTGTGTAATCCTCAAATTGTTGTTCTGAGTCTGGGTGGTCTTTGTGTCCTTTGTTTGAATGTTTGTAAAGTTCCCCGCGATACAGGAATTAATCCTAATTCGTTGTCTTAAAAAAAAAAAAAAGGAAAACGTATTACAGGCCGAAAAGTTCTTCAGATTATTTTCTTTTTGAAGGTATGTTTGGAATCATATTGATCAACGTTCCTTACAATAATATCAACACATCTTTGAAAGACAAACATACAAAGACAGATTGATAACTAAATGACAATGGACAATGTTTTCAAAACCTCTGCTCGGTGAATGAAGTGATTCTTTGTGAAATCTTGTTCGTTATCAACCGGAAACCTACAGGTCTTTGTTTGTTCATAAATCGATTAAGTATAAGTCGGACTCGAGTACAGGCGGGTTTTAGGGTTCTGTACCCAAAGGGTAAAACGGGACCCTATTACTAAGACTCCGCTGTTCGTCTGTTTGTCCGTCCGTCTGTCACCAGGCTGTATCTCATGAAGTGTGATCGTTAGACTGTTGAAATTTTCATAGATGATGTATTCCTGTTCTGTTGTTCTGTAAAAAACAATAAAATAAATATTAAAGGGGGCTCCCATACAATGGTTATTTTGCTCGATTTTGCTCGATATTGATAACGGCAAGAGGTAGACGCTTGAAATATTCACAGAATATTTAGCTATATATTCACTTCTAAAATAAATAATTTAATTAAAATAAAACAAATATTTAATATCACATACAACAAACGTGTTTTTTTATACATAATGGTACGGAAACCTTCTTGGTTGCGTCCGACTCGCACTTGGCCGGTTTTTTCTCTATTTTTTTCTTTATTCGGGCAAGATTTGCATTTATTGTTGACTTGTGAGTTCCCCGACACCCTTATTTCAATATTCGTCTTTGAAAGCTTTGGATTTTATAGTTTTGGACATAAATTGAATTCTTGTTAGCGAGGATTACTTTGTCAACGATAGCTGGCATGTCGAAGGTGTCATGAGAACTTATATATGTATATACTTACTTTTTGCCCTCCGAGACAAACAGACATATTATTATAATGTTTAATAAAAACGTTTTCAAAGTTGATGCATTAATTCCTGTTCTAAGTGAAGGCTAAGAATGAAGCTACAATAAAGAAAACGAGTTATAATTTCACGCCCTGGTTGATACAGAGAAATTTTGTTTTGATGCAGAGCGTTCTCAATCCTTAGTAAAAAGAAATGTACAACTTCAAGGTCACTAATCACAATAATTAAACTTTTTTTTAATGCTATATTATTATTTTCCCACTATATTTTATAGTTATAATAGACGAAAAATATTAATTCGAATAACACCAAGTACCCAAGTAATACCAAGGTCTCACAGAAAACCGGTAGACAAACAATGCTTGCATTGTGTTGCCGAGTTAGTGAGGGTACCGTAGGCCCAACTCCCCTCTCTTTCCCCTCCCCTCATCTCTTTCCCCTCCGCTTCCCTTCATAACCCTCAAAGGCGGGCAGTGCACTTACGATTCTCTGGAGTTGCAAGTGTCCAAGGGTAGTCACTTACCATCAGGGGACCCGTCTACTCGTTTGCATATCGCATAATATATATATATATATATATATAGACGTATATAAGGGCACCAAATTATGTTAAGGCTAGGGCGCTACCGAATCTAAAACTTAATCCGTCATTGGCTTACTGATGAGAATAAAGTTTCCATGAAAACATTAACGATAACAGTAAAAATAATTTTCTTCTTTCACAAACTAGCTGTTAGACAAATATTATAGCTTCAATTGGATGTGATGGCGTGTTGATAAACATACAGATCTGCTGAACCTTGCGGTGCCATTGTCCTGCAGACCAAGTTATTTTTAATAGGTAATTACCTTTTTTATGACATAGGGGGACAGACAAATGGAAGGGTATATATATATATATAGTATAGCTATAGCTATATATATATATAATATATATATATAGCTATAGCTATACTAGTAGGCCGGCCACGCGTTGCTGTGGCCCAGCAAAAATACTATTAAATAAATAAAAATGTATTACTTGCACGATTGGTTATTTCAACAAAATAATTCGACCCTTTAAATATTGTCATCCTAACCTTGTCAAATCAGGAGAAGAAGCATTAAAATACCACATGTACAAATAACGTAATACATTCTAGTCACTATGTCTCTCTGTATTTATGTTCTTAAAGTATCTATCAGTCAAACATTCACTAGTATTATTATTCTGAGCCTCAGCTTGACCTTTATTTCACAACCGTAGCTCCTGCCTCGATGCCTCGGCGGTGACGCATGCGTGAGCGCATTATCGCCGCGGTATGCAGTAAAAATTCTTCGGCGCATTTCTCGCAATACTTAATTGCCTTGCTAAACCTAGAAACTATTTCTCTGAAGTACTAAAATCTTAGATTGGTAATGAGAAAATACCAAATTTATAACGACGCTAGCGAAGAAACAGTTTCTAAAGTTAACTTACAGTTAGTTTTACATTTAATAAAATCTTTGATATATGTATGTATACCTATAAAATTAGCAGAATTTTATTAAAACTAATAATATAATATAATAAGCCCTCTGGGACGGCCTGCTCAGGCCACACGTAGTTCTCAGGTCCGACGACTTTTGAAGTTTGAAAATTATGAAAAGTTTGTTTGTTTTTGTCAAAAATGTATGTATAAACTAAAACTAAACTGTAATCTTTGAAATTGACAAGAAAAACAATTGTAAGTTCTTTAGTAATACAATACACACCAGAAAACCCATTAAAAAAAAAATGTTCTTTATAAAATGCGTCGACACATAATACTTCTAAAAAATTTCCACACCTTTTCTAACATCAGGTCAAAAAAAGGAGTCCCTGACACAAACAAATGTATATCCGTAGTCTTTTATCCAAATGACTAGAGCTTTAAAGCTAAAGTATGTTTTAAAGTTATTAATAAACCAGTTTACTATTTATTCATCTTTACTCAACAGGTGAAGGAGAACTACTAGTGTTAGATCCTGTTGACCATTTATTATGCATTTCGAATCAGAAGATTATCGTCAACTTAATTTTAGTTACGTGTAGTTAGTATGTCAAAAAGTACCAATTACAAAACCAAATATATTATAAACGTTAACAAAACTTACATTTACCTCATAATATTATTATATTCAAAATGAATAATAAGTATAATTTATTGTACTTTCTCATATCAATATAAAATTTGGATCCAGTACCGTAGGTTTCTAAGTGAAGATGCATGCCAATTGAGAAGCAATATGGCTGTTTGACAGTTTGTTCTAATTTCAAACGCATATTACTATTGACGATTACTGATATAACTACGAAAAAATGACAAGAAGGGGTAATGCTCCTCGGACATAGCTAATATGCCAATCTTATAACCTCTCCAAATAAAGAAATAATAGTGGCATTAGTAGGTTTTGTTTGAGGCTTACTCTTTATACCTGTCATGGCTGTCATATACTATCGCATGTTGTTGACTTATTCTCATTGGATTAAATCCCCTCAATTAACTGAAAAACTCTGAAAAAGTAACGCGTTTATAATATTACTAGCCATTACCAGCAGCTTTACCTTTATTACTTACTTTTTTACTGAATCCGTTTTTTTTTTTTTTTCATTCGTAAGCCTACCATAATGACTCCACTTTGCCCGATGGTAAGCAATAAATGGAGCCCAAGAGTGGTGGTCACCATCCTCATTGCATGTCTAGTCAATGCAGCATGGTGACCCACACTATGGCGGCCTGGTGAGGCTTTTTCACGCCCCGCTTAAAAGACCCGGGATCAAATTAGGAAGGAAACACGTGCGCTGGTAGGGAATTCCAGGCTTTCACTGATCGGCACAGGAAAGAAGAGCCAAACCGTTTCGTTCGGGATCGCATATCTTCGACTCGCAAACGGTGACTCCTCAGGCCAGCACGTGTAGTCCTGTAGAGGAAGGGAGAAGGTGGGACCAATTGGAAGAGCTCGTCAGAACATTCCCCGTGATGTAGGCGATAGAGAACTGCCATAGAGGCGACATCTCTTCGCAACTGCAGGGACTCAAGAGACTGGGTGACCTCAGGACAGTCTATAATACGGACTGCGCGTTGCTGCAACCGATCGAGAGCGTCAAGCAGATACTGCGCATAGCTATCCCAAAGATAAGAGCAGTACTCCACGCAGGAGCGAACCTGGGTCTTATATAAAAGACACAGATGCTCGGGCGAGAAGAACCGTCTCACCTTGTTCAATACACCGAGCTTCCGCGAGGCCGCCTTAGTGACGCTCTCGATGTAATCACGCGGATTGAGATCCCGACAGATGTCCATACCCAGTATAACAAGCCTATCCTGTAGTGGCAGTTGAGTGTTCTGAAGAGTAGGAAGGGGAAGGAATGGAGACTTTTTGTTTGAAAACGCGCACGCCTGTGTTTTCTTGGCGCTGAACTCGACCAGATTCTCACAACCCCATTGAGAGATGCGGCTCAGGACCCGGTCGAGCTCAGCAACAAGCTCCTTTTATTTTGTAATATAAATATAACTGTATAATATATTTTTTTATTTCTATTATAATACTGTTGCTGTACAAAATATCCATCCCCATCACCTGGACGATTGGCAGTCCACCACTGTGCGCTTCTCCAGAAGCTTTTTGCCTCGCACAACCAGCTTATGGAACAAATTGTCGCCTGCCATATTTCCGAACCGATACGACCTTCAAACCTTCAAGAAAAGAGCGTACTCCTACCTAAAAGGCCGGCAACGCACTTGTGACTCTTGAGTTGCGGGTGTCCATGGGCGGCGGTAGTCATTTACCATCAGGTGACCCGTCTGCTCGCTTGGCGCAAGCGCATAAAAAATAATATAAAAAGCGCATAAAAATATATCGCATAAAAAAAAAAAAACATTTTTTTTTATATTTTCCGACAGTGCTTCTTTCAAGTCATTATCAGGTTTAGTTTTATATATGGTGTACTGTGTGTATGGTTTAGTTTTATATACGCACAAACATTTACACCATGTGACATATAATCTAAAAATGATGCAAAAGGAAATACAGAGTACTTATTGCCACATCATATTTAAGCCGCAACAGCTATTATACGGCTTCAGAGAACACAAGTCATTTCAACTAAGCCAGTTGCGTTCAGTCACAAATAAAATAGAGCTGCCGTACAGGATCTTTACTCGTAAACGTATAGAGAAATAATTACACTATTAAGAGGAATCATTTGTTTCCTTAAACTTTCATAATTCGAAACTAGGCTACGTCACTAAGGCGGCTTCGCGGAAGCTCGGTGTATTGAACAAGGTGAGATGGTTCTTCTCGCCCGAGCATCTGTGTCTTTTATATAAGACCCAGAGGTTAGCTCCTGCGTGGAGTACTGCTCTCATCTTTGGGATGGCTATGCGCAGTATCTGCTTGACGCTCTCGATCGGTTGCAGCGACGCGCAGTCCGTATTATAGACTGTCCTGAGGTCACCCAGTCTCTTGAGCCCCTGCAGTTGCGAAGAGATGTCGCCTCTATGGCAGTTCTCTATCGCCTACATCACGGGGAATGTTCTGACGAGCTCTTCCAATTGGTCCCACCTTCTCCCTTCCTCTACAGGACTACACGTGCTGGCCTGAGAAGTCACCGTTTGCGAGTCGAAGATATGCGATCCCGAACGAAACGGTTTGGCTCTTCTTTCCTGTGCCGATCAGTGAAAGCCTGGAATTCCCTACCAGCGCACGTGTTTCCTTCCCAATTTGATCCCGGGTCTTTTAAGCGGGGCGTGAAAAAGCATCTCACCAGGCCGCCATAGTGTGGGTCACCATGCTGCATTGACTAGACATGCAATGAGGATGGTGACCACCACTCTTGGACTATATTTATTGCTTACCATCAGGCAAAGTGGAGTCATTATGGTAGGCTTACAAATAAAAAAAAAAAAAAAAAAAAAAGTATATGAAAATTGTTGCAAAAATTCAAATACATCAACAGTCATGTAAAAGTTATAAACACATTCCGCTTTTTGTAGGAGGTATTTCCAAGTGGAGCAGATCCAGTTCGATTACAAATCTGTTGTACTTAATCAATTATTATTTCCTTTCTAGACGGCCGAACGCAGCACTGGTTGGGAAACACACCGCGTTCGTTTGAACCGCGTGCCAAGTTATGGTTTCGGTATTGCGGTCTCTGGTGGTCGAGACAACCCACACTTTGCCAGCGGGGATCCCTCGATAGCTGTGTCTGATGTACTTAGGGGGGGACCTGCGGAGGATAAGCTGCAGTAAGTATTTTATTCAGGTTTTGAAGTGGAATGAGAAATTAATTATTTAAATAACTAGTAGTTGTTCCGTCTATCTAGCTTCTTATGGTGAACGACTTTCCTTAGTCAAGGTTGTGGAGTAATATAAGTAAAACAAAAAGTCTAAAGCAGGGGTGCTCAAACGGTCGATCGCGATCGACCAGTCGATCGCGAGTGCTTTTTGAGTAGATCTTGAGAAGAAAAAAATTTTTAATAAGTAGGTAACTAAACTACAAAAATTTATTACGTAATAACACTGCTTGCGGCAAAAGGCGGCTTTATCAAAGGAACGCGCGGTACTTGTCAAAGAAAAGCCGCGTTGTTTCTAGACTAGACTGTACTAGACCAGAGGTGCTCAAACGGTCGATCGCGATCGACCAGTCGATCGCGAGTGCTTTTTGAGTAGATCTTGAGAAGAAAAAATTTTTTAATAAGTAGGTAACTAAACTACAAAAAATTATTACGTAATAACACTGCTTGCGGCAAAAGGCGGCTTTATCAAAGAAACGCGCGGTACTTGTCAAAGAAAAGCCGCGTTGTTTCTAGACTAGACTGTACTAGACCATTTCGGGCGGCGCGTTTGACGGGAACATTCGAGACTTTCGTTCACGCCGATATAAATGTTGCGCCTGCAGGAATTGGAGTCATTCTGAATTGTAACTTGAAGGCGATACTACGTCGATACAAAGTTTATTATTAAATAGTGCGAAATGAGTGCAGTGAAGAAATCTAAAACGTATTATTTTAATAACGATTGGGAGGAAGAATTTTTCTTTTGTATGGTGAAGGATAAGTGCATTTGTGTTATTTGTCGTGCGTCAGTTGCAATACCTAAGCGTGGTAACTTAGAGAGGCATCATAAAACGGTTCATAAAAACTATGAAAAGGATTTTCCGCCACAGAGTGAATTAAGAAAACGAAAAGTAAGTAATTTGATATCTTGTTTGAAAAAAGAACAAACCATGTTCACAAGACCAGCCAAACAATCAAAAGCTGCTACGATCGCGTCATTTAAAATATCTCATATATTGGCGAAACACAAGAAACCTTTCGAAGATGGATCGGTTGTGAAGGAAGCATTTATTGAAGCGGGTGAGACTTTATTTGGAGATTTTAAAAATAAAACAGAAATCATGTCTGCTATTAGAGAACTTCAGTTATCTCGTCCGACTGTCACAAGGCGTATTGAAGTCATGAGTCAGGACATCGCAGATAAACTAAAACATGATATCATGGAATGTACATACTTTTCTTTACAGTTCGACGAATCCACCGATATGACAGACACTGCCCAGCTGTGTATTTTTATTCGGATGGTATTCAATGACATGTTGGCTAAGGAAGAATTTTTGACAATCATTCCTCTGAAGGGGAAGACCCGTGGCGAAGATATATATGACGTTTTCATCAATTTTGTAAAAAACTACAAGCTACCAATATATAAATTAGTGTGCATTACAACCGATGGAACACTAGCAATGACTGGAAACAAGAACGGTTTTGTGGCATTGTGTCGAGCTAATGAAGAATTCCCTTAATTTTTTTCATTCCATTGCATTATACATCAACAAGTTTTGTGTTCAAAAGTTTTAAACACGGAGGAAATTATGGGCATTGCAACAAAAATTGTGAATTCCATCCGTGCATGTAGCTTGCAACGGCGGCTCTTTAAGTTGCAGTTGGAAGATAGGGAGTCAGCTGAACACACTGATTTAGTTCTTCACACGGACGTCAGGTGGTTGAGTCGCGGAAAATTCCTAGAAAGGTTTCAAGAATTATTGCCCGAAATAACAGCTTTTCTAGACGAAAGAGGTGATGACACTGAGATGTTGAAAAACGAAAAATGGCTGACTGATTTGGCATTTTTGACTGACATCACAATGCACTTAAACACCATTAACTTGGAGCTTCAAGGTAAAGGAAAAACTATTATTGAGATGATTAGCGCAGTAAACGCATTCAAAAGTAAATTGCAACTTATGATAGCTCAACTGAAAAGAAAGGATCTGAAACATTTTCCGTCTTTGAAAGCAAGGATTCCTCAGTTGAATTATGATACGTATGAGGCTGAATTATCAAATATTTTGGGACAATTCGAAATGCGTTTTTATGATTGCAGTAAATTGGCAAATATAGCATCATTTATGAGTTATCCTTTTTCATGTAAAAACATTGAGGAATTAACCACTGAAGTAGCAAGTCAGTTTAATATGAACTCATGTTCTGTTGAAAATGAGTTGGTGCAGATTATATCAGATATACATCTCAAAGCTACAGCATCTGATACAAATTTCTGGTGTTTTATATCTGAAGATAAATATCCGAATCTAAGGCAAATCGCCCTTCAACTGACGGCAATGTTTGGGTCAACTTACTTGTGCGAGTCTGCATTTTCTGAAATGAAGATAATTAAGTCAAAATATCGCAATCGACTAACTGACGATCATATGTCATCATGCTTGCGAATGGCACTCAGTGGTTACGCACCATCTTATGAAAAGTATGCTGAGGACATGCAGTGCCACGCTTCAAGATCCAAAGTCACTCCTTAGTTGAGTTTAACACCATATGTAACTCTTTTGTTTTGTAACAACGAATAAACTCGCAATTTTGAATAACTAGGAGTTTTTTCATTGATATTGTAGAGAAGAACTTAAGTAAACCTAACCCAAACCTTGACTAAGATAATGTAAATTGTGCGGAAAGCTAATATCTATATATGCTACGGTACACCCTACCTAGGTAGGTAGGGTGTATCGTGTATGTACGACAACCCTGCATCACACATACTTGCAGCCTCTCAAGTCGATCGTAAGTAGTCTAAAAATATTGAGGTAGATCGCCAGCAGTTCAAGTTTGAGCACCCCTGGTCTAAAGTATTGTTGCTTCAAAACAACCATTCTAGGAAGATTCTGACTTCACTTTCCACTGTTTTTCAGAGTCAACGACAGAATAGTATCAGTTAATGGTATTCCACTAGAAAATGTTGAATACGCTCGAGCGGTGCAAGTGTTGCGCGACAGTGGCGCGACTGTGTCGCTGGTGGTGCGACGAAGAGCGCCCGCACCGCCCCCTACCGCCCCCACCACTATCAAACTTTCGCTAACTAGGAACGGGAAGAAAGAAGGTCGGTATTTGTCATGTATTTCACGTATTTGTTATTTACATAAAGATATATCGCAGCAATTCAATAATGAATGCATAAAAGCACTGGAAACTACTCATTGTTACATACATGTGATGTTAATTATAGATGTCATGTTTCCGAGTGAAATCTATACCGAGTGTGGAAATGATGTACAGCTGTTTTATTTATATTTATGCAATTCAAATAAAAATTAAATATGTTTTAGTAAAATATTATTTACTAACGTGGTTTCTAACTAGCTGTTATAGTCCATTTACTCATAGCGAAATGAAATGCAACTTTTAATACTAAAATACTTTTAGAACCGTTTTGCACGGAACGGTGTGCGGATTCACTGTTGCGCTAGTCGTATCGTGTATAGCAAAGCATTACGTAGTCCCATTTTTATATAATGAAGTATATCCTAAAACTAATAGTTTTAAAATTTCTAGCCTCCTATAAACATTGTAATTATTAAAAATGTGTATATCATTACCTAATTTTTACCGATATAGTCAAATATTATCGAGTGTTTTATCTTTTAACACAATATCTACTTTCTTGACTATTCAAGATGAGTCAAAATTAAAAATCGACATCGTTTATTTCTACTACTACTACTACTACTACTATTACTACTACTACTACTGTAATCATGGGTATTTTTGAATTGTCAAGAGAGGAACTCGGTGAGATTAAGGCAGTCATGAAGCTAGTTGAATGTCCTAATATCCAAGAGAATCGAAGAAAAACAATAAAGAAACTCCAAGGATACTCTTTTTTAAATATTTTACAGTTTCTTGTAGCAGTTCATAAGTTCACATAAAGTAAATTATGAGAGGATTATGCAATACACCATTCTGAAATAACTTTTAAGGTAATTACTATTCTATGTAAGTAATAGCAGTCCGGAGGTGACCATGTTTAGAAATCGCAAGTACAACTTATTCTGAAGACCACGTTTAGACAAATTAAGGACTATTATTTACACTCTGCTACTAAAATATTATCTCCATTATCTAATAATAACATTGTTTTTTCCAGATTTTGGTATAGTTCTAGGCTGTAAGCTATACGTCAAAGAACTCACAATGCGAGCCCGCGAACAGCTAAACCAAGGAGGACAGGGTCTCTGCGAAGGAGACGTCGTGACTAGGATCAATAACTCGCCCGTGACAGACGTCATGACCCTTAAGGAAGCCAAGAAGTTGATAGACTCCTGCAAGGACCGGCTCAATCTGGTGGTGACTAGAGAACTTATTAAGGAAGAAACTGTCACAAATGGAAATTACCAAAATAATTATAATAGCCTTGGTTAGTACTTAATTATTTTATTTACTTACTGCCTCTGATCTTTTGTTTCCAAAAATTAAAACACCTTAATAGTAGTTTCAGTGACATAAGGACAACAGACATGTTTTCCAATTTTATTAGACAAGTTTGGCAAAACACCTACTTTTTTTCAAGCCATTTTCTGCTCATGGTAAACTTTGTCTGTTTTGGAATCCAACCTTACAAATACACCGTGTGTGCAATGTACGTGTGTGTGTAACCTTATAAATACTGTGTGTCTGCTCCTAAAATAAAATTTTCTGTGACACACAAGCTATAAGTAATAAATAAGCAATTATTTGAATGAGTGACTTTAACATCTCATATTAGCAATAATTATCACCTACGGATTTTTAAACTGATATGACATTCAAACCTTCAAGAAAAGAACGTGCTTAAAAGGCCGGAAACTGCGACTTATGAATTTGTTATTTGGTTTCCAATAAGTTCAGCTGTCTACTCATTTACACGCAGCCTGCGATAAGGAAACTATTTTGTTATGCAATTACACATCTTGCATGAAGGTAATTTAAAAATGCTTATTAGACTAGCCCCACATACCTTTCAAAACCTTTTGCCCAATATGCATGATTTTTCTTTAACAGAAGCAGCACCACATAACGTATACAGCCCTGCGGAGGCCTCGCCCGGCTACTCGAGCAGCGGCCAGAACCTGTACGTTGCGGCTCCCGTCCGCGGCGGAGACGTGCGACGTGGCCCCATGTCGCACGAAACACCTGACCAACCGCCCAGACCACCACCTCCTAGAAATGAAGGCAAGGATCAGTGGTTTTCTAATAATACCTAGCAAGTTTAAAAAGATAACAATATGTACCCCTCTCGGTTGAAGGTAAACGATTTCATGAGCCATACGAAAGTATGGTATGTCACATAACGTATATATTTTATATATAATTTCTACATAATTCTCATTTTGCAATAAATAAACGGTCAAAGACAAATCTGATAGATACATAGATACTATTTCATTAAAAACAGTTTACTATTCCAATAAAAAAGGTAGTTTTAAAAGAAAAACAAAAAGGCGGGAATAACTGTCAAACTTTGAAGTTTGACTCCAACAAATTTTTATTAAGTTTATATTTATTCAAATATTATTATTATTATTACAGACTATTACAGCAGTAGACGACAATTATATGAAGAACAAGAAGGCATGAACAATCAAAGAAGTAAACCATCGTAAGTAACTATTTGATAGTCTAGATGTACTTTACTATTTATTAATAATAAGATTGCTATATAATTAAATTTATTTTAAAAAGCATAGACAGTCCTATACTCACCTGTAGATATCCAAAATCACACTACAAGCAACGTGTAGAAGTAATTTATTCTCCATCAATTGCTG